>OX411306.1:73109559-74475978 GCA_948150685.1 Rhaphigaster nebulosa | reverse complement strand
AAAAAAAATGTGTTTAGATATATTTTCATTCATAAGAAAGTAGAGAGTATTCGAGATTTTTATTCTTTAAGCCATAAATACGATTATTATGTTGCTGAAATAAATTTATTTTCAATTTCCACTCCTCCGTCTTGACTATTAAAGTTACAGCCTACATCTTGTTTTTTAATTGCAATCCGATCTACTGCGGCATGTCTTTATGACTGAAAATATAATAAATTTTTTTGGGCCAAGATTTCTTCTATAATATTTGTAATGACTTTCTTATCATTTTCACTGAAGAATTTTCAGTATTTAACACAAATCGATAGATGACCGTTGGTCCCATCGTAGAGTTAAGCTAATGTGTTCGTTAGATCAAACAAGTAACTTCAAGTATTTACGTTCTAAACATTGAATCTGTTCCCTTCGACTTTAACAGCACTAAATGAATGAAACCTTGTCTTTTTCCACTATAAATCTTTTAGAATATGAAGAATCTAATTATAAAACTGTTCGGTGTACTTAACATATGTCTCCCGAGTCCGGGTTCGAGTGCGGCTGTGGCTCATAATTATTTATTTTGTGAGATGTCTTGGATCGACTAGCAGGTCGTGAGACCCTCCTGGGGCGTACCCAGCCTCAATTAAGTGGTCACTTGGCCCTTCATTGAGTTACAGATAATCCGGTGATTGAGCGTGTATGCTGACCTCCTTTTAGAACCGTCGCACAGTGCGGCAGCCTGTGGACAAAAGTCGAAAATAGGATTATTTTTTTCAACTTGTTTTTGTTTAGTAATCCTTTCATAGTGACCTCAGTGATATGGAATAGAAGCTTTTAATCCAATATTATAAAAACAAAGGATAGAAATCATGTTAGAACAAATGGCAGATTGTTTATCTTTCTCAATGAAACAATTTCAATTTAGTAGGCCCTTCTTTCATGTTAAGTATACTTCAACTTCTAATGAATTTTTAGTATGGAAGGCATCGAAGAAGGTAAATAATATTTATTTTTTCGTTAATACTTTGGAATAACATTTCTTCATTAATATCTTTAAGTAACATTTAAAAAAACTTCAAATTAACATTTTTCATCAAAATCATTCGATCCAAAACATTCTTAGTTTCTGAAATATTTTGATTTAATAACAATTATACATCATAAATATGCAAATCTTTCCTGCTTTAAACTGCTTTGGATGGTTCTGTGTTTATTTATTTCAGAAAACATAAACCTAAAAAACATTGACTTTCTGGAAACTTGGATAAAGTCAAAAGGTCCGGACAGAGTTTCAGCTGTTTAAGCGGCTATCGTGGACCGTATACACCTTTCTGCACCTTCAGATTCCATACACCAGTTAGTTAAAAAAAACGGCAGAAAAGTATGACTGGGCGTTGAGAAGGAAATGGCAATCGTGTGCTCGTCAGCGGGAAATTTTGAAACGTCATCAGAGTGTATAGTTAAATAATGATATGTTTAAGCCGGCAGAGCTGTCAAGAATACTTCCCAATAGGGAATCCACCGTTCCAAATGAAAACTCTTCTTCAAGCTTGGGAAGACCTCCTGTTCATTTCGAGGAAGCATCTCAAAAAACTAAAACTAGAAGAGTTAAAGATCTATTCTCAAGACCTTCCGCGGAATTAGCATTCGCTGCTGAGCTAACAAGAAGATGTGAAAACAAATCAGCCGCGATAGATTGTCAGTCGAGGGTTGCGCCACATCAAATAATTTCATTGATATTAGACTTAGATTTGTCCGAAAGAAAATATCAAAATCTTCGGTCGTTTGGTTCGTTGGCCAACCAGCTTCCAAGTGTTAAGGCTCTTCGACAGATGAAAAAATCGTTTTTGCCAATTGTATCAGCAACGGATATTTTTGCAGAGGTAAAATTGCAACATTTGTTAAACAAGACTTGCGAAAGTATTGTGAAAACGGCCGATTTGAATGACTATACTGACTTAACATTAATCTGTAAATCATCTTTTAATATCTTCGGACCCTTTAATTTCCTCAAGCAGGGAAGAAGAAGCCACTCAAATTCTAAATTTAATTTAGAGAACATTAAAAAATATCTTTTGGACGATGACGACTCTTTGAATTCACTCCAATTTAAACTGGAGAACTTATCCCCATATACGTCATCCGAAGAGAGTACGTCAACGAGCAGCGACTCAATATAATTTTCAGATGCCATTTAATCAATTCATGTATTGCAAAAAAAAAAAAAAAATGTGATCTTAATTATTATTTTTTTAACTCTAAAATACTTAATTTTTATTCAAAACTCTTAATATATGTTTTTTAGTTATCAGCTTGAAGTTTTCTTTAAAAACCTGTCAAAAATGACTTTTTTCCACTTCGACCGTAAGAGCGCCGCACTGTGCGTCGGTCAAGATATAGTTCTTTACCAATTACCGAAACATAAAATAAAACTGTATTTTTCACTGTGTTTCTACTAGCTGTTAATAGTTATCTGTGTAACTGAAACTGATCTTAATCGATTTTTGTGGGTTTATTATTTTAATGAAATAAGTTTTTTATTTTTTTATTGTTTTAATGCTATCACCTGGTGAGGTGTCCTTTGGGACCAATGATAAAAAAAAACAGTACTTCCTTACCAAGTACCGAAACAGGAAATAAAACTATGTATTTTTCACTATGCTGCAACTAGCTGTTAACAGTTACCTGAGTAACTGAAACCAATCTTAATCGGTTTTTTACATTTTTTTATTATTTTAATAATATGTATAATTTTTGTTGTTTAATCACCCCACGTAAGTAGCATTTATGTGTGTAAGGCTACTGTACTCTCCAAGATAAAATATCCTTTAAGCATGAAGGAGGAGTGGCTTTATAATTCTGGATGTAAACTAGGATCGCTTTCTTTAGTGAAAGGTGGCCTCGAGGTATAGGCCCATTAGTGGTTCCAGTGAATGAACGCTTTATTTCATTCATAGTCAAATTTTATGGTTGGTAACTCTCAGAATTTTTTTTTTTGTTTATTATACTTTTGACTTGATATAATTGTATTTATGGCTGCCCCACATATCTGATATACCATTTTACACAAAATGAGTTAATTGTATAAATTTAAGTTGATATAAGGTAGCGGTTATTACAAAATCATTCTTTTTATGTACATATTCTTCGTGTTTGAGCTGTTTCCTTAGTGACAATTGCACATCCTTATAACAGTGACGCACTCCTTTTATGATAGTTGTCCCAAGAATTAGTTTATGGAAGAAAATAACAAGATGCATATTCATATGAGATAATCTTTTTTATTATTTTTATCGCACTTGTTAATATAATGATCTGTAATAACTATTTGTTATCTGTGATTGATTTTCACGATATAGAAGCTATCATATCTCTGCCGCCATGATTATAGTTTGAGAATTCATAAAAGGTCTGACATAGCAACTGCACTCGTGTTCTATCCGTGCCGTGTTTCTCGGTTGAACCTTGATACTGTAAACTATTTTTTAATTTGTAATTTATTATTTTTTAAACCGAATTTAATTGCCTGTTAAAACGTGTACGCCATATGATTTTTTATTTTATAGTTTGTATTCGTTTATTTTCGTGTATTTTCAATATTAAAAAAATATTGTCAGGAAAGCATTATCTACTGTATGGACTTCCAAATACTTCGAATATTTACAAAACTCTCGGAATTTTTTACATAGAATTGCTATTATTAACAGTAATTTTCTGTATATAATTTGGGCGTTGTAACGTTAGTCCAATAAAACGACGATGAATTAAATGAACTTCACGTTTTACTCGTTTGATTCCTCTTTCTTTTTTTCATCTACCTTTTATTCTGTTAAAGGTTATTCTAAGCCATGTCAATGTCTGTAAAAGGCTGCCATGTTTGGTACATACTACATCACGTAAATGCCATTCGTCATTTGACAGATCAATTTTGTTGTTCACTCAACCGGTTTCTTACTTTATTATGGTGTGTCGTATATATTTACATGGAACTTAAAAGAAAATATGAATATACTGTATTGAAGAGTTGTAGCTCAATCTTTTTAACATATACAATATATTACTTGTATCACGAATGAAACAATTACATGGAGCATGTACGTTTATAAATAAACGCTCCCGTCATACACGCACTATAGAAGGAAAATATCAAAATTTATAGCTTATTATATCTCACGAGGACTTCCATCTGAAGGTGTTTTATACGTGTTACATAACTAAACAATTATATTCTTGATTTAACATGGAAATTCACGATTGTTATATGAATTTCATAAGGCAACTTGAACTTTCCGGAATCCTTCTGATCAGTTAGTTGTACTTGGTACGGAAGGGAGGAGATATTGATTGGCCCTGTAGTCCAAATTAACAAACATTTCTCTTTTACTACGGGTTTTTATAATGTTAGCTTTTATTTACGATTTTCTTTAGGCACTTGAGATTTGTTAGTTTAACTGCCGGCTAAATGACGCTGTTCTACTCTACTCTTTTGTTTACTAACCAATTTCGTTGCTTGTCATAATCATTAACCTATTTTTATTTTTTTTAAATGAAAAAATATTGTAGCAACAATATTAATTAATGTGCAGTATCTTTATAAAGTAAAAAAAAAACTTCATACATAACTGGGAATCCTCCAATTCATTGGTTCTTTACATTATTTAGCCAGTACCTCATTGTGAGAAGTGTACTACGCTTAAGTAACAAAGGCAAATTTCAAAAAAAATACTTATTATAAAATATACAACAAAGATTTATTGCTGAAAATTACATAAAAAATATGTAATGAATAGTATTAAGTTAAATCACTTCTGCGACCACCTCTGATATGAGCCTATGCTCCACAAGGACAATTCTGCCCAAATAGTTAATAGTAATTTAATTATTATTAATTTAAGTATTTTGTAATCATAATTTTCAGAGCAGTTTATGATTTGATTTTTTTTTCAATCCGTATCTTCACTCCCTAGTCTTCACATTTTGTTGATTCAAGATAAGATTGCGGAGTACTTCAAACTGTTATCAGAAGTGAACTGTCTGTTAACGTAGGCCGCAGGATGTATTCAGTTTCTTACTGGGATAGGACTACAGCAATTTAAATTTATGAATTTTTCCCCAAAATAAATCTATTTATTTCTCTGTATTTTTATGTTATCCTGTTAGATGTTTCTTAAAGTTTGCTATTCATATCTCATTCTAACACGACCTTACAGATCTTAGTGAAACGTTTGTAGCTGAAGAACAAAAATTCATTATTTTATCGATGCTCTGAATTCCTTATAATGTTTTCTAAAAAGATCGAGTCTTAACAGGGTCAGCCTAATCTATTGGAAAAACGGGTTGTAATACAAAAAAGGGTTACGAGGTGATTTAGGACCCAGAGCCTCTCTATTCGGACGCGGTTTTGGTTCGATTCCCTCTTGTATGAGTTAATATTTATTCATTATATTACTTTCTCATATTATTCTCATTATATTACTACTTTTAGACAAGTTCTCAATTATGTCTTATTGAAGATCTCTCGTCCTCAATACACTTTTTTTTTTTTTTTTATGGGCTTATATATATATTTATATATATATATATATATATATATATATATATATATATATATATATATATATATATATATATATATATATCGTTATTACTTTAATTGAGAAGAACAGTTCTGTATAAAGTAGTTGAAATCTAGATTAGTGTGGGATAGTGTATCCCTTGGATCTATTGGACAGGATGGGAGTAGAACGAGGGAATGGTTCCAATGGGAGGGTCCCAGCCGCGTACTATCCCTTAACAATGCACAATGGGCCTTTCTTGCTTCTCCGGCCTAGCTCAATGGAGCAGTAGCTTGGTCTCTTCTTATCTTAGTATTTGCTTATTTTTTTCAGCTCGATTCTTACATTTTGTTTAAATGTAAGAACTATTAGTGTGTGGAAACCATGTCAGATCTGGTCATTGAAAAAAAAAAAAAAAGGAAGTTTTTTATCCATACTGGTTTTCATCCTTGATTTTTTACTTCTCTGTTATTGTTAAACAATTATTATTAAATCAAATATTATTTATTCGAGTGGTATATATTTTACCAGCCTAAAAATAAAACCGGATATCAAATGTTTCTATTTTCTAAGTGTATTAAATAGTTATTCTAGAACTTAATAAAGCTTACAAAATGTCTTAATTGAACGCTTTCTCGGTAACATTCACTTGTGGTTATTTAATTTATCTTAATTCAAACATCTTTTTAAGCCAGGTTATTATTAAGATTTTATTTGTTAACGTAAGAGTTTGATTTTAGTACTTAGATGTCATAGTAGATTGATTTAATTAGCTGGGTGATTTAATATGAAGAACTGAGATGCATTGTTTAGAGTTTACATATGAGATAGGTTTCTTTATCTATTGGCCAAAGGTTATTTCTTAGGATATTTTTTCATCTCTTGAAGTCTATCCCAGGATTTTTCAACTTCCAGTTAAAGAGGTTTTAGCAGCAATATTATTAACATGATTGGGTTATAACTGAGTTCACAAAGATTGATTTAACTAATTTTAATTGTTACGTTAATTAGATGTTTTTCATTAAAGGACACACCTAAGTACTTTGTGATTAATACCTATAAATAATTATAATAAATCATCCATAGATAAATGTTGATTAATGGGATTGTTTATCGGTAATCATTAATAATTTGAGCGTTAATTGGCATTCGAGTTGATAAAATAAAGGACTGAGGGGCAGATAAGGGATCAGAAACAAACTATCCAGCTTTATAAAGCGTAATAAAACTTTCAATGTCTGAATTGTTCTTGTTTCATATAATATAAATAATTTATTTAGCGTAAATTATATTGCATTGTTTTTTCAGTCGGAAACATTTATTGTTATTTTCTTTTTCAATACCTATTATTATTGTTTTATTTTTTTTCTAATATTCTATCAATCAGAAATAAGTTCCAATTTTCCTTAATTTATGCTTCTTTTTTTTTAAAATTAATTTTATTTTTCACTATAATCTATTCGTTCATTATTATTATTAAGATAAAGGTGATTTCCTTCCTTTTTAAGACTGTCGCTGTATAATATTCATTATCTTAGTTTTGCTTTTAACTTTTGTTGCGACAGTAACATACGTATTTGTAACATGTTACTATATTATATTTTATTTCTTTACATGATCGTATTATATTATTAATTTAATTATTTAAATATAAATAATTATTATATATTAATATTAGTATTATGTTATTATCTTGAGAAAGAATTGATGGAATTCTAAAACGTTTCCAACTGGTTATGAATCTCGGTGTTTTGATGGATGGCCAAGCCGCTTCCGTACTATTTGCGTACTCCTTATCATATCAGCGTCGCGTAAGTGTTATATTGACAGGCCTCCGTTTTTGTATCCCTTGTCAAAATTTTTAATTAAGATTCATCAAGACATGTGCTCAGATGCTTGTCATTTTAGTCGGTTGATAAACAATGAAGTCGAGTAATTGTAGGCGTGCGTGTGTTGGTCATCCAGTCCTGATGTTTTTAATTTTTCCCTTAAAAAATTGTTTTAAGATAAGTAAATTTGTATTAAATTTAATGATATGAATATTCCCTGTTTTCTCTCCTTCCATCTAATATTCCTATTAGTATTTCTAGATATTTAATACATCTTGGTCTGTACCTTTTCTTATGCCATAATAAAATACTGATTAAAATCGTAAAAATGATTTGCTATACGAGAAAACAATTGACAATTTGAGTTGAATCAGGCAAGCACATGTTTTTTTTTTCTGCTGGCAATAGATCAAGAAAAAACATTTCAAGATTTCGGTTTGAAATATTTTAGGGTTCCCTGAGTCCCAAATAATAGTTTAAAAAAAAATCCTGACTAAATGAAGAGTCCACCTAAAAAATGGGAAGATTCCTCTGAAGTGCATTTCGAGAAAATCAAGGTTTTCTTCAAACGCTTCTAACAAACTGCTGTTTCTGTTTTACTATCGTTTTCTGCTCAACGATATGAACATATTGATTACTACGTTTCGAAAAAAATGCGTCTCTCCCACCTTTATTCCGTGGACTGTTCAGATGTCTACGGACGTCTTATTCAGTATTGCCAGGTCAGCCCTGTATTTTGCACCTAAAACTCCCTAAATTTTTCTCTAAATTCACCAACTTTAACCCTAAATGTTGAATTCTTATTTTTCTATTAGTGTAACCAAAATTACTTACTAGTATAAGATAAGATTAAATTATTAGAAAAGTAAAAAAAATACTCCAGAGGGTGAATAAAACCCTGAATCTAGGGGGAAAAATCCCAATCTGGCAACACTGATCTTGTTGTCATCTAATGCTGAAACTAAGGAACGCTAAGTTTCAGGAAACGATCTTCATTGCTAGAGCAGTTGGTTTTCAATTCATTATGCTACTTAATTGTCCGAGTAAGCTGGATCTAAGCGACTTTTGCAGATTTTTGTTTTATACGTGAATCGTCTCATAACTTGTTTCCCCTGAACTCTTTGCTCAACTGATTTAGCTTATTTCTCAAGGTCAGATGAGACGTGGATTAAACTTTAAATCTGTTTTACTCGTTTATAGCACTATTCATGCTCTATTTTTTTAATCGAAAGAGGTAACATATGTATTTATACCATTTTCAATTTTTAGTTGCAAAAATCTCCCCAGAATATGGAGTCGTTTTTAATAAAACAGAGTCTTCCAATTCATAACTCTTTTGTAAGTAAAAAATAATGCATGATTAACACTCTTTGAAATCAGAAACATTGTTTAAAAAAGCACCCTATAGTTCTTTTCTCTTTGAAGGAGTTTAAATTTAACCTTCACGAAATACTCTTGATTGATCTTGTTAAATGAATGAAGATCAATTTATTCCAATTGAATCATTGCGCCATTCTTATGTATCGTTAATAACAAGAAACTCCCTATCCTAAAGTTATATTTGTATATAAAAAATCTACCGCCCTATAATAATTATCTTTTTAATATCATTTTAAAGAATTCACATAAACACTACTTATAATAAACTCGGCAGCATTCACTTCTTCACGTCTTCTCTCACAAAAGTACAATAGAATAGTTTTTTAAACAATTTTAGTACGACCATTCTATAGACTATATATTTTAGGTTTGTCAAGCTGAAAATATAGTTTAATAGTTACATTCGGTCTCCATGGAGACGTTTTGTTTCCATTAAATAATACAAAAGTAGAAAATATTAAGCTAATTTCTATTGTTATATTGATACATTAAATTAATATAGAGCGGATTGTTGGCAACAGATTGTTACCAACAGCTTAGTGGGAGAAGGTTCGGTCGTATCAGTCTCCTTACGCACGCGCTTGGCTTTCCATCTAGAGTCTTGTAGTTCTTATAAGATACACTGTATCTTTGCTAATATAGGTTCGAATTCGATTAATCCTCCTCTTTTTTTTTTTTTTGTTGTTTAGATAATATAATTAATTACCTTTCATGTGATTTTGTACATAATTTACAGTTAAATGCATACTTTTCGAGTCATACGAAAATAAAACATCCTTTTTTCCCTGCATTTTCTCGGTGATGTCACTACTTATATGAAAAGTTAAAGGACTTTACGAAGAATATTTTAGACAAGTTTCATCAAAATCGTTGGAGCCGTTTTCGATAAAATTGTAAAAAAAAGTGTAAAACCGATTATTTAAAATGGCACTTCCGGGTAGTCGATTTTGAAGAAAAAGTCGCTGTCCTTAATTACATAAGTTCAGTTTCGTACTTCTCGTTTTTGAGGCAGGCTGTTTATATACACACAGATAGATCGGCACACAGACCATTTTGCGAGACTTGTTTATTGGGACTTAGGGGACCTTAAAGCGTTTATTTCCATTGAAAACTCGAATTCGAAAATGTTTATGATCGCAATACTTCCCCTTATTATAGGTAAGAGAAAGTTAAAGTTTATGTTTTGTTGAATATATTTGCATATTATTTATTTATGGATTAGTTTAAAATACTTGATCCTAAATGGATGAAACAATTTGTAATTCTTTGACACTAGAGTGCTTAAAAATAATATTCTAATGATGAGTCCATTTGAATATTATTTTTAATTTAGTAGTATTGCGATCGTGAAAATTTTCGATTTCGAGTTTTCAATAGAAATACAAATTTTAAGAGGTACCCCCTGAGTCCAAATAACCAAGTCTCGCAAAATGGTCCGTGTATATGTGAACAGCCTAGCTCAAAAACGAAAAGCCGTACGAAACTGACACCACATCATTCAGGTAAGTATAAACATGGGATGTTACAGCAACTTTTTCGTCAAAATCGACTGACCTAATGTGCCACTTTAAATAATCGATTTTACACTTGTTTTCAATTTTCTCGAAAACGGCTTTAACGATTTTAATAAAAATTGCTGAAAGTCTTCTATTTAAAGCCCTTTAACATTTCATTTATGTAGTATATCACCGAGAAAATGCAGGAGAAAAAGTTATAGCGAAAAGAAAATTTTATATGCGTATAACTTTAAAAATATGCATTTTATAGTAAATATGTACCAAATTGTATATCTGGTAATTAAATTGTCTACAAAAAAAAGAATTATCAAAATCGGACCAGTATTAGCAAAGATACATCGGACAAACCGGAGTGGCAATTATATCATGGATTTCACAATTTACTCGAAAACTGATCTAACAATTTTGATAAAACTTGCCTAATGTCTTCTCCTTAACGAGAAAATGCAGGGGAAAATGTTATAGCGAAAAGAAAATTTTATTTGCGCATAATTCAAAAAGTAAGTATTTTATGGTAAATCATGTATAAAATCTTATGAAAGGTGATTAAATTATCTAATATACCAAAAGGAATTGTCGAAATCGGACCGGAATTATCAAAGATACAGTGTATCTTATGAGGACTGCAAGACCGAAAGGGGACGGATTCGACCGAACCTCCTACTAATCCGCCAATCTGTTGTCAACAATACGCTCTTTAATAATGTATTGCAAGAATACAAAAGTTGAAATTGACTTAATAATTTCTACTCTTACACTATTGAATGGAAAGAAAATCTTTCCATGGAAACTAAACCGAAACTATTAAAATATATTTTCAGCTTGACAAACGAAGATGTGAATAAGTGAATGCTGCTGAGTTTATTTAAAGTATTGTTTATGTGGACTCTTTAAAATTATATTAAAAAGATAATTATTATAGGACGGTAAGAGAACGTTGCGCACCGCACCAGATTTTTTAAAGGTTTTTATCTATGGTCTAAACTTCCTATTGGGGTTACCAGCTTTTGTTGGAATATCGAAACTGTATATCAGATTTGAAAAACCGATATTTTCTATCGATATCTTAACATACATCGGTATTTTACAACGATATATCAGTGATATCGATATTTTGAACTTTATTATTTTATTTTATTACTTTATTCTTTATGATATTTTTTAATTTTATCCGTCAGCTGTACTTCACATTATAGCTTAATTATTTAATCAATCTATTTATGGGCAATTGTGGATGTATCCGAATCCAGCCTATATTTAAAAATTATAGTTGATTACTATTTTAAATTTTATTGTGTTTCAACATTTCACAGCGTGTCATATGCGTGGTAAATAATAGATCTACTTTCACTTGTACTTTTGTACTTCAAGGTTCAGATTTTTCCTCCTTACCCTTCCAAGAGTTTAAGATTACCAAAATAAAAAATAGAACGGATCGATCACTCATCAAATTTAAATAAAATATATAATACTATAAATGTGAATAAATTGTTGTATAAACTTATGTTTTTAGATAAATGTTTTGAGAATGCTCAATGTATGGAATGCCAATTTGTGCTGAATGTATGCATGGAAACTTTATAAGATAAATAAAATTTTTTGAAGTTTGATGTTTTTATTTTTTTTAAACTTGTAGAAGAATATAATGTATGAAATAAGGCTAAAAGCCTTCAAGATAAAAATCTGTTATACAGTTTTTTTTACCAATGTATTATTCTTTTCTATCTTTTTTTATAATGATTTATGGATAATAGAAATATTGTTTTATAAATAATGATTGTATTATTTCATAACCTTCTTCACAGTTTAACATTATTGTACATTAGTGCACCGTTTCTTTGCTTTTTCATCCATTTTCTTTCCATATATCGATATTTTTCTTTCGATCTTTCAAACCTAATACTAGCTGTAATAGTAGTGGCCAAGATTTGATAAACTTCACGTATATGCTGAAAATATATAAAATCATTAATAATTTATCAGCAATGATTATCAATAACTTACTTTAAAATTTGTGAGTGTTTATATTAGTACTTTTCTATCGCGACCAGAGGTAAGCAAATATTCGGTATTCGGTTTTCAAAAAATTTTCATGTTTGTTGTACCCCTCGTTCTTCTAAACTATCATATTTTTATTATATTTTATTTAACGAATCTTTGAAATTATTTATATGAGTAGTCTAGTGGAATATCCAAAGTTTCGATTATGTGGGCAAATATGGAGAGCTTAGGTACTAACTATTACACCTTCAATATATTAAAGCTGATATTTACCGAATTTTGCTTTTTTGTCATGTGGATTGACTGAGTGTTTTGGCGAGTGTTTTCTGAATCATTTATTAAAAAAAAAATATTTTCACGAAAATTATGGAAAAATATCATTTTTAAAAATATTTCTTCTAGTTACAAAGACGAATAGAACCCGAAATTCTCAAAATAAAAACAAGAAAATCGCATGCTTTAAGATAAAAATAAGGCAAGTGCGTTAGTTAAGATCCTATTCGTAAATTTTCTTATTTTGTTTTAAATTCGATATTCTTAGTTTGATAAAGAAAAATTTAACGATATTTTGAAATATCGATATTTCTGTGCCGATATAATTAAGATATCGATATCAATATCCCGTGCCTAGTCACCGATAAACAGTGGAACAGACCAGAAACATCGGAAGCCCCGAAACGATTCACGGGTAACCATGTGGAAGTGATCACATCCTACAGGCATCTACAACCAAGAAACATTTATTTGAAAAGCCGAGGTTTCTTCGTATAATTGAATAATATTTACACAGAAGAATCGCTTTCCCTTCGTGTAAGTGATCGTTTCGTGTCATCGAATACTCAGGACTAAATGGAGTTTCGCCGGAGAATGAGAAATTCTTTCTATAAATGAGACTCCATTGTGCATATATAAAAATTAATGTTTATTGATTGATTGATATCCTTTTGATGTTCTGGTTACTCATGTGTATTGGTTTTTTGTTTATAAAATTTCGAAATTTGTCTTTCTTGTAGAATTTCTGATAATCTCGATTCTCTACCAGCATTGTCTTCTGTCGAACCACCACCCAGCCGTGATAGCTATTTCCAGAGCGAGTGGCCTTCGCTCCTTTAGCGAGCTATTGAATTAGTTCTGTCAATATTAATACTAATCAAGGATTGAACCACATCCTGTCTCTGTCACGTTGAAATTCGATTCAAATGTCGAAAGATCATACCGTAAACAGTGATGTATTTTTTCTTTTTATAAATTAATAATTGTAATACTTAAATAAATATAAATGACAAACCGTAAAGTTGAAAATAATAGGAATACCTAAGAATTTGGTAGGTCTTGTCATAAATATTTACTGGATGATTCAATCCTATCTAAATATAAATAATTTGGCCTACTTTAAAATGTTGTTCGATAGAAAGCAATACCTAAGAAGTTGAATAGACTTAAAGATCATTTACTTTTTTTATTACTGAAGAATATACCACGATCCTTTCCTTACCTTCTACCTTTAGCCCCGTCGAGATGGTCATATGTGGATGCAGATTTAAGGACACTATTTAATGTTACTAATCGGTATGCTGTATCATAAGATCGACCTTATTGGTAAAAAATATCTTAAATGTTATTTTTTGTACAGCTATAGATAGATAAATGTTCCTCAACCTGAGTAAGTTTAAAAAAAAAATGGTCAAGTACTGTAAACTCGTATGCAGAATATACAATGGCAATGGTTATAACATTAATAACTAAACATTTCATTAATTACTTAACTATTGTTGCTACATTTATTGTAATTTTCTACGTTTTCATTACAATGTACATAAATAACGATATATTATCTTACTGACGCACATATCTGCATATTGATCCTTTACGTTTTTGGAACATGTTTCATGTATAGTAATGTTTTTTACTAAATTCCTCTAAACTTCAATTTAACAGCTGCATTGAGGCTTCATAAGCTCCTTGGTTAAGATTTATACTTATCGGTCATATATGCATCCACTATTTTTTCTCAATTCTCAATAATTCCTTCTTTTTTTGTCTGGTGATCACGTATTACTCATATTCTTCCTGATCGTCATAATTAATTTGTTTATAATTATTTAAAATAATGTTAGGATTTATTATTTGCTATATATTTTTTAAAATTTTATTATTGAATTTTCTACTGTTGGCGAAACGTTATCTTTAAGTACCCTAACCATGAAGAGCTAGTTGAGATTGATTACCTGATATCAAAATGTTTTAGCTGTATGATCTCTTGGGCGCTTCGTTTGTTGTGATTATCCATTCCAACCCTATTACCCAAAACATTTTCTTTTTTACATTATATACGATTTCAAAACAATTTATGTTTCGTTAATTTTTTTTTTAAGGTAGAAGACATTGTGAGATGTGAGATTTAACATGAAAAACAATGTTCTAACTAAATCCGCGCTTTTGTAACTTTTTTTTTCCTAAACCCTCTTCTCCTTTTGTTTTTCTTCTACTATAACCGCATTATATATTATTATGCATCTGTGTAGTTTAGTATTAGGAACTTTATTTATTTTTTTTTATTTTCGAAGCCCCGTGGGATATGGGGTTAATATTCAGGGAATAAAGATAGTGGATTGGATGGGAACTCTTCTACTGATATGATGCATTGTAAGAGGGATATGAGGAATAAGAATTTTTTTTTTATTCAAGAAATTAGGGGTCAGTTCTAGTGACGGAGCTCAATAGTTGTCTTGTGTCAGTCCAGTTAGTTGTACTCAGTCTAGTCTAAGGCTGTTGATATACCGTCCTTTCTCGTCGTATATTGGAGGCTATCAAAAAGTTCGATTTGCCTCCGTTCGATAAAGTTAGTAACTGTCGGTAGTTCAATTTCAACAGGTGGTTCAGGTTGTAAGACTTGGTCTTCACCAGCCTGTTCTTCACCAACCTGATCTTCTTCTGGCAATGGCGGTATAGTGTCAGTTGCTAGTCGAGAGTGAGTACACTAAGCTGTTTGTCGGCCTGTATGTTCTAGCCTCTATCACATAGACCTTAGGAAGAGGGCACTTGTTCTTCTGGAAGGAGAAAATAATTCAGTCGGTCTTCTTGTGATTAACTGTAATATTTAGTTCTACTAGTTTCTTTATGATCTCCTCGCAAGCCTTCTCCACCTGCCATAGATCTCTCGTTGTGTTTATGGAGCAACTGTAGATCGCTGTATCATCGGCGTATGCCGCTACAGTAGCTTTCTTATACCTCGCTCTAAAAGTTTCAGCTGTGAACATTGGGCACAGTATTGGATATAGCACCGACCTTTGGGAGACACTGCATGTAATTGCTCCTGACTCCTGATACCGTTTCAGGATATCATATATTAAAATGTTACAGGAATATATGGATTTCAAATGCAATATAATTGCTAAGAACATTCCAATTTCGGTAGACAAAAATTTAGTCTATCCATACACGCATTGTAATACAACCACAAAATTCCATTCAACAAGTATATCTTATTTGAATGGTCTGGTGATAATGCAGATAACATTTGTGACGTTAAGAATTTTAAGTTTATATCGGGCCCCCGAAGGTTTGGATTATATAAGTATCTATATTACTTTAATTATTATTAAAACGTACTAGCTTATCATTATGTTTACGGTTTTATCAGTTAAGAAAATATTTTTCTAATTTGTTCGACGAATATTTTTTACAGCGGATTGTAAGTTTATAAATTTGAATTTCTGCTTTGTTTTCCCAATGTTATTTTGTACGATTATGATTTTTTGTATGAACAGAGATAGCTTAAAGATTTATTTCTTATTTTTCATTGTACACCTTGTTATTAACTCTATCCACTTTGTGGAGTTAACAATTTTGGATTTGAAGTCTAGTAGTATGCTGCTTAAGCGGCCCAAGTCTGTTCGAGTACGTTGTTGGCAGGCGAGGACTATACTAGGCATGGCTCCTGAAATTCAATGAATGATCTGCTTGTTGCGAATATTTTATCTTAGTATGATTGGCATTCAGTATCGAGCTCGAGAATTTCGGCCGATTGCCCCATTTCCGAGTCTTTTCTCTTTTCTATTTTTTTAAGATGACCTGGTATGTGTGTATATAATTATATTTATATACATTAAATATATATATATATATATATATATATATATATATATATATGTTTAATAAACGCATTATTAGCATGTTTACAACCATTTTTTCGCCGACACATATACTAGATCTGCGCCGGAAGTCTGCAATAATTTTCTTCACTATTGTTTTAATCATTCAAAAGGTTGTGTTTAGTATAAATAATATTTAGTCGGCCGTTGAGAAACATATCTGCCAATTTTCACCCAAATTGCCCAGCAGTACTAAAGTAGTGTAGAACTCGTCACTCAGAGTTTGGGAATAACTTACCCTCTTATTAGTTTTTTTAGTCAACCAAGGGATCTATACTACCGTATTATATATATATATATATATATATATATATATATATATATATATATATATATATATATATATATATATATATATATATATATATATATATATATATATATATATATATATATATATATATATATATATATATATATATATAGAGAGAGAGAGAGAGAGAGAGAGAGAGAGAGAGAGAGAGAGAGAGAGACAGTGAGTAAGAGTGAGAGTGAGAGAGAAATGATCGGCGCACGCATAGTCCAGCCTCATTCCAGGTAACGAATCCCGTATTGCCGCAAGAAAAAGGAAAGCAAATAATAAATCAGAAAACACTTTATCCTTAATCTGAATTAAAGGATTATTATAGTGAATTGCAATAAACTTTTGTTCAGCGTTTCAAAGCCCTAAAACATACTGTTTTTGAGATAACGCACGATATAGGATCCCATGGGCCCTATGCCATCTTGCGCACGTGCCATTGTCATGACTTCTTATCTATGGATGCTAATTGACTAGGTATCTACCAAAACTATTTAATGGCTGTGAATGTATTTTTTAGGTTTTTATGAATGATAGGAGAGGTTATATATTCTTTCCCATGTCTAACCCTAAAGCAATGTTCCAGTATGAATACTGGTGGTATAGCTGTCTTATGACTTAACTGTAAAACTGAAGAGATATTTTTCAGAGCGACAAGCTACATCATAGTCGTTATTAACTATTTAGCTTCACCAAATGTTGATGTTAAATAAACTTTCTTCGTCATATTATATTGATAATAATCATGTTTCCCTAATACCGCTTACACTTCTAATGTATTAGGGATAAGAAGAAAGAATTATAGAAGTGGCAAATAATTTATCAATCACTAATATGAAAGCTAGATATCTAATGCGAGAATTCTCGCTCGGGTTTACTAGGTTTTCTCTTAATAATAGTATTATTGCTCCTCTCTATTTACCGTTCTTATTCTTAGGGTTGGAGCTGCGTAGAAGGATTTCGTTGTAAAAAGCAGTATAATGTCATCTGCGGTTGAACGCCGCTGCTTCATCTTCATTGAAAATTTTCAATATCTGTTCTTGTTGATCTGTTAGTCAGTTGGGAGAAATTTTTCAATTAGATAATCACGGTATCATTCCAGCCAATCCTTAAAGAATCCATCAGATTTTTAATTTTTTTTTTTAAGTAGTTGTGGTGAATTATAATTTGTTGGTGGCTTAGTTATAAATAAAATATTTTTTTTTTTCTCTTTCCTTAGTATTTATTAAATAAATTTCTCTTTATACAAATTTCATTGTTGTGTTAGTATATTAAGCTCATCTAAAATACACATGTGTATACTTAAAATATGAGGTTTATATCTATGGCTTCTATAAATATCTATATCTATAAATATTATTTCAACAGTTATAGACTGAATAACTTCTTGATTTTGTTTCATCCTTTTTTTCTTGATAATATTGCAATGCGTAATTTATTATATGCATCGTTTTTTTAATTTTTTTTTTATTGTTTTTTTATTATTTCCCATTCTTCTTTATTTTTTAAGACCCAGAATTTAGTAATCGTGTTTATTCTTTCTTTGTGATCCGTATTTAGGCCCTACGGAAACCCTCGTGAATGTGATTACAGAACTATTTCTGGAAGCTTGGCACCAATTCTGAGCCTTGAAAAGTTGACTTTTCAGAACTAATGTGCGTTCTGTTTTGTTTTTCGATATTGGAATATTAATTCTTTAATTTTTGAAATCATTATATGAACTTAATTCTACTGTTTTTTTTTCAAGGCAATGTATTTTGTAAATAAGGGAGGAAAGGAATCCTTTGAACAGACCAGAATGCATTTACTCAGGAATTTCTTCCTGCCAAGATTTGTTGATATTGATTCATTACTGAGATTGATAGAGGAAATGCAAATATTCTTAAACGTTTTAAAATCACGCTAGTTTATTTAATTTTTATTTTTCCAGCTTAGAAACAAATATTTAGTCAAAAGATTGTTGATAATGAAGCGTTAAATATTTTTGTATTCACTTGCGCTTACAAAATAGTGTCTGATGTTTGTTGATTTTTACTTGTTTTGTCTCCCCTTTTTGTACTCTCTCCGATTTACTTTTAACTTGTAATTTGGCCTAACTTTAATTTTTTTCTGTTTTTGATAACCTCAAAATGTTTTGATTATTATTGCTTATATTTTCTAAATAGAAATATTGGGTTTATTTTGTATAACAGTTATCGTAAAGAAACTCAGTACGGTCTTAGGGTGTGATGAGTTTAAGCCAATTTTACTCGAGTAATTTCTGGGTTTTAAAAGCATTTTAATTGTGACATCTTTTAGATAAAATGTAATGGTTTGACTTAATGTTGACTATTTGACACATGAGCTCATTTAGTAGATTAATATAGTAAAACATAAAGTTTAATTTTTGGGACTGTAGGTACATGATATATTTTTTACGATAGCAGAATAAAATGATAGTTCTAAGAAGACAGTGATTCTGTAGAAACTTTAATTTTGATATGGAAAATTTATGTACCCATCCCATGGTGACCTCTGGTTCTTGATCCACCCAATGCGATAAGTTATCATACAAACACGTTCTGGTCATTGACGTGGCCTGAAATTAGTGGTGTTTTGATTTTAAAAGTTTACCTTTTTTATTTCTTTTTTTGGTTGGTAGTGACATAAATTTGATGTTAATATTTTCTTTAATTCTGCGTTGATCTTAAAAAAACAAAACAAAAAACTTAAATTATTTATTTGGTCATATAAACTGTTTCGATATAGTGTAGGAAGGTATTACTTTTAATTCCTACTGAAACTAAGATGATGATAAAAACTATAGCACTTGCTATGTGAAATACGGAAAACTTTCAAGGCATAGGGTACCTACTCAAGAAAACTTTTTTCAACAATGGAGATATTGCTTGGCTATGACAGGTATTATTCCTTTATAAAAGTAGGGAATAAGGCCGGTTCACGCGCTGAAGTAAGTCTTCAGGTGAGAATCCCATGCATTCTGCTTGAATTTTTCGCGTCGGTCAGTCAACGGAAATTTTCATTTTTTAGTCTAATAATCCCATTTTTTCATCAGTGGAAAAACTAGATGGTAATATGGAATAGAGATGTTGAAAAAAAAATATCGATAATTTTTAAAAATATATCGATATTTTTGACAGATTTTTTTCTCGATATATCGTAATATCGATATTAAAATTTTAATATCGAAAACCAATACATATTTTTTTTTAAATGGAGAAAAAATATAAAGAACACTAAAAACTTGTGGTGTGGTGTGTTCGTGTTATAGTCTATAGTGGGTAATGTCTAGAGATGGGATGTCGAAAGCAAAATATCAATATTGATATCGATATCGGTTTACAATATTGATATCTTGATAATATTGGCATAAAAATATCGATATTTAAAAATATCTTAAACAAATTCGTAGGAATATTGCGAGATAGTCTGTTTGTTGATATTTAAATCCTGCTGGATATGAACTTAGTAAAAACAATATCTTAATAATATCGGCACAGAAATATCGATATTTCAAAATATCGTTAATTCTTGAACCAAATTAAAAAGAAAAATTTAAACGAATCGGAAGGAGGATAGGAAGTAACCTGTTTCTTAATATTTAAGGCTCGCTGTAAATGAGCTTCATAAAAACAATATCTTGAGAATTATTGCTATTATAAAAACTTTAAATTATAAAATCTTAATTATATCGTTCCAGAAATATGGATATTATATAAACAATATCTTAGTGATATTATAGTGAAATATCTTAGTGATATATCTTAGTGAAAGATCGATATTATATAAACAACATTTTAATTCTATTGGCATAGAAATATCAATTTTTCGATATATACCTAATTTTTTAATAATAAATATTTTTTTAATAATAATAAATTAAAAAAAAAACATCAAAACGAATCAGAAAGAAATTAAGAAATAACCAGTTTCTTAATATTTAAATTCTTCTTTTAATGGACTTAATAAAAATAACATCTTAATTGTATCGGTGTAGAAATATCGATTTTATGAATAATATAATAAATATTTCTAAATTGATGGCTATAATTTTAACCAGTAAATGGAAAGTGAAAATATTGCAATCTTTGGACATTGCAATGATCTTCCTAATTTAATATTTATTAACAAATTATCATAGTTTCGGGATTATTTCCCATCATCAGGACCATACTTATTGTATGATACATATCCGAAAATATAGCCAAATGTTTGAAAATAGTTTTCATTAAAAATATGTCAAAAAAGCTGTATATTTTAATGCTTTGTCATTAAAAATTTCTTTACAACTACACTAGACTGTTCTACTTAAATATGACATAAATATCGAGACCCGATATATCGTTATATCGATATTTTTTCGATATATCGAACTATTTTAATATATTAAAAAACAATCGATACAAATATACATCGGTAGTTTTTTTCGATTTTCACATCCCTAATATGAAATTCCACTTTGTTTTTGACCAACCAGTGCTAAACATTTCAAAACATTGCTTTGTTTGCAATGGCAATTACTAGCTTTGTATATTAGCCGTATTAGCTTTGTATATTTAAATATCAATTTCAAATTTGCTCTCCTCCAAGCACCATATGAGCAAAATTCAATTTAATCAAAAAAGTCAAATGGTGTCTCTGGTTTGAGGTGTGGGTAATATGGAGCCCCTTAGTGTTTTTGTGTTTTAATTTATTTCTTTACTATTTATTTGTTGTTGTTTTTTGCAAAGATAACCAAGATAAAACAACGGTTTTAAGTAAAAAATTAATTTTATTATCTCTTCTTTTATTTCCTGTTCTGCCTCTGCCTTCGCTTCCACCAGTGATTACCCCTAGATGTCGATTGAGCAGGCTACGCCACATCATTAGTAGTTTCTCTTCCAGCTTTTCTATTTTTGTTTCTGTAGAGTTTCTGAAGATGTTTTTGAGAGAGAGAGATGGAACCCGGTTTCATATTACCAGCACACATGCACTTCCACATATCAAACATAGCCTTTATGGATTTGATATGTCGCCAGAAAAAATTGGATGACAGAATAGATTTACGAATGAAAATCGCTACAATGCATCCCTTTGAACCGATGTAGAGTGCAGAAACCTATCATTTTTTTTGGCAACAGACCAAAATAACAGTTTGAACTTATCATCTCCAAATTTTAAAGAATCAATATTAGTGTAATTGAACGTCTACGCGATCACTCCGTGCCAACTGAACCAACAACCTACCTACCCTGCACATTACCGCTCCTTAGCTACAAAATTATCTCTTTATCACTCACCACCAAGATATTAAGAGGTTCTATTTACCGCCACTTCCTATACTAATAGCAGACATGTCAATTTAACCCGAACGATCTAAATTAACCTGATATCTAAATTGGTACAGTCTAGAGTGCTAATCGAAAATCTGTCAGTCTGAATACAAAATGGCGGCCAGACAAAGTCGTCCAAAATTGCATTGCATTTAATCGAAAAGATCTTTAACACAAAAAGATATGTTTTTGAATGAGGGCTCATTTTAAAGCTATGATTTCGCTGAATAAAGATAAACAAGTCTGGTAGTCCAAAGCGGTCGGTTTCATCGCGCCACACCGCGTCAAGGTTGTCCAAAGTTACATTAAATTTAAACCAAAAGATATATTTTTCAATGAGGGCTCATTTAAGATATGCAGGTGTGGAAGTTCGATGCCTGTCCAAGAAGCCAAATAATTATTAATTTTTATTCATAATTATTCTTGGATTTTCAGCGATTCACAAATACCTTTAAGATAAAATTATGATACATTCCATTTTGAGTAAATTTGTGGTGGATGAACCCGACCTCTTTTAACATATATGAACTGTGAATTTCGAAAAGGGTTCATCTCCGAAACTTAAAATTTTTTCAACTGATACAAAAATTAAATTACTGTTGAACCATTGGACTTTTTTGAACTGATTTTATTTTCTTCGTATATTTCACCACTATTACAACCAGGTATCGGCCTTTCTTACAATAAAATATAGGTCTATATAAATAAAAAAAAAAAAGTAACTAGTCCATTTTGAATAAATCTCGAGATGATCCCTTTTCGAAATTCATAATTCAAATAAATTTATATAATAGAATAAAATCAGTCTAAAACTCAAGGATCCAATGCCTAATGCCGCTTATAACTTATATTGAAGAACAAACGTGGGATTCTGAACTTAATCTAGCGTTAATGCCCGCCTCATCATTCCTACAGTTCAGTGTTCAGTTCTCACTCCGTTCTCAAACATGTGCAGTTTTCCCGTACACATCCTCCGTGTAACCTGCATCATTTTCCTTCTGCAAGGAATTCATCATTGTTGGGTGAGGACCGATTTAAATAGAAGTTTAGTTAAATGAAGTTACCTAAATGCGTCTGATCTTTTCATTTTGAACTCTCTCCCTAAATGTTTTAGCCTTCGTTGTTGGTGATGTATTTCTGTTTTATAAATTTGCATTAACCAGTTAGTTGATTACAGCAGAAATATAGTTTCGGAATTCTTTTCTTTTGCCATTTTTTTAACTGCTAGAGTTCAAACTCATTTGTATTTAATTATTGTTTGTAGGTACTGTAAAAAATAAGGAAATATTTTGGAAAGGAAATAAGGAATATTTTGGTTGTTTCTTCGTCCGAGGACCATTTTGATTTTTTATTTTAAAAAAATTCTTATTTATTTATTTTTTTTGTTTGGATCTTATATGCTTAGTGGTGTTGTGTATTGTTCCTTCATAAGTTAGATATTCAATGCAATATAATATATATCCTCTCCGCTGATTACATTTTTTTTTTAAATAAGAATGGACGACGGAAATAGAAGGACTGACGGAAGCAAGCGTGCCAAAAGTGAAAAAAGGCGTGAGGGAGAAGTGCTAAATACAGCTTGTGTACTAGAGACTAATTGGATTCCATTGAATTTCAGGCCCTGTCATCTTGTGGGGCTCCTTTAACTCCTGTTTTATTTTGACCTTTCTATGTAATCGCTGAGGAATGTGCCGTCGAATAGACAAGAGTGGTGATATTTCGCTTACCAACGCTAAGTACAAAGCTATAGTCCAGGAGCTCGTGACTAAAAATGTGACTCATTTCATACAAAAATTTGGACATATATAGTGAACATGTCCACAGTGAACTGAGCCACAGCTGAAAAATGCATGTCTGCCAACTTATAGCCGCTGAAATACAAAATGGCGGCCAAAATAGGCATCCAAAAGAAAAAAAAATCAATTTTTCAATCTCCTTCTTCTTGTGCGTTTTTCGCCATCTTAAACACTTCTAAAAAAAAACTCCTTATGTCGGTAGAAAAAGGTTTTTATCATCAGGGGTGTCAATAGTTTTATGCGTCCTTATAAATAAATAATATCTAATGCGAAATTTTTTGTTGATTTTCACGGCCTTGTAGCTCAGTAGCTATTAAGATCATTAAAGAATGTTATATTCAAGTTTGCATGAAATTTAACATTCTTTAAAATTGGGAATGACAACTTTCTACTGTAAATGCACTGAAAGCGAATTATTTTGGAAAACTGAAATAAATATTAGGGACTTGAATAAGTTCTCGCTGTTTTCTGACAGATGGTGTTATCTTAGTCTTTTTGCACATGACAATACTATACCCAAGTTTATCGTGAAGCTCCACCATTAGACTCGAAATCACAGTATATGTTATTCCGCCGAAGTGTAAACAACATACTTTTTCGTAGCGTTAAACATGTCAAATTTCATGCCAAAAATAGAGTATTTGCGGGGAATTTAACTGCATTCCTTTTTTAAAAAAAATCTACATCTGAAGCACATAGAATTCTTGTGGAGACTTACGGCGACCATGCTCTGTCGGAAACAACATGCAGAGATTTGTTTAGACGCTTTAAAAATAATGATTTTAATATTGAAGATAAAGAACGCTCTGGCGCACCGAAAAAAATCAGACGCAAAATGAACTTGCAGAATCATTAGGAGTTGATCACACAACAGTTTCCAAACGTTTAAAAGCATTAGGAATAATTGAAAAGCAAGGAAATTGGGTGCCGTACGAATTAAAGCCGAAAGACGTCGAACGGCGTTTTTTCACATGTGAACAGCTGCTCCAGCGGCAGAAAAGGAAAGGTTTTTTGCATCGTATCGTGACTGGTGATGAAAAGTGGATACACTACGATAACCCGAATCGTAAAAAATCGTGGGGTAAGCCCGGCCAGGCATCAACATCGACGGCGAAGCCGAACATCCATGGTTCCAAGCTCATGCTTTGTATTTGGTGTGATCAGCTGGGTGTAGTGCATTATGAGCTCTTCAAAACCAACGAAACCATCACGAGATATCGCTGTCGACTACAATTAATGCGTTTGAGCCGAGCATTGAAAGAAAAACCGCCTCAATACGAGGAAAGACACGACAAAGTAATTTTGCAGCATGACAACGCTCGGCCACATGTTGCAAAACCGGTCAAAACCTACTTGGAAACGCTCAAATGGGAAGTATGCCGTATTGACCGGACATTGCTCCTTCCGACTACCACTTGTTCCGATCGATGACTCATGGCCTGGCTGAGCAG
This sequence comes from Rhaphigaster nebulosa, assembly GCA_948150685.1. Classification (NCBI taxonomy): domain Eukaryota; kingdom Metazoa; phylum Arthropoda; class Insecta; order Hemiptera; family Pentatomidae; genus Rhaphigaster; species Rhaphigaster nebulosa. Next base: position 74,450,700 of record OX411306.1, on the reverse strand, counting down.
CACTTCCAATCTTATGAAGATGCCAAAAAATGGATCGGTTCGTGGATAACTTCAAAAGATGAGTCGTTCTTTCGAGATGGTATTCGTATGCTGCCAGATGGGAGAAAGTAGTGACTAACGATGGACAATACTTTCAATGACATGTTCTTTACTAATTTTTTTTAATAAATCATTTATTTTAACGAAAAAACAGCTAGAACTTATTCAAGTCCCTAATAAATTAAAAAACAAAAAAACTTTGCGGTTTTTCAAGAATGCAAAATACTTATTAGAAGGAGAATGCAGAAAAATTCGATTTTTTACAAGAGGGGCAATACATACAGCACACCTAACAATTAGAATTACTCCATTTTTTGAAAACTAAACTAGACTACAATGCCAGTTGCCGGAGATCGGAAGATTGCCAATATCGAAAGGTGTACTTAACCGAATTTAATTTTTTTTACTTCTATGGACGCAGAATTTGATGCTCTGCAACTTTTATCTCATGAGATTTTCTCTCAGAGAACCCAATTCCAAGCTGCAGACTCATATACTGAACTCTGTCTCTGTTTTTGATAAAATCATTGTTTATGACCGTGGTTTTCGACCACACTAGTAACCAAATTATTATGTTGTGGTAATCAGACGCAGAATTTGTTTGTTTTTTAAATTTAATATTCCATAGCTTTTTCGATAGAATGCACCGCTTAGGAAAATTAAGAGGTGAACAACTAAAAGTAGTCGTTCAATTTTTTTGTTGCAATTTTTTCAGGTAGCATACTGATCCGACTGGCCTAGACTTATTTTTTAATGTCAATACTGTATGGATTCAAAAAATTTCTATTAAAGTTTTCCTCAGATAATGTCAATTTGTTTTTACGAGTTCTCGGTCTATTGGTAAATACGGCTTGACAGCTGGTGCTTTATAATTTAATATTTACCTGCCTTAAACAATATTTATTCATAGTATGAGTCATCCTACTATTTCCTGCTCTTTTCCCAGCCTAAGGAACATTTTTGTTGAGATTGGATTGTGGAGACTGAGCTACGCTATTTTAGCCGACACACAGTGAGTCGAAGGGCAGAGATTTAGATGGAAATAATTCTGGAAGCGACTTATTACAATTTAATATCCATAATAGACTGTTGTCTATTATGAATATTAAAGTGCAATAAGTATACTTAGGAATAAACTAATAAATAATTTGAAAAATATATTAAGATTATTTTAGTAAAATAAAATTTATTATAAAAATAAAGTTACAATACAAAAATAATATAGAGTTATAAAAATAAATTGTATTAAAAATTTATATATTGTGTGTGTGCGTGCGTGCGTGCGCGCATATATATATATATATATATATATATATATATATATATATATGTGTGTGTATATATATATATATATATATACACACACACATAAATTTATTTCCAACTGTGTATAAATTTGGGCTGTTCAATCACTTAAGTCATTTTTGACTAGTACTAAGTTTGCAAAATAATTTGAACATTACAAAAGTAAAATTCAGTTATAAAAAAATATATTTAAAAAATGTAAAATAACAAATAGTACAATCAAATTATGAAAAAGAATTTACCGAATTGATGATCATTCTGAATCATCCAAATCTGAAGGGTTTTAGTCTATGCTGGTCTCATCTTCAGAATTCACCATTAACACACTTGTCAACATCTGGAGGTTTTCACAACTGAAGTACCCTGGTGTCAGCAATAACATGAGTATTTACCAAATCCTTTTTCGTCGAGACCCGTGAATATTTTCGTGTGTGAAACTCTCTTAAGTCTCTGAAATCTATTTTTCGGGCATTTTGAGCTTCTTTGGAAAGCATAACAATAAGTAGTACACATTAGTTGATAATTTCAGAGCCACAAATTTAATGCTTATGCATAGTTACTGGCATATTATACCATGAGTATAAACTAATTAAAGAATTCTCTGGTTTCACTTATAAAATCTTAAAAATTGTCGATATCAATATTCTATCCATATGACATGGTTCTTAAAAGTTGATGAAATGTATGGAGAAGATCCTTATCCAAGCCGATAATGGTGGAACTTGAAACAAAATTTTAAAAGTCAGGTAGAATTTTCTCTTAATCGCGTTTTATTATCACTTCTGAGCTTTCCGTTAAGTTTTAGTATCTCCGTTATAAAAATTTTGACTCTCGTTATTGAGAGATTCACAAATGAAAATAAACCCTACACCCAGATTAGCAGGTACCAGCAATTGTTTCATGAATTACTTATTTCTATGTAATATCGATTATATTCAGTGAAAATATCTCGGCGGAAGTCATTGGAAGGTTTTAGCAATCCGATTTTTTATAATCGTAAATAATAGCTTACCAACTATTGAAAATAAAGGAGGGTACCTTACCATATCTATATATAAAAAATCAAACATTAATAAAACCTACTTTCTGGATCGTCTTCTATTGCCTGACATAAAATAAATTCACAAAAATAAAATTTACTTAAGATTTTTATAGTTTCACAAAGAGATGTGGAAATAACCTGACTGATGGATGACCCCATGATGATGGATTTGTCGTGATAACACTTGTGTAATGGTTTTAATCTGTTCATTTGACATCATATTATACGTAACCTAAGTTTTCCCCGTTCTAAGTCGTGAACCAAGGCGGGGAAAGGGAGGGGTAAACCCCAAATTTTCGGACTTCTTTCAGTTTTTGCCCTATACCATTTAAACGGCGCACCGAAGAGAAAATTTTAATCTATTATAAATTAAAGAACATTAAATTCTGCGTAAAATTAGTACCTCAAGCGTTCGTTTCGGTTTGACAGTAGAATCAAAATTGAAAATCGAAAAAAATTGGGACCCCAGTTGAAACCAGAAAGAGATCTCGGAGGAAATTTTTGAAGAATTTCTGAAAATTTGTTCATTTATATTTTGTAGGGTACTGATTACGAATTATAACTTTGTTACCTCGGATTTTTTCACGGAAGTATAAAAAAAATGCATACCTGGAAATCATGCAATACTCAAACAAATTATAATATGTATTTTATACTAAATTAAAGAAGAGTAAATTTTCTACAATTTTGATTATTCTTTGGGAGCACCGTTTTGAAGTGAATGCCATTTGAAATTATGAGGCTGAATGTTTAAATTAATCATTAAACAAGAGTTCTCGGAGGAAAGTTTTGGAGAAGTTCCGACAATTTGATCATTAATGTTTTTTAAGGTACTGATTAGGAATTTCAACTTTGTTACTTCGAATTTTTCTCGGAAGTATAAAAAAGGCAAAAAAAATATATCGTTTTTTCTTTTTTTTTTCTTATACTTGGAAAACTATATATTATTCGAATAAATTCAGATCTATTTTTTATACTAAATTAAATAAGAGTAAATTGCCTACAATTTATATTCTGAAGATTTTTTTTGTTTGGCTACTCTGTTTTTAAGTAAGCGCAATTCGAAATAATGAGGCATTATGTCGAAATTCATTTTTGTGCTATTATATTTCCGAGAAACATTACCGGTAACGCAGTTCAAATTCGTAATCAAGACCCTAAAAAAAAAATAAATGAACAAATTTTCAGAACTTCTCTAAACTTTTCACATAAACCTCTTGCTAAAAGGTTAATTTCGATCTTCTGCCTCACAATATAAAATTGCGCTCACTTATAAGCAGAGCAGCCAAACAAAAAAAATCCTCTGAATCGAAATTATAGGTAATTTACTCTTATTGAATTTAGTATTAAATACGTATTTGTATTTATTCGAATAATATACGGTTTTAAAAGTATAAGCCAAACAAAACAAAAAAATTGTTTGCGTTTTTTTTTTATTCTTCTAGGAAAAATTCAAGGTGACAAAGTTGAAATTCGTAATTAGTACCTTAAAAAATATAAATCATCAAAGTTTAGGAACTTCGACTGTACTGAATTTAAACATTCAGCCGCATAATTTCAAATCGCATTCACAACAAAACAGTGCTTCCATACAAAAAAATCTTTATAATCAAAATTGTAGGAAATTCACTCTTCTTTAATTTATTATAAAATACATATCATTTGTTTGAATAATGCATGATTTTCAGGTATGCATTTTTTTTATACTTCCGTGAAAAAATCCGAGGTAACTAAGTTATAATATGTAATGCGTGAATGCGCCGTGCACCCTGTAAGTACCCTGCAAAATATAAATGAACAAATTTTTAGAACTTCTTCTAGATTAAAAAATAGATTAAAAATTTTCTGCGGTGCGCCGTTTAAATGGTGTAGGGCGAAAATTGAAAAAAGTCCGAAAATTAGAGAGTTTCTCCCTTTCCTCCACCATGGCTTATCACTTAGAATGGGGAATACTTAGGTTACGTCTAATCTGAGGTCTAAAGAACAGATTAAAACCATTTCCAGCTTTCAATACTTACATCCAGCCTGAGTCCACCAGATTAACTAGCTTACAGACGAATCGTCCCACTGTGCGACGGTTAATTTGAATTGAATTGGATTTGAAAATTGACTTAGGCAATTTTTTTCTTTCTTGTCTGATCCTAATTACTTTAATTTAGTTATTTTTTGTATTCTACTAGCGGAATAAATCTTTTTAACAGGATACGGATGTGTACGATCATTGTGTAAGAAAACAAATAGCTTTAGAAGACGGACATGTATACATTAGGGTTAATGTTTGCTTAAAGTAGAATAATATCGTAGTTTTACAAAACAAGATTATAAAATTAGAACTTGGGTACGCCTTTAAATTTAACATGGTTGTTGGATATCTTATATCCATTTTTATGGGTGCTTTTGGAAGCATTTCTAACCAAAGCCAACCGGATATCTGAATTAAATATGTGGAACCTACCTTCACCATATGAAAAAGTTATAACGTTATTTCGATCTGCTGCTTCAGTTAGATTTTTTTCAATTAACTTTGTTCTATTCGATTTTATTTTCATTCAAAGTTGAGGTATGAATGTCTCATATTTGAATTTTATGATTCTGCTGTGATCTCCATTGTTGTCGCAGTTATTCATGGAAACTAGTTTTTTCCCTTTGTATTTTTTTGTCTGTCTAGATACGGTTGAAATGTTAAAAGCTGCTCTAATCGATCGTTGGGTTATGTAATATAGCGTTGCCAATCCATTCGGTTGATTCGCCATTTTTACACAGCCATTAGTGTACCTAAACAAAAATAAATTGAAAAGAATCTGTTCTAAGACGAGTTATATAGTTTTTGTAGGCTTGTTTTACTTACGCGAATATAATTAGTTTTATTAAATATGAAATATTGGTAGGGATGGTGAACGCCATACCATGATTTCCATTTGTTCATATATTTCTTTGGTATCTATGATTCCGTCAACAAGTATTTTAAAATTTTCCAAGTCTTAACTAGCGCATGTTTATGAAGTGCCGGTTATTGCAACTTAATAGTCCAAATTATTAAACCATGTCAACAGCCTGTCTTCATTACAGGAGACATTATTCTTGATGATTGCCGCGCCAATGGCGTCTTAAGCTGGTGCATGATCAGTCCTCGGTCTATCCATTGGCTGGCGGAGATCCCAAATGTTCCACGATGGGCACAGGTCTGTACCGGGAGGGTATAAATCATGATCATGGCACCAAGCAGTTATTCATTATTCTGAGACGGATCTCCACTAAGTCACAATATCCTTATTTCAATGTTGCAATCATTTATAGCGGGATTAGCTTGCCCAGAGCCGTTATTCTTTGAAGAATAATTCACCGAACATGTTAAAGAGTTGTTTTGTAGTCTTAAACTTTTTTTTTTGTATTCATCATCCTTTTCTGCGCTAGACCGGGTTCATTTCCTGCCAGTTAATCTTGAAGGAAATGAAAACATCGAGATTGAGTGAATTACACAAACTGCAGGCGTCAGACTACTTTAACCATTATTCTAAAATTGTTCAAAGCTCCCTCCCCATTTACTTTTGAAAACTTATTCATGACCTCTTGATCTATGGATTTTGCACCAAACATCAAATTTCATCAGCCTCCTTAGGCATTTTTCTTTCTAAAATGAAAAGGTTGTTGAATTGCACCCTATATTTTAATATTATATAATAGTTACAATAGTATAATTACGTGTAAATTCAAGACTTAGTTAATCCTATCCATATTAGTTACTAAATTAAATATATCAGGTTTATTATTCCATACGAAACCCAATCTATTTTGTTATTTATTAGTTTCTTATCTAATGTCTTATTATCGTCGGAGGAACTTTAATAATTTTTTTTTTATTGTCAGTTTAACAGAACTAATAGTTTTAGATCTTTTACAGCTATAACCGATTGTATATATTTTGGCCATTATTCGATTTACTGAATGCAGATCTGCTGTCTTTGTTTATTTTGTACCTAAGTCTGATTTTAAGCTTCTCATTTAATCTCTGTCCGTGTTCTGTGGCGTCTGTAGCCAGGCGCGTACGCAGAATATTTTTCGGGGGTGGAGGATTTCAATTTTTTTTGAGGAGCAAGGGTTTAATAAGAAGGCAAGTAATCATTAGGCGTCTTTAATCGCCTAATGCGCCGTTAGTTTTAAGGATAAGAATGAAAATTGGATAACAAATTATTACTCAAAATACATAATTTATAGGCAAATCATATTTTTTTAAACTTAGAGGGGGAGGGATATATCAACCTGATCCCTCTGGGTAGTCCACTGTCTGTGGCATTCATGTTTGTTGAGACTCCTCAATGGAAAACTTCGTGCTGCGTGTCCCGCCCATCATAACGTCTCGCCTCTTTGTCGGGAATTATTGGTTGATAAGTTTCCTTCAGTAATTCTTCATTTTTCTTTTCTTAACATATTTTTAGGCTATCCATATCACTCCAGTTGTCTTCTTTGTTTTATAATCTCTCTACATTGCTTTTTTAGGTGCCCTTTTGGCATTTTAACAATATATGAGATAATTGAGATAATATAAAACAATATAAGGAATAATTGAATAATAATTTAATGTGAAAAAAAATTGAACTCTTCTCTAAGTTTTAATTGTGAGCTATGAAAGGAGCAATGACTCCCATTAAACCTGTTCAATTGACCGGAACGGTGACCTTATAATTGTCCATTGTTCGCGTTTAAAGACAATGATGGCCTTTTTTAGAAGTCTATTGCATTATATTTTCTTTATTCCCTCAGAAGGGTATCGAAAATTGTTATTGTTAGTAGTGATTTTCCCTTAACACTTCTGTTTTTCTAATTATAATTCTGAGTAGCGAATGTGCTGTCATACTAAGGAATAATCTGTCGTACTTAATTTATCCGTCTTCAGGAATGCTCAGTTAGTTTTTATTTATGCATTTAGTATGCTGGCTTCTATTTATAGATCAAATTATTATTATTACTTTTGAATTTTAAAAATATAATATATAGCAGAATAAAGGAATTAAAGTTGTTTCCCATGAATCATAAAGTTTGTAATGGTATAAAAATTACAAAAACATAAAAATTATATTTGTTAGTTTCAATAAATGTTAAGTTCCGATAATGTAATTCTTTTTTTTATTTTTAAGATTTATTTTGGTATCTTTACTGCCTAAAGTAGTTTATGCAATGGAGTTCAATTCATCCGTCAGTACTTGGCGCAGAGTTGATAATCCTTTATCAAATACTTCATACATTTCCAAATCGTTCAGAAAATGTTAGAGCATTGTTTATTATTAACTCTTACTTCATTTTTATATATATTTCTTATTGACTTATGACTGATAATTGATAAAAAAGAATTTACAAATCAACCATGATGTTCCGTTCATTCATTAGTGTATTTAATATTAAAATAGGTTTTTAAAAAAAAAAAAAATGTTTTTTTAAATATGTACATTTCTTGCTGCCGAGTAATATAAGTGGCATCGGCATTTCATCCTATTCTGCCTTATCGTTGTTACAGTATTGATAATATAAACATTTTGCATCCTAAAAGTTATTCATATTTCATTTTTATGTTACTGCTTTAGGCTCACTCATCGGCTTATCGTTGAGTCTTGAGATAGTGTGTTAATTGAGGTCGGATTGTCAGTTCATTCTTGATAAAATATAGTGTACCACACCCATTTACTTGATTTAGGACTTACATGGTTTTAGTTTTAACTTTTAATTCCGAATTTCTAAGGATTTTAGTTAAGGGTGACAACCGGACGATACATCAATGTGTACTGTGAATAAGTTTAGTTTATACATTAAAAAAAAACATAATGTCGAACATAAAGCGGTTTATTGTCTTGAATGAAAACTTTTGTATACAGCCGGTAAAAAAAAAAAAAAATAATAGTACAATAACATCCTTTTTTTATCTTAAAAAGTTATCGTCGGTTATCCATCCTGCTGACTGCTCTGGCATTGATGAAACACACAGATATGGAACTAAGTGGTATTCATTTAGTATGTTTATCTTTAAACTTTTTATGACCAGTCTGAAGCATAAGGTTCTTTTTAATTACGCCTCTCTTCTCCTGTCTTCAATATTTGAAATAAATATTTTAGTTAATAAAATTAAAATATTTTTATACTGAGTAAAAAAGTGTTTACGTTTTTTTGTTAATAAGCTTTTTTTTATACTCTGGTGTATATATTTTATTCAATGATTTATTTTTTCAATATTGTCTATATCTCTTTTCCATTTCTTGTGGCCTTGACGAAGAACTGCTGTGTGGGTTGAAACATTGGTAGATAGAACATAGGCTTAAATTTGTTTCATTTGTTTATCTTTGACCGATCTCCTGCCATCCATTACCTTCATATTATTTGTTTTAGAGGTTTTACATATTGCAATATATTATTTTATCTCCTTACGGTCTGTCGAAGTGTATTAGTTGAATAAACTAAAATAAATGTTAGGCCTGTTGCACGCGTGCAGTTTAGTTGATTTAACTAGCTGCTTCGGCAGGTGTCAAGAATAGAAGGATAGGTCCATTTGAAGTGATCCAACTGATGTTGCCTCACTATTTTATAATGAAGTGATTTATTTTTTTATGGATTCCTACATTATAACATTTTTTTTCTTTTTTCTATCTCATGTGTTGTTTTACAAAACATGCTATTACTTGCTTTTGTAGGGGTATAGGCTATCTTATATCGCTAACAACTGGTGTAATCTAGGTTGATGAAAAAACCCATTTAATTCAGAAAAAACGGCCTAAATTAAATATTCAATACATTTTAAATGAAATTTTGATCCCAAATAGTCAATAATCCACCTCAAAATTTCTGGACTTACAAATTTTCAATTTTTAAAGGCGTGAAAACCCCAATAAAAAATCTAATCTCTAGCTTAAAAATTTTTTGGAGGGGAGGAGAGGAGGGTGTAGTTACCTACCTATGTGTACTATGCTGCAGCTCTGTTGGAACAAACTTTTGAAATCTGAAATTCTTACACATAAACCCTCTATTGTGTATAATATATACACTATTGTTATTCTGCTGTATGGATTTCATGTTTGATATTAATCTACAAATCAAGTTTTTAGGATCTTAAAAATCACACAAATGTTTTTAGCATGTAATGACGGTGCATTACTATAGATTAAACCAGCAGCGGATCTTGGCCTTGCGTGGTACTGGATGATACGATATTGCGGGGCCTCCTTGGTTAAGGCGGATGGCTATGGGAGGGGGAAGTTAACTTGGCATGCTGATAAATCTCAAACAAAATGTATACAACAGTATAACACACAATAGAGCGTTTATTTGTAAAAAATTCTGATTTTTAAAGTTTGTCCCAACAAAGATAAATGGCGTCAAAATTTGGATTTTTTTCGAAATTTTCAATTAATAATGTCCTAAAAACTTGACTAGTAGATCAAAACATGAAATTCGTGCAGAAGTATGACAAACAATAGAGGATTTGTCTGTGCAAATTTCAGATTTTTAAAATTTGTTCCAACGGTAATTGTAAAATCTGTTCAACGGCAAAATTTGGATTTTTTTTTAATTTTCAATAATTGGGGTCCTAAAAATTGAACTTGTGGATAAATATCAGATAGGCAGTTTATACAGCCGTAACACACAATTATGGGTTTATTCATGCAAATTTCAGATTTTTACTTCCTTGTACGAAGTAGAGGAAGTATTGTAATAGCGAAAATTTTCGGTTTTCAGATTTCAACGAAAATATTCATTTTGACCATCCCTGAATCCATTTTGACTAGTTTCGTTGTGGCGTCTGTACGTACGTACGTTCGTTCGTATTTCGCATAACCCAAAAACGGTTAGCCGTAGAAAGTTGAAATTTTGTATTTAGGATTGCCTTAAAATCTAGTTGTGAACCTCCCTTTTTGGTCATAATTGATTTTCATCAAAAATTACATTAAAATACTATGAGGAACTTCTCAAATTAAGTATTTATAATTTATATATTTATTTAAACAACAGACTAGATTTTGGACTAAATTGGAAAACCGGAAGCGGTACTTTACTTGAAGGTCATATTAGAGTTTCATCCAAAATTATTTTAAAATATAATGTAAAACATCTCAAATTTGGTAAATAGGACTTTTATATCGGTGTGAATGTATTTACTATATTTTGGTTAAAATTGGTGAGCCGAAAAGGGTACTTTATTTGAAGGTCATAATAAGCTTACATAAAAAATTATATTTATGTTTCGGTAATAAAGGTTACAAACGCAATTTGTTTTCCAAGACAATTAAACATTTTTATTACTTGTTTTAAGTGTTAAAATTGAGTGTAAAATACTAGTTTTCCTCCCCATTTGTGAGATCAACAAGTCTGCAGCATGAGAATAAGATATTAGTTATGTGGGTTTTTCCGCTCAAAACGTCTAAACTGTCGATTTCTAATGCTTTATCCAATGATATTGACAGTTTTATTGTTGTCACGGAACATGAAGAAATATCTTGGAAACTAGTTTCCTACTAAAGGAAAACGACATATAATAACGGAATGAGACCTCCTGTAACAAGAGTGTGTGTGTGTGTCAATAGATGGATGTCGGGACGCCGAGTGTCGTTTTTACTGAAATCTTCGGAAACTAGTATCCAAATACAGTATCACTTTTCGAGCCACGGATTTATAATTTAATAGGCGTACAAGGAAGTCAGGTGTTGCCCACATCAGATCTTTTCTAGTTAGCACAGACCCCAAATACTTAAATTTCTCAACGTTTTCAAACCTATTCCCTCATATACCTAATCACCAAATGCGCCACCGTTTCTTTTGCTGACCATATATTTCATCTTATTTGTTTTGAGACCAACCTTTTTATCGACTTTCATCGACGTTATTGTAATTAATTTTATAATTGTGCTTCCTCACTTAACATTACAAAATCTTCCGTAAATCCAAGCACGGTTTTTTTACCTCCCAGATCTAAACATCTTTCGGTACGCATCACCTTTCTATTGGCATCCTCTAGTGCTAAAATAACAAGAAAAGATGAAAGGGAATAATCTTGCTTTAAACCTGATCCAATCTCAAACTGCTCCGAAAAACAATTATCGATTTTAACTTGAATTTTTTCTAAATTGAATGTTTCGGTCATGAACATCTTTACTAGATTTACTCTCTTTTTCGGTATTTCCTGCTCAATCAAACCATTATAGAGCCTCTGGCGGTCATAAGCATTTTTGAAATCGACATAATGCAGATAAACTACACAGTTTTATTCTAATTTTTGTCTTAATATTTGTCGTAAGGAAAATATTGGATCACTAGTTGACCGTTTCCCTTTAAAACCACTTTGGTAGTCTCCGATAATTTCCTCTGCGTATTCCGTGATTCGACAAGTTAGGATTAATGAGAATATTTTATAACATACCCGGAGGAGTGATATTCCGCGATAGTCATTACAATCCATCCTCGGTCCCTTTTTGTGAATCGGAATAAGTGTAGATTCATTCCGTTCTTCGGAAATTTTTCCAGATTTTTTTTAACCAAAAGATGTATTTTAGAAACTCCAGCTTCCCCGCACGCTTTTATTAATTCACTAGGAATGGTGCCGATTCACTCTGCTTTATGAGATTTCAATTTTCCGATGTGTATTTCGACTTCCTCCTTACTCAGTTCTTCTTCTAACGGTTCAGCACTCTGCAATACAGCTGGAGGAGATTGACTATTATTTCCCGAATTCAAAATACTTTCTAAGTGTTTTATAAACTTGCTCAAAATGTCCTTCGGATCGGCTAAGATATTGTTATTTTCATTTCTAATTCCATTCATTCCGGGTTCAAACCATTTACTCGACCTGTTTATACCTAGGAGGATAGAAGACTTTTCCATCCTCCTAGGTTTATACCCTTGCCTCTTACGTTACTGTATCCCCTGAAGCAGTCCCCACCCAGAGACCCGAACGGGGGACTGGTTTACTTCCGGTTAATGATCGTTTTACTTCAGAGAGATCCATGACTATTTTGTGGTATTTTCTGAAATAAATTTGAGTATGGCGCACAAACCTACGTCACACCCTCCCTCCATCAAGTCTGAGGGATACATACATACATATATATATATATATATATATATATATATATATATATATATATATATATATATATATATATATATATATATATATATAAGTAAGAGAAAATAATAAATAAAATAATATGATAAATTAAAAAAAAAATTAATCTAGTTGATAAGTTATAAATTTTTTGAACAAATAATATATAGACAAAAATAATTCACTGAAAGAATTGAACTAACCTTTTCTACAAAAAAATTCACTACTTTGAAGGCGTTTTGTATATTTTTAGTCTTGCTATCAATCTTAATACTTCGATAAGTCAGAGAGCCGAGGCCAAAAAACGTGTCCGATATCAAGAAAAGTTTTGATCTTCTCAGCCGAAAGTACTCTCATAATAGACTGGAAATAGGAAAGTCTGCCACCCTAGATTAGTTTCAATCAAATTTTATAGGTCAACGAATTCGCCATTTTCGTCACTTTTTTCACATTTTCCTTAGTAACTCGCTTCCATTGCATTTTAGGTAAAACTTTGACATGGTCAATTTTAAAGAACGTATAAAGAACTGTAAGTTTTATATTTAGTATTTTTGTAAATTTGGCTACCTGAGTATCTCAATACGGCCATACAAATCTGCAAAATGTCAAAAAATACTAAGTGGTTTCGCCATACTATTTTTCAGTGCATTTTAGTGCAAAATGCATATTCCTACAAGATTCATTCAAAATATTTTTAATTATTCTGAACAAACACCAAGATTGAAATAACAATTTTAGAGAAAGTGGATATTTTCCTCAGTAACTCGCTTCCAGTGCATTTTAGGTATTTTTTTAAATAACCAATTTTAAATAATGTTAAATTTCCTCCAAATTTTATATGTAATATTTTTTAAAAATCCGAAACGGCAGCTGAGATGCGGAACCGTAGACATCTGTAAAATGTCAAGAAAACGCAAAAAGCTGAATATTCAGAGGTTTCACCTTAATAACTATTTCATAGGGCAATTAAGTTCAAAATTGTATAATAATCAGTTTTGTAGACGATTAAATTTCGTACAATATCCATTCAAAATATTTGTAATTACTCTCCGCAGACGCCAAGAAATATTGAAATAATATATAACTTTAGAGAAAGGGAAATTCTTATTTCAATATTTCTTGGCGTCTGCTGAGAGTAATTACAAATATTTTGAATGGATATTGTAGGAAACTCAACAAATATAGTACAATAAGATTGCAGGACACACGAAGAACTCAGATCACACGCTGAAAATGTAGAATTTATGCTATTAGGTTACAAGAAATTTAGCGGAGTAGAGATAGTTTTCATAAATATGGTTGTCCATCTCTGTTCCGCTACAGTTCTTGTAATCTAATAGCATAAGTTCTAATCTTCAGTGTGTAATCTGAGTTTTTCGTGTGTCCTGCAGTCTTATTGCACTATATTTGTTGAATCTTTTGTTTGTTTTTTATTTGAGATATGTTTATTTTTCATAAAATGTTAAATAGCCGTTTGATACTGTTACAGAAACATTTTTATCTCTATTGCGTTTAACTTTTTAAAATATTTACACAAATCAGAAATGATCTATTAAGACTCCTGAAACGTTTCCATATCCGGCGAATTCCTTGCTAAGAGCGGCTGTAATTGGAGAATGAGTTGGAGAGGAGTCATCTAGCCTTGGCGTCAAGTGGTTCAACTGTCGGCTGTTCCTGCAGCGTGGGACTCCTGCCCACTTGGCCTGTTTAGTCTGCCTCTTTGCGTCAAACTTCCCCTCATCATCTGGTTTAGGTATATCTGGCCAGTTAGCTCTACGTTTTGTACATCCTTAGTCTGAATTAGGCCAACTTGAACAACGTTTATCTTTTCAGTAACAATAACTTTGTAACTCTTTCATATCAACAGATTCCTTTCCTGTACTGTTGTCTCTCCCAATTCTTATGCACGTATCGGTTTTCTGTAAAAAGGGCGAATCCAACAATTTAATACTTTTCAGAGATCATATGAGGCGCTCCATGGAAAAAGGGTGAATCCGTCATGTCATCAGAATTTCTTTTTTAATTTAAAGGCTGGTATGACATATATATAGCATTTCCAAGTCAATTGTAACCTTTTCCAAATCAATTGCCGCCTTTTCCATTTCAATTGTAACCCTTTCCTAATCAGTTCTCACCTTTTCCATTTCAATTGTAATCCAACCGTACACAAATTAATTCTATTTTATTATTGAAAAATAATTATTTTAATTGCAATAATGAATCTCTGTATATACAACAATATATAATATGTGTAGTATATTATATTAACCCTCAAATAAAGAAGAAAAACATTTGTGCATGGCGGATACGCCCATCTTGTATGGATCGCTTCATATTTAATAAGACATTTTAGAAAGTGGTATTTTCTCCATCGTTGCATGGAGGGATGAACAAATATGAAAGTAACAGATTCGCCGTTTCTACAAATCATTAGGTATTGACGTTATCTTTCTAAAAATATCTGATGTGTTCAACACATGACTTCCTTGTACGCCTATTAAACTATAAATCGGTGGCTCAAAAAGTGATCCCGAATTTGGTTAATAGTTTCCGAAGATTGCAGTATCTCAAAAACGACATTCGGCGTCGCGACACCCATTTATTGACACACACACAAATTGGGAAGAAAGCCAGTATTTTACCCTTAATTTTAACACTTAAAAGAAGTAATAAAAATTTTTAATTAGATTGGAAACCAAATTGCGTTTGTAACCTTTACTACCGAAACATATGATTTAAATATAATTTTGGATGTAATCTTATTATGACCTTCAAGTAAAGTACCCTTTTCGGCTCACTAATTTTAACCAAAATATATTAAATACATTCATACCGATATAAAAGTTCTATTTACCAAATTTGAGATGTTTTACATTATATTTTAATATAATTTTTGATGAAAATCAATTATGACCTTCAAGTAAAGTACCATTTCCGGTGACCAAGCAGTGAACAAAAAGGCAGGTTCACAACTAGATTATATAACAATCCTAAATACAAAATTTCAATTTTCTACGTGTTTGAGTTATGCGAAATACGAACGAACGTACGTACAGACGCCACGACGAAACTAGTCAAAATGGATTCAGAGATGGTCAAAATGGATATTTCCGTTGAAACCTGATAACCGAAAATTTTCGCGAATACAATACTTCCTTTATTTCGTACAAGGAAGTAAAAACGAAAATCCGATAATACCCAATTGATTTAATTCGTCTTTTTTTGCAGAACACCGATGATGTATTCTGTTGTTTTTGGTTGCTTTCAAATTAGGATTATTAATGTTATGATGCTGGTTTAGTAATATAATGGTTTTTAATGTTATTAATATTAAAATTCGTATGAATTTTAAATTTTGACGAAATAATTTTGTTTTTCAACTATATATATATATATATATATATATATATATATATATATATATATATATATATATATATATATATATATATATATATATTTATATATATATATATGTTTTGTGTTACCTCCTTTTTTAGAAATCTCCTTATCGCCTCATGTTAGGCCAATACGTATTTAATTGAATATTCTCCTGAATTCCACGGAACTAGTCTAAAATATTTGGCGCTTGCTCCTTTTATCTATTAAAATATCAGATCTATTTTCCTCGTCCTTTGAAACTTTACATTAGTGCTTATGTTCCTCGTCTGTAAATTGAATCAAATTAACTATCGTAAGGCTCCATTTGAACTTATGTTCACTTAAACTTCATCTATCCTCGTGGCTTTCTATATCACTGCTATTTTAGTTTTTCGGATTTTTATGATACAAAAATAACCATCGTTTTATTTTTATTTAGTTGAAATTATTTCTGCCAGAGAATGCGTCATTATTCTATAACAAATGTTCTTTTCCAGGTATAAATTTTCATTACTTTTTAAATATTTTTGTCTACTGACATTTTTCAAATTCAATCCATCATTCTTGATTTGGATTGATAGGAAAATCGACCCTGATTGTGTAAACACGGAGGATTGTATAGAAATTTTTAGTTATAATTAATGATGATTATGATGTCATTTATATTTTTTAAAACTACTTTTAGATTGCCATGTTTCTATCTTATCACACATATGAAATCGAAATTCGTTAGTCGACCCAACATATTTTAACATAACTGGAACAGGTTCTAGGGTTGTTAAAATATAAAGGAATCCAGATGACCTTCCTGAATGGCCTGACTAATGTAGAGTTCCTCTAACTCATTGAGCAAGTGCAATGTCCTTCCCCGGTTATTTCTCTGACTCATCCGTGTTCTGCGGTCAATCCACAGCAAACTAAACCATCCAATATGTATTGTACACAATGCCTGGTCTCTCGTGTTGTGTTGTATGTCATCACCGTTGTCCACCTGATTAATCAAGCTGTTTTCTTGTAATAATGTGTTAACGACTAGAAGTATGGTTTTTATCAGCTTTACTACCGTCATAAATAGTGCTGTCACTGCTGATTCATCTCTTAAAGTGCGCTCTGATAAAATCATAAATAATTCTAGCACTGTTCAATTATTTACGAAATGACCCCGAAGGAAGCTCTTCAGTTCTATAATGAATATTTTTAAAATATAGTCGTCTTTCCACAGTTTTAACACCCTCATGCTCTTGAACTAGTTCACCATTTTTTAAGAAACTCTGGGAGAATGTGGCTGTTTGTTTAGGGATGTGACAGACAGTTTCTTATGATGGACACTGAGTTTGGAGAAATTATTTCTGGTATGGAGACATAAGCAATCAAAATACAATCCGTTGATGATAAGGTACTATATGTCACTAGATAAAGTATTGTAAATCGATGGTTTCAATATTTTAAGCGGAAGAAGCCGCTTAACTTATATCCTATTCTCCTGCTGCTGACTTGTTCAGCTCACAAATGGGAAGGAAAAAAAAAATTACACTCAATTTTAACACTTAAAACAAGTAATAAAATTGTTTAATTAGAGTGGAAAAAAATCGCGTTTATAACCTTTATCACCGAACCATATGATTTCTGTGTTAAATGTCGATGTACCTTTTGATGTAAGTTCATTATGACCTTCAAGTAAAGTACCCCCTTTTGGCTCTTCAATTTCGACCAAAATCTATTATATTACTTATTTTGATATTAAAGTCTAATTTACCAAATTTGAGATTTTTTACATTATATTTTAATATAATTTTTGATGAGTCTAATATGACCTTCAAGTAAAGTACCCCTTCCGATTTACCAATTTAGACCAAAATTTAGTCTGTTATTTAAATCAATATATAAATCATAAATACCAAATTTGAGAAGTTTTACATTTTATCTTAATATCATTTTTGTTGAAAATCAATTTTGACTTTCAAGTAAAGTACCATTTCCAATAATCCTGTAGTGCCCAAAAATGGGAAGTCCACATCTAGGTTTTACAACAACCCCAAATGCAAAATTTTAACTTTCTACCGCTAAGCGTTTTTGAGTTATGCGAGATACCCATGAACGTACGTACAGATGGCATGACGAAACTAGTCAAAATGGATTTAGGGATGGTCAAAATGGATATTTTCGTTGAAATCTGAAAACAGAAAATTTTCGAGATTACAATACTTTCTATACTGCGTACAAGGATGTAAAAAACACTTGTTAATGAGGCATTAACAATTATCCTAGTTTAATCCTAGTTTTTCAATTAAGGCATTGATAACCTAAGAGTTTTAAGCCCATGAACAAAAAAACAACAACATGTGTTAATTATTATAAAACTTAATATATAAATCATAGAAATGTATCTTCAACAATAAATACTCTGCTTCAATGTAATAAAATATATCTATTGTATTAGGGATTGATAAATTATTTGCAACTTCTATAATTTATTTTTTATTGAAAACTAGTTTCAAATGTAATACATTCATCTTCAGCTCTAAAAATACACAAAAATTAAAAAACAAGCATTTCAAAACACAGTTTGGTATTATTATACATATCACATTAAATGTAATATAAATAGTATTATAAAACATTTATGAATTATGAATTTAATTAAGACAAGAAATCAAATACATGTTGGTACTTATCAAGGTTTAAATGG
This sequence comes from Rhaphigaster nebulosa, assembly GCA_948150685.1. Classification (NCBI taxonomy): domain Eukaryota; kingdom Metazoa; phylum Arthropoda; class Insecta; order Hemiptera; family Pentatomidae; genus Rhaphigaster; species Rhaphigaster nebulosa. The sequence continues at coordinate 74,432,163 of OX411306.1, read as the reverse complement.
ATTATATCAAACATAAAAGAATGCATTGGTTTGTTCTCGCACAGAACTAGTAATGGAAATTACTGTAATGGAAGAAAGGTGGGGTGTTTTTAGGAAAATGGTACGGTTTAGGGGATGGTGAGTAATTGTTTTTTTCTGTTATGGGAATAAATTTAAGATGGGACTATTGGAGATATTTATTTGGTCATTTAAGTAAAAATCTGGACTGGATTTGAAGGATTTTATTAGTTCAAGTGCTTCATATATATTTAATTTGAGACTGTTTTCAATCTGATGTATTAATTATTAGTTCAAGTGCTTCATATATATTTAATTTGAGACTGTTTTCAATCTGATGTATTAATTTAACTCCTGTTTCTTTGATGAATTTATGTTGTTTTTTTTTCATTTAAACGAATTGCACAGTTAAAATTATCAGTCTTATTATATGCACTTATATATTCCTTACTCTCTGATTTAGTGATCTTCCAGTTTTTCCCTTTTATTTAGCGACAAAATCATAACAAAGTATTTAGGAGAAGGGAAATATGAGGATAGGATTTTTTCTATTTTAGATGCAGTGTTTAATCCTAGTTTTTCAATTAATTTCTAACTTGGGTGGATATAGGGCCATAATATGGAATCAAGACATAATGTTTCGGAATGGACCTGTCTTCGGGGGCTGTTGAATAGATATCATTAATTGTCTTTTTTGTAGTATGAATAAACCATAAAATTTTTAGATTTATAAATCTCAATAAACCAATGTCATGAATTTGGAATTTACCGGAAACCCACCCACACGGATGTCGTTATAATCAATGAAGCTAGGAGACGGATAGCTCATAAACTCGCAGTCTTTAATAGCATGATTTGCCTTACTGTCTTTTGAACATACCATTAAATGAAAAGAATTATTTATATTACATTTACAACTGTATTTTGAATTACTTGTTTTGGAATTTTTGTGTGTTTTTAGAACTGAAGATGAATGTATAACATTCGAAACTAGTTTTCAATAAAAACAAAATTATAGAAGTGGCAAATAATTTATCAATTCCTAATTAGATTGATCCTTCTATACCATTATGCGGATGTTATCTGATATCTATTGTATGACTCCTTTAAACTTTAAACAAGATAAAAGTTAAGAGATAGTCTCTTATCCTTGCTGTTCAACCTAGTCTTTAAAAAAAAAAAATATATGAAGGAATGCTTGTTGGAAGTAGCTTGCAGTTAATTAAGGAAAGAAAAGAATATAGTTAAAGCTAAAATTTAGACAGATTTTGATATCTCGGCTTCACAAAAACCTCAAAATATTACTAACTTTTGTAGAAAAACCTTTAATAAGGTGGAATGGAGTTCTCTTCTAGCTTGAAATGTACTGGAAACGGTTTATCAGATCATCTTAATATAGTCATAATTGTGGTAGTAATTGGCAAGAGAGACCATTTTTGAAACTGAAAACCAGAATAATCCGAGATACCAAAGAACTAAATAGATAATAATGGAAACTGTTCTCCAAGACGAACAGGAATGGAGCAGGCTGTTTAAGCCAGCAATAGGTCTACACCAATGTAAATCCAACAGGAGTAGGGAGGGAATCACTTGATAAAACATACATTTTATATTTAAGAAGGAATGAGATGGTCCGGGAGGCTGTCAAAAAACTTAAGAGATGAAAATTATAGGTATGAAAACAAGGATAAATATTTTAAAATTAGCAGAGTAATGAAGGAGTGGTGTAGTTATTAAAAAAGTCATAATGGCTATATAGAGAAGGCAGTGGGTGGAAGTTGTCAATATAATGTGGGTTAATCTTAAAAATATATAAAGGAATATTAAAAATAGAAGAAAAAGATAAATCTAAAGTAACAAATGTAAATAACGAATTAAAATAAAAGTAAATATATAAGATGGGCAGAGGTTTTATATTTAATGGGATACATTTTATATTTAAAAATATCAATTTTACAGCTTATAAAAACATGTTAGTTAATTAAAAAAATAACATAATTTTTTGTCAATCTCACAAAAATCTGTTATTGCCGTCAAAATAAAGCTATTTTTATATTTACCATAAACAGATAATATAATATAAATAATTATATATAATTATAAATAAATCTAGAAATATTCCGTATTTTGTTGTTGTTAATGTTTATTCACTTAATAATTTTTAGTCTTATTTTAATGCTAAATCATTTGCAGATGGCCTGGTGTCACCGATGTCTGGAATGTCCATGGAAAACCAAACCAGCAATTTTGCTACAGATCTTCGGTTACTTTCCCTTGAGAAACAGCTTAATATTGAGCTCAAGGTATTTGCTATTAATTGTTTTTTGTACAAAATAATTTAGTTATTGACAATGACAATAACAACTTGTTCGTTATATTGTAAGTATTTTTAAATTCATGATATATTTTAATCAGCACTTTCATGTTTCTAAGTATAAAATAATTAATATGAGCTATTTATTTTTTTTTAAATTCCTCTTTATTAAAAAATTTAATTATTAAAAAAGATTCTTTATTATTTAATAAAATTGAAATCAATAATTTTGATGGCGTTATTAATAGACCTAATGTTTGCCAGTTGTCAGCTAGTTGGCTAGTGGTTCTCCAGACTGTGAGAACTAATATTTTCCCCATATATATCATTCTATAGATGAAGGGTACCCTACATTTACAACCTAGGGCTTCCTTTAATGGAGTATCAGATACAATGATGGCAGTCCCATCAACATACAAGAGTGTATAGCCTTGTTTAGTAACCTCGTTCTCCAAAATTTATTATGAAACAGCTTCAGAATTGAACAGTCTAAAGTGGGAAAAAAACAAAAAACTATTAAATATAGATTTTAACCCAATCTCTGTAATTTACATGCTTAGAGAACTTTAAATGCTCCTGGGTAAGATTGACCAGTCATATTTGGATATATTACCATTCAGGAAATCTGTATTGGGTATTTTGGAAAATAAGCACCATTTACCATGATTGTAGTTTAATTTTCAATATTCATAAATATGATACACAAGATTCATTGTTCCAGGAAAGTAGATAAAGTATATTTGTACATTGAGTACATGGCGGTAAGCCTAGGAATAGGCCTCATCAAAATTTATGGAGCATTATATGTATTTCTAATCAGTCTTTATTTAATGTCCCCACGATTCAGAGGAAGATGAATAAGATGTTTTTATAAGTAATATGAGGTAAAAGCGGGTGTATGTTCCTGATATGACAGCAAAATCATAATTGGTAATTTTAACATGAAAGTGAAAAAAAAAATGACAATATGGTAATCTTAACCACCATAGTTCGTAAACATAAAATGGTTGGGATAACAAATGATGAAAAATTTACATAGACGTCATTAACATAGTTGAAGAATCCTTCCATGATGTTTCTGACGAACTACGATTAGCAAAAGTAATAGTAAGTTCAGAGCCTGTTATTGTTTTGATGATAAGTAGATTGATGTTGGCTGAGCAATTTTTGAAAAATATATAAGTTTTGAAGAAACGCAGATGAAAAATAAATTAGTTTTTAAGAACCCAAGATGCAAAGAAAGGCTCTGGCTTTGATGGTTTGATGGAGAAGCCAGTGTCAGCGGAAGCTGTTGGAGGGAACCATGACTATCTACTTAATTGTGTCATCTTGATAATAATCATACTAATTAGCATAATGTACTAAACATTTTATTTACTGTCGTTGAAAGGTATAGTGAAGCAATAAAATACTTCAATTTCCTATTTTCATATGCTGTATAAAGTAATTATAAAATTTATTGAAACCGTAAGACAAAATGTTTGTTATTTGAGCATTTTGACTAGATAAGTATCCTGTTTTTTTTGTTTTTGAATTACAAAAATGTCATTCCTTCAGTTAAATGTTCGCACAAAGTGTATTGAAATAAAATGCTAACTGAAAACTTTTATTTATTTTTTAATGATATATTTAATATGAAATATGTTCTTATGAACTGAATAATAGAATAATTCTTTTTTTATTTATTTAGTTTTGTTAATTATTCCCAGATTATTTAAAACAATCATAATTTTAGTTAAATTTATATTTGTAGCTTTTCAATCAAATGTATCTTTATAATTATGGTAAGAGGAGTTTAAATGAGTAATTCCACACCAAATCAACCAATAAAAAACTAGTTTTTTATGTCAACATTTTAGATTTTATTTATTTTTTGGTTGTTTGTTAATCTTACCTCTGAGATGAAAAAAAGTTAAGTTTAATTTTTTTTTTCCGACAATTTATTCCAGAGTTATGATTTTTTGAAAATTTGAAAAATTCACACATTTTGCGTAGTTTTATAATCTTTAAACAACTGTAACTCAAGAACTATTTGACATAAAGACCTGAATTTTTTTTTCATTTTGTACAGTTTTTTATGGTGTTTTATAAAGCATATAATATGCCTAAGTTACTTTTTTTTTTAAATTTTCATATTTTTTATAAAAACACAATATCGAAATTTTTGATTTAAAAAAATTTTATTTAGCTCATTTTTGGCAACATTTATACCAATTTTCATGATGGTACTTCTATGGTAACATGTTTAAAAAAATATTTTCTGTATTGAGGTTCGTGTAAATTTTAAAAATACCCTGTTATCATAGTATTTGCTGTTTAGCCAAAAGTGATACTGTCAAGGAAACAATACTACAAAGTGGAGACATTCAAGAATAACCTGGTGAATAACAAATCTTAACAATTTTTCATTCAGGAATTTTAGCTCAAACTGAAAATGTATTAATTGTCGCAATCATATTTATTTAATGACCTATAAAACTATATTGTAAAAAGCTGTTAATTTGTACAATAATATTTGTTAACTTAATAAGTTATTACATAGTCACTTTACTCCAGGCTGCCAGTAGAATTATTTTTAGATCTCAGTAGAAGTATTTTGTCTTTGTATATAAAATTTGGCAAGCTGTTGCCATTTCCATTGACGGGATTTGGTATGTTGCAGTGATTGGGTGTAATTTGCATAAAATAAAGTTTTTTGGGCACAATTAAAATGTCTGCTTTTCTTGGATAAGTGAATGATGTTGATGGTCCATACGGATGAAGGAAAGAAACTTTAACTTTGAAACTTTGAGACTTCTTCCTCAACTGGATCTTTTGATAGAACACATGCCATTCACCACTCCTTTTCATAGGCACAAGCGACATACCCCACAATTTCTTCAAACAAAACTATATTGTAAAAAGCTGTTAATTTGTACAATAATATTTGTTAACTTAATAAGTTATTACATAGTCACTTTGCTCCAGGCTGCCAGTAGAATTATTTTTAGATCTCAGTAGAAGTATTTTGTCTTTGTATATAAAATTTGGCAAGCTGTTGCCATTTCCATTGACGGGATTTGGTATGTTGCAGTGATTGGGTGTAATTTGCATAAAATAAAGTTTTTTGGGCACAATTAAAATTAAAACAAGCGACATACCCCACAATTTCTTCAAACAAAATGTCTTCATCACCAGGACTCACTTGAACTTTTTGAGTTTCCGTACTGTCAGAAAAAGAATATGTTTTTGTTTGGACTTGGACTTTATTGAGGGGGATGAATGCATGAAATTTTTGAGTCCCAACAACTGCCACAGCTTCTTCAAATCTTGATTTTAAAGTCTTCTCTTCTTCAACGTATTCTTCATTATTTACATAGAAAAAAGCGCTTGATAGCAAGTTTTCTACACCCCACTAGAAAAGTTGAAATGGTGTCAATATTTGGTTGTCTGTTGGACTTTGGAGGCTGGTTTTAGCTGCAAGCCTTTTTAATGTGCCGCCTACTCCGTCACACACACCTTTACCATGTGCCGTAGCATAAACATGCCACTCAGCTTCGATTCCGCCAAAATCTTCTTTATGATGGCAAAGTTTTACAAAATTCTTGCGGATTTTTATATTGAGCTGCTGAGCCATCTGAAAAGTAGTATAGCTTCTTCAAGTTGGGCAGAATACCTCCCAAAAAATCTAATAACTTTTTCTGGAAAACATGAACAAGAACTGTGTTGTGTGATAAGCAATCAGAGATGAATACGATACTCTTATGAACTAAAATTTGGCTTCCTGTTTCTTGGTCTTTGTCTTTGTAGTAAACAACAAATGGGTGAACTGTAGCCATAGAATTGTTCCAATGGAACCCTTGTGCTTCATCTTGCAGAACAAATGAATAGTTTTCTGAAAAATCACATGTTACCACAGCTTCATTATCTTTCAATGCTGACTTCTTTTCAGAAAAAAAAATGCGATCGTTGTTTTGCCACAAAATCATGACATTTTTGATGTACCAACTGTTTACCAAATTCTTGAACAAAGTCCTCGATTTGTTTGCTCATGGTCTCAAAATTGCAACGATCCACAGCAATCCATTGTTTGTATGTAATTTTCTCAGCCATGTCTTCTTCAAGACATTCCTTCAAAGCTTCTTTGAAATTATTAATTTTGGGACAGTAATCACACTCATTTAAAAAGCAAGACTGTGTTGGTAGATTACTCATTATCGTGGTCATACATTCTTTATAATTGATAATAGATAATCTGACAACCGTCAGATTCAGGTAATGTAATTTTATTTAAATTTTACCACCAGCAATCATCAATTTAATATTCTGGTGTGCTGTGCAGACACAAACAGAGTGAGTGCCACTGGCACCAGCAATGATACAGTTTTTTGGTATCAAATCTGCAAACTTTGAAAAGCCGATTTTTAGTCCTTGAAATTTTGATTTAAAAAGGCTGTAAATTTCACTCAAATTTCTTATTGTGTCTATTTGCACATGAATTGGTTTACCAACAGAATCCTTGCCCATCGAAACATTTTTCCCAGGCATTTGCCTGCTAATTCATCATCATTATAAAAATCCTTTACTGTAATAGCTGTTTCAATTGACAAGGTTTTACCAGGTTTTGTGTCTGGAGTCGATAAAACATCCTTTTCTTAAAATATTTTTTTTGCTTTTCTAGCAATGTAATTGTTCACACCAAATTCATGTTCTATTCTGGCACATGACCAGCTTTTAGGTAAAACTGTCAATAATTGCAATTTTTCACTTTTAGTTATCAGTCTTATCAGAACTTGATTGAAAGAAAGCTTCATTTAACCTGCACTTAACTTTTTTTTTTTCCATTACAATATCTTTTATTACTTTTACATTTATTTTTAATGATAGGTGATTCTCCAATCGATGTCAATGATGCATTCAAATAATCAAAACCAGTTTCTAAATCCATGAATTCGGAGTGATCTTTACTTCAGCCTGGATTTGGATTTTCATCTGTAATAGTCTAAATCATTATTATCAATGTCCTTTTCAGAACTTGAGGGTTGCTTTTGCTTACCTAATTGTAAACGACAAGAAGTGCTAATTTTCATGCATTCTTTTATGCCATATTTTAGTGTTGTCATCCACAAAGCGACATTTCTTAAATTTTTAGTCGCCCAATGTCCTTGTTTTTTGAATGGGTTACAGCGAAATGTGTTTCATTTTTTATCCATTCTCAACTTAAAGCTACTATATTCTAAACACTTCACAACAAAGCTAAAGAAATAATAATAATAAAATATAGAATATAACTTATCAAGAAACAGCTGTAGACTTGAGAAAGTGTGCACTACACAAAAGCTCATAGAACACTTGAGTTTTTAAGTCCTCTGTTGTGGGAGAAGATTGAAGGGTGCAGGTTGCAACAAAATGAAACACATTTGTTCTTGCATGACTCATTGTAAATATCAAAACATTCTACTATATCAGCCTTGTTCATTTCAAACCTTACTTTTACTGAACTTTATTTTGAGACTTTCTTTTATTAACTTATTTGTCTCCAATTTATTTTTTAAATATAATTTTTTTTAATAATTAGCTTGTCAATTATCCAAAATGTTACTTATCTTGATTACTCTATTTTTTTTATTGTTAACTATATACAAAACTTACGAAATTAACATTGATATTTTATTTTAATTAAGCTTGACCTGCATGAATAGAAAATTTGAATATTTAAACATAAAGAGTCTACTTTTTATACTCAAATTTAAAGGTTTCATTTTTAATTGAAAGTTGAAACAGTATATTTTTTTTTCTTAATGATACCATAGGAGTACCATCATGAAATTTGGCTTAAATGTTGTCAAAAAGAGGTTAAACAAAATATATTTTTTTCAAAAAAATCAAAAATTTCGATTTTGAGTCTTTGGGGAAAAAAAAAAAATTTCTGAACTTTTTTTCTTTTTAAATTAACCTGGTCATGTTAGGTATTTTATAAAACAGCATCTAAAACTGAACAAAATGTTAAAAAATTCAGCTCTCTAGGTCAAATAGTTCTTGAGTTACAGTCCTTTAAAGATTGTTACATGATACAAAATATGTGACATTTTCAAAATTTCAAAAATTTGTAACTCGGAAACAAATGGTTAAAAAAATCCAAAAAATTGTATTTTTTATCTAATGTAGTAGTACTACGCCTGGACAAAAAATTAACAAAATTTAAAGACATGGCATCTGGGCCATTAGTTGATTTGGTGTGGAATGACTCAAATGAGTGATAAATAAGTGTTGAATCAAAGTTTAAAAGATTAATTATCACATTTTTAGTAAAGCATAAACTTACAATTTCTTCTATCCCAATTAAGAAGGACGTCCATGGTTAATTAAAATTTACTGACTTTCCAACAAATAAATCAACATAAATTTAGAAGTCTGAATGTTTATTGAAGCTCATGTTTTGGAATTCACCCTTAATTGCGGAGGTCCACTAATTGAAGACTTTTTAAAAGGCTACATTATTAATTTATTATATATACATTTATTCATATTCACGCAGAGTCAGCCGCTTATCAATATTGAACAGCATAGCATCTATAAAAAGGTTGAACAATTTGCCTTTGTTGATAAATTATGAACACATTGAACTTCGTTTATTATTTTTTTTTTTTAATGAATTAATATATTCAATCTGTTGCCTATTAATTTATATTCTGAACAAAGTTGTGAAAAATTATTATATATACTGTGAATTGAATTTGTTTTATTTTTGTAGGTTAAACATGGAGCTGAAAATATGCTTCAAAGCTTGGAAAACACTGGCCATTCCCGAGACAAAAAACTTATTGGTGAGGCCCAACAAATGCTTGCAGACTCCAAAGCTAAAATTGAATTCTTGAAAATGAGGATACTGAAGGTTAGACAGAACAAGGCCAATGCAAGTCGAAGTGGTAGTGATGCTGCATCAAATGGTGACTCAAATAATAAAGGTTAGGAAACATTAAAAATCTATGTTCATAATATCCTCACTATTGACAAAAATAGTGGAAGTGCGATAACTTGATGGGTATGGCTTTCGACCCTCTGACTCACGAGTCCAGGTTCTAGCCCAGTTGTGGCTGAAAATTTACTTTACATTTTATCTGCCGTGCATAGACTCTGGGGCCAGTAGACCTTACTATGGCACGACCATTCTCCATAAAGAGCTCAGCTTATCTTTCAATGGATTCAGGAGGAAACTTAATGATCCAGGTCTACTCAGTCCCTTACATAACTGTTGGTCAAGAAACAATACTTGCTTATCAAGTACTGAATCCAAAACTCGTCTTAGGCTGTAGTTTCTTGGTTACTTTTGATTCTTTTCAATATATGTCAATGAATTTATCTCTCGTGTCAACACAATCCTTCCATTTTGACCTTGGTGTACCAATTTTTTTAGTCCCCTATAGTGTATGAACATCACTATAATCACAACTTTTTATTGTACGACAGTTTTTAATATCCCAATTTTAAATTTTGGCTTATAAAATTAACTCCAGGGACCTCCGTTGGGTCAATTGAGCTGAAATTCGGTATGAAGAGTTTTCTGTATCGAAGGTCAGCGGAGAGATGTCGTGGAAAAGTGTGGGTAAATTTCGATATGTTAGGGAACTGTCTTTTGTGGATCTCAACTTTTTTCTCACTTCCTGTTTTTATAGTATTTTTATTTTAGTGAAAATACGACTTTAGTGACGGAGTTCTTCTGCTCACTGATCTTTTTTTTTATATTATGGTTCAATAGTTACGCTTTCTTTTATTACCTGTTTGCTACCCCCGACTTTCATTATTTCATTTTTTTTTTTTTTTTTTTTCCTATTCAATCAGAGCTTATGAATTGTTTCCATTGATAATTTTCATGTTTATATAAGAAAACGTTTTTCCTAGTAAGGAATGAACCGAACCTCTTATCATCATAATAGCATCACTTTTTTTTCTCCTTATGATAATGTAATCTATTTTAGAGTGAATCTGCCTCTTAAGTTGTTGATAAATTGAATTTATGCAGCTCCTCATACAAAAAGAAACAATTATGAGTAATGGGAAATATTCTATTTCTCGATTGATTTCTCTCAATTCAGGCCCATTTTGGTTAAATGTTTTCCCGTTTCCTCTCCAAATCTCTTAAACTATATTTCCCCCAAAATTTTCTTCTTACTACTATCGAAGTTCCAATGTCCAGTCCACTCTTAACACGGGTCTTCCATCTCTCTTATCTTTTAATGCCTGAGTAGTTTCTTATTAAATCTCTTTTTCTTATTATTGCTTTTGAATTTGGAAGATATGTGTTCTTTATACAAGAAATAGGGTGCTGATCTAAATGTCAATTAGGATTACTATTTGGACCAAGTGTTTTCATGAAGGTTACCTTCCTAAAAAAAGTTCTTTCACCATGGCTTAAAGCCCAGTCTACCCTACTGCCTCTGTTTTTTAATGTAGGCTATAAAGAATTTATTAAAATTAAATTATAACACATTTATATTAAAACAATAAGTAATGGAAAAGTAGTTGGATATTGATGAAATCAAGGAGATGATGGAGGTGCATTCTGAACTGAAATAATATTTGGTGGTTCTGCATATTATTATATCATTCATTAATTTCTTGATGTAATATAAACATAAAAAATACATATACTATTTTGCACAAGCCATTATCCTCCTTCTTTTATGATATAGTTGTGTACAGCTCGTTCATGAGCAATTTATTGCTCAAAAAAAAAGAAAAATTCTTGAGTGTTTCATTTACTATAGTTTAATGAATGATAAAGAAAAAGATATCTCATAATTATTCCTCTTTTATTTAAAATTTCAAAAGTTCTATTGGAAATATGTTTTAATAAAATATTTATAAGTATAATTGATGAGATGTAATCAGATCTAATCTGTGGTTTGAATTTTCATTTATTTATTTCAGATAAACTGTCTAGAAACTTAGAACCTCCAGGTTTGGAAGATAGAGTTGAAGAGTTAAGGCATCGATTGAGGATAGAAGCAGCTGTTGTTGAAGGAGCTAAAAATGTAATTAGGCTGTTACAGAGCTCAAAGGTTGCAGACAAGAAAGCTTTACAGGAGGTAAGATTAGCAAATAAGTGCTGTAAAGTATCAAATATTGTTTTACTGAAATTTAAATACTTTATGTACTTATAGTCAGGGTTAAATGTATTTGTAGACCTGCTTTAACACAAATAAAATTTAAAAAATATTGCTATTATTTCCAGGAAGTAATTTAAAAAAATAAAACCATTTAGTATGAACATCAGCGCTTTGATTAACAGATATTTTTTGATAATATAAACCCTATAACATTGGAGTATAAATTATTAAAAATGATCAAACAACAGTATTAGTCAAAAGTATTCGTTCACTGTATTATTATTATTATTATATTAAATTTATAGTCAATTTTATTAATATTTCGTGGGACCTACTTTGGTTTTTAATACACATTGAAGACACTGCAGGATTGAATTAACTAATTTTTGTGCCAATGAGGCAAGAATTTTGTTCCACTCCTCAGTAATAATACTTTTTAAATTATATAATTTATGATCTCTGATTTGATCCTTCAGATATTTCCATAGATGCTCTATAGAATTAATATCAGGTGACTGAGGGGGATTTACCATTCATTTATGTACATTACAGAGGATTTTTTTTATTAAACACATTTATTAATTAATAGGACATAATTGGAATTGGAAAGTTCCAAACAAGAAACCAAGAGTCTCAAAAATGACAGAAAACAAATCATCTGTCGATATTAATTAAGAAAGGCGATTGGATCATGTGTATAAACTAGGTGGCAGAGTGTTGAGGCATCATCATAGCAAACTCGATTCTGCTGTGGCATCGGTTTGAATTTGGCCTCAGCGGGCTGAAATTTATTTCGTGGCGCACAAGAGTGGTGGATTTATTCCGTAATAAATTTCGACCTTCCCACTCTGGTTAGAACAGACTGATAACCTATAGGAATAGCCCACCCTAACGGCCTATTTGCTTAATATGATTAGGAAACGATGTTAAACACCAATAAAAAAAAAGAAAGATTGGTTCATGTGCAGAGAATGAAAAAGAATAGAATCCCCAAGATGATTGTGGAGGGGCATCCAGGTGGAAACAGAAAGAGAGGAAGACCAAGATTGCATTGGTGGAAACATGCCTAAGCAGACCTGAGGACACTTTTAACTGAGAGATGGTAGAGGTTGGCTGCGGACTGGATGGAGTGTAGAAGGATTGTAGGGGAGGCTAGGGTTCTTCACGGACCATAGTGCCATCAGAAAGAAAGAAAAAAAAAGTACATTTGTAAAAGGTTTTTTCTGAGCTCTTCTGCCTTGAAATTTATTATCTAGTAAACATCGTCGCATGGTTGAAACACTCACTCACTTCTTCATCTATTTCTGCAAAATGTTCTCTTGTTTAGAGGCACTAATTCTTGGATTTTTTTCTTTTTTGAGTAGCTTTCTATCAAAAGTGGAGATCTGCATTTTCAGTTTTGCAGTTTCAATTTGAAGTAAAAACTAATTTTTTCACCATTCTGAACTTCGTTTTTCCTTAAAAAAAACAATCTTTCCTGTAGAGAAAAACTCATTTTAAAGAAATTGCATTAAGTAAACTTTGGGATTCCTATCAGAACTCATTGAACTTTGTTTTGGTCATAAGTGGAGATGTCTTCTTTAGATAGAAAGCTCCTCAATTGTTGCTGGAAGATTGTAATGAATATTACATGATTATTAAAGTTATTATGATTATTAAAATTATAATGATTATCATGTCCCATTTTAGTTGTATGCACTACGATAAAAATTACATTACTACATTAAAAGAAAAGTTGATTAAACGGTGCTTAGTAAGGAAATTGATTAGAAATAAAATAATTCTCCAGTTGTTTGTGCATGAATACTTTTGACTCTTTATTTTGAATGCACTCCTGTCATTATGTATCAGGTATTAGGGTACTATTTATTTATTTTTTCTCTATAAGGTTTAATAGATTCCAAAGCCATGAGTGTAATGGTGTATGTGTTTAAAATATAAAAGATATACAGACAAACCTGAACGGAAGAAATTAAGATTAATATTAGTGTATGAATACTTATGGTTCTGATTATATGTTACTATTGCAGTTTATGGTTTATACTTGTAGATTGTCAGAAAAGAGTATTAAATATCTGTATAATATTTACTGTTACTTAAAGCCTTATAACTTAATTTTTAAATTATTTCACTTTTAATAAACGGTAGATAATTGGAAACCAAATTTAACACAAGGTATGATTTTCCAATAATTAGAAAAATTAAGTTCACATCAAACACTGATATAATATATCTATAATATATACATATATTATACAGACTGATAAGTGCCTGACTAGGGTAAGTGCGGACTTAGGATCTAAATAATGTAGCATTAATCCAGTTGTGTCAAAATGAAGTTATTACCATTGTTGATTAATAAACAACAACATTAATTGAGCATTTTAACCCCATTGGACTAATTAATTAGACTAATTAAAATTAGTGCAATGGAATTATATTTTATTTATATTTATTAGTATTGTGATTCAAAATATACAATGATTAATAATTTATTAATCATTTATTTATAAGTGGTGTCTATATGAGGTAATTTGCTTGCATGGTTTCACGGTTAACTTTATATATATATAAAATTAACCCCAAACTTCTTGAATCTGAAATTCTTATTAATTCATATACAACAGTAACAAAAGAACAACATCAACTGTGACTAGAATCCTAGGACTTTAGACCATGCAGTAGGCCTAGGAAGAACAGGAAAAGGTTGGTAGAATATGAGATAAAGAATTGTGAAATAGCTTTAAAACCATAAATCAGGTCAATATGCACAGATGTAGTCATTGGGTACCAACAGCTGAATTGATTGATTTATCTCACTTTCTACGATAGCAGCTACAGGACAAAATATAAATCAAATTTAATATTTCTTATTTGTATAATAAAATAACATGATTGTGTTCAAATTATTATGAATACATTATGCTGGTGTTCTATTTAATCTTGTTTCAAAATCTTTTTAACTCTTTTTTTTTTTTAATCAGATTAAGGTTTAATTAAATAATTAAATCTGTTACTTTAAAAAAAAAGAATATTTATATTAATAATATACTACTACAGACTTCGATTTTTCAAATTATTCTTATTTCACGGTGGGTGAATCTTAAAAATTCTAATTTACTTTAGGCTATTGGCACATTATAAGCTAAATTGAAATTGAGTATATTAATAAAGGTAATATTTAATTAAATGTAATTGTTATTACAAAAAACAAAACAAAAAAAACTATTAACAGTTCTACAATATACCACACTTACAGTCCTTAATTCACATATCTTAATGATAATACGTCAATATATAAAACAAAAAAGTTATACGATGTATTTCTTTTATATTTTTGGCACAGCATAAGCTAAATTGAAATTAAGTATTCTATGAATTATGGTATTAATTAAATAGATCTAGTCATTATAAAAATTGTTTATACTTTAATAATGTTAAATAATGCGTACTTAATGTTAAAGTCATTAATTCACTAATGAAATACTGTTCTTACTTCTTATTATATACAAAGCTGATATAATATTAGCTTTCTATAATTGTTTATAAGTTGACTATAGATAATAAATTAAAAATTATAATAATACTTTTAACTCCATCGATTCCTTGTATTCCTTTTAGATATTTAGTCAAACATTTTGTGTTTCACTGTTAAATACACTTCTTTTACTAAAAAAGTATTGTAATGTTCCAATATTGAACAGCTGACAACATAATATAAACTAAATAAACAATTGGTGGTGAATGGCCCAAGTGTTAGGGAGGGGATTTCGGAATGTAGATACTGAGGAGGTGGGGTTGTATGCTAGAAATAGATCGTTTCTCTGGCTGCATGCCCAGCAGTCAGTCACTAACAGGGAATTTTTCCCGTTCTTTATTGTACCAGATAAAATTGGAATAATTTAATTTTCCTATTAACAGACACTATAAAATAAGTCCACTTGGTACTAATCCATTAGTTACTGGTTATATAATGTAATTAATTTTGTTATAAACCTTTGTTTGGATTTTTATTTTTTTTTTTTAAATAATAATTTGAAATTATCAGATCCTGTCTAAAAAATAAAAAAAGGTATATAAAAATTGCTCTGATTGATTGATCTATCTACATAATAATAAATAAAATGTTATTAATCTCTAATAAGAATAATATATAGGATTGTGTGGCAGGGAGTATAATGGGAAATTTATGTTGGTGAGATGTTGATGTGAACAGCCTGTTATGGCCCAGTCCAACTGTTCAGCTCATCGGTTCTTGTGCTCCTTGGTCTATTATTAGACAGAGAAGAGTGAAAGGGTGTTTTGTTGGTTTGCTAAAGCCATGTGAAATGTCTAAAGAGTGGAGCGGGGGCTGGTGCGGGCCTGGTGGTTGCTGCGAGGAGTGGTCAGTGCATGCACATCTCACCCTCAGTCCTCAGCAGGCTGGCAACATCACAGTTACCACAGACTCTGGCTATGGATCAGAAAAGGGTAGCTGCACACCTGCCAGGGCAACTTGTTCCGTGACCCTAGCTGGTCATCATACGGTCACCTTAACTTGTGCTGAGGTACCTCCTGCTCCTGTGGTACCACAACCAAAGGAAAAATGGGTCTTCTGTAATCATCATGACAAGCAAAGGTTCGCAACACCATCATCACATCCTCCTGCTTCTGCTTCTAGTCAACCACCCCCTGCCCCTGTCTATAAAGATGTTGCATCACAGACCTCAACTTCACATTTGCCGCAGGTTCTTTCATCCCAACACCAGCAGGATTCTAGAGGAAAAGTAAGTGAGATAATATTTTTAATTTTCTGATGATTAATGATATCATTTTTATTCCGTATGCTCGAAAAAAGAAAGATTGATATAATTATAAATTATAATTATTAAATTTCTAAGTTAGAAAGTTGTATAATTATAAATCACAATTTATAATTTATACCTATCTATAATTATAAATACATTAAAAAATGAAACAAATCCACTGTTATATAATGCACAAAAATTGTGTTTTATTATTGATATTTTTAGATGCTATAATTATTATTATTGTCTATTAATTTTTTTTTTTTTTTAATAGGCCAAAGTGGTTAGAAAATCACCTGCCAAAACAAGGAAGGTGCCTAAAGAAAGTAGAAATGAGAGTCAAAATAAATATACTACAACCAGCAGCTCAGATGGTAAAAAAACTCCGCGTACTGTGCATATTGATGTTTATTGTACTGGATCTGAATCAAATGATTCTTCAAGTTCAGATGAAGAAACTGCTTCCACACCTCAGACTGTTTTTGAGTCTGGAAAAGTAAAAGTTATTCATTCAAGAGCTAACAGTGATACATTGCCTCATGCACTTCAGAGGCAAAAACGTTGTGTGTTGAGCAATCCAAGTGTTCCAAGCTTAGGTAGTGGTAGTATAAGTTCAGGTTATCCTTCAGCTCAAAGTTCCATGATTTCTGCTACTGATGGATTGAGCCTTACTAGTGGCAGTATTTTAAGTTCAGCTGCTGTGACATCTGCCAAAGATACTGACTTCAGTAGTAGAGATAGTTTCGATTATGAAAATTCATTCGATAGACTTCGTATAAAAGAAAAAGAAAGGCTGTGGGCAAACAAGCTAACTCATGGCACTATGACTGAAGAAAGCAGTGAATCTTCTTCAGATTCAGAAGGGATGGCTTGGAGTTTTGATAGAGTTCTTCTTAAAAGAGAAGATACTGTTAAACGAACATCAGAAGATCATAACAAACCTTCAACATCTAAAATTGAACTCAGTAAGTCTGGTAGTCTTAGTGATTCTGAAACATCACTAAAGTATAAAAGAGAAGCATTGACAAAGAAGCCCTGTCCTGTTTTCCAGCATTTCTCTAAGGCTAGTAAATTTGGGCCTATTGTAAGCACTCTAAAAAAGCCTGGTCACCATGTTGGTCCCTCTAAAAATCCTAATTGCTCTTGTGACACATGTCGTTATTTCTTTGAACATGTATGTTATAGGAATAGAACTAGGTCGTTAGGAGATAAACCATTAGAGCTATAACTTGTTAACTGTTTGTAATATTTTTTATAGTCATAAATTTTTTATATTTTGTAAAATCCCAAGAAATTTCAAACATTTTGTAATTACTATAATATATATTTATAACGATGTTAATAATATACATTACAAGCTAACTTATTGACATTATATGCTATTTATATTTAATTTTTACTCCAATTGTAACAATTTTTTCCATTTCAAATTAGAATTATTTGTTGAATGTGAATAATTTTGCTGTGAAATTGTTGAAAATTTAAAAATGTGTCATAAAGAAAAAAAATGTTTAGTAATGAATAAAAATACTGACTAAGTAACTAATTTTGCTAAGTAAGTAATTTAGTTTTGCTTTAATATTAATTTAATTAATTAAAAAATTACAAGTTTATTTTTTGTATATATAGAATATTTAAATAGAATTCTTAGATCATAAGACTGCTTCTCATTATGCTGTTCCTACTGGTGCTATTAAATAAAGACAATTCCTTGTTAGAAATTTATTCTTTTTAATTTTATAATGGTAATTCCTTCAAAAAATAAATTATTAAATATAAATAATTCCCAGTTGCTTAATTTTATTTGCTTAGTAGTTAGGAAATAATATAAATATTTTTTGTTTTATGATTTTCATGACAATGGTATAACTTGGTATTATTTACATAACATATTTTACACTACTTTGCAGTTATTTCAAGTATAGCATTAGTTCTCAAGCTGTTATTTCTTATAGCGTATCTCAGTTTTGGACTGTGGCCAAAATATTTTTATAAAAGCCTTGTATTCCCTTGCTTATTGGTCAAAAAATAATTCAAAATATTTTCTTTCTTCTTTATGGTATTTTAAATGACTGAGGAATTGGAAAAAGTATTTATCAACTTTTTATATATATTTGGTAAAAAATTGATAAATACTTTTTCTAATTCTTCAGTCATTTAAAATACCATACTTATAATATATATATGATGATTTTTGGGTTGATTCTAAAAAAATATTTTATAAAATCTTGCAAACATAATTATTCTTGCTAAGTATTAAAAACAAATTATCCCAACCTGCTCTTTAAAATTGATTACTATAGTTTTGATTGATACTTTTTAATTGTTTTATGTTCTGATTTGTTTTGTTTAAAAAAAAAAAAAAAAACAATTTTTCAGTGCTTGATTTCAGTTTAAAAAATGGATATGTTCATATTTTTATTATTAATGATTAAAAAATGATCAAGTATAATATTTGTTATATCGTTCTGGTTTTATCTCAATTAATCGTGTTGCTTGGGAAATTTACACGATTATACTATGGGTATCTAAAAGGATGGGATGTTATCCATTAGGGTAGAGGTTATATATTGAAATTCGTCTTATAGCTTATAATAGTGAAAATGGATTGACTGTAAGTTTATGTTTGCAAATTAGTTATATACAGTTAATATAGAAATAACCAGACTAAAAATTATATTGTGAGTTAATATCAAAAGAAGTTTTGGTCATTAACAAGTCAGTGTTATAAAAAGAGTTGTTTGAGTTATAATTTTTTTTAAATTATAATAAAATACTGTTATATATGGGCCATAGATGTCATTTCACTCATTGAGATGTTCCACTTATATAGGATTACATTTAGGCCAAGTATTAGTTCAACGAGTTAACCTTGTTTTACTATAAGAAGTTTTTATATCCTACTAATATCGTATCCATGGCAACTAGAACCTATTTATCCTTTTTACTTCCTTGTACGAAGTAAAGGAAGTATTGTAATCGCGAAAATTTTCGGTTTTCAGATTTCAATGGAAATATCCATTTTGACCATCCCTGATCCATTTTGACTAGTTTCGTCGTGGCGTCTAACTACGTTCGTATTTCGCATAACTCAAAAATGGTTAGCCCTAGAAAGTTGAAATTTTGTATTTAGGATTGTTGTAAAATCTAGTTGTGAACCTCCTTTTTTGGTCACTGCTTAATCACCGGAAGTGGTACTTTACTTGAAGGTCATAATTGATTTCCATCAAAAATTATATTAAAATACTTTGCAATACTTCTCAAATTTGGTATTTATAACTTATATAAATTTATAACTTATAACCTAGTGTTCAGTATATATTTACCCACATGTTATCACCATTACCTTCCAAAGAGGTTAGTTCTTTCATTATAAAATTTATATTATTGTTTTATTTTCTGCTATTTTTGCTACAAACTGTTTAAATCTCGATATACCACTCTCATGAACATCTGTGATTTCCAACAGAAAAATATTTCAATTTAGTATAATCTGTAATTAAATGCAGTTTACTATCTTTTGGGGAAGAAAAAAGCGAGCACAACAGCCAGATGGGTTGTTGATCAGGAAGTAAAAACTTATTTTACATATGTAACATTGTGAGTTGACATCCGCATGATGGTATAGAAGGATCAATCTAATTAGGGATTGATAAATTATTTGGCACTTCTATAAATTTGTTTTATTGAAAACTAATTTCGAATGTTATACATTCATCTTCAGTTCTAAAAACACAAAAAATTCAAAAATAAGCAATTCAAAAATATCTGATGTGGACAACACATGACTTCCTTGTATGCCTATTAAACTATAAATTGGTGGCTCAAAAAGTTATCCTGAATTTGGTTACTAGTTTCCGAAGATTGCAGTATCTCAAAAACAACACTCGGCGTCGCGACATCCATCTATTGACACACACACACACACTAATAGGGAGGAAAACCAGTATTTTACACTAAATTTTAACACTTAAAACAAGTATTAAAAATGTTTAATTGGATTGGAAACCAAATTGTGTTTGTAACCTTTATTACCGAAACATATGATTTATGTATTTAATTTAAATATAATTTTTGATGTAAGCTTACTATGACCTTCAAGTAAAGTATCGTTTTCGGCTCACCAATTTTAACCAAAATATAGTAAATACATTCACATCACTATAAAAGTCCTATTTATCAAATTTGACATGTTTTACATTAAAATTTAATATAATTTTTTATGAAAGTCTAATATGACCTTCAAGTAAAGTATCGCTTCCGGTTTACCAATTTAGTATGATATTTAAATCAATATATAAGTTATAAATACCAAATTTGAGAAGTATTGCAAAGTATTTTAATATAATTTTTGATGGAAATCAATTATGACCTTCAAGTAAAGTACCACTTCCGGTGATTAAGCAGTGGGCAAAAAAGGAGGTTCACAACTAGATTTTACAACAATCCTAAATACAAAATTTCAACTTTCTGCGGCTAACCATTTTTGAGTTATGCGAAATACGAACGTAGTAAGACGCCACGACGAAACTAGTCAAAATGGATTCAGGGATGGTCAAAATGGATATTTCCGTTGAAATCTGAAAACCGAAAATTTTCGCGATTACAATACTTCCTTTACTTCGTACAAGGAAGTAATATAGTTTGGTATTATTATACATATTAAATTAGATGTAATATAAATCAGTATTATAAAAAATTTATAAATTATGAATTTAATTAAGACAAGAAATAAAGACATAGAATTCATAAATGTTTTATAATACTGATTTATATTACATCTAATTTAATATGTATAATAATACCAAACTATATTTTGAATTGCTTATTTTTGAATTTTTTGTGTGTTTTTAGAACAGAAGATGAATGTATAACCTTCGAAACTAGTTTTGAATAAAACAAATTTATAGAAGTGGCAAATAATTTATCAATCTCTAATGTAACATTGTGACTTACCAATTTAAAAAAAAATTTTTTTGTGGAGTGCACCTATTCAGAGGTCCATGAATCTAAAACTTTTCTTTTATATTAAAGTCTTGAATAAGAATTTATTCAACTATTATACTTTCTACTGTTCTTTATGTATGTGGAGCATATCTACTTAGCATAAGAACAACTGAAGGTTTTAAAAATAAAAGTATTGTATAAAGTATTCAATATGAAGATGAGTCCAAGAAGTTATATGGATACATCGTGTGGAATTCCTAAACCTTACCTGCTATATATACTAGATGTTTTATCCTTTTGACCATTGAAATAGATTTGTGAATTAGTTTGATATGATGAAGAATGAATCGATAGAATAGTAATCAGGTAATGCAGATGGGAGGAGAGTATTCAGACTGAGATTTGGCAGGATTCAATGGAGAGACTTCTCTGTATGTAGGAACACTGTTGATATAAACTTACCTTATTAATATTTTTTAATCAGCACCTAAGTAATGTTTCATCAAAATTGTCCCAAGTTTTTCAAGAGTTATGATTGTGTTTTATACATATATTAAGGACATAATATTCAAGTAAACACTTAATGGTCCCCAACAATCATTTGATTAATTATTATTTGTATATTCTTGCTATAACTATTTTTCTTTTCTCATTGTGTAATTCAATTTAAATTAATATTGAGCAGTTGTTAGTATTTGTTCTTTTTGAAAACCAATAATTTATCTAAAATTTAATTTTTGTTTCAGGCTCAGGTTAGTCTGTGTGAATCATCTCAGAAGCTTGATTTGCTGAGGAAATCTCTTGAAATGAGGCGCTCTGAACTACCCCCTGACTCGACAACAGCTGCACAACTGAAGCACGAGTTAGACTCAGTGCAGTCATCTAGCCCTGTTCCAGTTACTTATACCAGTCTTCAACCGTTCAGAGGTGATGGCACTATTGGTATGAGAGGTGGAATAATAAATAGTAGGCCTTCTCCATTTAACAGGACTGCAGCGGTTACTGGAAAACTTGAAGTCAGGTAAATTATATTAATATTTCCGCATTTGATTGCCTTTTGCAATATTTCAAGTATGAGGAAGCTCGTGATTTTAGAAAAACTTTTTAACTTTTACTATGTTGTTTCATAGGTTTCCTGCATTGTCGAATATTTATTTGGTTATACTATATTATGCTTTCGGATTATTTTGGATTCATAAACTTTTAGGGTATAATTGTTGCTATTTTTATTACTTTTTTTCTTAATTGTTCTTAATATATGCTTTTGGGAATAATGATTTATTTTAAATTTAAACTCTTTCAACCCTCTCTTATTTTTTCCATTATGCAAACAATTTTTCATATGATACAGATATTTTTATTTTCTCTATTTTGACACAGGCAAAATATTTACTGACCTATGAACTGCTATTTATTTTTTTTTCATTATAAAATGTTATATCTTTAGTTTTATTAGCTAATCAATATTATTAGCATTGATCTCTAGGATGAGTCGGAAGAATGGATATTAACCTTTCAAAGATGAGCAAGCATTTTTTCTAAATTAAAAAAAAAAAAAAAAAAATGAGATTTTGTGTAATTTTCTTTATTAGTGGGCATACTGACATACTGGAAAATTGTTTTTAATAAATCAGACTCACCGTTTTCTCAAAATTGGTCAGGATTGCATGATCATACTTGTTCTTTCCCATGATGATTTGTTCTGTGGTAAATGGAAGTTTTGAATTTTGGAATTTCATTAAATTAAGCGTTTTTATTAATATATATACTTTATTTTAACTTGTATAATTGTAAATATAATTATTACAAATGATTAACAAAATTTATACAATGCCCACTCTTGGCATATTTCATACAAACTCATTATTATTTTAGACAGACCTTCGCTTCTATGGAATCTGAGAAATGCAGACATTGTGTAAATCAGTTGCATTTCAAAATCATACCAATTACTTCAAGGTTTTGCTAATAATAAGAAATATTCAGATAAAAAATAAAAATCAGAATAGCCAAGACCAGGTTCTAACGAGCGTAAAAGTTCTAAGTGATTAATTTTATGAAATCTAACAAAAAATCATTATTTATGCATGTTTATTTATTTATTTGTAATAAACAATGGAATTTTCATTGCATTCAAAATTCAAAAATTTTGTCGTTGAAAAGGACTGGAGTTATATGTCCTTCTCCATAACGGCCATATAAAATCCTTTGGGATAATTTCTTTCTAATGAAACTTCAACCAGTGTAAGATATTACTATATAGATTATTAGTTTATAATGTTATATATTTGTTGGTGAAAATCCAGTTTTCAAAATAGGGCCTTGTTCTGACATAAAAATTGCTTCAATCAACACAGTTTCAGTCACAAATCGTCATTATACCTCTTTAAGAAAGGCTGTAAAGCTAAAAGTTAATACAAAAAATGGTGGTAGGGCGGGGTGTCCTTTTACAGCAGGAACATTTGCTGTAATCATATGGACTTGCTAGTCCTTGGAGGCTTTAATATAAATAACAACAAAATGGTGCAGTTCACGAGTTTTTTATCTCAATATGTGTATTTATTTCTTTTCTTGCAAGATTGAAATTATATTTTGATAATTATTTGTAGCTTTTTAAATAAGTATTGGTGTATTAACACTTTATTTATTATTATTAAGACTTTATTACTGCTATACAACATTTTATTAATTTTTTTTTAGGTTAATGGGTTGTCAGGATCTTCTTGAAGAAGTTCCTGGTAGATCTAGAAGAGAGAAAGACTCAATATCAAGTCCAGGCGACCTAAGATCCTTTGTCAAAGGAGTGACCGGCAGAAGTTCTAGCAAATCATATAGTGTAAAGGATGAAATCAGCAGTAATTGTCCATTTACTATTATTATTTATTTATCTTTTAAGCAACTGATCGATTTTAAATAAAATATTAATTTTCCTGAAAAGAGAATGGAATAATTAAGGGTCTGTGTTTTGCAGTTAAAATGTTTTATTATTCTATTTTGGTAGCCTTCATCTAAGTAATTTCTTTAATTTTGATACATGATGGAAATTGTGTTGTAATACTGTCTGTTCTTAAATATTAAAGTTATAAGTTGAGATTATTTGTTGTTATTTGAAATAACAATTTTTCAATTCTTGTTATAGATGAAATAATGGCTGTTATTAAGCTTGATAATCAAACTGTTGCTCAGACAAGCTGGCGACCATGTTCTCAACAAGCATGGGACCAAAGGTATTTGATTAAATTGTCATTTAAACATACTCATTAATCATGTTTATTAATTATTTTTTTTCTCCTCAAGGTTTTCGATAGAACTAGAAAAATCAAGGGAATTGGAAATAGGTGTGTATTGGAGAGATTGGCGATCATTGTGTGCCGTTAAATTTCTTCGTTTAGAAGAATTTATAGATGATATAAGGCATGGTATGGCATTACAATTAGAACCGCAAGGGCTTCTTTTTGCAGAGGTGAATAATTATAATTATTTTGTCCTTTTTTAGGATACTTTTAGTTTCTTTAAACCAATATAGAATTAAGGAGAAGATGGTGTGGATGGCAGTCAAGTATAACGCCAAAATATAGACTTACAGTAGCAGATATGAAATTGGACGATTCTGAGAAATTATGGTAGTGCCAATTTTCACTCCATAAACTATCATTTCACATTTCGTCGTAACAATATCAACATTGCTCTAACCAATGTTTTAAATGATTGCACTATTATTAAATTAAACAGACTCTTGCTTAACTGGTTCCGTTATCCGTGTGTAGATTAATTGGTCTTATAAAAAAATAAAATAGAAATAATAAATAAATTTCTCACTGAATTGACTAGTTTCAGCATTTACGCTATCAAAACTAAATTATTAAAACTAAAAGGTCAATAACATGTAAAAGAGAAAGTTTTTTTTACCACAGCAAATCTTGACCTGTGAACTTATTATTGGGATTAATAGGGTATTAAAAACCAAATAACATACCGAAATTAAAAAATCGGGTGGGGTGCACACATCACCAAACTTTCCCTTACCTCCCTTTTGTAATAATCTTTTTAACATAATTTTAAAGAGGTCACATAAATATTATTTGAAATAAACTCAGCAGCTTGCACTTCTTCATGTCTTCTCTCAAAAGTACAATAAAATAGTTTTTTTTTTTTTACAATTTTAGTGCAATTCCTTACACTATTTATTTTTCATTTGTCAAGCTGAAAATATATTTTTAAAGGTTTGGTTTAGGTTCCCAAGAAATTCGATTTTGTTTCCATTAAATCACACAAAAGTAGAAATTATTAAGTTAATTTCTACAGTTATATTATTACAAAGCGTATTGTTGACAACAGATTGGTGGCTTGGTGGGAGGAGGTCTGGTCGCATTCGTCTCCTTTTGGACATACTCAGCTTTCCATCTAGCGTCTTGTAGTTGTTATAAGATTCGCTGTATCTTTGCTAATAGATAAAAAAAATTTTTTGTTTTAGAACCTTCCTTATAATTTCGTAAACAAAATTCATATTTGTTGAGTTATACACAAATAAAATATTCTCTCATTAAATATTCCTCAAAACCTGCATTTCCATTGAAATCTATAATTCGAATATTTTCATGACCGCAATACTTTCCCATACTATATTTTTCATATATAGGTAAAGGAAATTAAAAAAGGGATTATGTATCTCAAGTTTTTCAATATCGTTTATAGCACTTGGAATTTTTATTAAAGTTATATTTTGCTTGAAAATCTTTTAATTATGCATCCTACATACATACACAATTAATTTTTTTTAAACAAAATCCTTACCCTCTATTTAATGAACAGTAAAATAAAAAAAAAAGCTGTATAATTTACAAATGATTAGGAATAATCCATATTCTGAGAAAGGCTTTAGTAAGAAGGCTTTACTTGGTCATTGCAGGTACTATGTCTTTCTGTTTAGTTGAGTTGAATCTTTTAATCCCATAATAAATTGCTTAGAGAAAAAGTGAAGTGTCCCACTTGCGTGCGTGTCATTGTCATGACTACTATGAAGTGGTATGAACCCATTGAAGCAAGTTCACTACATAAACTATTTAATAAGCGTGACATTATTGTGTTAAAAACATTATTTTGTAAATAAAATCAGAGGATTGGGGGATCGGGGAAAAATGTGTGGAAACTTATTTAAGTAAAACTTTATTGCCCTTTGGATAAATTTATTGGTGTTTTGACTTTGTTTCTTGAAAATGTCTGCAAGAAATGAGACTGAATAATATTTTATAGGTTATTATTTTATAGTTTATATTGTATTTTATGAGGTTAATAATTACAAAAATGCGGGCCATTTCTATCTGTTGTGTTATTGAATTTAATTATTCTTGTGCAGCTATTATTTTCTGCAACACGTTTTCCATGTTTTTTTACTGGAACGATGTGGAATAAATAATTAAATATTATGTTTTATATTTTTTCTTAGTGATTAAAACCATCTTTAGAACGGGCCCCTTTACTCGAGCAATTATTAAACATTGTTGTAGCTTGAAACATTGTTGAGCGAAAGTGGCACTAATTTAATTTGAATAATAAATAGATCAAAACAAATAAGATGCTGCTACTGAAAAACAATAAAAGGCTATAGGAAGAAAAATGAAATATTGAACCATCGTTTCAGACGAAGCAAAACAAAGAGAATGCATAGAAAACGAAAAAAAAAAAAAAAAAAATGAATATCAGTGAACTTACCAAGCTGCTGCTAAATGACCACTAAAAATGACTTTCAAGAAATCACACTAATATGGAAAGATGATGTAGGTAGACCTCCTTAGTTATGCATCAAATAGAGGATGGAAAACCTCATAAGCAAACCGACGTAACCACGTCACTGAGTAAATACCTCTTGGTACGAATGGTCAAAGCTAGGCCGATGCGCACATGATCATGTTTTTCTTTCATGATTCATCTAATCTGTTTTTCTTTTTTTTCTTTGCAGCATCTTTGAACTGATCTCACCAGCATCTTTGTACTAATCTTAGACTTATGCCACAGTAATTTCTTATCGTTTTTTAAATTAATTTTCTCTAAAAATCAAGGATTAGCCAATTTGCCAACAAGTATCCACACACCCATTCAAACACCTTTGTTATGAAAACTCAAATCTTTTTCTACAGGCGATGGAAGTCAGGATTTCTTCTGAGTTACCGAAGATGAGGCCGTGGTGTTGTTGATTCCATTACTGAAGTCTGATAACACACAGAGTCAAAGCCAAAAATGATAAGTAGAATTAACTCAAAATTGCATAGTGTGAAATCGTAATCCAAATGATGAGTCAAGTCTAGTGCTGGTTAAGTTACTGATCAATAGCATTTAAAAAGTTAAAAGAGAAAAAAACAAAAGAGTTTTAAAAACGCATTCAAATACCACAGAGAGCAGCAAACGACTGAGACTGAGAATGTGATAGAGCGTAATAGGGGTACTTGGTAACAAGGCACGGTCGATGTTGCCATCTACTGGCTGTTTAAAGGATGAACTGATGTAGCCGTTGATATGTTGGAACTATGTGCAGCATCATATAAAAAATGCCCACTGTATTTTGTTTCCACTTATACAGTTAAATTACACAGGCCAAAAAAAAAAAAAAAAAAAATTTGAAAACTTTTTTAACTTTAATAGATTTTTATGTGCTGAATCTAAATCTGGCCTTAGTTTTTTGTATCACCCATAGTTTTCTGTAGGTTTCAGGCTCATCAAACATCCTAACTTTTTAAACTTCTGTAACATGCTAGCTACAACAGAAACATACTCTGGGTCTATTACTACCACTACTACAATAGAAACTTCATATGTAGGTCTTCCTTTTTCAGAAAGACTGAAAGCTGTTAAATTTTTTAAAAATCGCTTAATTTAATAAATTTAACTATAAAATGTGAAGAAATTGTGGGTGATACAGCTTTTTTATTATCATATTTGGATTCAGCCCCCTAAAAACTATAGGAATAAGGTATTTTCAGTACAAAAGTTTTTTCATCGTTGGTCTTTGTTATTTACAGCATTTATACACAAATAAACTTTACCTTTTCATCTATATATATTAATAATAAAATTATGCAGTTTAGAACTAGTTCATGGATGTCGATTTAAACTCTTTTATTTTTACTTTTCTACCATTTAAATTCATCCCATTTAAATTCAAAAAAGTTTTATAATCAAGTTAAATACAAATGTACGAGCTCGTTAATTATAGGAAATATGCAAATTGTTAGCTCTGTTATTGTTTACTTCATATACATTATGTTGGAGGTATTTGCATGAAAAGAATTTGCGCAACAGTCTTTTAATTATCATTCCATTTATTGATTGGGTAAGCATTACCATTAGGCGTTAGACTCTCATGTGATCATAGTTTTGCTTCGTCCAGAGGCCATGGTGGCCAAGAGTGTTAAGGCTTCACCTTAGTAACCTCAAGTCTGAAGCACTGGTTCGAATCTGTCCTGGGATCCATAGGCACAACCAGTCTCTATAAAGAGGTTACCTGAAGATAAACGTAGTGTTTGAGCATGGATACTGTCCACATCAACTCCTTGTTTAATTGCTCAAGAAACAGTACTTCCTTACCAAGTACTGATGAACCCAAGATCCTTGGTGTAGTGGTACAAGTTTAGTTTTTTATTTTAATTATTAATATTCAATGAAGAAAGCGTTGTTTGATTTAATTTTTATCTTATTACAGATAAAGTTTTTGAACCCAATGATATCAAGAAGACCTAAACTTCAAAGGCAAAAGAAGATTTTCAAACAGCAAGTAAAAAATTTCCCTAGAGCTAACCAAATGAATATAAATGTAGCTACATGGGGTCGGCTTTTAAAACGTTCATCCCCCTCAATACAAAATGCTAGAGCTCAGTCTGAAAGTCCACCAACAGGTAATTTTAATTAATTCTTTTTAAACCACTCAAAATATATATGGTTTTGGTGTACGAAATAGCTGATAACTCAAATGCAGGAGAGCAGTAATAACTCTAAATATTAATTATTATTATCAGTATTGTTATTATTATTAGGAATACTTTTTTCTTTAATATTGACTACTTTTTAATGAATTTTCATTATTAAAATAAACTTGGCTTATAATATTTTAAGCACAATGTACTGGTTATTAATGAATTTTCTTTATTAATATTAAACAAATTTGAAAATTTTAAACAGCTCTACTGACATATTGGAGTTACTAGGTTTTCCTGACCCCAGCCATATATAAGAGTATTGGGATTATGTAGTTATATATAGTTTTATGTAATGGAAATAGTTCCTTGTTGAAAGTAAATCAATAAATGAAATGTGAATTCACATGCTTGCAAAAGGAACTACAATATGCTGGGATAACTTCAAATATGTTTGCCGCTTCGTAAAGTTTGAACCAAATTCTCCAAATGGTAATTTAAAAAAAAAATTCAGTTGTAGCTAAAATCTCTGTATGGTAATTGAATTGTCAGTAAAATGATTTGTCATTTCACCTATCACCTTTGGTCACCTCTATATTATATTTTTCATATGTAGAATTGATTGCTTGTAGTGTGTATTGCTTGGTCATAGTGTGAAATTAATTTTGAATTGTTCCTCGTTTTATTATTAGTTCTTTATGTTTCTAATTTGTTTGGTTCTAATTTTCAAGGTAACAGTATGGAAGTAGAAGAGAAGCCAGAGACACCAGGGGAAAGCCCAGATCCTGGAGCTTGTGGTCTCGGTGGTGCTAGACCGTTGGGTATTGCTGTCCTTCCACCTCTGCCACCTGATGTCAACCCCTTACCCTCAGCTATTGCTAAAAAAAGATCACCACAACAGCCTCCTCCTCCTCCACCACCAAGGCTCGATATAGAGGTATCATTATTTTTTTTGTTCAGTGTAGTTATTTTTTGCATGTGTTTTAAGCTATTCAATGTTCAGGCTTTTATTTTTAGAGCTAGTCATTTGGTGATACCAGGAAATAAAAAAAGACTGTATAAAGTCATTTCTAACTGATTGATGATATCATTAAATATTTTATTTTCAGAAAATATTAAATTTTTGTATTTTTATCAAAGGTTTATATTTATACAATTAATTGTTCATTTTATTTCAAGCATGTTAACTTATGTACATATAAACCCCTTCTCTATGGTTTCTGGTTTGGTGCATTTATAGTTTTTAAATATGAGGGCACTTGTTTAATTTGTTGCACAGTTTTTTTGCACAGGGTTATTTTTGCTATTTCATGCTTCTGTTAAAGTGAATACCGTAGTTTCAAAACAGTAATCTTTCTAATATTTGTCTTTGTCTTTAGCTTTTGAATTCCCTTTTCTTACTTCTGTGTAAATATACATTCAATTTAAATAAGTATCTAATAAATTATTGTTGGTGGACCTCGGCATCTATTATTATAACCTTTTACTTTCAAATGTATATAGATGGCAATTGCAGAAAATCTAACAATCTGAAAGGTTTTATTATCGACATATAGTCTATAATGATGCAAAATTTTAATTATTATCTCATCACCGCTGTATGCTTTTAACTGTTTTTGTATTAATCTTTTCCTTTTAAAAGGAGAAAATATTAAGATTGAGCTGTTAAGATGATTTATTTTACATCAGTGTTGTGTAATTTTTGGAATGGCCTTGTGACTTGAAATCTTGAGAGAAAAATTATTTTTCTATCCTTCATGGTCTTTGTCAAGTTGTTTTGATATTTTCCCAATGAGGATCATACATTCTTCTGGTCTACTGAATAACATGGAGTCTCACTTATACGAATATCAGGAGGAATAGAAAATTCTTCGTATAAGCGAATAGGGGCAGGCTTTTTGTTTTTAATTTTTTTTTTTAATAAAGAAAAACTTGGCAAAATAAGACATGTAATAATTATTCACATTTACTCCAAACAATTTAAAAGCCTATAACTGAAAAATGTTATACAGGTATATATTAAAAATATTTCTTACACATTCTTGTGAAGAAGAACGGAACTTGAAATTATCAAATAAAAACCAAGAAAATAGCATAAATTAAAGTAATAATAATATAGGTGTGTTGATTGAGCTTCAAAAATTCGATAATCTTATTTTTTTTACAAGCTACATTGTATGAAACCCATTCACAATAAAAAAAAATGTTCGATTCTTTTTCATTGAAGTCTTTATAATAGAGGAAATTGATTTTTACCTTGAATGCAGCTACCGTTTGCACTAATGTTGGTTCTGCCGCTGGCTCTCTGTCTTGAAACATGGGGAATCTGATTCATCAAAGATTTCTTCGGCTTTTTCCAGTATGACTTCTGCTATAATTTCCTGGTCACTTTGGGATGCGCGAACAGCTAGGTTATTGTCCCACATTTTAATAGAGTGAGCGCTTACACTGCAAAACTACATTTGGTACTGACAAAATTAATGGAGTGGGAGAATCTCGTGAACTGAAGGGGATGAGTAACTGACACACAGTGGCACAAATCGGAAGCTCTGAAACTATTCACTGAAAACATCTTGGAAGCGAACATCTCCTTCAGGCATCTACATGCAACAAACTTTTGTTGTAAAACAGTGTTTTATTCGTAGTATTGAGTAATATTTACGTCTGTAGATCAAATTTCCCTCTGTGTAAGTAAATGTTTTGTATAACAATATCATATTAGTGAATAATTAATTACGTAAGACTAAATGGAGTTTCACCGGGGAATGAAAATTTCTTCTTATAAATGAATATTTTTAATAAGTGAGTCTCCACTATATATTTTACGAGCTATTGATTTTAGCTTTTCCTGTTTATTCTTGTTTCATTTCAATAATTCACAGCTATTTATTTAGTTGTTTCACATAGTCTCTTAAGTCATCGCTTACAATAGTATAATGGATATAACAACTTACTTCTTCCTGTTATCACTATGTGAGAGGTTAGGTATAATGGCATACAAAAGCTTACTTCTGTTTGATCATCACTCTGTCAGTCTAAAAGATGTATTCAGACTGTGATGGCAATATTCTCTTGGACTAAATTTTCAAGATGGAAGATTTTGGTTGGACCAATGGATTGAGAATCTGAAACTAAGAGTCACATGTTTTTGCATGAATCATCCTCTGTCAAGAATTAAATACAAACACTCAAGCTTATCCGTACCACAATCATTGTTACTTTGAAAGCATATCAATATTTTAGTTCAGGAGCCCGTGGCAAATAAAGTCACTTATTTCATACTAAGGCTTCGCCATATAATATAAAATGACCATTTCTACAAGCCTGACATAAAAAATGCTCGTCTGACAACTTATAGCTGCTGAAATACAAAATGGTGGCCAAAAAAACACAATTTCCAATTGATCATCTTTTATTGCCCAGCCATAATTTGTTGGTGAGATCGCAGGTGGATCAAGGCAGTTCAGAGGCAATGGTTTATGGCAAATTTGAATTTTGTTTGCCGGTGGGATGCCCCCTTCTAATGTCGGCAGACAAGATTTTCTATCATCTGGGCCATCTGTAGTTTTATGTTTGCTTGAAATAAATCATATCTAATGTGAAACCACTGGCATATCCAACTTTTTGATTTTTACAACCTCCTCGTATCTAAGCTATTCAGAATTTTCCAAGATATTACTTACAAAACTTATAGAAATTTAACTTTTTTTAAAATTGGTAGAGACAATTTTTTTACTCGGAAAAATTGAAATTGAAATTTTTTTCCTTATATTTTAAAT
Organism: Rhaphigaster nebulosa; assembly: GCA_948150685.1. Taxonomy (NCBI): domain Eukaryota; kingdom Metazoa; phylum Arthropoda; class Insecta; order Hemiptera; family Pentatomidae; genus Rhaphigaster; species Rhaphigaster nebulosa. The sequence goes on along the minus strand of OX411306.1, from coordinate 74,399,343 downwards.
GCATTGGAAACGAGTTATTTTGGAAAACTGAAGAAAACTTTTTCTCAGCAGTTTTAAGGGTGTCCAGCAGCTTTGAATTGCTCGAAGATAGGGAAATCTGCTTGAATTTTTCGTATTGGCAATTATGCTTGAAAAACAATCAGTCATTGGGAATTTTTAGTTTATAGTCTAATAATTCCATTTTTCGAACTATACTAAGTTACAAGTGTATAAAATATTGAGAAGAAGGTTGATGTCGTTGTCCCTCTTACCGTCTCTAATTCTATGAAAGCTAGAAAAAGCCTCCTTCCACTAAATTTTTTCATCAGTATCTTTCTCTGAAGCTCGTACTCATTCTATGTTCTCTCTCACTTTTTCGGGTCGTTCTATCCGTCGCTAAGTGAACTATGGATATTATGGAACGGTAAAAAAATGTATAGGCTCCAAACAAATCCGAGTTTCAATTTCAACCGATTTACACTCATTTTCTTTTCTCTCACTTGAGGCTGAGAGCAAAGTGACAAGAATAAGGGGTTCATTTTTATTCCTATAATCTTGATAATTTTTATATGTATTTTTACACATATATATATATTATTTTGATTTGTTATGTAAAATAAATTTTTGAATAAAATTGTGGTGAAATTTACTCCGATACGTGATTTTATTTTTTTTACACTTGTAATTTTTTTATACTGTATTTTCTAGTAGTTATTATTTCTGGCGATGCATTGAGCCCTCAGTGCAAGAAGTTAAGTAACATATTGGATTATAAATCAGGAAAACAACCTTATAATTATACAAAATCCAATCCCAAGTTCGAATTGTACATTTTATCATATGCCGATCAAATAAAATATTTTATGGTTTCAATTTAGTTTTATATTCAATTCAATAAATTGATAAGCACCTTAAATTTTACAATTAACAGTCGTGAAATCCTTGAATCATGCTTAAATTTTTTCATGCTGTATTGCTGGACACCCTGAGTTTTTCAAAGATGCACTCGAAGGAGGAGGTCAAAAATTTTGATTTTTCACTAGAGGTGCTTTACGTATAACATCTAAAAATCAACATTACATCATTTTTTGCAAACCTAAATGATATCTTTACTAGGCTAATGTGCCAATTGCCGGAGATATCCAATTTTGAAAGGTATACTTTACCAAATTTAAAAATTTCATTTTGCTCAATGGACACAGAATTTGATGCTATACAACTTCTATAATATGATTTTTTTCCCTTAGAGTTGTCATTTCCAAGGTGCAGACTTATTTATAGTAAGTACTCCGTCTCTGTTTTTGACAAAATCTTCGTTTTTTGACTGGGATTTTCGACCACACTACTTAGTGAAATTATTGTGTTGTATTTATTAGACCCACAATTTAATGCTATTTAATTTAATATACATTTTCTTTTTCGATAGAATATATTGTTTAGGAATTATAGGTGAAATACCAAAAAGAGTCCGGAAATTTTGAGTTTTTTTTTGCCACCATTTTGTAGTCATATTGCAGACATGTATTTTTCATTTCAGGCCTTTGGGTATGATCATTTTATATGCTTGAACCTTAGCCTTTGTTATACTCAATAAAGGAAGTATTGTAATCGTGAAAATTTTCGTTTTTCAGATTTCATCGAAAATATCCATTTTGACCATCCCAGAATCCATTTTGATTAGTTTCGTCGTGATGTCTGTACGTACGTTCTCAACTCAAAAACGGTTTGCTGTAGAAAGTCAAAATTTTGTATTTGGGATTATTGTAAAATCTCAGTTGTGAATCTCTCAACTGATGTGAATGTCAGTTATTGTCTCTCCATGTCTCCAAGGGAGACCATTCTGATGTCTCTCTTCAGTTGTGAATCTCTCAACAGTTGTGAATCTCTCTGTTTGGTCACTACATGATCACCGGAATTGAAGGTCATAACTGATTCCCTTCAAAAATTACACTAAAATATAAAGCAAAACTTCTTAAATTTAGTATTTATGATTTATATACAGATTTCAATATCATACTAGATTTTGGTCTAAATTGGCAAACTGAAAGTGATACTTTACTCAAATGGTACTTGGTGGTGGTACTTTACTATAAACTTTTATCAAAAATTATATTAAAATATGATGTAAAACATCTCAAATTTGGTAAATATGACTTTTATATCAATATTAATAATATACTAGATTTTGGTTAAAATTGAAGAGCCGGAAGGGGTACTTTACTTGAAGGTCATAATAAACTTATATAAAAATTATATTAAGATTAAATACAGAGATCATATGATTCGGTGATAAAGGTTACAAATGCGATTTTTTTCCGCTCTAGTTAAACAATTTTATTACTTGTTTAAAGTGTTAAAATTGAGTGCAGAATACTTGTTTTCCTCCCCATTTTTGAGCTGAAGAAATCTGCAGCAGAAGAATAAGATATAATGTAAGCGGGTTTCTCCTCTTAAAATATCGAAACCGTCGATTTCCAATGCTTTATTTAGTGACATAGACAGTTCTAATGTTGTCATGGAACACAAAGAAATTTCTTGGGAACTTGTTACTGAAAAAAAATGACATATTATAACAGAATGAGACCTCCGGAAACTAGAGCTTTTATGTATGTGTCAATAGATGAACGTAGCGACACTGAGTGTTGTTTTTGATATACTGCTATCTTCGGAAACTAGTAACCAAATTCAGGATCACTTTTTGTGCCACCTGATTTATAGTTCAATAAACGTACAAGGAACTTATGCGGTATCCACTTCAGTTATTTTGCCATGGGCTCCTAAACTATTTGATGAATTTAAAGACTAAGTAAATAAGCAGAGCTATCTTTCCGTTAGATTGTTTGCTCATGATATGTTTGGATAAGTCTTCCAATGTCTGCTTGTTACCATCTGTATACTTGTATGAATGTGTGAAATATATTAATACTCTTATGTGTGCTATCTATTAATATCGTTGGCGTAGAAACAGTATTGTCCTTGCCAAATACTGAACCAAGACCCTTCACGGGTTGTAGTGGTACTGTTTTTTTTTTTGTTTTTTTAATGAATTTGGTTGTTTCTTGCTAAATGTCCATTCTTATTTCCTAAAGAAAAATTTAAGTGCTTGCAAATTGGGTCATGATTTCCATAGCTGATCAAATTTTGCTAATGACCAGAGTAAAAGGAAATCACTGTCTACTTGAGATTTTGAAAATACTCTCCATTTTTAAACTTCATTTCCTTCCATAGTTTATGCAACTAATTTTAGGAAAAAAAAAACTCAAAATATTTTAAGCAAGACTAAATCTTGATTGCCATGTTTTTTGTTTGAACAGAATTAAAATAAATGTACAGCAAATAGAGCTGGAATTGCAAGTAAAATCCTACAGATTTACCAACACATTCTAGCCAGAGATAGAGGGTATTGAGATCCATTAAATAAAGAAAATTTGTATGGCTGGAATTAAACCGGTATCCGCTTTTCATTTTTGGGTGTTACTCTAACACACTTAGTCACCATGGCTTCTTGCGGCAAATTAATACTGTAAATAGGAGTGAAAATGTGTAGAAGAGAAGTGGTCTTTCAAAAAATTTATTTAAGTAATTACATTATGAGTATATGAGTTTTCCAATTTTCCACTTAAAGGAAATAATTATTTGTTGATTAGGTTATTGTTTAATTTTCAATGCCTACTTGAGTGTCAAGGTAGGTCCAGCAGCAGACTGCTCAACAGGCAAATATTTAAAGCTTATGAGACCTGACCCATCATACTTTCATATGCTGTGCTGTTTGATTCCTCAATCAATTTATTAAATGGAAAGTTTTTTGTTGCTTTTTTGGCTCTCCACCATATACCACCCTAATATTATCATCTCAAGTTTCTTTGTATAAAAGCATGATTTGTTTTCCATGTGTAACAAATCAACCCTTTGGAATGACCTGGTTTCGACTGACAAAATCTAAGAAAATTCTGCTACAAGTAGATCTTACTCGTGCTACAATGTGTGGAGAAATAACTGAACTACAAGAGCGCATGATCAGATACCAATTGTTTCTAGTTTTCGAAGATTGTTTGCTGCAGCAGTTTTACAAAGAATGGGGTAGGTGGGAGGTTATTCAGTTATGCTACTGTTGTACAATATTTTTGTAAATGTTCTTTACAGTTCATTGTGACAAGGGTCAACTGGTATCATATCAAAAAATCACTACTGTAGGAGAACAGATAACTGAATAATAACTAAACTGAAAAATAACTTTTGACATCAGTTTACACGAAACATATGAAGTGTTAGTTGGAATCTTGTTATTCCAAGGGCTCAAATTGTTAATTAAAAGTTTGTTATGGACTATCTTCGTGGTATAGTTGTCGTATCTCGGGCTTCTAAATGAACTTAGGCCTCCTTTTCGTTCACCTAATGAATGATAATTAAAGTCTTATTGGAATATGATTACTATTATAGTTCAGGCCTTCCTCTATGCTGAAAAGAAGCAGTCAATGAATGGTCTGAAGAATTTCAGCTCTAGCTAACAGTAAATTTATGCATTTGAACAGGGAAGAAAAAGGGTCAAAGGCAGATTTTATACAATAATTCTTGAATATGAATAAATGTATTAGTATCTGAGAAAAATAATCAGTAAAAACTGGAAAATCAACTAGGAAGTATTAAGTTGAAATCAAAAGGCCATTGAGGTGTTTTGTCAGAACCATATCAAATTAATTTCCAAACAATAAATGAGTGAAAAGGACAAATTTCAGCTATATCTGTCAGGTTTTCTTCCAGCACTATCAAAAGGTTCTTAAAGGCAGAATCCATGTAGATTGCTATAGCTGATACAGCATATATTGGTTATTTAGTGAATTTTGGGTTACTCCAGACGAGAAATGGTGTATGGGTATATCTGACTGTAATTTCTTTTATAGCCCCAAAAACAAATTTTACAAGCAATAAAATTCAATAGTCTTAATTAATGGAAGTTAAAATTATTCTATGCTATTTCTGAGCAAGTTGTTAATAGTGATAACGATTGAATCGTTATTGTATAAATTAGGTTTGTAGTAATTTGGAAGATTTATCATTCGGGACAGTCTTGAAACCATTAGAGAAAGGGTGAAAACGTGAGGCAGGTAGCTTTAGTAGGTCATTACAATGGTTTGCAGCTTGCATCAGCCTTGAGGGAGTTCGACTTCCTGCAAGAAGAAGAACGTCCTGTCCCAGCGCCTCGGACCATCATCACTAGCACCAACACTTCCACTCCATCACCCTTAATAGAGTTTCCACCAGAGCAGGTAGTTTTCACTCATTTAGTCTGTTGCTTTGAAAATTTGCATGTTTCATTTTCTTTTGTAAGCTGTACACTACATCATAAATAATTTTCATATATTCTTCTGTGCCATTTTCTTCTTTTTTTTGTTGGTTTCGGAGTTCAGCAAAACTTTCTATCATGCATGGCTTGGTCTAATTATTCTATTAGATTTGGTTATTTTTTTTTACTTTTTTCTTTTGAGGTTTCATTTTTCAACCTGAATACAATCACGATTAATTAAAATAACAATGATTCTATTGTTTTGTTTTTTGTAAGAAATTACTTCTTATTATGGTTTTTTCACAGAGTTCATTATGTTATGTCACTTCTATGTTCATGAAAAACATGTTGCATTGTATAATCAATCTATTATGCTCATATCTACTTGATATAATTTATTTTATAAGAAATTTATGTGTATACTTATTTCTAGCTCTCAGTTGGTACTGGTTGAGGCTTTTTTATTTGATTTTTTTTCCAGTAATATAACATAATTATTAATGTTTCACTTTCATTTAATGATTGTTAATTTTAAATATGCACTCTTTCTGAGATTGAAATTAATATTATTACTGTTCTCATCGTTCATCATAATTTTTAATATGTTTATTTGTTTGTATTAATATTCATATTGTCGAGACTTCTGGAATATGGATAGAGGGCCTTAAATCTACAACAAAAGCTTATTCCCTTCTTGTGCTACTAAGTTAACACTTTTGTCATGAAATGCATTGCTAAAAGTATATATTTATACTTTAAAAAATATCTATTCGGTAACCCTGATTTTACTTCCTTTGAAACTACTCGACCTAATTAAATCTGATCAATAAGCCTGTGGTTCTATTTAAAACTTTTGGTCTATTTTTGTCAGATGCCACTGCAATTATGGTGATAACAATAATTTAATAGCAATAACATAATTTGGTATTGGATGAAATGTCATAATACAGTGTTCTCAGTATAATACATCTCTAGAAAATATCTTGTGTGCTATCAAGCATGCTATGGGATTGGCTTTTACATTTTTTAGTGTCTGAATTAATCTAAAATAAGATTCATTAAGAATGACCCAAAAAATTCTTACTATTCAGAAAATTTTTAAAAAATGATTAAACTTAAAAAAAAAATTTCCTTTTATTTTTTAAACTTCCCATTAAATTTGTTTATTTTACCTGTCAAATTTATGAAATGTTTACAATATATTTGTTCTGACTTCTAAATCAATGTCCAAGGTAAAATTTTTATGTTAACATTTATTATTACAATTTTTTAGAATTTTTAATCCTTCAAATACTGATAAAATCTTTTATATATCACTTTTTTTTTTTTTTAAATCAGATACACTAAATACTAAAACTACTCAGACTGATAATTACTCTGAGTAGCTTAATAAATCCATAATAAAACAAAAAGTAATAGTAGTAAATGATTACATTAATTATTAATTTAATCATTTACGACTACTACTACTCTTTTCTTTTTCTTTTTTTATTATGGATTTATTTTAAATTAATCTATTTGACCATAAAAGGCCTGCCTTTTTTCTTATATTTTTTATTTAGATGAAATTTTGGCCATTCACAATCATTTTGAAATCTAAAATATACACATTGCTTATTATAATAACAAACTTTTATAATTTACCCTTTTTAGGTAAAGTTTAATGATTGTTTAAAATAGATTTGTAAATATTTACTTTTTATTTTTATTTTTTAAATTCATACTGAAGGTGTAGTATTTAACTTACTGCATAAATAAATATTAATTTGAATTATAGTTCATCCATTTGCAAGTATATTTGTATCTTTATACCCATAGGATTGTAAGTTGAATTAATAAAAATAGATTTATTTGTTATTTGTTTTCAGCCAAATTATGAAGCTCCATCACCACCTGTGCGTATTGTTGAATATAAAGGTGATAGTATGTTTGAATCAAGACGACAATCTCTGTTATCTCCTGGAATTTCAATGGAAAACTTCCGTCTGTTGTCTGTACTAGGAAGGGGGCATTTCGGAAAGGTAAATTTACGGTAACAATAAAATATAGTATTAACTTTTATTAATAACTTAATCGTTAAATGCTGAGTATTTCTGCTGTAGTTACTTAGTTACTTTTGGACACAGAAGCGAGATTAAATATCAATGAGAGTAAGTGTGAAAATTGATTGAAGTTTTGGTAGAATTAAGCAATTTATTTGTGTGTAGTATTGCTCCCGCAATAATCTGTAATAAATTATTAAATCTTAAAAAGTTAAAAAATTTAACACCTTGGTCTACTCTAAATTATATATACAAAAAAAAAAAAAAGAGGTATTACTCAATGAAAAGACAAAAACAAATAATTATTTGCACTTTTCACAACTATTGGACTTGAGCTAAAAAGTTGGCGAAGAAACTTTGATTTTTTGATGGAAAAGACTGTTAACTGGTGGAAGACTTAACAGCTTTAAGATGGCATACAATTTAATTGAAACTTTAAAAAAAAATCTTTAGAGTGCAAAGAAGAAAGAAATAGACTCTCAATCATGAAGGCACAAAACCGTATTAGTCTAGGAGCCCATGCAGAAAAATGAGACTTTGATTTTACACAAAAGTTAGCTTGAAAACAACTGATTCCCACAAACCGGTTCTCTTGAAAAAATAACATAATTATGGGTAGTTTAAATAAAAGTGTCCGTTCAGACTTTGGAGGAGGATCTTCATGAATTTAACCTAAGAATATTTAAGATATTCATTTCTTCATTTGTATCTTTTTTTCAGGTTATACTCTCACAATATAAGAACACTGGTGAATATTTTGCCATTAAAGCATTGAAGAAAGGAGATATAATTGCGAGAGATGAAGTAGAATCACTGCTCTCAGAAAAGAGAATTTTTGAAGTTGCAAATGCTATGAGGCATCCTTTCTTGGTTAATCTGTTTGCTTGTTTTCAGACAGAGGTATTTATGGTTTATATTTTATAATTTATATTCAACTTTTAATATATTAAAACATTTGCTGGTAATTTAGTTTTAAAATCTTACATATTGTTGTCAGCCATTTTATTGAAAGAAAAATAGTCATCGATGTTTAATAAAGTAACAATTACTCATATTGGCCTAATTTATTTGTATCCTATTTTGCATTTATCTAATTTATATAAATATTTTATTTGTTCCAAAATCAATATGTCAAGCTTTTTTCATCTTGAAATGAGATGAAAAAATAAATACTTTTTTATGGGACACAAGTCCCTTAATGTAATTGTAATTCTCACAAGAATGCTTCTTTTTTCAAACAAAGTAGATTTAAATGAAGTAGTAATGTTAATTTATATTTGCTGGTATCAGAGGACTGAAGAGCAAATTAGGAAATAATTATATGCTACAGTTCAGTGTCAAAGGAGATACAGGCTAGGAAACATATTCGTAATGTCTTCATATAACATTATTCTTAGTTTGTTAATAACATAATAAGTCATATTAATAATAGAAACTTTGAATATATTATATTCAGTTCCTTTTTTTTATTTTTTTCTAATTACTCATTACATTTCAGGCTCATGTTTGTTTCGTCATGGAATATGCACCTGGTGGTGACCTGATGATGCATATACATGCTGATGTGTTTTCAGAACCTCGTGCTGTATTTTATGCTGCGTGTGTTGTTCTTGGTCTCCAATATCTTCATGAGAGCAGTATCATCTATCGGTAATTACTTTTTCATTGTTCCTTTTTCTTATTTTTTTAATGTTAATTGTATTTTGTTAGTCATGATTTTGTTTCTGTTTTAGAGATTTGAAGTTGGATAATTTATTGTTGGATACAGAAGGTTATGTCAAAATAGCTGATTTTGGTTTGTGTAAAGAAGGAATGGGATTTGGAGACCGAACTGGCACTTTTTGTGGTACACCAGAGTTTCTTGCACCAGAAGTATTGACAGAGACCAGTTACACAAGAGCTGTAGATTGGTGGGGTCTTGGCGTTCTTATCTTTGAGATGTTAGTTGGTGAGGTAAGTTATTCAATTATTATTTTATTATGTTTATTTTTTTCTTCTACATAATTAATTAAATAAATAATTTTTAAACATTCTGCACTGGCATAATTTTAGTCTCCATTTCCGGGAGATGATGAAGAGGAAGTATTTGATTCAATAGTAAACGATGAAGTGCGCTATCCCAGGTTCCTTTCACTTGAAGCTATTGCCATCATGAGGAGGGTAATTTTTAATTTTTTTTCCAGAGATTAATTAATTAATTCTTAATTTTAATAAATTAATTACTAAGATTATTGCAATTAAATATGATAAATTCAAGTTTTTATTATTAATGTTCAATTTTATCTTAAATGTATAAGTAAAGTTTGAATTATACTAAAGGTTTTTACAAAATATTAAAACTTATTGATTTCTGCATTTTCCTCTTAACTTGTCTGAAAACATGATATTTCCTTCTGAATATCGAACTGGTAGTTTCTTCCAGAGTATATAATTTTATCTATTATCAAAAGTATTCAATTAATTTATTTTAATTAATTTTCTATTTACTATGTTTGGCTGTTCCTTCTGTTAAATTTAATATTATGACTGGATTATTATATTTGTGATTAAAATTTGTCATACAATACAATCCTAAAACTTGTTTACATTATAACTAACAATTTGAAATGCAGCTACTGAGAAAAAATCCTGAACGAAGACTTGGTTCAACGGAAAGAGATGCTGAGGATGTTAAGAAGCAGGCTTTCTTTAGAAATATTGCTTGGGAAGAGTTGCTAATGAGAAGAATAAAACCACCTTTTGTACCGACTGTGGTAAGTTTTATTTGTGTCTAATACTTCCTATTAGTATTTCTTTTCACTGATTAAAATAAGTATAAAAATAGCATATTTTGTGTTGCTTTGTTGCGTTTATTTTCTCCTAATTTTCATTGTATAATTTGTTATTTACTATTTACTAAGAAAGTTCCAATAATGAATATTCATTTTTTCTAAATAGCATAAGATTATTAAAATGTTAAAAATTTATTTTTAACATAACCTTAGATCCGTCTGACTATTTTGTTGTTCCGTTCCATAACATTTGATTTTTTAAACGTGTAGGTTTGTTAGCCCTATGACCAGGCCCGGTCTTGGAGGACCAGGATTATTTGTCGGGTTTAACTCTATAAGTCTTTGAACATCGTTCTAGTCTGGACTCGATTTTAAAAATTAAATATTAAATTTTTTTTCTTTCACACTGAACTATTCTTTTCCTTTTTAAATATATGAATACTAATCGAAATTTGCTTTTTATTAATAAAAAAAAAAACTTTTTGATGGTTGTACTTAACACAAAACTTATCAGTTAACTTTTGAATAAAATATAAAATATTTCTGAAGTGAAACATAGTGTATTTTCTCAGATTCAAAAATTTTCACTTGCGTTTCATTTTAAATAACTTTCTATTGATTTTAGTCACCTGAGAACTAATAGTTTCATATAAAATAATTTAAGCATAAATAATTTAATTATCATTATTAATTCCCAAGAAAACAAACATATTTATTATATAGAGATAGGATAAATAATATTAGCTGCATTTGCCTCATGGTCAAATATTAAATTTTCTTTCTAATGAAAGAGTAAAATAAAAGATTACTTGGTTTTAATATATTGTTAATATTGTTATATATTTGTTGACTTCTGTCCCGTTTGCTAATTCAAGAAATACAAAAATTTACTTTCATCTGAAAGAAAATTTAATATTGAACCACGACGCAAATGCAGCTAATTTTATTATTCAATGTAAAATTAGCTTTGTAGTTCAATATTAAATTTTCTTTCTGATGAAAGTAAGGTTAGAAGAAAAGAAAATTTAATATTGAACTACAAAGCTAATTTTACATTGAATAATAAAATTAGCTGCATTTGCGTCGTGGTTCAATATTAACTTTTCTTTCTGATGAAAGTAAGTTTTTGTATTTCTTGAATGAGCGAAGGGGACAGAAGTCAACAAATATATAATAATATTAACAATATATTAAAACCAAGTAATCTTTTATTCATTAATGAACATTGTAAACATTGAGTAAATAAGATGTGGACTTAGGTTCTCAAGATAAACACTTATCCTCTGCTGTTACATGGCGTCAATGGATTGGTGATCTTACAAAACTGGACTACTTTTAACTGTATGTCAGACAGATAGCTTACTATGCTTCATATTTTAATGTTATATGACAGTATAAGAGGTGTTTTCTTTTTTAAGTGTATGTAATAGTTTTAAATGTTCAATGTATTTAATTAACAAAAATATCAATAAAAAAATAAATTTTGTTCTCTTACCTGCAAAATTTCTTTAATGTTCAAAACCAAAACTATTTCACTTATGTTTTTCATATCAATGTGTATCCTTCGTCCATGAAGCTCTAGTGTCAGTCAGTAACGTAGTTTAACTATTGTAGGCTAAAATAGTTACATTTTTTTTGTTGTTGTAAAGAACAGTATTTAATCAATAAATTATTATTATAAATTGATGCTTATCATTCTTGATTGAGTAAATTTGTTCTGGCAAATTATTTTTCCAGTTTCTCCACATATTTTTATAATTTCTCTGTAAAACTTTTTCAAATTAAATTAAAGAAAAGTTTCTATTTCTTATTTAATGCAAAGTGTTATTTGGATAAAATTTAATAATTACTTTTTATTAACTTTGTTAATAATTAGAGACTGGATTTTCGTGCAAAAAAAAAAAAAAAAATTAATGAATTATTAATAGACACCAGATTTTTGTGCAGTAAAAAATTATAAAATTGTGAAAAATCCTCCACTAAGTACCCAGAAAGTGTAAAATTGTGTATATACACACAATTTTACTCTTTCTGAGTTCTTATTGCCTGATTTTTGACAATTTGAATTTTTTACTGCACAAAAATCTGGTGTCTATTAATAATTCATTAATTTTTTTATGAATACTTATTAGGAAGTTATACTTATTAGACAATCAACTTATGAATTAGTTCACATGATTGAAAGAACGCAAAACAAATCAAAATGTTAAAAAAAAATTCAAGATGGCATATTTGACTAGGTCTGAAGCTATGTTGAAAGAAAATTTTTTCAAACCTTGAGTCTAGGATCTAAGTTTCTTCCTTAAGTTGTTGGGTCTGTACTACAGAAGTACAAGTATGGATTAAAAGTAACTTTTATTCTAATTTTTTAGAGGCTATATAGTCAATCAATTATTTACTCTAAAGGTTATTTATTCCAAATAATAAATGCTAGCTACTTAAGGAAGAAGTTGGTCGGGGGAGTGCGGTCAAAAAGTAACACTTAAATAAGTAATACTTATTTATTTTGTGCCAACATTTCGGCCTAAGTTCTAGGCCATCTTCATAGTCACTAGTCATTAGTCACTTGTATTATGTATCAGGGACTTGAATAAGTTCTCGCTGTTTTTTCGTGAAAATAAATGCTTTATTTAAAAAAATTAGTAAAGAACATGTCATTGAAAGTATTGTCCATCGCTAGCCACTACTTTCTCTCCCATCTTTCTGGCAGCATACGAATGCCATGTCGAAAGAATGACTCATCTTTTGAAGTTATCCACGAATAGATCCATTTTTTTGGCATCTTCATAAGATTGGAAGTGCTGCTCAGCCAGGCCATCAGTCATCGATCGGAACAAGTGGTAATCGGAAGGAGCAATGTCCGGTGAATACGGCGGGTGGGGTAGGACTTCCCATTTGAGCGTTTCCAAGTAGGTTTTGACCGGTTTTGCAACATGTGGCCAAGCGTTGTCTTGCTGCAAAATTACTTTGTCGCGTCTTTCCTCGTATTGAGGCCGTTTTTCCTTCAATGCTCGGCTCAAATGCATTAATTGTAGTCGATAGCGATCTCCCGTGATGGTTTCGTTGGGTTTGAGGAGCTCATAATACACTACACCCAGCTGATCCCACCAAATACAGAGCATGAGCTTGGAACCATGGATATTCGGCTTTGCCGTCGATGTTGATGCATGGCCGAGCTTACGCCACGATTTTTTACGCTTCGGGTTATCGTAGTGTATCCACTTTTCATCGCGTCACGATACGTTGCTAAAAACCTTTCCTTTTCTGCCGTTGGAGCAGCTGTTCACATGTGAAAAAACGCCGTTCGACGTCTCTCAGCTTTAATTCATACCGTACGGCACCCAATTTCCTTGCTTTTGAATCATTCCTAATGCTTTTAAACGTTTGGAAACTGTTGTGTGATCAACTCCTAATGATTCTGCAAGTTCATTTTGCGTCTGAATTTTTTCGGTGCGCCAGAGCGTTCTTTATCTTCAATATTAAAATCATTGTTTTTAAAGCATCTAAACCAATCTCTGCATGTTGTTTCCAACAGAGCATGATCACCGTAAGTCTCCACAAGAATTCTATGTGCTTCAGATGCAGATTTTTTTTAAAAAAGGAATGCTGTAAAATTCCCCACAAATACTCTCTTTTTGGCACGAAATTCGACATGTTTAACGCTATGAAAAAGTATGTTGTTTACACGTCGGGGGAATAATAATGTGATTTCGAGTCTAATGGTGTTGCTTCACGATAAAGTTGGCTATAGTATTGTCTGATGCAAAAAGACTAAGATAACACCATCTGTCGGGAAACAGCGAGAACTTATTCAAGTCCCTAATACTTTTTTTTCTTTTAGCCTTGAAGATGGCCTAAAAATTAGGCCGAAATGTTGGCACAAAATAAATAAATATTACTTATTTAAGTGTTACTTTTTGACTCCACCCTCCCGACCAACTTCTTCCTTACGTATGTCTACGGTCAACAAAAACTCACTCCAAAATGTTTGCTACATTTAGATTCTGCTTGAATATAGACAAAAAAAAAATGATATTAATTAGTAGTGTAGTAGTTGGTAGTTGCATTTTAATAAAATAACTTAAGTGATTATCTCCACTCAACTAATTGTGGTTAACAATTAATTTTCTTCTAAGAATTGATTATAGTTGTTTTAAGGATATTTAAAAGTTAAATTATCAGTCAGCATTGTCTTCCTAATATTTATCATTTCCAAGTCTCTTCGAATATTTTCGAAATAATAAAATAATTCGAACGAAATGAAACTCTTTCCTTAGAAAAAGCCTAATAATCTTCATTCTAGTTGTTTTCATTTTTTTGTTTCACATATTCTTTGGAAATGGATACATAAATTTAATAATTTAATTTTTATAAGCATAATTTGGGGAAAGTATCAAGTGATTTGTAAAAGATTTAAATAGAGTTGGACATTCTATAGCTCGGAAGGCATTGCTGATCTCAATAATAGCAAGATGTTAAATTAATTTGTTTCCCGAATCGATTTTTCATTAATTATTGGCATTGGTCAATGATGATGGTGTGTGCATTTAGCATACCTCTTCATTGAATAATCATGTTGATTTGAATGTAGTATATTGGAAATCATTTGAATTTTAAATCTCAAGAATGCATGGATAACAAAATGATTTAGATATAATAATAGTTGGTAGTTCTAGTTCGGTCATCACAATTATTTTCTGTGCAGGCTATTCTGTGAGTGTTAACTTAGTTATTTTTACCAAGTATGATGGTAATAAAAGAATGTCCAGCTTTCTATTTAGGACATTTTTCATCCTTGATTACTAATTATTTTTCTGCGTTATTAACAATATATTAGATCTCCATGCTAAATGTGAAGCTTTTGTATCATGCTCTTTTCTGTTATCTACACTTGTTATTATTAGAGTGATAGTATATTTTTATGATGGAATTATAGTTATTCCTGTATGTTTGTTTTAGTTTGCAGATATGGTTAATAGCAGAACAAGCCAGGTTAGAGTACTTGAATGATTTTTTTTTCTTTTCATTTTCATGAATTTTATTGTAGTTTTTCTTTTTATGATTGCCATTAGCCTCAACAACCTGCATGTTCTTGCTGTATATTACTTTTCTAATATTATTTTAGCTAATATCAGATATGTGAAAATTTGTAGTTAGCAAGTGTTTTGAGTATCAACCGGAGAGAAGTGTTATACAAATTACATTATTGTATTTTTGTATTACAGTAAATACCAATGGTTGTTATGACTGTAGTTTGAGATATTTTATATTGATTACTTGCTACCAGTTCAGTAGATTTAGCATCCTGAATAAACATCAATCTTGATAATTCGTGGCAAATAGAACTGTGAAAAAGTTTCAAAAAAACTTCCAATATGAAAATAATTTTACCAATTTTTAAATTATTACTTTTGTTGTTTTATTTTTTGTATAAATCAAATGTTTTACCTTGCCTAGTATAGGTCAACTCCAAACAATCAATATTTAGCTGTAGAATTGATTAAAGGATACTGAAACTCCATTAATTAAAATCCTTAAATCTCATTACTAAGCATTTTATTTATATCTGCAATCGATTTTTTTTTCAGACATCACTTGAAGATGTTAGCAACTTTGATGAAGAGTTCACATCTGAAAAACCACATTTAACGCCACCAAAAGATCCAAGACCATTAACTAATGTTGAGCAAGACTTGTTCAAAGACTTCACCTACATGGCTGATTGGTGCTAGTCATCATGCTCATCTGAATTTTTGTTTGTATTTTTATTATGTGTAAAAGAAAATTTTCTTCTCCGAATTCCTCTGAATTGGTTGTGCAATGCTTGTTTGTGTAAATAGTCAAAGCCAATTTTTAATAGACACTCTTGAATATGAGTGTATGTGCGTGTGTGTGTGTAAGTATTGTCTGTGATACTAGACAGGATAATTATTAATTAACTCTTTTTTTTTTTTTTTTTAAATACCAGTGCCTAGAAAAATGAGATTTTTTTAATTGTTTGTGACATGCTTTGAACATCCTTTTAATATCCTATTGTCATTTCAAAATCATAGCTTTTAATGTAATTGTAATTTGTATTATAAATTTATTTTTAATAGATGAGAAACGTGATTTTAAAACAAATAGAATGGATTTTATATTTATTTTTCTGCTTCTTAAAATAACCCTTAGTGTAAATAAATATATTTATGTATTGTTATGTAATATTAAATAGTACTAGCAGAACTCGAGACATAAGGTACTCATCAGATTATATCCTAGATAAAATGAAACATGTCAATAAATAAGAAATGTATATGGATCAGAAATGCAATAAATCTAGACTAAAAGGCAATCATAGCCACATAAACATTTTCATGTAAAATGTATTTGTGTTTTTCGACTTATGTACAAATGTAAATATATTGTAATAAATTTAATTTAACCACGTTTTTATGGACTATATAGTTATGTTAATTAAATTATTCTTTACTAAATATTATATAAACTATATGAAGTGCCTTGTCAAAACATGGGCATATTATAGATGGCCTCTGATCGAAGGACCATTATGGACGTGAAACGCACACTTGTTACAATATGTTATATTTATATGTAGAATAAATGATATTAAACTAATAGATGCCCCTATCTTAAGTGCCTTTTCTTTAAAAAGGAAAAAACTAAACAAATAAGTACCAACAGTATCATTGCCTTTATGAAGTAAGTTTGAGATTATATAATTTTGGAATTGTGTGCCAGTATTTTTTTTTCTTTCTTTTTGCTACACAAGTCATAATTGTATTAATATTATGAAATAACATGTATTTATAATTATATTATTTTGAGAGGGTGGTGTATGAATAAAAATAAACAAGTGAATGTTATTAATTCATGTTTTTATTTAATCCTTGATTATTTTATGTTAGTCTTTTTATTTTGTTATATAATTGCTTTTATATTCGGTTTGAGAGCCTGAAATACTGCTGGAATAGGAAGGGGTAATTTATTATGGTTAACTGCCTATTCTTGCCAGATTTATTCTGTCAGGGTTACACAAAATAAATTTTGAACTTCAAACCTGTTCTGCCTTTTATCTTTATTTTTATCTTATTATACATGAGTGCTGCTCCAGCATGCAATAATCCAAATGTACTGTACTCTATGTATGTATTGTATTGCACATTGTACTCTGTAATTTTTTTACCATTGAAAGTCTTTTTTCGTAACAGTATTACCAACAATCAAAATTTTAATATATTGATAATTTATGTACATTAGCATATTTTAGCTAAATTTAAAATGCATTACCAACATTAACCTTCCAGAAAAGATCAGGGGTCCCTGAGTGTTTTACCCAAGATCATAAAATTCCTAAAGTCCTTTTAAATCACTTAGGTATGCGACATTTTGAAAATTAATTTGTTTAATTTTTACATTAACACATCAGCAGCTAGGTTGCATATGATGCACCTTAGGGCTAATGGTACAAATTACTTTATTTTCTTTTTACTTCTATTTATTCATTTTGATATACATATTTTGTTATATTAACCCTTATAGTTACAGAGGTCTTCAAAAACTTTTTTTAGTTAAAAGAGATTAAGTATATGTTATGTTATGGTGCTAATTCCTAATCCGACCTTTTCCGCACGTATTATGCTTTACTAATCATAGTTTTTTTGGAAAGTAGTGTGAAAAGTGTATATTGCTTAGAAAAAAGGTAAATTTCAATACAAAGGCTCACCAACCAGACTCAGTGATGTGGGCCTACTGCTGCAACAAACTCAGCCACCACCAACCTCTATTAATATAATTAAAAAAGTAAAATTAATTGTTTTTAAATCTTTTCACCTGTAGCAGACAATTAACATTATATTAATAAATGTTCATTGTTTACTGAATTGGTCTGTAAAACTTTTTTTATTACTTATTTATACATTTTACTTTTAATGAAATATATATAGTTTTAAAAACAACCGTTTTTAAAACTTTAAGTTTGTTTAAAAAGAAATTCCTTCACTCACCCATAGTGTAATATGAACTACGAAAATTAATGGTGGAAACATAAGCTATTCATTAAATTTATGTGATAATTATAATTTAATGACAGTTTGCTATATTTCATTATATATTTTAGGTTGCTTATTGCTAAGTAATTTGCATGTCTCAAATTTAGTTCTTTATTAAATTAAAGTTCATTTTTGTTATAAATACTAATATGATTTAGAAAAATCTATGTTCTATTTTATATGCTTCCAAAAATTCACAATTTCATTCATTTTCTTAAATTTCTTCATCATCAATCCATTGTTCGCTATTTCCAAATAGTGGCCCTTTTGTCCGAATGAATGCCACTTAGGGTAAAATCCTTTTTGATTCGGTGTCCTGCAAAAATAAACATGAAAATTAATTTTAAGTAAAATAGTATTAGGTGTAAAGAAGTAATGAAAGTCTGACATCTCTTTTGCACAAGACAGTCTTAATAAACTTTTTGTTGTGATTGCCTACAATATTCATTTGCAGCACAATTTTAATTATTAAACTATTTTGGTTGGTTGTATGATTAATAACCTACTATTAATTATCTACAGTTGTCAAGTTGACAAATAAAGGCTCAGAAAATAATTTCCAAGTGTGATTTCAGTAAAATAATACTTTTACGAATATTTAATTTATTTAACATGAAAGTTAGGCAATAAAGGGAGAAAGGAAGGGCTTAAATGAATAAAGCTAATTGACTCATAACTATACTGCAATATATCAAATAACTTAGCTTTATCAGCAAAGAGATCAAATCTTGGGAACTAAAAACGGTTCAGTGCCTTGAAGCCTGGAATGAATCAGTCCAAACTTAAAGGATAAAGCAAAATTTGACAAAAAATAATTGGACTTCTCAGCAGTCATTATGCGTGAAAATATCTCAAAATGTAAATTATTGAGGGCTCGAACTACAAGTATAAATTTTGAGAGTTGAGAGCAAAGTGTCCATATTCTAGACTACAGCCCATAGGTGAGGCCCTAATTAGTGAGCCAGAGTATCTGACCTCTGAAAAATTTTAATAGAGTAAGATCTGGATTTCTGATAGGTTTAGTTCTCTTTCCACTTTGCCTGTTGAGGATAACAGAAATAAGCTATTTGGCATTGAAAATATACTATAAATCATGGTGATCCTATCAGATAATAGTGTAAAAAAATATATTTCACTTTATTTTGAAGTAAATTATGATTATTTTTTGCAAATTATACAAAAAATACATTAACATTTTTTACATTTTATTTGTGATGGGAACGCCCTGTGATTGATTGCAACTATAGTGACGTCACAGGCTATTACTGTGTGACAGATTCACTGACAGCAGTTCATTTTTGTTTTCTGCTTCAAATGGGATCAGATTTTGTGCTAGCTGATAACACCAACCTATCAAAGATAGATGTATTTATGGTTGCTCATTTCTTTAAGAAGAATGCTGATTACAATGCTGCGGAACTCAAAAATGTTAAAACAGCAGTGTAAGTACCACGTATGAATTTTTTATTTACAAACCTTTATGTATGATTTACAAATCTTGTCCTTTTTTTCATCTATTACTGTATCTTTATCTTTTTTGAGGGTCTATATTGCTTTAAAAGAACTATATTTTCTTTAACTCTTTTCATATTCTCTTTTATTTTTATCTATTTCATTGTCTCTATGTCATGTAATAAACTATTTCAAGAATAATTTGTTTTTATTTATTGTTATTATTATTCATTCAAGGTATTTTGTGAAGAATTAACTTCCATAATTTGATACAAAGTTATTATTTATATCTAAACACATCACATAACTATAACGTTTCGAGGCCAAATCGCCTCATCCTCGGGGGAAAAACCATCCAAAACGTTATTACAACATTATTTCAATAACTTAAAAATCTTTAAATATCAATTAAAACAACCAAATATTAAAAGTTAACATAATCTAAGCAACATGAATTACTTTAGATTTCTATTACAACTTATTCATAAATAATGTTCCTATACAAACAAACTTTGTAGGATTAGAGGAGCTGATTATATGATAAAGATATATTATATTTCTTTGTCCAGAGTAGGGACTACTCTGAAGTGCATTACTGTACAGCAGCTGTCTAAAAAAGAAGTGAGTACATCAACACTTTATACTGAATTTATTTCAGAAGCGAAAAAGAGAAAAGTTGACAGATGTGAATTGCTTAAATATCAGCATGATTTCAAACATAAGAATATCATGCAGTATTCATTGCACTGTTTTATAATAGGCCAATCCTCAGAAACTAAAACAGATATAGACAAGCTTGTAGACATGATTAAAATAATATTCATTGAAGCTGTGATTAGTACCATCAAAGAAGCAACAAGGAGCCAGAACAAGAACAGCTTGTGGTATGAGATAATATGGCCATATTACAGCTTCAAAGGCATATGAAGTAAGTATTTCCCATACACCAGATGGTTTCTTGGTGGCTACTATAATGGGTGCAAAAATACCCGATACAGCTGCAATGAAAAGATGTAGAAATTTGGAACTATCCCTCTGAAAGTTTCTAATAAATTGAAAAAAAAAAAAATCAATTCATGTGGACTTTATGTATGCCAAAAGAATTCTATGATTGTGGCGTCATCTGATGGATTAATGAAAAATGCCATTATTGAAATAAAATGCCCTACCAAAGCAAAAGCTAAGAACAGTTATTTAAAAAATGGTGTTATCACTGAGAAATATGAGGAGAAATATATAAGGCAAAGGTGCAACTGCAAATGGATGCAACTGGTCTAAAAAAAAGTGCTATGTTTGTGTTACTGATAACAACTTTTAACAAACAAAAAATATAGACATTATTTTAGTGACAAATGATAAGCGATTATGCTAATAACTTAGTAGAAAAGTTAATTATTTTCTGGAAAACAAATGTATATCCTATTTTATATTGTAACACCAGTGAGTGATAATGATTACATAAAAGAATCATTCTGTATTCCTTGTTTTATTATTTTTTAATACATTAGGTGCAGAAATGATCAGGAAGTAGTCAATTTCAAAAATTTATTACAATAGCCAACCCTTCGGCACAAACATGTGAACCATCTTCAGGGCTTGATGTTTCTCCAAAAGTTTGAGAACTAAATCTGATCATTTCTGCGCCTATTAAAATCAGCCCAGTCGACACAAAATTACATTTAAATACATTATTTAATAAGAGAATCCTGCAAATTTATTAGAGCACATGCAATAATTATGACATGATCAAGTATACGAAGAATGTTAATATGTTGAATGTGCTTTAGCATATGAAATTCTCTAAATCGCCTTATTATCCTTTCAATATGAATTCGCAAGCTAGAGATTATTTTAGTTTGTCAAACTTCAGTTTTTTATTACTTTTCAGCAGCAATTACACTTGGTGGCCTTAATGGTTTCATGCCCTTTTCATGAAATATTTGTTCAAGGTACTTGAAGCCCCTATAAGCTAACATGCAAGTTCCCTGTTGTAATCCATCTAGAAAGTTCCAGTTTTCTGTTATGGTAACATCAGTTGTTCTACTCCCGAACTCTTTAGAAACATAATTAACCATACCATTAGGGGTGCAGGATATTAAATACTTCACAGTATTCCCCTTTTTGTGCTCCGACCATGTCAGTGCCTGATGAAGAGCCTTAGATGGTTTTTGTATATCAATTTCTAGGCAATCGATGATGCAGCTGACATTATGAGAGTTATGTCTAAATTCAATAGGAAGATTCTTTTTTATTAATTTTTTATCTAAGTTTTCAATGAATGGTCTTAAAAACTACTAATTATTGGTATGTTTCCTAAAAATAATTTACTGGCATAAGATAATGATATCCCAAAATTATCCTCTAGTTCAAAAAATGCTGTTTAATCAAATTTTTTTCAAGCATAGCAAAATGTATTATATTTTTATATTTGTTTGTTTATGCAACAACTGAATTAAAAAATAACATTCTTTGGAAATACCAACATACAGCAAAGGTTTCTTGGCAATTAAACCCATAGTATTTTTGAGGCACTGCAATTGTTCATTGTGCTCATTGGTATCTGTAACATTACTATCGGAGTCAGTAGCCCTTGATGATGATGTAACTATTAAGGTGAGAAATTACTGCTTTCAAAATAAGAAATATTACTATCTGATTTCTCATCTTCGAGGCTAATATTTCTCTTGACTGCTTTAGCAACTCCTGAATGTGATGGTTGAAGATGGGATCATTCAATCTTAAAGGACAAAGTGAAAGGAGATGTTGTAGAAATTTTCAATGGTGAGGTAGAAATACTCTCATTTTGGCATCTTGTTTGCACAGACTTGCTCCGATAATGCATATTCACTTTTTTTGTTACTTGAACAGATTTTTCTACAGTTTTTATAGGGTTGGTGATTGTATCTTTGTCTTGAGCTTTTGGTAATTATGAAAAGGCAAACATCCAAAATTAATTACTTCAACATTGATCTTTGTTGCTAATATAGTAAATCTCTCGGAAATATCAATGCAGTGTGTCTATTATGTAATAAAGAATAATTTAAAACAATTTTCCAATTATGTGATGTCTTGCACCTCTTGTCCATCTGGTGGCAATAGATTTGATAGGTCTTTTATATATCCAGATATGCATACTTCTTTTTTTTTTTTATCATTCATTAAATCATTAAACAAAATTATTTAATCAGCAACCATTAACTAGTAATTTCTTGTATAATTTTCTTATTTTTATTAGGAAGAATAATTTTGTTTATATATTATTAAAATTATTAAACTATATGATATCATTATACTGCCCACTTTTTTAGGTATGCTTTCACAAGAAATCTCACACCATCAGTGCAAGTATTTAAAATATTTTATTTTAAAAGTCCTAACAGTAAAATAATAAATAATTACATCTAAAAATTTTATTAATGCAATAAATAATGAATTTGGTTAACCCATTACATACTGAGAGCGCAATAAAATAGTGCGCTCATCGAGTTCCTTCTCAATGACTGAGAGCTCGCCAGTGCACTCTGTCCCTTCAGAACTTAGACTGTCTCTTAGCCCTCCAGTTGTTCAGAAAAGCCTTCCTCGCCACTTCAGTACCTCTAGAAAGGATTTGAAAACCAGAAGCAGGTGATAGTAGGAATACCTTTCACCGTTTTGAATTTAACAACAAAAGAAAGTATTTTATATTAAAATGAATTATCAATAACAGCCAAAGTTTTTCATTTATTGCGAAGTATGCCTGAGTAAGTTCAGCAATTTGGCTGCCAATATGAATGGGTTAAGAAAAAAATAGACAAATACAATTTTTGGGTGTATGAAGCAAATATAACAATTGATTAGTTGAAAAATAAAAATGTTTATTAGTTTGTGAAAACTGATAAGAACATTAAAAAAAAAATTATATATAAAACTTAATCAGAATTCAAATACCTACCCATTGGAACAAAA
This sequence comes from Rhaphigaster nebulosa, assembly GCA_948150685.1. Classification (NCBI taxonomy): domain Eukaryota; kingdom Metazoa; phylum Arthropoda; class Insecta; order Hemiptera; family Pentatomidae; genus Rhaphigaster; species Rhaphigaster nebulosa. The sequence goes on along the minus strand of OX411306.1, from coordinate 74,375,819 downwards.
ATAGACTTGGATACACTATAAAAACAATGCAGAATCTGCAGATTGATTTTATGTTTAAAACTTGTCTTGTTTGTTCTCTCTAGACATTTAATCTTAATTTAAAGTTCATTTAACAAGATTTTGTGATTTAAAAAAAAATATATATGTAAAGCAAAAATGGATTTAATTCACTAATTCAGAATAGATTTGAAGCAGGCAAACTCTTTAAAAATTCTGTAAAAAGTTTATTCTCTGACTATATAACAATTACATTTAAAAATTAAATAAAATTAGGTATCTTTTAATTATATTTTGGCTAATAATTAATTGATTTTTGCATTGTCTGGTTTAAACTAATCTTTCAGTCTATAGATATAAGATCATTAGATACCAATTAGAAAGTACTTACTGGTTTTTTGCAAAATTAACCAATAATTTTATTAATCTTTTTGATAGGCTTATGTCTTCCTGCTGAGGCCACTCTTCAGGATTGTATATATGTGATATATCAAAATAATATTTATTATCTTCTCCATGGCCAATTCCTTAAAAATAAAATTAGATAAATCAGTGTGAACATAAAGTGCAGATTTTGATAAAACTTCCCTAATGTCTTCTCCTTAAAGCTCTTTAACTTTTCATGTATGTAGTATATCAAGGAGAAAATGCAGAGGAAAAAGTTACAGCGAAAAGAAAATTTTATTTGCGCATAACTCAACAAATGAGCCATTTTATGGTAAATTATGTATGAAATCATATAGAAAGTAATTAAATTCCCTAAAAATAAAAATTATTAATTAGTAAAGATACAGTGTATCTCATAAGGACTACAAGGCCTTAGATGGAAAGCCTAGCATGTCCAGAAGGAGACGAATGCGACCAAACTTCCCACCAACCCACCAACCTATTGTTAACAAAACGCTCTGTAACAATGTATTGTAATATCCTAAAAGAAGAAATTAACTTAATAATTTATTCTTTTATATTATTTAACAAAATGATTCCATGGAAACTAAACCGAAACTTTAAAATATATTTTCAGCTCGACAAACCAAAAATATTTAATGCACAGAATTGTAGTACGAAAGTTGTTTATAAAACTAATTCATTATACTTCTGTGAAGAAGACTTGAAAAAGTGCATTCTGCTGTGTTTATTTCGAATAGTGCTTATGTGAACTCTTTAAAATAATTAAAAAGATTATTAAAGGGTTGGTAAGAGAATGCTGTGTGATGCGCGTACCTCCCCAGATTTTTACTGCTTTAGGCGCATCTTTCCCAGACCACCGGAAGTTGACAGCACAAAAAAAATCTACATATTTTGTTTTATTTCATAAATTACTATTTTTCTTAATAAATTAGATATGTTGGAGCATTGTTATGTAAAATGTGAAAACCTCACGAGCTCTAATTAGGTTATTTTTTGCTATTTTCGCAGGATCACACGTGATTCACGCACTAAGGGCATTTGTTTTTTATTGCCAACTGATACATCTTTTAATAACGTATCGCATGGTCAAGTGAGAAAATCCCAAATTTCTGCCGATACATCGATAACTCAATCATTGCCGAAAAAGTTGAACCATTCATCTTTGCCATTAGAACTTAACTCTTTGGAATTACAATCCGCTTTGCTGGATTGTCTTTCAATTCTGATAATTTTTCCCGTTTTGGGTTTATATTTGAATAAGATATAATTAATTAGATGAAAACCATGATAAGATAACTAACTAGGTAATATCACAATTGTTACAGTATGAATAATTTTTTTGCTCCGCCAATTTTTAATTACGTTGTACGGACTTTTAATTCTCTTCACTCGTAAAAAATTATGCGGGATGTTGTTTGTTATCGTATCCACTAATTAATTTATTTTCAATAAATTATCAAACATATTTTTGTCCAAAAAACTGTGTGTATGCATAATTATTTTGCCAACTATCGACTGAGTTTAGCATTGTAGAACTTAAAAGGAAGTTAATGGATTAGTAAGGCTTTCCATGAAGAGCAAAACTAACTTCAATTTTTATTTCCAGAAAATTGAATTATATTTAATGTGTTATAAATAGGAACGTATTACTTCCTGAATCTGTCTTATGCAATGTTCAATGTTTATATTTTCAAGCAATTTACAATTTTTTTTTTTTTAAATTACGGCTAAATGTGCAATTTAATGTAGTAGAAATATAAAACCATCCGGATGGTTTAATTCGTGTAAATAACGAAATCCACGATCGATTTCAAGCAACCGAAAAAAAATTGCAATTGCACGAGAGTCCTCCTATACCTCATATTTAGTTAGAGATTGATTATGTATTATTTGGATGTTAATTTATGAAAATTTTAATTTGTATACAGAAATACAGAAAAAGTTTTTTATAATTAAATTTCCAGGTTTCTAAAAAAATTCTATAAACAGAGATTCTAGATTCATAGGTTTCTAAAAAAATTCTATAAACAGAGATTCTAGATTCGTAGAAGTTCAATGTTTAGGTGTTAAAATTAATTCAGTAATAATACCAAGTGAGTTATTGACATCTTATAGAATAATAAGTAGTATACCTGTTATATTCAGTTTTTTTTTAGCTCGGAATTCTGACATTGAAGGACCACTTGTATAATTAAAGACATAAAAGTACTTGGACCCTTTATGTTCTTGAGCTGCTTTTAATGCTGGGTAAAGAGAATAACCTTCAGAATACAGCTATAATATAATAAAATTAAATAGATTATTACTTAAATAAGAAATGAGTGCAGTATAGAATACAAAAAAAATATTATGTATAACTGGAAATAGGGAAGACCACATGCTTGGTGCAATACAATTCAACATAATATAATGATGAAGTATTTCATAGGAGGTTAAGTTTTTTATGTTTCATGTTTTAAATAGAAGGTTTGATTGGTTAAAATTAATTATATTAGAATTAAACAGCTTACTGAACTTCTTTGAAGCATTGCTAGGTGAGTTCTAGGACAGTAAATATAAGAACGTTCATTGATTTCGGCTGATGTCAAAGTCTTGAATGCGTTAGAAATAGCCACAATTAATAATTCCCAAATTCAAGAGGGAGTTTGGGAATTAGTGGCAGGTCGCAAGCGTCTCTCTGAAGTCTAAGGAGAACATATGAGTCAATGGATAACAGGTTTGAAATTTTAGCCAATTCTAATACTGGACCAGAACGTTTTCAGACATAGAAAACAGCTATATCAAAGCCACTACCCATACTTGTAAACAAAATAAAAACTATCCAGTTCTAATAGAATTGCTTGAAAAGCTTATTGGGCCATCGTCATTTAAACTTGAAGAAACCGTACAATAGTAAACTTTTTAAGAAAAGAAGATGTTGCTTTTGATACCTTCCAGTTACCTGATGACAAATGCCCACGGGTTGTAATTAAGAATTTACATCATTCAACCCCAAAATCAACAATTATAAATGAACTAAAAATTAAGGGGGTATGAAGCAGTGAATGTCTCTAACGCAATATCGAGATTCAAACAACTATTACCGATGTTCTTCGTAGAAATTAGTAAACAGACATTTAATAAATAAATATTTCATATCAATTTTCTTTACTATACATAGGTATCGTTCGAAGAACCTCACAAAAAGATGATACCACAGTGCATCCAATACCAGCAATATGGCCACACAAAAACTTATTGCAACCATAAACATAAGTGTGCGAGAAGTGGCCAAAATCATGAAAGTGCTTCATGCCAGAAGACCCAGTATACACCAGCCACGTGTGCCAAATGCCAAGAAGTACATCCAGTGAACTTGCCATACCTTGAAAGTACTCAGAACTGCCATAAATTCCTGATACCAACCTCATCTCAGATCTGCACCTAGTCAATTAGCTGTACCAGCAGGACCGCAAGATTTCCCTCCACTGCAACAGCCTCATCAACCTCCTCCAGGGCCAGTGAACACACCATAGTACCAGTTACCACCGCACACTTTACCAGCATCAGAAGAAAGACACGAGCAAACTGTAGTGTGTTAGGTATGAGGCAGAGCATTGCTCAACCGGTATACACTGGTGAAAATATCACTTTGCAATTCTTTAATTTATTAAATGGTCTAAGTAACCTTATCCAACCCCTTTTCAGCCTTCTTCAACAATTATAACAAATTGCACAAGCCTACTGTCCAGTTTTTGGACCATAAATGCTTAACCCTGGGTTCTTTATCTATCCTGTGGAATACTAATGGACTATTTCAACATAAAACTGAACTTGACACATACTTACATGAGAAACGAACAGATGTTGCTTTGATAACTGAAACACACCTAACCTCTCGTAACAAAATATATATCCCTGATTACACCATTTATAGAACTGACAACCCAAACAACACTTCACATGGTGGAACAGTCATCATCATTAAAACATCACTCCATGCTCTTACCAATTACACCATACATTAAAGTCACTGCCATAACATTGTACACTACACAAAAGATAATAGCATTAGCAGCGGTGTACTGCCCTCCTCAGTATGTACTTGCATCTGACATCCTTAGCAATTTCTTTGAAAAACTGGGAAGATGTTTTATTGCTGTAAGTGACTATAATACTCAGCATCAGGTATGAGGACATCACGATTATGTACTCCTAGGGAAAGAAACTTGCTGTCCGCTCTTCTCAAACTTTCACTGAACACTATATCACCAAATTCACCAACTTAATGACCTACATGGAGATTTAAGAAACCAGACCAACTAGATTTCTTTGTTACCCATGGATTGCAGGCCATACCTCACTCCATCAGATCTAGCTCTGATCATTCTCTTATACATCTAGTCTTCTTCGATGGACCATGCCAACAGGAAAAATGTCCCACCCTTATTCAAGGGAAAATAGACTGGGATCTCTACCAAGCAAACTTAATTCAAAAGCTCTCAGTTCCTATCTCATTAAAAAGTTAAAAAGAAATCGAACAGCATGTTAAAGTTTTGATGAAGAGTATATAGGAATCTGTGTGGGCGTGAATACTAAGAAGCAAAAATAAATACCCAGCCGAGCTATCCTTAGCATGTAAGGGATCTGATCAGAGCCAAGAGAAGAGTTTGTAAGGCATGGCAGACTAACAGACCAACATCTGATAAACAGACATATGGCCGAAAAAATAATGAACTAAAAAGACAAACACAAAAATTTAAACAAACAAACTACGGTATGTTTTTGGAGAATCTCAATACTGACGATGAAAGTTTGTGGAGACATTCAAAGAGATTGCTTAGGCATCGCGATGTGTCAACGCCACTTCAGAAAGAATATGGATCTTGGGCCGTGTCCGACAGTAAAAAATCCGAACTCTTTGCTAATCATATGTCGACAGTTTTCACACCACATACTGACTACCCAGACAATGAGCATGAAAACTCTGTACAGGATACACTAAAAAAAACTTTATCTTTAACACTGAAGTCCTTCTAGTAATCAAGAAATTATCCAAAAGGAAAGCTCCTGGACATGACCTGAGCACTGCTAATCTAATACAGCATATGCCCAGAAAAGCTGTAGTCTTTCTAATAACGATCTTCAACTCCATACTTAGAATAACAAAATTCCCATTACAGTGGGAATACTCCCACATACCGATGATTCCAAAACCTAACAAAGATAGTAAAAATCCATCCTCATAAAGACCCATCAGTTTGCTTCCCATTTGACCTAAAATTTTTGAAAACTAATTTACAAACGCATACTCGACATACTGACAAACAAATTCTACCTGAACATTAATTTTTATTTTGCTCACTACACTCTACCATACACCAACTACACAAAGTCATGGACTACATTTCAATCGCACTGGAGAATAAACTATATATTACTGGCATATTACTGGATGCAGCTCAAGCATTTGACAGAATCTGGCACAATGGACTACTCTTCAAACTTAAATCTTTTCTTCCTTCGACTTTTTATCTCATACTTCTTTCCTTTATATCCGACAGTTTTTTTTTTTCTGTTCAGCAAGGATCAGAGGTCTTTTCCAATCAGGGCCTGAGTGCCTCAGGGTCAATTCTTGCACCCTTGCTATATTGATACACACATGATATACCAGTTTGCCCAAACACAATAATAGCAACATACACAGATGACACAGCTATTCTTACTAGACATGCAGATATTACTCAGGCTTCACTGCCTATCCAGCATTACTAACTACGACTACTTGACTATTTTAAACAATGGAAAATAAAACTTAACAATGACAAATCTCAGCACATCACATTCACTCTTAGACACAACACCTACCCTCCAGTTTATATAAACAATGAACCCATTCAGCAGACTAGCACAGTTAATTACTTAGGACTCACTTTTGACAGAAGGATGGCCTGGGGTCCATTCGTGAAATAAAAACGCTTAAGCCTAAACAGAAGACTAAGACTGCTATACTCTATCCTTCATAAACGATTGTCGCAACAAATTAGACAATGGCTGAATATTTATATATACTTTTAAAACCTATATGGACCTATGCATTACAAATCTTTGGGACAGCAAAAAAAGACTCACATCCAAAAACTTAATTTAATTTAAAAGAATCCCAACTACAGAATTTCATTTTTATAGTTCATAATTATATCCATCCTAAAGATAAGTACAGACCAGCCAACAAAATGTTGACAACTCTTCGATGGATGTTGACTACATATTTGTTAAATACAGCTACTTGTGTCTGACTACATGTTTTCAACAATGTCGACCATCCAAAACCAAACTTATTTGTAAATAAGAAATGGAAGAGACTAGTGGTGCTAGTCTCTAGTAATTATGGGTTGGCAGAGAAACTTAAAAATGGAGCAAGCCATGACGACAATTTGATTTCTGAATGATTTTTCAACGATAGTACTTCATTCCAAAATTTCTTCATATTAACAAAATCGGATTTCCATAATTTAGGAGCATCACTCTACAACAGATTACTGCCCTATGTTGAGAGAAAGCTTGGGAATTATCAGGGAGGTTTCAGATGTAATAGGTCAACAATAGACAATGAAAAAATGAAGGAATTTGGTCAGACAATGTGGATGTTGTTCAACAATGAAAAGAAGAACCCCTGAAACTAGCATGCCTTGTGGTTCGGATGACCCAAATACTAGATTCCTATATACTCTTCATCAAATGTGGCCATACCTCGGCTAAGTCATCAATGATAGCCAGAACGAAAGAGAGGAAATCAGAAGAAGAATTCTATTAGGGATTAATAAATTATTTGCCACTTATAAATAATTTTGTTTTATCGAAAACTAGTTTCAAATGTTATACATTCATCTTCAGTTCTAAAAACACACAAAAATTAAAAAATAAGCAATTCAAATAAGCAATTTTTTGAATTTTTGTATGTTTTTAGAACTGAAGATGAATATATAACATTCGAAACTAGTTTTCGCTAAAACAAAATTATAGAAGTGGCAAATAATTTATCAATCCCTAATTTGATTGATCCTTCTATACCATCATGTCAACTGAAGAAGAATTCTGGCTGGAAACCATACATACTTCGCAAAATTATTTAAAGGTAAAGTAATTAGCTATAAAATGAAAATAGTTCTTTATAAAACACTGATTCAGCCTGTTGTGACCTTTGAGTCTTGGACACTGAACAAGAACCATTGTGTTGTGTTGTGAAGACAATTGGTAGATAGATTTGAAAAACGCATCCTCAGGTGCATCATATGGCCAATCAAGGAAAACAGCGTATGAAAAAAAAGATAGAATGGGGAATTTTATGAACTATATAGTGATATGAGCTTATCTTCTTTTGCCAGAATACAGAGGCTGAAGTGGATTGGTCACTTGCTTAGAATAGATGAAGAAAGAATGGCAAGAAGAGTTTACGAAAACTGTCCCGATGGAGTTAGGAGAGGAAGGCCAAGGGGCAGATGGACGGATAACGTCCTTGAGGATCTCAAGAAACTGAGAATAAGTGTTACACATGCAAAGGACCGAAATAGATGGGACATGGAGATTGAGTAAGCCAAGGATCGCTTAAGGGATCTGTTGCACCATTAAAAGAAGAACAAGGGAGCAGCTCTCAGAATTTTGATTAGCTCTATTACTAGTTCTTTTGGCCATATCATGTTTACCAATAAGATAATAATTCATACAAAAGATAATAAGCCGTGAACCACATTATAAAAATAATAAAGGGGAAGTTAGTTGTGGAATTGGAGTTTTGGCCTTCATCTGGGTGAGGAATTCAGTTGTTCTGCACCAAATGGTATAATTATAAACCATTTTAATTAAATAATTAAAAATCATAAAATATGTACAAATAATAACCTACTTGATGAAATTTCACCCATTGGTTCTACACCGCATGTTGACAAATTGATGTTTACAACACTGTCCACAGTACCCACTGTGCGATGTTTTCCATTAGAAATGAAATGGAAACAAGGAACAGTCAACAAATTTCTTTGATGCCATGCTGCCCGATGTTGTGTTTTCCGTCAACTTATTGCTGCTTGACAACACCAATGTCAATATATTGCCAATATTTTGTTGGCTGGTCAGTATTTACCTTAAGAGGCAGGGCAGAATATATTTACATATCTACTTAAACACATTGATGGATTGTTAATGATGTTGGCGTCTATGAATATTGAAAGATGGTCTAGTAGTTGGGTGCATTCCACACCCAAACCAAACTCTTCTGACATTACATACACTGATGCATGGGATGGAATGTACTTGCAAGGAGCAGTAGCATGCTGGCATCCGACTACTACAAGTTTCAACATTTATATATGTCAACTTCGCTAGCAAACCATTACCAGTTAAAATGTTTAACTAAAAAAAAAGTTACACCTGTTTTTGTTTTCCCAGTACTACTTTATAAATTATCGGGTACCTGGAAAATTTACTTATGAAAGATTACCCAGGTATCACTTCTGAAAACCGGGTATCCAGTGGAATACTAGTGATGATATGTGAATGTAGATGAAACAATGATTTATGAATAAATCAACTTTTTCATATATAAATTTACTTTAGCCCATTTAGTCGAAAATTGTACATATTACTATAAGTTTATGGCTCTCAACCTAGCTATTCGATAATGAACTTATTTCATGGAAATTATTAAAACATTGAAGCAGGTATTTATAGTGTCTGAAAGTAATTTATTCTGCTTACTTCTAGATATAGAAGTAAATTTATATTTTGAAGTAGTTAGTATTTACTTCAGTTAGGTTAGTGAAAAATATCAAAAAGACAATTAGTTTTCATAATTAGCTTAAAAGGTCTTTTCATTTTATTTTATTATTTTCAGAAGGATTAGTAGAGTTATTTCGTGTAAAATAACAAACCTTTGATTATAGTTTTTTCAAAAGAGGGAAAACAAAATTAAGGTCTGATGTACATTTCATGAGGTCCTCATTCTTTAAAAACTATTGTTATCTATTACGAAATTAATAACATCAGAGTGTTACTATTTTGAAAATAATCATTATATATTTACCTTATGTATTCCTAAAATTATGCCATTTTTAAAGAATCTTTCAACTACTTTCTTTACTCCATCTTTATTTTCAAGATTCATCATTCTTTGAATGTACTCTTCTTGATGTTCAATAAAATCATTGAAAATTGAATCATTCCCATTAAGAACAAGATCTACAAAAAAGTAGAGATGTTTAATTTTATTCATATATATTTTGATAAATTATGTCAAATAATTTTTCATTTGAATTAGAATTTCATTACATACCAGCTTCTTTGCCAGCTCCTTCATCTCCACAAACTCCCAACAGCCATGGGAACTGTAAATCATTAATAGGCCAGTTGGTCAGTAGTGATGTATTTCCAGGAGGTTCCAATGCAGGCCCAAATACTACCATAGGCTCACCTAACCAAAACTGAAAAAGTATATTTAATTGTTTTCAATGAAAGTCACTTTCAGAAAGAAAGAAAGGAGGTGAAGGATTTTTTCATTTGTTCTTTCAATGTTTTTCCGATATATATATATATATATTAGAAAAACATTGAAAGAACAAATGAAAAAATCCCTTCTTCCCCGAAATAGCCACATCAGGATGATTAAAAATGAAATCAACAAGTCAATTTTCACCCATTGTATTGGATAAGCTGAGATGGGATGTACTGTGGCAGGCTACCTATAGTTCCATAAAGAGTCCCTTTGGGACCATTTCGCAGTGTTCTTCCTACCGACTCACTCGGGTTCAAGGACAGTAACAAAGCAGTCTAGATCCACGGATTATGGCTGTTCGGGGTCAGCAGGGGCACAAGGACCTATTTTTTTTCCCCGAAGCAGACCGTCCATAAACCAAACCTCTGGGGTTATTTGACATCCTGAAAAAACACAGCATGATTCCCAATTGAAGTACATGGGGTAGGATCATCACTCCTACATCCGGTCTGTGTGACTTGTCTCCAGTAGGCTGACAGGCCTCACAAACTCGGGAGAGGGGTGATAATAGCTTGAAGAATCGCGGGCCATGTGGCTAACCCCGATAGGTGGTCACCCATCCAAGTACTAACCACGCTCGACATTCATAACTTTGATTACCTGTTACAAACACCTTAGCCCGCTCGGGCTGCTGGCCCTCTATGTATGTATATATATTTGAAAGTTTTTTTCTGATTCATACATTTTTTCATATATACATATATCGGCAGCCGGGCCGAGCGGGCTAAAGTGCTGTGAAAATATTCAACAAGGAACCTAGCAACAATGTATACTTTAACCAGTCTGTGCTTATAGAATAGATCTTTGAGGTAACAATTAAGGTCTAAAATCTTTTAAACAATCATAAAAGCACCTTGATTTATTTTAAACCGCACCCTCTACAATGAAATTGACATTTAAAATCTTACATTCGCCCAAATACAGCATATATCACTTTTCTACTAAAAATCATTCCAATCCACTAGTGCAATCTCCTAGAGAATCCGTGATACTCGGTAAATGGAGGAATGTCCAAAGAGTTTCCTAATTAATAATACCACAAAACAGGTAATTCAAGATATATCATGATCATGAAAATCAAGGTCAGACCAAAACATCAAATTTCCAATTACAATATAAAAAAAAAAATAATTTAATTTAATTTACCCGGAGATGATTTTCAGCTGCTGTTATTTTTTCAGCTGAAATGGATTGAAGACATGGTACAAAAACTTCAGTTGGACAGCCAACAACACCAGCAATGATCTCTGCTGCTTTCTTAGCAAAGCCTGGTTTCCTTAGAGAAAAATGTGAACCACCCGCACCACTTTGTGAAATGCAACCTTTCAACATGTCTATAATAAAAAGAAAAAACTTTAGATGGCTTATAGTATTGGATGAAAATAAGTGTTATGTGAAGTAGAAGTAACATAATAAAAAAGAGTCTACCTTCTAAGTCTAAAATATCAATAATTTTTCTTCACGGAAGGGAACATCTTATTTATTATATTATAAAAAAATAAAATTTGAACCAATATTTTTATTAATATAGAGCAATGTTTAAAGAAATGGTTACCTCTAGTTTTTGGGACAGAACACAAATAATGGACAGAAGCAGCTCCAGTACTGAATCCAAAAGCTGTAATAAATCCTGGGTCACCACCAAAATTTTTTATTTCATCTTTTGTCCATTTCAAAGCTAAGGCCATGTCTTTTAGTCCCATGTTACCTGGTAATATCTCATCTTCTGTGCTAAGAAAACCTGTAAAAGTAATGCTCGTAATAATAATACAGAAGATTGCACTTCGACATTTTACACTTTCATGATTAATTAGAAGAAATTGGTAGGCTTCAGAAGATTATAAACATAAAGCAATTGTGGTTAAGTCATCTTGAATTTACAGATGATACCATATGGTCATTATCGCAAAAAACTGAAGATAAACTATTTGAGATTGAAATAAAAAGTAGGGAAATAGCTGTACCAGGGTACATATCATGGTGTTGTACCAATGGAGGGTGTCCTTTAGTGCCCTTTATTTTGATTTGGTTTGTTTGTTTTAGGTTTCATGCTTATCCAGTAATGCCTAGAAGTAAATCAGGCCAGAAAAGAGCTCTTCCTGCAAAGGAAAATATGGAGTGCGTCGTTAAGGATGCTTTGCGAGGCATTCTGTCCATAAGAGCTGCGGCAGAAAAATATGGTGTGTCCAAATCTGCTGTGGCAAGAAAGGTAAAAATGTTAAAGTTAGCTAACAAGGAAGAAAATATTGAGGTATTCTGCTACGATCCTCAATATGACCATAAAAAAATCTTTAAAAATGATGAAGAAAAGAAGAAAATCAATTATGGCTTGACCACTATAGATGTCTGGACTTTGGCATATCAATATGCTAGGACCCTAACCAAAGAAATTCCGGAGATATGGCAAAATAAAAAAATAGCCGGAACATTTTGGCTCAGAGGTTTCAGACAACGAAATCCGTCATTATCTCTGAGAAAGCCAGAGGTAAACAGCATGGCATGTGCTTGTGGGTTTAACAAAGAGACAGTTAAATTTTTTTTTAATAATTATTGTTAATCTAGATGTCTATATATTTTTCAAAGATATCCTTTTTTACTAACTCATATTTGGAATACTGATGAAACTGGTTTGTCAACTGTCCAAGCCCCACCGAAAATTCTGGTTCAAAAAGGTATAAAACAAATGAGACAGATATCCTCTGCTGAACGCGGTAGCAATGTTACTATGATTGCCGCAGTGAGTGCTAGTCGTAATTCAGTTCCTCTCCTATTTGTCTTCCCTAGGGTTCATTTTAAACAGAGGATGCTCAAAGGAGCTCCTCCAGAATCAGTTGGAATAATGACATTAAGTGGTTGGTCAAATGAGAACGTATTCCTAAGGTTTTTGGAACATTTTATTGAAAGTGTAAAACCTGCGCAAGATGATCCTCATATTCTGATACTTGATAATCAGCAAAGTCATATTAGAGTTCCTGTTATTAATAAAGCAAAAGGGTCTGGTCTAATTTTACCCACTATCCCTCCACATACGTCTCACAGATTCCAGCCTCTGGACAAAACTATTTAATGCTCATTAAACATTTTTTATTCCAGAGCAATGATGGACTGTTTAAGTCACTCACAAAATATAGGACAGCCAGTGACTATTTGTAAATTGGCGAAGCTTGTAGGACAAGCTTATTAATGTGCATTCACTTTAAAAAATATTGTAAGCGGATTCTAATCTGTGGCATCTTTTCTCTACTTAGGGATATATTCAGTGATGATGATTTCTCCCCATCACAATTAGCAGGAGGAAGCTGCTCTGCCATTGAACCATCACTAAAAACAGATCATGGAGAAGAATGTTCAACTGAAATGTCTTTTCCAGAGCCGACTGGGGTGGTTACTTATACCATCCAATAAGCCCACCAAAAGGCAAAGACAAACTTCTATTATTGTCATGGACACCCCGAAAAAAAGAAAAAATAGAGCAAAGGAAAATGCATAAACAACAACCAAATCCGTCAACTAGTGTCACAAAAACGAAGCAAGCCAAGAAGAAGATTATCTTAGACACTTCAAGAGGAAGGCGAGCTTATCCTATTCTATAAGGATTCGGATTCAGAGTATGATTTTAATGAAGAAGTTCTTGCATTTGAATTGGAAAATAATTTTAGTAGTGAGGAAATCAGTGAAGGATATTTCAGTTTGCTGTCACGCAGAAAGATACTTCAAAAGACACTTTGTTGCTGAAATTGTAAAAAGGCGTGATGGAAAAGAAACAGATGATTTATCTGAAATAAATGCTGAAATCAGAAACACTGGTATTAGAGGAAAATGCAGAGATCTTCACAGTTTGTGAAGCGCAACCTATAACTGGGATCGCAAAAAGAAAAATGTCACAATTGAAATTTAATGTAAATTTTGACAATTATTTAATGGGTTGAAACTCATACACAAGCAATTCTGCTATGAAATTGCTGTTTTATTCAAAGAGATTCTTAATTGTTTACTTACACATTGTACTAATTTTTTTTTGTAAAACATATTAATTTGTAACACTTATGTTTAATAAAGAATACATCACCATGTTGTAGCAGGGGACAAAAAATTTAAAGAAGTTCTCATTATATTTTGTCATCAAGAAATCATTTTAGAAGTTTGCACATCTTCTTTTTTCTTCTCCTGGCGCTACAGATCGAAGTGGTCCTTGGCCTGCTTCAACATCTCCTGCCACAGGGCTCTGCCTCCACCAAATGGATGCCCGCCTGTCGCATGTCCTCTTCCACCTTCTCCTTCCATCATGCTCTTGGTTGGACGAAGGAAAGATCTTTCCTTTGTATACCTTCTTCACCTGTCTCTCTTCACTCTTTCGGTTGACATGACCAAATCATTTCAGCCTACTTATTCATATTAAGTTAGACAGGGACAGATCGTTGTAAATATCATATACTTCTGTATTCTTTTTGCTTCGCCACTCTCCATTCCTGCCTCTCTTTTCAGGTTATCAAATGCCTCTTCGATTACCTGCCTACTTCTTCCCAAAATCACTACGTTATCTGCGTAGGCCATTAATTGCGGTGATTTATTGATAATCGTGCTGTTACCCTCTATCCTTACTTTCTTCACAACCTTACCAAGAACTAGGTAGAACAGCTAAGAGGCCAGAGCATCTCCTTGTCTCAGTCCATTCCTTATTTCCAAGGGTGACAACTCTCCGTTCACTCTTATTTGACAATTGGTGTGCCTCATTGTCATTTTTGTTTAAACTATTAGTTTAAGAGGGATCTTTGCTTCTTCCATGGCCTCATAAACCATGGATCATATCATATGCAGCTCTGAAATAAACAAATAATCACCATGTAACTGTATTGTACTCCCATATATTTTCATCAATCTGCCGGAGTGCGAAGATTCGATCTATAGTCTATTTCTTTGAAAACCGCACTGGTATTCGCCAACCGCCCTTTCATAATAAGGTACAAGTCGGTTATACAGTAATACCGCAAACATTTTATACGCAACATTAAGCAGTGTGATACCTCTGTAGTTACTGCATTTTGTTAAATCATCTTTCTTGGGAACCACTGTGATTATTCCACTATTCCATTTTTTTTGGCATGCATTCTTTCTCCCATATGCTTTCTATGAGTCTGTGCAGCTCTCTCAGCATGTTAGGGCCTACGCATTTGAAGAGTTCGGCATTAATATTGTCCGTGCCAGATGATTTGTTTCTCTTCAGTTTACCAATCAATTCTTCCAGTATTGGAGGCATTTCTTCTTCCCATCCATGTTCTTTCTCACTATGTGGGATCACTGTCATTCAATTGATGTTGCCTAAGTCACCAGTCAATAATTCTTGGAAGTGTTCCTCCCATCTCTGAAGAACTTCTTTGTTTGAAGTCAGACCTTCCTTGCTTTGCACCCAATTATTTATAGGCGAGTTACGTTTCTTGATGGCCCCTATTTTCCTGTAAAACTTTCTATTTTCATTTTTATTGGCCATCTCTTCAATGTTTTTCAACTGCTCCTCCAATGCCTGTTTTTTCTTCTTCTTCGCCTGTCGCCTTGCTTTGTGATATTCCATTTCCTTTTGTCTTGTTTGTTGTTGCACTTAAGCACTTATGTTGGGTGGCGTTCCTCCTTTCGATAGCTTTCTTGCATTCATTATCAAACCATCCATTTCTTCTTTTGGTTCTATACTTCCAAGAGTTTCTGCAGCTATGGTTGAGATTATTCCCTCCAGTTTGTTCCACTTGTCATTAATAGTTAAGCCTTCGTCCATTTCCAAGGGATACTCATGCATTTTCTTGTCTATATTTTCCTTACAATAATAGTGTCATTTTTTCATTCTTTAGCTTTTCTGTATTCCACTTTTTCTTAGGTAGATAGTGAGATATTTTTACTGTCCCTATTCTTTGTTTAAATTTCATTACTACTGGGTAATGATCTGAATCAATGCAAGGGCCCCCTGAAGCTTCTGACATCTCTCGTACAACTGTGATGCCTATTATCAATACAGATATGATCTATTTGATTTACATTTCTCCCATCAGGCGTTCGCCATGTTTGTTTATGGATATTCTTATGCAGGAATACAGTGCTCATTATTGTAGACTTCTTGGAGGCTGTGAACTGGATCAGTCTTTCTCCATTATCGTTGGCAATGTTATGTAAACTATGCATTCCTTTTAAGGTTAAGTAAAAAATATTTATTTCTTTATTTTTGTTTGTTTGTACATCTAGTAAAATATATAAGAAAGGTCTACAATTATAACCAGCTTTTCTTCGGTTTGCCTAATAATTTTAGGAAATTTATAAAAAAATAAAGATTGAAAACTGTCCCATGGTACAGCAGTTTCCTCTAGTAATTATTCAAACCTTTATTAATTGATTTATATTTAATTATAATTGATGTTATCATAATTCCTCCTTGATGTTATTTGATATTTAATTATATTATATAGATATAATAATATTATATCAATGATCAATTATGTTAAATTATATTTTACTCTTATATATCAAATATCACAAAACGAAAAGTGAAATAAATCTTGATCCTATAACAAAACTTCAGTTGATTTTTTGCTGTAAAAATATTTTATTTATTTTTATTATGTTTTAAAAATAAAAGAGTCATTATTATACAAAAAGGTATTTGTCATATCTCCAACAATAGGCAATAAGCTTTTTAGGGATATTTAAACACAAAAATAAGAACTTTTATCTGGTATTTTAATTGTGGGAGTTAATTTATACAAAAACATACCTAAAGGTCCTAGACGATAATTTATCATAACGATAACAACATCCTCATCCATAAAATACCTTGGCATTTGAGCAGGCCCTGAGCTACCTGAAGACCAACCTCCACCATGTACATAGAAGAGAATAGGCAATGAACCATTTAGCTGCAACAATCATTCATTTGCATACAATAAATCTGTCAAAACTAGGCTATAGACCACTTGCCACAGCAAGCGCCAATGCAAATGCAAAACCACTGTCATACGCAAATTGTGGTGCGTTTTTGCAAAACCCTACATCTCCACTTTCATAAATCATGAAACAATTTTAAAATCGTTTAGATTCTATTGAACTCATCTGATATACAAAATTGTTTTTTCTAACTATTAATTTAACAACTTATTTCAACACATGAAAACATAAATCATAATGTTTTCATATGATGAAATAATCACCATCATCCCTTAAAAAAAATATTAAAGTTGTACATTTTTGCAAAATCCTACATATCCAGTGTTTTGTAAAAACATTTGAATTTTTCTCCGAGATAACTTGGCCGATTTTTTTTTTCATTTGCTGCCAAAATACAGCTCAATGAAGGGTGATCCTCAGAAGTTGACATCACCTCCTGTGAAACATTATGTTTCTTAACTCATATCTGGACCATTTATGGAGATAGAGGAAAAATATAAAGTGTTTTGGAGTCAAAATACCAAAACCAAAAAAAATATTTAAAAATAAAATAAAAAATTTAATATTTCAACTTTTTTTATTATGATTCCAAAGAACTTTTTTATTGTTCCTTAGGATTATATCTTTCGAAATAATAAACCATTAGGTAATAATTTTCTGCATTTAATTTTTTATTTACACAAAACATCAGCTGCTGTAGTAAAGGATGAAATAGAATAGAGATACAATAAAATAATGCATAAAAACAATATGTATAAATTTTCAAAGCTTTTAGTGAACAAAAAAGTTTAAGTTTAAAAAAAAATTATCTATATGTGTGTGTGTGTGTGTGTGTCTATATATATATATATATATATATATATATATATATATATATATATATATATATATATATTTTAGTTATAGTCAACATAATGTTTTTATAACATCGATATTTTTGTACCAATATAATTAAAATATTGTTGGCATAATGTCGATATTTCTGTACCGAAATAATTAATACATTGTTTTCGGAATTATTCAGAAATATCGATATTTCTGGGACGATATAATTGAGATATTGTTTTTGTAATATTGATATTTCTGTACCGATATAATAATATTGTTTTTATGTTCATTTACAGTAGGATTTAAATAATAAGAAGCAGAATGATATTTTGAAATATCAATATTTTTGGGCCGATTAAGATATTGATTTTATGAAGTTCATTTCCAGCAGAATTTAAATATCAAGAAACAGATTATCTCTTAATATTCCTCCAATTCGTTTAACGATACTTTTATGCTGATTTTATAAAGATATTGATAGTGTTAACTGTTACAAATATCAAGTTCAATGTCAATATTTTGCTTTCGACATCCCAACTCTAGAACACCGCTAGGAAAACTAGACCTTTACAATTTGATGTCTATTTGCATAAACCATAATTATTTTCAATTTGATGGAAAATTCTTCAAACAGGAAGAAGGCTTACCGATGGACTCCCCTCTCTCATCTCTTCTGGCAGATTTATTTATAGGCAAATTAGAACAAAAAATTCTTGACCCAAACAATTCTCAACTAGCTCAACACATCATATACTGGTATCAGTATGTAGACGACATTATACGCCTATGGTCTGGTACTACAAGAAAAATAAATAATTTTTTAAAGGAAATAAACGAAATTCACCTCTCGATTAAATTCACAGTAGAACTGGAAAAAAAACAAAATCATAAACTTTTTAGATTTAGAAATTTCAGTAAAAAACAAACATCATGAATTTGGAATTTACCGGAAACCCACCCACAATGAAGCTAGCAGACCGATAGCAGATAAACTCGCAGCCTTTAAAAGCACGATTTACGTCTTTTGAACGTACCATTAAATGAAAAGAAGTATGATAAAGAAATTGAAATTATATATTCCATAGCAAAAAATAACGGATACAATAAAACCACTATCAATCATATTTAAAAAAAAACAAATACAAAAAAAGAAAATTAATGATATCTATTCAACAACTCCCGAACATAGGCCCATCCAAAAACATTATGTTTTGATTCCATATTACGGCCCTATATCCACCAAAGTCGGAAATGAATTGAAAAAAACTAGGATTAAACCCTGTAATTAAAGTAGAAAAACCTTATCCTCATATTTCTCTTCTCCTAAAGACAAAATAGACCCTTTCCAAAAAATCGGAGTATTCGAACTAAATTGTAATGATTGTGCAGCCAAATACACGGGAAAAACTGGAAGATCGCTAAATCAGAGATTAAAGGAACATATACGTGCATATAATAATAAGACAGAGAATTCCAACTTTGCAATTCATTTAAATGAAAAAAAAAACATAAATTCATCAAAGACTCAGGAGTTAAATTATTACATCACGTTGAAAACAGCCTCAAATTAAATATATATATGAAGCACTTGAAATAATAAAATCCTTCAAATCCAATCCAGGTTTTTGCTTAAATGACCAAATAAATATCTCCAATAGTCCAACCTTAAATTTATTCCCATCTATAACAGAAAAACCAGTTACTCACCGGCATTACTGGAAAAACCACCACGACCCTTAAACCGTTTACCTATAAACATCCTACCTACCATTCTTTCATTGTTAGTTCAATGCGAGAAGAAACCAGTACAAACTTTTCTGTTTGATATAATACATTTATGAATTAAATTCATAACTCATAAATGTTTTATAATACTGATTTATATTACATCTAATTTAATATGTATGATAATACCAAACTATATTTTGAATTGCTTATTTTTAAATTTTTTTGTATGTTTTTAGAACTGAAGAAGAATGTATAGCATTCGAAATTAGTTTTCAATAAAACAAGGTTTTTAGGTATTACACACAAAATTCCTGCGAAATTTCATGATGATATCTTAAATCGCTTTCAAGAAAAATATTTATTAAGTTAAAAGTGCATGAAAGCCAAATTAATGGAACAAGCTCATTTCCATTCCATCCCCATACTTCCTTATTTTATAAGCATCTGCAGTTTTGTGTCCACGAAAAATTAAACGCTGCAAATTATTACGTAATGGTTTATTATTTCGAAATAGATAATCCTAACAAACAATAAGAAAGTTCTTTGGAAGCATAATAAAAAAGATGAAAAATTAAATATTTTAAATTAAACTTTTTTTTTAATTCTTTTTTTTTTTTGCTTTGGTATTCAAAACCAAATACTTTATGTTTTTCTCCATCTCCATAAATGGCCGAGATATGAGCCATGAAGGCTATAATCGGTTAATTTTGTATCAACATGCCGAGTGGTGACATCAACTTCCGAGGATCATCATGGGTTGAGGTGTCTTTTTGTTGCAAATTAAAAAAAAAAATGGGACCAGATGTCTCGAAAATTTTGTTTTCTTCCATTGGAGAAACCAGTACAAACTTTTCTTTTTGATATGATCCATTTAAATCTTGAACTGAAGATGAATGTATAACATTCGAAACTAGTTTTCAATAAAACAAAATAATAGAAGTGGCAAATAATTTATCAATCCCTAATTAAAACACTTTTGTATATCAGGTGAGTTCAATAGAATCTAAACGATTTTAAATTTTGTTCATAATTATGAAAGTGGAGATGTAGGGTTTTGCAAAAACGCACCACAATTATAAAAAGGTTATTATGCATAAAATAGTTGACCGTAGTAATCTAGGAAAAAATGGCCTGAATGGTAGATAAACTTAAACAAAAAATAGTGCAATTAAATAGATTTACACCATGTTGACCGCCACTCTGCCAATTTCCTATAAAAGGTTGATTTTGTCTTATAAGAGAATTTTGGCTCTAATGAAATAAAATGTTATATTGAAATAAAATGTTACAAATAAAATGTTATATTGAAATAAAATGTTATATTGAATTTTACTGCTTTACTCATGAGAAAGTCAGATGCACTAAAGCAGCATCAGTGACAGAACTAGGGAAGGGCAAAGAGGGTACTAGCAGGGCCACCCTTTAGTCTTGGCGCAAGGCTTTTGGGGACTGCAATTTTTATTGGTATTATATTTTTTTATTATTATTATTATTTTTATTCAAAACGTTTTTATGTCAAAAATAAGCAAATAATCTAATCGCAACGAAACAAAAAACATTATATGTATGCATATCTTTTGAGGAGGGGCGCATTATTTTAAATAGCCCACGGGCGCCGAGTATCAGAGGTTGGGTACTTGCGACCCAGGCTACAGAATTTAGAGAATGGCAAATTTCTAACGAAATTTCATTTTTAGGTTAAGTAAAAAATATATAATTCTTATTAATGTTTGTCTTTACCTTAATACAGTCTTAAGCGAGTTTATATTATGAAATGATAATAATTATTTCGAAATATATTAGTTTAAATACTGTTATAAAAGTGCTGACTTTCATTGGAGGAGAGAAGAGGCGGGAAAATTAAGTTTGCCCCTCCTCGCAAAAATCCTATTTCGGTCCTAGAGAGCTTTCATAATAGTAGATGTCAAGATGTCAAGTGAGATTAAAAACAATCTCAGGTCTTCTCGAAATGGTAAACATTATCCCGTTAGAACAGGGGTGTCGCGGGCCGCATCACAGTTACAAATTTTCTTAAAATGATATATTAAATTGAGGAAAAAGAAATATGGACAGGATATTAAAACATGTAATGTAATTAAGTGAATTTAGGGTAATAATCGTTAGCATTTCTTTACAATTGTCTATTTTTCACTTAATTCCAGAACATTGTGGGCAAATATGTTTACATAAAGTACCTTAGGGGGCCGCATGAGGTATACTGGCCGCGTGTTTGACATCCTCCCATTAAGCATGTCCACACTTTTCGATATTTCATACTAGGGGCATTGGTCATAACCAGTGTTGTTCAAATTTTATTCAGAAAAAAAGTAATAAATAAGGAAAAAAAAACATGTATACAAAAACATGCCTAGATGATAATGTGTTAAATGGGTTTTCATTATTAATTACTTTTTCTGAATAAAGTATGTCCAACACTGGTTAGGGCCAATGCACCTAACCAAAGTCGAACAGTGTGGACATAGCTTTAGAGCTTAGTCACTCTCGGTAACTTAAAGTTACATTGGGAAGAATTGTGCACTGAGGAGTTATGACTGGCAATTTTTTCAATTTTTCTTGCATTGAAATTTTTTTTTACAACAATTCTTTTTTTTTCTTTTTCGTTCACAGCAGTATTTTTGAATATAAGTAAAATAAAAGGTTATTATGATTACTACTCTTAATTTATTTTTCAATAAAATTTTAATCTGTGTCAAAATACCTTTGGAGTGTAGACATTGAGATATAGGCAGTCTTCTTGTCCTATAAAGTTATTGGTACCAAAGTTTTGCAAGCAGGCTGGACTAGGTTTTCTAGCATCAAGTACTCCTGACCAAGATACGGTAGGTTGAGGTTCCTGAATGGAAGAATGAATTTGTTAACTTTCATAATTTCCAAAAACAATATGCTATTAAGCTAAAAAAATCCTAAATCCGAGAATTTACATATGAGTGAACTTGAAAAATGGCATATTTGCTAAATTGGAAAAGTAATTTGGAATTTGTATTTTTTTTTTAATTATACACATATTTGTTCACTAGTTTCTATATATCCCTTTGGAATTTTATTATAAATTTGTTAACACATTACACTAATTTGTATATATATCTTATGAAAAATAATTTGTTAATTGAATAAAAGTCAGCATTTTATTGTTCTGTAAGTAGAAACGCAACATAAGAAAAACTAGGTTATTGATTTATTATTTAGTTTTAAAAATCCCGAAACTATACTCCATTAACTTCTGATTAAACTAAAGAATTTTATTATTATTTAATAGTTTTAAGTAAAAGTATATTTTTCATTACTTTATTAACAAAAAAATAACTATTTTTAAATATCAGATGTAAATTTTAGGATTTTCATTCTTTTTTAATTAAAACATGCGTTACCCTAAATCGCAGTTTGTCCAATGGTGGCTTTGCGTATGGTATTCCAGTGAAAACATAATAATCCCGACCGTCTCTTGATGTGAGTAACGCACCCTTCAAAATACCTTTGGATGTAACCACTTCGGGTTCAGTCCCCAACACCACATTTGTGATAGCGGTCACCAACCAAATTAGTAACATCTCTGAAATGTCTAATAGTCGCTGCTGCAATTTATCTGTTGGTTCTTATCTACGAGTACCTGATATAAAATATTGAGGAAAACGAAACGGGACCCGATAATCTCAATGGAGTTATATTGAATTGTTATCTCTCTTTTCTCTTATGTAATCGTGGCTGAAACATAAAATATTCAACGAGTGATTTTTAATTTTATATCAAAATTCAGCTTCTGATTAACGATTTGTTGACAGTAAATGAATACCTCAGCAAAAAACATGAGCCCAGTGACGGCTCATAGATAAAATTAGTGGGGGTGCTCCAGAAAATGTTTACCCTTTGTTTTAGATTATGCAAAAGGAAGCAAATGAGTATAAAAAGAAAATTTAATCAGAAACCTTTTAAAATTCAAAAAGAACAAAATAGTACATTTTTTATTATAAAATAAATTATAACAGTTAAGGAAACTGAATCATAGAAAAAAAAAAAGAAGGGGACATACTGGGTTTCAAAACCTGGCATGAAAATCCAAACTCTTCATCAGTTTGTCAAAGGAAGAGGTTAAATTATTTCGAAGCAACAAAGAATGAGTTGAGAACTACAAGGGCTCTCCTCACGGGCCACTGTCCAGTAAAATAGCATCTAAAGAACACGAAATTATTGGAAGATTCCACCTCCCTTCTGTGCCTAGAAGAAGAAGAAAGGAATGAGCACATTCTGTCTGAATGGTAAGCATTGACCTCCAACAGACTGTAGAACTTAAAACAGGCAATCATTGAGCTTGAAGATATTGAACTAGATTTATTCTAGACGATAGAGGAGTATCCCACAAAAGATCCAAACGGGTCGTGGTAAAGAAGGGTTTCTTATCCCTCAATATAATATTAATACCCGTGGACTGAAGTAAGCTGGAGCGCCAAACTTTAAAACTTGATTGATTTAATTTCCATTTTAGGCAATATTTGTTTATTTTTTTGAAGTTTTGTTGTAAACGGTTTGCTATTTTATCTATAGATATTTGATAGGAAGATATGTACAAAGCTGTATCATTGGCGTATAAGGACCTCATTACTTTAGGGTGGGTTGGAAAGTCAGATAACAACAGATTAAAGTGTGTTGTAGATAGACATGAACCTTGTGGGAGACCAGCAGTAATAGTAGTATGTTGGAAGTAGATTTGATAATATGAATGTAAAATTGTCTATTAGATAGTTACGAGTGGATGGTATGGTACGTGATCAATCCAAGTAAATCTGAAGCCATACTTTTTTCAAAGCGCCGACCACATATAAATAATAATGTTTTCATAAACTCAGCCCTTATCCTTTGGTCAAAATCCGTACTATGCCTTAGTCTAACTTTAGACAGATCTCTCACATTCACAGAACTTTCCAATAGAAAGACAGATAAAGCAAAAAAAAAACTTTTTTCTGAAAAAAAAAAAGAAGATTTTCTGGAAATATGCATTACGGATGATTCTTCTTCTTTCATCCGTGAACTAAATTAATATATATATATATATATATATATATATATATATATATATATATATATATATATATATATATATATATATATATATATATACTTATATATATGAAGAGTCCACGTATATAAGAGAAGAGTTGATGTACATATGTGGTTTGCTTGGAGTATTGGGGTTCAACTAATAAAGAGAGTTTCCTGAATTATTTGGCTGAGAAGGATTCTTATCCTCTTGATTCTTAAATCTCTTGATTTGATGTGACCAATGTAGGGCATGTTATTCCAGTATAGAGTATAAGCCTATATTTATTGGTAATTTTCAGAAAAAAAATCATGTCACTCGTACATTACATTCAGGTGATGAGCATCAAGTTGTTTTTTGTTGTTGTTTTTTTTATTCGTTATGCTCATTTTTATTTACGACTCAATGAAACATATCTGGCGTGACACTACATGACTTCCTTGTACGCCTGTTAAACTATAAATCGGTGGTTCAAAAAAAAAAAGAGAGAAGTAAAAAAAAGGTTTCATGTAAAGTAACACTTCTGGCTGGCTAATTTTAACCAAAATCTAGCATGTTATTTATATTGACATAAAAATCTTATATAACAAATTTGAGATGTTTTGCTTTATATTTTAATATAATTTTTGATGAATGTTTATTATGACCTTTATTTAAAGTACCACTTCCGGCTAGTCAATTTTAACCAAAATCTAGCTTATTATTTTTCAATTTTTATATTTATCAATTCTTATATCTTCTTCAAAAAGTCTTATATACTAAAGTTGAAATGTTTTGCATAATATTTTAATATAATTATTTATGAAATTTCATTATGACGTTTAAGTAAATTACCACTTCTGGCAATCATGTAGCGGCCAAAAGGGGAGGTTCACAACTAGATGTTATAGAAATCTCTAATACAAAATTTTAACTTTATACGGCAAACAGTTTTTGAGTTATGCGAAATACGAACAAACGTACATACATATGTCACGAAGAAACTAGTCAAAATGGATTCAGGGATGGTCAAAATGGATATTTCCGTTGAAATCTGAAAACCAAAAATTTTGGGGATTGTAATATTTTCCTTGTTTATACAAGGAAGTAAAAATATCTTATGTGGAGACCGCATGACTTTCTTGTACGTCTATTCAAATCTCGAAAATGACAATCGGGGTCGCGACGCGCTCCTGTTGACATACACAAGTTCTTGTTTCTGGATGTCTCATTCCGTTATTATCGGTCGTTTTCTTTCAGTAGGTAACAAATTCCTAAGAGATTTCTTCGAGTTCCGTGACAACATTAGAACTGTCTATGTCACTAGATAAAACGTTGGAAATCAATGGTTTTGACATTTTAAGCGGAAGAACCCGTTTAACTTATATCATATTCTCTTGATGCAGACTTATTCAGCTCACAAATGGGAAAGAAAACCAGTATTTTACGCTCAATTTTAACACTTAAACAAGTAATAAAATTATTTAATTAGAGTGGGAAAAAAATCACGTTTATAACCTTTATCACCGAACCATATGATTTCTATATGAAATACCAATATACCTTTTGATGTAAGTTTATTATGACCTTCAAGTAAAATACCCATTTCGGCTCTTCTATTTCAACTAAAATCTATTATATTATTTATATTGATATAAAAGCCTAATTTACCAAAATTGAGATATTTTACATTATATTTTAATATAATTTTTGATGAAAGTCCATATGACCTTCTAGTGAAGTAACACTTCCAGTTTTCCAATTTTAACCAAAACTTACTATGTTAGTTATATTAATATGCAAGTCTTACCATATATACCAAATATGAGAAGTTTTGCATTATATTTTTGTATAATTTTTGATGAAAATCAATAATGACCTACAAGTAAGGCACTACTTGCGGTAATCATGCAGTGACCAAAAAGGGAGGTTCATAACTAGATTTTACAATAATCCTAAATACAAATTTTAACTTTCTACGGCTAATTAGAGATCCTATAAGCCCCTAACTCGGCCATTTAAAAAAATAGAGGGAAAATATAAGATGTTTTGAAATCAGCATAACATGGGACTAATCGGACCAGTATTAGCTGAGATATGGCGTATTCAATTTCGTAGACTAATTGTCCGGCGCTGCCGGTCATTGAGGCCTCCTGACATCAATTGGGCTTCTGACCTCGTATCACTCTACTTTATCCTTCCTAGGATTATTTCTGCACTTCATTTAGCTTCCTTAGTCTTATCTTTATTTTCCCACTGAAGTGCATATCCAATATTTCCTCTGTACAATTTTACTTTCTGATTAAATGCCCTATTTCAGCCTACTTGCATTGACACAGTTTCTTCTTAACACTTCCGTTTCGGCACTCTCACGGCGATCATCTTGGGACAAGCTTCAAATTTCTGTTCCTTTGGTGCCCACTGCATAATTTCTTTGCTGAACTTGGTAGTTATGTTTTATAAAGTATTCAGCACATGTTTCTTTACCGAAACACTTGTAACGCTCATTTGAAAGATAATCCAATAATCTGAACTGTAAACCAAAGTAATTCGGAAGGTCCTGTGAATAGACTGACCAGATATTTTTGAAATATTACTATTTGGAAATAATAAACCATTGTGTAATAATTTGCAGCGTTTTTTTTTTCTCTCCCCCTATGATCCAGTGGTTGAATATGTGTCGATTATTTTTCAATGTAGAATCACCCAAAAAATTCTATCAAAACCGGCGACGGACACATCGTGAACTCACCTTGTCAAAGAAGAGAAACGACCCAGCAAAACTCAGGTGGCTTTTAGTCTATTAGCTATAGTGTTCTATATATTATCTAATAGGACTTTTGGTCGATATTGTTATTTATTATTTTATAAAACTCTGTTATTCTAAAGGGATATTGTCCCAGAATAAAGTTGTTTTTCTATTTATAAATATATATATATATATATATATATATATATATATATATATATATATATATATATTTTTTTTTTTAAATAAATATATTAAAATAATATATAATAGTATATTAAAAGAAAACTTAATTTTAACTTACACAATTTTATTTCTATATAAAAGTTTTGAAAAATACATTTGATGTGTGATTTGTTGTTGGAACATTAAATTAAATTTTTTGGCAATATATAAAACTAAGTAAACTCATATAAGAATTCCTGAATCAATTCTAAACTTATAAACTAATAACAATTGTATATCCTTATGAGATCTTCACAGGTGAGGATGGGTGAGCAACCCAGTAAATATTATATACTTTCACAACAGTGACACTAAAACAGAAGTATTGATTGTTAGAGAAACTCTTAATTAAAAGCAAAAATAAATCATTATAACTAAATATCTCTACCAAACGCAGCACAAATAAATAACATTTCTTAGATTTTGATGATAAGGAATAAATTTTGTATCATTTTAAAAAATGAGTAAATGAGAATATTTTTAAGATGGCTATACATCTATATATATATATATATATATATATATATATATATATATATATATATATATATATATATATATATATATTTTTTTTTTTTTTTTTTTTTTTCTTTTCTGTTGGCACTATAGATAATGCAGATCTTTGGCCGCGCGATGGGATCTTCTTGCAGACATTTTATCGCTTGCGGGAGCTCATATAACCTCAGGTTGCGGCTAACAATGATTTCCAAGGTGCAGCCGGCAGGCTACTGATAATGACCACATAACCAGTCCCATTGGAGCCAATTCGCCAGTGTCCTTCCCACCGATTCACCCAAGCAGACCATCCATGGTCCAAACCTCTCTTTAAATTAGGTACTAATATTTAATTTTTTTTTAATTACAGAAATTTATTTCTTGTATTTTACTAAGAATTAAGATTTATTTAAATTTCCAACTTACTAGAATACTACGTTTCCTTTGAAATTTTCTGGTGCAGTCCACGTGACAGTTACTTCTTTCTTATCCTTGGCGTTTGATTGAGTAACAGCATTCTAATGAAATTTGTATAGTTTAATTAATTGCTTTACTTAATCCAAATAAAAAACATGCTAATTTAAATACTAAAACTAAGCTATTAAATTTTCTCACCTTTATAACATTAATAAAATACAACCATGATTTTTTTTTCTTCATCATGCTTGTTATAATTCAGGAATAACGAATAAATTCAACTATTTCTAAATTATAGCTTAAAATATTCAAGAAATTCTAATTTCTGAATGCTGCTGAGTAACACAAAATCATAGAAACACTTTTTTTATTAATTGAATATAGATAACCAAAAGATTTCATAATGAAGTTACTTTTGCAACAATCATGTTCAAATTTAAGAATTAATCTTAAATGGAAAATAAATATATTTTCATGCAATATATTACGTACAGCTTTTCCTGTCCCACAGTCGAGAGTATGGCTGTTGCTGTCTGGAACAGTAAATTCACCTATTGGTTTTTCTTCTGTTCTGGCCTGCACGAGAAATCCTCTGAATTGTAGCTTATCGTTTCCTGTAAAGATAATAAAAAATCCTTTAGTTTCATCCAGGCATGCAATAAAGGAATCTCATCAGTAAAACTCCACTTATGTGAAATAGTGAGGAATTATTCATTTTATGTTTTTGTTTCTTAGACTATGATACATCGGGAATTAGGTATTCATAAAAATCAGCAAGTGAGACATAGAAACAAATACGAATCTATGCATAAATGAGAACATGGTCGGGAGGGAAGGCGAAGGGTGTGGTCACAGAAGAAAACACCCTGATAAATAAAACTTATTTTTTAATGTGTGCCGATGTTTCAGCCCAATTTGCAAGCCTTCATCAGGGCTAAGCAAAAAAAAAGGTAACAACCATGAAGTATGAATACATTGGGAACATTAAAAGTTTACTTATCAGAGTTTTTTCTTCGTTGGCCGCACTCTCCAGCCATCTTCCACGTGAATTACACTGTTGACTGTAGAATATCAACACATAAATGCTTGCTTTAGTAATTTCAAATGCTAATAATACACTTATTTCTCTTAATCGTCAACTATCAGGCTAATAGGATTTTACACTATGTCATTAAAAATAACTTTGACCGTAGTTAATGTCAAAATTACTATCACACTACCTTTTGAGCAAAACTAGAAAGAAATTCAACAATACCATCTTTATTAACTTAATTCAATTTTTAGATATATCAACAAACATAATATAGATTTCCTTATATACATATTCCTAAATATAGGACGAATACCTTTGATGGTGACCCTTGTTGATTCACCCCCTCTGAGATCTGGTTTCTCAATCAGGATTTCATAGGGAAATGGTGCAGTTTGTGGATTAACACCATGACCTGGTGCCATGGTCTCACATACGTTACCTGGAGCTCCAGTTGGATATGCTCTGATACTTGCTATCACAGCCACGAATGTGAAAAGAACTTTTGGGGAGTACCTGAAAAAATAAGTTATAGATCAATAGGGAAAACTATTTATTATAAAATTATCAATCACTACTAGAAATGAATGATTTTAATTACTGTTACTTCATTGATTAATTAAATTCCTCATTAATATGTAATATATAAATATATTGATTATATATATATATATATATATATATATATATATATATATATATATATATATATATATGTATATAATACATAAAATTATTGTAACAAAGTTATACAGTTATACATAATAAGTTTATTTTATTATTATACTTGAAACACTTTATTGTTTGAAACATGCAGCAAAATAAACTTCGAACAGGTTTTCCGTTGGCAAATGAATGATTAAAGTGAAATATTGACTATTTCTTGGTCACGAATAATGTTTTTATATTATAATATGTGCATGATTAAGAGCCGAACCTTGCTCGAGATGTCATAGTAAAGTGAAATTTAATTTTAATATTTATGGCCGAGTTCAAAGTGCAATAAGCATTGACGTAAATAATGCCGAGGCAGCCAAGGCAATGCCTTGGGACGCCGGACGTCGGAGGGAGAAGAAGGGAGGGAGGGCATCGCAAGACCAGAATTTAAAAAATAGATAATTTAAAAAAAAATTATTTAAGCTATTGAAAAATACCCCCCAAAAAATAAACTCGATATTAATCTTAATATTATGTTGTTGAGGGTAAATAAAAAGGTAGCGACAATAATATTGATAGGTTACTTGTGGTTTTTCAGTTCGTAATAGTAATTCATACAGACTGCCATGTGCCACCCCACTAGTTTCTTCGGATTTATTGGTGTTGTCTATTGCGCTATAGTATAGTATAGTGTGCTGTAAGCCCAGTTGGCAATTAGCTAACAGACTAGACAAAAAACACAATCATTTTAGATATACATAAAAAAATAATGATTGGAAATATCTGTGAAAAAAATTAAAGATCACGAAAGGAGTTAAATTCACATAAATTCTTGCCTTTGGTATAAGAAAGAGCAATAAAGGCATTTAAGAGCTTTAAGAAGAAGATAAACAAAAAATGCTCGAATTTTTGAAAAGGGCAATGCAAGTTATAATTTTAATGTCAACCTGGTATTTAGCCTTTTGGAGGGTTTCACTCAGAAAACCTGAGTACCGGTAGCATTAAAAGCGAGTTAGGCAATTCTTTAAACATCACTGAGCTGCTATCGGGGTACGATCCAATCCTTAAGATCCACCTTGAAAATAAAAAAGTATGCCAGCCAAGCAATACAAAATGAATTAATAAGCTTGGGTTCTGATGAAATTTTAAAAGTCTAAGATTCAAAATTCGTCATTTTATACAAGCATATTGGATTTAATTGGATTTATTAGTTATCAGCTGTAATAAGGTACATTTTGTATTAACCATATGTTGATCATCTTAATGTGATTGAATAATTTTTTTTACATATGTCCGATCTATCAGATGAAGAAATCGAGAGAATAAAGAGTTTTTATTAATACAAATAATATTAATATTTTATTAATTTTATATTTGCCTATCTTTATAATTAGCAATATTAAATGGTAATGAATATCTAGTAATTATTATTTAAAGTGAAATATCGCGGATCTGATGGGAAAAGATGCTTATGAATTGGGAAGGAGCGTCCTCTGGCTGTTGGCTCTGGAGCGTACTCGACCTTTGTTACGCTACTGGGTGCAAGTAATATAACACATTTGTGATCCAGAAATAGAAAATTTAAGAGTGATCTGAAGGGTCCATTGAATTATATGTGATGAAAGTAGTATTATTTTACAGAGTGAAGTACACTAAAAAAAATGTTGTATTCAAAACTGACGTCAAGTTTGTTTTTAGCACTTTAAAAAACTCTATATTCAAATTTTCGGACGAATCTAAAAATAAAACGTTTTTGACCAAACATTTCGCCCATCTCTAGAATCCTTCAAATTTTTTTAATGATTCTTAAAACCGATCAAAATTCAGGAACCCTTTGACCGATTCAAAACAAATTAAAGATTACAGTAAAGATTCTTAAACTACGCGACTCGCTTTAACCGGGGTGTTCCTACAAGTTTAAGAACCAACATTATCCGCAAAAAACTTCAATTTCGTTTTTAATTTGTGATCTTATTTTTTTACACAGACCTTCTTAGATAATGCAGTAGTTGTTTCTACGGGTGGAAAGAAGAAACTCTTCTCTTTCCAAAGAGTCGAAGAACGTCGAAATCGGATGTACTGATGAAGAGATATTGAGTTTCATAAACAAACTAAATTTCGTGGCTTAAAAATTTTATATCCTGTCGGAATTGATTTTTTTCCCGATGATATTTTCAGCATAAAGGTTTTTTGAGATGCTGAATCACAATCTGCCACAATGTTTGGTGTGCATAATCTATTTGATAAAAAAAAAGGAATTATTTTTTAATGCCGGTATTTTTCCTCTGAAAAATAAACGTTTTGCTGAAAAAGCATACAGATATCATTTTACTACCTCCATATATAAAATGAAGCAGTTTCAGTGTATTTTTTTTTCTCAGCTCCTAGAGCCCATTATACGAGTACAAATGTAGAATCTTAAAAATAAATTTGATCCAAACCAGCCACGGACACACCTTGCACTCACCTTGTTAATGAGTGTTCTAGACTAGGATAAATATAACATTTTTCTTCTTCCGAACAACATAATTTACATTTTCGTTAACTTCATTTTTCCGTTTTCCTAATATGCTTTATTTTTTTAAGTGCAGTTTTGGAGATGTCTATATGGATTGCCCTACTCGTCTTGATATAAGTCCTTTCAACATGGATGGTTAAAGAGCTTTCATGGAACATAATCTATCAATTTGAACTCTTTCTTCACTGTTTATATCGATTTTTTTTTTTTTCGGCTTTCAGTTGACAAAGTGCCTAACTCAATAAAATTACTGTCTTAGTCTTTTCAATATTGATTTTAAAACTATTCTGCATCCTTTACTGAAAAATGCTGACATTGGAGTTGTTCAATCTGTAAGTGAAAGATTCAAATAATAAATAATTTTCCAACCAAAAAAAAAAAAATCCATTCACCCGTTCACGAGATAAAAGAGGAAAAGCGAATGAAAAGTCGGAAAATACACGTTATACTTTTAGACTATCTCGTAACAGATGAAAAATAATTTGAACGACAAAAATCCATTTACCCGTTCATGAAATAAAGAGGAAAATTTTCACACTCATTTGACCTTTTAATTTATCTTGAAATAGTCGGAAAATCGTTTCACGAGATAAAACCCATTCACGAGATAAAAGTGGAAAAGTGAATGAAAAGTCGGAAAATGTTCACACTCGTTATACTTTTTATAAAATATATATATATATATATATATATATATATATATATATATATATATATATATATATATATATGTGTGTGTGTGTGTG
Organism: Rhaphigaster nebulosa; assembly: GCA_948150685.1. Taxonomy (NCBI): domain Eukaryota; kingdom Metazoa; phylum Arthropoda; class Insecta; order Hemiptera; family Pentatomidae; genus Rhaphigaster; species Rhaphigaster nebulosa. Next base: position 74,342,533 of record OX411306.1, on the reverse strand, counting down.
TGTGTGTATGTGTGTGTGTGTGTGTATATATAATTTATAATAGATAACGGATGAATCGGATTATCTGTCGAATAACGGATTAATCAATTGTCAGTAACTAATGAATAATGGTAAATTATAACTGAATAAAAAAACGTGCCTAATATGAAGCACGTCTAGCCAAATCTAGGAAATGTCCCAAATCTTCAAGCTGTTTCAACAAGGGATTACTGAGTATGAATGCTATGCTATAAGCACTGGTTAATAACAATGATCAAAATTTTAATAAACATTCAACACTTAAAATTGTCATTGTAAGACAGTAATAAGTTTAAATTAATAGGTGATCGATTACAATACTCACATCTTGTTCCCTAGACGGATCACTCAAGACTGTGAACCAAGGAATCAATTCAGCAGCTAAATACTCGGTTTTCCCCACTACCTTCAGCACCAAGAGGTCAAACAGGAAAAGATTCTTTTAAAAGTTCTTGGAATATGAACCCTTAGCCTTCTTTATCACTCCAAGAGAATAACATTGGAATGTTTCGAGTCACTTGCTTGACCAGGAAAAAGTTTTGCCCACGTCAGAGAGATAGTCTTATTTTGTTATGAATCTCTTGCTGAAAGTAAAATCACAAATTGGATTGAAGTTTTGTCTATTAGGTATCTACTAAATATAATAAAACTTTATCACTCACCTAATATTTTAAAACAAAAATGAAAAAAAGTATCTACTTTATTTGCCACTTTGACCATCTTCTAAAATCTGTATTACCTACTTAATATTGCCTCTGAAACTTCAACTTTTATTGCCAAAAGTAGGTATATTATTGATAGCTAGTTTTCTCTATACTCTAAGAAATGGTGTTTTTCTGGTATCTCACTGTAGTGACCTATTAAGAACAAGTTTGTTGAATTATGGTAATTTCTTTTATTGACACTATTTATCATACTCCTAGTTCAATGTTTAGGTATTTCTTGAAAAAAATACGTATGCATTTTAATTTTTATAAATATAAACTATTGTTCTCGATAGTTCATTATTTCTATGCATGGAGATTATAATAGTATAATAATAATATTCTGGAACTTACGCAGAATTTTTTTTCGTGAGGGAATTTAAATTATTTCGAGGAAGGATTTCAATTTTCGAGAAGGCAAGCAATTATTAAGTACCTATAATCGCCAAATAGGGAGTACGTTTTAGGATAAGAATGAAAATTGAATAAAAAATTACTACTCAAAATACAAAACTTATATGAAAATCATGTTTTAAAAAATTAAATATTACCATGATCTCCTCCTCCCCCTTCCCCTCTGCGTACACCAATGGTAATATTATACTATTATCACCTTCTATGACGAAGTTCGTGCATAAACGGAATTATATTATGACAAGGATTCTACCGGATTTACTTCCATTCCAATCAATTCATTGAGAAAAAAACACACGTCCATCGATTTTTTTATGAGAATTGTAATGAGTAGCATTGAAATAATTGAAATTGAATTATTAATGGAATGAATAAGATATCAACGGGCCTGTCAGTCGGGACAGTCACAATAGGTCAATGCAATTAGTTTGAATAAATGGTTTGCGTTCGTAATTATTCCGGCAGTTCCAATTTTTCGATATGCTCTATGAACTGGTTCGAAAATTCGAATTTTAGATCAGGGGACTAGTTCATAGGACATATTAAAAAATTGGAACTACCTGAATAATTACAATCGCAGATCACTAGTTGCAATGGCCTACAATGGGCAGTGGGAAATGTGCGCGTCAGTTTGCATTCATGTCCACGACTAGGTTTTGGACACATTGAAACGCTTAACATTTCGTTATCTTAACATCTGATAAATCAATTTTTTTTTATATTTTACCACGATATATCGATGATGATATCGATGTGTTAGTACTGTAATGTTTTAAGTTTCGCGATATCCAAAAAAGGAATATCGATATTACTGTTTTGGCGGTTCCCCTTTGGATCAAATGAGCTGAAATTCGGTAGGTATTGTTGTTTTCTATGCACAACAATACGGAAGAAGTGGGGATAAATTTCAGTCAAAGGACAGTATTATCAAATTAACCAGTTTTCGCGGTTTTTTCAAGTTTTGCGCACCTCTGTTGCCGTTTCGAATTGAGTTAGAGGAGAGAAAACTTGTATATGAATTGAGTTGGTGCCTCAAAAGTGCTTTTGGAGGTCTCAACTTTTTTTCCTCGCCATTTTGATATTTTCAATTTTGTATTTTAATGAAAATACGACCTTAGGGACCAAGCTCTGCTGACATGTTTTTTTTATTTTTTTTTTTTTTAAATATGGTGGTTATTCCATTGTAGAAATGAAATAATTTGCTTGGTGGATGTACTACGGAAGCATGAATTTTTACATCTTCTGACAAAGTCAGTACAATGAAACCTGAACAGAACTACGCTATTGGATGAAAAAGTCAGCCGATATTTACATGAGTATGAAAACTATCGAAGACCTCATCCTCTCCAATTTTTGTAAAAGCTCGCTGATAACCCAGTATTAATCACAACTCGAAGAGAATGGGACTGAGACTCAACAAGCTCTAATTGATGCTGACTTGTTCATTGTTACTACAGCGGCTGTAGTGACAATCAACAAGTCAGCATCACGATAGCCAGTACAACCATTAACAAATCAAATCATTGGAAAAACCCACCTGCTTTGAGAAGACTTTTATCTTGCAGTTCTCCTAATGTCAAAGACTCCATCTGACCGAGACATCCTAAACTAAGTTATCTTTCCATCGACACGTCGGACAACCGTATGGACACAAACATTCCGAGCCATTTTTATGAGATTTATTGGATACTCTTTTATCACTCGTGCTCACAATGTGGCACAGCCATTTCAGATTCTTAATTGTTATATATGAGCAGATGCTGAGTTCATTGTATAGCTAAAAAAATATCGTTATTATTTCTTCAACCCCACTGACCGCTAGCAAATGGCCATAGAGTTCATCTCAAAATTAGTGCTTCAAACCTATCTGGTAGGTTGATGCCTTTCTTGTTGAGGATCCATGTTTCTTCAGCGTATGTTACTACTTGTTTTATGAGGATATTGTACAACGTGAATATTAAGAAATATTCTCTATTTCCTGCAGTAATTTTTCTTCGAATCTCACCACTCAATCTTGGACTTTATCTTCTGCAGGTGACCACGTTTACCCCTTGTGTTGATAAAACAGCTTCTTATTAAATCATGCCTTTGGTGTTCGTACAAGTTACCGTCGAAAAGTATATGCTTAAAAGTTTGTGTAGTTTTTCCGTTGCAGTTACATGAATTTGTCTTTCTCAGATCAAATCTTTTAAAGTACTGTTTAGATGTTCCGTGCTCTGTCAGCAATTGTGTCAGTTTGAAATTTTGTTTTAGTTTTGAAGTGTAATATGGGAGTATGTATCTGTGGAGAGGTCATAACATGTAGGAGCGCTCTTAAGGACCGAAGATCCAACAATTTGGGGGGGCTCGGCGGTCAGAGGGTGTTTCATTGTTAAAAGAAGAAAGGCACAGTTTTGAACAAGTCCTCTTACTCTTACCTGAGATAGAAAATAATTTATTGATAATATCGATAGTTGCAACTTTTGAAATACCTTTAAGATGGGGTAACTTTATGACAACTTTTGAGGTTTTCATGATTTTTGGTGCACAAGATAATTTATTTTTTACATCCTGTTATTTTTTAACAATAGCTCTAAATCTATGCTTGTTATTTATCCCAAGGAGAAATTTTAGTTTGACCCATGTGAAGTGCCAACAATTTTTTATTATTGTCACAAAGTTCCCAAGACCTTCAAATGAAATATTAAAATTTAAACACAAACAGTTTGGTGTGGTACCTACATTTCAATTTATTAATATTTATTTCTTTACTGAATGAAGTTATTTTTTTTTGTTATATGTTTATTCGTATGTCATGTTTAATTTTTTTTTAATGACTGTATTCATTTATTGTATTTTAGTAACATATTTATGTGTACTTAATGATTTATTTTATAATTGATTGTGTGATTGAATTCTTTCATTGCACTTTAGTTAAATATAAAAATTTTAATCAATAATGATAAATTATTGCCCCCCTATTTTTATCAAAAGTTATAGGAACATTCAAGAAAAAAAGCAGGCCAGAAAAGAGGGGCAGCCAGCCAGCCGGTGCTGTAGCCTCGTTGAACGGACTGTAAAGGGGGCCCAGCTTGGCCGACCAGGTTATATTCTTTATCTTCTTAATTTATTATATATGAACAAATTATATGCATTATGTAATTATATTTATATAATCTTTTTATTGCATATATTATAAAGGACAATGTTGTGTTTCAGTGGTGAATTTAATATTTGAAGGAGGCCCGAGAAAATTTGTCTATTGGGCCCTTGGCTTCTTTCCACGGCTCCGAAAGAAAATATAAATCAGAACAATGTTTCAAAAAATTAACAGCCTAAAATATATTTTTACTTTCCCTTACCTATATACGAAGTATATAGTAAGGGGAAGTATTGCGATCGTGAAAATTTTCGAATTCGAGTTTTCAACGGAAATACATGTTTTAAGGTCCCCTGAGTCCAAATGACCAAGTCTCGCAAAATGGTTTGTGTGTCTGTGTGTATGTGATCAGTCTAGCTCAAAAACGGAAAGCTGTACGATACTGAAATTACATATTTAAGGTTAGCACATGCATGTGATGTTACAGCAACATTTTCGTCAAAATCGACTGACCGGAAGTGCCACTTTATATAATCGATTTTACACTTTTTTACAATTTTCTCGAAAACAGCTCTAACGATTTTGATTAAACTTGCCTAAATTATTCTTCATAAAGACCTTTAACTTTTCATATATATGGTACATCACCGAGGAATTGCAGGGAAAAAAGTTATGATGAAAAGAATATTTTATTTACGCATAACTTCAAAAGCGTGCAATTTATGGTAAATCATCTACAGACATGTATGAAAGATAATTAAATTATCTAAAAAAAAATAAAAGAATCATCAAAATCGGACCAGTATTAGCAAAGATACAACGCATCGGACTAACCGGAATTAGCTATTGTATCATGGATTTTACAATTGTTTACAATTTTCTCGTAAATGGCTCCAACGATTTTGGTAAAACTTGCCAAAATTATTCTTCATAAAGGCCTTTAACTTTTCATTTATGTAGTAAATCACCGAGAAAATGCAGGCAAACAAGTTATGAAGAAAAGAATATTTTATTTTCGCATGGCTTAAAAAATATGCAATTTATAGTAAATTATGTACAGAATATGAAAGGTTATTAAAGTATCTAAAAAAAAAAAATTATCAAAATCGGACAAGTATTAGCAAAGATACAGTGTATTTTATGAGGAGCATAAAATAGATGGATAACCAAGCGCATCCGAAAGGAGATAGAAGCGACCGAACCTCCTCCCACCAATCCGCCAATTTGTTGTAAACATTACGCTCTGTAACAAAGTAATTTAAGAATACAAAAACGGAAATTAACTTAATAATTTCTACTTTCACATTATTTAATGGAAAGAAAATGTTTCCATAGAAACTAAACCAGCAACTTTTAAAATATATTTGCAACTTGACAAAGTTAAAATAAAGAGGTAGTGTACATAATTGTTGTACTATAATTGTTTTAAAAACTATTTTATTATACTTAAGTGGGAGAAGAATTGAATGCTGCTGAGTTTATTTCAAGTATTGTTTATGTGAACTCTTTAGAATTATATTAAAAAGATAATTATTATAGGGCGGTAAGGGGAAGTTGTGTGATCCGCACACCGCACCAGATTTTTTTTATTTTTTTTCATCTATATCTCACCTGTTTTTTCTTGAGATAATGTCGATATTTCTCATTCTGCTGTATCATTTATTTATTGTTTAATTTTAAGAAAGAAATGATTTTGATGAAAAAATCGCCGAATCAGTGACATTTTAGTTAATGAAATTTCAATATTCAAAATGTCTAGTTTAGGGAGTATCATCCATGTAGTGAAAAAACACTCAATAAAATTATAAATATAAAGTTATTCGTAATTCAGAAGATCGTAAAAAGTTTGAAGTCCTCTGATGTAGTCACAATATTGCATTCACTTTAATATTTCATTGTAAATAAAAGTCAAACACTAATCACAGTACTTCACTGTTGCTGGTATTCGTTAACCGATGAAATGAATATGTATATAAAAATAATAATACTTGCAATTTTAACGATTTTTTGTTTATAATTAATGAACAAATGAATTTACGAACATAAATTCCTGTGAAGTATGTGGGTGATTCTCAAGAAAAATTATTATCATTAGAATTATTATAATAAGTGATTTTTATCTTAAAAATATGGTTTATTCCTTTAATCGTTGATCAATGAACATGCCATCATTTTTTGAATTTTTTTGTTGAGGCCTCTACTTTTTTAAAATTCGTCACTGCAAATAGCCCTTTTCCGGAGAATCATCCATATTTTTTCCAAATATACTTTCATCTCTACCATGAGTCCATTGTCAAATTATTAATGGAACGGTAGCTATTAATAGTGACAGACTAAAATCTTAAAGGATTCAGAACTGTTTAAAATAAAAGAAGAAAAATGAACTCAACGTCCTGTTCCTGACATACTGCCCTATAAGAAGCAGTTTAAGCTGAGTACAGCTATGCCTACCAGTTTTCATTAAGTGTACCACTTGATAATGAATTCGATTTCTCAAATATATCTCTCTGCTTTGAATGAAGGTCAGGACTGAAGAAAAGTATAAATAGTTATGAAGATGTGATATGAAAAGATTATAAGGTTAACACTTAGGTTACCAAAACGGGGAATCCCAAGGTTATGTAATTTTTAGATTTTCGCTTAATCACATTTTCCTGTACTGCGTACAAGGAAGTATTGTAATCCCGAAAATTTTCGGGAAAACGGAATTTTGACCATTTTGAGCATACCAGAATCCATTTTGACTAGTTTCGTCATTGACGTCTGTTTGTGCGTGCGTATCTCTGAAACACTGAAAAACGGTAAGCCGTAGAAACTTAAAATTTTGTACTTCACATTTTGGTCGCTGCATGATCATCAGAAGTGCCACTTTACTTAAAGGTCATAATTGATTTCCATAAAAAATCATATTAAAATAAAATGCTAAACTTCTCAAATTTAGTTTTTTCAACTTATGTATTGATTGAAATAGCATATTACATTTTGGTTTAAATTGGGAAACCGGAAATGGTACTTTACTTGAAGGTACTATAATAAGGTACTATAATAAACTGTATATAATAAATTATAATAGTACCTTCAATTTATTGAAGTTACTATAATAAACTTTCATCAAAAATTATATTAAACTATGATGTAAAACATCTCAAATTTGGTAAATAGAACTTTTATATCAATATAAATAATATACTAGATTTCGGTTCAAATTGAGCCGAAAGGAGTACTTTACTTCAAGGCCATAATAAATTTAAATAAAAAATTATATTAAAATTAAATACAGAGATCATATAATACGGTAAAAAAGGTTACAAGCGCGGTTTTTTTTCCATTCTAATTTAACATTTTTATTACTTGTTTTAAGTGATAAAATTGAATGTAAAATAATTGTTTTCCTCCGCATTTGTGAGCTGAACAAGTCTGCAGCAGGAGAATAAGATGAGTTCTTCCGCTTAAAATGACGAAACCGTAGATTTCCAATGCTTTATCTAGTGACAATGACAGTTCTCAACTGTCAACAACTGACAACATTTACGTTGTCTCGGAACACGAAAAAATCTCTTGGGAACTTGTTACCAACTGAAAGAAAACTACTTATAATAGCGGAATGAGACCTTCCGAAACAAGAGCTTGTGTGTGTGTGTCAACAGATGGATGTAGCGACGCCGATTGTTGTTTTGTTGTTTTTTGAGATATTCTTCGGAAACTAGTAACCAAATTCGGGATCACTTTTTGAGCCACCGATTTATAGTTTAACTGGCGTACAAGAAAGTCATGCGGTGTCCACATCAGATATTTTAAGTTGCACATTCTGTTTATTACAAAATCAAATTAAATTAATATTAGGAGTGTTTACCCTTATTTGTGGAATATGTTTCATTCTTTAGAATGTTAGTATAATTCCTTTTAATGTTCATTTAATATGGATAACTAGTTATGGATAGTTAGTCATGGATAGCTATAAAACTTCTTTAATTAAAAAAGTCCTTCAGATTTTCTATTAGAATGACTTGTTTCTGAATGTTATTACTGCAAAACCCAATCAATTCATGTTCCTGTTGAAAGGAATAAATAAAAGATCTTTTGTCGAACTACCATCCAATTTGAAAAAGACCGAACGGCGCTTCGTTCTAGAAAAAATAAATATTTGTAACAGTAAAATTCAGTTTTTTGAGACAGAGTCAAAAAATGTTAATGCGTTTTTAGAAATATACCTCTAAAAAAAAATTCCAACATTTTGTCTACATACAATTATAAATTTTGAAATACCATGTAGAGATGTTTTTATCAAATCTCGAGGATCTATTGTTTTATACATAAAAAAAAGAAAGGAATTGACTTGATACAGATTAATTTGGCTAATTGATATTTTCTGTATTAATGGTTCTTTGTCGAGAGTTATTTAAACATCACCATTTCATCACTAGTGATTCTCTCTAAATTTTCGATCACTGTTTAATTAATCAAAATACGTTTACGTCATTAATCATTATTGTCTGTGAGAGGAATATGTAAATCTAAGAAATTTTATTTCCGAAAAATTTCTGATTTCCTTCTAATTGTTATTTAATCAATAATACTTAAAGATTTTATTTTCATTGAAAATATCCTCAGAACTCAATCATATTCACTGCGCCTTGAGTTATAATTTCTATTATATACCTCACAGTTGATTATCTACCACAATAATCCTTAAAAAAAATTTGTTAAATCTAAATATAATATATAAAAAATATTTTAATTTAATTTATACCGGTTTAGATAATACTTACAATACATTATTATTTTTATTTGTATTTATTTACTGAAATTTTCATCCGTAACGAAGCTACAACAAGTAAATGTGCTCAGACAATTATTTCATGGAAATGGCTTGTCATCGCAGGTAAGGAGTTCTGTGATATAGGAAGCTTTATTTTTTCTTAGAGAATAGATAGAGAACCAATAAATATAGATTGGAATAGGTAAGAACCAAAGGCGTATTGAACTTGTTGAGGCTTTTTAAACATAACGCCCTTAATGTTTCACGTAGAAGACTGAAGATTTTTCACAACACAGCTACAAAACCATAAAAAATTCTATGTCAAGAAGGAGGGGAGGATGAATTATTTGTGTAAAAAAAAACGGAAACCATAAGTTGTCCAACAGTGTCTCACTCCTATTTTTACTTTCCCTTACCTATACACGAAGTATATAGTAAGGGGAAGTATTGCAATCGTGAAAATTTTCGAATTCGAGTTTTTAACGGAAATACACATTTTAAGGTCCACTGACTCCAAATGACTCGCAAAATGGTATGTGTGTATGTGAACAGCCTAGCTCAAAAACGAAAAGTCGTACGATATTCAAATTAGGTATTTAAGGTAGGTATATAGGCTGTCTAAATTATTCTTCATAAAAATCTTTAACTTTTCATTTATGTAGTAAATCACAGAGCAATTGCAGGGAAAAAGGTTATGATGAAAAGAATATTTTATTTGCGCATAGCTTAGAAAGTATGCATTTTACGGTAAAATATGTATAAAATTGTATGGAAGGTAATTAAATTATCTAAAAAACAATAAAAGAATCATCAAAATCGAACCAGTATTAGCAAAGATACAACGCATCGGACTAACCGGAATTAGCTATTGTATCATGGATTTTACAATTGTTTACAATTTTCTCGTAAATGGCTCCAACGATTTTGGTAAAACTTGCCTAATGTCTTCACCTTAAAGACCTTTTCATTTATGTAGTATATCAACGAAAAAGTGCAGGGAAAACAGTTATGACGAAAAGAATGTATTATTTGAGCTTAACTTAAAAAGCATGCAATTTATAATAAATTATGTACAGAACTATATGAAAGGTTATTAAATTATCAAAAAAACATCATCAAAATCGGACCAGTATTATCAAAGATACAGTGTATTTTATGAGGAGCACAAGACCCTAGATGGATAACCGAGCGCATCCGAAAGGATGCGATCGAATCTCCTCCCACCAATCCGCCTATCTGTTGTAAACAATACGCTCTGTAATAAAGTAATTTAAGAATACAAAAGCGTAAATTAACTTAATATTTTCTACTTTCACATTATTTAATGGAAAGAAAATGTTTCCATGGAAACTAAACCAGAAACTTTTAAAATATATTTGCAAATTGACAAAGTTGAAATATATGGGTAGTGTACAGATTCGTTGTACTAAAATTGTTTAAAAAACTGTTTCACTGTACTTAAGTGGGAGAAGAAGTGAATGCTGCTGAGTTTATTAGAAGCAGTGTTTATCTGACCTCTTTAAAATTATATTTAAAAGATAATTATTATAGTACGATAAGGGAAAGTTGTGTGATGTGCGCACCGCACCAGATTTTTTTTAATAATATATTGTATGGGTGCGTATAAATACTAATAAAAACAAACTTGTCGTGATGCGTTTTTAGAATTTACATAATTCTATTTGCTAAGTAATGGGAACGAAATCTTGGGTAATTAACCAAAATTGTCAAATTTAACCCAAATTTTCAAGCCAATTCAGATATGTTTTTTCTTATTTTCATTTTGAATGAATGGTGCATGAATGAATAAAAAACTATTTTTATCAACTTTGTGCTTATCTATATGTTCTCTGGAAGCCTGTAATTCACCGATTACTTACATTTTGCATTATACATTATACATTTTGCCTTCATTTGCGGTTTACTGTCACACATCTTTAGAATTTGCTGTCGGGTGGTAGGAAGGACTTCTGTTTCTCTGAAACCCTTATGTATGATTCCTTCCATTTTAGGTTCCAATCCTTTAATCTGTTACTCCAATAGCTTTGAAAACTCAGATTTTGGAAAATCGGCGGTCCTCCTGCCTTAATTTTTTTTTTCATTAATTCCACACTGTGTACCACATTTTCTTGCCATCCAAGATCAACAACCAATTGTTGAAAAAGATGTGTGAAGTGAGGAGGAAGATAGCTAGCAAAATATTTCACTTTAGTATTGTTAAATTGGAAACCAATTAGTGTCACGTTCCTGAGCACCTAATTTTTTTTCACAAAAATGACCACACAAATATGAATGAACCGAAAAGGTTCATTTTGTAACTGATATAAATGAGATGAAAATATGAATTTGCCAGGTTTCTAAGGACAAAGGGAAATATAGCCTGAGGAGACTTTAATTCTGATTTTCGAAAAACTAGTACTGAACTTATTTAGCTATCAGTGCCCACAGGGGAGAGGAGGGTTGCGACTACGATTGCGGGAGGGGGCAAAAAGTGGCATTTTGGAGGTTCTTCAGAGGGACGGGGGACGGTTGTGTGAAGAATAAATGGAAAAAAAGTTCTCTAAAACTAAAATTATATAAGTGGTAATCCATACAAACTGGGATAGAAAAAGGGAAGATTTTGTTGTAGACGTAAATTTTGGTACATCCTAGTTTTTTGGGTCTCTGAACTCGAATCTCAGGTTTTCTGTCAGATATTTTGCCCGAAACCTTGTTTTTCAAAAAACGTCTAAAGTTTGATACTTTTTTCACCTTTATAGTAGAAACTGTTGTTTTTCTCCAGAAGACCATTATATACCAAATTGAAGTAGACAAAATGTCTTACACTTTATGCCATTAAAATATTTCTGTACGATCAGCCGTAAAGCCGCTATAGCGCGCCAAAAAAGGGGCGCAATTCCCAAAAAAGTGGCAAATGGGCGATTTAAGACACTTCACACCCGATTTCTATAAAAACTATCCATGTTACGCTACTTGTGACCACAGACGATATTAAACTTCATGGAATACGCCTAAAAATACATGAAATGTACATTAATATTTGGTTTATCTGAACCAGCAGAGGCCCAATAAATTTATCTTCTTTACCTCTTCCTTTAGTAGCCCTTGTAACTGTATGATTTTCATACATATCAAGCATCAAGACCGATTCGTCGTTGGATTTCATAAAACAAATCAAGAATGTCGACCAGGAAGCGACAACGTTCATCATACTTTCCAATGCACACTGCTAACAACCAAACTATATACTCGTAAGAACATATCATACTTACCAGTTGCTGGGATAAAATGTCATCCTTTTTAATGAATGGATGTTTGTGAAAACATTTTCCGAAACCCCCTCGATCAGGTTACAGTAGTGAGTGTGTTCCAAAAAAATCACAGGCCACTTATCAGAGCTTAGCACAAGCAGGGTAACGTTTCCTGGTTTCATTATATGGGCATGGGCGTACGAAGAGGGTCTTGCCCCCTTCTCCCTAAAAAAACAAAAGAAAAATTATTAAATTGTGAGAGAGAGATAAAAATTAAATTAGAGAAAAATAGTGTGGGAAGACTAATTCATTTCAAAACTCGAACTTAATTTTTTAAATTGTCCAATCTAATCGTTTTCAGTTTATCGATATTAGTAGAGTTTTAGGATCTTGCGATGCCTTTTGAAAGCCTCAACTAACTTCGAGTTTTAATGGCTTCAACTAAAGTAGACCAATCACAATCATTAAGAAATCAACAATTTTAACGAACAGGAATATCATGCATTAAGTAAAATTTTTATTCCGGCAGAAGCGATATCCTCAGGAAACCAAACAGCCATCACATGAAGTATACATCATTGGCGAACATGTGCTGAAAGAACGATAATGAAAAACTTAGCATGACATAATGAAATTAAAACGAGCTGAATTCTGCTCCAGACAGAACCAAAACAGCCGAATTCGCTTCAGACTTTCAACAAATTTCTTGGAAAAGGCTATATTAAACTCTGCTCCTCTAAGGTTCAAAATCTTGACTGCTCACGTGCGATTATTCTCACCGCGGGAATGTACGTCCTCTTTGAGGAAGAATTTCCTCGGTTGGTAAATGAAGAAAATTTCTTGTTGTTCATCGTTAATATTGTTTCAATTAAGGTTTTTTTTATTTCCCTACCATGACTAGACAAGGAAAGTATTGCATGAAAGGAATTTTTTATTAGTTTGCCATGCAGAGTTTTGTTACCACGATGTCTATGTACCAAATCGGGCACTCTGTAAGAAATATATAAAAGAAAAAATATGGTTTTCTGTAGAATGTAGCGCCAAACTTGCCTAAAGTCTTCTCCATAAAAGCTCTTTAACTATTCATTTTTACTACAGTCGATTTTTATACGACTGTCCGACAGGAAATTAAATTCCTCTGTTAAAACAAAATCTGTGTATGTTCCTATGAAAATCCATCTAATTCTTTTTAATAGTTTTTCGAATTACCTGAAAACTATAGGCTATTATCTCTCGGATAATTTCAGATACCAAACATAATTTAATGGTCTACAAAGATAAACCAATAAAAAAAAAAAAAAAAAAAAAAAAAAAACACAGAATAATATTAGCAAAATATGCAGTAAAAAAATTTGTTATTGGACTTTGCACGAAAAGAGGTAAGTGAAATCGTGTGAGTGGGCACACCAGATTTTTGTTTTGTTTTAACTTTAGCGTTGACAATTTAATTATCTTTCCAATGAGCTTCGAGAATGTCTCGAGATAGTTTTTCGAGTTATTCGTAAAACTAAAAAAAAAGTGAACGGTTTCGGTAAGAATATCCGCAGAGTATGCATCTTAAGGACTTTGAGGTTATGAAAACAAAATATAGTAAATATGAGAATGGTATATTTTATATTCATATGAATCTTATCATTGTTGTGTCTTATCTTTATAATCCTAAAGGAGACCTAAAAACAGGGCCAAAACATTGGCATTCCTTAAATATTTTTATACTTTTTTTTGTCAAATTAGTAAAAATTTAGACTGTTTCTTACTGATCATCTTCTTCTAGATATTAGTTTATTTATATTAAACTATATATGATGAAATTTTTTAGAACAATTTATAAATAAACAGTTCAAATATACTTAAATACATATTTTTAAAATCACTGTATGGAATGAATAAACAAATAGAAACAGCAAGTAGTCCTACATTAGCTGTACAGGAGCATATGTGAAGTAGGTTCAGGATATTGCAAGATGGGAACATAGGTATACTAGATGATGCTTGTGAAGTTATTAGAAACAAAAATTATTTTGCTGATTAAAACTTATTTATAAAAAGGTTTTTCAATAGAATTTTAACAATAACAACAAATTACAAATCAATTTCATTGATAGCGTAACATGTAGACATAAATACATTATTCTTCAACAATTTTGTTCACAATCACGGATACTAGAAGGCATTTCTTCAGGAGATAATTACGGGTGCAGATTTTTCTTTAACCCAGAATTTGTCAAATACTTTAACAGTTGTGACACTGAAAAAACAAACAAACATTAATTCAGTAAATATGAAATGATGGTGCTGAGGGAAAACGTATTTATTAGATCTGGCATGTATTTTCTTCAGACAAAAAATTACAAAGTACTTAAAAGGGATATTAAATTATATAATTATCAGGATCATAATATCTTTTTTGAAAACATGCGATATGTTATACTGAAATAACTCACTAGAAGACAACTTCTCCTTTAAAATCTTCTGGTGCTGTCCAGGTAACAGTTGCTTCCTTCTTATCACTGGGATTTGAATGGCTAACAGCATTCTGAAATTTTTTTTAAAAAATGATTAAAAAGTTATTGATTTCTAAATATTGTGTAAAAGTATATTCAGGAATCAGCTACTAGGCTATTAGTTTGAAGAAAGTTTGAGGATTAAGAACTTTAAAGATACTGTAACCATACACTCTTAACTAATTCAGGTGTTGCTTGGGCAACATTATAATATGAACAAAGTGAACGAGGTGCGGGGCATAATAAACCAATGAAAGGAATCAGTCCAACAGAGCTATCAAAGGAGCTAATAACAATTCCTGCACAGCTTAAAGACATGAATGATATTATATGGAAAGAGGAGGTAGAAGCATCTGAAAAATAAATAAATAAAGCTGAGGCTGCTAGTTTAGATAATATAGCCCCAGTGTTTGTTAAGTTGGAAAGGAATGAACTGAAGAGATACAACAAATACTTTTTTTTTAAAGATTAGGGACACCAATGGTATAATTGGAGAATAAATTTTTTCTTCTGTTTGCGATATTCAGATCAGAAAACTACACTGTCCTAGATAGATACATCAGAATATTCAAAATACATTAAAATATTCAGAAAGAAAGGCAAATGAAATGGTTTGGTCATGTGTGCAAGATGGCTGTGTGAAACTTGTTCTCATGAGCTGCAGCTAATTGCCCAGCCAAAACTAACTGATGGAGAGATTTGAAAGAGTAAGAAACAGTATAGCTGAAATGAGGAGTATGTTATTGATCTATGGAGGTGGTCTGAGCCTACATTATGCCTAGTCAGTGAGGACAGAGAATGTCAAAGATGAAATTATTTTATCTTGATAGCTGTTGTGATATTGTTTTAAAAGGTACCTTTTCTCCTTCACCACAGTTAATGAGTTTTCCTGTACTGCCAGATACAGAGAATTGTCCTATTGGTTTTTCTTCAGTCCTAGCTTGAATAAAGTAGCCTCGGAAGGTTTCACCATTTTTGCCTGTATTCACAATTAATGTAACTAATAAAATGATACCAGGAATTATTCATATAGTATTTTATTAAAATAAATAAAAAGAGCAGGTTATTCAATAAATTTCTTTCATACCTTTTTTTAATAGATAAAGAAATTGGCAATACCTTTAATTGTAACTTGCATAGATTGACCTGGTTTGAGATTAGATTTCTCAAGAATAATATTATAGGGAGATGGATTGTTTTGGGGAGGCACACCATGGCCAGGCATCATGGATTCACATACTGTATTTGGGGCACCAGTTGGATAGCCATTTACTGCTACTGTAGCCAAGAATGTGACAAACAGGGCTGAAAAATACCTAAAAAGAAAAAAAACAAACATAAATTTGATATCTTTTCTAATTTTAACTTCAAAATGGACAGAAATGTCTTATTATCTATTTATATTTTTTGGGACAATAATTGACTCTTTATTACTGATAATGATGTTTGATAAATGCATTTATATGCTATGACTACACACAATTTGATGTCACAATTTAAAGAGCAAAAGATTTCAAAGTCTATTGCATTTTTTTAAAATTTAATATCTCAGGGTAATTGCATGCTTTAGTATATTTTTCTTTAAAAAGTTTATAAGAAAAAAATTGACAATGAAAATTATTAAAGCAATAAATCTTTTGATTATTCAGATGTACCAGATACATTGATGTCAAACAATAAAAAGTACATTTTACCATATTAACTAATGCCCATTGTCTGTCTATGTAAATTCTAATCTTATTTTATATCTAATTTTGTAAATATAATGTATGTATTTAAGAAAATTGTAATGCACATAAACGCAATTTTAATAACTGCATCCAACAAAATATAATTATAACATTTATCAAAGAAGATAAATAAAGAACTGGTTTTGCTTTTTCTAAAAAAAAACATAATATCATAATATAAATTAATCATCAATTTTTATTGTTTATAAATGATAAAAAATATAAATAAACCATCACTCTTTTCCAATTCCTAAAGAAAATAAATTATTATAATAGAATATAATGACAATTTCTAGACGCCAATGAGCCTC
Organism: Rhaphigaster nebulosa; assembly: GCA_948150685.1. Classification (NCBI taxonomy): domain Eukaryota; kingdom Metazoa; phylum Arthropoda; class Insecta; order Hemiptera; family Pentatomidae; genus Rhaphigaster; species Rhaphigaster nebulosa. The sequence continues at coordinate 74,325,763 of OX411306.1, read as the reverse complement.
TGGAGAAGAGGTGAAAATAAAATAAATATCAATAAGGATTAATTCTGATAAATTTAATCTTTGAGAATTTAAGGATTTATATAAAGCTTGAAATGTATAAAATTAGTATTCAATAATCAAACATAAATCATAAATTCAATTACTAACCAAAATAAAATGATTTTAGAAAACATTAAAAAAATAATAACAAAGACAACAGAATATATTTACCAACAACCTAAAGTGATCAATAAAATCTAAATTATTTCCATATTTTAACAACTTAAAAGTGACATAATCAATGTTGCAAGTATGCTATTCAATATTTTAAATAATGAGTGTATAGTTATATAGTAAAGATGCGGTTTGTAAAGAAAATAAAAAAAGTCATTTTGAAATTAAAAATTAAAGTTATATCAAAAATTAACAATTTTATTGATAATACTCTAAATAAAACCCATAATCCTGAGGAGTAGAATCTGTCTTGAGGAGCTGTTAGATTCATTGTTTATATCAGAGAACAAATAAATAGAAGTGCTTTTTTTTTTTTTTAAGATATCAAAGAATCAGAGAACTTTGGAAAATCAATTTTGTCATCCCAAAAACTAATGAATTATCAACCCCAAAACAAAATGTACTATTGATAGGTACACCATTTTCAAATAAAACCTCATCCCTTGATGACAGAACAGATCTATCCCTTAACTTTCAAATGTATCAAATTTGATGTATGAAGTTATACATCAACCTCCTAAAATAATATTTACTTCACCTTGGCTCAATTCGAGGTAGGTGCCTATCTAAATGTTCTTTCAATGTTTGAGAAATGTTGATTTGAGTATAAGCTCAATTGTCTGTTCCATGTCACTGAAGGTTTTTACAAGGCCAACTTATCCCAGATAAATCAGTTTTTAGTGCAACTGCAATGCTGCTACTGTTTCGTGGTAAAGTTGCAATCTTGAGAGAAAATACTATCATATACCTAATTACAATTATCCCCCCTCACCAAAACAAAAATATTTTTAATTTGAATATTGTCATTGAATTATAACAACTTTAACTTAATAGTCAATTTTTAACAGACTTCAAAAAAAGAGGAACTTCTCAATGTTATATGCATACATATAATATTTTATTGCATTTTGAATTGGAATCCTTTTCTGTTATTAGACAAAAATTCAAAATCTGCAGTATCAGTTTAGCAGAAATCCTATAAGACAAAAAAAAAAAATCAATGGAATTCCAAATGGGCTACCTAAAAATAACCAAATTCTTTAACTGGGTTTAAAAAATCTATGAATAGCCAATGACACAGTAGAGGCAAACACGATAAATAGATTATAAATAAGAATAATTATTTTACATGTAATTGTATTTTTTAGAATAATTATTTTAAGTTTGATAAGACGCTAACACAAATTCTTCTGTTCCACAGAAAACCAATATTAAATAAAAATATTGGTCCATGGGCCATTCTCAAATAAACTGTCATTATCGAAATTTGGAAAACAAATATTCACGTTAATAAGGTAAGTGTTAAATAGTGGAAAATCTGACTTGTTCTGCACCTACGATTTTCTAGGCACTTTACAAAATAGAAAACCCTTTTATGTCAAGAGAGTTACGCACTAAAAAAAAATTCTTCTTAATTTTTGTCAAATTTTTTTTTCGTTATAACTGTCTAGGACGAGTTGTCCTTGTGCGATGGGCTACCCAGTAATCAAAATACACGTTTTGGATTTAAAATATTTATTGTTAGTGAAAATTTTCTAAATTAATTTCGGACAGAATGTAACTCGCGCGAACTTTTCACAACAAATTTTGTTTACAAACTTTTTATTTTCATAGGTTTTTAAACATTAAATATCTCAAAGTTTACTTTGCTTTGAGACGAATTGGATGTTAATTGAGGGGTTGAAAAAAAAAAAAAAAATGAAAAAAGGTTCTAGAAATCTCCGGACTGCCAAAGTGACAGTTTGTTTGAGTATGACCTCCGATTCCAAAATATTTGTGATAAAAGTAAATTAAGCCCACCAAGCTGATTTTTAGGAATTTCCAAGCTAGATAAAGGTATTATCAATACCCACTGTCAGAAGTTCATAAATTTTCTTTAGGTATAACTCAGAAATATAGACACGGGGCAGGTTATACAGTACCCGCAATACCATAGCGTGCTTCTAACTTTTTAAAAATCGCGGTTGACTGACTTTAAAGTTCTCTCAGTTTATGATTTTTTTGAAAAAGCAAGGAAAAAACAACTTTCTTAAAGGTTTTATATAATTTTCTTATTTTAACTGAAATTCTATTAACGTTATAATTTATTTCAAGTTAAATTGGTGGGAGGAAAGTCTCACTCACATCAGTCTAGACTAAAGTGACCAGATAATTTACAATGGAATGTAAGACAGGAATAAAAAATAAATAAATAAAAAAGATTAAAAAGAAAATGTTCATTTTTTTTTTTTTTATCAATTATAAATAGAAAACCAAAATAGAACAAGATGCATAAAATTAAAATATCAACAATCTCTATTCGGCCAAATCTCTCAAAAATCGGAATAGTAGTCTCGAAGTATCTTGAAACATAAAACCTCAAATTTTGAGGGGAGGGGAAGGTTAAAATTATTTTTTCTAGGTCGATTGTAAATAATAAACCAAAACATAAATCCTAAATTTCCTGCTTTCCTATAGGAACAATTTTCGTAGTGAACCTGTTTTCCTGCTAACCATGGTTCATATGAACTTTTTTGTTGCTCTTGAGGTGTAGAAGTGTTGCACCTGAAGTGTCCTGGTTTATACCCTGTACACGCTTTATAAATAAATTGTTTAAGAATTTTTTTTCCTAATAAAATGCTACTATGAATACTTGTTATATACTAAAATTTGTGCAATTTAATTCTTTCTTACTAATTGACACATTTAAGCTAATTGTAATACTTAGGGACTTATTGGCTATAAACCTAAAAATATATGGCGGCAATTCTGAAAAATTGGCCATATAAAATCCAAGCACCTCCTAGGAGTACTAGAATCCATCATCTTTTTTTTTCAGATCTTATTACCTAAGAATTCATTAATAAACATAAATTTTTTCTGTCCAAAAGTTGTCCAATGGAGGGCAATTGATCCTAGATTATCATTTCATTTCGGTAATTATTCCTATGGTATGGTCATGGTGGATATGGCCATACCCATAGATTTTGGATTTTTAGTGAATTTATTTCACAATTCACGAATTTATTTCATATTTTCTTTCACGAACGTTGCGTAATTCTACTTTTTGTGTGCACTTTTCCTAACCAATGATTAGTGTTTTTGCTAACTTCTTTATGCTGAAATTTTATTGTTTAAGTTGATTTTAACTTGTGTGCACAATTCTCAGCGTATATCGACACTGTAGAAGCAACACAATGTATCTCAATTTTTAATGAAATAGTGATATGCAAACATTTTATTCAAAATTTCTCGTTAAATCTGAAGACAATACTAGTTTAACGAAATTCAAATAATTTAACGAATAAAAATAAATAATATATATATATATATATATATATATATATATATATATATATATATATACATATATATTTATATATATATATATATATATATATATATATATATATATATATATATATATATATACACACATATATTTTGCACAGTTATACATACAGTTTATTTACTCTCAAGAGAAGTTGACAAAAGTTCCTGCTACAGTGACCATATGATATTTGTCATAATTGTCATTTGACCATAATTATTAAGTAGATACTTAAGAGGAATATTTATAAATTTTATGCTTAACTAAGTCCTCTGAGTATTATTAACTTTTATTATTTTAACTTTCAGAATCTCAATTATAAGTTTTACCAGAAATTATTTTATTGACTGATTTATTAATCACTTTAAAAGAAATTCTCAACAACTATCCAAGGGGATAGTTTTCGATGTGGGACGAGGACCCAAATGTTCCACAGCCCTACCTAATGTGGGACGAGGACCCAAATGTTCTACAGCCCTAACTAATGTGGGACGTCTGATCACTTTAATCTGGACCTCATTATTTCCGATAACGGATAAACATTGTAAACATTAATTGATTTTTATTTTGAAGTCTTGTGGCCAGATATTATTTCTGTTTTCTTTGATCAATTGTGTTATTCTTAAGGGACCTAGACCCAGATTAAAATTCTTCTATTCTATTCTATTCCAACTCTTTTAGACTGTCGCCCACTTTGCATGATAGTCCGGGTGCAAGTGTCATTTCGTGGACTTCTAGACGGTAGAATTGTGGGAGCTGTGTCAATCTTTTTGTTATAACTTTTTAGAATAAGAATATCAATGTTGATAAGCTGAAATTTCGTTGAGACACCTATAGTTAAATGTCGGTCAAAATGGCTGCAAAAATATTTAAATTCCTTATAGTTTAACTATAACAACGGAATTAGTGCCAAATTATATGTATTTTATTTCATAGAGTGAAGATGAAGTATTAGGAAAACCTAATTATGCACAAATGTTGAAGTATTCAACATGGTGCCTAAGGTTCGCCTCTGTAAATATTACAGGAAAAATAGACAAAAAAAAAGAACAAAATTTGTACATTCATGAAACTAGTAATAACTTCGTCTTGGTAGTAGAAATCAAGATCTGCAGTTCCGTCCGAATTCCGGGGAACAACCCCCGTGGGGGGTTGAAATGGGGAACACGATATCCGCAAAATAATTTGCCTAAAGTAAGTCGAGTGCGGTATCATTTCTTAGTTTTTTTTTTTGTTTCTAGATCAAACTAAACCACTTCAATGACGTTACAGTCAATAACTTAGAAGTTATTACCGATTTTAGGTACACAGCAAAATTATATTTTGCAACTGAACTATATTCCTACAGATAGTCTCGTAAGTCACGGAAAATATTTAAAGATGTGATAGTAGATCCCAAGAGCAGAAAATTAATTCATATTTTTATAATCATATTTCTGTCCGATTCCACATGTAAAAACAGTGAATTTAAGTTTTGTGATTTATTAAGTAAGTCGCATTTTTTGTTGATTAGGAAGAGATCACTCAAAAACTATTCAAGGTAATTAAGTTTCAATTGTACCATCGTAAATTTGACAAAATTCAATTTTGGAAATATAGTTTGGCTTAACCAAATCCATGAGTTGGAAAAATTTGTGGGGACCAAAAGCGAAAAGTTTTATTTATTTTTTTTAAATAACTATTTACTTGTGAATGATTTTCTCAGCCCCCTGTTGGACTACAGATACTTCACTTCTAGGATAACTTCTACATTTATTGACATTTAATTTCATATAAATGAAGGTTTAGGTTTCTTTCGTGATTGGTCCATAATAGGATCCTGATATGCTGATATTATATATATATATATATATATATATATATATATATATATATATATATATATATATATATATATATGATATTATTTAACAATTGAAAACATGTAGCCGGTAGGTCCTTTATCTTGAATACAATTTTTTCTACACCGACCTGTGAGGATTGTATTGTGTGTGCAGGAATAACATTCAGAATATAAATTAAGAGATTACGTTACATTAGTAAGAATCATATTTTAAGATTTAAAACACTATACAATATAGACATATAAAACTAATTTATTTTGAGCTTATGAATTTAAAAAAATACGAAGCGAAAATAAAATATTTTTACCTCATCCATTTTTAAAAGTTTGTTAATAATATTAATTGAAATAGTTCTCGATCGCCACACTTGGTTTACATGTTTATTAAATTAGCAAATATTCTGCAGGACTAAAACCAGGATCAGTTAAATAAGAAGAAAATGCAATAACAATTCTGTACTTTTTCCATTAGATAAGGAACAGGGTAGCTATTGCTTTTTGAAGCCAGAACTTTTAAATTTTGTTTTTAGCTCTTCATTAGTGATGAATTCTATCATTTCAACTTATAAATTTAATGATTCTTTTGTATTCTAAATTATATAAGAGATAAATTACAGGTAATAATACCTATGTATCAGTGTACAGAATCTCGTTATCACTTTTCATATCTAACATTAAGTTAAGAATATCTAATGAAAAGTTTATGCAAATTCTTAGCGGAACAATGTTTGATGCTTACACATTGTTTATAAAGCTTGAATCTATTTATGATTGAAAGTACATCAGATACTATTGGTAAGTGCTCATGTTCAAGTCAAACTTCCAAAAAATCAATCCGAGATAAATAATATTTAGCATAATCCGAGCATATATTTTTTTATTAATTTGATGAAGTTATATATCCTCATACCATGCATACGCTTTCAATTGTATTCAACTCTGAAGCATATTTTGACATTAGGGACAAAAAATTAGAAAATAATCTTTCTATAATTCAAAGCTATTTCTGTAAGAGTACTCACATTGTTATTGGTTGCTCCACACGATAAATGGTTGCTTCGCATCTCCTGAGCTCGGGACGTTTATATGCACCAGTCCCCACTACCAATCTTGCCAACAGGAAGAAACTGCACCAGCAAGAAATAAATTTTCTTTGAAATTATCGCTTCTGGGAAAATGTCAGTAATTCCCCGAGTCGTTATCTCAGGCAATAAAAGGTGAAGAGTATATAGGCTTAGTAAATAGTGAGTAATTCTTATTAACGTCTCTTAGTCACAGCCAAAACTGCTTGCTTCCATGTTATTTGAAAATGGTATAATAATCAAACATTAACATTAACAGTTATTCAGGGTAACATTGATCATTTATAGACAGATCTTTTGTAATAAAATTTACTATAATTTTTGACTATTCGGATATAATATTATCGTTAAAGCGTTCGGATATAATATTATCGTTACTGAATAGGATTGAAAATATAAGTTTCGACGAAAATTAACGACTTCGTCTTGATCTCTACCGGGATGATATGAATCTACGTTTTAACTGAGGAACAGTTTCCTCGATTGATAAGTAAAGATAATATCCCGCGATTTCTGGAGATGATATTTAATTAACTCATATCCATAAAGTGTTGATATTCATGCTTATATTCAATATGCATTTGTACACACAATTTTATAGAACTAATTGACACAAGGAAACAAAAACTTCACAAAATTGAAAAGTATATTAAATAATTAAACCAATTCATATTTACAAAAATATAAAACTTCTTAGCTTAACGGAATAATTTAAAAAAAAAAAAAAAAACTCCTTGGAAAAAGTATTTGTTCGCTGTGATTATTTATAAATTTTTAAATTTGCATACTTTAATAATATTTTGTATAATTTATATATCTTTGTTCTCTCAAGTATTGTCCTGAATTGTTCCATTAGTATTATGTAGTGTTTTGAGGGGTTTCTAACGGTTAAAGCAATTACTGAGTGATTTAACCGAATGTAAGATTTTTCTTTCCGTCAGATTGTGGATTTTTAAGAATTTATTTGATCCACAGTGAGGTAATATAAAGATATATGTGTAAAAGATACATACGTATATGTATATGTATATGTGTATATATATATATATATATATATATATATATATATATATATATACAATATAAAGAACCTATTGGCTACAGGTTTCCAATAGTTTAATAATAAAATCAGCAATGTATGATAAGTTGCAACTTATTAAAAAAACATCTGATGCTTCATTACACTGAGGCCTTAAAAAATGAATGCCATGCAAATTGGTGATGGTCTATAAAAGTTATCGGAAATTATATTGTCTAGACTGAGGCCATCTCACATTTGGAAATTGCCTTGAAGGCATTTAAAAAAAATAAAACGTAGGATTTTATGGTATTTTACCCAAAACCATCCATTCGGAAAACAAATCACTGATTGGGGTAAAGCTTAAATACCAATCCTAAAGATATTTGGTTGGAGATGGCCTCAGATGGAAAAGAAGATAGGGGGGCACGTTTCCAGCGAGCATAGAATCAACTCTATAAAGAAACTAAAACATTAATAGAAGTTCAGTTAAAACAGGAAAATAGTCGATTGATTGCGAAAGCTCCAAAAGTCGTATAAGTGCCAGCATTAATAAAAAAATATACAATTCATGAACTTGTTCATGCGCTTCAGACCAATTTTAGAGCTTCAGGAAAGAAACAAATTACAGAAGCCATCAAAAATTTATTAGAAGATACTCCCGCGGAAGAATACAGTAAAATAACAGCTTAAACCAAGGAGGACGATATTTTGATGTCAGATAAACAAGAAGTCAGCTGACAAACAACGGTTTGTATGTTTTTCCTTTGTTTATATAGTGTGTAGAGAGCCACGAACTGAACCACGGTTCGCCGAAACGTTGTTGATGAATCGATGTTCCCATGTGTGTAGACCGCTTTAGGAGGTAAGGAGAGTGGGATGGGTGATAAAAGGAATTGTGGTGTGGGTTAGATGGGATTCTGTATGAAGAATGAATATATTTGGAAATGTGTTTGGCGAATTCCTCGGCTTTATCTTCATCAGATGCTGCCGAGGATCCATCACTTCGCCGGAGGCGATGGAAAATATGCTGAGATTTTAGGTTTTTTTAGTGGTATTCAGACAATTTGCCCGAGCAGAGAGGAAGAATAGGTATGAATTAAATGATTGGGAACGAGAGGTTGTCAACTCCCGCTTTAATTATTTTGGTTTATTATTTTCAATAATAGACCTTTGGAATCGATCAAAGAAAAAAAATTTCGTAACTCTCCCTCAAAATTTGAGGTTTTACGTTTCAAGATAAGTAGAATCCAAATATCGAATAACAAAAAAATCCGTCCGTCCGCCGTCCGCCGTACGCCGTATGCGGCTTTTCTCCGAGAATGCCGGACCAATTTTCTTGAGATTCGGTACCAATGTCACCGTTTACCCCAGGGGGATCCTCGGAACTCGATATTACCATCCGTCTGTTTGTTTCAAAATGGCGGCCGATTAGAGATCTTATAAGCCCATAACTCGGTCATTTATAAAGATAGAGGGGAACTGTAAATGCTTTTGATTTATTATTTTCAATAATAGACCTTTGGACTCGATCAAATAAAAAATGTTTGTAAACCTTACTCAAAATTTGAGGTTTTACGTTTCAAGATATGTAGAATCCAAATATCCGCCGTTCGCCGTCCGCGGCTTTTCTCCGAAACTGCTAAACCGATTTTCTTGATATTCGGTGCCAATGTCTCAGGTCACCCAGGATGATCCTCGGAATTCGACATTACCATTTGTCTGTTTGTTTCAAAATGGCGACCGGTTAGAGAACTTATAAGCCCATAACTCGGCCATTTATAAAGATAGAGGAAAAATGTAAGGTGTTTCGGAATCAGCATCGATGGTCGACTTATACGGATTAAATCAAGCGCACCGTATCGCGGTATCAGATATCCTCCCAGCCTAAAAGTACCACATTCCCGGGTGGCACTATGCAGTTTCCTCGTCTGTGGGACCTCCTGGACAAGAATCAGAAGAGAAACCGCGGTGCGCAATATTTGCACACTCAGCGACACTATCCACCTAGACTATCGGTTATTTTTGAGATATCCAGCTTTTAATATTGCAGAAAATGACTTTTGGCTATTCTTGGAAGTTCATATTAAAAAAAAGGACAGAGTTTTCAAGATTGAAATTTCTACAGTAAGTAGCACAATGAAATAACTATACACGAAAAAAAAAAATCAAAAGTGAGTCTTTTTCCTTAGTACACTTTCATTTTTAAGCATTTTCCATCAGCACTTGAAATGGCTCTGAAAGACGAAGCATGAGTAATTTCACACATTTAAAAGTTTGTGAAACCAACGTTGTTCAGCTTTATACAATAGTATAGATGCAGAAAGATGAAGTTTTTATGACAACGAAATGTACGCAAGTTGGACACTTTTTCTCTTAACAATTTATTTACGATTACTACTCCGTCCCTATGGTTCGTAGCGCGATGTTATGAGCCTAAAGCCGTCAATCAATGTAGGGCAATCTAATGCAAAAAAAGTTTTTCAAATCGGACTGGTAGTTCCTGAAATTAGCGCGTTCATATGCACTAACTCTTCAGCTTTATATAATAGATGAATTGCCAACTTTGTTGAATACCAACATGTGTTTGATTTCTTGTCTTAATTAAATTCATAAATGTTTTATAGTTCTAATTGATATTGCACTTTATTTAATATTTATAATAATACCAAACTGTAATTTGAATTGCTGATTTTTTAATTTTTGTGTTTTATTAGAACTGAAGATGAAACTAGTTTTCAATAAAAATAAGATTATAGAAGTGGCTAATAATTTATCAATCCCTAATTAGATAAATGAAGTGGCCATAACAAGGAGGGGTTTCTTACATGCAGTAGGCAAAGATTTTTTTTTTCTCCCACTTGGAAAATTTGCTTTACACCTGGCCTGACTGCAGCCTGGCCTGTGAATCCCTGAGCCATCAGTTTCCTGTCTGGAGTCGGTTAAGTGCAATAGATTCTGGTGAGTAAAATATTGTTTCAACTTATTAAGTTTTTCAACTTGACAATACCAGTTTGATATTCAGAACAATAATATTTTGTGAAAGCTGTTTTATTTAGCTATGGAATGATAAAAGGTTTTAATTGGTCAGTGTAGTATTTAAAAAATTATGATTTTTTGGGGAAAGTAAACATCGATGATACTACAGTTACTAATTATGGATAACCATAAAATTTGAAAAGTTTTTGTTCCAAGTAAAAATAAAATAAAAAATATTTATCTTTTTTTTTCTTGATTATTATGTTATTTTAATTAAATAAAAATTGTAGTCAATATCTGTTTTTCTTTCAAAAGCCTTAAAAGAAGTTTTTTTTCTTACTTTTCAGAGTTGTTTACTGGTACTACACCACTGTTCTCACGGTACATCAACATGTACCTACGGACAATTTTTTTTTTAATTTATTTTTACCCAACCCTAAATATAGCTACACATTTACTGTTGTCTGGAACTAACAGCCTGGTACTTAGGATTAATTAGAATTTTTCAAATGATCACAGAGAGATCTGATTTAAAAAAAATCCTATCCTAGTCCTTGGATGCACACCTTTCCCTACACAGAATTGTCGTACTGCAATTGTTTATAAAACTAGTTTATTGTTCCTACTTATGTGAGAGAAGACAAGAAGTGCATGCTACAGAAAATATTTCAAGTAGTATTTATGTAAACTCTTTAAGATTATTCTAAAAAATGATTATTATTACAGAGTGGTTAGGGAAAGCTGTGTGATGTGCGCACTTCACCAGATTTTTTTACTTTTGGTGACAATATCAAAGGAAGATAACAAACACATTAAACAATAATTTCATATCGTTACTCTCCAAATAACGTGTATTTGTGCATTAATTAATCACATACAATTTCTAAGATCTCTTCTTTTTGCCTCCGCTAGTGCCTTCGGTGTTATACCTCGCAAAATTTGTGATTAATTACACTCATAAAAATTGTAATATAAATTTATATAAGTGGTATAAAACAATTTTTACTAAAGTAGGCTCGGAATTGTTTTAAATTTCAGCCAGTATTTTCTAACTCCAGGAACTGCAGCGCTAAACCAGTTTATAAGAAAGAAAAATAAAAACCTATCATTTCTGGAGCGAACGTCATTTTCTTGGAAGTGATAGGGAAATCAGACCAGCGTTTTTGGAATAATGATGTATTAAATTAAGACTAAATTTTTCTTCCTTTTGCATGTCATGGTTTATTCGTTATTCAAAATATATTGTTTTGTTTTTTTTTTGCGTATAAGATATACTTCTTATTCGTTTAATCGAATTATTATATAATATTTCGAATTACGAATAATCGGTTATTTATTCCTCAGTGCTTGTTCTGCAATTTTCGATTAAGAAATACTCAATGCACTCCATTAAATATTCAAACATGAATAAGATTTAAATTTGATCATTAGTTATTCATGGATATTGATTTAACACAACAAAACCTTGTATGCTATTTTCAAAATTAAAAATAACGAATAAAAGTCATTTATTCGAAATAAAAAAGGTCCTAGTCAGGGGGTCCTAAAAACAAGGCCGACCTAAGATATTCGATGCCGTGAGCTACTAAAAAATAATGCGCTCCTGTTCGTAAGATATGCGCACATTTAGAACAGGTTATTTGCTCATTTTTGTAATAAACAAATGTGGAATAAAAATAACTAAGTAACTATATTAATAATAAAAACAAAAAAATATAGCAACATATTACCGCTCCTAAAAACCTAGCGCCTTGGGGCTATAGCTCATTTAGCCCTGTGATTAGGTAGCCCTACATATTAATATGTGAATATTATTCAAATGGAACATTTCATATTGACCCTACGATATATCAATTGATATTGAAGCTATTTGAAGATAGATTTATTTAAAATCTTAAGGAATTAGTTGTGTTTAAAACAGTCCTTTTAAATTTTTCCAGTAATAAAGCCGAATTCGGCCATTCACCTTTAAAAAAAAATAATATAAACAAACAGGTATTTTGTCGCCATCTGTTGATTTTTTTAGAAACTGTTCGCATTTCAAGACGATTAGTAAGGCGAAAGGGGACAACTTTATTGTAGTATAATGTAGAATTACAATTTATTTTTTATAATTAGTACTTAAGGAATCAAATCCTGTTCGATTCTACGATTTTTAGTAGCTTTTAGGTAGTTAGTTTTAGCAGTAGTTAGTAGTTTTATGAGCTTTTAGTAGCGAAATCGATAATTTTCACTATCGACTATTGGACGGACGGACCAATGCTATCATTGCCTATCTGTGACGGTTGTAGTCAAGGTTATCGTTGTAAACATGTTTAGGTTCCATGGGTTATTTTCTGCGTCCCATTTAAGATATGTAGTCTAGTCGGAGTTAATATATATGATTTATTAAAAAAACTTTCGAAGTAAGACTTTTAATTAATAACAAGCAATTTAGAGCTTCTTACTACCAAAGACCTTTTTTGTAAATCACTTTTGAGAAATAAAAGAAATATCCCCTATAATTACATTTAAATTAGTTTGGGTTCTTTGACTCCATCCAGTATGCCCAAGGTCTCATCTCTGAATAACTAACAAATCTTATAGCTATGTTTGTACTGATATAGTTTATGCTCCTGAAATTTCTATGATGGTTTTTCATATTTACTTATTTTTCTTTTAGATGGATCTCAAACATGCTAAAACTGAAGGGTGGCAACTTTCGAAGAATTGTGTTCAACAAAGATTCAAAGAATTATTATGTTTATCTCAGTGGACTGATTGTACATTTCAAGTTGGAACTGAAAAAGTTGAGGTTTGTTCTGTTATAAATTCCATCATGAATATATTTTTTTTAATTATTATTTTAAATGGAATAATGTTGCAATAAATGGTCCTATGATTTGACCAATTAGATATGCCAATAGAATAATTATAGTTAATGCACTTTAAAGTAATCAATTTAAGTAGGTTCATAATATTATAAAGTACTCGTATGATTGAATAAAATCAAAATTGCTTAATTGTTGGCTATCCTACGGTTTTATTGCTATAGTAATTTTCAAGATAACTTAAAAATTGCATAGTCAGTGCTTACTCTAGTCATAGTAGTATGGGTTTTAAAACCCATCCAAGTGCATTCATTGCTTAGAGCATAGTATATCTTAATTTATATTGGTAATGATATTTTATTTACTCCAGTAAAATAATAAAATACAGTGATGGGCATTTTATTTATTTATAATTATTATTTTTTTGTGAGGAGGGGTGAGTAGTTTCTTTAAATAATGAAGTTCATAGTATTTTTACTCAGAAATTGTTTTATATAAAAATCTCATTAGTTTTTGCTTTTCTTAATGACTTTTTATCTCATTACTTTTTTTTTTTTTCTTCATAATTTGTATGTGACAAATATACCTAGAATTACTGAGTAAATGGTTTTAATTCACACAACTTTCTTTTTAAGCTTTCATAAATATATTTTCTGTCTTTTTATCAATTAATTTTATCTAATACTTTCAATTCATATTTTCTTTTACTTTGTCTTAGTAATTATTTATGCGTGCTTTATTTGTTCCTGTAGTTAATGCAGCCTGTTGCTAATGAATATTAAAAAAAAAAATTATTTTATGTTTCATTCTTATTACTAAAGGGAAAATAATGCAATTAAAGATTAGATCTTATAGACTTGTATCTTGAATGAATATTTAACATGAAAGTTTTCTTCCAAAATGGATTTCCCTTGTAATGTTTGATATCTTCATGCGTACTGTGTTATATATGTGGATACAGCCACTCCTAGCGAATGTTCATGTAGAATTTCAAATTGATATTCCTCGAAAATGAAAGCTTTTTGTGTCCTGCCACTTTACAAAAGCATTGAGGGGACTCTCTCCTAAAACATTTAAAAAATTGATCGAAATCTGTGATTCCTGAGTTTGGAATTTCTCTTGTTAATAAAAAGTTTGTAATAAGCATGAACATACCAGTTTATAAATGTCATTTCAATAAAAAATTCCTGCTTTTCACATTAAGGATTTATATTTTATTAGTTTAGGGACATTGAACTTCCAATTAAAAATGAATTTGTATTTGAAAAAAAAACAAATACAACTAAGGATAAAACAGATGTAATTCTATCTATTTTGTCACCGGCTTTGATACCAGATTATATATATATATATATATATATATATATATATATATATATATATATATATATATATATATATATATATATATATATATATGGGTAATAACCCTTTTTAACTCCTGTTTTTTTAAAACTTGTTTTATAAACCCAACTGAAAAATTTTCATCCATATCCATCAATAAATAAATTAATCGAATATTTAATCATTTATAAACATCAGAGGTATAATATGAAATTAAAGAATAAATAAAAGAAAAAAATCATTTCACTTGAGATTAAAAAAAAAAATCGTTTCATCTGAGTTTTGAACTCATGGCGCTCAAAACAAGAAAACAATAGTTTTACTACATGGCTACAAAGATGTAAATTTACTAAATTTTACTGTAGATTTTTATTAATTTTTTATTGAAATGACATTTATAAACTGGTATGTTCATGCTTATTACAAACTTTTTATTCCAAACTCAGGAATCACAGATTTCGATAAATTTTTTAAATGTTTTAGGAGAGAGTCCCCTCAATGCTTTTGTAAAGTGGCAGGACACAATAAGCTTTCATTTTCGAGGAATATCAATTTGAAATTCTACATGAACATTCGCTAGGAGTGGCTGTATCCACTCTATCACTAGTGAGTAGCAACATGATAAAACAATTGTTTTTCAAGCTGAAGGTCATGAGTTCGAATCTCAGATGAAACCATTTTTGTTTTAAATCTCAGGCGAAACAATTTTTTTTTTTTAATCTATTCTTTAATTTCTTTTTTCTATGTTCATTATTTATTAGTGATTTAATTGTTTTTAAAAAATTAAGTATTCAAAAGTTGACATTGGTATTGAAATGAAATCAAATAAAATAGTTACAATTATTATAAAAATAGTTGTGGTTATAATTTAAAAAATTCTGTATTGCATTATGTGCAACAGAATAATTTTTTTTTAAGTATCGATTCTTGGTGTTGTCAAGCAGATGTGACATTGTAAAGCGATATTTATGTAAATGAAAATGATGAAGTTTCTTGCACAGTGAAGATTATTCCAACAAAATGTACATTCATTTGCCAACCAAGTGACTTTTACTTTTTTAGAAAAAAAAAAATATTTGTTAAGACTATCACTTGAACAACAACAATAATAGTTTTATTACTGATAGAAAATAATATCAAGAGAAGACGTCATAAAAATTCATTCGCTTATATGGCATCAATTGACCTCACCTAAATATACAGCGACACTCTTGTATGCTTGGTTCCCCTCCGATTTGATTGTTGAAAGAAAAATATTCATAAGTGCGGATGAACTATGTTTCTTTCTCAGTAACCGATTTGAAAAAAAAAAAAAAGTTCAACAATAATAGTTTTATAAAATGTGCGGTTTGTGACAAAACTTTATGTTTCAAATGTTTTTATGATGATTATCATGCGAATGAATGCATAATGGTGAATGAATCTGATGGTGACATTGAGAGTGAGTGAGTAAAAATTATTGTGATTTTAAGTGCCTAATATTCTAATTTTCAATTCATTAATTATATTTGATGATACTAATCGCTTTTTTATAGCTATTACAACTCCTATTGCTATGATAATTGTTACTATTTTATTTTATTTGATTTCAATGCCAATGTCATCATTTGAATATTTTATTGCAAAAAACAATTAAATAAATAATGACCTTATAAAATAGCTCAATTGAAAATTTTTCATCCATTTTAAATTAAATTTTAAAAATAATCCAATATTTAAATATTTATATACATCAGAGATATATGGAAGACCAAAAGAATAAATTAGAAAAAAAAAAATCTTTACACCTGAGATTTGAACGCGTCATGACCTTCCGCTTAGAAAGCAACTGCTTTACCGCACGGCTATGCTGCTTGTAATAGAGTGGATACAGTCACTTCTACTTAATGTTCATGTATAATTTCAAATTGATATTTCTCGAATATGAAAGCTCATTGCCTCTTGCCACTTTACATAAGCATTGAAGAGACTCACCCCTATAACATTTATAAACGTGATCAGAATCTGCGATTTCCAAATTTGGTACTCTCCTAATAAGTAAAAATACAAAAAAATTCTTTCTTTTAATAATTATTTTTATTCTTAAATATTTTTCGAATTTTCATATATTAATTAAATATATTATTAATTAGCTGCTACTAAAACATTGGGTTTAAAAATGTCCACTTTTTATTCTTAACTTAAAAATTTATCTAAAGTTCTCTATTAGCTATGAGGAGAGCTTCACTTACAACCACTATTCCTAATTGAAGACAAGAGTGGATGAAGTTGTTATGTAACAAATTTTTTAATATTGATTTTTTCTTATGAATGAAGGTATTATGGTGCTATCTTCATCTAGTAATATTTACAACATAGTAGCCTTGTTTAATCCTGTGATTTCTTCGTTAATTGGTAGATCATGTCTTTAAATAATTATATAAAAAACTATATATGCCATTTTCTCAGAACTTTAATTTTGTAACATATAATCTTCATTCAATCATGTCTTCAATTGGTTTACCACCATGAATATGAGTAGTTTAAGCATTACAATTACTGCTCCATCATTTATTTTCGTTTCAATTTAAAATATCAAGTTTGCATTAGACAATATTTACAAATTTTATTTGAAGATTCCAATAATAAAAGTTACTTTTTTCAGTCATGAAATTTTTTATTGCACAGTTTATAATTTTAAATCTGATCTAGGCTATTCATCTACATCTAGGCTTTTAGCAATTTAAAGAAATTTCATAATTCATAAATACAATTCCCTTTTCTGACTCCTTTGCTACAGTTTTTCTCTATTAATATTATTTTTGCTATAGGTGATTCAGGGACACAAACTTATCTTGGCTGTAACATCACCAGTTTTTGAAGCTTTGTTCTATGGCCCATTAGCAGATGAGAAAAACAAGGTGATAAATGTACCTGACATAGAACCTCACACCTTTCATCTATTCTTATCGTAAGTGTCATTGATGTGGCAATTATAGATGTTGGCAATTTAACTTTTTCAATTGAAATTTATGGTATTAATATTTATATGAGTTAATGTTTAAAAATTACAGCTGCTTCCATTTTGGTTAATTTTTCCTGAAAAATATACTTAAACATCAAAAGTTATTGTTTTAGTTATAAAATGATAAATAACGAAATTCGTAGGATAAGATTAAGAAAAATGATTTAAGAGAGCTATAAATAAGTAATGATTGGATGACTAAATATAGATATAATAAAATAAGCTTAATAACTAACTTAACTAAGAAAATAATTTAATAATCAAGAATACTCTAAGAAATAACTACTCTGAGCCCAAATCTTGCTACAGTAAACCTGCAAGAAATATTCCATATTAAAACCAAACAACATTTCTTTTTGTAAAATTATAAAATTTTAATGTTATTTTATATATATATATATAGTCGATTATCTGAACGTCAGTTATCTGAACGTTCGATTATCGGAACGTTTTTTTTTTTTTATGTGTGTAATTTTAATTAATTTGATCATCATGACATTTTATATACCACAGCATTAATTTTGATAAAGCTTTGATTAGATACACTTTGATTATTTTTTTGCATACACGTAAATACATATTTTTGTTCATTTCATTATGTACATGTGACTAAGTAAAACAATTTATATATACTTTATGATACGGTTTTTTTTCACTATGCACAGACATACTATATTTATATAAATAAACAAATATGTTTTTTTTTACAAAGTTGTTGTTTTAGATCTTCCTTTTCCTTATTATATATTAAAAAATTAATTTAAGTGTGTGTATATATATATATATATATATATATATATATATATATATATGTTTTGTAATAATGTTGTCAGTGGTGGTTCGGATAATCAAAAGTTTGGATAATCGAAATTCACATACTCGCACACTATTTATATATATATATATATATATATATATATATATATATATATATATATATATATATATATAAATATATATTGTGCTAGTATGTGAATTTCGATTATCCAAACTTTTGATTATCCGAACCACCACTGACAACATTAGTTCGGATAATCGATGCTCTACTGTGTATATATATATATATATATATATATATATATATATATATATATATATATATATATATATATATATATATATATATATATAAATAAATAATTAAAAATAAATGAGATCAATTAATCTGAAATTATTTCAAGTAATGAAGAACCCTATAGTTAGTTAAAAATGAATTTAATTCCACTTTCTCACGACTGTCTGTATCGTCCTGCACTTGCATATTTTTTAAATTTCCTCCATGAATATGGTGAAAAGAAGAGGACTAAGGCTATCACCTTGTTAAACTCCTTTAATCATGTTAAAAGTCCGTAATTCTGTTATAGGTGTTATAGCCAATCAAAACCAATTAATACAAAGTATAAAACGGTTTGGAACTGAATTAAATTTAAAAATAGATGAAAACCATAAACAGGGAGATATTGTCCTCATTGCTGATTCCCATGAAAATCTCTAACAAGCAGTCATTGTGTGGGAAGCCGGGTTGGAAATAAAGGGCATGGTATTGAATGCAAAGAAAAGTAAGGTGATGCACATTGGTCATGAGAAAGAAGAAAGAAGTGATAGTCCTTTGCATGGAGGAGATATTGGAAACATCTCTTTGTCATTTGGCGACTTCGTAACTCTCCAACTCATGTTCCTGAGCATCCATATCTTTGTTTATTTCTAGGAATGGTTCTTCATTAATTCAAATAAATTCATTTTTAACTAACTATAGGGTTCTTCATTACTTGAATTAATTTCTGATTAATTGTTCTCATAATCATTTCCAATTCTTATGAAGCTTGTTCTATTGGCCATATTCTCCCTACTTATGGTTTTCATATATTTTTAAATTTAATTCAGTTCCAAACCGTTTTATACTTTGTATTAATTGGTTTTGATTGGCTATGGTTTTCTTATGGTCTTCATTTATTTTTTCATTTAAATTGGTAAGCTTAGCAAATATTTTTTTCATATACTGATTAATCTATACTTGTTTGTTTGTTTTTCCGATAACGACTTCCGAACCACCAGTAGTAATAGCATGTGTGGCCGATGCTTTTTCTAAATGGTCCGCCATATTAGTTCTCGTTGCTAAGAGTGTGTTTACTGATGCCTAATTTCTTTACACCTTAAAATTGTCTTGCTCGTCACTAAACACAAACCTCGCATAAATTACTTGTTTCATTTTCCTTTCAATCCATCTTAAATCTCAAATAATATATCTTTCGTTCGGACATTCCACAGTTACCATTTTATTTTAACTTTAAGTGAAATATTGATAATCTTGAATTATGGATCAATTGTTTGGTTTATGGTTTTAAATTAAATGATATAAAATACAATCAGAAAAGCTCAATTTAATGATATGAAAATAAAAAGTATTAATTTAAAAATTTAATAAAAATCTAATGACCAAAGAATTTAAAATTAATATCAATGAAAATTATTTACAAAAAGAAATGTTTATTCGTTTTAATATGGAATATTCGAACATGGAATATTTCTTGCAGATTTACTTGGCAAGACTTGGACTCAGAGTATTTATTTATTAGAGTATTCTTGATTATTAACTTATTTTCTTAGTTAAGTTAATTATTAAGCTTATTTTATTATATCTAGATTTAGTCATCCAATCATTACTTATTTATAGCTCTCTTAAATCATAAGGCACCTCCACGCTGAGAGACACAAAGGAGGAAGATGAAGAAGAAGAAGAACATTCATATAGTTTTTTTTTTTACAGTTTTTTTAATGCCTTGGTATGCTGATTCCAAAACACCTTACATTTCCCCTCTGTCTTTATAAATGAGCGAGTTATGGGCTTATTTAAAAATTAGTTGTTTTTTTTTGTTCTTAGTTATGTATATTCTGACGAGGTGAACCTTCAGAGTATTGAGGAGGCTGGTGAGCTGCTCTATGTTGCCAAGAAGTATCTGGTGCAGCCACTCACAATGACCTGCCTCTACTATCTGGTTCAACACACTTTAATTAGAACCCTATGGGACATTCTTTATATTGCTGAGGTTTTCAATGAAGAAGAGCTTTTCTCATCTTGTATCAAGGTAATTTTGTAATTAGAATTAATATATTCTGGCTCAGGATAGTGGCGCCCCCCTTCCCCAGCTACTAGGCTGCAGACAGCCTCTGGTCCTCCAGGTTGGGGGGACATTTACACTTACACATACCCAGAGCACACTATATACAGCACACTACATACACCCCCTCAATACAGACCAAGGTCACTTAACAGTACACACCGTAGGGTTACCTCCCCTAGAAAGGAGGGGGAGGTATGACTGGGTATACTCTAGAAGGTCCCTCCTCCTGGCTTGGAGGCAGCGTGCTAATAACCTGCTATTCTTCAATTCTAACTATTAAAGCAACACAAAATAGCTGCAGCCGGACTGTCACATATGATTCGTCCCAGGAACCGTCATAAGGACTTTAGAATAGCTTTCTGGAATGTTTTATCAATAAATAGACTAGGAGCCCTTCAGACACTTCTTACAGAACTGGATCATCTTGAAGTTGACATTGACTTGAAGTTCGTGCCATCACTGGAAGCCATAGCTTACACACCGAATCCGAAGACAATGTCCACAGAATAAGCTTCACAGCATACAATGGATAGATAATTGGCAGTACTTTCTTCCTGAGAAAGAATATTACATAAAATGACATGGAGGTCACCTAATGGTGTAGTTAATGACCAGATTAATCTCCTGCTTATTGATGAATGCCATAGATCTTACACCTAGCAAGTAAGATATCATTGAGGCCCAAATATTGACACTGACCTTGTACTGGCAAGAATTAGACCCAGAATTACCAGAAAGGATATTGTAGGCGTCAAATACAGGGGAGGTATGGTGTCTGGAAACTGAAGGATGAGAAAATATTAGGACCTTATCAGTGAGAACTTGATTGTAGGATGAAGGCTGAATTGCAGAAGGAAGGTACAAGTATCGATGAACAATGGTTAGCTTGCACTATCCATAATACAAGCTATCCATACTGTGAAAGAAATAACCTTAGGATTCAAACGAAAAGAAATACGGCCTACACATACTGAGAGACCACCAACACCAAGAATGAGGTCTATAGGAAAATGATTGGAAGGCACACTAGACTATCAGCTCAGTAATATCGAGAAAGGAGAAGAAGATTCACTGACGGAAGAAAAGGAATTGGCAAAGGAAGAATCTTGCGGAAGTAGAAGAACTTTGATGTTCTAGTGATTCAAGACTCTTCTTCCAAAGAATAAATAATGGGAGGAAGGACTTTGCCCCAGGAACTTCTTTCTACAGATCATCAGATGGTGTTCTGCTCACATAAAAGGAGAATATTCTGAAGAGTTGGACTGCTTACTGTCATAGCCTACTCACCAGGAGATCCTAAAGAGTTAGAAAGTGGAAAGAACCATCAATGACGAGGATGTGCCACCACCTGATCAAGAGGAGTTCGGGGAATCTCTCCAGAATCTGAAAAACAATAAAGCTCCAGGCCTGGATGGAATATAAGCAGAACTGCTTAAATATAGATATGATGAAGAAATGCAAAAGGCCTTATATGATCTCATTCTCTCTATCTGGATAGAAGAAATATGATATTAGAGAAGAGCCTCGAATATCAAATGGTCACACATCATCTTTTCATTGACCTAAAGACAGCTTATGACAGTGTTGACAGGGAAGAACTATACCATACCTTGGAAGTGCTGGATATACTCGGGAAGCTGATCCAGCTTCTGAAAATGACTATGAGAAGCACGAAATGCCTTGTGCGAAGAGGCCAAAACCTTTCTGAAGAGTTCGAGATGGATGCTGGAGTAAGACAGTGGGATGCATTGGTTTGCCTGTTATTTAATCTAGCACAAGAAATGACCATCAGGGAATCCCAAATCCAGGTTAGTGAGGCCATCTTCCATTGACTGGTAGAGCTATTGGGATTATTGCTGGATCAGCGTTCCCAAGAAGCCTTCATCAACATTGAGAGGGCAGCCAGAAAATTCGGTCTAGTAGTAAACGAAGCCAAAAGTAAGTAAGTAGTGGGCGGGCCAGTGGTGGAGGAAACCTGGCTGAGTACTTTGATGCTGGAGAATACAGATCCCAACGAGTGGTGAGTTTTGTCTGTCTGGGATCTGAAGTTAATTCTCAAGGAATGATTTCAGTCAAGAGATAACTTGAAGAATCTACTCAGCAAATCGGTGTTACTTCGTCCTCTCCTAGCACATGAAAAACATGTTTATCTCCTATCAGACCAAACTATGGCTATACAAGACCCTCATTTGCCCTGTCCTCATATATGGAGCAGAAACTTGGGACTCTGCGAAAGCAGATGAGAATCGGCTCCATATACTTGAAAGGAAAATATTGAGGAGGAATTTATCCGTGAAGGGGACGCAACCAGGAGCTCCAAAAGCATGGATGTGTGAAGTTTGTCAAGCTTAGGAGACTTTGTTTGGCCGGTCAAGATGGTTGCAAAGATGAACGACACTGAGATCCCCAAGAAACTCATGAAAGAGTTCCTACATTGAACATGCAGATTGAGAAGACCAAAAGCAAGATGGCTAGATGAAGTGGCAGCAGATGCTAGACTGCTTTTTAAAATATGGATCTGGACAGCTGGAGCACAAGATAGAGCCTATTGGCTACTGGCAGAGACTGCTGGATGAGGCCTAGATTCAGCAATGGATTGTGCGCCAAAAAAAAAAAAAAAAAAAAAATATATATATATATATATATATATATATATATATATATATATATATATATATATATAATGCTTATGCTCCACTGTATTAATATTTTCAAATTAAAGTTTTGGGTGACTTATAGGCTGATTGCTTAAAAAATATTAAGAATGCAGATGTTATAATTCTGGTCATCATCATCATCATATTCTTTCCCTCTCTACCGCTGTGCAGTGTGGGGATGCCCTTTATAGATCTTGACCCAAGTGTCCCTTTCTTGAACCAATTCTCTCCTCCTTCTCCAGTCCAGCCCTCACTTCCTGAACGCCTCCCGCACGCCTTCTTCCCAGGTGATCCGTGGTCTTCTTCCGTCTACTCTCGTCTCATACGTTATGAGAGCCTGGCCGTTCTCTCCGTGCTCATCCTCAGGAGATGCCCAAACCATCTTAGTTTATTTTCTTCAAGAGTGGTTTCTACTGGCTGTACCTCAAGGTTAGATCTTATTGTCGTTTTGCGGATCCTATCTCTTCTGGTCCTTCCTTCAACCTTTCTTAGGTATCTCATTTCCATTGTCTGGATCTGCCCTTTGTGTTTTGAATTAAGGATCCATGATTCGGAGGAGTAACGTAGGACAGGAATTCGGAGGGCAGGAACGTAGACTTGTAGACGGATAGCTTCGTCTTCTTCGTCACCTCTAATGCCTAAAATAAAATCCTGCACCTGTTCTAGGACTGATCCCTTCAGTCTCAATATTCTCATAACACGGTGAGGACGTCTTCCTATTCTCATACATTTGGTCTTATCTGGATTAATATCCATGTTAATGCTCCTCAACTCTTCCTGCATGATATTCACGTTGTGTTGTAGGTCCCGGACATCCGCAGCGAATACGACGAGGTCATCAGCAAAAGCGAGAACTGTATACAAGCTAGGCTGTAGGTTCCTATGCCCTAATTGAAAACGCCGCAATCTTGGTTTGGCTCTCTTCAGCCCCTTATCCAGCACCAATATGAAAAGTAGGGGACTTAGGCTGCATCCTTGGTGTATTCCCTGCGTCGTTTCAAACTCTTTGGAGGTGTGGTTGCCAGTCCTTATTATGTTTCTCGTTTTTCAGTAGAGACTCCTGACTGCCAGAATCGTGCCAATATCCACTTGTTTTTCCAACAGAGCTCGCTCTATATCCTCCGTTTTGACTCTGTCAAATGCCTTTTCTAAATGAACGAAGCAGATAGAAAGTTCTTTACCTTTCTTGATGGACTTCTCCATGACCTGCCTCAAAGTGAAAATTAGGTCCTGTGTACTCCTCGAGTTTCTGAATCCATACTGCTCCTCTCCGATCTGGCAGTCGACAACTCTTCTTACCCTTGCTTCTAGGATTCTTGAATACAGCTTGCTTGGCACACTGAGCAGAGATATTCCTCGATGGTTATTGCATACTCTATTGTCTCCTTTCTTGTAAATAGGCACCACCACAGCGATCTCCCAGTCCTTCGGTATCCTTTTGTTTTTCCATACCAAATTTAAGAGATGGAGAAACATTTCTTCACCTTTGCTGCCCATATACCGCATCATTTCGGGAGTTATTTCCCCTGCAGCCTTGCAGACTGCCAGCCCTGCAGACTTGCCCAGCTTCATCTTCGAAATAGCCTCCTGCAATTCTTCCTCGCTGATGAAATCGTCTTCTGCATATTCCACCTCCGCATTATCACGTCTCTTCCCTCCAGCAGCTCCTTGGAGTACTCTCTCCATCTCTCCATTATATCTTTTTCCTGCCATAAAATCCTTCCTTCCTTGTCCTTGATTCCCTTGAGTGAATCCGGTCTTTCCTTCCTCATTGTTTTGATGACTTTGTAGAAGATCTTTTGGTTCTCTTTTGCATTTTTCTCCATTTTGTGGCCAAAATCTTCCCATGATTTTTGTTTGGCTTGAAGAACTGCTATCTTGGAATCCTTCCTTCTTTCCTTGTACCTTTCATAGGCTGTAGGTGTTCTCTGGCTGAGGAAGTCCCTCCATGCTTTCTTCTTTTCTTGAACCTTATTTTTCACTTCATCGGTCCACCACGAACTTCTTTTAAAGCCGGATCCTGCTCTCTTCTCTCCACATACCAGTCTAGAAGCATCAAGGATGATTTTCTTGAATGATGACCAGCTTTGCTCTATATCATCACTATCCCATGGGTGATCAGAATCTCGTGCCATCCTATTTATTTCTTCTTGAAAGTATCGGGACATTTCTTCTTCTTTTAGCCTGTAGGACTTTATTATTTTCTTTATAGCTTTCTTATGTCTTTTGCGAGGAGTTTCTTCATTCCATAGTTTGACCAGTGTAGATTTTTCACTTCTTCCTGGTTCCTTTCTGGTGAATCTATGGATTTCTCTATGCGGAAAGAGTGCATAGAGATAGAGTATAATTTTGGTATCAGAGTAAACCCCTTAAAACTGGGACTTGTTCTGTTAATTTTTTTCGTTTAGCTATGGATACTAAAATTTGAGTAGGAAGAAGGCAAAAATAGGTGTTTTTTATACTCAGCATGGAAGTTCGACTGTTACATGCTACGGTGTTTGAAGCCTTCACTCTGTTAAATTCTATAGCTGCCATTGAGGATTATTCTATCTTTTTGACTTCTAAGGATTACAGACTACCTTTTTCCCCAGTTGTAAAGTATTCAAAAACCTTTTTCAATAATGACAATGGTTTGCAGGCTCATCTCTCTTAGTAATAATTACTATAGAATTTATTTATTTTAAAGCCAGTTGTCCTTCAACTATAGTCCGAAAGATTTCGGATGGCAAATGATGAATAGGAGGCCAGTCTTACCAAATTAACCAGTCCTTCCACGCTTCGTGTTAGCACCCAAAAATTCATTATTCATCTGTCTAGCTTGTTTTTGGTAGAATTTTATGCTGAAGGTGAATATATTTGAAAACTCACAAAACATGATAGTTTATTTAAATGTCCGTTGTTATAACATTAGAGGCCTAAGGGGAAGTGATGCGATGTAATGATCAAATGTGGTCACTTATCCTCTCCTTCTCAACTCCGCTCTCTCCTTATCAAAGGATTTAAGTTCTTATCACCGGCCCTGTTAAACCTAACCCAGATTTAGAACTGGATGGGTAACTGATGAGAGATGGGGATCTTGGCTTCGGTCAGGATGGTGGATGAATTTTGGTCATCTATCTACCAAAATTTGTGGTGAAGCCGTACAGCTTTGCGCTAATACTATTTTTAAATTATGTATGGCAACACAATGTTGAAGACTCATGTACTCCCTGTAGGGGTCCATTCAGATGAGGGGGGGCCCCAGTCAGCACCAAGTGGACATCACAATCCAAAAAGGAAACCAATCAGTCATCGGCAGTGCATTGACTTCAATATAGGACTTTGGAATGTCCTAAGTCTATGCCGTCCAGGAGCTCTACAAGGGCTCCTTTCATAGCTTGATCATTACAAGATTGACTTGGCTGCTATCCAGGATGTGCGATGGACAGGGTCCGGCATACTTAAGAAACAGAACCATAAGATTTACTACAGTGGGCATGAAAGACATCAGGTGTACGGCACTGGATTTGTTGTGAACAGACCTTTCGCCAACTTATCTTGGAATTTAAGCCCATTAGCCATTGAATCTGCATAATAAGAGTACATGGCACATTCTATAACTATTCAATAGTATGTGCCTTTGCCCCAACAGAAAATGCATTGGAAACCGAAAAGGACGAATTCTACAATTTAATCGAGAGATCTCTACATCAGTGTCCTAATCACGGCATATAAATTGTTTCTGGGGATATGAATGCCAAAATCGGACGTGAACTATATTACTACCCCACGATTGGTCGACACAGCTTACCTCTTGGATGTCCGAGTTTACAGAGGAGCAAATGTGGACTCGGATCATTATCTTGTGAGAGCTCATCTGAGGGATAGAATATCTCTTGTTAAAAGACAGCCAACAGGTCGAACCAAGAAAAGAAGAGAGCTGCCTAACCCCTGTTATGACAAAGAATATTGGCAGAAGCCAATATAGCCAAAAACGAGACCTACAAACTAATGCTTCAGCGACGCACACGAGCAAACACAGAGGAGTACTGACGCAGAAGACGTATAGAAAAGCGATTATTTCAGAGGAAGAAAAGGCAATGGAGGAACCAACAGCTGAAAGAAGCGCAGATCTTGAAGACCAGGAACGAAACTAGGAAATTCTACCAGATCAACATTGGAAGAAAGCCTTTCAAACCAAGATTAAATGCATGTAGAGCAAAGGATGGATCTCTATTGAATGACGAAAGTAGAATCCTTGCTAGATGGCGCCAATACTTCCAAGACCTCCTTAGCGAAGAAAAACCACCTCGTCTTGCTCCAATTTAAGATCCATATCCTCCCGACGAGGAAGAAATTATGACAGCCCTAACCAGACTTAAAAATAATAAGACACCGGCCTATGACGGCCTTGCAGCGGATTTCTTCAAACATGGTGGAATGAAACAGATCAAGACGCTTCAGGACCTTCTAATGACTATTTGGGCGAAGGAAATGATGTTGCAGAGCTGGTACAAGACAATAATTTGCCCTATTCACAAAAAGGGAGGACAGCTTGAGCATAGTAACTGTTGCGGGATATCACTGCTACCAGTTAAGGTTCTCTCTCTTGTGCTCTTTGATCATCTTCTTCCATTGGCTGAAAGAATAGTGGGGCCATACCTGTGCGGCTTTTGCAAGTCAAAGTCAACTGTAGATCAGGTCTTCACTGTGCGACAAGTGTTGGAGAAGAGCAGGGAATTCAACGTCCGTACGCATCATCTTTTCATAGACTTTAAAAGTACCTATGATAATATCGACCGAAAAGAACTCTACATTACCCTACAAGAACTCAGGATACCCAACAAGCTTTCGAGGATGTGCCACATTACGATGGAGGGCATAGAGTGTTATGTAAGGGTCCAAGCTGGAATAACCGAGCCACTCTCCTCGGGTAAAGGTATCCGCCAAGGAGATGCGTTAGCCTGCCTTTTCTTTAATATTGTCCTTGAGAAAGTAATCAGGAGCTCGAAAATTCAAATGTATGGAATAATAATTAGTCGATCAGTTCAGTTGCCCGGATATGCCGATGATATTGATATCATGGGAAGATAATATTAGGCTGTCTACGACGCATTCGTTGTCCTTGTTGAGGCTGCTAAGAGAATGGGCTTAATAATAAATACAAAATATATGGTATCAGGAGAACAAGCAGTACATGGCGAGGAAGTCCAAATTGGGGACTACAAATTTGAGAAAGTAAATGAATTTGTAAACCTTGGTTGTCAAGTGGATGTGGAAAATGATGTCTCCAGAAAAATTTGGTCTCGTATCGGCAAGTCTGTTCTGTGAGCAATGAAAGTACAGCTCTATAAAACTTTACTCTGGCCAGTCCTGAGCTACGGCTCTGAGACATGGACACTGAGCAAGTCGGATGAATCGGCTTTATTAATTCATGAAAGGAAGATCCTCCGATCAATCTATGGAATCATGGAGGGTCAAGAATGGCGTCAAAGGATCAATAATGAATTGTATGCCCTCTTCAAAGAACCCAATATAACCAGGTCCATTCGACTCAGAAGGTTAAGATGGACTGGACATATGGCGAAGATGGATGAATATTATATTCCAAAGAAAGCTTTTCTAGAAGAAATCCATGGGACCAGAAGTAGAGGAAGGCAGCAATGAGTTGTTGCTCTGCTGATAGATAGATAGTTATAACATTAAAACTTTACACAATTATAATATAATTGTTGTTTCTTTATTATTTATACTAGAGGGTTCGCGAACCAGGTGTCTCACGTCAGGGTACAGGCATTTTGGAAGCTAAAGATATTCATTGAGGACCTAAATTAATTTTACATCATTATTATTATTTTATTTATTTTTTAAGTACCTATTCACTCTGTGAAATAGTTACTTCAGTATAGGTCACCCATTTTTGTATTCAAATCTCTAGAAAATTATTTGATGAAATTCTTATTATTATACATTACAGGGAATATTTCAAATTTTGAAATATATATATATAATTTTGTTAAAATAGTAAAGTAATAGTTATATAAAAATAATAGAACTGAGGATCCGTAAAGAGCTATTTCACAAGTCACACAGTTTTAAAAAGCGGAAAATTGTTAATAGATTTATGAAAAAGCAAATGAAAATGGATTCATCTTGGAACAACTTCTATATATTCAATCAGAGCTGATATCTAAGCTCTTTAACGAAAATTTAATTTCGTTCTATTCAGTAAAAATCCATAGAAAGCTATACCAAACCCGATTTTTTGATCTACTTTGTGGATCAGCGTCAAAAACTATGCTGCAAATTTTGGACGTCTAATAAATATTCATTTCAAATTTCGAACCGATATCTTCTCCATTGTGACCTTAACCTTGTCACAAATAATATAAAATGGTGATTGTAGAGAACCTGGTTGTTGCAAGGCCAGAAGTCAAATGAGACAGCTGAAGTTAGAAATGGTAACCCTGGACTCAAGCCATAGTAATTCTGTGGATAGTTGACCTAACCAAAAAATCTAAAATTTACTCTTTATTGCAGCTTGTAAAGATTTAGCGAATGTGGTCATTCATTATCAAGCCAACATTATTTTCAGGAATCCGGACATCATAATGTGTTTGAAGTCTCTTTATCTGTCAGTTGAAACTCCTTTCTCTCTCCTCTATATGCTTCTCAGCCTAGAAGTGTATCTCACTGGAGGAGGTTTTACATCTATGGTCTTATGCTGCTTTGTGTTTTCCTATATCTTTCATATGGCCTGTTATTGGGCTCCTTTTTCTCACTAATCTACAGACATGCCCAAAGTATTCATAACCTGTTCTTATTCATCGAACATAAATGGAGATCCTCTCTTACTCAGCTGTTTCTAGTACTCTCTTTTTTGGTTTGTTTAAAGAAACTTGACCGTGTTGTCAGTAACTCCTTTAAGAAACTGCATCTATGTCTCAGTGCCTCAGTTGTTATTTTGTTGTTCCTCTTTACAAATCCAGTGCCATGTGATAGTATAGGATGAAACTCTGATTTGTAGATATGTAACTTTATATATACATTTTTTAAACTTCTTTCATTCTGACAACAATTTTATACTTTCTTGGTCCTATCTTTGAGACTCTGCTATCCTTGATCTATTTGTAAAGATTTTAAGATGATATTGGTCACTTTCTAATTACGACCTGTTATGGATTTTATTTTAGCTTCCACTGTTAAAGGATTGTCATATTAAAGATATTCATATTTATTTGAAACTACCCAATGACAAATTACAGAGCAGTGAAAAAAATACGTTTGTTTAAAATAATTATTTCCGTTTGTTAACTGGTCTAGTAAAATGCAGATAGTGGTATAAGAACAAATAGTACTAATTTACTATAGTTGGCTTCACGAAAATTGAGACTATCAAATAAAATAAATGAAATATTTTATTTTCTATTGATAAAAAGTTGTTGGCACCCTAAATTATACTTAATGATTTATTATTTCATTAGATTTGCTTGTGTGTTTTTGCGGCATTGGGCAGAAGAGGTTACATTAAAAAATACTCTTTAAGGTATATGTTGAGCTTATTTAAAAAAGTTATACAGAAACATTCATTAGGTTATAATTGGTAATTTCTAAAACAAAACGTTTGGAAGGAATCTTACACTTTTCACTCTTAAACACTGTTTGAAATAGAAAAAATCTACAAGATTTCTGCTTCTTTTCCTCTGTGGGTGTGAGTATATATCCAAACTAGTCTTTTCTTTAGTCGTTGAAAAATATATATTTTTTTTCAATAATGAACTTTGTAATTGTCAGAGAAAAAAAAATATTATCTTCCTCCCCTCGAAATTTGATATTTTTAGTTTCAAGATATGTAGAATCCGAAAATCAAATTTTAAAAAATCAGTCCGTCTGCATCTTTTCTCCTAGACTTTTTTTCTGATTTTTTTGAGATTTGGACACCAAAATCACAGGTCACCCCAGGATAACATTCGGAACTCAACATTACTATCTGCCCGGTGGCTGATCAGAGTTTTCATATGCCCATATCTTGACCATCCATATTTTTAGAAATAATAAACCTACACCATTGTGTAATAATTTTCAGTGTATAATTTAATTTTGCAGGAAGTGCATCAAGCCCTTGCCTCTTAACATCAAATTTGATGGTGTCTTCTCGCAGGATGAGATCCAAGGGCATCTCTCCAGCCAATACCAGTACCGCCTTGTGCGATACGGTTCCGTATATCTTGATGACCCTCAACAGTGCC
Organism: Rhaphigaster nebulosa; assembly: GCA_948150685.1. NCBI lineage: Eukaryota > Metazoa > Arthropoda > Insecta > Hemiptera > Pentatomidae > Rhaphigaster > Rhaphigaster nebulosa. The sequence goes on along the minus strand of OX411306.1, from coordinate 74,294,153 downwards.
AGTGTCTGGATGGTCGTCAGCTTCTTCTGCCTTTGTATGAGATAAGGACTTTAGGCGGGAGATGCATACGTCAGGATGCCCAGCATGACTCCCTTATAGATGGTTCTAGTTGCCGGGCAACTCAGGCCCCCCTATTTTCGGCAGTCCATTCAGGGAGCAAGTCGCCCTATCTCAGAGGTATCCAAGGTGTGGGGTGACATCGAATCTCTTCTTGAATTTCACCCCAAGGTGGACCCATTCTCCTCCTATGTTCAGGCCGATAGATTGAGTCCTATCCCTCGAGCCTCTCAGTAACAATGCCTGCGTCTTGGCAGCGGCCATGCTTATCTTTCGTCTCTCACACCGTTTACAGGCACACCTCCACATCTCCGAATAGTCTCGCTCTGCTTTTTGTGGAAACTATACCCACTAGTTCGTCAACATAGCCATCTCCAGAAATCCCTTCGCTTCCTGTTCTCCCAATAACTGATCGAACACTAATTTCCACAGGATTGGTCAGAGGATGGAGCCCTGCGGAAAGCCTCTCTCAATCCTTCTCTTGACCGGGTGAAAGAAACCATGCACCTTGATCCTCCTATCACTGAGATAACTACTACCGAGGGAGTACAGGTTGCTGGGGGCATCAAACTCCTGCAGCCACTGGAGTACAAAAGACCACCATACACTATTGAATAATATCATTAACAACTACAGGTATACGTTCAATGCGGTTGTGATCACAACGATACAAACTTAAACTTGTTTTCAGTGAGCTTTTATCTTTATCATGGTTACGATCTTAGCTTATTTTTATTCATCGTATATGGTGTTCATCTATTTTAAAATTGATACATTCAGTAATAATAAAAAAACAAACCATTTATTCTGCATTGAACGTGTATCAGAAAATAGTTTAATTATTTATTTTTAGTTTATATGGGAGAAAAATTATTTAATTTTTTTTTTTAGCCAAATATGCATATATATGCAGTATCTATCAAGTATGTAAAAGAACTCTCTAATATTGATTTATAAAGATTTGAAAACAGTTTACACTATTTCATTCATTTCAAATAAAAAACTACCTATTAAAAAAATGTTCTGAATTGAACAAAAATTGCAGTGAAAAAATGTTCATCAATAATATTTGGGAAATGATGGTAAAATAAAAAACTGTAGAAATAATTTTGTTTGTGTTTAGAACAAAATTTTTGAAATTACTTTTGCATTAATGCAACTTTGGGCAGAAATGGATTAAACTACCAGTCTTCAGGACTATTGTTTAATTATATTCCTTTTCTTTACTTTGCTAGAATATTTGCAAAGGATTTTATGAATTTGTAATTATCTAACATATTGCATTTGCACTATTTCAGATTATGATTCTGTATCATTATGAAATATGGAACAGCGAAACGGACAACTTGAGTGCTGGTACTCTTTGTCGCTTACTAGAAGAGGATCATATGAATATGACAGAAGGAGAAGTTTTGTCTATGGTACTTGACTGGGCAAAGAAAGAACTGAACAGTAGGGGCCTACAGGACACACCTCAGGGAAGAAGAAGATTATTAGAAGACTCAGGTGCCCTTTACAGAGTACGATTTCTGGCACTACCTTCTGCAGAACTTCTTGCCCTGGAAGATATCTTAACAGAGCAAGAATTACTGGCATTTAAAGACCACCAAGTACCTCATGGTTTCTGCAGTTTTACAAACCCTAGAAAACAGATTGTTCCTGTTGTTTGGCGATCAACTAGAGAGCTTTTGTCTAGTAGGAGTAAAATGTGGGTAAATAGAGGTGAAGTTGTTACTGTCATCGAATCTTCCTCTAGGGTCCTTGTCATTGGATTTGAAGTCTTTACTCGCCTTGCAGAGATAAATGACTACGTCAGAACTCCTGCTCCCAACTCTTCCTACAGGGAACGTCTCATTGTTCTCATCAAAGATCCAGATGGGAAAATGCTACAGAAAACAGAATATGACAGAAATGTTCACTTTAATAGCTCTCAATGTGTCAATCTTATCAGACCATTCTGGTTTGAACCCAATGTCAAGTATACTATTAGCATAAGTTTTATTGGGGGTCAGTACCCAATTTGTACATTTAATGATGCATCCAGTAAAGGTACAAAGTTCTTATTTGAAGAAGTGATGGTGGTCGATGGATCGACTCCAATCTATAGTAGTTTTATTATGTCTGTTTCTTATGCGTTATAATTTAAGATACCTGCCCTGCTATCCTCTTTTGTGATATGAATTTACATTCAGGATAATTCAATTTAATTGTGATGAAAAATAATGAGAGCTTGAATTAAGGCCCAGATAGACAGGATTAAGAATCAATAGATACTCTGTGATATAGTTTTCAGTGTCTATGCTTAAGATAAATATTTATTTAAAAAATTAGGTTAATTAAATGTATTAACTAACTATGACTTTTTGTCATAAGATAATTGATATTTTTTATCTAAAACTTGATTCACATTGTAGTCAGTGTAATATTTATGGAACTAAATTAGCATTTCCAAGGGTAATAGATGCTAGAATTTCTGTTATTTGATGTGAATCAGAGTGTTTTACTCACAAAAATGTTAATGAAGCTTATTTTAGAATACTGTATCCAAGAATATTCTATTTTTCTTGTTAACTATTCAAAGTATTTAAATAGTTATGTAATTAAGTAATTTTTATCTCTAAGTAGTTGTTAATGGACAAGCCAGAATTTAGAAAAATACTCATAATTTCTTGAGGGAAAACTTTGTTTGTTTGTAAAAATAGATTAATTCCTAATACCTCTCACAATTTTACCTGAGTATGTAGTCCATATTTAGTAACAATAAAAAAGAAATTTCTTTCAATTTTTTTTTTTTTTATAGATTCAGTCATTCCTTTCCCCATCTAATTATCTCTTACTTATTATAAATGAGTCCCTTCCAGAATTGTATTTTGTCTCAAATAAATATTAATTGATGCATGCATTTGCTAACTTCTAGAAATGCTTTTTATACATGGTGTATTTTATTAAAAACTTTTACTTAAAGGTCATAATTGATTTCCATCAAAAATTATAATAAAATACTTTGCAAAACTTCTCAAATTTGGTATTTGTAACTTATATATTGATTTAAATAACATACTAGATTTTGGTCTAAATTGGTGAGCCGAAAACGGTACTTTACTTGAAGGTCATATTAGACTTTCATCAAAAATTATATTAAAATATATACATAAATCATATGTTTCGGTAATAAAGCTCACAAACGCAATTTGGTTTCCAATCCAATTAAATATGTTTATTACTTGTTTTAAGTGTTAAAATTTAGTGTAAAATACTGGTTTTCCTCCCTATTTGTGTGTGTGTCAATAGATGGATGTCGCAACGCCAAGTGTTGTTTTTGAGATACTGCGATCTTCGGAAACTAGTAACCAAATTCAGGATCACTTTTTGAGCCATCGATTTATAGTTTAATAGGCATACAAGGAAGTCATGTGTTGTCCACATCAGATATTTTATAATTTTGATTACAATAAAACAAAAATGGTCTCCCATACTAATCATTAGTTCTTTATATTTTATTCGATTAATTATTCTAATAGAGATCTTTATTGGTCATTATAAAGCACAATCATATGCTTTCAATTAAGCATTTTGCAAAAAGTAGTTTAGAGATAAAACATTCCAAAGTTTTTATATTTGTGCATTAATTACCAAAAGCTTCTCCAGTATATCTTCCTTTTGATCTTATTCTACTACTATTCACAAAGGAAACCGAATATACAAAATATATAAATTCAATAGTCACTAAGTACACTTTAAAATAAAAATTTGTATTGGCCCTTTTTTCTGTAAAACTTACTGTTGCTGTATTTATTTGGTAAAAATGAGCTCAAACCATGGTATTTAAACTTCTGAGCTTTATTAAAATGAAGATACAAAAAAGATTAGTTAATTACTGACTTCAAAGTTTTGTAAAAAAAAATTGGCACAATCATTATAAGTTTAAAAAGTTGAACATCCATATAATTTTTATTAGTATCTTAAATATTTTTGAAACAGCAAAAATCCTTTATAATATGAATACTAAAACAATATACGAGTTCTGAAATAATAAAAAAAACTTAGTAACTATCTTCAGTGGAGTTGTCGATCTTCGGCTGGAACATTATTGATTGGTCGTTAAGTTATCACTCTTCTTAAAAATATCCAAGTAGAATCCAAAAACTTTCTTTGAGATAAATGGAAACAAAGATTAGATGTCACATATTTTAATTAATTAGATTGTCACTTATTCTAATAAACATGTGATGTGGGTAGAAGTGAAAACCCCTCTGAAAACCATTCCAGATACTGCTATGAGGTCAATATTTGATGTATTGCTTTGTTGAATGTAGAAATAACTGTTCTCTGAGAAATTTGAGGGTATTGGAGATAAGCCTGAGCTTAACTGTTTCAGAGCGCTGCATGCTAATTGAAAAAATTAAGGTTTTATTTTTTCCCAAAAGTTGGATCAAATGGATAATTACCCTTTTAACATTCAATTCATTCATTCATTTAATCAACTGGAGGAAAGTTTCTGAAAACAAATTGATGATTCCTGACTGACTGTATAAAGTATTTTAAGAGAGTACTGGCATTAATTTGCTTGTTGCTTAAAATTTGAGGAAAAAATTCTCTTCCAAATTAATATCAGAAGCAAATAAATACTGCCAGGAGGGGATATAAGTATAAATTTTGTTGTTTACTGATAGCTTTGAAATTAGAGCTTATTTCTCTGGAATGTTCCTACTTTAATATTGAAGTCTTTTGAATCTCATTGAATGAGAAATATTAAGTCCTTAAGCTCACTTATCAATTCTTGTTTTGTTTAGCCCTGATGAAGGCCTACAACTTTGTCAGAAATTTCGGCACACACTAAAAATGTTATTAATTGTATCATTTGTTTTCTTTCTTGATCGCACCCCTAACTTCTCCTAGATAATATCTAGAGTCAAGGATACCTCCACCATTATGAAATCTTTTGAATAAAGTATGCACACTTTAAAATTAATTAATATTCAACTAATAATTAAACACAAAAAAAGGATCTAATGAATGATTTGATAATAAATTATCATCTCTGATTTCATGCTTAAGACTAGCTATCTACTAATTACGTAGTAAGGTCCGTAAGTTTCAGACCTGAGGAAGAAAGAAAGGTGAAAGAAAAAAACTGGTGTTATTATTTTTCAATATATTCTCCAATTACTACACACTTAGGCAATATTTCTATACCATGAAAAAAAATAATTTTCTTCTTTGTTGGAAAAATGTTCTTCTACCGCTGCTTGGACCTCTTCGTCGGTGTTAAATATCTCCCATGAAGATCAGATTTTAACTTTGAGAAAAGGTAGAAGTCGTTAGGGGCCAAGTCTGGGCTGTAGGGTGGATGGGAGGTTTCTTGGAATCCACAATCATTTACAGCGGCCTTGGAAATCAATGCTGTCTGGACAGAGGCATTGTCGTGAAGAAGCTGAACACCTCCGCTCAACTCCCTCCCTTCCCCCGCCTTTTCTCTTTGATGGCATCTCGTAAGCAGTGAAGTAGAGCTGCATAATTCTCAGCATTCACTGTAGTGTTCCTTTCCTTAAAATCAGTCAGAAGTATTCCTCTACATTGTTTTTGAAAGCCCCAATCTTCCTGCTATTTCTTTGGTCTTCAGCCTCCGATCAGACAGCAATTTAGCTTCCAGAAGTTGGATTGTTTCAGAAGTGACAGCTTCCAATGGGCGACCACGATGCGGGTCATCATCCAGAATTTCTCTCCCTAACTTAAATAATCTTGCCCATTCTTTTATAGTGGAATACGAGGACTCCCCATACACACCATACAAGCGCTCTTAAATTTGTACAAGAGTAAGGCTCTCTTTACAAAATAATTTAATAACCCCACGAGATTCGATCTTGAACATTGTTAAAACAAACAGATTCCTTCAAGGTTAGATATGGACTGAAGAAGTGTGGGTGATGGGTATGGAGAGTGCAGGCATAGGCATGCACGGCTGTCCAGTCTCAGCCTGCATGAAGTAGGGGAACGAGAGATACCGCAAACTTATGGACTTTGTTACGTTGCATATTAATTGATTAATTTATGATTAAAATATCAGAAATTAGGAAACTTGTAATTTATTTTTTAATTTCATTAACTATTTACATTTCCTGTTTTAAATATTATTAAATTAAGTACATAGGTCCAATAGTTCTATACACTAGTTCCTCTGTACAACTTCAGGAGCTAATAAAATTACCAACTAGGATGTTTAGAGTCTAAAATTTTGATATTTGTTTTTGGCATACATGTGAGAAGCTCTTTTTTTCATGATATACAATCTTTGTTGATGGCCATAAGACTAGGTTTAGAATTTATTAGACTATTTAACTTAAACTAATGTGAATATTTTTTATCAGGTCTTATTTTAGAGGGAACAAGTAAAATTTAATCTGCTCATTTATACCTTTTATTTTGCTGTATCATAATTTAACTTAAATCAAATTGAGTTCAAAGGACTTTTTACTCTCATTTGTTTCATTTATTCAGTTTTTATTCCAATTTTTTTTTGTGCTGATGTTAAAGTAAAAATTTCACTGCACATTCTTGAACGTAGAGGAGGCATAAAAGTATTGTCTTTTCTGAAAGAATCCCTGTGAACAAGCCACAAGAAAAACACTGGTTATGAAAATAATTAGAAGCTAGATTTCAACGATATGCTCAAAAACTTTATTTTTCCAGTGGGACACAAGGATTTGATTTTTTGTACTTTTAAGTCTCTATGATTTAAAATCATATAAATTAACGTGAATTATAAAAGAAAATTGGATTGAAATGACAAGGCAGGCAAACGAAAACAGAAATGCAATTATTTTTTATTTTTAATAGCTTGATAAGCATCTCTGCTTAATCACACCTGGCTATTTTACTGCTACAATTTACTCAGTATCACACTTCTTACATATACCTTCCAACAAACTAAAATTTTTTGATGTTATTTATTTTATTAATTTACAGGCAATCCACAGCAAACATGATGTTTGTTGATGTAAAATCATACTTAGACTTCTTACATTATTATTATTAACAGTTATCTAATTGTTTTAGTCTATTTTTTAGTTATAGTAGAAAACGAGAAAGAGCAAAAGAATGAATGAATAAAAAATAATTTTAATTGTCTCTTAAGAATAACTACAATGTACAAAATTTACCCGGCTTAATGCTAACAATAACAGCACACTTATTGAATTATCTATCTGTAATTGTTATTATTGAAATACACACATTTTACATCAATGCAATGGCTTGATTATGGAGGTGTTGTTTAAAGGAAAGTGTGGAGGATTGGCGAATAGAGACAGGCAAAGAATTCCAGAGGGCGCTTAGTTTGAATGACGTAGGCCATAAATCAATGGGTTGAGAACTTGTATTTAGAGAGTGAATAGATGAAGGTAGGATGTAAGGTTTTTAGGTTCTGAGGACTTGGAAAAGAAAGTCACCAATGAGATATTAAAGCAGAAAATAGGAAAAAGGTACTTCAGGTCAATATAACAAGACGTGAGAGCGTCTGGGAAACTCGAAAATAAATCTTATGAAAAGTCTCTTCAATCTCATCTTTTGCCAGGCTAATAGCCCTCTATATACCAGGCATGTATAAAGAGAGCAACTATAATGGATGAAGACATTGAAATCATGATAAAATAATAACAGTAAATAAAATGGAACAAAAACAAATTTGAGAGGAAAAAGTGAAAAATACAATAAAAAAATAATTTATTACATTAATTCAAAAAATAAGGCTCAAATAATCCTCTGTATTAATATTTTTTAAATATTTCAGAAATATTTGGCCTCTTGTTTCATAATGTTAAAAGAAGAAAATTAGTATCTATCAATTCTCTTTGATAGTACTGAATTCAAAGATTGGCTTAGGCAAATTTTGATGGTGACTCCTAGATCCAATTCAGAGTCATGTCAGTACAACTACTTATCCTTTGCTGTACTGATACAACTATACTGGCATTTACTCCTTACTTTTAATGTTATTGTTAAATATATCATACTTGCTTTTTCCGTTACATCAACTTTATAATTATCATTTATATCGCTGTCCTGAAATCCAAAGAAATAAAACTCACCGATTGGTTTGACTCAGCATAAATACGGCCAGCCACTTTGTAGTTTTTTTATTTTTTCATGAAGCAATAATCCAAAACAAATTTATTCTCTTTTTGATAATCATATTTTAACTGATCCAGATGTGGATTCAAATCTCATTTAGTTTTAAGTATTATTAATGTAGTCTCAATAAATGTTATTATCTATTACTTGCCATAGTTTTTATGCATTCAAAAACTGAATTTGAGGAAGAAAAAAAATATACAATTATTAATGAACAAGAATTTACTAATTACTAAATTGTAATATAAATATGAAGATTTTCCTATTCTTTAAATCCATAAAAAAGTTATGAAGTTCATGGTAATTTAAAGAAATAAACTTCTGCTAGATCCAACATTTTTATTTTACAAGGTGATTTTAAAAACATCTAATAACCAAAGTTTAATGAATTACAATTAAAAAATAGTAATAAATTATTAAAACTAAAATGATCGAAACAAAATAAATTAATTTTATAAAAATTCTTACTTCTTTCTAGATAAAAATTAATACTAAAATATAAAAATTAAGGATTCATTTAACTAACATTTAATAGTTTCTTAGATTAAAAACAAACTGGTATTTATTAAATTTAAAAGCTAATTACTAAAACAAACATTATTTAGTTGTAAATAACAATTGTTTGTAAAACAAAAATAATCCTTTTATTCTTTAAAATAAACATCGAGATATACCAACAGCTGGTCACAATAACACTAATTGCATGATAAAAGAAACAAATTAAAACTTTGTAGAACATTAATCTACTTGTAAAACAAAGAAAGTAAAAAAATATTAAGATAATTCATGTATCATTAGTATATTCAAATAAGAAATCAAATTAAAAAACAAACTAAATAATATTAAAGTTTAAAATAACTCAATCCTCTAAATTGAGTACTCAAAATAAACTAAAAACAAATAGTACAATGAGAATATAGATCCTGAATAAATTAAATTTCAAAGAAAATATAACAAATCATCAAGATCAGGATTTGGAGCTCTATGTAAGCACTGACTAACAAGAAAGGCTAACTTATGTGCATACTGACATTGAGCAGGAACTCTTACTGTCCCGCTCCAATTGTAGTATAAATGGGTCATTTTGTAAGCAAGTCGTTGCATCTTGTCAGCATCTAGACCTGTTGAATCATCTATTACATTGTAGGATGTGGGGCTTACAGTACCTTGACGTACTGATTGGGATACAAGGAAGAAATCATAACGGTCAGGAGAAGTGATGCAATCATCGGCAACTGTACCAGGGGTAGCATTACTGCCATTGAGGAATAGCCTGGTATTAAGCCTTTTTGTAACTATCACAAATCCTAACTTCGGAGGTTTGTCTTTGTAGATCTCAGAAAGTCGTTCTTTGACGATTCTTACTTCATGGTTATATACAAAAGGTATTTGTCCTTCACCAACACCATCCCGATAAAGTATTATCATTGAAGGAATGCTACCATCATTATTTTCTTTGTAACGAATAATAGCTTTGAATATATTCATGGCTAGGTCATTAGATAATTCTTCTCCATGAGAATGGGGAGTCACAGATGAGTAATACCTTGAAAGAGAAGGATTCAATGAAGCAACCATTGCTCCATATGACATATCTTTTCTAGAGGCATCATGACATACATCATATCCCACCACCATTAAACCTTTCAGTGGATTCGCAATAGTCCAAGGAATACCACCAAGTTTACAATTTATTTGAATGGCTATTTTGGTAGAAATCGCCATTAGGTTTTTGGAATTAAAATGTTTTGCCACTACAACTTGAGTGGGGACTGCTCTGTCAACACAACATTTCTTTTTAATGGCCGCATATCTGTCAGCACGACTGTTTGGTACAATGCAGAGTATTAATTGAGGATTATGCATAGAAATGACAGAATCCAATGCTTCAACAAAACTACCACATCTGTCATTTATGACCTCAGTCATTCTTGGTGTAGGAACGCGGAAGTTTAAACTCTCAGCTGCCTTTGCAAGGGTATGAATGAAGCTGTTTACTTCACTCTTAGTTCTCCCTAAGTAAACAATGGACCAAGATTTGAAATTTCCACTAGTTAACATAGAATGATCTCTCATGCTTCGGGTCCAATCGGCATCATTACCTGCAGCAACAGCTCTATTATCTCCAAAATATATCTTTTCCATTGGAAGGACCCTACCATCAAAAGTTATCAATGACTCGGACAATTTCATATTCCATGAATCCAAATCTTTGGTGATTTCTTTACTCTCTTTAAGTCTATGATTAAATTTCAATAATTTTTCAATTCTAAGTTTTGGTGTGACTCGAGTATGCTCAGCAAGTGCCCTCATGAGCTGAAAGTTTGTTCTCATATCATCAGTAAGTCCAGTCAAACGGCACAATTCAGGAACCAGATAAATGATTTCTGTCATACCAGCACGAACTTCCCGAGGTTTAGCTTTAGAAACCAGCATAGGTTGATTTGGTTCTCTAATTTTAATTCCGTATCGTGCCTTATAGTATTCACAGTAAGTAGATGATTCTCCATTCTTAATTTTAAATTTAGACATGGGTGTACAATTAAAATTCACATCATCGATCCGATATGTACGATTATTGTAATCAGTTAATACAATAGTACCTATGATTGCATTTTCAAAGGTCTTTTCCCAATCTTCAGATGACCTGCACTTAACAATTAAATCAAGCACAGTCTCACAACGCATCACTTTATATGTTATTTCAGCATTCATGAGAATGTGATCCTCACACTGTCTTATGGAAGTCAAATAACCTGGCCAAAGCTCCATCCTATACTCACGAATCTCAATTCGTGCTTTTGCATCAAAGAAATTTCGGCCAACCATCTGTAATTTGAGATTGTCAAGGCACTTGCGCATAATGATGTTAAAAACTTGGAGATACTGATAATCTCCCATAACAACATCACCGACAAATTTGATAGTTATTCTGATTTTTTTTCTGTCAGTATCTCTTAGGGAGAAAAGTTCAATAGGATCAGTTTTCAACCTATTGCATACATACAAAACAGTACCATCGAAAAGATAAGCACAGTTAAAAATATCTTTGTGTGGTTTAAGTAGAGCCTTCTTGACTGAAGTTCTCTCTTCTTCCGGAGAAAAATCAACTCTATATTGATACAAGGCCCAATCAGGATGGGTTTCCAGTTTAAAATAATTGGCTTGCAGTTTCACTTTCTGGCCTGTTGATCCCTGTTTAGTGACAAGTTCCTTCGGTCTCGACCTAATAGAAACAAAGTCTAATTTATCTATAATTTTTCTCCCTCCTGCTCTTCTTGGTGTAACTGAAAGCTGTTTAATATCGCCAACAACAGAAGCTACTGTAGGGAGACCAAGTTGTGGCTTGGATCTAACTCCTCTTGCTTCAATTACATTATGGGTCACCTCGGTTTTTTTAGAATCTTGTCTTGCTCTGCCTCTGGCCCTTCCACGAGCTCTTCCCTCTTCCATATTTCCAAAATAAAACCAATAAATAGATTTATATAAATATATCGACTTACAATTAGAACCGTGAAGACAAACCTAAGCAGAAGCCATTATACAAAATGGCTAAGAAGAGGCTACAGACAACTACTTTACAGGAAGCAGACAACTTGAATCAAACTTGTTGGGTGTTTATATAAATGTGATTTTTAAAAACACCTTTTATGATATAAATATATTATAAAGGATAAAAATTATTTATTTGTGTATTTATTATATTTTACTTTTAAAATATATTGATGTTTAATTTTATTTCGAAGTTTGATCTAATGCATAAATACATTTTAAAAATTATTTTATTTTTAATTTAATGAAAAATTTATTAAAAAATTAAAATAAGAAGAAACCGTGCGTAAAAAAATATAAAATTTATCTTGTATTCATTCAGCCAATAGCTTCTACGTAGGATTGAGGTACGTAATCACGGGGGCGGCCCTTCACCTTCATCATCCTAAATGAATTTTTTTTTAATTTACTCTTGAAAATCAATATTTGTGCATGGAATATAAATGAACCGCTGATTTTGAAAAAATGGTTAACTCCTTTTGACTAGTTATAGATTTGCCTCTTCAAAATCAAACCAAGAGCAGAAATTATTAGTCCCCTCCTGGCTACACGCCTGCTTGTATTTCGTAATAATTGATTAAACTGGTGAGAAAGTGGGTGGTTAGGAGTAATTTTTTTTGGGGGGGAGGAAGAGAAAACAATGCAATCAAATTTATTTATAACTAAAGTAGCATTTGTATATACAGTAAAATGGATTTTTACTTCTGGCGACTCATATTGGATAACATGAATCAATTATAAACTACTTATCTGCTATATAAATATTAATATAAATATATATATATATATATATATATATATATATATATATATATATATATATAAAATGTTGGTAATTACTTATTCATAGGTATTCATAATTATATCAGAGACGTTGCCTTTATAAGTTGTCAGGATCTACTTTTTGTCAGCAGGTAAAAATCGAATACAAGAGCTGTTTCTTCTCAAGGAACTGTTAGGATGATTTAGTCTTGCTTTTGCTAAAAAATATTGACTATGATCCAACTGATAAATGCAAATATTTCCAATCGATTAAAGTTTCTTATAGTAAGGGGCACCAGTCTCTTAACGCTGGTTAAAATTTTATCTAATTATTTGATATTATTTCTATTAGCTATCTTTTCAATCTGTGAAATAACATCGCTTACGAAAAAATGGCTGTGATTAGTGATTTCCTTGAGACCTAAAATATTGAATTTCGATAGTAGATGAAGAAAGTAGCTCAGAAATATTGCAGGTACGTTAACATGTAATTGAACATTTCTTGGCCTATCAGGCTTATACATGTATAAAATTCTGTATTTACTCTAATTGTTAATAATTATGTAATATTAAATCGACATTTTGGTGTAAGCAGAGTGAAGTAAATGGTTTTGATTACCTACTTAACCTACACAAAAGAAAATATTCTTGCTGATTATTAGTGACAGTGTATAAACTCGAATTTTTTCCTTGTGAGAATAGTTGAACAAGAATAAACAATTTTGTTTCATATAAGATTTGTTATTGACATATCGCATATCCATAATGAAGGAGTCAAAACTAAAAATTCCTAAGGTCAGAAATTCTAATAGTTGTACTCCTATCTTCCCAAAGAGCAGCCAGTCCCCAAATATCAGGTCAAAATATATGTTGCTGGTAGATATAATTGGTGATATACCAGCTGGATGCTAAAACACCCTGGGGGCTTCTATGTAGAACAACCTGTCTCAAATTTTCATTGTAACAAAAATACATTTTTTGACGTTTGTCCCTTTCTTTCTGGATGTGCTATGTGTTATTAAAAATAGAATATCCCAAGAATAACTGTTTCAACATTTGGGGAATCATGCGTTTCTGACGTTTCTGTGGCGTTTCACTAATGTCTGTGAGGTTATTGATAATCAGTATAATCTAAGTATTTCAAGTTTTTATTTCTTTTTCTATGTAAATTGTATTGATTATGACATTGTTAAGGTAACAAATCTTATGTATAAAACTCTACACTTTGGTTAAATGTCTCCTACTCTGGAGTAAAAAAACAAAACATGAAAATAATTCATCTGGAGGCTTAAAATTTCTGAACTGTTATAAAACTAAATAAACCTAAAAGAAGAAGCCCCAAAACACTAATAAAATGAAAAATATATTTGGCAATTGAAAAAATATACTTTTCAATTGTATATGAATTAATCAATCATCACAACAGTCAAGATTCTGTCAATTGTGTCTTATTATAACAAATATTATTTTTTCCTCAAAATTGATGAATCCTTGTTCTTAATTTTTGGTTAGCGTAGTTGAGTTAGTAGGCACTTCATTCTGGATACCTGCCCCTTCAATCTCAAAAGTTTTCTAGGTGGCTTTCTTACAGAATAACTTCCTTCCTTACTTAATTTCCAACGACGTCATATCACAAAAATTTCATATTCCATAGTTAAATTTGGACAGCATTATGCAAAAGGGAACCAACCCACAAAACTTGATTTTGAGGAAATCTACATTACCTTTGAATTGTTCCTATAAATTATAAATTGATCATAGAGAAATGGAGAATTTTTTGTATCCTTAAGCTTATTTTTTATTTATTTTTTTAATTAAGAAAATAAATACTTCAACTTAATATTTCTTTAAAAATGATTTATTTTATAGCTTGGTTCCTTTTCGTTAGCTGAAATTCTGATGAACCTTACCGTAAGAGGGAACCAAGATTTGGTCCTTCTCCAGAAATTGAAGGGGTAGTATTTAATATGTACAGTGAACCAAAAAATTAGTTATAATTATTTGTATCACAATTGTAAAATATAATTTATATTACTTCTTTTTTAGTGTAATAATGTATATGTTCAGTTTAGGTGATTATCAAAAAAGTACAAAAGTATTGAAATAATTGAAATTTTAGAGACTCGTTCTCTGAGGTATAGATTTTTGAAACAATTTCATTTTCAGTACTCAGGTAACTTGTCGAATATTCTTCAACGCTGGCGTCCAAAAAAGGAATCAAATGTAGTAACATGTAGCATTTTAAAATTTAAATTATTCAGATGAGATAAAGTTGTGTTAATAGTTTCTATTAATCAAAAATGTTAATATTTAATTTTTTTTTCACTAATTATAACAAATAATGATACTATTCTTCATATGAGGAATATCTTTGCATATTAATTTATTTTAAATTAATTTAAAAACATAAAAAATGGCACACTTTCATGAAAAAAATTATAGTTAATTATTATCAAATTACCTTTCTTCACGTTCAAGGTCGTTGTGGGTGCCAAAGAGGTGAGAAAGGGAAGAATATGGAGCGAGGAAGAAAGAAGAATGCAGTCTGAAAGAATGAAGAAGAGGTGGGAAGAGAGGAGGAGAGGGGAGTGTGTGGGGAAAGTTAGGAAGAAATGATATTTATGCGTGGTCTGGAAGGCCGTTTCGTGCCAAAAAAAAAAAAAAATGATGCATATTCTAATAGATATAATTAACGAATTCAAAAGCAATTTTAAAAATAGTACATTTGAAAGAAAAGAAATAATAATGAATTATTATCTACCAGTATTGGGCGTTATTCAAATATTTTTTCGTCTATAAAGACATAACACTTAACAGCCAACTTAACAAGACCATATCAAACAGTAGGTGTATTGAATGGCAGAAACCTTGCAACAAAACTTTAATCCTGAAGGTTTTTAAATATTAAGAAAAAAGATACTAACCCGTTTCTTTTCTGTTGGAACCGAAACAAGGACTGATATTCCTTCGTCAAATAGAACCAACACGATTTGTTCTTTTCTCAGAAAAACTATCAAGAGAAAAGAATTTCCGTAATGGAAGCAAAAACTTAAGGCTCTTTTCACTGAAACAAAATTAGCACATTTTCAATATTCAATAAATCTACGAGGCTTAGTACCTTTTTCTGAAATATCAATCTTCAATCTCCTATCAAGCAAATTTCCAAAATTAAATCATAAACGTTTATGTAAGCTTTGAGATTGGCTCTTTTTAATGGAAATAATACACTAAGCCATCATCATGAATTTTTATCCTAAAACCTATTAAAAGCTCTTTCTTCTCATAGTCTAGAAAGTTAATAGGAAATAATTTTTAACTCTTATATATTCTATGATTTCTGTTTTCCTTATTGCTAAATACTAGTAATTTTTTGTGGATTTTGTATCGTTTTCTCTTGCAAATCTGATATATTGTAGTAAGATTCTTAATCATTTCAGATCATTTTTAATTAAGACATTTAATTTAAGATTCTTAATCAAGAGATTAAAAATGTTTCAGAGGTGCTATGGTTTAGATTTGTGGTTCTCAAACTTTTTGTCTAGTGGCATACTGAAATTATTGAACAAAATTCACGGCACCCCTGTTATTATTATTATTTTGATAAGTGAATTAATAAACTATAGTAGTAAATAAATAGAAACTTAAAAAAACATAATTATAATAATAAAAAAAATATTTTTGGTTTTTATAATTTATTTAACTTAATTTAATACTTTAATTTTCTAATACTTTAGAATTTTGCGGCACCCTTCTGGCATACTTACAGCACCCACTTAGTTTAGACATCTAAACATTAGTTTAGATTTTTATATTAAGTGTAACTGGTAAGGAGACAAGTCTCCAAGCATATAAGGTATATTTCCAATATTCAAAATATAAATTTAAGTTTTGGATTGAACTGGTTTCGAAGCGACCAATGTTTACCTGACCAATCTTTTTGGTAAAATAAGTTGAAGTCCCTCTCTGTTTATTCATCCAATACCTCTACCTATTTTTTAAAATTTAGTTTCTAAAGAAAAATCTAATATCTAATATCCTGATTTCTGAGGTAATAAAAAGTAAAAGTGGAAAAAAAAAATTTATTGAACAAAAAATTATGTCAAATGTCATCAATTATAAGAGAAAAATGCAAAATATATCAATTAAAAAAAAAAAAAAAATGAGACACTTGAATAAGTGAAATTAAGTTTATTCATTTTTAAATTAAAGCATTTTATGCCGGGTCGATGTTTTCACAAATCCTTTTCATATTCTGCAGATTCTTCTCAGCTTGCATTATTGTTATTTTCAGTAACTTCCTTATAATAATTTAAGTTCAGGAGGTCCTTCCACTCATTATCAAAATGCTAACAGATTAGCCACACCTGTAATAATAGCTAGAGCTACAGGAATCTTACATTTCAGTAATATTCCTGGTTTTCTTGGTAATTTTTTGGAAGGCCTCTATGTTGTCAAAAAAATTCATGTCTCACTCAAGAAGTGATCTGAAATGCCACCGTCCAGGTGCACCCACAACTGTGGAAATATTTTGATCTAATTCCTCAAGTTTGAACCCATTTTTAAAATGGATTATGATGCTTTTGGCCAATACGTCTTTTCGAGGTGATGTAGTGATCTATACAAATTATAAAGATTATCAAGATGGACAGAAAAGCATCGTTTCCAGATCTCTTACTCCAGAAAGTTTAGAGTTTATTGGTTTTTCAAGTTTGATAAAACTACAGAAAATATTGTAAGATAGAATGATTATTGAAGGAAATGATGATCATATTTGTAACACTCGATATTAATGGTGGTAATATTTTAATATGTATTGATATTGGACAATATTATCGTTATATAATTTAAACAGACCAGGTGCGAACAAAAGATAATAAGGGACGAGCAGGTAGAAAGAAGGGTAACTGACAGGCGATGACAGATGTCACCACATAAGAGATAAGGGATAAGTTAATTTAAAAACCCTACCGAGAAGTTAACACTGTAACAAAGCCAAAAGCTGGGATACCTGATCAATTTTAAGAACTGTTCCTCTTAGGCTTCGGCTGACCTCTAGGAAAAAGTGGAGACCGCCTGGAAAAGGTATGATTAAATTATACTAGTTGGATAATGGTTCGCAGATACCGGCTGTCAGGACAAGGGATGGAGCCATCCGATGAAATCCCAGAAATTCATCCCTCTATAAAACTAGTCGGCCAATGAACAACGTTTTCGACTCCCTCTTAGGCAGAACAAGAGAGAAAGGGAAAGAGAAGCAAGAAGGTGAAAGGGGGGGGGGGGACTTCTAGACTGTTCGAGGCTAATGCAAGACTTCCTCTCTGAACTGTGACCTCGCCTGATGCAAAGCTTCAAGCCTTCGCCGGAGGAACCATCAACACCAATTAGTACAGATAAGAGATTTATGTTAAAACAATTAATGGCTAAATCTAGGGTGAATCATTCCATGGTTAACTTTTTATGGTTATAGTTTGTTGTTTTAATTTTGAGGAATAAAGATAAATGTTAGCAGGCAGGTTGTTCTTTAGTAACCATGCCCATGTTTAATTTGAATATATTTCATTAAGATAGCAGTAACTTTGATTAACATTAGTATTAAAACTAAAAGAAGGAACATTATCTTGGTTAATTATTCAATAATGTTAACCACAAGCTTGGAAAGGTATCCAATTTAGAGGACAAGGTAAGAAATTCAAAAGTATTCATAAGCTTACTTAATTTTGGGATAATCATCCTCAATGATTGCCCAATGGTATCCCTATATAAATAGACTAATGTATTAGCAGCTAAATAGATATCAAGCTCAACTCAACCTAGATAAAACATAGCAATTTATCGATAGGGTCATTCCTTGGCATTATAAATACCATAATGAGGATGTCACAAATTCTGAACTGAACAATGCCTAATTCCTATTTATATTTATAAACTTAAGTTTAAAGTCATGATTGTTTTGTTAAACTACGAGTATAGGCTACTGGGGTTTGTTAATATGATTATTAAAAATCATTATAGACTATCAGAGAGGAAAAAAAAAAAATGGAATACCTATTGGAGAAAAAAATGTATATTTATCTATATCAATCAATATTGTCAGTATTATAAATTTGTACTTCTCTAAAGTACAAGCAACCTGATGTATTAGGATAGCATTGCTTAATAAATAAAGTATTTCTTTCCCTAAAAATTTACTGAATAATAAGGTAATTTAAATAAATATATGATTTACCAAATAATTCATCTTCAGATTAAATTATATTAAGTGGCTGTATCAATTTTATTCAGTTATTTATTTATTAAATCCATGATAAATAACTATTAATTATTAAATCCTGATAAATAATTAGCACATATTTAGTAATATAGGATTGTGTGTGATAATAAAATACAATTAATTGTTTATAACAATTTATTTGCAGTTGAAAAGGAATCTACTACTCACTCTCAAAGAGAATAAATTTACATTGAAGTAATATGTACATATAAAAATGAAAAAATATTGAAACAAGGAAATACATATACCTATAAATAACTAGTAAATTTTATAAATAATATTAAATATTGTCTTGTCCCTGATAAATTACAGTTAATGATATAGATAATGGTAATTATATACATTATTATAATACATAGTTATACATAATGAATAATGAATTGTCAAAACATATTGTCTAAGTAGGAAGACCTCAAAATGAAGACTGTTCTCCTTGAATTTTACAGATAACATGTCTAACCCAACCTTTTGACAAACTGGTGTTTTCTATGACAGTTGAAGCAACTGAACAGGAATCGTAATCATCATCCAATTTTGAATCTACATCACTTTCTCTTGTTGAACTGATTAGGGGAAGGGATTTTGTACAGCTCATCTGGAAGTATGATGCCCTTAGATTAGGTGGTTTGTCAGGTACAGGTGGTGGAATCTTTTTGTTGCTAAGGCTTTTTGGAAGATATTGCTCCAGGACTTCTTCAGGTTCACTGAAAATGGCTGAATCCCTACAAACATCCCCAAGCATTGTTGACTCAATGGCTTCAAAGGATCTTTCATAATAGCTGTCAGCTGAGCCGTCACTCTCCACTGTCTCATCTTGTTTCAATCTAGCACAGCTACTTTCTTCTCCATTTTGCTTACTACTTGGTGATTTAGGAGACTCCAGTTCTGAAGCAAGAGAGAAAACAGAGTAAGGCCTTATGCCTAGGAGAGAAGCTGCCTTCTTGGAACTGGTGATGTTGGGAAAGAGTGTTCTAGGGTCAGCATAGTCCGATGTTTCAGAACCGTGTGCTATCCTAGCTCCGAGGGCTGAACTACCTTGCTTGTAAACTGGCAAACCTTTTTCTTCTTGCTTTTTCTGCCTAAACGTTTTGGTGAATGCCTGTCTGATCTTACTTGCACGGTGCTCAGTCTCTATTTGATCTAGGGTCTCTGAGCTAAGGCGTAAGCTTGCTAATTTGTTACTAACAGTTGATATGACTTGTTTTATGGTAGCTTTTGTAAGACTGGTTTTGTAGATTTTATGTTCTGGGTGCAATAGGTCATGGGTGCTGGTATCAGGGGTGCTATCATCCTCTGTATCATCAGGCAGTGGGAACCTGTGCCGGGCTATGGAGTGCTGGCTTTCCACATAGCGTTCCATGTCCTCAAGGTTTAGTTCCTGAGCTTTGTCAGAAGCTATTGTGAATGGCCTGTCTGGTGATACCCTGGCTTTGTGCCAATCAGGAGTGCCCAACTGAAAACCCCTTGGTAGAGACCCAGCCTTTGTTGAGGTAGGGGTAGATGCAAGGTGTTGACGTTGTTGTTTGAGCCAGACTGCTGGTGAAGTTGGCCCATCCACTGATATCTGACTGCCGGACAGTGATAATTCAGGTGAACTGTGAGGTTGATTAATAAATGAGCGTGTTCGCTTCAGCTGCCACAAATTGTCATAGTCCCCTTCCACTCTTTGAAGGCTCCCTGAAGACCTTGACAGTCCCTCATCTTCTTCATCACTAGTCTCTATCCTCGCTCGCCTGCTAGTAATATGGCGCTGTTTCTGCAATACTCTTTGAAATTCTTTATTCTGCATGAGAAGTTGACTCACTATCTCCTCTAAGCTCTTTTTCCTCTCTTCTTTTGGCTGATCATTTTCTATTGGGGTTTCAGTACAGCCTCCAGGGTCAGGATCAGTGTGTTCTTCCTGACTTTGATTTTCAGCTGGGTAGCAAACTTCTTCAGCTTCGGATCCACCCATTTCCTGCAGAAATAATTAAATATTTAAGTATTTAAGATATTGACTAACTTAAAAATAATTTAGTATTAACAGTGTTGTTGACATTTTATAGCCACTCATAATTCAGCTAAATGAATCAGAAATCCCAATTAATAATTAAATACATTTATTTTAAAGATTTACCACTTTATTTTCGGTGGTCGCTATTTGGCTACCCTCTGATTGCGTTTTATTTTCTCTCCTCTGCCTAACATGACCCTAAAATTTGAAATAAGATAATTTAATAAACAATCATTAATATCAAAATATTTTAAATAAAACAAAAGTAAGCAAATATCAATTTAATTAAGTAAAAATTGAAGATAAATAAAGAAAATTTTTCTATGTGTCTCTGAGTTTACTTAAGAATTTTAGAAGTATCAAAGTCCTCCGTCTTACTCCTTCCATACCCTACCATCCCCCCAAAAAAACTTATTTTAAATAGTGATTTTTCTTAGTGTCTTTTTACTTTAAAAATGTTGAAAATCTCAATCATTGTTTACACAAGTTTTCTTAATATTGTTGTAATGATTATTATCACTCAAAAAATACCTCATTTTAGAGAAAACAATTAGCAGTTTAAAAAAAAACTCAAAACTCAAACTGACTATAGTTGAAATGAATTAAACATCCAACAGACAAATTGCACTGTTGCACTTATCGACTAATAATCAATAATAAAGATAAAACTTTACAATCGTGTTAAATTGTCACTGGCTGCAGCTGAAGATCACCTAGTGCTAACTAACTGCTTTGTTACATTCATATTCATTGGAATTATTAAAATAATTACTGCTTTAATTAGATATTATTTAAAATTATTAGAGCTGTCGACTTCCACTCATTAAGTTTGCTTAAGAGATAAATAAAACCTGAACGGATCCTTTTTAGTTGAGGTCAGGGCCTTAACCTGATTTCAATTATTATTGCTTTAATTAGATCATAGATGTTGACATCTGCTCGCTCAAGAGATATGCAAACCTCCAAAAGATCCTTTACAGTGGTGGTCAAGCCCTTACTGTAATTTAAATTATTACTGCTTTAGGAACAACTTCCCCACACCTTCGAAATTTGATAGCACTAATAATTTTAAATAATATCTAATTAAAGTAGAAATAATTTTAATTATTCCAATGAATAAGATGTTACAATTGAGTAAAAAGGAGTTAGTTAGCACAAATGGCAATAGAGAGTACTAGTCCAGTGACCTTCAGGTAACTTCAGCAGCAGCCAGTGATAATGCAACCTGATAGTAAAGTAATACCATAATAAACATTTTCAACATCACCATAAACATCATCTACCACAAAAAACATGCAATAATCAATAATGATTTATTTAAATGGAATAAATAGGAAATAAAAACACTGACTTTATGAAGGTGCTAAAATAAACATTGTTAACATCATTGCAGCTTTTGGTAGGGACAAAAAAAAATTAAAGGCTGTTTGGTAGGCAATAGACAGTTGATGTTTCACTTTAAGTTCTGGATGACCAGTCAAACAGTTATTAACTTACCAAGACCTGGATATTTTTCATGAAAAGCTTCTAACTTACAATTTCGAATAATCAAATGTGTACAGTCCAATCTTGTTAATCCGACAAATAGAGGACCGACTAGAGTCGTTGGATTATCTAATATTCTGGACTACTGAGGGCCTCATTTAAACAATGCAAAACAAGGAATCTAGGTCAAACTAATGCAAAGCTAAAGTTGGTTTATTAGTAATTCTTTATTAAGAAAAAAATAACTAAATTATATTGCCATGATAAGCTAAAAGGCCCTAACTCCAAAACATATTTTTAAATACACCTTTGTATTGTAAAACTATACCTTGTTTGACATTTTAAAGCCCGAAATGCTTGGTCCTAATCATTGGTTTAAGGACTTTCTAATGTCATAAAAAGGTTTTGTTTTTAGAGTAATTCGGGTACAATACAAAAATCTATTTAAAATAATGATTTGGAGTTAGGGCCTTTTATTTTAGTTTATCACGGCAGTATAGAGATTGTTTAACGGCAATAATGAAATTTTGTGACAGGAAAATAATACGCTCCCTTCAGGTTCTCTCACTATGATCAGTCAAAATGTTCTTCACTTGTCAGATAAACAAATGCCAGACTATCAAGAATGTTCTTTTATAAGTTTTACTGCTTTTCCTTACATTTTGAGAATAACCAAGTGAAATTTTAAATTCCTAGATTTAAAAATGTAGGTGTACATGTCAATTAAACTTTAATCCATTTTCTTTTTTATTGTAGGATCATGGACTACAACTTTATAAATTTTTGTTTCATATGACCATTGTTTACTCTTCTGATGATTCCATTGCCTGGAAATTCACTTTTTTCTGCAGATTATCATTTTAGTGAGGCCTGTATTTCATCATCATTATTATGTTATTAGTTTATCATAATTTCTAATTAACTATTTGGTGAGGGGGCTCACCTTTTGTTTGTATTGAACTTATAGATTAAACTAAAATTTAATTTTCGAATAACTTTAACCATCGTTATTTTACTCCAAAAGGTTAGTTAAGGTGACTGAATTTTATTTTTCAAGGATTCAAAAGATTTGTTGTTCTTCTCTGTTAAGAATTCCTTAACTCTAGGCATCTTCAATTCCTCATGGAGCTTTAACTCTTTTCATTGATGTTTCTTTTACTGCATTTCTGAATAATCTATTTTGAAATGATTGTACACGCTTTTCTATTAACTTTGGAATGAGTGTAAGCAATGGTGTACCATGTATTATACCAGTATGTATTATAGTTTTATATGTTAGGATCTTTAAACACAATGATAGGTTTTAGGCATATAATAAATGATTCAGCCTATATGTTTTCAGTCTCATTGTCTTCATTTTTAGATAATTTGTTGGCACATATATTAATATTTAATTTTATTGGGTGTTTTTCATTCCTTTTAGAAAAAAAAAATTATGCGCTCCGTTTTAACAGGATTCACATCAATATTTATTTATTTTCAGCTTCTCCCTTAATTTGTGGTATAAATATAATTGGAAAACAATACTTGAGATGAATATTAAAACGAAGAGAAAAAAATTAAAGAGAAAAAACTCAAAAAAGAGACATAAATTAATTGCTATTTATTAAATTAATTAATTAATTAATTAATTAAATTTCATTTATGAAATAACAATAGTTAATGGTAAAAATATGCGTTTAGTTAGTAATAATGCAAATTGTTTAAAAAGATACAATATTAGAGATAGTTATGTGGAACCTCACAAGGGAAATGAATGGGACCAAAAAGTTCTTTGGAAACTTATAAATAAATATTTAATGACTGATAAATGTCCACTTTTTTAAGCTAAATGTATCACTCAAACAAACCTTCATGATTGCAGATTTACTTCTCAGCCTGACCCTCATGAAGCTACCCTCACTCTTCCTTCGTTCCTGTTTCCGTCGTTCTAGATATTCTGGGATTGAGTGGATCCTCTTCGGTGTAGTCTTCTCCAGAGATGGCACATCTAAAAAAAATGGTAATATAGTTTAGATGCCTTTTTACGGGAAAATAGTTGCAATGCTAAGCAAAATACATTAAATCTTTTGTAAATAATGGTAACCAAAATCTCTTGTTTCATCTATACTCAAGGAAATTTAAAACAAGTGCTTGTTTAGTGAAAATTATTTGCTATCTTGTCAATAATATGTTTTGGGTCACAATAAGGATTAAATTTGGAAATATAAAGAATTTGAGGCGGTTAGAAAATTGAAAAGATACATTGAGCCTCTTTGGTGTCTTAATTTGTATAGTGTTGATTGAATTCCACTAAAGTGGTTTGTTTATTATCCGGCTCGGTGATTTTACTCAATTCATATTGCTTATCAAGGTACTATTATATTCATTAAATACACCTGATATGAATAAATAGATGCTGAAGTCCAGCATTGTGTATCCACTTACATTCAATCCAATTGAATCTTTATTGAGAGTCTATATTTTATTCAATACTAGGTTTTGAAAATATTAGGATGATGTTATTTTCTTAACATAAGGCCAAGTTTTGCAATTATTAGGCAAAAAAAATAAAAATTACCAGGTTCTTACTCTCTGGATTTCTGGACAGCAAAAATTTCGGCTCTTTTCCGTTTCGAGTACCGCAGTTACTAACCGGTTATTTCTGTAATAATGTCTATTATTTTGCATTCTTAATTTTAAACATCTGTTGTTATTAACTAACCTCGTTACATGTTTGTTTACATTCCAAAGTTTTAAATTCGGGTAAAATGAATTTCTCTATACTTATTACTGATTTTAATACTGAGGATAGTTTATGATCATTATTATATGGATTACATATATGTAATATGGCGCATATACTAATCGTGTTGAGGGATTGTTGGCGCTTGCCAAAAGAAAAAACAAGTTAATGTGTGAAACCTCAAGAAAACTACTCGACTCATACATGTGTTGAGTTCGACTCATACATGTGTTGAGTTCATGTGGAGGCAAAGAAGAATGTGGACCGTTTTCAGAAAATTATTGAGGAGATGAGGCATTTTAAACCTGAAGATTTGGATCTATAAAGCTTTTTATATTGTATATTTATTTTATGGTTTAACAATGTATATAAATGTTTATTATTGTTGGTCATTGCAAACATTCTTAATAAACTATAATTTAGCATCATATGTTAAACTAGTGATCACATAAATCACCGGTTAGTAACTGCGGTACTCAAAACGGAAAAGACC
Source organism: Rhaphigaster nebulosa (assembly GCA_948150685.1). Lineage (NCBI taxonomy): Eukaryota > Metazoa > Arthropoda > Insecta > Hemiptera > Pentatomidae > Rhaphigaster > Rhaphigaster nebulosa. The sequence goes on along the minus strand of OX411306.1, from coordinate 74,268,685 downwards.
CAAAATTTCCAACCAAGTAATTTAAGACTTAAGAATTATCTAACCTTTTCAGGTTCCAATTTTGTTTATAATTAAAAATAGGTTTGAACCATTTATATTATGGCAACCTTTAAATTACACATTGAATAAATTAAGGAAGAGTTGAAAATATATTTTATGTCTTCCACTTAAAATTGCTAGAATTAATATAAAAATAAAAGAACTTAAAATGGACGATGGCTTTGAAAAGTGTTGAAAGGAATCCCAGTATTTATTTTAAGAAGGAAGGGCTCTTAAAAAATACAGTATTATGATCCAGCCATTAGCTAGTCTGGCATGCCCAGTAATCCAGCACTCTGAGGGTACCAGTGGATCAGATGTTTTCATGTCTCCGCATGCCTGCAAGAGCAGGAGACCGTAATAAAATGAAAACAGAACAATTGTGTTGAAAATTTATCAATTATTGCCCTAAATTCCCTCAATTAATTACTCTATTTTAATGATCCTATCCATATTCCTGTATAAAAACAAATAAAACCAATCAAACCGTTGCCATTAGCGAATATGATATCAACAAAACAAATTTATTATTAAATGATGTACAAACATATAAAAAAGTTGGTTCGAATCCAACACACAAATTAATGACCGATACCAACATAACATAAGGATCACTAAAAAAACAAAAATATATTGATGTCAAAGCATACCATAAACTCATAATAAATTCTATAACTTCCTCGAAATTATATCCAATTGAAAAAAAACAAAAAAAAACACATAAGCAAGGAAACCCAGTTAGACCCATAGTATCATTCATGAATTCCCCAATATATGAACTTTACGTAGCTAATATATTAAATCACCAATATTCAGATTCGACAAGGCTACTAACTTATCAAAAATAATGACCTTTTTTCAACAAATAGTTAATATTTTTAGTTCTTTAATATAATATAGAATTAATATTCAAAATATAACCTATTATGATTCACTGTTGTCAACCATCTTTCAGCCAGTTGCTCAATGTCATGCTGCTACCTCTCTCTGGGATGGCTGGCGAAAAACTCTTAAACCACATTGTCAATCTCTACAAAATTATTATATTTTTTTGTCTTGAAGAAAGTGGTCATGGGAGGAAATAAGTCATAATCTGACGGAACAATGTCTGGACTGTACGGTGGGTGTGGGAGAAGTTTAATCCCCTGAAGATTTTCTAACTTTTTCTGAGTCTCACTGACATTGTATGTCCGAGCGTTATCCTGCTCTTACTTAGCGTTATCCTGCTCTTACTCTTCTAACACCTTATGGTTTACCAAAGCTGGGTAACACTGTGATAATTTCACATGTTTTCTATCTAATTGTTCACAGTGATGTTCGGAGTTCGTAGAACATCCGTCAGAACCTCATGGAATCTTATCAATATCCACTAATGATCATCCAGAGCCCATCTTCCGTTCCAAGAACGTATCTCCTCTCCTGATTTTTTTAAGCCAACACCGCGTTAACCATCGCCAAGGACTCCTTTATCTTCATTTTGAATGATTTCTTGTATTAATTCAGCGGCTGTAGTTTTTTCTACAATTTTTATTTTTTTTTATGAGTATTTCGTAAGAAAACATCTTTCTTGTTCGCCTACAGCTGATGAACTAAGGCTTTATTACAATGGGTCAAATGTTCAAAAAGAAGCTTATTCAATCTTTTACACGTGAGTATTAATAATTGGTAAACATTGAATAGGTTTAAAGTGCGTATTTACATCCTTTGATAAAACGGTCATTATTTTTTATATTCCCCATTAGTTTCCTCTTCATTATTTACTAATATTTACATTTCAAAAATAAAAAAAACCATAATAGAAAAAAATTGGATAGACTTGAAACACACAGAATAATCTCCAAAAAACAATTTCTTCAACTACTCGCCTTTTGTATAGATAGAGGACACTTTCAATTAGGATACTCCTAATCGAAACAAAAGAGGTAATCACAAAACCGTCATGCAAAATCTTCAATATGGTATTCGAAGAAATGATAGTGCCTGGGGAATGGAAAGAGAGTAAAATCATAATTTTACACAAAAAAGGAGCTAAGGACAACATAGAAAACTATCGACTAGTTTCACTGACACTAACCACAAATAACATGTTTTGTTGTATAATTAAAAATAGGATTATGAAAACAATTTATGAAGATCATGATATAGAATAAGCCGGTTACCACCCATCATTCAGTACAATAGACAATTTACATTGTCTCAACCAAATTATTGAAAAATCAACTGAATACACCTGCCTATGTATGTATACTTTATCGATTTTATGAAAGCTTTTGATTCCATCAATCAGAAATATATATGGGAAGCTTTAACAGAATATTCAAATAATTAATTTATCTTGGAAAGGGAATTTCTTTAGAAAAAAAAATCAGTAAAGAATTTGATAGAAGACTAAAAGTATGATGACACAAATACTGGTCCTTAAAGAAAATCCTCGAGGGTAATTTCACAATCAACCTAAAACCAAGTACTCAAACTTGGGCACTAAGCAAGAAGGATCAGAAAAAATTGGATACAATACAAATGAAACTTTTGAGGAGCATGGTGGCAATCAAAAGGAGGGAAAAGATAAAGACACCAGAAATTCTTTCCCAGGTAATGAATATGAGAACAATAAAATCTCGAAACGTCGCCAAAATATAGTTGTATATTTATTGACTAAGCCTCAAGATCCTCAAAAAACTCATATTTATTTGCACATAAAATTATAAAATTGTATACTTATAAAAAACAAATATATCTCTATTTTATTAAAGAACATTATGAACTGTTCATGCATTGATTTACAAATTAACAAATTTTTTTCATTTCGTACCATCAGTTCTGTTCTGGCCAAGCTCCATAACGAGCTGCCTTGCATGACTAGGTATCACAGCATTGTAGTTTTCCAGTATTACTCTCTTTAACTGTAGTGTCCACTCCCTCTTCTGTTCAAGACTTTTAGCCTAAGAGAAATGTTTATAAATTATAGACTCAATCCTTGAAAGTGACAATAACTCTATGATTTACTAGTATATTGTAAATTTAATACATGTTAAGCTGTTTAAAATAATTAATATTAATTATATTTTTAAATGAATATAATTATAAACTAATTTTGAAAGTTCTAAGATTTCTGCAGGCGGAAGTTAATATAATAATATTGATACAATCAGATACAACGTATCTAGATTGGTTTTGATATCTAAAGTATCATGTTTGTAACTTTAAATAATATGCTGACGTCAAATTCATATTAAGTTGAAGAAATCTTTTGGCATTGCTGCAAAGTTATATTTGAATAATAATATAGTACTGAAAAATAAACTGTATATCTATTTCTTGTTGTTTTGGAGATTACAAATGACGTAAGAGAATGGATCAGAAATTAGGGAAAATTTGGCTGACCTGGCAATACTTTAAAAAGAAGTGGTATAAGCAGGCCATCTGGAGACAAGCTAAAAATAAATACGATTTTCAGAATTTATTCATTAAGAATAAACTTCTCTGATAGGATGGGACATATTTCATGCATTTAAATTATTAAACACTGCATGTTATTCCCTTATGAGAGGATACAATGGTTTGAGTGACAGTTTGCAAAGCTAAATTTGAAAATCAGTTTTGAGAAAAAGTATATATATATATATATATATATATACATACTGTTCATGCATTGATTTACAAATTAACAAATTTTTTTCATTTCGTACCATCAGTTCTGTTCTGGCCAAGCTCCATAACGAGCTGCCTTGCATGACTAGGTATCACAGCATTGTAGCATTGTAGCATATATATATGGATCTCATGTTAGCTTTTTTAATATAGACTAAATTTAAAAATATACAAATAGAGTCTACTTATTATTTATGAATTTAAAATTGATACAATAGCTTACCTTATTTACTAAGAATTCAAGTTTTTTTTATTGTAGTATATATATATTTCATATTATTTTTTGTTTTAAATTATTTTTTTTAAATAGTTCAGTAAAAAAATTTAAAATTATCTAAGATAGGAGGTGGAATTTGGGCGCAAGCCTGGGTGCCAGACACGACACTCTATTGAAAATAACTCTCTATAACACTTATTTAATATTTTATCATGACTGTAATTAAAAGATCAGGCTTATTCTACTTCTGAAGCAATCAAACTCTAAATAAACAATATATCAGAATATCAAAATAAATAATGTATTCATGCTGATTTGAATTAAACTTTTAGACTTTATTCTATTGAAAAAGAAATACAAATTGAAAAATACTGAATAATATCCAGAATTTTCCTTTCCAATTCACCTGTAATGTATGTTGATGCCTTGGGTTGTTAAAAGGTATCACATGGAAACAGAAAGGTTCTCCAGGAATGCTTTCTATCAGCATCAGATTTGAACACTGAAAGTCATAATGAGTAATTTAATAATTTATTGTATTTTATTATTGAGTAATCAATTAAATGAATAAATAAAGAAATATTAATAAAATAAAAAAAATAAAACACATATATATATATATATATATATATATATATATATATATATATATATATATATATATATATATATATATAGATGTGTGTGTGTGTGTGTGTTTAACTATGTGTTAAAAAAATACACACCATAATGTGGGCTTTGTATTGAAGAATGCCTTCCTCCTTCTTCTTAGTGATTAAGAGCATGTTATCAAAAAGGAAAGCATGCCTTAATGCTTTTGCCCCTGACATCCTGAACGTACCTTCGGCACATAGTTCCCCATACCTTGTTAGATCCTCACCCTACAAACATAATTTCCAGTTATTTATATTTTTGAGTTACAAAAACATGAAATAATGCACTGAAAATTTTATTTTATATTAGGATTTTTTAAATTTAAAATAAGATGTAAATAAAACAATCTATCAATTTTGACTATAATAAAGTTAATTTTGAACAAATGGTATTTATTTGAAATTGAAAATATTTACTAATGCATACCACTTTTATTTCATAGCAACATAACTATGAATATGAGCATCATAGTGTAACTATCAAACACAAAGTGCTGAGTGAAGATTTAGGAAGACTTCTCAAGGGTTTTTGATGTGTCAAATGGCCTCTGATAAGGTTATCCATTGTCTCCAACCTTTTTCAATCTGGGCTTGGAAATGGCATTGACATCCATGAGGACAAACCCTGGAGGAACAATCATGAATATGTTAACTCAGAATATGAATTATGCAGACGATGTGGTTATCACAGGCAGAACCTTCACATCATTATGTGTGCTTTCCGAGAGCTGCAAGTAAACTTGGTTTTTAATTATCAATGCCAACAAAGATAATACATGAGATCCCTTCAGAAAGTACTTTTAACAGGTATTAGGTGGGAGGAACTAGTCCGGCAAGTAGGCTATGTGTCCCTTTTTTTGCCAATCCCTGACAGCTACCTTAATTTCATCGCCGCGTACTAACCAGAGTGGGGAGTGTCAAGATTCATTTCGCGGGATCGCCACAAAATCATATTAACTTTCCCAGGTGGGAATCGAAACCACAATGTTCCGAACCAGGCACTCTGAGGGACCCTTGCCCCCAATGCACTCGGAAATCACGTCCTCGCAAGAGTACTCTCAAATTGAAGTTTGTAGCCAGAATTTCGATAATATGGATAATTTCAAATATCTAGAGACAGTTCTCACAGCGAAAAATAACATTAAAGAAGAAATACACCATTTTCCAAATCTCTTTTGCAAAGCTAAATTAATAATGTATCGGGCAATCACCAGACCTGTGGTTGTATACGGTAGCGAAACATGGGTCCTGACTCAAGAAAACAAAAAAAATTATCAAGGTAGGGGAAAGAAAGGTCTTCCAAATGATATATGGACCAGTAAAAGAATCATGGACAATGGCAATCCAGAAAAAAATCAAGAGTTAATGAAGATATTGTGGTATCCATCAATATGGCAAGAATAAAATGGTTTGGTCATGTGGAAAGAATGCCAGAGGATTGCCTACCAAGAAGGATGCTATATCAATTGCTGGAAGTAAAACAAATGCAAGGAAGGCCAGGTCTGAGATGGATGTGGAGGCAAACCTGTGCCATATAGGGGGTGAGGAGATGGAGAAAACATGCAGCTGATGGGAACGAGTGGATGAGGTTTATGTCAGAGGCCAAAGCCCTAAAGGGGCTACAGAGGCAATGTATATACTTTATATATATATATATATATATATATACATATATATATATGTATATATATATATATATATATATATAGAGAGAGAGAGAGAGAGAGAGAGAGAGAGAGAGAATAGAAATAGTAAGAAAACTATTCTGTGACGAAGTCCCTTAAGAATAAACATGTTGTACAACCAAAAAAATAACAATTCAGGCTTAGATATTGAAATAGACAAATAAGATCAAATAATATAAAATTAATAAAAGAATTCTTGTGAAGCAATATAGATGAGTACTAATAATAAAAAAGAGACTGAGAAAAGAAACTTACAATCACCCGTTTAACAAAACTTTTTTGTACTTAAATCTCATAGTGAGAAAATAATATATATACATAAATTTACATTGTAATATGATACGGGAAAAAAAAAATAAGATAAGCATACAGAAAAAATAAATAAAGAAAATCAATATCTAAAAAACATTTAAACAAAATTAACAACATAAAGAACATATTTGAATTTCTTAACAATCAAATTGTAAATGTCATTCTAGAGAAAATAATTTAAAAAAAAAAGAAAAGAATCCTTGAGATTTACAAATCAAGCAATGAACTGAATGAACAACAAAATGAATTATACATAAAATGTACGTAGTGAAAACTGAAAACACAGCGTCCGACTGAGTTGTGAGCGGGAATTAGAAAAGGAGAGTTTTAAATGTGGCTAAGGAAGGGGCATGTCGAATTTTAGGAGGAAATATTCCAGAAAGTAACGGAATGAGCAATGAAGGAATACTGGAACAATGCACAGCTATGAAAAGATGTATAAAGGTCAGAAGGCAGAGATCTTGTGGACTGGGAGTGGATAGAGGACTTGAATTGGAGTAGATTGTAGACATAGGAAGGGCACTGGTTTGTAATTACTTGGTAAAGGAATGTGCCTAGAAAATATTGTCTATGGAAGGAGGGGAAGGGGCATCCTAACTGGGTAGTGATGTGAAACAGGGGAACGCCTCGGGGTACCTGCAACAAATCTTACAAAGCTATTCATAATTATCTTCAGTCTATCCCCTATTACTTCCCATGAGGCCTATGTACACCATACAGCCATAGTCAAAATGGGGAAATATGAGGGAGGATACTATGAGTCTATGCGAGGATTTGGATAGAAGATAGCGGAAGCGATGAAACAGTTTAAGAGTAAAAATTGAACGTTGGGAGATGTGGGCCATATGGTGGTTCCAAGAGAGGGATTGGTCAATGATTATGCCTAAGTTTTTAACAGAGGAGCAGAAAGTGATGGGTTCGTCATTTAGGTATAGGATAGGAAAGTTGGTATTGGATCTGAGGAGGTGTTTGGAACCAGTGACAATAGCCTGAGTCTTATCAGCGTTTAACCTTAATCCATTTAAGTTTGCCTAGCGCTGATTCGATCTAGGTTTTCTTGAATCTTGGTGAACACCACTAGTAGCTCAGAAGGAAAAAAGGATAAATAGATTTGGGAGTCGTCGGCATAAAGGTGATGGGAACAATGAATAATTGATTTGTGAAGGTCATTAATATAGGAGCTGAAAAGAAAAGGAGATATGCTGGAGCCTGGGGCAATTCCTGAGGATAAAGTAAGATAGGAAGATAAAGGTTGATTTGGAATGGTAACTGCTGGGGCACATTGAGAGAGGAATGGTTGAAACCAACAGACAGAGCTGTTATATAACTATAAAATATACCTATCTATTTCTTACCTGCCAACCAAGGAGAAGACTTTGTATCTCTTGTACACGCACAGCATGCTCATGTTTTCTCTTCATGTCATTGATATGGTGCGCTATACCCGTCATTGTTGACAGTGCATCAACTATATCTCCATACCCCTCACTATCTCCAACGCAATTTTTCACCATGTTCTATAAAGAACCCGAAGAATTAAAGTTATTTAGTCATGATTTATAAATAAATATAAATGAATAAAAAAACAATGAAGCTTCCAAATGGTAAAATTGAACTGAAAAGATTATTCTAGACCAGGGATTTCCAACTGATGGTTAGCTAGGATTTTTGTAAAATATGTATTCAGAAATTTTTCGATACAGTTTAATTTTTGTTTTGAATATGTTATTTATTTCTGTTTCTCTTTTAGTTTTAGTTTTTATTCTTTTTGTCGTTTATCAAATAAACTGACAATTTCTTCTAAAATCAATTTTTCTGCGTAAATTAGTTTTTTATTTCACTCTTTTATGCATTTGTATAACAGCATTTTGAACAATGAAAATTATTGAAGATTTATTGCAACTGAACTAAGCATATTACTTTGTACTGGTGTATCCATTATATTAGATGAATTTTATTAAAATTGTTCTGCTACCTATGTTCTTTTCCTAAAATTTTATGAAAATTTGGTCTGTTGTAAAAGTGCGGCTAGTATATATTTCATCCATAAATTTGTCAGTGTCCCCTTAAAAGTTGGAAATCACTGCTCCAGTTAGGTGTTACGGGAAGAAGGACCAACAAAAAATTATAATTTATACAGTTAAAACTCAATACGTGCAATAATTTCAAATTATCATCTTACCACATTTTAATGATAAAAATTATAAACTATTCTATTTAACTGGTTGTGCAGCACGCCACGGTCCACATTGTCAAGAACACACATTACCCTAAAAAAATTATTCTGAAGAGGTACTGAAGTCCACCAGCACACCAGCTTTAGCCAGATAGATTATGCTTTAACAAGTACCATAAACACTAATCCAACATTTCAGGTTCCAGTTTAAATTAGATTCTATTGAGAAACCAACTCTTATTAGACCACTCTTCTGGTTAATGTAAGAATGATGGTGGAGATTGTGTCAGATTTCCTACTTCATACAAAATTTTTGGCCCAAGCTATTATATTAAGGTTGAATGCCACCATATTCTATAGATGAAGGATAGGGATTGTAGAGAAAAAGAAAAGAAAAACAAAACCCATTGTATTTTAAATTGCCAATGCAAAGATAAGTTATAAAAGCTGTGCTTAACTATTAGCTCTGGATATATTTCGGTACAGTAGATATATCTGATTCATCAAAATATTTGTATTAATTAATCCTATTTTCATTCTTTCCTTAAAAACAGGATCTTCCAAGTTGCCATAAATAATGCTAAGGTTACGAAAGAATGTTCAGGTGTGCCTCAAAGAGCTACTTTAAACCACGTACTATGCTATTTAATTTATACCATCATGATATGCCTAAAATTGAAAAAACTTTATTGGTAAATACACAGGAGATATGCTGCTTCTGAACCATAATTACTGCCTTCAGATAGCAATCGAAAGGCTACAATAGAATTTATGTCGTAGCAGAATGGTCCACTAAATGGGAGCTAAACTTCAATACCATTCATTCAGCCTTCAGGCTGAAACCAAAATATTCACGTTCAGGAAATTTAAATTTAGGAAATTAAACAACATTGATATTTTAGAGACACCAGAAGACCGATAAAACATAAAGGCCTTCACTTAGTTTCTAAAACAGCTTGGACATATATCTAACAATCACAGAAGCATAGATTAGGCTAAAACATCTTTAGGGATTGATAAATTATTTGTCACTTCTGTAAATTTGTTTTATTGAAAACTAGTTTCGACTGTTATACATTCATCCTTAGTTCTAAAAACACACAAAAAATTCAAAAATAAGCAATTCAAAATATAGTTGGTATTATTATACATATAAAATTATATAAATCAGTATTATAAAACATTTATGAATTATGAATTTAATTAAGACAAGAAATCAAATACAAGTTGGTACTCACCAAGGTTTAAATGGATTATATCAAACAGAAAAGTTTGTACTGGTTCCTTCTCGCATTGTACTAACAATGAACGAGAAATAGGCAGGATGTTGTTAGGTAAACGGTTTAAGGGTCAGGGTTTTCCCAGTAATGCCGGTGAGTAATTGTTTTTTCTGTTATAGATGGGAATAAATTTAAGATTGGACTGTTGGAGATATTTATTTGGTCATTTAAGCAAAAATCTGGATTGGATTTGAAGGATTTTATTATTTCAAGTGCTTCATATATATTTAATTTGAGACTGTTTTCAATTTGATGTATTAATTTAACTCCTGAGTCTTTGATGAATTTATGATTATTTTCATTTAAATGAATTGCAAAGTTGGAATTATCTGTCTTATTATGTTCTTATGTTCCTTTGATCTCTGATTTAGCGATCTTCCAGTTTTTCCCATGTATTTGGCTGCACAATCATTACAATTTAGTTCGTATACTCTGCTTTTTTGGAAATGGTCTATTTTGTCTTTAGGAGAAGAGAAATATGAGGATAGGGTTTTTTCTATTTTAAATGCAGGGTTTAATCCTAGTTTTTTCAATTCATTTCCGACTTTGGTGGATATAGGGCTGTGATATGGAATCAAAACATAATGTTTCGGGATGGGCCTATCTTCGGGGATTGTTGAATAGATATCATTAATTGTCTTTTTTTGTAATTGTTTTTTTTTAAATATGATTGATAGTGGTTTTATTGTACCCGTTATTTTTTGCTATGGAATATATTATTTCAATTTCTTTATTATAGTTCTTTTTACTTAATGGTATGTTCAAAAGACGGTAAATCGTGCTATTAAAGGCTGCGAGTTTATGTGCTATCGGTCTCTTAGCACCATTGTTTATAACGACATCTGTGTGGGTGGATTTCCGGTAAATTCCAAATTCATGATGTTTGTTTTTTACTGAGATTTCTAAATCTAAAAAGTTTATGGTTTTGTTTTTTTCCAGTTCTACTGTGAATTTTATTAAATTTAATTTCTCTTCTCCTAAAGACAAAATAGACCATTTCCAAAAAAGCGGAGTATACGAACTAAATTGTAATGATTGTGCAGCCAAATACACGGGAAAAACTGGAAGATCGCTAAATCAGAGATTAAAGGAACATAAGAACATAAGAAGACAGATAATTCCAACTTTGCAGTTCATTTAAATGAAAAATCTTAAATTCATCAAAGACTCAGGAGTTAAATTAATACATCAAATTGAAAACAGTCTCAAATTAAATATATATGAAGCACTTGAAATAATAAAATCCTTTAAATCCAATCCAGATTTTTGCTTAAATGACCAAACAAATATCTCCAACAGTCCAATCTTAAATTTATTCCCATCTATAACAGAAAAAACAATTACTCACCGGCATTACTGGGAAAACCCTGACCCTTAAACCGTTTACCTAACAACATCCTGCCTATTTCTCGTTCATTATTAGTACAATGCGAGAAGGAACCAGTACAAACTTTTCTGTTTGATATAATCCATTTAAACCTTGGTGAGTACCAACTTGTATTTGATTTCTTGTCTTAATTGAATTCATAATTCATAAATGTTTTATAATACTGATTTACATAATTTAATATGTATAATAATACCAACTATATTTTGAATTGCTTATTTTTGAATTTTTTGTGTGTTTTTAGAACTAAGGATGAATGTATAACATTCGAAACTAGTTTTCAATAAAACAAATTTATAGAAGTGGCAAATAATTTATCAATCCCTAATTAGATTGATCCTTCTATACCATCATGCGGATGTCAACTAAAACATCTTTATCATTTCATGAACAGGCTTTATCCACTTAAAATTTTATGCAAACTTTTTGCCATACAAAATGCTAAAAAGAAGTGATACTGACCTACAACTGCCCTGTGCGAGTAAGTTCTCCTAAAAGTCAAATGGCAAAGATACAGAGATACCAATTATGTAGAGAACTAAATATCTTAACAATCTATAAATATACTATTACATGAACAAACTTTCTCTGGAATGAATATAATATGTTACAACTGAAAGACTGTTTAAAGCTGTACTGTGCTCGTCCAAAATAATTTGTTTTTCTCATCATGAAATTAATGTTGAAATTTAAGACATACCTGTAGGAGGAGATGATATTTGAGTATCCTCTGGACTGGTTTAAGTAGGTAAGAGCCGAGGGGAAGAGTGTGTTCAAGAGCTGCCTGCCTCTGCCTGAACTCCTGCACAACTCTCTCTTGGCACATTAACCTTGTCAGCACTTCTACTGCCCTGTATTAAACATTGACTAGAGGTCATTACCTACAGTATCTTCATCATTCAATTAAACATGCTTATGGGTAGGAGATTTTAAACTGAATAAATGTTTGTTGAATGATGCAGGTTAAAACATAAATCATTTTTATATTATGGGCATTAAGGCTAAATTTACTCCTCATAGTGAAGCATTAGTAGAATTTAGAAGCAAAATTTGGAAATTGATTTTTTCAAGAATAAAACATCTGATTTGCTATCTGTAAACGGATTTGTTGGCAATACCCTCACTATATTCATCCTAATTGGTTCATAAATTTTTAAATTAATTATTTTGGAAATTAAAAAAAAAATCTTAAATTAATTATTTAAAAAAAAACAGCCATTTTGCCACAAGTATATCAAATACGACTATGCAAAAAGAATAATGTTCGGTTACATAGGCTGATCGTAAAGTGAAAAATACGATTTTATAAACAACTGGGAGATTAGTAGCTCCTGTTGTAGGCTAGAGGGACTGGACCCTCATCATACCGACTATAGGTAGTTAGACCATCATCTAGCACCTTACTTAAAGTAAAATGATTCACTTCAGTGTTCAAGTCGAGCCTGGAGTCATTTTCTTCAATTTTTTTATATATATTACAAACATGATGATCCGGAAATCGAAATTGATAGCTTTTTTATGGTTTAATGAACTGTGAAAAAAGGATTTTTTTTTTCAGGAAATATACATTCTAATCAAAAAAGTTTTAAGCAAAAAGTTGTACAGCTTAAGATAACCCACAAAAAAGATTCAGTTATATTTACTACGTTGCTACAGCGGGCTAAACCCTGTGAAATTTTTGGCATTTCAAGAAAAAAATGCTTATCACGTACTTAACACATTACAACTTCAACAAACAAAATTAAAATGAATTCATATTTACCCTATTTACAATAGTTGATAAATAGTAATCATAAATTAAAATAAATGGTAAAGATACTACTCTAAAAAACATGGTATACTTAGTCGGCTCCCGTTTCAATCCTCAAATAACTCAAACTCAGTCTTTGGTTTATTGCATAATTATATTCATGAAAAACTCTTGATTAACCGATGAAATGCTTTCTAAAAAAAATATTGTGAATATAGTTACATCAACACTGGTAGGCATTTAGGTATGGCACTAGGTATTTTTCTTTGGCATATTGAGTACGATAACTCTGTTTCAGAAAAAGCCCGAATTTCAAATTCCTTTTTATGACATATATTTCTTTATATTAGGGTTTTAAAGCTGCTCTTCGCAAACACAATCAAGCCCAATAGGTCCAAATAGGATTTTCAATCCTCGAATTCCTTGATATGTCATACTCAATCTTTGGTTTATTGTATAATTATATCCTTGAAAAACTTTGATAAATCGATGAAACACTTTGTATTTAGATGCACTTGGTAATTCGAGATGTTCCTTCCCTTGGTGGATTGCGAATTCTATATTATATAAATTTTTTCTCAGTACTAGATATATTTACAAACAAACCATCTTTCTTTATTAATTGGAAATTTTATTATTACATAGGCATCCTGAAAATGCAAATAAACAGAAAAAAAAAAAGATTATTTCAAGACAATAAATTTATTAGAAAAGTAAGTAAATAAGTGGTTATGAAATAAAAATAAAAAAAATATTTCTTTATTGAAATATCCCCTCTTTTCAGTATTTCCTGCCCACATCTGCAGACTTCTTCACAGTTTTGTTTTCAGAAATTGACAAATGCAAATGCTGAGGGTGGTATTTTATGGATACGTGACTACAAATTTTCTTCAAATAGGACACATAATTTCGCCTCGACTCTTGGAGTATTTCAACAGTAATGCAATAAACCAATAAAATAAGGGTTACATTATTAAATTAAATAGTATTGTTATTTTTGTGAAAAAACACACTTCCCTTAAATTATCTTTATTAATTTTCTACATTAATATTTTTTTTCTACATTAATATTTGTTGTGATAAATTATTGGTTTTGTTGTTATTGTTTATTTGTTTTTCATGGATGTTGAGATTTGCTCTTTTGGCAGCTTCACACTTTCAAAAAGCAAGAAACAAAACAACAAAGAAAACTATTTGTCTTTGATTATAACCGAAAATATCTTTTTTAAGATATATATAAACCGAAAAACAAGACATTTTTTGATAAATCCGATTAATATTTGGTTGTTTTTTTTAGACAAATTAGAGGAAATAAAAAATAAAGCCAAAACTTTTTTTATGAACAGTAGAACATTGTAAGACTTATTTTATTGGTTTATTACATTATTGTTAACATACTTCAACAGCCGAGATGAAATTTTGTGTTCTATTTGAAGAAAACTTGTAGTCATACACCCATAAAATACCATTAGCATTTGCACTTGCCTCCCACCTCAAAGCGGGAGCATTACAAAATGGCTTTCCATGCTGTACAAACATTGAGATATACACTAGCATTTTACTGCAGATTTACTGAATATAAAACTGTGAGGAAGTCTGTATATGTGAACAGGAAATACTGAAAAGAGCTGATATTTCAATAAAGAAAGTTTTTTTCCATTGCTTCGGATTTACTCTTCTAATAACTTTATTGTCTTAAATTCTCGTTTTGCTGTAGATTTTAATTTTAAGGTTGCCTATATCATCATCAAATTTCTAATCAATAAAGAAAGATCCTTTGTAAATCTATGTAGAACTGGAAAAAAAATTATTCATCAAGAGGGATAACCTGCTGACTTCGAGCAAAGAACTTGTAATCCGCCAAGGGAGGAAACATCTAAAATTACCAAGTGAATCAGAACACATTTAATTTCATCAGTTAATCAAGAGTTTTTCATGAATATAATTATATAATAAACCAAAGATTGATTTTGAGATATTCGAGGATTAAAACGGGAGTTGATTAAGTATACAATTTTTTTTAGAGTAGTATTTTTAACATTTATTTTAGTTTATATTTACCATTCATGAACTACTGTAAATAGGGTAAATATCAATTCATTTTAAGTTTCTTGAATAGGTAGTGTAAAATGCATGATAAGCAGTTTGCCTTGAAATGCCAAAAATTTCACAGTGCTTTATTCTCTAGCGACGTCATAAGTTTTAGCTTAAAATATAACTAGACCTTCTTTGTAGGTAATCTGAATAACTTTTGTTTGAGACTAATTAAGCTAAAATTAAAGCTAAAATTAATAATTCCTGAAAAAAAAAAAATGAAAACACTAAAAAATATCCTTTTCACAGTTTATTTTTATTAATACAATAACAAAGCTACCAATTTTGTAATGTATATAAAAAATTGAAGAAAATGACTCCAGGCTCGACTTGAACACTGAAGTGGATCATTTTACTTTAAATAAAGTGCTAGATGATGGTCTAACTACCTATAGTCGGTATGGTGAGGGTCCAGTACCTCTAGCCTACAACAGGAGCTACTAATCTCCCAGTTGTTTATAAAATCGTATTTTTCACTTTATGATCAGCCTATGCAACCGAACATTATTCTTTTTGCGTAGTCGTATTTGATATACTTGTAGCTATAAGTGAGTTTTTTTAAAAATAATTAAATGCTATAATAATAACTAATAATTAATTTAAAAATTTATGAACCAATTAGTGTGAATTTAGTGAAGGTCTTAAATTAAGAACAGGTTATGTATGGCATGACCTGTGAGATATCCATCTTGTATTTTGCACATTCTTACTTACAAAAACCAGTCTCAAAACTATATGTTTGACAAATCTATGATCATCTAAATTGGATTCTCATGGTCCAGTAAGCATACACAATCTCACTTTATGATTAATTACTTAACTGAAGTAAGATAGGTGCATTTTTATTTAAAATTTAAATCTGAAGAGCTAGCAATAAGTAGTTTAGCCACAAGTTATTTTCATGTCATATGAATCTATCTCAGCAAAATTATTTGTGTTATGCTGTATCATAAATATTAAAAAAAATTGAATGTAAATAAATGAAGACTGAAAACATTTCACTAGAAGTTGTTTTATTTGAATACTACGTTTTGGCCTTTAAGCCATCCTCAGGCATCTTTTGATTTTAAAGTTTCACTTGTACTAGCTATGATGACAGAGATGGCTCTCTAATTTTTAAATTTTTGACTACCATGTATAACTGGACTTTGTGAAATTGAATGGGTTTGAATCCCAACCCTACTTCCGGCTTGTCTCCAAGGTAAGTCATGACCATTACCCTTTTCATTGGGCCAATTGAAGGCCAACCAATTGAAATAACAATTGCCAAACGGACGACTAAAAAATTGATGATTATTATATTGATCTGTTAGGTGATTCATTCATTTAAAAAAATATATAAAAAAATAACAAGGTTCTGTGGTAGAGGTTGTTCAGTGTTCCTGATGATGGCTTTGGGGTAGGAATCAATGAAATAAGAAATGCTTCATAAGATAATGATTTGAAATATTGCCATAGGGTCATAATTTGTTTGAGAAGTTTATCAGAAATCTACTATTCCAACATTGCATTTCCTCTATAAAACTTAGGAAATTAAAAATTATTTCTAATTTGACCAAATACAAATATTAAAAAGAAAATGCATTGAACTAATAATACCTTGGATAGTTTGTGCAGTAGTCTGTATAGACTGAAAAGCCAGAGTTGTTCTTGACAAAGACCCTCGCTATCCTCACTGGATCCAATCCACATTCTTGGAGCTCCTTGAGGAAGGTACTGTAACCAACATCTCGCTATCTTATTATCCTAAGATATCATAAGGTATACATCTTACATAACTGATATCTTATAGAGTTTTATCAAAACAATTGTCAATAGTAGTGACTTCTATGATTTAATCAATATAATACTATCTTTATAGGAAGATATAAAACTTGAGCAATATCAATAACATAAGTTATACAGCTATATTGCCCTCATAATCTAAAAACCCCTAACTCCAAATTATTTTTACGAATACATTTTTGTGATGTATCCAAATTGTTCTAAAAATCATATCTTTTTATGACATTAGAAATCCCTAAGTCCAATGCTTGGATTGAAATAATTGGTTTTAGGGCTTTCTAGTGTCATAAAAAAGTAAATGTTTTAGACCGATTTGGGTTTGCAACAAAAATGTATTTGGAAAAGTAATTTGGAGGACCTTCTGACTTGTCGAGGAAGTATAAATTAGTCATTATTGTCTTGAAGAATAACATTAAAACCTTAGATTTATTTATATGGAATAAAAAGATCCTTGTATTTCTGTGAATATTTAATTAATTTTTACTACTTTGGAATCTAAACTTATGTGCTTTTTGTATTATTAAGGTGTGGTAATAAGAAACTTTTCAATTTATACAAATATTTTTAAGTTATAATGTAGTGTTCAGTCAGATATTCAATAAAATTATTTAAATTTTTATTGATCCAGATTGCTCTATAATCCTTGAGTTAGGAGTGTGTAGTCATCCAAGTGTTTATAATATTGCATATGCCATCATGTGTTTATATTGGGGATGTAAAATTTTTAGTAGCTGCCTTCCACGTCTAGGACTGAATATTGCAAATTCACTTCTTACTTCATCAACAACTTGCTTTTTCAAGAAAGTTGAGTTACATTTTTCCCCCTCATGCCAAACTAAGCTTCATTTTTTTATTTCACTTTTCTTGTAGGGTTTTATACTGGTTATTTTTATGAAAATTTAAGAATCACTTCTTTAAAAAAGGCATAGGGAGGTGGCGATCCCATCGCCCGGTCTTTGGACGGCAATCAGCTACTGGCTCTCCAGGTTGGGGGAACAGCACAGCACACTGACATACATACAGTACACTAATTATCCTGCTACCTCTTGGTGAAAAGAAAGGTCAACGGAAGGTCTCTGACCAGATCTTTACCCTCCGGATGCTACGGGAGAAGACAGCAGAATACCAGATCTCAACACATCATGTCTTCACAGACTTCCAACAGGCCTTTGACTCCATAAATCGTCAGAAGGCTTATATAGCCATGTTAGAGATGAATGCACCCCATAAACTTGTTCGATTAATGAAAATTACTATGGAGAACAATATCTCTTATGTTAAAGTTGGTGGAGATTTATTTGTTTGTTGAGAGGGTTCACGACAGAGACTGGTGGCAGGCAGGGTGATGGCCTGGCTTGCCTTGTTTTTAATATAGTTTTTAATATAGAAAAGGCTGTGAGAAATGCAGGAATACAGGTAGCAGGGACCTTATTGAATAGATCTGTTCAGTTTCTTGGTTCTGCCGACGATTTAGACCTTATGGATAGAACTTGGAGAGATGTGGCTACATCATTCGAAGCCCTAGAGGTCTCGGCTGCAAGAATGGGTCTCACAGTCAACAACGAAAAGACAAAGTATATGACTACATCCAACCAACAACAGGAGCAAGAAGGAAATGCTGAACTAGGTACTCACAAATTCCAGAAGGTACGAGAATTTGTATATCTAGGGGCCCAAGTCAACTCCCAAAATAGGATCGAAGAAGAAATAAACAGACGCATATTCTCAGCAAACCAATGCTATTTCTCACTGCAAAAATACTTCCGTAGCAGAGCCCTGTCCAAGGTAGCAAAGCTTAGAATTTATAAGACGCTGATCCTCCCAATCCTTACCTCTGGCTCAGAAATGTATACAATGACTAAAAAAATCGAATTGTCATTCCTGAGGTTTGAGAGGAAAATCCTTTGAAGAATATTTGGACCAGTATGCATTAATCAAGCCTGGCGAAGGACAAATAATGAGCTAAAGCTTTACAAAGATGTACATATTGTGCAGGTCATTAAACTAGCCAGATTATGATGGGCCGGTCTCGTAATAAGGATGAACCCTGAAGAAGTTCCAAAGAAGATGTTAAATGAGTGAGTTTATGGAACTAGGAGAGTTGGTCGTCCAAAACTTAGATGGGAAGATTCTGTAGCTACTGATGCCAGGATTCTGCTTGGTATCCGACATTGGAAGGCAGCAACATTTGATCGGGAAACTGGCGGTCAATGCTGGAGCAGTCCAAGTCTTAACTTGGGACGTAGCACCAATAAATAATAATAATAATTCTTCTTAAAAAAAAAAAAAAAAATGTTTAACAATTTGAATAATTCATATTAATGAATTATATTCATATAAATTACATAAGTAACTTTATCGTTCAAATAACTATAATTTTAGCAAACCAATTTTAAATAGTTATTTTGTAATTAAATCCAATAATTAAGCATTTGATAATTAATTCTTTTAGTTCAGACTATATTTTACTGTGCATATAATAATTTATTTGTTTTTAGTAACATTAGATGTAGTGCCAACCCTAATGTCTGGTTAACATTGCTAAAAGAGTTCGTTATCATTTAAGATATATCTGAGAAAAATGTTTATAGACAGTAATTTCAATTTTTAACTGCATTATTATGCCGTGCCTACTCTTGGGTTAAGATATCCATGGTGTTGGCTAGGCGAAGTGTAGATTTTACTAATATTCTTTAACAATTTTTAAAATAAATAGCATATGTAAAAGATGTTAAAAATAGAGTTTATTAATATGCCAGAACACGTAAACGAGTTAAAACATTAAAAATATACCTGGGAGCACGCAATGACCTGAGAGGTCTCATAAGTACTACTATGTAAAACATACACTTTTTGGTGCTTTTTCCTTACATGCCCATATGAGAATCAATCATGAAGGTTCAATCCTTTGATTCATTGCTAGGGTAGAGGAATTATTCCTTAGTCATAGAATAGGTAAAGAGTCGCTTGATTGACTGCTCTTTGCATTTATTTACCGTGTAGGCACGGAACTACAGCATTTTCAGGAGTGTAAAGTAATGAATAGTTTTAGTAAATTTGGAATAAAGAAAGTAGATTTGAATTATTTAAAAAGTTTACTAAAGGCATAAGTATTCTGCAAGAGAATATATACGTCAAATTAAATTTTGTAGCAACAAATAACTTCGGAATGAACAAAAATAAGGACAATTCGTCAAGGAGGTCATGGAGGAACTCCTGGAGAGAATTTACTATTCAGCCTGGATAATTGTTTTAAAGTAACTTCATAGTTCATTGTATTTTTCGGTTCATTGTGCACAGACATCAGATGTTGAAGTACGTTAAAAAGTAGCTTGAAGTTGTTTTCAAGTTTAAGTATTTAGTAATGTTAAAAGATATATGTACATATTTGTACAGTTGCTTAATCTAAGCTTTCATTTACAGTGAATGTTACGTAAGCTTGCATCATCTTGAAAATTTAATTTTTAAAAAGTTCTGTTCTTTTTCATCATTTAAGATCACTGTGATGGTAAATAGATGCATTATTATGGATGAAAGAGTGTAAACTTACAAATGTACTCTGCAAAAGCAGCTCATATATTTAAAGATCAACTGTTGTTTATATCAAATTTGTTATTTTTTAAAATGTCTACCTATGACCTGTCCAGTTTAGGCAAGTAATCACCTAGTTTTCAGGTTTATATTAACATACCCAATCATCTTTTGCAAAGAAATTTGCAATTCACTCAGTTTAACATTTGGTTCATTCAGTCAATACTAGCTATAAGGATAGAAGCTGTAATAGTCGAGCACATTGGGGTGAGGATCCCAGAATATCAGTTCCAGAGCAGTTTGGATTCTTTTCTCACCTGGGTGAGTTAATATTTATTCCATGGCTATCCCGAGAAATGAATCTTGAGACTCCCACTCTGGTTAGAACGCGGCGGCGACTTTAACTTAGCCATCAGGGAATGGCAAAAAGGATCACAAGGCCCACTTGCCAGACTACATACTGCCTTATCTGTTAAAAAGGATCTTCTAATAAAGGTTCAGTTGCCAGGAGCAATAGCACAGCAGATTTCATTATTATAAAATTAGGAATTATTAATTACTTTCTATATTGTGCGGTGATTTCTATAACTGGGTAACTTCAATGCAGCACTTCGAGAAAACTAGATATCTGAACTTTTCTAGTATTGGAATGGAATTTTTTTCCTGATCATCAAGTTACCTATTGTTGAAAATGGTACACCAGTGGGACGTCTCCAACAGTTACCTAGTTGTATTATGACGCTGACCTAACCTAATGGGACCTTTCTATGCAATTACCCATGTTTTGCAAAAGTGTAATTTCATAATTGTAAAACTCACCTCATGATATCTTTACCTTATTCAACCAAATATAAGGTATATTACCTGTTAAATGAATAAATTTGCCTCAAATTTCCAAATAAATCCTCAAGCTGTTCCTCCGATACGGGGCTATCTTCATTGTTTGATAATTGTTCTAAATATCCCTGAAACAGTAAATATAATTTAATATTTATTTAAGCCTTTGTAAATGTTTTGCTTTCAGGAATTTCCTAATTTAGAGGGTTATTGTCTTACTTATAGTTGTGAAAAATCTACACTGAAGTTGCTTGGTTGCATTGCCCCTTTTACTATCTGGATTTTAATGGTAATGGTATTAAATAATCCTAACTGAGATAAATTTTCAAAAATGCCTAATATATTATTTCCTTCTTAGGATAGTAATGCTTTCATGAAAATTGGCATGACCAGGAGATAGCTGGTCATACGAACTTTTCACAGGTGTATCTTAGTAGTTAAATGAATGGTTATTATACAATAGTGGTGCAATACAAATTTGGTTTACAATTATTGGTATTTCAATAGTGTGAACATTGGTTTACAGTGACACTAAAGAGTCTTATCATTTTTACTAGAGGCTCATCTAGTGTCCGGACTAGCACACTGGCTGACACATAGATATTAATTACGCATTTATATTATCAATAAAAATATGTTTAATGAACTTTTGTTACTATAATAATTAATTAACAATAGAATGATAGGCATAATTTAAAATAAACTCTCATTAATTTTGTTTCTTGACTAGACAACAATAAAAGAGAATAAGTAATATGAAACAGTACTTCCTACAGAACCCTAGAGATGTAGATCCTTCAAGAGTTTTGATACAAGGTGTTATTTAAAACAAAAATCTAATAATGGAATTTAACTAATAAATGTTTGTACATGGTTTCTAAGACTTAATTGTAAACAAATTAAGCAATGTCGATGAGAAATATTTAAAAGTTTGATCTGAGTGAAATACTTTTTAATAATCAATTGTTTTGTCCTGGAATCAAGAGTTATTTTTATTTACATACAAGTTTCTTGTAATATGTGTGCAACAACACAAGTTTCTGTGTGCCTATATGTGAACAGCCTAGCTCAAAAATGAAAAGTTGTGCGAAATTGAAATTACGTATTTAAGATAGGTATATGCCTGGAATATTACAGCAGCTTCAGTGGAAATGTGAGTTGATATCAATTTTCTACTTTTTTACAATTTCCTCGAAATTTTGATGAAACTTTCCAAAGTCCTTAAACTTTTCATATATGAGAGAGTGAAAAGCCAAGGGACACAATTGACAATTTAACAATTTTGTGAAAACGCATCTTAAAGTTAAAATATTTTTAAAAAATCTTAAAACCTTAATCTTAAAGTATGTATCATACTTATATTATGGCTCCACTATATATTCCTTGAATATTGAGCAAGATTGCTTTTGTAAAACATTTTATTCTCTTAAACCCGAGGATTTGCAAAATATGGCCTAATTAGTTGCCATGCCCCTACTGAAGTATCAAGCAAAGAGGACAAGGATTTGTTCTACGATGACCTGGCTAAAATTCTGGATGAATGCCAAAAAAATTAAATAAAAATCCTCCTTGGTGACTTAAATGCACAAGCAGGACGGGAACTGGCATATAGACCAATCATAGGGCCCTTCAGCATGCACAAGTTGTCCAACGACAATGGTCATAGACCGGTTAATTTTGCAGCATCGAAGGGACTGGTAATTGGTGGCACTCTTTTTAAGAAGAAGAGGATCCATCAAGCCAAATTGATCACTTTCTAATAAGCGCAAACCAAAAGTCAAATTTGATTGATTTGAGAACCTGCAGAAGAGCGAATGCTGACTCTGATCATTATATGAATCTGGCAAAGATCAGAGCCAGGATCTCAACGACAAAAACATCAAGGACAAAGGGCAGAGGACTTTAAAATACTGAACAGCTAAAGGACCTCGGAGTACAAGATTCGTATCATATAAAACTTGATATGAACTTGATGACTGCACTCTATAGCGCTGGTGACAGCATAGACTATATATTGGAAGCATGCTCACATGTCATAAACACTGCTGCACAAGATATACTGGGGCTCGAACAAAGAGAACCCTATAAAGGCTGGTTTGATGAAAAATGCCACGAAGCAATAGCTAAGAAAAATGAAGACTATGGAAAGATGACCCAGAGATGCACCAGACAATCCTGCGAATCATACAGAGAGTGCAGAAAAATTGAGAAAATTGTCCATCAAAGAAAGAAGAGAGCCTGGGAGAGCAAGAAGCTGGAAGATGTAGAACATCTTAGAGCATCTACTGATACACGCTTGTTCTTTCAGTGAGTGAATGAGGGAAGAGCAACCTTTAAATTGAGGATAAAATCGTGTAAAGGAGAAGATGGTTTGCTCTTAACTGAAAAGAATGCTATCCTACAAAATTGAAAGCAGCATTTCAGAGAACTCCTTAAAGAGTATAGTAAATAGTAATGGACGAAACGTGGAAGAAGAGAATGAATGATGAAAGAGATGCAGAGTCATCTGATGATGAAGAGGTAGATGAGGCAATAAATAAATCACAAAGCCCCAGGATATGACCGAATTCAAGCAGAACTCTTGAAGCACAGTGATGTAGGTCTAAGAAAAGTCCTCCATGAAATAATACTATCAATATGAGAGGAACAAGACCTACCAGAAGCATGGAAACGAGGAGTGATATTCCCCATCCACAAAAAAGGAGACCAGGCTGATTGTAATAATTATAGTGGTATCACGCTATTACCATATGCCTAAAAGGTCCTGTCCAATATCATATTTTGCAGACTTGTCCCCCATGCAGAAAGAGTTCTTGAGAAATACCAAGCTGGCTTCAGAAAGGGGCGATCCACTTGTTCCCTATTAGGACAAATCTTGAGAAGGCACGTGAATATAAAATCACAATTCATCATTTATTTAGTGACTTCAAGTCGGCCTATGACAGTATTGACCAATGAGAGTTGTATCAGGCTTTATATGATCTCAATATTCCTCCAAAACTAATATGGCTCGCCAAAATGATGACAAAATGCATGGTGCAGATTGAATAAGATATATCTGAAGAATTTGATTCTAGAAGATCAAAATAAATTCTGTGACCACCTGAAATGTGCAATTCCCAATAGTCACTTTCCACATCCATGGTCTTCCACCAACTCCACTGAACTTATTTTCAGTTTTCCAATAATTTAATATAACGCCTATTGCCTGTACAGATACCTGCAGATTGATAAAGGCTTTCCCTCCAAGTCATCCAACCATAGCCAAGCAATTGGATCAATTTCGAGAAAACCTTGCCCGTCATTTGGATGCCTGAGTCTTGGACAACTTCGTCCAAGGCCAAATTGAAGAGTAGGAAAGCCAACGCATTCCCTTGCCTAAATCCCTAGTCAGAAGGAAATTGTGATGAGCAATCCGATTGAACACGAACTTGGCATCGCACATCTTCCATGGCCATTTTAATCAATCAAATCATCTTCAAATGGATTCTAACCTCCTCCATCGCTTCATAGAGTTTGTGTCGCCTGATAATATCGTATACGCACTTAAAATCGACAAAGAGGTGATGGCTTGGTAACTTTTATTCTAATCCTTTTTGAGGATAGTGGAGAGTGTGAAGATTTGATCTGCATTGTTGATGGCCTGTCTGGTATCCACCTATTTCATGCTCAGTAAACGATGTGAATCCGCTCTTAACTCTATCATTGAAAAAGAAAAAAAACGCTTGAACCGCTTGACTTCTCATCTCCTCATATGCAGTACATCCCTAACCAAATAAATGCAGATAAAAAAGTTATGATGAAAAGAAAATTTTATTTTTGCATAACTCATAAAATATGCAAAGGTAATACATTTTTTAAAAAATAGGGTTAAAAGGTGGTAAGAGTGTGAAACAAACCATACCAGATTTTTTTAAATATCTTTTGAAATGACAGTTTTTTTTTTTTTTTTTTAAGCTTATCTTTAATTAAGTTTCTCTAAAATAAAAGTTTTAAGAATAAAAAGAATTATATTGTGTATATTATATGATATGTTGAAGTTAGCCATAGTGTCTAGTCAAGTAAATGATGGTCAGCTAGCTGTTAAAGTTAATAAAAGTTACACAATAAAGGTATGTTTCATTTATTTGCATTTGATTGACCTCCAACCATCTTATACTTAATTAAATTCATTCCAATTCAGCATAATGTGGGGCAATTCTAGATTATGCGAAATTCTGGATAAGAAATGGTGTATTTCGTTAATAAAAAATTCTTGATATTAATGACATTTATTAAAGCAACATATAAAAAAATATTCATGGTTGTTTGTGATATAAACTTTTATTAACATTTAATTTTCTTAAATAGGGCTCGCTATTCCAATATATACATATACCTCACTTTTAAGAATTTCACATAATTTATGTTAAATACAAATTATGTAAATGTTTCTCAAAATAAAATTAGATACAAGAAACGATTCAATTTAAATATATATTTAAAATTAAACAATATTTTACATGTTAACTTTTTTATCAAGGCATCTTAAATTGCATAATCAAAGCTAAAAATGTCATACTATTTCTCATTAGTTAATTGTGAACAATACTTTTTTGTTGATATAAAGAGTTCTGAATATATAAGTAATTAAAAGGTGAAAAAAAATGGCGGATCAGAATAATTGGGTTTTATCATATTATATTTTATTTAATAAATTTTTCATATCTATAAAAAAATAATTAGTGTGGTGAAAGTGAGAACTAACAGTGATATCTGCGTGGTCCTTGGATGGCAGATTCGCGAAGAAAAAAATAAAAAAATAATAATAATTGTTTTGAAAACATTTTTATTTAATTTAAAAAAAATAAAACTTTTGAGATAGCTTCTCTCCAAAGACGATAAGTTTTAAACAAACACTTTAAAATTCAATAATATTTAATAACATTCCTTAATGTTCTTTGAAATTGGATCATTGTTAGAAAATAGGCAATGCCACTATTTTTTTTTTTTTTAATTTAAATTTTATAATATGTAAATTCCGATTAGGAATATGGTCTTGCTTGTAAAAGTAACCAATTAATCATTTTAGAAATGAAAGTTAAAATTTATTTTATTTTTAAGTTTAATAAAAAAATGCATCAAAAGGTGTATTAGTAAAAACTTACTTCACCTTAAAAATTATTTGATTTATGCATTTTTTGGAATTATTTTATCTTTATTGTTCATTGTTGTAAATAATTGACAAAAATTAAAATTATGGCTAAGATATTTCTTTAAACTGACATGTATCACTTGTTTGAGATCATTGACGTATATTGCTTCAGTCTCTAGCACCTCCATCACAACCCTGTCCATATAGCTGAGCTGTGGGTTACAGTATCTCGGCCTGGAAGGTGAGCTTGTATAGCTGCATGGGGAGCATACACCACTGTCCTCTGAACCTGTAAAAAAGAAGTTTTAATTTAGATTCCTAATAAACATATGACTACCAGAAAATGTTGGTTTGTGTTCCTTCAATACCTGTGAACTATGATCTTTTATTTTAATATATACATTAAAATGAACGGTCATAGTTATATGGATATAAGTGTAAATAAATAATCAATGAAAGCCTTTCATCGAGGTTCGATTCAGATAACATCAACAGCCATGCTTACAAACCTCCCTTCACTGAATTCCAACAAAACCCAAATCCTTAAGATCGGACATAACACAATGCTCCCATCTACGTTTCGGCTGACCTCTAGGACGCTTTTCTATCCGATTAGCTCTGACTTTCCCTTTAGTGTTTGTTATCCATCCCGAAATTCAATATCCCACCCATTTTATTCGCCGCGATGCTATCATTTTGTTTATATTTATCAGGTTTCGGCGTTTTGTAGCCGTCTGAATCATCCGTTTGACTCATCCTTCGGACCGAATATACTAAATACTTTTTTTTTTCAAAAAACCTTAAGGCATTATTCGTTTTTTAATTTAAGCGGTCAAGTTTTACAGGGGCGTTCGCTAGGGAGGGAGATGGGGGATATATCCTCCTCCCCTGAAATGTACGAGAAAAAAAATAAAGTTTGTATTTTAAGTAATATTTTTGGTAATTTTTAACAGCAATTTTATCCAATTTTCATGCTTATCCTTAAAACTTAATCCAAATTTGGTGATTATAGACAATTAGGTAATTACTTGCCTTCTTCTTATCAAATCCTTCCCCCGAAATAAATTAAATTCCTCCTCTCCCCGAAAAACAATTCTGCGTACGCTTGTAACGTTTTCATCTAGAATTGTAATATAATTGCAATCTATACTCCACAATTTATTCAGGACAAATTTCGTTATTTATTAAGCATGATTTAAGAAACTGCACTGTTAATTAATTTGTATCCTTTAAGGATAAACATACGATCGAACAATGAACTACTTTGGGTTTCTAGCGCTTGACCGATAGATGCATTTGAACGAAGTTCCTTAATCTGGAAGGAACTCTTCCTTGAGTTACGTAAGGTGTGACATTATAACGCATCTTAGAAGTTTCCTCTTCTTGGTAGTAATGATTTGAATAGCTGATGAGAGAGCTGGGATCGATTAAAAACCTTTAAATTATAGAACAGAATAATGGGGAAGTTTCGAACTACGCAAACTATGTTAAGGCTAATGCTACAAACTATGATACTATTAAGGCTAAAACTGTATAAAGATAAATGATGAAAAATAAACGAACATTATCAACTTAGGGTGTATAGGCATTGCAGAAAGAAAGAATTTTAACTGTTGCTCTTATGATAAGACAACTTGCTTATTTTTGAAACCCTTTTTAATTATTTACCTAATTTTCATTGTAATTAAATATTTACTGATGTAACCGTTCCCGGATGATGTCGATGAACATCAAAATTTCTTTTTTAAGAGAAAAACTAAATAAATTAAAAGTATCGAGTATTTATACAATAGGTACACCAGTTACTTTTCAGTAACTACAGTGATATTTACCAAATAGCATACGATAAAAAAAATATAATGCATAGGTTATTGAAACTTTTTTTTTTCAAATTATAAAACAAGAAACATTTATCATGGAAGTCAAAATTCTAACATTTTCTGAAACATTCTTTCAAATAGATCAACATCGAGGTATTTATACAAACATAAAGTGACCAGACGTCTCATATTCGGTGGGATTGTCCCCCCATTGAACAATGTTTTGTCTTTTGGACAAAAAAATTGATGTTTATTTATGGATTCTCATGTCAAAATGTCTGAAAAAACACCATGATAAAAAGACTACCTCTTCCAGAAGGTGTGTAGGCTTCATTAGTCCGATTTTTCAAAATAGCCGCCGTATATTTTTAGATTTATAGCCAATGAGCACCAAAGCATTACAATCAGCTTAAATATGTAAATTAGTAAAAATTAAAGAATTAAATTATGAAAAATTTTAGTATAAAACAAGAATTCGTAGTTACATTTTATTAAGAAAAAATAGTTCTTAAATAATTATATTATTTATTAATAAAGGGTGTGTGTAGATGATAAAACCCCGGACACTTCAGGTGGCGATTTTGCATTTCAAGATCAACAAAA
Organism: Rhaphigaster nebulosa; assembly: GCA_948150685.1. Lineage (NCBI taxonomy): Eukaryota > Metazoa > Arthropoda > Insecta > Hemiptera > Pentatomidae > Rhaphigaster > Rhaphigaster nebulosa. The sequence goes on along the minus strand of OX411306.1, from coordinate 74,239,731 downwards.
AGTTCATATGAACCATGGTCTCCGATTCCCCATAGGAAAACAGGAAATTTAAATTTGTATTTTGGTTTATTATTTACAATAAAGAACCTTTGTAACTGCCCGAGGAAAAAAAATTTTACCTTAATATTTTTAAAAAAAATTTACCCCTCCTCAAAATTTAAAGTTTTACTTTTCAAGATACGAAGAATCCGAACATCAAAAAATATAAAAGACCACAAAAGTATGCTTAGTGAATCTAGTCATTCCTAATGAGAGATGTATGCCAACGAGGTACGTATATACTGTGTTAGGTCTTTTAGGCAGAAATAATCTTATTTTTCTGTACACTTCTGTTATTCTTGAGAGACTTTGTCCCAGAGTAATTTTTTTTTTCTATTCTATTCACTATGCATCATTTCGTCGGCAAGGGTGAAACAAATAATTCCAATACATTTTGATGTAGGGTTATTTTATTTTTGCTTAAATTTTATGCACAATTAGTTGAGCTGAAAATGAGGTGAATGGCAAAAGTGAAATTTATCAGGTGGGACGAAAATCTTTTAGGTGAGATATTAAATAATGAACACGTTAATCCTTTTTTATTTTATTTTTTTCTGAAAAGCCTATATTTACTCTCTTATAAAAATTAGTACCTTCTTTTCTAAACTACTGGCCTTGGAACAAACCATAGTATCAGTGAAAACAAATATTTTTGGAAATTTTGGCACATAGTATCTACCTTTTCAAAGGTACTGCCTCAATTATTAATTTTTTCTACTCAATAGTATATCACCGGTTAGTACATACTAGTTAAAAAAACAAAAAAACAATCACAATATAATGAAAATTAAATTTTTTAACATTTTTTTTTTTCTATCCTTAAAAGTTGGGATTTGAGAGTTAAGTGGTTTTACACTTTTGCTGAAGATTTGTTGGATTAATTTTTCAATTAATTTCATTGAAATATAATTTTACTTAAAAATTGAAAAATATTATCAGCTTGCTAATTTTTGACTATACCTCAAGTTGACCACGATATTAAATATGAATATGAAAGGAACTTCCTGACTTTCTAGGCTATCCTTTGAATTGATGAAATCTATATACGAGACAGCTGTTTTTATAGTTGTGTGCTACTGACAGCTACGAATTTTCTTCTGAAGGGAAACTATAACTTTAAGTTAGTTCTAGGACACTGAGGTCATAATTATAATGAAAAATAACGGATATTTGGGGAAATCTAAGTTAATAAATTTGAAAAAATAAATAATCCCAGTAATTCAGTATACTTGTTGAAACAAGTTATTTCTAAACAAAGATTAGGCAGTTTCTCTTCAGTGTGAAGTAAAAGAATCGTTGACTTTCAGAAAACTCGGTACTGTACAGCTCATTGTTATGTCTATTACAAAACTTGCCTCTCTTTGTATCACTAACCTGAAAAATGTTTTCCACGGTAGCCAAATCCTCCAAGTCCATGCAATAGCACGCACCATCTGCATTACCGAACACCCATAAACTTGTGAACCACCAAAACTACAATTTTAAGCGGATGTAGAAATACAAAGAATTCGCGGATTTTCTTTTGGAAAGGAACTTCCTAACTTTCTAGACTATGCTTTGAATTGATGAAATCTATATATTAGATAACTGGTTTAATTGTTGTGTGCTACTGACAGCTACGGACACTGAGGTCATAATTATTATTGGTTGCATAGCACCTATGTATCATTGACTATTACCAATTTATTATCACCATGTGTGAGTTTGTGTGTCGTGTTATGTTTATTAATTTCAACTTCAAGAACAAGCAACGCCTTTTAACGAAACATTATGGAGTATATAGGATTATTTCTGTACCTTGGATAAAAATGCGTCAATATTCAAACCTTCGAAATTTAGTGACTACGTGCTTAAAATCAGTGTAGGATATATATTAATTGTTAAAAGGGCGATTGTACTCCCATGGTACATAGAGGACTTTTTCCTGGCCCGCTTAATGGTTATGTGTGTTCTGCCCTCATCTTACTCGTGCAGCCATTCAAATTTCTAAGATTTGGACATAGTTACAAGGTATAGATTTATAACTGCAAAAGAAAAATAGCTATGCTACCTAGATAACGTAAATATTGGGGTTTTTCACTTCTACCTTCATCAGTCAAGACCTACACGTTTCGGAGAGGTAGGACAAATGGTAGAGCCTGTTTTGTTGGCCCCGTTTAAATTTCAGAAGATATGGACAACTGTAAATTAGAGAAAGTTGTTAGAAACTAATTATCTAATGGTTATTATAAAACAGCCGTTACATGTTCAATTAATTATACGCAACTTTAGCGTTACCTACTAATTTTATTTGAATTGACAAATGCACAAGTTCTCGTTCCTCTTAAGTCTCTTTTAATATACTGTTATGGATTGAATCTTAGCAAATTTCTAAATCTTTTATTAAGTAATTTTTTCTATCGATGTTCGTGTAGAAGTTTTGATGTTAAGACAAATGATAAGGTTTTGTTAATGGTATAAACATTTGTGTAACTGGTCATAAACAATATTTTCCATGCCGACTCATTATACAACTTGATTGTTGTTGCTTCTATTAACTCTTACTGGTCTCAAAGCAAATCTAGCGGACCATCAATAATAATTCAAAAGGTTTCAATCACCCGAACATAGGCAACAGATAAGTTTCTTTCTCACGTAACGCAGGAGCTCTCTGCTTATGTAATTGAGTGTGGAAGACCACTGTAATTGTTCTATTTGGAATACCTATCCATTTTCTGGCTTTAATGAATTTAAAGGTGGATATCAAAGTTAAATCAAAATTGTGAAATGAAAAAATAATTTTTTATTAAAATTTAAAAAATTGAGTTTAAGGGTTTTTAAAAAGAATTACACACGTATATACATATCAACGTCGTTTTTTGAAAAAGACGTAAGCCCCATTTTGAAGGCTTCCAGCACTGGTTAAAGCCAGTGACAACTAAGAGTCGTTAGTATTTGGCGCTTACGTCATCAATGCTCGATTTTTAGACCATTTCCAATTTTTGTTTCTCGATATTTCGTGAGTGGGAATCGATAAATGTGGTATTTATATTGATGTCCCATTATCAATTGAAACCTAAATTTCGAATTTTTGGCGCTTAAGCCTTTTTCAAAAAAACGACGATGATATATTGATTACTTTTTTCTCGACTGTTATTAATACATGTTTTTTTGAGGATCTTGAGTTTCAGTAAATTATTTATTTTAATAAATAAATAAAGAATTTTGAGCTTTCCAATCTATATTTTTTTTTATTAACTCTTAGATTTGCTACTTCTTTTTTTCACTAATAAGAACAGAGTCTGATAGACTCTATAACCAAAATACAAATAAAAAGCAGTTTTTCTTTGGAATATTATTATTTTACTATTGGTATTTTTTTATTATTTAATTTTTCAATATTCATTTTTATATACTTTATATACATATAAAACTCTTGTAATATATATATACATTATTTTTTTTATTTTACCATTCATTACTTAACTTTCTATTTCAAATGATCTTGGCTAAAAATTAAAAGGTGAAATTATGATAACTAAATCAAAGGGAAAAATGATAAGCAAATGCAAGGGTTAAAAGTTGCTACGCTTTTCGAAACACGCACTCTTTTTTTTTTTTTATTAGGCTCAAAATAAACAATAAATAATAGTCTTTTAATTTAAATAACTTCCCTCATCTCCCCAAAAAAGTTTTTATTTCATAATCAGATCATGCATTGCCTTTATTAAAAAAATTAGAGTCAATTCGGCAAATCTGATATTTTTGTCGTATTTAGAAGATTGGGATTATCCAGATTCGACTCTGAAACTCTGTGTCGCAAAACCATTGTACCTCTGTGTTATTTAACATTAAAATTATATAAATAATGAAAAACAAATTAGAAATTATTTAAATATTATAATTAAACTAATTGTAAATTGGATAGGACAATGATACTTTTATATATCACTAACTTGGAAGGAGACCGACAAAACTCAAAAATTAACGATTTTCCAATTTTTGTTTATTCATAATCAACGAGATGATTATTTTTTATGATCAAGTGAGTCACAAAAAATATTCATCGCGTGCCCGCTGGAGAGCAGTTGTTTTTTAAACAAAACTGTCACAGGTCCAAAAATTTATGTCTAAAAATATGTTTGGAATAAAAAAAAACCCTTACATAAGTTACCTCCGAGCATTTACTTGCAAATGGGTTCAAAAAAATATTTATAAAATTCTAAGGAAAACTGTAATAATCAGTTGAAATCTGATGATCAAAACTTCAAGCGCCGTTTTCTCAAAAGTACAGCTTTGGAGTTATGTCGGTCTTCTTCCAAGGTAGCGATATATTTTTTTAAAAGTTGGTTCCTAATTAGATTCAAAGAAGTCGAACTATTTAACATATTTTACCCATAGTAAAATTCATTTATTACCGTTCTGTATTTTGCAGAGGATCAAGCCGATTTCAATGCATGTGTGTTTTCTCAAAACGTTTCTCAAGCACGACTCGTCGCAACATTAAGCCTCGTCGTCTTTGTATCTACTTAGCTAAAGTTCTATGTACAAAATTAAATCTAAAAAAATAAAGAACTTTAATAATCAATATAATGGCCACCTATTGGCACCATATTAATTTAGTTTTCGTACAATTTACCGACTTAAAAATACAAATTTTGTTCTTTATATAATCCCTCAAAAGTCGATTTAAATTTTTTTTTTTATTTAGCTTTTATTTTAATCAAAGTAACAGCTGATAACTGCAAAAAGGAAGGAACAGTCAAGACAACTACTTATTAAATTACAGTTAAAATTTATATTACTGATTATCAGATTATCCATTTTTATTATATTTGTGCAGATATTATTATTATAATTAAGTAAAACAAAAGTTTAGAGTGGGTCGTTTAGATGGAATCGAGGAGCAGTTTCGGCTAGGATTTGGATTCCATTTCAGTCTCTGGTGAAAACAGGATCTGAGATAGTGGATCAATGATGTAGAGATATATGATACATAATTAAATGATACAACAGTATCTATTAATGTGGGAAATGTGTTTTACCGAATTTCGACATAGTACTATGACTCATCTACTACCTGACTAGGAGGCGCCCAGAATTCTACCTGTCTTCCCTACCTGAGTTCTCGGTACTTCGGTCTGTACCAGCTGTCCCAAGGGTGCTCCAGCTGTTCTGTATGTGAATAGCCCACAACCTTAATTCAGTTTCTCGTGATTTTTCAGAATTCAACATAAATTTGGATATCTAGAAATTTTAATTTCTTTTTTTAAGCAAATGACTATGAACAAGGTCCTAAATATGAAAATAATAAAATACCAATATTTTTTTTTTGAATTTGTGTAATTGGTATCTTTCAGTGAAACAATCATTAATCTGAGACAGTTATAACTTATTGAAATTTATTTTTAATTAGGATATTAAAGGTATGCATTTAAAAAAATAAAAACAAAATACACATAAACTAATCAACTAAAATAAAAAGATATTGTTATATTCCTGACTAATTGAGGGACAAAATATAATTTCATTAGTAAAGTTTTTACGTATGTACTCAAATCCCGTACTACTTATTACCTCTAAATGTATAATTTAAACATGGTTGTGAAAAAAATGACAATAAAATTCTTATTACCAGCAATCTATGTTAATTTTAGTGGTGGAAAAATTGTTGACCGAAGATATATAAAAAAGAGAAGATGGCCCATACTACTTTTTCAAATTTTCATATAATTTCAGGTATACCATTTTACTGTTTATATTCTCCTATGTAATCCTATTTTATTTATTTTTTCTGTGTTTCTAACGTCACCACTTTTTGATTCTGTGTCTTGTTTGCTTCATTCTTTCCTGACTGCACCCAAACCTTCTTCTCTTGGATGTTTTTATTTTACCATTCTTGAATTGGTGAGATGAGTTCCATGATGGAGAGAGGATGGTTCAAGAACCCAATAACCATAAGTTCTACTTAATGGGCATTAAAATGATCGATCGTGATGTAATTAGTGGTCCAAGCTAGAAATAATGGGATGCATTAGACAGCTCAAGAAGTTCACTGTCATCAAAGGCCATCTGGATCGTGAGTCACAAAAATCCCTTAGGGTTTAGTGACAAAAAAAAAACATAATGCTATAAAGTATACAAAATCTTTACATATTACGTAATAAATTTTAGTGAAAAAGTAAAATCCTTATTTTCTTCGCTCATTCTACGTAATGGTTGTCTTCTGAGAGATTAGCCAAATATGCTATCTTATAAGAAACTTCATCGTAAATAAAAAACGTCCAATAAACATTATTCCATAAAAGCTTCAGGCTAGAGCGGAAAAACAAAAGAAAAAATGTAAGCCCTTATTTCAGGAATAAATAAAGAACAGTTAATGCTATCACAGTGAAATTAAAATACTAAATGTGTAGAGGATTGAATTCCGATTTAAAACAATAAGATTCAGGAGCGGATTTGTTGTACTGCCGCCCCAAGGCATGACAGATGATACCATCCCTTCAAGCCGCTTCTATCTCTTATCTTTTCTAGATCTATGACTCTTTTCCTCCTTCCCTTTCCTATTATCTGTTTTATACTTATTTATGCTTAATTGAGCAGTTTTTTAGATTTAAAAAACGTCTCCTTCAGTTGGTCCTATTTTTAAAAACTTGCTTCGCTGTTTAAAATTATGTGGAGATAATTTTTATATTTATGTGTGCTTAATTGAACTATTTTTTTTTTATAGTCACAAATTTGCTCGAATCTAAAAATTTCCCTCAAATTTTGCTGTTCCCCAAAAATTGCCGTTTTCCAGGCAAGTGGCTGGTCTGCCTGTACATAAATCCGTTATTGATAAGAATAAAACAGCATGATCGTTTTGCATTTTGGCTATGGTGGCTCTGGTTCATTTCTAGAATTAGGTCAGAAATCATCCGATTTTTTTTAAATTAGATAGCATCAATTTGTATTACATTATTAGCGCTTTTAATTTTCAGCCGTTTTTCGGGTTTGTTCCGTAGTGAGGAGTTTACTTTGATCCCATGCCTATAAGAAAAGTTTCGTTCTGCGCCAAATTTCCTACAAGATAAAAGAGTTTAGTCAACTACTATCGGGCCACTATTCATACATTTCTCTTTTATTACTTTTAACCTTCCACAACGGAAATGGAAGAGATTATGTACCGTTTCACCTCTTCATTACGAAATTATCAACTTATAGCTTTCAGATACTTGAACTAATCCTCAAATTTTCACAGAGTTGTACATTGTTTTATTTCTTTACAATTTTAAGTAAGCGGATTTTTTTTATGTTTACCATTCTTAGAGAGAGTTTCTTGCCTTTCATAAAAAAAAAGGGCATTTAACAAAAGAAGTTTTAGTTTATTCAATTTTACACGCGAAGAATGGTGTACACGGAACTGTCAACAGATAACGGTGGACTTCGTGATGAGTAGATAGTTTTTGAATCCTTACACTTAAACACGCCGAATAACTTGAATGGAATTATTCGCTCTCAGAAAAATAAAAAATAAATAAATAAATAAAGACAAAAATAATAAGCACGTCACCGCAAATCTTATCAATGAGATAATATCATCATGGCCGATCATACACTTGAATACATTGGGCCAATATCAGAAATTTGTCCTGACAATTTAACCAAGAAATGAGACATTATATTATTCAAAATTAAATGTAATATATATATATATATATATATATATATATATATATATATATATATATATATATATATATATATAGATTGTTACGTCAGTGTTTTCTTTGAATATCTGGTGCAGCCAATACGAAGTTAAAAAACAAATTTTGACATTTGATTTTTCTGCATGCAATTGGTTTAACTCTCTAGTCTTTAGGACATGATTCCTATCAAAATCTTAAAAATAATAATCATCAAAAAATGAAGATAAATTTATCGATAAATTTGTAATTTATAATAAATAAATCTTAGGTCAAGTAGTTGTAAATTGATAAGACTATTGGCCATTGTCGTTTTTATTTTGTTTTGCTACTTTAACTCCAACCTAGTTACTTCTAAATGCATAAGTTAAAACATTGTAATACCTTTTGCTAATATAATGACGGAATAAGCAATTATTAATAATAATTAATTATAAATTATTTATAACTATAATTAGATGTCTATATTAATAAATTGGAATTAATAATCGATTTAAATGGATCGGCACGACACCTCACCTTCCGGTTGATAAAATGCTCCCCAGGAACTAATCCCAACCTCTTCGTAGTTCTGGCTTAGCCGTTCTTGACTCACAGCGACCATGATGGACAATGATGCACTATCGACAAGAGAGGAACTGCACTGACCCGCACCCCGGCACAGTTGAGACTGACGGTTGTTGGAAGGAGAGGGGCCGCCCAACAGCTGTACTGCAGGAGGAACCATCTTCTGAGAACTCGGCAATAGGTGATAAAGAGTTGCTACTCGAGATCGCGATGCAAACTTCTTATCTGCTGTTTCGACAAGCAATTAACTATGTCATATGATAACGGTAATAAGAATATCGGCAGCTGTTGTGAGTGCGGTTTACATAGATAAATACACAGATAGTATGTGGTCAGTATAAATTCAAAATGTACAAATAAGAGAAGAACAAGAGAAAGGTCAGATTATAAAAACATTTTGGAAATAGTTTCTTTTTTACTGATATAATTTAGTATATCATAATATATTCTTTGGTAGAGGTGACTTACTCTCGACATCATGGCACTACTGGGAGACAGTGTGGTCACCACTTTTTTATTTTTTATTAGTGTTTAACGTCCTTTCCTATTCGTATTAAGGCAAATAGAAAGGGCTTTTCCTAAATGTTACCAACCTGTTCTAACCAGTATGTGAAAGACGAAATTCATTCCATGGGTCCACCACGAAATAAATTTCAACACGCCCAGAACGGATGCGAATCGCGTGATCAAGTGGAATCAGCACTGTACCCCAACTACCTAAGTTATCCCCAGATTAGCACCGTTTTTTAGAAAAAGAGGGGTTAGGAAACTTGTGTCAAACAAAAGTTCCCACTCTGAAAAAGCACACTAATTTTCTGTCTGGAAAAAATGTATCAGGAAAGCTACCCTAATTAATCAGCAGCGTAATTAATATAATGTTACAAAATATTAAAAAATGCATAATATTAAAATACAAAAGGTGCAGCTAAAGATAACTAAGCGACACCTTGAGAGTGATAGGCCCTGTCTATTTTTTGTCTGACACAGCTTAACATGCGTCTGAGGGAATCTCGAATGTTATCAAAACATGCTCTTCATTTACCTATTAGTTTCAATAAACATTTTTTTTTTTTACCCTACCCCCTCGAAATATTTGAGGTTAGGTATATGTGTTAAAATACGAAGAATCCAAAAATCAAATTAAAAAAAAAATCTGCCCTTCCACCGTCCGTGGCTTTTCTCCGGGACTACTGGGCCGATTTTTTAAAAGATTTTGAACTAAAGTCACAGGTCACCCCAGAATGATCCTCGGGATTTTTGGTGTATATATTTAACAACTATTTGGAAATAATAAATCATAGTGTAATAATTTGCAGCATTTTTCTTTTCTTTTTTTTTTCTCCAAATGGAGTATAATTTAAAAAGAAATTGCTTTACTTAGTAAAGAAAAATATTCTAGGACAATGAAAGGAGGTGATTTTAGTTTGTTCAGAAAACCCCGCAACAAATTATATTTTTTAACATAAATTTTCATTCTCCTTCAAGAGAAAACCTTTTATCAAAATTATTTTAACGTTATAGTTCGTTAAATTATCTATAAAATCAACTCTTGTACAGAGCCCTACGTTAAGTATTAATTGAGATAATCCTATATGATCATTAGCCCAAATTATCGTTTTGCTAAAAATATCGGGGTAGACTCTGGTAAAAGAGTTCTCAATTGTGGTGTGCTTGATGCCCGTTTCTTACAGCACAGTTCTTAGGAATTTGTCCGCGTCATTCGCACCGAAAAGCAAAGGAACCTACAAAACACATTGGTTGTCTTTTGTTAATCCACGATATGATCGCCGTGTTTTTCTTGGATTAGTGCAACAAGCGGCAATGCCAGGCCATCTTGGGAGAAAGGAACGGTAATCACACACCACACTTTACAATTCTACCCAGACCTTTTCAGCAAATCAGGGTTATCTAAGTTAATACTTAACGTATGGATCTGTATTTTATAGCCAATTTAATTAATTACAAACGTTTATATGGAGGTCATTTTGTTTTATTGGGATTATCTTTACTAAAAGGTTTTCTTTTAACAAAGGTTTTCTTTGTCATAAAAAATCTGATGTGTTGCGTTTTTTTTTGTGATTAGCGCCTTAACGGAGCATCGGATCGTTATTTTCACCGATAAACATTGGTTTAGAAATCGATTTCCTTTAAAAATCTGTCATAATATTTACCTATTCCATTAAAAATTCCCATGATATGTGCGCTGGAAAGGCACTGCAGAAAGTCAGAGTGTTGAATATGAGTTCAAAGAAAACTTCAGGCCACACAGTTGTGTCCCACCAAGTTTCTCCTCAAAATTCCAAAAATCGTGGATTAATTGAAGGTATCAATCGAGTCTTGAAGACTCTGTATTTACCTATCTTATATTTATCCGAAATTTCTGTGCCAAGTCGTCTTTGATCTGATTGTGCTGGCTGGAGCAATTCCTTCTGACTGTTAATATCGCTCTTGCATCAGTTAATCTATTTTCATCCCGCAGAGACTAGAATTTTACTTTCGATGTTCCGATGAAGATCAAACCTACTCTCGATAATAGTACATTCCATGATATGTTTCATTGCTTCTAATATCTATTCGTATAGAATTACCAAAAAAAAAATCAGAAATTTTAATGGGCCCTTGTTCTTCTAAACCATCGAACCGTTTTAATGAAATTGTAACATACACCAACTCATGATTAGACCGGGATTGTGAGCATCACAAAAGTATCTGGAATAAAATCATTCGATCCAGAGATCTAGGCAGTTAAAATTCATTGGATAACAGAACCATGAGTAAATCAGAGTAAATGAATTTTGTCGCTTTGTTTGTTTTGGAATAATAATGAAATATACCAGTTCTTATAGTTTTTGATAGACTCCTTGTCGCGATAATAAAAAAAAGAAAAAAGAAGCATTTCATCTATCTTTCCTTAGAGGAAACACCTGTAAATCCATCTGAAATATTAGGTCATTTTTGCACTATTGTTTGTTTTGATATGTATATAAATTGCATTGTTTTTTTGATAATTTTTAATTGATTCTGAGTAATTGTCAAGAAACAGCAAATTTCACTTTTTTTAATCGTGTCATAATTTCTCCTCTGCACTTTTAGCAACTTTTTTTTTTTTACAGGATCAGATTTAAGGTAGAAACTTATTCAGAATTTAAGACATATTTTACATAAATTAAAGACATTTTTTTTTTGTCTTCATTTTTTTAAGAAGTAGATCTTTTCCGAAACCAATTGATTGAATTCGACAAAACCTCTTGGGCCAATTCCTTTTAAAATGGGGTTATCAAGATCATAAAAGTAAAAAAAATACATATAAAAAATACATGGGGAGAAATATTAGTAGTATCCGGAATCATCCATACCAACAGATTTTTTAAAATAGGATTCGTGTTTTGTTTTTGAAAATTTAATACATTCCTAAGAAATAAAGTACACAAAATAAATTTAATTAAAATGGATGGTAATTGGAATTGCAGATGAAGCAGGTATATCCATAAATTTATTTGTGGACCAAATTTTCAGATAATTTAAAAATCAAACCGTTGAAAACTACTTCAAACATAGAGAAGACATGAAATAGAGGACTGGAAGGCTGGGACAGGGACGTCACCATCGGAAAAGTGTCACTCCCTCCTATAATTTGAAAACCCAAAAAGTTGGGAAATTTCAGATTTTAGTACCTACTTCAAACTACAAAAATTGTGGTAAAACATTTTACTCAAAGAGTTACTAACATTTAAAACAGAAACCAATACCTTTCGTGTTAAGAAATTGAGATTTTATCGATACAATGTTGTATTTGAAAGGAAAAAAAAAAAATTATTGTTGTCTAGTGTCAACATTCGCAAAAGATAAAAGAAAAGTTCAAATCCTTCAAAGAGCAAGGGATAATTACTATACTTCATAGTTTAGTTGGGAACATTAAAATATTTAATATAGTAAGAAAATCGGGTCAAAATTGTTGGTTTCATTTCAGATTTTGCTCTCCAATAAATTGTTGAAAGAGTAGCAACGCCCCTGGGCTGAAATCATGATTTATTAAGCACCAATTTTAAACAACAAAAACATATTAATAATTAGTGGCCAATTAACAGTTTTCCATACGTAATCAGCCCTATTGAATTATATCACTCCGTATTGAGACCTTATCAAAGGCGGTGCTATCTTTTCTAACGTGGGATAGTTGAGAACAAACTGATTCACGTATCGCTTTCGAGAAGAGATAGCAATTCTTCTGAGATCCTACATCTCGTAACCGTTATTAGGGAAATTCAGGATTACAAGCAATACATTTGCTCCATAGAATCTTGGAAAGAGTGCCGCAATGGCCTTAACATAATTTAAAAAAAAAAATATGGTCTACTTATGCAATAGATGGATGTTGCGAATTAATATTTATTGTAATTTTTTATAACAATTAATGATAATTAAAAAAAAAATTATGGTGTAATTAGCATTGTTATTCCCCGATCAAGAATATCGGAACAGATCGACATTCCCAACTCAGCTCATTATTTGATCTTTCAGTTTTGAATAGTTTTTCTTCAGTATCTATTTACACATTACGGAGGATATTAGAACAAATTATATGTTCATAATCTATGAACAGGGGTGTGTTATGCTTCATAGTAATTAATTTATTGTATTATTATTATATTATTAATTAATCAATAACAAGCTAGCTGTAATACTTTGATCATTTTATTGAATTGCGAATAATAAAATATAATAAAATAGGAATTACACGGTCTGATACGTGTAAAGTATTTAGTGCTTAGAATGGAGGGCTTAAGAAGGTCCCTTGTAGAGCTCCTCTATACCTGGGCTGGCCTTTTGTTAGTGACTCATGCTTTGCTCCGTCTCTCTCTCACTCTCTCTCTCTCTCTCTCTCTCTCTCTCTCTCTCTTTTTCTGTCTCCTTTCTCATTTCCTCTTCTCCTCATAAGCGCCATTGTCTCTCCTACTGTCTCCGCTTGTTCGTCTCTCTCTAAACTCCTTTTATATCCTCTATGCCTCGTAATCACATCATGCTGCCACTATTAATGTGAGTATGACTCGTCTTCCTCTACACCGATCATTGAAGGCCAAGAAATTATCAATCTCGTGTATCATCGATCTGAATACATCCTTTTATATAATTCGTTAGTTTACAATTATTAATTTAGAATTACTTTTGACCCATCTTCTAATCATTAATATGAAAAGTTAGATATCTGTACCAGCCGAATACTTACATAAAGAACTTGCCGATCATATTAATTCCAACTGTAGTGTCAAATGAAATAGTCTATTTAGATACTTTTTTTTAAAACATCAACTTAAAGTGAAAAGACTTATTTCTTGGTTTTACAAGTTTGTTAAAAACTGAATGAGATCCTGCGTTTATGAACGAAAATTATATTTTTTATCTCAGAGTAAAAAAAAAAAATTAACTTTTATAGATCTCTGTACCACTTTCTCTCTTACTCAAATTAATACCCAGTGGTAGATACGATTCATTTTTGTTTCAAAATCAATAATTAATTGAGTGTACATAATAATTAATCTTGGTCGGATAACAGATTGGACGAATGAAAAAATGTTATTTTTCATAAGTTGGTTATTTGACTAAAGCGTATTTATAAAACTTCAGAAATCCACAATTATATTAAAATCGTAGTAGCATGTAAGTATGTATATCTGTTAGAAGGATAATTGAATACTTGTAAGCTTCTCAAAACATTACTATTTTAACAATATTGACGTTTTGAAATGATTAATCTATCGCAAGAAACTTAAAACATTTAAGGAATTACTAATATAAATCCAAACAACCCTATCTCAAAAATATTTTTATTGATTTCCGTAAAAAATTATTAATTTTTTATTTATTGAAAACATACAACAAGTAAATAAAACTATCAGTTAAATAGTATTCTGGAAACAGAAATAAATACAAAAAATTGTACTAAAAAACTATTAAATAATAATTCAGGATTAAAATTCCATTTTTTTTAAAAGAAGAAAATAATAATCGAACCACACTATGAAAAATAATTAAAAAGAATACTTTGATCTTATGAAATAATGATGAGGAAACCGAATTGAAATTACGAAACTCTAAAAATAGTTACCAGTGTAAGATGACAGAGACATGAACCAGATACACTCCAGACGAGGCAGACCTACAGACTCCGATAACCCTGAAGGACTCCAGAGGAAGTTGCCAGATATCCACGATATTCCAGGAGGCGGCGAGGGATGAATAACAGATCCTACACCCTGGACTGCAGCCAGATTCTCACGGCTCCTCAGGAATCCAGTGGGACAAAATATCTATGGGAATATCTCATATCCCATAGAGGAAAATAGCAATATCTATTGAAGTTATCCAAAATATAAAAAAAAAAAGAAGAAGAAACACAAATATTTGTCTAGATTGCAGTACCAGAATTAGTAGCAGCATAGAGTGAGAAACGTCTTTGTGGATCTATAAAACTACAATACAGATTAAATTTATTTATTATGTATGTAAAATGTCCAATGAACAGATTGTAATAAATAAAAATTAATTAATAGAGAAAAACTAAAAAAATCGGACAGAGGCGTCTACCACACACCCTCAGAGTTTAAAAGTCGTAGAATTACTAAGAATGCAAGTAATGAGAATTGCAAAGAAGAATATACAATTATAAAATAGTAATCTCGTGAATGAAGATCAAGTCATATATTGCAAATTATATTGTTGTAAGTAATGAAGTCATCAACTCAACGCTTGAAATTGGTCAACATTACTCGCATTCTGTATTTCCGCCTTAAGTCAAAATCCAAAAATTCCTTTTACAATCTCTAATGACACATTTTCTCTGTTAAATTACACTAATTTTTGCTTTCTAGTATTCATAGAAGCGGAGCTGTTAACGTTTAAAAATCACGCCAAAAGCGTCTTAAATGTTTTCTGCCCTAAGACCTCAAATGAAGGAACTTGGCTCATTCAAATATAGAAAATGGCTAACCATGCAACGCTTTGATCAGTCATTAATCAAGACTAAAAAAACGTAAAACCGCATTAATAAAAAGTTAGTAGATTTCATTTTAATACTCTAAAAATTCCTAACTAAAACGAGATAGTACATCCTACTACATTCAGTATCAGATGAATGGTCTCATATAGTAACATATATTTCAAGTTTGTTTTCTCAATAGTTTGGTATCTTTTGATTTTTTTTTTTTTATTAATGAGAGGTATTATATAGGACAGGAACTAGCCTTCTCATTGAGGATTACTATTAAAATTTTTAATTTTAATTTAAAAATCGTTGTGATTTACTTTTCTTTTACTCTTAAGGTGTGTTGTCTTCAAGCGGTTTATAGAAGTGCCAATTACAGAACTATGTCGGTAAGTCTAAGTAATATAAAATTAGAGTAAGGAATTAATTATTAGTTAGCGATTGGCAGATCCGACTAACATATACTTAAAAACATACTTCGATTTTATTTTATTAATATATCACGAACCTCCTATACAATATTGGATATTAAGAATATGCGACTTTATTAGAAACGTGAATATAATGAAAAATGTATCTACTATCTTTGCACTTGCTCACCTTAACAGAAACTAAAAAGTAAAAGCGAGCGAAGGCATGTGTTTGTCGGCGTCGTAACACCATATTAAGAGCAGTAGGAATTTATTAGTCAATTGGGAATTTACTGTTTAACAGCGTTTAACTTTTTATGTAAATGGCTATCTAACGAATAAGCATTTCGTAAAAAAAAAAAATAATTCGGAATATTGTTAGGTAAATTAATCGATAAATCGTTCCGCTTTGAAGAGGCATTTGTTGTCAGTATTTTTTATTTATTTTTTTTTTGCCGTTGTAGCTTTCACTCAACTGTTGTGAACACACCTCATTACAGGCGTATCATAAATTCTTCTGTAATTATGAAATCACTGTTTAAATGTCAGCAAGTCATTTCTATTTGCGTTTCATTAGTTCAAAGTGAGATTAAGAAAAAAATATCATTCCTGATTTGCGCTTCGTTGATTTCCATAATTAAAAACATTAAATTCAGAAGTTGGTGTTCTTTTAGATTGACTTCGGCCCGCCTTCATTTTTCATCTTTTGTTCCTTACCTTCTAGAACCTTTCTGACGATCCTGTTTCCATATGCTCCCGTTCCCTTATCCCTCCCCCATAAAAATATTCCCGTTCATAAATATATTCGCAATTCATGCATTGTTATGCTGCATCTCTATGTAGCTTTAATGATTGTAGGACTCAGCTGTTTTATATTAGGTCCAGCGTTTCAGAATTTTCATGAGGCTAAAGTGATTGGTCTTGTACTCATCATCTCCATGGAGAACGTCATTGTTAGCGATAAAGGTTAGAAACTTACATGCTTTAAAAAAATCCCTTATCACGTCTTAGTTTTCTGTGCTTCTTTTTTAAAAATCTTAATTCTATTAAGTATTATTACATCTAACCTAAAATCTAATCAGTTTGGCAGGAATTCCAAATTATTTCATTTCCAAATATTGCTCAGTTTGATCTGCCCAATTATACGATTGGATCAGTGGCGTAACTAAGGATGACTACACCCCGGTGGAAACGTTATTCCTATGCACTCCTCCCTTCTCAAAAAAATAACCAACTTTATCCTGACCTCCTAGGCACTACTTTACATCGCAACGTTTTTTTTTTTTTTCAAATTCCCTCATGAAAATAGTAACAGAACATAATTAAGCTCACCATAAATAAATAATTCCTTTAAAAAACATTTTTTTTTTTCATTTGGTTGGAATGTTTTCCGCTTCAAACTGGCTCAGCGCCCCAATGCATCGCATCGCCTGCATCGGCGTTATTTACACCACTGCTGTGAATCCGATCATTCAACTTCAAGACTTTCAGAAAAAAATCCTTTATTTCATGCCATATGCATCTAAGAGTGAATATTTATTCAATCGTTGATCAAGTGGGTAACATTCATAAGAGTGATTCGGTAATATTCGTCACATAATCTCCTTTCTTTTAATCCATAGGTATGGTCTGCTATGGTTTTTTTCTTCTTAGCATCTCTGAGGCACCAACTTTCGCAGTTTTGTAATCACTTGATATTACCGATCTATCAACTAAAAAAATAAATAATTATGATGAATCATTACTTATTCTTATTATTAAGAAGAGGTGGAATTCGCAGTCATTAATTTACTTACTTAGTCATTATTATTTTTTACAGATATTAGACGGTTCTTTATATTTTTATTTTAGCAAATAAATCATTATAAGCATACCACACATCCACTTATGATAGTGTAATGGCAATTAAAATGCCAGCTGATCGCTTACCATTGCATACTCCGACATTGAAAAAAAAACTGTAACCGCCGCAGGTATTTGAAACGGATTAATTATTAAATGATTTATCAGAGCGGTCAAAGGATTCCTTTCCATCATTTTTTATTAGAGCCTTAAACGTTTTAAAAAGTTCTTAAATATTGAACGTACACAAAATATTTGAAATAACGTTCTTAATTAGCCCGAGCTTAAGTCACCGTTAGGAATGGGGTATAGCACTGCCACAAAAGGTCCGCACATTAATTTCTAATTTCATACTAATGATCAATAAAACCTGAATACTTCGTAAAAGTTGCCATATGTGGCTCAATATCTTTTGCTAACCTCTAAGTTAAATGATAAATGGTGAAAGTAAAGAAACTTAAATTTTAATGGCACAATGTTGTTTTAATTAATAAATTATCGTTCCTTGGAAGGCTAAGAAACATTTTATTTTATCAATTATTTTTATTGAATTAAATATTGTTTTATTCCACGTACCATAAACTACTTCATTTTGCATAACTGCCACTTAAACTACTAGTGGTCTGATGATTTTGCTTTATATTATTTTCTTTATTAACAACTGCGTTTAAATTTCCATAAATATCAATTATTTTTTATCGAAAAGTTCCTTAAAATACTAATGATGGCAAAGTTTATTTCTAAAATTATTACTCATATTTGATTTGTGTGCAAACTCCTTGCGTTTATGATATAATTTTAATTTAAAGTTACCCACTTTCAAATTCTAATCAAATTTAATTCAATTGTTCTAGAAAAAATAAAATCATATTGTGGGGAACAGGGGGTTTGCAATAAATCCTAAAAATTATTGTGAAAAAAAAAGATTCTGTAATTTTAAAAAACTTTTCAAAAAACATTATATGTATTACATATTTATTGTTTTTGTTAATTTATACCATAACATGTAAATATTTGTATTTGTCTCGTGGCAACTTGTAAATTTTAATCAAGAAGAACGTTCTAAAAAAAAAAATTAACCCCCACTGCTCAAAATTTGAGATTTTACGTTTAAGATGCTTAGAATCCAAAAATCAAATTTAAAAAAAATCCGACCGTCTACTGATTTTCTCCGAAACTTGAGGACTGATTTTTTTTAATTTGACACTCGAGGTCACAGATTACTTCGGAATGATCCTCGGAACTCGACGTTACTATTTGCCATTTCGTTTCAAACTGGCGGTCGATTAGAGATTTTAAACGCCAATATCTCGGACATTTATGAATATAGATGAAAAATATTAAAGTGTTTTGGAATCATTATAACATTATAAAAAAAATCTCGCAACTTCTTTCATCTTGAAGATGATAAACCATTATCATCTGAAATTACTTGCAGCCTTCATGCAATGAATTTATTATCCAGAAATGATTTGAGTTGAGTGTTCAGAGAAAACCTCTTGTATAAGTTAATAGATCTTTATTGCTGTGGAAAACTCGATCGTAATCGTCGGATCAGGCTGGAATCCTCGATAATACTAAAAGAAATAGAAATAAAAACACTACAACCAAACTTAGTCGAGCTTAGTCTTATTGTTGAGCACTCACATTCGGTACAAGAAAACACTGACAGATCTTCAGTTACCGAAAATGTACCCAAACATCGGACGTTTGATTAAACAACTATTAAATTTCCAAAGCTTTAATATATTATCGATGCCAGGTTAGGTGATAAGTGATCTGCGCCAATCGATTATCTTAAATGACTCCGTAGCAAAGGATAAGAAGGAGTGGAGGTAACCATTAATCATAACAAGGGAAGTGGTCTCACTATGGCACCCTGCGGCGGTCATTGTCTCATAGCACACTGACCTCAATACACACCACTATTAGTCCGGAAACCCCTAACAAAAAAGGTGACTTATTTCATACCAAGGTTTGGGCATACAAAGTGAACATATCTGCAGGCCTGACTTGAAATACGCACATCTGCCAACGCAAAGCTGGAATATATAATTCGAAATTTTAGGAATATTTTTGGTTTTTCATCTATAATTTCTAAACGGTGCATTCTATCGAAAAACGCAATTTAACGTAATTTAATGGTATATTAAATTAAAGAACATCGGATTCTGTTTCTAGTAAGCATCACAACATAATAATTTGGGTATCAGATCGAAAAAAAAACAATCAAAAACTACGATTTTGTCAAAAACAGAGGCTGTGTACTATATGTGTGTCTGCATATGTTATATGAGCCTGCAGCTTGATACTCTAATAGAGTACTCTAAGAGAAAAATTCGTAGAATTAAAGTTGCAGAGGATCAAATTCTTCGTCAATTGAGCACATAAATTTTTAAATTCAGTCAAGTACAGTTCTCTAAATTGGCCAGTAGAGATATCATTTTGGTTTCCACAAAGCGGAGCAATTTTAATTTTCAGAAATGTTTTATGTATTGCTCCTCTTGTGCAAAATCCAAGTTTTCGGCCCCTCCTTCTTGTACGTCTTTCGACATCTTGAAAAATCGCTAAACATTTTGTTATTTATTTTTTTACTCCCCGTCATAAAATCTTATGCCTCAATTAAACATTGAGCAAAATTATTTATGGTTTAAATCACAACTTAAGCAATACAGATACTCATAAAAACTTATTTTCTTTTTATGTCGTCCGTTTAATGGCTAACTGGTTTTACTTATAATGGTATTAAACATCCTTAATTAAGAGTTTTTCAATATTAATTTTACATATAATTTATTTATTCCAAACGGATAATTCAAGATAGCAGTAGCAAACGTGTGAGATGGTCTATTTAGTGTGTCACACCTATTAAGATTTATCTTATTATTTGAAACATTATTTCTTGTAATATTGATTTACATTCATCTCGAGTTTAAAATATGTTTACAATTATATATATATATATATATATATATATATATATATATATATATATATATATATATATATATATAAAAATATATATATATATATATATTGACAATACCATTTACATTTTAGTTAATAATCTTGACTTCGGCAGGCGCTTCTTGTATACTATGCTGCATGTCATCCTATCCGAGGTTTCGAACAGGCTATTTATTTACAGTACGACAGTACCAATTACTAGATTAGCAAGCATTTTATTAAATAAGAAAATACTAGAATATATTGTGAAAAATGAAAGGTAATTTTAATAATTACTGATTCAATTTAATAGCTGATAATTTTAAAAATGCTGCAATCGAAACCTATCGGTGAATCATAGACTCTGAAACCAACAAGATATCAAAATATTTATTCCAAAGATCTTGATAAAACTTGGAATACATATGAACACTGGGCCAAGTGTTTTACGCTCTAGAATGGAAACATTTTATGAATCGGTTATCGTCTTCGAGTTCTTTCTGTTGATGCATTAATTATAAATATAGGATAAACCTGAATTGACCTCAATTCTCCCTTAAGCCTAATGACATGGAAACAGATGGATATGGTCCTAAAAAATATCCGTAAGCATATGCACAAGGATAGAATATGGGTGTCAAACAGGATGAGTAATTGAAGGTATTGCTTATCCAAAGATTGCGTAAAAAATAATGTTGTGATTAGCTGTGAAATGGAAGCTTAAAAGATTGATAACAAACGGTTTTTATCCATAATTAGTTAAACGACATTTGACTGGAAAAGTTTGTTAAGGCCGTTTTTAGACACGAAACCTTGATGATATATTTTATTTAACGACTTTCAAATATTTAACAATTATTAGAATAAGTTAAAAAACAGTGTTCAAGTTATTAAAAAAATAAATAAATGGGACCATTATTTCTTAGTTTCGGTTTCGATGAATAAGGCACTCTTTCTAAAAACATGTCTAACATTTTTTGTGAATTTAAGTTTTGGGCAACACCGGATTCCTTACGGCTGATTTCTTAGGTAGTTGAAAGATCTGTAGGAAACTTGTTTT
This sequence comes from Rhaphigaster nebulosa, assembly GCA_948150685.1. NCBI lineage: Eukaryota > Metazoa > Arthropoda > Insecta > Hemiptera > Pentatomidae > Rhaphigaster > Rhaphigaster nebulosa. Next base: position 74,218,221 of record OX411306.1, on the reverse strand, counting down.
TTTTAAAAAGAATAACGTTATGGCTAAGTTATGGTAAGTGACTTCTGGATGAAGGTAAAACATTGTGTAACTAGCAAATATTTTAATATGGTCAAAATTTTCATTTTGTTAGTTACCATGTTTTACGACCGAGTGCCTCAATTATCTTTTACTTGAAAATGTTGGTCACCATAACGGTTCATAGCTTTAGCTCAATGATTCACTGTTCGGAGCTGATCACTTGGGAAACGACATCCGTTTCCTTGGAATTACTCAGCTCGCTAATTCGCCAGGTTTAAGAGTCATTTCAAAGGATTGTTGTGGACGCGCTTGAAGTGTCGTCCGGACTGACCTTTTTGATTCGCTAAGCCTTGATAAGTACCGTAGCTTCCTTTAAAGGACAAATACCATCATAATAGTAGAGCAGCTGATGGTTTCCGTTTTTAGTATTGGGCGCAAAATTGCAAGATGTGATTTCAGTCAGGTGGGCAGCACAGCCCTGTGCCCTGATTGCATTAAGACGTCTAACATTTTATTCTGGAAAAGAAGAGATTTACTCTGTATATTTAGGGATTTTACAATTTGTCCACTTCCATTGCTAGTCATATTATTGTAGGACATTCTGCTGGAGTGTATGTGGGTAATTGGTCCCGAATATTCAACATGAAGAACCATCAAGATTTCATGTCACTTTTAGAAGACATGAACGATAAGAAGATGGCAACTCTGCTAATAGTAAAAAAAAGGATTACAAGCAGAGCGAAAAGTACTAAGGAGTTTTGTCTTACGTTACAATTGATAATTTTAAATAAGTCTATAAGTTGATAAATAAAATAAAGGGTGTATTTTAATTAAGACAAATTTTTCATTATTTAAAAATAACTTCTTATGTATATTCTTTGGTAAATTTAAGGTAAGTTATAAATGTGTTTTTTTCTTACGAATGAAGGTGTTATATGCTTATCTCCCCCTTGTAACATTACTAACATTTTCAGAAAAAAGCTTCTAAAGTTATCTATATGTAGACATAGATGAATCTAATACTATTAACAATTTTACTCAGTAGTTAATATATATACATTTCAACGTTGGTTTAAAAGTTTTAATTACATTCATTGAAATATAAAAATAAGGTTTAACCAACTCAATGAGTTAATGCCTTCTCAGATATGGATCATACTTTTTTTATCGATAAAATTGAAATATCTATGATCTATGTAATATATAACAGAGCATGATATTATAAACGTTTGCACTCACCCTGGGACCCTGCCTTGGATACGCTGGACCTGGAAGCTGTCTCCTCCTCGCTGTCTTCCAAAGACTCAATGGAGGCCAAGTAGTTCTTACTTGGTAGTCTTCTTCTTCCTGAGCAGCTGCTGCTCACTGCAACGCATGTCTTGTCATTAATATTTCTAAATTAACTTAACTAAATTTAAAGAAATGTTATAGATTTAATAATTTTGCTAATCCCAGATTTACTGACCCGCCAAAACCCCTCCTCCCCCACAAAAAACCCACTTTTTTTAAATAAGACATAACAGACTCACCTCCTTATATACAAAACGAAACCATACATATAGACTCATGTATCCTGACAGTAACATTCGTTCATTCTATAGATGATTTCACAACAAACACATTAACAAACAGTCGGATTACACATTAACAATCGGAATGGCGATGTCCCAAAATTTCAAGCATCACTCGTCGAAGGGTGAAGAGGAGTAGGATGAGAGATCTCATAACTAGGTAAGTATTAGCAGGTGTAGAGTTTGTAAGATTGGATGTTCATGATGCATTGTGTCGCATCACAATTGCTGACTGTTCTGTTATGAATAAGGGCGAATAAGATAAACAAAAAAAAGTTATTTTTCTCTCTATAAAAGGTTGATAGTTTTCAACTAAGGTTCTTTTTTAATTACCTAGGAACTCACAATGACATTTGTATAACAAAAGAAGATACAACTCAGTTGAGTCTTGTGTCTGACAGGGGGCATAAAAACAAGAAATAATATGAAAGTGTAGGGTAGACGTAAATCTAATCTTTTATATAACAAAATCAGTATTAACTACTGTAAAAAATAGCAATGAAAAAAAGACTTTTCAAAGTTTTCATTTGAAGAAAGTAGCTTTGATCTACTATATCAAGAATTAGTTTCTTATAGTCACATTGAGGAATAATTATAACATCCTGTGAATCTTGGCGTGCTGTTAGTGTCGCGATGGAACTTAGAACCAGGCTTAGAAGCCATTATGAGGATATTTTTAGAAAGTCTTTAAGAAGAGGACTCCTGCGCTGTAATGACCACTAAAATCCTCATTAGCCTACTTCAATTGGAGGAGTTAGCGGTTGCATCATGAAGGAACTGTCTCAAGCCATTGTTCCGTTATAGTTGCATTATTAATACCTAATCATCTTCGCTTCCGTTCATGAGCTTAGGCTCCGGAAGACGTCACGTTTTTCAATACAGTACCAAGGATTGTTTTATATGCGCATTGCTAGCTAAGCTACTTTTCATTATAAGTCAATAATAAGCTAGAAGGCATTGCATGAGAAAATATGTCATAATTTGGATGATCTCAGAATAAGCACAGAAATTATCTAATTTGGGACTCATATCCAGTTTCTACTGCAGCATGTATATACATTGTGACGGGTTTGCCTGAATACTTGATCGGCTGGGAAACAATAGCTCCCCTTAATTATTCTGCTTTTAAAATGAAAGAAGTTTTAGTTCACAAACAGGACGGAGCCTCGAATTTGAATATAAAAACACAATCCCCTTAGATCCTACTCACCATCGTTTTTTCAGGCCACGCTCAATGCCTTCGGTTTACTAGAAGCATATTACATACCTACTATTTCAACAATCATGGAAACCTCAATTCGTGGTAAGAATTTCGAACTGATATTTGTATTTTATTATTTATACTCATTGAAATTTGTTTTGTTTTTTATTGATTTCGGACATTGATCTGCCACACCATTCACGATTTTTTTTCATTTCTACCCTACACTTCAAAGTAGACATAAAAATTTCAAATTTATTTTTTCAGAAGACATTATTCTTACAAAAAAAATAATAAAAAAACGAACAGGAATGGTAAGACTGATGAATGGAATCATAAGAAATGAAAATTTCAATTTATTTTATAATGGTTTTATTCAAACCCATACATTATCACAACCAACGTTTCGGAGTTTTCTTAAAAAAATGAATACATAGTAGAAAAACAAAGAAAATGGTGAAAATATAAAGGAAATGGTAACCTTTAAAAGTGACACCAGAAATCTCAGCAACCACTATGATCATGTAACCAAAAAATTAAAATTATAAAAAGATAAGTAGTCATTACCATTCACATCAACAGAAATATAAATATAAAATTTTAACAAAACAAAGTAGATAATTGAAATAGCAAAATAGTTCAAATCCTGCTATCCATCCTGCCCCGCCCAAAAAAAATAAATAAATCAATGAAGATGAACAATATGAGGTACAAAAAAAAAAATGTGCATAAACAAGAATAGAAATAAGTTTATTTCAATAAGGGTCATAAGAATTTGCAAATAGAGACACTCTGTATAGTATAGTTTTATAACAGGATAACAGGCGATTATAACACTCTTGGAACGAGAATGTTACAATACGAAACATTTTGTTTTTGATTGCTTAAACTTCTTCTAATCACGTATCTATATTTCTTTTAGATAAAATGTCAGGTTATAGTTTCAAGATTTAACGCGACAACAATTTAATTTAGTTTTTTTATGAAAAGTTGGAACAATTTAATTCACGATTCGTGTTAAAATGATAAAAAAAATGAAGACTGATTTTTTAACAAATAAGGTAAGTAGTATTGGCTTAGAAAATTTCCGATGTTTTACCAGTGAGTTAGGGACAGACCTAAATAGGCAAACTTCAAACGCTTCTTCTGTAAAATTCCACTTTTTCGCATCGTGGCTCTCTTCTTCCAAACCAGCGATATAATGAAAAAATAGTGATTTGGACTTAGTCTTGACCAATTATAAGTTAATAAGCTAATTAATAAATCGTAATGATAAGTTAAATCCTGAAAATGGGGCAAAACTCCAAAACGTTAATGATAATGAATGAGTTTTAATAAAACCATAATAAGGAAAAAGGGAAATTTTCACATCCTATTATTGATTGACATTTATTACCCTTCCAAATTTATAAATATATTATTAAAAGGAATCATAAGCTACTGATGAGAGGCTATAAAGGCCATCGATGCAAACTAACATTCCCTTCTTTAATCCTCTGAAATCGGTGAGAAACACACAAAAAAAAAAAAAAAGAAGAAGATTTTTATAATTTTTAGGTTAATAAATATTTAGGAATTTTATAGAAGATTTCGTACTTGCGGAATTAAATTATGTTCTACATTGACAAATTTTCATCAAAGTGGACCTCAATAGCGATTATTTGTGCTTTATAACTTCGATTTCTCCAATAGGTAAAATAAGGCTATAGACGTCCACTATTTTTTATTTAAATAGGAGGAAAGTATTAAGACTTGAAAGTAATGAGCATCTCAATTAACACTTATTTATTATTATAAATACGTAGGATATATATGGTGTATTTAGATTCTGCACCCCTAAGAATCTATTGACGTACTTTGCATCAAAGTATTAAAAGCTATTTTTAAAAATAATCAAAGTCTGTAAGCAACTTTTTTTCGAGTTCATTATTTTTATTATTTAAATTTTATTTTATTTGTATACTATCTTGGGTATTTTCCTCTAGAAACTACATTACCATACCTTAAGAAAACATAATAATTCTGCGACCAGTTTTTTTAATTGAAACATTTCCATTGACTTCATATTGATTCTTTATTTATAAACACATTTGCCCAAAACAGAAAATTTCCACAACGAGTTATATTCCTATCTTTGTGCATTAGCCCTAAGATTTAGCCTCTATTTCGATTATTGTATAATGCTTTCTGCTGGAAGCAATTTGAAGAACTAACAAATTATATATTTCGATTTTCTAAGAAGCTCGATTGAAGTGAACGAATCGTTCGAAGAATGTACGGAAGAGATAAATCATAACTTACTCAAATGACCGCCAACAAATATGATAGGCGCTTCGGAGTAGTCGGTAATCAGCCAATAATAGTTAACATTATTTCCTAGCACATCAATGATGTGGACTATTGCATTCCTTATTTCACTCCTAATGATAAGACTGGGATTTACTGAGATGGATGTGACTAACAGCGTGTTAAAGAATTGGGTTATTTTAAACTTAGATACCCTTCTTCTCCTTCCCTCGCCCAAAACATGTTTTTTTTTTTTAAACGAATACAAAATTCAATATGGTTTCTCAATCCGTTCTTAGATCAGAAATAGTTTTTTTTTTTTTTAAATAGCAATACTCGAAATTACTTGCACTAACACCATGATAATTGCTGTTAAATACAGATCAAAATTACAAGCTGTCTAGCATTAAATCTCACACATAACACAATTCATTTGGATCCCTAACCATTAAAGGCATAACGTTGAAGTAAAAACCTCATATGCAATAAGGCTTGAATTTTTCCAATTCAAGATCACACGCACTATATCTAAGCAACTCAACATATACTGACACGACATTGCTAATATCAACAGTTGAAACCAATTAGCACATTAAAATAATGTCATATTAATTATATAAATTAATAAAATATATATTAACTTCAGTTTGCACTCAGCGGATGAGATATAAAAGCATTTATGCATCACAATTCATGACAATAAACGAATATTTACATCAAACATGATGGCTAACATCAACAACTAAAGGAAAACAACATTAGACAGAAAATAAAAAAATATGCTGTAATACTGATGAAGAAATATAATGATAATCTAGAAAAAGTTATGTAGACAGGTCAGAGTTTATAAAAAATATATTAAAAAAAATATTGAAAAATAAATAATAATAACATAATATAGCTTAATTGACATCATTTTCATGACAAAAGCCTCTTCCGGAGGAGGTACAATGGAGTTCAGCTCAACAATATAATTATTCAAACATAAATATTGAAGATACAAATATAATTATATACTACCATATAAAATAAAATAAAACTCTCAATGCTTATTAAAATATACAAACAAAACAGAGAAAATATAATTGTAATAAAAAAATAAATAAAGTATTGAAAAATATAAATTTTATTTTTTTATCTTTTTGGATGAACAATTTATATATATGCATTGTGAGGTTTTGGATAGCATAAAGTTATTGTTTGTGTTATACACATTTGTATGACTATATGAAGGTATATAAAAATGCAATAATGTTTTCTGTGTAATCATATACTATAATAAATAGTGTAGTTATGATTCCTCAGAGGAAGAATTATTTCAATTATTTAATCTTTTATTTAATTTATTAAGTCCAACTAGGGTAAGAACGGCGGTGTATCATATTTTCTGTCAAACCTTTCAAGCAAGAGTACAAAGGTTAAAATTTATTCAGTATACTCCCAGCGCATAACAGACAAACTAACAAGGCCGGATTCGAAACGGAGCTGCTGTGGAATTGTTCTGGGGTTTGGTTCTGTACGGTAGTCTACCTCGACCTATCTAAAGATATTAGAACAACTAAAGACAAATAGATCAAAATATGACTTTTAATAGAAAATAATTACATGCCTCGTTAAAAAAAAGGGCAGTGCAAAAAGATATTCCCACTATGAAGCATAAGCAAAAAAGTTACAACAGATGCAGCACGTTACCAATGTACAATTATTCCTTATAAGTTATGAAAATCGATAATTGAATCTGCAACATTAATTTAATTTCAAATAAGATAAAGTAATTTTTTTTTTGGTTCATTTTCAAAGTGTACACGCTACTGGAGCAATGTCTACTTGTTTGTACGTTTATCCCATTCCTAAAAAAATGTGTACGAATATATTTTTTTTGTTGGCCCTATCCACAGCACAAGTACAGGCTCGAGTGTACATCTAGTTGTAAGCTTAAATGTCAAGAAAAACGGCAGGTGAAACTGGAATTCTGCAACCTTTCTTACAAAACCTAGCAACTAATGGCGTCCCCACCTGCCTGTAAGGCAAGACGGCTGTTGCAGGAAAGGACAAAAAGGGCTTGAAGCTGCTAACTTATGCATTCAGGATAGAACAAAGATGTACACCTGGAAGTGATGTAGTAAGAGCGTTAAATCTCCCGCATAGGATTGACGTAGGCGTTACGTAATAAATGCCGACTGTGGGCAGAGGTCCCAGAACTGGTGGAAATTCGCTTTTCACTTCAACAAGGCGAAAAGACATAAAAGATCTTCAGGATGAACGTTGTGGGATTGCCACTGAGCTAACGGGTCATTCTGGTCTGGAAGAATGGTTGACTTCAAACAAAATATAACGTAGCATATCATTGTATATATGAACTTAATTTTCAAGTTAACTCCAGCCAAATTCAATAAATTGTAATTATAATAATAATTCAATAATGGAGAAATGGATAGAATTTCAACATCGGTTGGCCTTTTCTTTATAATTATAATTATAATTATAATTATGGGGAGCATACGGAATGTTAAAAAACTCATGCAGTAGGATCGAGGGAAGACAAAGATGATGGAGTGTTCAGAGAAAGTAATATTTCGGTTTCGTAGGGTTTTACACTGGCTCTTTTAAGCACACCGCAACGATAAAATGATTAACCAAGAATTTTTAATTGCAATATCGAGACTGTGAAACTAATAAGATAACGGTTTTATCATTGTGAACAATTGAACCTTAATTTTTAATTTCATGGCTCGGATTTGAAAACATGCCGATGCAACAGCCGCGTCGCAATGGCATTCCAAAACCACTCAGGTTTCCTAGTTCAGTTAGTACGAGTGCAGTTGTGCGCATTCGGATTACTGCCACGCCCTTACTGTTAGTACCTACACACTCCAAGGTACACATCTTTGTTTGGTATATTTGGGTATGCTCCAAAACTAACGCAGAAAAGGCAATAAATACCACTGGGAGAAGAAATTATTAGTGTTATAATTAAATTAATTATTAAATAATTTTGCAATATTGTAACGTGCTAACCAATTTAAGTGAACCATCTTGATAACATAAATTGATTTATAACATAAATGCTACACAGATATTTTGATATTTCTTAAATCATTACAATTTATATGATATAACGAAACTTTCTGATTATATTGTCACTTTTTCTGGATGTTGTAGACTCAGAATTTTATTTCATAAAACATTTATTTGATGCTTTTATCTTTCGAATTGATAGAGAACCATTTAAAATATCTGATGTGACCAGCAAATGACCTTACTCCGATTCAATGTTAAAAAGCAGTTTGGAATTTCAAGTAAAGTACCAGTTTCGCTTACTGGATATTATTCCCAAAGCATTTAATGCTAAATTTGAAAAGAATTCGATTAAAGTTGGACATTGTTTTGAACCAAATTCAATTTGGAGCGAAAAGAAAATTACAATTTTCGATTGATAATAGGCAGCCGAAATTTCATACTTTATTTGCAATGGCATGAAAGTCTCTGAAACCAAATTTGGAAAAAAATACGATTACTTTTAACATTTTTTTTTTACTTAAATTTGTGTAGAGCCAGACCACTTTCAGTTAGACAATAAACAAAATATAATCAGCTCTCCCCAAAAAGGAAAGACACTTAAAAACAAAATTTCACATCATTTGGTTAATTAGTATTTGAGCTAGTGTTTATACGCGATCCACAAATCAATCCACCCACACACACATAGATATTATAAAAATGTTAAAGACCTTGAAACGTGTTTATCCATGAAAATCTCGATTTGTGATTTTTAGCACAATTTCTATTCCTTCCTTCTAAGAAAGTGTGGGGTAAAAAAAACAAAAACAGTTTCAGGTAAAATATAGCTTTCGGCTATCTAATTAACAAAAAATAACAAAATTTAGTATATTATTTATATTGATATAAAAGTTATATATACCAAATTTGAAATGTTTTGCATTATATTTTAATATAACTTTTGATGAAAATTTATTATGACCTTCAAGTAAAGTACCACTTTCGGTGATCGTGTAGAGACCAAAAAGGGAGATACACAACTAGGTGTTACAAAAATCCCAAATACGAAATTTCAACTTTCTACGGCAAACCGTTTTTGAGTTATGCCAGATACCAATGTACAGACATCACGACGAAACAAGTCAAAATGGATTCAGGGATGATCAAATTTGATATTTCCATTGAAATCTGAAAACCGAAAATTTTCGCGTACAAGAAAGTAAAAACTATAACAAATTTTGGTGAATTTTCTATAATGCAGTATAAAAATATTACAATTATTCAACATGTAAAGGACGTATGAGAATTATTTCAGTCATTCCTTCATGAGGAATTAAAGAGAAATGGAAAAAAGAAAAGAACTAAAAGTATACCATGTTCGGTATACTAAAAAATTAAAACATAAATAAGATTATAAGTAACAGAGAAGTTTTAACGTTAAATACTTTCTTAGATACGTGGACATCAGATATTTATATATTATAAATAATAAATAAAAATGTCTATATTTTACTTGTAAAGAACAATGGTTGACCGCCTTTGAGTAGAATCCACGTAAATGGATCCAAAGCGGTTCTTCACAGTTTTTCAATTATTTTTTATTTTTGCAAGAATCTATTTGTTTTCAGTTTATTGAGCACAATTAAAATTCTGTGAATACCTATCAAATCTTTATATAATTTAATCTTCTTCACGTTTGATTCTTGATATTTTTGAACAGCAACAACTCAAAACTAGAAACTAATTTTTATTTGTAAAAAAAAAATAATATGGTTTCTTTTAGAATTAATTTAAATAATTAACTTAAATATAAAAAAACATTATAAAAAAATGCAATAAAAATATAAATAAGTAAATATGTATAAAAATAAAAACAATTACAATTTTTACTATTACATTCAGTCCCTGTTTTTTAAATTACTCTTGTAGGTACTAGAATTTATTATTAACTGAATAACCATATTTATTTATTTATATTTTTATTCTTTGAATAATCAACGGTGACCACATCAACCTGTGAACAAATTTTTTAAAAAAAATGTCGTCAACAAATTTTTTTGAACGAATAGAATGCATCCATTTTTAGGTTACTAGAGTAACTCTCCTAGATGTTTCTGCGAAACAATTGGAATATCGGCACGTGCGACCAACATACAGCAATAATAACTTTCTTGTAGCTGATCTGCGAAGTGAATTATATCCAGAGCAGTGGAGAAAATCATGTTATTTTTTGGACTAATACCAACTTAGAATCAAAAGTGTTGAAAAAAAATCCACACGTAATTTAATACCGAAACCAAACATGATATTTAAAAAATATATACCTAAACTTTAACATGTGTTGTAGATTATCAATTTAAACACAATTTTTCTTCGAGGAGCAAACCAAGACGCAATTGGGAGGATTATGTTATGTTAAATTTAGTAGAATCAGGTTTAGAAGGGTCTAATTGTAAGTGAAGAGGAGTGCATAGACAACGATTTTTGGTGGGACCGGAATAGAACCATCTCGTACACTAAGCAATATTATTGTTATTAATTACAATGAATTAATCTTAATTAAATCATTAAAAAATTAATAATTGATGGAACCAATTATTGACCTAGATTTGTATAGAGCATTTATACATACATACTGTGGCGGGAGAGGGATTGGGAGATATATCCTATCTCGAAATGTAAGAAAAAATAAGATTTTCACATCTACCAACATAAGGTTTGTATTTCGATTACTATTTTTGGTAATTTTTAGCTTTAATTTTTATCCAATTTTCAGGCTTATCCTTAAAACTTAGGCCCAGTTTGGCGATTATGACATTTAGGTGATTATTCGATTTCTACTTATTAAATCCCCCGAAAAAAAAAATTAATTCCCCTCGAAAAAAATCTAAGTACGTCCATGTATACGTCAACTAAAAAAAAATTGCAGTTAAATTGAGCTGAATGAAGAAATTATTGAAGAATTCAAGAAAAAAAAAATCGTCTTCCCTACAAATTACTTAGGTACATGATTATTGATTTTTTTTTACAAAATATTTATACATATATATTTAATAATGATATATACAAATAATCTACATTTATAGTATGTATGGACATAAAAATTATTAAATATTTTGGATTATTTAGTTTACTAATACATATTTTTTTCTTATTTGTGGACATATTTTTTCTTATTTTATTTTATCTTATATTATAGTTTAAATTTTATTAGATATAATGAAAGTGATAAAGATACAATTTTCCTTAAATAATTCGGTTCAAACCAATTTTCGATATATTACAGTGATATTAACGTACAATAAAAAGTAAGAAGCAGTTTGAATAACTGAGTTGGAAATGAATCATTTCTACTATTTATGATGTGATTGCTTTCTGTTTTCCCGACGATATTGTTTCTTGGCTTAGTTATTTTCGAAAATTATCAATATTCTTCTTCTATTAGTTATATATCGACGTCGGTTTTTGAAAATAGCTCAAGCGCCAAAAATTGAAAATTAATTAATTTATTATGGGGCGTAAACACTGCCTCTATCGATTCTCGCTCACGATTTATCTAAAAAAAAAAAAAAAAAAAAAAAAAAAAAAAATGGAAATGGTCTAAAAATCGACTATTGAAGACATAATTACCAAATTCTCGTCATTCAGACCTTAACCAGTGCTGGAAGCTTTAAAAATATATTGTAATTATTTAGGTTTAAAACCCTAATGTATACAATAAGAACAAAATTAAAAATATATATATTGTTATTTGCGGGAAAATCATTTCATGTGTTTTCTGTAAAAGTTGCTTAATTATGCTTACAAAAAATGACGTCCATACTATGACAATTATTAATAATATAATGCAAAACATTCTTATCGAAATGTTGTTCTTTTCAATTTTATAGAAATAAATTCTTGGTTTTATCTCAGCTAGGCTTGAATGCTGTTGAAATGAAGTATCCAGGATGTGCCCTTTAGAAAAGATCATCGATTTCCTCATGGTGTATCTTTCAGTCCCTGAATGGTCATTGAATTCGTCCGGCTTCATTTCACAGAAACGGGTTTTCAGTGTTTCAGAGAAGCAGATGTTTGAGGAGCAAATGCTTTACCGATTTTGGCCTGATGTCTTCGTTGATAGGCTATGACTTGGCAGGATAGTATAAGATAAGGAATCAAATGCCCAATTTAAAGAATCTGTAAATCTATTGGAATAAAAATATTGATTGGGTAAATAATTTTATAAAATCCATAATCACTGTCTAAAAATTTCCATTTTCATTTATCAAATGCAATAATGAGTAATCCATTGTCAACAACATGATAATAGTATAATTTAAACTTGTTTTTATTATTTTTTTGTTTTATTGCTAGTTCTATTCATAGACTGGTAGAGATAATGCCACAAACATCGATAGATAGGCTGGGAGGAATTCCGAGAAGATTAAAACAGTTGGATGGAAAATTGAAGTTGGACAATGGAAAATTTCGTACAACCGTACCCCCATTTTTTCTAAAATAAAGGGTAAAAATAAATTAATATATTTTTTTGAGGAATGATGATAAAAAATGTGTAAGACCATGACTTTTTCTCCTCCTTATGACAGAAGTTAAAATATATAATTATTTTTCTATGAAAACGTGTTGAGCACGGGCACGTTATAAAATTTATTATACGAAATGATTTTCATAACTAGCTAATGTGAGCACTAGATGTGTAAATTATCCAAAGTACATTCACAGTGAAATACTAAAAGAATGATGTAACCACTGTTATAAGAATTTTAATGTAACATTTGAAAATTTAATTATAACGAAACAATCCGAAGATTCGCAATCATGTTATGAAAGTTATGACATTCAGTGGGGTGGATTCATAAAAAATAATAATTGTGATAATTGCTGAGAAAAAGAATATGACCATCAATAACTTATTCGTTGATAGATGACTTGCTGCACAAGGACTTGGACATCCTAACATTTTCAAATACTGCTACAGAATATTACAAAAATTTCCACAACAGACTGACTAGCAACATGAACCCCTTAACACAAACACTTACATCCACCATGAACTCATACAATCCAACCCGACGATTTTCGTGACTTGTTAAGTTGACTGTGTTATACACCGGATGAGAGCAGATTTGTTTATTGAAAAAATAATTTGCAGATGACAAATAATGATGTTCTACCAAAACATATTTTGTGTATACAAATAAATAAATAATCATGTTTAAAAACTTTTCAATTTGACTATTAATGATATTTCAATGTGGAGGTTTTTTTTTTTTTTTTTTTTTTAATTTTAATTTTGTTTATTTTTCTTACGAAAAATATCGCTCACTTATTACAAATTAAATTTTTCGAGCATAAATTTATATCAGTGATTTTCAATTAAGAGCACGCAGACAAATTTTAGCGCCCAATTTTAGATTTATTGATACAATTTCGGAAAATTATATAAATAAATCTCCAGATAAGTTTTAAATAAACTTCATCGCTCGCCCGAACAATACATTTTCATCTGACAAAAGCCAGAATATGAAGTTGATTAAACTGCACTTATGATACGAGTGAGTACGCGGCGAATCTCACAAATGCAGGATTTCTGTTGATTGTTCTTTTTTTTTTCTTTTTTTTATGCATGATTGATTTCAGTTTATCTTTATATTAGTTTTTTTTTTTTTTTTATAATTGCTTTATAATTTTTTTTTCCTCTTTTATTGAATTTTGCACCCAGTAGATAAAACTGAAGTAATTACATTGTGAGATTGAAAAGGGTATGTAAAGTTGTTGGGCTGGATAACAAATAAATCTCTATAAACGTGATCAGCGCTGAACCGATGTTAACAGGTGTAACATTTAGCATATGTTGCGTACGTTGTCAATTTATTTGTACAGTGAACAAATAAAAAAACAACGTAACTTCCTCAATATTAGAATTATTAACTTTTAACAAGATTTGATTAGCAAATTGTTTGCAAAAGAAAGTAGAAAAATAGAAAATTGATTTTGAAAATAGTAAAAAAAAAAATATTCGACCAAAGTAAATTAGTCTTCCAAAGATCTTGAAAATAAATAAATCTCTTCCTTTTTTTTTTTTTTTTTTTTTTATATTTACGTACACACGCGTTCCGATGCATGCCTAAATATGTATGCTTTACGTGTATATAATATCTGTATGTAAAATTATAAATATAGTCAATCTTCAGTAACTTTACCAAGGTAATATTTATATCAATTTGTTGTTATTTATTAGGATTAACTTTCTTGTGTACTCCGACAAGGTTAGAAAAAGCGGGTTATTCTGCAGGTTGCTAATCTAGCCAGTGAAGAGATTGAGATTTATTCCTCGAATCCGTTACAAAATTAATGCAAACGCCCAAATGCTGGGGAAAAAAAAAGTATAGGATTGTGGTTGTCATAAATTAGGAATCCTTTTTATTTCTAACCGTTAATAACAGCTAAAGAGTACAAGCAATCAGTAAAGAAATAAAATTAAATTGAAACGGAATAAAGTAGAAAGCAGGGCGAAACCTGACAATTATTGGTTGGTAAGAGTTGCTGATTGTATTCATAAACAAGAATTTAATTTAAAAAAATATATTATTCACATTTTTCATATTCTTAAAACCCATTCACTATAACGATATGATTTTTAAACATTAATTATTTATTTAAAATACTCCATAATTTGGAATCCCAATAAGTAAGTCGATAAATAACATGCTAAATGCCTTCTCAGCATTCTAAAGAATCATTGTTATTCTAAGAAACGTTCAATGTTGACTATTCAATATCAAAAAAGATTAGTGAAGGATTTCTAAGTTTACATGCAAAACTTTATAGAAAATGTGTTAAAGATTGGGTAACATTTCAAAGCAATGCTGACAAGTTCCTACTAGTGTTTTCTTAAAACAATGTTAAAGTATATTAGACATTAAGCTATCATACATTTCGTCATACTGACCAAATTAAATTAAGAAAAGTAGTTTTTAAAAAACAGGTACTAACGGCGATTTCACAATATAAACTAAAATGATAGTCCGACTCACTTGTGCCGTGTTCCTAATCCAAGAGCTAACTGCTTGATCGTTCAAATCCAAACGCAAACTGACGCTTCCTCGACAATAATAAAGGATCAGCTAAATTAGCGAATCGCAAAACGTAAAACGTAATTCTGAGAACAGTTGCGGCTCGTTTATGTCACAATTGCATCACAGTAACGATATAACGATAACAAGGGTCACACGATTGCAGCAGACATTGTGTCTTCTTCACGACGATAACGAATGGAAAACATTCGAAGGAGAAAAAAGCCATTCTGAGAACTTACATAACAGGACAGTCGGGATTGTTTCGTGTAGTTCGAGCTCGAGATATCGGCCAGGAAACAGATGTAAACTGCTGCAGCAAGCATCCGGAACTGATATGCTATCACAGGAACTGAGTGCGTACTCGGAGTAGTCAGTGTTGATAATCTAACTTCTGTCAGCAGATGGCTTAGTGGGGTAATTGGTCGGAAAGTACGCTCTATGTTTACCTGGATAAGAGATCATGTTGCATGGACACGATTTTTCAGTAATATTGTCGTTAATTATATTTCTCAGCCATTTTAAGATAGTAAAGAATCATAAATTCCTTTGGGACAATTGCTTGATAAGGAATTGAGATGATCTCAGCTCTGGATTACATATTCCTTTACCAACTCGAATTCAAGAAATGGATTGAACCCGAGGGAGGGTTGACTTCAGAATGAAACTAACACAGAACCTGACTCCGAGACACAATTGGAACAGGCATTAGTTGTTTTAGCACGGAATAGTAGTCCGAGATTAAATCGAAAGTTTAATCTCGGCCTATCTTAATATCGACCTTCCTTGACGACTCCTGATGATCCTTCAGTAAGTCTGAAAACAGTCAAGTGATCAACTTGTCAGAAGTAGTTCCGTTTCAAACATATTACATTTAAAACAGATTCCTGAGTCAGGTTTAGTTGAGCTTTGGATTTAAAATAACATAAGTTACTACAAAACTGATAACTGCAGCAAATATGCTAGTATGGCTAAATTATATTGGGATGCAAGGGGACCAATGGCTCAATAAGCCAATGTAATTCTGGCGTAAGAAAAATGCAAAACATAAACTATAATAACTTAACTGTTCGGATGCTAAAAACTAATGGAGGAGGCCCTGACTCAGTAACTGGATTGTTGCGCCACTGATAATGATGATACTAAAATTACTGTTTGTTGTTTACTGCTTATTAATGGCAACTAGAAGAAGAATAACAATTTGCCGATGATGAATCATAATGTGATTGTGCTACCACAAATTAGAAAAGAAGTATAATAAATTTTATTTAATCTATGAACCTCAGAGGAGTAAACTAGTTCTGTGTTTATTCCAAAACTGATGAATGGGTTAAGATGGGTTTAGCCTAGAATTAAGCCTTACTCCTGACCTTGTATGTTCGAATAAATTATTAAAGTTTTTATCTATTTTTAGTACCTATCTAAATTGTGGATACACAGTCACATTATGATTTAATCTTGCCAAATTCTGTATAATTTTACTTCGTCAATCCTAGCTGGTTTCATTATAAAAAATTAATTGGGGAGTAACTTTTCTTTTCTACCTTTGTCACATGCACTGTCCTAACATTGGAAATGAACTTTGTACAAATCCTTCACCCATTCAAGACTACACTTGTAGGTAAAAAAATCTGATGAGATGCGCGTATCACACAACTATACCTTACCGTCCTATAATAATTATCTTTTTAATATAATTTCAAAGAGTTTACATAAACAATATTTGAAATAAAATCAGCAGCATTCACTTCTTCACATCTTCTCCCACTTAAGTACAATAAAACAGTTTTTTAAACAATTATAGTACAACAATTCTGTACTCTACATATATATCTTAAGTTTGTCAAGCTGAAAATATATTTTAAAAGTTTTGGTTTTGTTTCCATTAAATAATATAAAAGTAGAAATTATTAAGTTACTTTCTGCTTTTGTATTCTTAAATTACTTAAGTACAGAAAGTATTGTTGACAACAGATTGGCGGATTGGTGAGAGAGGATTCGGTCGCATCCATCTCCTTTCGGATGCGCTCGGCTATCCATCTAGTGTCTTTCACTTCTCATAAGATATGCTGTACCTTTGCTAATAATGTTCCGATTTTGATGATTCGTTTTTTGGGTAATTTAATTACCTTTCATACAATTCTATATATAATTTACCATAAAATGCATACTTTTTAAGTTATGCGCAAATAAAACATTCATTTTATTATAACCTTTTTCCCTGCATTTCCTCGGTGATGTACTACGTAAATGAAAGGTTAAAGGCCTTTATGAAGAATAATTTAGGCAATTTTCATCAAAATCGTTAGAGCCGTTTTCGAGAAAATTGTAAAAAAGTGTAAAATCGAATGTATAAAGTGGCACTTCCGGTTGGTCGATTTTGACGAAAAGGTTGCTGTAACATCACACGCATGCCTACCTTAATACGTAATTTATTATTTGAGCAAGACTGTTCTTTTTTGCGGAAATTTGCGGGATTTGGTTATTTGAACTCGGGTACTCGGGTGCTCGGTGTACCTTAAAACGTGTCTTTCTGTTGAAAACAATTGCAATACTTCCCCTTTATATATACTTCGTATGTAGCTAAGGGAAAGTAAAAAAGGTTCGAAAATTGGAAAATTAGATTAAACCACCAAAATCGAATCATATAACATTTACGGTGCGGAAAAATAACGCTAGTTATGCTAAATAATATGTTGGTAGCAACCTAGGCTTACTTGGGATACACTTACTGGAGTTAAAATACTCCAATGTGAACAACGTAACAAAAATAAATAAATAATTACAAATCAGTTGGTTAAAACGTATGTACATCCTATGTGATTAACCCGTAGATCTTTTATTTATTTATTTTAATTAATTCTATAATACCGAAATTTTGCAATTTATATACAATGATTTTATTTATATTTTATATTAGATTACCTGAAGAAGAAGAGGATGAAGAAGATGAAGCAATGGAAGCCTGCGACAGGGGCCTGGAGACTGGGGGCGGTGGTGGCGGTTCCTGGGGCCTGCTCAAGGTCTGCCGGCCGACCAGCGTGTCGTACATGTTGAGCAGGGTCGGCACCAGGTCTGTCGTCGTACCTGTAATAACCAAAACATAAAAAATGAAGTAATATTTTTTTTTTGTATATATTTGTGGGTGTATGTGTATGTGTCACGGCCAAACGGATTATCTAATCAAAAAATGCCAAAGGAAAAGTAATAGGGTCTACTTCTATAGTTTCACCAACCTATTTGTTAATTACCAATCTTTTTTTTTTATGATGGCTCAAAGCAATATCGGGATCTGTTAGAATTTCGGGTTCACGTGTTTTTTTATGGATATAGTTTTGGTTACAGAAGAGTTATTTTCTGTATGAAATTAATTATGGATTATTGCTTGTGACAAAATAAAGTATTTTTAGGATTTTATAAAATATTTATGATTGGAATAATAGAGTTAGGGGAGAATGATAGAATTTTTGATAATACATTGTGTCAAGAACAAATGGGATTTATGCCAAAAATTGTGGTTCGAGCATTTTCTCAATAGGTTTTAAACAATCTAAATTTTCTGGTTGATAGAGCATTCATCAACTCAATCATCTTAAAACGCTTTTCTATTGTTTTTTTTCGTGTACTCGAGTGTAATATTTAAATTTTTTTTTTCTAATCCTAATAAAACCTTAACTCTAGAGAACGAAATGAATATTGAAAAGAAAAAAGAAATATTTAAATAATAAAATAAACAACTAAAAAAAGGACCAATGAAATCTTAAAGAACTATAATATGTTTTCAATAGATAACAGAGAAGTTATTTTTTTAGACAATAGATTTTCCATTTCAACACTTGAATGTTAACTGAATGGTAATAAATGATAAATGAATAGGAGTGATTTTTTTTCTTCAACATTTTTCGTAATTTAACGTCACAAAAGTTTCTTGCAGGCGATGCCTTACCTGTCAGAACATAAAACATAAAGAAACAAGAATACATTTAGTAGGATTGATATTAATTCTGGTTGATCCACCATTTAGGGTAGCTATCCACCACACAAATAGATATGTTGTTAATAGTAATTTTTTTATAGAAAAATAGATTGCAAACGGAATTTATTTTTATTTGAGAATCAAACTGCAGGTCAATTTTTACCATATTAGAAATATGAATACACTAAATGTACTAAGAATAACTTTTTTACATTAAAACATTACACTTAAAATGGTGTTTGTTTGATCTTTGTAATTCATATAGTTTTTGAGCAATCGATGAAATCACAAATGCATTTGAGTTTTTGAACTATCGACGAAACCACAAATGCATTTACATTTATTGCATTCACTGACATTGGCCGGTAGAACCGAAGAAAAATGTCTGCCATTTATGAAGGCCATAGAAAAAAAAAATCCTAACTGTTTATCCCTAGAAACATGGAGGAATTAACATACAAATTACAAAAAAAAAGATAAAAATGGTGAAACAACCAACCTCGGACCACCCGAAGGATTGACCCATTTGTAAGTTTAGCACGGGACCGACGATGTGTACAGATATACAAAATGAATCGGTACTACGTTTATAGTAATTTGACAATAAGTCAATAAATAATAAAAAGGCCTAGAGTGATTTTGTAGTATTGTACAAATGAAACAATTATGAAAAATATAATTGATAAAAGTATCATAACATTTTATTTTAGCAAAACGTGAATCAACGATCACTTAATCCTTAAAAATTTCATTCAATCAAAGTAAAATAATCCATCGTAAAGAATTAATAGCAATTAAATTACTGGGTGTGAATAGCGACCTTCCTTTCTATCACTAATTGTAATTATAACATTTAAGGAAAAAGAACATTATTCTTAAGAGTGAGATGACTAATAAAAAAAATGGAAAAATATAGGAGTGGCAATCACTTGGCGTATCGTTATTGAAGGCCGTTATTAAAACAATTTTATGAAGGTCAAGGACAAAAATATATTAGAAGAACAGTCGAATCTTCTTTCTGATAATAAAAATAAAACACATTAATACAAATTTTTAAAACTTCAAGAGTAGCTGTAAAAAAAAAAAAAAATATTGGAAAATATTTAAAATAAATATCAGCTGAAGAAGTGCTATGAAAATGCGAATATGTATCACATATAAAATAACTCTAAACCCCATGATGCAGCCCCATAATAAAGCCTTTAAAATAAAATTTAGATATAAAATTACAAAAACAGATTTCAATCAAGAAAAAATTACAAAAATTTATGATAAGTGGCTTTAAATGAAACTATAATCATTTTGTATAAATATTAATTGTATTAATTCTAGTAAGTATGTATTTTAATTTTGTTTTCATTCGATAATGCCATGTATAATTAACATACAATCATTATTTTTGTATTTTTCATTTTCTCTGTTTTTTTCTTCTTGTTTTTCTTCTCTTTTTTTTTGTTTTGCTCAAATTAATTATATTTTTCGATAAAAAAACTTATTTATTTTACTGAAGATATTGTAAAAATTAATTGGTCTGTATTCTATAGTCTTATGGCCAGATAATGTTACTGTTTTATTTGTTCCTTCATGTTATTCTTAAGGGACCTAGTCCCAGAATAAAGTTCTTTTATCTATCTATCTATCTATAATTATGCGACCAAAATATTTATGCAGTTACTGATGATTTACCGTGGTTCAAAAAATGAATTAAGATAGCTGTGCTTATTTCTTTAAATAAATAAATGGAATGTTAAAAAAAAAAAAGTATGAATGAGCAACTTTAATACTCGAATACTATCGGAATATTCCAATACAACCTCTTAAGTCTCTAAAATACCGTATGTGATTGGAGTTTATGCTCTTTATTTTTAATGTTATTTTTTAATGCCAGAAAAAAATTATTGTTATTCCTTAAATATGTACAATTTAATACTCTGATATGATAACGACAAATTTAATTAGACCATATTTACTTATTCAGTCAATTATAGCGTTATCAAATGGCACAGATATAATTGTATGAAATCTCTAATCGGCTGCAATTTTGCGAAAAAACGGCTGCTGGTAATGTCAAAATCCGAGGATCATCTCCGGCTTACCTGTGACTTTCGTGCAAAATCTCGAAACATCAATTCAGGAGAAAAGACGCGGACGGTAAACGGTAAGACATGTTATTTTGAAATTTAAAACGTTATTTGCTGTTCCTAAAATTTTACATTTTTGGAAGTTAAATATATAAAATAACTTGCTGATTCGGTGCACGTGCAGATCCATTTTTGATCCACGATTTCATTAGATATATGCAATAGCAGTCTTATCTTCTTACGAACTGCGATTTTCAGTTGCCAGTAATGCATCCTACTTGTTTCCAGTAGAATGCAAGTTAAATAAACTTACTGTAATAGAAACACTCATAATCCAAGGAATAAATCGGCCAGTTTTATATTCCTATAACTTTATTAATACCAATGAGACAAATAGCCTAGGCCACCTGGTAGCCTACACGTGGCGTTATTTATTGCCAGCCACGTGTTTGCCATATCTTCTCATCTACGCCTCGGCTATCAAAGAACTCCTAAGTGCTACAGATACTGGTCTCTTTCTGACGGAGAGAGAGAACGGCTGGTGTCGCTTAAAATACCGCTCTCAACCTTTTCCTTTAAGTAATATAGTTAAGGTACTATCTGATATTATTACTTAAAGGGACCATGGAGATTGTTCCAAAAATATAATCTTTATTAAGGTAATATTTTAATCTGAAGATAAAATATTTTAAAAATTATCCTTCAAAATTAAATGTTAAATTCCATTATACATCATTTTAGTATTTGCACTCCATGTAATCTTTGAAATTTATAAATCAATTAGATGAACTTTATATAATTTTTGAAGAACCCTATCTCATGCACATATTTTGAATGCATTTCATCGTTGTCTTAATATACAATACGAGCAAAACGCTTTGATGAGTTCGTTGGTGAATGTCTAAATCTTTTCACATTAAACTATTATTTATTATATTAGATATCAGTAACCGAAATTTCCGACAAAAGGATTTCATAAATAAAAGGTAGAAAAATATTTAAATTGCTGTTTTTAAAGACTGGATAGTATTTTTGATAAAATGTCAAAATTTCAGGAGTGGGAAAGAAAAGTTGAGACCCCCTAAAAGGCACTTCTTTAACATCAACTCAATTCACATACAAATTGACAACCCTCTAACTCAATTTGGAGAGGCTTTGTAGGTGCGCAAGACCTTAAAAACAGCGAAAAAGCATTTAAACATACAGATAATTTGATAGAAATTTACCTCCACTTCTATGTATTGTTTTGTCTAGAAAACAACCTAACAAACCGAATTCCAGCACAGTTGGTCCAAAGGGGGCCACTGAAAGTGTCCAAATGTAGCGGAAAAAAAAATAACAATTATATGTGTACATATATATATATATATATATATATATATATATATATATATATATATATATATATATATATATATATATATATATATATATATATATCTGAAATCGTCATAACTATGTTCTAAGCGTAATGAAACGGTGACTTTCGACACAGTTCAAAAACCTATTATTTTCGAATAATATACGACTAAAAACAAATGCCTCAGATAAAATTATTATATTACTTGAATATGTTGTAATTAAAAAAAATGTAAGGGAAAGGACTAGAATTGAGGAAAGAGGACGACTAAAAAAAAGAAATAATATTGATTTAATAAGATATAATAAATATACAAAGCAATAGATTGTCATAAAATGCCCTATAAATCACCCCATTTAACCGACTAACAAACGTATACATAGTCGTCTCGTTGTATTTATATTCAATAAATAAAAATGCACATGAATTATGTTGTTATCAAACAAAGTTGAAATAGATAGTTTTACATATTCATCGAACGAAACCAGTTTCTCATGCAAATATCGCAGGTACAAGGATTCCAGTTTCGTGAACGATAGTGAGGTGAATACGGCAACACTTTCTAAGCTAATTTCTCAACTGAACAGGATTTAGTACCACTTAGTGCCATGAATGTCAATAAAGCTGGAATAAGCTTCCTCTTTAATTTCCGACGAAAGTGGAAACCATCCTACGTCAAAATGAAATTAAAGCACATGGATCCAAATTTATCTACCAACGTAAAATAATATTTGTACAGGAAATTTTTTTTATTGTCAACTAAGTAACAAAGAAGAGTTTAATAGTATTTTGTACTTATCTAATTAAATGCCATATTTGATATATATATACATTTTTTTTTTATATTGAAGCACTCATGGAAATCATCACATTTCCCCTCCCTATTATGACAATGTAGAAAGTCAAAATCTAGAGGTAGAAGTCAATAATAAATACAGTTCCTATGAGAAAAATAATACTTAAGAATTATTCTCATTTTAGAGGTAAGTTTTAGAACACTACAACTTTTATTCAATTAGTTAAGTCCAACCCGATTTCTTTCCTCTATTGCTATACGGTATATTTCTTTATAATAAAATATTAAAAATGAAACTACTAAAGGATAATTTAATTATATAATTGAGCTACTAAAATGTCATCACCACGCAGTGTCCCATGCTCAGGTTTTTCAGTAAACTCATGTATTTTATATATCGTAACCTATGTTAAATGGTAGTAAAATACATTTTACATTTGTATACAACCAGGGCCCTAGTACATAAAGGTAAACTTTTGTGCAATACCATTTATTTCCTTTTACCCTTAGATCTTAAAAAAAAGTTTAAGCTCAAGTTGATTTTAATTACTGGACTACTGAAAATTTTACATTTCTCACAAAAACACAAAACACTTTTGATCTTTACCATTTATTAAGATTAACAGCTGAGTGTCATTGGAAGTTGTAGGTATTTAAATTTAAATAATACATATTTTAAAAATAAAGGCTGATGAATACCATGTGGCTGGGGAGTAGTTGGATTAAAATTGGTAAGCTTAAAAACAAAGTAACGAATTTTGGAAATCAAAGTTTTAAAAACAAATCTATCGTTGTTTAAACTAAAAGTTGTTTCACTAAAATCTGTGACTTACGCATATACCCCATTACTGGAAAATCCAAATCAGAATAAGTGATTTATTTATCATGTACAGAGGTTGTTTTATCAGTCAGTGTTTAAAAAAAAAATGAGCTATCACTTTAAAGCGTAAGTTCATAAATGGAAATAGATAGATCTACGTATTTATACGTATGTATACTATTTTTATTTCAATTCTAATCCATGGAAAAAAGTGGGTTAAGTACACTGCAAAATCCCCAATTGTTAAATATTTATTTGCATTGAACAAGCCTATATTTAAAGTTCTCGAGTAGGTGCCAGGAAAAGACATTGTTATCTATGGTGGCCATATTGAAAACAAAGCTTTCCGCAAACAAGATAAACACTAATTCTTGCAGATAAAAATTGCACTTAACCACTCAGAGATAAATTCACATTGAAGTGGTTTAACAATCGGAGGGGACTGGTTTCATTTCTCTAACAAAGTATTAAAAAAAATTGAGACCTCTTGATAATTTAGGCCAAGAAAAAATTAATGTAGGCCTCTTGTCGATTTGTACTTTCCCAACTGTCTGACAGGAAATTAATTATTAAATTGGTATGAATAAATATAATTAAAAGTATAAAGATGCTAAACAGGCATGTATTTCCAATTAATTACTCCTAAATGTAGATTTGCATAACAATCGATTATTGCTTTGATTTACATGAAATAAGAATATTATTTATGCGAAACCTGTATTAGATTTGTATAGTATTTAATTTTATTATTAATGTTTTAATAATTAATGTAATATCATTTTCAAAAAAAAATGGTGTTATAAATTATTAATGTTTTTAATATTATTGTAGTATTAATTATTATTGTTTTAATATTATTATAACATTAATTATTATTGTTTTTAAGATTATCGCAATAATAATTATTGTTCTTTTAATATGTTTATTAATATTATTGTTTATTTTAACTACTATTTTTTTCTGTTTAAACTAACCACCTAGGCTGACTATGAAATGATTTTCTAATATCATACAGTACACCTAAGAATAAAAAGAAAGTTAGAATTTCTTTACGAGTTTTCCTTACCAATAGAGTTTAATAATGATAAGAAACAAAAATCACATTATTCACGTTAAAAAGAAGAATAAACATTCGTACACAATTAATTTGATAACTAACAGATAATTCCATTAATAGTCATTAATTTAAATCTAATTTTATTGAAAGCTATCCTTTTTAAATAACATTTTCTAGTGAGTTATTGTGGTGATTTGTTTTTCAGATGAATATTACAAACATTTTAGTAATTATTTTGATAGTTCTGGATTATTGAAAACGCACCCATAATTCCGATCGAATTAAGTTAGGAAATTTTCGAATAAAAGAAACAATGATTTACGATAAAAGTTTTAGAAAAACAATTCTTTACAGCTTTTAAAAAGTGAATCACTATATGTATCCCAGTTTTTATAGATTATACAGAATATCCTTCTCCCCCTCTCCCCCCAAAAAATCCCTGGGGGTTTTGAAGCAAAAAAGTTCCTAAGAAAATGTTCTTGACTGGATCTTATGTAATAGTAGAAATAGGTTGATAAGTTCTATTGTCTTAGGTTTTATATCCAATTTCACAAATATTATTAAAAAACCGCAATTTTATAAAAATAGAAAAGAATTATTAACAACTCAAAATCAAACTTTTTAAATATAATTTTGAATGCTTACAAAATAACTATATTTCCTAAATTTACTACGATATTAATTGTTATGCCCACCTTGTAATAAAAAATTCTGCATTAAAAGAATGGAGATCGGTGTATACATCTAAACTTTCAATTTTCAATTTTTTATGTAGGCTTATATCTCCGATTGCATGATTCTTTAGCAGCGAGGCAGTATTCGCGAATAAATGTTTTTGAGTTTCTGTTTAAAAATTCTTAATTCTAAGAAAATATCGTGAACGGTAGATTAATTTCAGCAATATTAGATAACCACGTGTGATTTCTCCCAGCTAATGACAGGTATAGACGAGTATATATAATTATACTGTATCATAAGCGTTATATTGAAAACCTGTATTTATTTATGCATGTGCTGTGTGTATAGCGGGTGCTAAGGTTTTGTAAGAAGATAAAACGGGTCAAGAGATATTTATACACGAAGAGGAAAGTACAACGGACACCTAAAAGCCAAACAGCTAAATTCTATTCTCGTAATTCGTTCGTTCTTTCATGTTTTGTGGCGTAAAACTAGTTTGTTCATTATAGCCATTTATTTATTTATTTAAACATATGTACGCACACGCACAAACATACTTTATATACTGTACAATGGATTGTAAATAAATATTGTTTATGTTTATCTTATTTATTTTAATGTTTCGTAAATTTATCATTCTTTAACAAAAAACTAATTTGTCAGTTATTGAAAATCGTTATGTAACACCTACACGAGAAAAACTCACCAAGATTTTCTGATTTTTAGATATATTTCACATAGAAATTAAATTCTATTAATATCACGAGTGTAAATTGAATTCAAAATTGTATGAATAAACTCCATTCATTCAAATTAATAAATTTGTATTGTTACATGTATGTACGCATTCAGTTTTTAACAAGCATTTATATATTCCCCTTTTCAGTGGGAATCGTTTACAACCGAAAATTCTTCGTGGCTGTCCGTTGTAGAGCGATTTGACTGTAATAATTATATTGAAAAAAGTTTTATTCTAAGAGGATATGAAAATTCCTACACACCGATGATCATTTAAGGATTAAATGCTTTAAAAAAAAATATAGTCATTGTTGATGGAATGGCTTCAGTATGAATACTAAGCTGAACAAATCGTAACTGGAACTACCTTTTATGTGAAATCGCTTGGTAGCTATTCATCTGAAGGAGATAAAGTCGCATGATTGGAAGACCGCCGTTGCTGTGGAAGCTGATTCTAGAAGAGCTACTTATGTAGTAGTTTATGTTTTCGGTAGGGTTCCAACTGCACTACTAATTCTCCGACCAAATAATAATTAAGTTGAAAAGATCCATTTGCTTACATGATATAATTACTGCAATAAAAATCTAAACTGAATTTGACAATCCTGAAAGCGAAAACAAAATCAATAAAACAGTTTCAGTAATGAGAAAGGCCAATGAAATGGATTCATTATCGGTTTTACTGACCTGGAATATTCTTTGAGGTCGGCATGGCTAATAAACAGATCCAGAAGTTCGGCATGAATCAAAACAAAATACCACCTGATCAATTCTAAGAAAGCCCTTTCGAAACCTCTCCAAATCGTGAATTAAAACATTTTCCCGACCAGCAAAGATAGTTTTCACTTTTCCACGACCCCTCCCGAACGGCTCACGACAACACGACCACGAGAATCACTCTCTCCAGATGGGGGGCGATAGATACGATAATGATCCAGTCGACAAACAGTAATTATACCTGAAACAGTCTCTGGCTACAAAAGGTCGGTCTCCAGCAATTAGCCCTCAATACGTTCAACGAATGGTAAACCAATTGAATCAATTATTTCTGAGGAAATTCTAAAGCGAAGGGCTGGCGAAATGGCATGATGTAATGTCCGTGCGGAAAGTATACAAGATGTAGAAAAAATCGGAACGTCAACATCATTCTTAGTAATGCATAACATAAATATTTATAATGATATTAATAGGGAAAACCTTTGAACCATTTACGATAGAATCATTTAAAAGAATGAAATACGGTTTTCATATGAGAAAGGCGAGTCAATTATAATATATAAATACCTATTAGCAAAATGCCATCAGAGAAACAATAACTTGAAAAGAAATTTTTTAATCTAGAATAGTAAATTAGTAAAGCCTATTACGGCTTTTTCGATTAACGTATAATATATAATTATGGTTTCTTTATTAGGTTAATATATATTGTTATTATTAGGCACCGTAAAATATATTTATAACTTTTCAGACATAAAAAGATAATTAGGCATTTTTATTTGTATTTCCCTTAATTAATTGATATAATGGATATAATAGTTTGGACTGTCAACTTAGGTTGTATTTGTTAATAAATTATTTAATCATTATAAGCGCTTCCGTACAATATCCAAAATAAAAACAGATAAAAAAAATACTATTGTGATTGTTTCTTATTCCCATTTGAAATCTATTCTCTTCTTTTTTATCCACTGCAAATCCAATTCCTCCATTGAAAACGTAAAAGTCTTATTTGATAACACCCTTTTCTGAATAGGCCTATATATCAAAAAAAATTCCCTAAGTTCAATTTCTATCCTGCAATCTCCTTTCTATCCAGATTCTCGTCTATTCCATCTAGTTTACTGTAGGAATGTAAACCTATGAAAGTAAATGTAAGCCTATGAACCATGCACATAGACTAATAAGCTATTGAACAATTTATCTTTGGGATCCCCTGAGATATATTTCTCAACACTAAGTCGACTGATATGGTTCTTCCTCAAGTATGCACTCGCTTGATTCTTCCATTTATCGTACTACCTATATAATGGCATCGTCCTCTTTATATTTTCCAGCCGCTTCAATTGAAACATTTGATTCAATCACTCCCGTCTTTTCATTTTATTTATCTTTTTCCAGACAACCGACCCTTTCTTCTCTCTCTATTTATTTTTAGAATTGGATCTCCAGTATATCATACCTCTCCAAAACTCATAAACATTCTTCCCCGTTGATTCTCTCATAACATTAAATAATATAAGTGCGATGTATATTTTTTTTATCTTATTTTTTCTTGAAATTATGACTTAGACAGAACTGCAGGAAACATTATTATAATATCCTGTACAATATAATAAAGGATCCGAGCGCTACGTAATAACAACATGTAATTACAGATGTAGTCGATGTACGTGGGAATAGGTATCATTTCGTTCATTAAATTAGGATATTTTTTATCCCCATGAGCATAATGTAAAATTAAAATTATTTTCACTTACCTATATATGAAATGTATAGTAAGGGAAAGTATTGCGATCGTGAAAAATGTGGAATCCCAGTTTTCTACAGAAATGTACGTTTTAAGGCCCCTAGAGCCCAAATAGCCAAGTATCGCAAAATGACGTGTTTGTGTGTGTGTGTGTGTGTGTGTGTGTGTGTGTGTGTGTGTGTGTGTGAAGGAATTTGATAATTAACTAAAGAAAGAAATTAGAATAGTAATATAGATTTATACCGATTTATATAATATACTGCTGGAAAGTTAAAGATTTTAGAAAAAATAATATATTGCATATAAAGCCAAATTTAAGTTGTAGTTAATAATTTCTCCTTTTATATCATATTAACTTTTACAATTTTAATATAATATTAAATGAAAAATAAATATTTTCATGGAAACTAAACAGAAAATTTTAAAATTATATAATTTTTTTTACTAAATTAAATTGATTTTGTTTTGAATTAGTTTTATATTCATATATATTGTCATACAATATAATATATTTCGGATCGAACTTCAGGCAAATTCGTTAGCATTCACTGACTTTGTCTGCAATGTCACATATAGACAAACGTACCGAAAGTTAAGATTTCAGTTGTGAGAATCTGCTGCCGTTTCAACCAGGATTAATGTAGTTGTCATTTCTAAATTTTGATAATATTCCACCAGATGACCAGGTTCAAAGGAATCGACACGTTTCGAATGTAATATTTACGATTCGGCGTAGGTCTTCGTTCTTACAATATCTTCCTTATACCTGAAGGAGTACGCTGACAATACAAAGGAACGCCCGTTTCCTCCGCATCCGGCGAAGGCCCTCCAGTACTTAGTATGGGCTACCCAGGTCTGTGCTGTCCAGAATCCAAAATTAGACCTCCGAAAGCATGTGCCGAAGAACAAGAGGACATGAAGCGGCGCACTACCGTTTTCGGAACTTCCGATCTCTAGGGTTTCATCAGGAATAAATGGAATGCATGATTCACTAAAAACAAGCCCTTGAAATTACCATGAATGAAGATTTATACTGAAAAATTTACATTTATTATTGCAGGAAAAGAAGGAGTTTACTACTGGCGACTCGTGCCACAGATTGCATTAGTAAAATCTTTAATTCAATAATGTAGTCGAATACAATGACTTTTGAGAAAAAAACATAAAAGTTTGTATGGTCAATCATAATAACTCTTCTGCAAGATGTTACATCAAGAAAACCGAGGGGAAAGCAAAACTGTTGCAGTTCTTAATCGATTGGACAAGCTTCTCCTTTGAACCACTTGACGCAACACCAAGAAACACTCTTTTTAAAGTTGGAATGGAAATTTTCAAGAGATTAAAATTCAAACGATCCATTCAGCATCAATTCGACAACTAATAAGTCTGATTTGGAATACATGAGATGATCACTGCTTTCTCTATCGCGGTCGAGGGAAATGCCGAAGATAATATTACGATTCCCGAAACGTGCTGCAACTAATTGACCAATTTGGACCCGTGTCAACTGAACAACCCTGAGGGAGAAAGCAACCATCATGTCGATGATTTGTGGGACAGATGCAAGGCAATGCCCAGTTATTGATTTTAGACAGAAATGTGTTAGATGGTTCTACATATTTCACCTCTCAGATGAAAGTACATTATTTGTGTATAGTTTCAATAATTAGTCAATAATTACCTTTGGATACGTGCCTTTATTTTTTCTAAATCAAGGAGTTCCTAAATGTTTGATGAAAATTAAAGCCTGAAACTAGGAACGGTTCACCAAATTTTATAAGCCACTCCTATTCTACCTACCTTTTTGCCTCAGTGCATTTTCTCTACTAGCCTAAGCAATACATAAGAAACCGTTTGTGTCCGGATACTATGGTACGAACATAAAAAAAAGTGGATATGATTTCAATTAAGAGATTAGTTAAGTATACAAATAACTTTTCAACGGTAAAGGCTTCTAGAGGATGCCGATTACTATAAACATTGACAAACACAGATTTTGACCGTTGAAAAATGATTATTGCAATAAAACAACTAGTTACTTCCAAAAAGTCGAATACAAAATTAACACTGGCTATGACTTTCCCATTTATCGATTTTAGACTACCACACTCACTCTTTGAAGTACTGTAGCATTCATGGTTGTTTTCACAATAATTAAAGTACATATTTGAGCGTATTTCCAAATTCATTAAATGCAGTAAGGATACATCTGATGGTGGTGCACAGGTGTTTACATCTGCCTGACACTGGCTCATTACTCATTCATTTCATTCCAAACCATTCACACCTTTTAAATCCTTCAAAAGGGTACAACCAGCTAATTTCCCCTCATCAAGAAGTCATTTGCGGCAAGTCGCTAAGAACTAACAATCATGAAAGTAGGCACGACCTATTGTTCAGCTCTGGGAGAAAGCAACGGCCGTGCAACGAAAACAGAATGCAGGCCCATCTTTATTTCTCTTCAAAACAACAAAAACCCAAACGCTAACCGGAATATCTACGACGAATCATTGAGTATGTTTAGTCACTTTCTATATTTAGTGAAACAGGTCGGAAATGTATATACTAGCCTTGACCTTTCGTCATTTTTAAGATCTAACTCTCGAATGTTTTTGCTTTATCTAAGCTATATTCTAGAACGTTACACAGCCTCGTGAGCTGTGTTGGTAAATACCGAAACCTAATTTAATTTCCAAAAAGGTTGTTTTCTATCCAGATTTACTAATCAATATACATTTTGATACATAAAATCAGAAGAATATAATCTGCGAAAAGTTAAGCATACTTAGTTCTTTAACGTACTTATGTAAGCAAGGCTGTTAGTGAAGATAACTGATCGGTGAGTGAAAAGTAGCCATTAGAATAAATAAGTATTATTGAATACGGACAAGAATGAAAAAAATTCTTAAATATCATTAAATCCTCAAGAGTTCAATAAAATTCAATATTTTCTTTTAGCTTTTTCTCCAACAGTTTCTTCGGTTTAATATTCCGTATCTGTAAAGAAGTCTACTGCAACAGAGAACCAAATGTTGCATGGGACATTAAGAAAACCATCGTAGAAAAAACAGAAGAAAGAAATATAAAATAGGCAATTCTATTGAACACCAATATTATAATGAATTTTATAATTAAAAAAAGATACTATTTTAGTATTTGTCTTCTTTTTGATTAATTAATTCATTAATTTTCAGGCTTTTATGTGTGCATTATTTAGTAAAAACGTATAATTGTCATAGTTAATTTAATTAGTAAGTTAGTGGCACTGTCTTTTCTATTTAATATATTATAATAGTTTATTTAGGTATTCTTGTTTGTTTTTTTCATCTTACCTTCTTCTTCTTATAGTTTAGCTTTATACTCTCTACCACGAATAACCATAAAAAAGATAGATTATCATTTATGTATTGAGCAATAAAAAAAGAATCATAATAGGTCTTTAGTATAGTTTTGCGTTCAAAACATTTTTTTTTTCAAAAATTAATTTAAAAATCTGTCGTTTCTATTAAAAAAAAAACTCCAAGCTAATTTCTCATCCTCATAGTTTTCGGAACGAACTTTTTAAAAGAAAGTCATTCGGCGAGACGTCCGGACTAAAGAAATCTGATTTTCTATTTTCCGAATTTAGTCTTTACTAAATTACTACCATGAACGATGTGTGGGGCATGGCCTTCTAAAATAATTTGTTTTTTTCCGGTCGATTAAAGATGAATGCTCGGTTTTTAATTGTAATATTCTCTATCAAGTTTTTAAATATAAAAGTCTGGGTCCTTGCTATTTGGAACAATTTCGAAGTGCAAGGCCTTCTTATGTGACGATGAAACGATTATGCTTTGTGCTTAGAGGAATATGATTCTTTTGAAGAACCGTGTCCATAAAAAAGTTTTCAACAACATTGGCGGATCCACGGTGGGGGAAAAAGGGGAAATCACTCTCCTCAAAATAACCAGTGATAAAATAAATAAAATACGGCTAAGGTTAAAATATACCTGCTTCTACCAATACTCGAAACGGTGATAAATTATTAGTCAGTAGAGGAGAAATTAGTAGAAAGGCTCTCAAAAACTTGTAATTAAAGATTGGCCATTTATGTGTATTTTAACATTTTTCAGATAAAATTTTTACTTAATATTGTTAAATTAACTTAAGTAATAAATTTCCTATATTAATTACATTTTTTATTAATTGAAGTGAATTAATAACCTCTTTCGGTTTATAATTTTTTAAAATTGATGAAAATCCAAAACGTATTTATATGGTCCAGTGATTTAGTGGCAGGGCTCATAAAAACTGAAATCCTAATACAGTATCATTTCTCATTCTGTTCTTAATTACTGACACAGACACCACAATCACACTATTGTACAAATCATTCATCCCGTATTTCCTTATTAGTATGCACTGAAAATTAAAAATTTGTACGTAGTAAACGTGGGTTACTACATACTATCAATTATTGAAGAGATTTACTCAATACAATGACTGGTAGAGGGAAGTAAACACGAAGAAGACAAGACACTAATAGAGACCGAACACAATGTCACCGCTAACCGGTCGAAGGAGCAAACTCATAAAACCGGATTCTGCCCACTTTTTCATTTCGTTCATTACATAACTCCCCAACAGCCATATTAAGAAAATGGCCTTTAAGGTCCATATCTTGCAGGATTTACATTCCGAACGGATTAAAAGAAGTTTTTGATTCGGCAATGGAGACGGTTGAAATAAGGTTGTAATTTAGTCTTTAACGGCCGTATTATTTTGGATTATTAACGAATTTTGGACAAATTTAGTGATGTGTTTGATGTGCATAAGTGCGCTGAAACGTAATTCAAATCAGAGTTATAGGTAGGATATAGTTTCAATTTGATGTTGCGAGTAGAATAAATATATCTGTGCCTTGAGGGTAATCTTCAGTTTGACTAAAAAAAAAAGGATGTATTAATAACTTTCTAAATAAATATTGGAAAAAGACGATCAAAATTGCGGCCGCCCTGAAGTTCTTCTCCTAAAGTACTTCGGTCAAATATTATATCCGCAATATATAAATATTAATTCGTTTGGACCAGAGGTTCGGAAACGGTGGTGCGCGTACAAGCAAACAAAAGTCATGGATGAAATCATTTTTTTAGTACGTTCAATAATAAAAATTGTATAACAATAATTATTGAATGTATTCAATACAAACACGTTTTACAATTAATAAAAATAATAAACGATCATTAAAGTAATTAAGACGAAAGGACTCAGTGATACAGAAGACTTAAAAATCAAGTTGAGCTCCCTCTAGCCTAACATTGATGTTCTGATTGTAAATAATCAACATACATTCAATTGATATTGATGTTGATGTTTTCATTCACAATGTCCAAATTTCTTACTTTTGATAGATAGAGTTTTATTTGCAGAATTTTTGGTTTATTTTTACTGTTTTTTTTTTTTTAGCGTTGCTGTTATGTTAAATTGATAACCTTTGAATCGGATTTTTTAACTTTAATTTAAATTTATTATTTTCTTCAGTAAATTTACTGGTATATATATTATTTTCTTTGTAAAAAACTTTTTTTAATCAATTGACATCCGTATGATGGTATAGAAGGATCAACCTAAATAGGGATTGATAAATTATTTGCCACTTCTATAATTTCGTTTTTATTGAAAACTAGTTTTTAATGTTATGCATTCATCTTCAGTTCTAAAAACACACAACAATTCAAAAATAGGCAATTCAAAATACAGTTTAGTATTATTATACATATTAAATTAAATGTAATATAAATTAGTTTTATAAAACATTTATGAATTATGAATTTAATTAAGACAAGAAATTTATTCCCATCTATAACAGAAAAACAATTTCTCACCGGAATTGCTGGAAAAACCCCGACTCTTAAACCGTTTACCTTTAAACACCCCACCTTTCTTTCATTGTTCGTTCAATGCGAGAACAAACCAGTACAAACTTTTCTGTTTGATATAATCTATTTAAGCCTTGGTGAGTACCGACATGCATTTGATTTCTTGTCTTAATTAAATTCATAATTCATAAATGTTTTATAATACTAATTTATATAACATACATTTAATTTAATATGTATAATAATACCAAACTGTATTTTGAACTGCTTATTTTTGAATGTTTTTGTGTTTTTAGAACTGGAGATGAATTTGTAACATTCGAAACTAGTTTTCAATAAAAACAAAATTGTAGAAGTGACTAATAATTTATCAATCCCTAATTTTTTTTAATAAGTTTTGCATTTTCTTATGAAAACAAATCTTTAGTACTAATGTCATTTGATCAGGTGGTACGCCCAGTTATCTGAAAAGTGTAGGTGGTACGCAGTACCATAAAATATAGGAACGCATGGTTTAGGTGGTTAAGAGAATACAAAAATATCAATAGGTACTAAAATATAGTAAATAAGAGACAATCGAAAGGCTGTTTCATGGTGAGCCAAGTAGGACAATAAGCCATTATTCAGAATCAAGGCAGTATAAAATAAATAACGCGTTTCAAATAAAAACTAACAGAAATATTTATTGGAGACCGAGCACAACTGAGAGGAGGAAATAGTCAGCAGAGGCCTTGGTCCTTAATGAACTGTACAGTCCATTTGCGCTGGAATAAATGGAATAATAATAAATGTGTTGAGAGCGAGATAACGTATGTTTTGAAATCATCATTATTATTGTTAGAATGAAGGTCGGGTAATCCTATTCTTCTTCTACATATTTGCAAATCTTGTGACTAACCCTCAGGCAACTTAGACAAAGATATTTCAGGTTCTGCTAATGCACACCGTATCATCGGGATTAGCTCTATCAGCATTCAAGTTGAAGAATGGTATGACTTAAATGATGGGATTCACAATCCCATAAAATATGTTCACGCTCTTTACACATACGACAGGCAGAATCGTCTAGTTTCCTTTTCTTGATCCCTTATTTGGATCTGGTGATAAACCAGCGGTTCTGCCTGATTATTGACCACATCACCTCCTTTTATAACCGTTGGACAAAGAACCCTTACCAAGCGAATATCCCGAGACCTTCAAGAGTTGCATTGCTACAGGTTTATTTATTTTATTATTACCCTTTGTCAGTTGTTCAATGACAACGAAGCAGTTATCACTAAATATTATTATCATCGTACCGAACTACAGTTACATCCTAAGAGACGCCCATGAGGTCCGAATGCCCGAAAACTTTCCGAAGGGGGACGTGGTTGATCGCGAGAGGGCTTTTTTCAATATATCTTTATTTTATTGATTATTTTAAGTAATAATTTGTTAATAATATCGATAATTACAACTTTTGAAATAACCGAAGTCAATACTCGGCTGGGATATTGGTATTTGTATGCTCAAGTTAAAACCTATCGGGGAGGGAGAGGGGAGGAGATAAATAAGGAGGGAGCCGACATTTCTATGGCTAGTCCTGAATATAATGTAGGATCTTTTCCGACGCTTATATTTAATTTTTGTCAACTTTGGAATGTCGAAACATACTTTTACTCATTAAGAAGAGAGGAAGAAAATTTGATATGACAAGATAAAACTAAGAGGAAGAGCATTAGACCCAATCAATTATGTGCGCTAAGTTAAATCTCGATACGGTTGTAATTGACAAAACCGATGGAGTCGAGTTACCGAATTTTTTCTGTATTTTTCCCGAATACTGCTTTCTATCACAACATGTCAGTATATAATTAGAAATGCAAAGATTACTACAAACGAAACGATAAAACTGAAACGAGAAACCGTATCGTGTGTTGCTACAAGCCATGGTCTAAACAGAAAGTATGTTCGTATATATATAATACAATTTTTTCTCTATGTGTAACATACAGTGAGAGTTCAAAAACTAGATAGTAATAGCCAATAGACAGAAGAGCGCGTTCAACATTCAGAAAAGCCATAAAGCGTGAAGACGAGCACCGAGAGTAAAACTAACCGATACACCACAGAGGGTATTTACTGAGGCTATAACCAAGAGAGATCTAGTCCCTCGAGGTAGGGCTGGTATTCCTGTCACGGAGTTAGGATGGCACCTCTCGGATCGGGGAATCATGCCACCGCTGTCATTGCCACATGTACAGCATGTAATAAGGGCAAACCTACAGGACGAACATCTACTTCAGGAAGTATCTACTTCATAGGCTCAGCGATTGATCTAGTTGTCAGAACCGGTAATCCTCAGAGCAGAAATGGATGCTCACTTCAAATTAGAATCACAGGTTACCGATATAGCGAAGAGAGAAAAGGAAACGCCTTAAGTATTCATGGATTTGTAAGAAATCAAGACGGAGGGTAAATATCCTCTCAATATTTTTTTCTATATAACCTCTATGTCTCCGTATAGAATTTTAGGTATTAACATAAGTCTAACATAAAAGTATTAGATATTAAGTATAACTCCCTTATGCTAACTGATCGGAAGAAGGATTCCACCCTGATATATTTGCATCACTTCTTCAGTGCTCTAACTATGGCAAACCATCCTTAAGAAAGAGACTAATATTAATAAGATCCTAAGCCAATTAAGAGATTAATAGGCAATATCCTTCGTTTTTTTTCATATCCCCGTATTACTCTTCTGAATATTGCATTGTCTGAAGATTCCCCTTTTTCTGCTGATATGCATTTTAAGGAGTTCTATTATACATCTTCAATTTTTATTAATGTTTAATAGTTTATAATTATTACTATAGGTGATGGGGCTCACCTTTCATTTTGGGTCGATCTTACCATCTAAAACTAAATTTTAAGATTCAAAATAATTGTTGCCAACGCTGTGGTATTCCAAAAGGTATGAGCTCACTGAATATGGTGTTTGTTATTTGTATTAAAGATTTGTAAGATCGTTTTTTTTTTTTTTTTTTTTTTTTTTTTTTTTTTTTTTTTTTTTTTTTTTTTTTTTTGTAAGATCCTTTAATAAACATTAACCTAATAATAAAGTGTGTGTTGTGAACTTGCTTAGACGGGTATGAAAACGATGACGAACACCTATCTAATTAGGCATTTTATTATACTGATATATCTGAGCCATAATTTATAAAAACAATTAATAAACACAAGCGGTTACATCTTAACTAATTTCACCTGTTTAAATAAAAGGCAGTGAACCTAGTTACCTAATCGTTTCTTAAAGTAATTGTTAACTTCAAAGATTATTCATTATGGTTTGATTATTTAAATCTTTTATCTTTATAAAAAAAAAAAATCAAACTTTCAAAACCATCAATGAATTGCATTCAAAAGATTGTACGAAATATTTAATTTCAAAGTTTTTTTTTTTTTTTTTTTTTAGTACAAATTTTAAATTAAATGTTCAGAGTATAAGCAGGAGAAAGGTCTATCCTAGCATTTGAAACCCGTTTAAGAACTTTGTGACTAGTCTATTGTCCGAAGTAAGAGTTTCTTGGCCTGGGACGTTTGTCATCTTCAGTGATTTGCTTGAAACGCAATCCTTTAAAGGTGGTTGAAGAAACTTCGTGAAAAGGCACTAAGTCTGGAAATATCTTATTTTTGACACTAATTACCTATCCGCCCCTGCGTTTTGTATAAATCATCGCAATACCTCAGAGAACCGAATTTGTCTTGATTTAGGTGAAGACAGTGGAAAAATCGAGCTTCGCTGTACACATTCACTCGCAGCGGTTAATTGGAAGAAAACCAGGAAATAGAGCAAAAGGAATCCAAACCCAAGCCATCTTCCCATCTTCCCACCCTACGCAGCCCCACATTAAGCCAACATATTGATTAAATGGTGGATGGAGTGTTACCTTGTGACCACAATCGACTTTGGAAGAGGATGTCCTGATTACTGTCATTAATAATAATAAACACGCGCTAATTATTGACATTAGTACCGTCATTCATTTTGGAAAACTGCCTCAAAATATAAACATAATTTAAAAATATAATTGAACACTTGCGAGTGTGATGGTTAAACGTGTCCCGATGGGAAATCGAGAATCCAACTTTATCTCATGATTCTAAACACTCTGAAGTTATTAAAGATTTATAAACTGAGATATATTTTTTATGCACTATTATAAATATTTTAAATATGCAGCAAAACGGATTGGATATGCAATAAAATAGTCTAAAGTCACGATCGTTTTCAATGTGTTAATATATTAAGAAAATTCTTTAAGAGCAAAATTAATTATATTAAAAAACATTTCTATTTACAAATCATAAAAATAAAATTAATGAGAATTTGGTAAAACGGTAAATTGTGCCAAATTTTCGGCACAATTTATAGATAACGTGTACAATACAACAAATTAGCTTAGTGCGCTAATGTAAATTTTGTAAAACATCACGATATCGACACAGTGCAGTTTATCTTAAATATTTCATTATAATTGGATATTGTTTGAGAGCTCAAAAAATGTTCGTAATCGATTCAAAGGTAGAACGGTAAGTTTCAGCTTTCAAAACTATTTTTTCCGGCGTTTAAAAAAATTTATTTTGATGTATGAAGCTGGGAGAGGGTCCAAAGATAGCTATAAAGATGAGTACCCCATCTTCATCAGAATGAGTACTTGAACTTTCAAAAGAGGCTTCTTAAGCGAAAAGAAAAGTACTCTTTACTCTTTAAAGAAAACTACTCCTCAAGTAAAATGTTAAGGCCATAGTAAAATTTATTTAATTCTCAATAAGTGCAATGATTTCTTCTTGAGTGTAAGGCAATTACTATTGGAAAAAAATACTCCCAAATTCCGATACATTTAAGAGTTATTCTATATATCAAGTAATCCAGAAGTTCAATTGAATAAATATATTTCTGTTTTTTCTCTGACTTATATATATTTTTCTAATGAATTAATTATTTCAATATTAACTTTTACGAATGATAACCAAATAAACAACAGCGTAACAACTTAGAAAATCTAAAAATTTCGTTTTGAGTTAAGTGTTACAAAACAGCTTCCCCTATGACTTGTAAAAGGTGAAAGTAGAATTTGGCATGAAATCTAGGATTTTAGGGAGAAACCTGTGGTAATGGGGACGTGTACCGAGAAGAATTTGAAAGAGACCTTACTGGCATATTCATAGCTCCTTTCATCTGTCAGTTATTGTCTTTGGTACCTGCAGCAGGTGTCTTCTAAGCCGACCACCTTAGGCATAATAATAGTTCTCGCCTAAGGCTTGTTCTTCATTAATCTGTCTAGTTGTAGTGTGTGATTATAGACGGAGCAGTTTTGATTTGATTCAGAGGAAGAATTATTAGATTCAACGAGCTATTTAACGTTAATTATCAATAGTGGCATGATACCTTAAATTAACCCATTTTGTAATATACCCGAACCAGACTTTTTGTTCTGTATATAATGGATCGTTTTAGAAAAAGCTCATGTACAAAATCAGTAATGAGTTCTGAGTAGGAAATTACTTTAAAAAATGAATAAAAAAAAATTTATTTTAAAATGTTTTATTGAAATATGCTTATTGTCTTAACGTATTTGAAACAAAGGCACTTTTCGAAATATTTGTATATATATTTGAATATCTCATTTAAATTATTTTAAATGTTTGTATAAATATTTTTTGTATAATCTATATCCAACATTATTCTTATTTGTCATGAACGGGAATTTTCGCGAATGAAAATCATTTTAGTCATTGCAAGGACTGCCTTCAACACGGGATCATAGTTGCATTATTTCCTCGTCGGTTATTAGTACGCAGATTAACCTTCTGTTCTCTTAAAATTGGTATTAACTACAAAAAAAAATGGCTATTAAATCTATTTCAATGTTAGAACTAACTATTCGTAGATTCGTGTATGATGTGTATCTCCTAGATTTATGTCTGATGTGAAATCCTATCAGCTAGAATTTAAGTAAATTTTAATAGTTTGAAAATTAAATGTGAGTGGTTAGGAAGGTAAATAGTAGAAGGACTATTTTAAATTAAAAAGTAGGTATAGTTACTATATATATATATATATATATATATATATATATATATATATATATATATATATATATATATATATATATATATATATATATATATTTTTTTTTTTTTTTTTTTTTCAATGCCTGATACTTTTAGAAAAGATTTGGTCTTCAAAGATTATGTTGGATTGAATGCTTTGTAAAGAACTGGGTTTACAATCCACAAGGGTCTATAATGTGCGAGATATTTCTCGTCAAACTATTGCAATTCTCTTGTAAATCGGTCTTTTCGTTATAAGTTAGTCAATACTATTAAGAATTAAACATTGAATGTATATACAAACATATATATCGATTGCCAACCTCACAGGTGTTGTAAGTGAAAAATATATAGTTTCGAATAAAAAAGATTTAAGATTTGACCAAATCAATTAATTTTTTATTTAATATATGGCTAATTTTAAGTTATTACAATGCTAGTTTCAAACAGATATGTAATGTAAATTAAGCAGTTTCCAACGCTTGGTGCTATAATGACCAAATGATACATCTTTGAGGTTCACCATCGATATGTATATATCATATATTTTATATATATATATATATATATATATATATATATATATATATGTTAGTCATATATATGTATATATATATATATATATATATATATACCAGAATTAAATTTTTAGATTAATAAAGTCCTTCCAAGATTTTCAAGGTAATGGTCAAATTCAAAAGGGTAATGGTCAAATTTTTTTAAAAATTTAAGTTATTGGAACGAACTAATCCTATCGATATTCATATTTCTTAATCCTAAGATATTTTTTTTATACTTAAAGCCAGATCATCTTGAGAACTTCCAAATCTCTTGATCAAGCTATCTATATACTAGCAGAAATATGTATCTTCAGACATTTATACATAATAGAATAATTTCCAATATATATTCATATTCAATCTTAACTAAAAGAGAATTATTTTGCATATTTGGGAAACTATTTACAAACAATTATAATTAGTTTAATTATATGACAAAATAATAAGACTAAGGATAATAAAATTTTAGCTTTTTAATA
This sequence comes from Rhaphigaster nebulosa, assembly GCA_948150685.1. Lineage (NCBI taxonomy): Eukaryota > Metazoa > Arthropoda > Insecta > Hemiptera > Pentatomidae > Rhaphigaster > Rhaphigaster nebulosa. Next base: position 74,176,118 of record OX411306.1, on the reverse strand, counting down.
ACTAAAAAATTTGAGATTTACAATATTTTTATTAAAAAAGGAGCTTTCCTGCTCGGTTTAGAGGGTACCTCTTTACTTTACTCTTCATAATAACATTAAATTTTGCAAATAACAAAACTTATGTACATAAAATAATGTGAACTATTCAAATTATGAGACTATAATATTAGAAATCAATCAAATAGACACCCTACAAAGCGGCATGTGGTACCGTTCCCTAAAACTTATATCGAGATAGGACAGTAGCGATTAGTCACACTATCGAAACAATAAGACTAATCCCTGTTGTGGTGAGCGAAGTGATGAGCTCAGATTGTTCTACATTGGTCCATTGTATTGTAAAAGCGATACGTGACTGCGGGACTGGCGGATTACAGAGCTGCGTAGTCAGTCTTAAGCTATTATCTTCGAAAACTGCTGATAGAATTTAATTTGAACTCATTGAATTGTAGTTGATGTAATTATGATGTAATTTATTATGTTTAAATCAGAAATTAATCAGAAAATGTAAAGTTTCCGAAATTTAGCGGGAAGCTAATTCTCCCTTCTATATTAATAATAAAAATAATGAACTTATTATAAACAATGATTCTTCTAAGAATTAGACAACAAGGAGTAAAACCTGATAATTAATAAAAACTGATAGTTGTTTTTTAAAGAAGGTGTTATTCTCTCGGTTGTTTAATTTTATCAGAACATGACAGATTTCTTTAATGATATTACAGAGATATGGAGATGAGAATATATTCTTTTTTTTTTAAATATTACTGAAACCCATAACCTTATTTTCCAAATAGGAAAAAAATCAATTCTTACAAAAAATATTTTAAACACTTTCATCACGTGCTGAAGTTTTTTTGTTTAATATTGCTATTAAGCAAAACAATCCGTTTGATTCGTCCGACCGTGCCCCTCGTTTAGACCCGCTAAACCCTCGCAATCGTTCAGTATTGCGGGTGCTGTATAGCCTACCCCGGACGTGTTTCTGAGTTTTATCAATAGAAAATTTATGAACGTCTAATAGTGAACATAGAGAATACCAGTATATGAAGGAATTGACTTTTCTAAGCTCATTGACATTTATTCACAGAAAAAGTCCAGGATTAAGTCATTTAAGTAGTTCAATATGGCCTCCACGGTTTTACTATCTCAGAAGTTTAATAGTTAGCCTATCCTGTAAGTTCGTGTAATCAATTAATCATAAGTAGGGCTAGGATTTTCATGTAATTAAAAATACCAAATCTGATTACCTACGTACACATGCATTAATTTTAAAACAAATAGGTAAAGAATATTACGTATAAATATTTCAAAAAATGATTTACTCATTTATATAAATATAATTATATAACTGAAGCGTTTCAGAAAGTTGCTGTTTCCAACAGTACTGTACGTAAAGAGGGAATTGGGGAACATAACCACCCGAAATTGACGGAAAAAAAAGTTTGTTCTTTATGTAATATTTTGGATATTTTTTAACAATAATTTTTGATCCAATTTTCATGCTTATGCTTAAAACTAATTCCCAATTTTGCGATTTTAGACATTAGGCGATTGCTTGCTTTCTTCTTATTAAATTCCACCTTCCCCTCCCTCCGAAAAAATTAGATTTTTGTTTCTATCATTACCCTAATAATTTCAATGACTTTATTGGGTATAAGGCTATTCTTCTGATACTTTCCTTTTTAAATGCTTATTTCAGTTTAATATTATATTTACATAGGCTGTACATTGTCTTAAATCTTATTAAAGTTAATTCAAAAATAGAATCACCATATTCTGACACCCTCAGGACTAAAAACTATATTTGAATAACATTCTTCGTCAAAAATTATAATTAATTTGTCCGCTTTTGGACTTCTTATAATTAGTAGATAGCAATTAAACCAAAGCATTAAATATAGTAAACTCAATTTCAAATCTAACAAGGACAAATCAAATAAATATTATACCCACACAATTTCTGAAATTATTTATATGGACTAAAGAGGTTTAAGGTTTTTTTTTTTCTCGGTATTATTAGATACCTAATGGGGTTTTACGATTTGGAAGATAAATGCCTACAAGCTAAGAGCGAGAAAGATCGGCAATCGGTCATAACCTTTTTTTTAATTCACCTGTCTTAATTTACACCTCTTAAGATACCCTGAACCCAAAAAAGTTATATACAAAAAATGTCCTTGTAGCTTGTTTATCGTCAAACTCTCAACTGTTTCTCTTTTAACTGTTTCGAAGTACCATACATCTTTCAAGACATCTGAATCGTGTTCGATAAAAGTGTAAGTGTATTATAAAAGTGTAAGGATATTTAGCTGTTAGTTAAGAGTTCTGAAAAACTTAAAAAGTCTCAAGAAAAAAATCTTTGAGAAGGGGTTATAAGCAAAGCCCAATTCTTTTTGTGATATTAAATTGATAAAACGCTTGAAGAATAAATAAGAAATTATATAAAAATAAAATTTTATTTTTACAATTTGTATTTAAGAACCTTGAAATGATACTTATCCGAAAGTAATCTGGATTTTTATTTTTCAGGATATCAACAACAGGGGTCAAAGTAGAATGATGTTCATATTTGAATGAATGAACAATGGTCTATGGAGTATTGTAATAATAGAATTTTTTTTTTTAAATAATCAGAGAAATCAGTTATTCAATTTAATTCGTTGCTTTTTTTTTTTTTTTAATAATTAGCCACGTAATTTAAAAAAAGAAAATAGATTTTAAAAATTGAATAAAAATTAATTTATATAGACACAGTTGAGAAAGTGTTCATCATTTTTTTTTTTTTAATTCATACCCATTTAAATATATGCTGTCATTGCTTTGGAAAAATCTTTTATGGATTTTTGTTTTTCGGACTTTTCTTTTAGAAAAATCTATTCTTTTTCTTCGCATGAAATCTAGTATGTGTAAAATTACTTCTTTGTTTATAATTATTATTAAAAATAAGAAATACTAAATCTCCTATGTATATGTGCGTATTCTTTACAAGCTGCAATTTATTCTATGTGCAATCACTCATAGGTAGTTTTTGTTGAGCGGGAGTTCGTTGTAATTCATCAACAAATTTTATCTACGTCATATACTATTCAATTCTACTGAAGTTTCGGTTTTGGCACATAGAAGATATTTATACAGCAAAGGTGATCTTATGTTGATTAATTTGTCACCTACGTCTCTGTAAATGTTTATGCTAATGCCGAACGAGCCAGTTTTTTGCTGTTATTGGAAACAAGCTAAAAAAAAATTATTATAAGTGCGCGATGACGAATGTGTATGAATAAGCGGATCCTACAATGCCCTAGTTATAAAGATGTAGTGTCATGAATGGAGAACTCCCACCACCACGAGCCCTGAGGTCACTAACACCTCTACGTGGGCGGCTCTCCTACATCTGTATCTCTCCCTTGTATACAATACGCTCCTCTGTCTCTCTTACACCACTTTTTTTTTTTTTCTATTTACAGCTTTTATGTATTGAAAATTTATATTTTGTATAAATACACTTTGACATTTCTATGCATCCATGTTTAATAAAAACGGCAATCATACAACTACGTGCATAAAATTTATATAAACAAGTATTTATATATTTATATAGGATTCGTTACATCGTAATCAAAATTTAGTAAAAAAAGGTCAGTCCGTGTTACATTCGTATTTCATCAACTAACTCAGTGATGATTAATTTTAATTTGTTTATTAGCTATAACAATTTTCCGTTTTAGTTAAAATATATTTTAATATTCAAAAACATCAATCAGTAGATAATAATGAGTATGATTTCAAAGTGTTTACTTTTTTTTATGATTTAAAAATTTTAATCGTTTTTAACGTGCGTTATTTTATCGATAAGTTATCATTATTTTTCTTCATTAGGTTCACTAAAAAAGATCCTGCGAATCTTTCGTTTGCTAAGTTAAAATTATTTACTTAACTAGCATGACTTATACAAGCCGATCGTTAATGAGCACATGAAATCACAAACGTATTAGAAGGAAGAACGCAAAAGATTAATAAAACAAAAGGCCAACCAACATCTCTCCTGTCGGAGAACACCAAAAGAATGAAATGTACATAGAAGAGGGATCTAATCACCAACTTTATATCTATACTATTACATAAAACTGAAGGATTTGTATGTTTGGCCGAGCTAATTTCAGGAACTACTAGTCCGATTGGAAGATTATTCTTTTGGGCTAGATATTTTATTGATTTTTTATTGAGAAAGGCTTTAAGCTTCATAACCTAACGCTACGACCCATAGCAACGAAGCAGCAACCAGAAATAAGTTGTTTAGAGAAAAAGTGTCCAACATGCAGATATACATCGTAGAAGCAAGTTGACTACACGAATTTTTTAATAAGTGTGAAATTATAGAGGGGAAACGTTATTTTTCAAATAAAATGGGAAGTAAGTGAAAATGGGAAGTAAGTGAAAATGGGAATTAAGTGAAAATGAGAAGTGCGAAAAAAATCATGATGAGAGTATGATTGACCGTGGAAATATATGTAGAAGCTTGGTCGGTGGTGCGGCAAATGAATAAACACACAAATAAAAAAAAAACTTAATATATCGTGAGCTGACATTTCGGCCAATGTTTTAGGCCATCATTAGGACTAAGAAAAAAACTAGATAGTTATAGATGTAACAACAGTGACAGTACCAATAATAATGTTACCTTGCATTTTTCTTAGCCCTGATGATGGCCTAAACTTAGACCGGAACGTCGGCACACAATATCATAAGTTTTTTTCTTATTCATTGACCGCATCCCCAACCAAGATTCTCCTATAAAATTTATTATCGTTTGTTTGACCCTGTTCCTTGAAAACACCTGGGACAAATAAGATTGAACAGCACCTTAAAGGTTATTATTATAAAGGTTATTTCGCAATTTAGGGGTTAATCCAAATTTACCGCCCGTGAAACCGCGAGTCACAGCTAGCCTAATAATAAATTGCTTTGAGAAAAAGTGTCCAACATGCGTACGTGGCATTGCCGTGACAGCTTCTTACCCGTTGACTACAAAAACTTTTTAATAAGTGTGAAATTAAAGTGTGACAACGTTATTTTAGAAATAAAATCAGAGGGTAAGAAGAAAATCTGGAACTTTATTGCCGTGTGAAAATGTCTACAAGAAATGAGACAACATTTTATAGGTTATTATTTTAAAGATTATTTTGTATTTTAGGGAGTGAATTGTCTTTAAAATAGAGGCTATTACTATATGCCATTAAATTTAAATATGGATTTCGCAGCTATTATTTGTCGCAATCTGTATTCCATGTATTTTGTTACTAAAATGAAGTGATATAAATATTATGTTTTGTAGTTTTTTCCAGTGATCAAAGGTGTAAAATCGAGCAAAAGCCTTGATGACAGATTCCACATAACAGGCCTGCAATTTATTGTGTATGAACCGTGGAAAATGGTTCCGCTGCGTTTCATGATGCTTATTAAATTATATTTTATTTTAATTTGATTTATTTTTTAAATTTATTTAGAAAGTTTTTTCTAAAAACCCTAAAAAATTGTAAAGAAACATGTTTTCTCTAATTTTTAAAAATTATCGTCAGCATCATCAGTTATACATTTCATATGATCTAAAGAGCTCTTCACGTTGATGGAGTCAATGATTTTTCCAATGAATCTGAGCGGTGATTTGAGTTGAAAGACAAAATGGAGGAACTAAACCAGACTTTTTCCAATAAAAATAAAAAATGCCTGCTTTTTAAAATATCTTTATTAAGCTAACCAAAAACTACTAAAAAAATATGCAATTGCTCTAAATACGAGAACAATTTTTTTTTGCTTAATTTTTGTATTCATATCTGTCACTGTTGACAACCAGTGAATTCGCTGGCTAAATTTTTTTTATCGTGGCATGAAAGGCATGATAGAGAGTAATAACCACCTCCTGATTATTGTTTATAGTTAGCCTAAGAAATTCCCCATCCAGCTCCTTTCAGTTAGCGAGCATTTTCAGACAAAATAAAAAAATTATTTTTGAGCCACCCTTGGGATGCTTATCAGGTAAAGCCCGTATTGTGTAGAACACAACGATATGTAATATAAGAAAAGGAAATCGAGTACATTAAAAATTAATAATAAAAAAATAAGATAACATTGAAATAGTAATAATAGGAATACATTTGACAATTTAATGATTGGTATATTACGTCTGAATGATATTGGAAAAAAAAAATAAGATAGTTTTTCCATAACCGTGCTTTGTGTAAGCTTGTTGATCAGCAAAATAATGAAGGCGTTATCCTAAACATGAATAATGACATTTTTATAGATTATATAAAAAAACCAAAAATATATTAATACAATAAAAAAATAAAACAGAAACATCAAAACTAAAATTAATCTGTAATTTTAAATATTACAGAATATACCCAGAAAGGGGTCTAGCTCATACATACTTTTTAAATACTTTCGGAGTAAAACATTCCATCACCCAGCGTGTGAATGGCCACTGTATTGCATTTGATAAACATAGCAAAAAATGTTGTTAATGATAGTTCTACACTGAATAAATTGAATTTTAGATTTACTAGGACTTGTGGCTGGGTAACAGATGAATTTTATTTACCAGTCTGTAAGACCAGTTTGGCCTCTTGCTCACCGGCCAATAAAATATCAGATTTTATTGAGAAATTCAGATATTTTATAAATATCAGAATTTGATAAATAATGAAAATCAATTAGATTTTTCTTATAGTTTATGGACAATAAGTAATACAATTGGAAATATAAGTTAATACATTTTGAAATAGTCTCTGAGCTGTGACTGATTTTTGTATTCTGTTATTTTCTATTTTCTTTATTAATATTTTTTTCCTTTTGTTTTTTTTTAATTTGTATTTGTTTTATTTCGTTTCTTTTTTTTTAATTATTATTGTATTTTCATTATTATTAATTTTGTAATATGTATATATATCATTTGAGAGTGAATTACCACCTGTCATTGGGCACAACACCTGTTGGTGGGCTATTTAGATAAATAAATAAAATTGACATTAAAGCAACGACAGAACTACAATAATTTTCCAATAGGCAATCATATCCATGAGTGTGGTAGGTGCATTTATGTCATTCACCTTTTAATACCAGAATCAACTTGAATGTCGATGACAGCAGCGTTCAAACATAAAGTAGTGCAGTGGCAACAAACATTAATACCTTTATTGCTGGTATTATGATAAGATACAGCAAAGGCGACCCAGTTCTAGCGGAAACTGCATTAAGGTGGAATGTTTAGCGACTGCAATTGCCACGGCGTTAATAATCGCATCGAGGAGATAAGATAAATGACAAAGGCAGGATCATGAAACGAAAGAAACCTTGGCTCTCACTAGAAAATAAAACGGTTAAATACAGATAGAAGATGCTCAGTAGATTTAATTCATATACCTACATAAAGCGTTTATCGTTAAGTTTAATAACCATTTGACTAGTTCAATATCCATTTATACTAAATTAATAGTAATTACAATAACATTTAACCCAAATTGTTCACATTTTTAAAAATTGAATTAATTCAGTAACAACTATTAAAAAAAATAACTAAAAAAAGATAAAAAAGAAAATTAAAACTTTTGAAGTAAATGTAAATGAATTTTGTTGATAATATAAATAACATTTCTTAAGTTTGCGGTTGTTACTAGAATTCCGGAAATTTTACCCAACTCCGAAACTTTTAGAAATTCATTTACTTCCAATGTTTTTAAGTTTTCTTGTGAGCACACCCTATTTTAGAATATGCTTAACTCTAGTCTAAAAAAAATCCACAAAAAAAACCCATTTTTTTGCCATTTAAGCATGCATTGTCCTTTCATATATGCGGTCTACGCACTCTCGACAGAAAGGCAGGGTACAGCTATTCCACTGAATCAGAACATGTTTGCCGAAACATTTCATAAAAACAAAGATTCAGAAGGACATAAGTGAGTGAATTACTTTAATTCAATTTTTTCCTTTTATTATTCTTTTTAGCCTAAACCCTTTTCAAGCCTCCAAACTCCTGGTCGTGCCAATAGTCATACAAATATCCTTCGACGGCACATCGTAACGCATGCAGCCAACCTTAAGTTAGATCTCAAAATATTGTATATTTATATCGAATGATTTTGGTCTACTTTCATCTTGAACGAGAAATGTATAATTTCTTATTCTGTCTCATTTGTATTTTATTGACATTTCATTTTTGAATATGAGTGATTATTAATGCTATATTATTTTAAATTGTATTACGATTCGGTTAAATTATTTTTAAAAAAATTAAGCCTAATCCTTCTAAAAATTTTATGTTGCTCATACGCAATAATTTTGAAAGTTATAAATAATTATTTAAACATTTCTGTTTCTGTATGAAAAAAGTAGTTATTCCTGAGCATTTCAATTCTAGCCATTCCATACAAATGGATCACATATGGTGCAGTGGTAATAAACTGTTTCATGGTATCATAGGTTCGATGCGGGTGGCCAATCTATACCCAACTTATGAGTGTGAGTGACCGTCTTTGGATTAGTGGTTAGCTTCTTTAGACTATTTTACCTCAAGGTCCACTCAATCCCGTGACGATAACTGAGTAGCATGTACAAAAAGGATAGCGTAAATATATATAAATGAATAAATAATATATATAATGCATAAAACCGAAATTTAGATAAAAAATAATTATGTGACATGAGCCTAGATTAAATTAACTGTATTATTAGTTGTTATATAAAGCATGTGTTAAAATAGGTATCTACAGATATCGCAAGGATTACACTTGTCAAATCCTAAATAGATATCAGGTTGTGGGAATCTGATGCGAAAAAATAAATAAATATTAATTATTATAAGCCAAATTTAGCAAAAGGACAGATGTTAAGTAAAGGAGACAAAGACGTATAAACTTATGCTTTGTCGTGAACCTCTAAGCCTTGGTCACGCCCACAAAGACCAACAAAAACACCAGCTGGTCCGTTTTTGCCGGCTCCAGTTCGTCACCATAACTGAATCACCCTTGATGCTAACTGACCTTTTGCTGAACTTTCAATTGACATATTTAACTAGTGCTCTTTAGAGATGGAAACAACAATATTAAAATTAACCCAAAACATGTTAGTACCATTAATGTAGTATTAAAAAAAATATTAAGTTCTCCTAATAATGATCTGAGCATCAAAATACCGGGAAATGCATGAAATACAACTTCAGCAATTCGTATAAATAAAATATTCATAAAATAAAACGTTAGAGATTTTTGGCAGAAAAAACAGAACGAGACTATAACTAATCTTTATTTTTTGCTTCCATTGCAATGAGGGCTGCTGACAGGAAATTTGGTAATTTTTCTAGTTTATTAAAGCCTTTGGTAAACAGCTAATTTCTCATAAAGATCATTTTTAAGCGAGATGAGAGGTGTTTTTGAAAAAAAGAAAAATTACATAGAAAATTAATGATTGTGAGTATGAATGTTAGTAATAAGTAGCAATAAAGATGCTAATGAAGACTAGATCAAATAAAGTAAGACCACGAATACTATATATTTTGAATTTTGAATCACCTGTAGAAACTAAAATTTAATTGGAATCTCTTTGAAAACTATTCAACATTATCGAAAAACTCAGGAATAATTGATCCAAAGAAGAAGTACCGATGAAATGTGTACCTATCCGAAGATGGTGCAATATTTTATTGAGCTGATAAAAAATATTAAAATTGATATAAAAAAATGCAGGTTGAGAATCTTTTGACCACAAGTTCTTTTATTTAGATGCAACGTTTCGGCTTTTAACCTATTCTGAGGCATCTTTGAAGAAGCCCCTTATTTAGTTTATTTAAAACATAGCAATATTTAAAAAAAAAATTATATATAACCATATATATACGTCAAAAATGTCCAATTATACAAGCTAAATTATAAATTATAAATTAAGCCAGTCACTAAAACATAAATATAATAAAAACAAAAATAAATAAAATTAAGGTTAGGATCAAATTTCATAGTAAGTTAATATGTAAAATTTGTATTAAGTTATTACTATTAAGACACTGAAAAACTTTTAAAAAAATTAGGGAGTCATCTCATGTAATCATTAACCAATATGTAACAATTAAGCTACATAAAATAAAATCCAAAATACTATCTATTAATTTATAAATCTACAATAGACATATTTATTTTAATTTAATTAAAATTTCAATTTAGTGATTATGTTTGCATATGTGCTATTTAAGCCATTGATATCAGATTTTAAGTTGCAGGCTATATTTAAATTTTTTGTGACTAACTTGTATGTAATTAGACATGGTTCAGATTCGATTTAATGTATTGCATTGTGAAGTAGGTCTTCAAAAACTAAATAAGGAACTTTTTCAGAGATGCCTGAGGATGGCTTAAAGGCCGAGACGTTGCATCTAAATAAAATAACTTGTGGTAAAATATTCTCAGCCTGCATTTATTTATATAAATTACATTTCACCTTTAATCAATTATTATATAATTTATTAAATTAAAAAAAAATTAAATTGTAGTTAATAATTACTGTATAGCAGTTATTTTATTCGTGTAAGTACTCCTAGATAGATACTAAGGAATCGATATGGCTTCCTTATACGTAAATAAACTTTTCAAATTTGCGTTTTATACAACGCTTATGCAAATAATGCATCAATACAGTGTTAGGAGATATGGCAAACATGGAAAATCTTAAAAATTTGGTCTTTTCCTCCTATTTATCATGGACTCTTAATTCAACCTTCTACGCGTGTTATCTGCGTGTATCTATTGATCGTGAACTGGCCGAATATAACACCAAGCTAGTACTACGGCCGACGGAAATCAATTGTTTAATGAATTTTAATTTTTTTTTTTATTCCTGAGAAACTTCTACTCAAATTAAATAAGATTCATATCATTAAAAAATCTTACCTTTGGGCAAAGAAAAAAAATCTTTTTGTTACAAATTGATTGTGAAGTCAGCTCCCCCAGCTTGTGGCTCATGACGGATTCAGTATACACACAAACATATCGACGCTGTTTTTTGAAAAAGGCGTAAACGCCATTTAGAAAACTTTACAAGAAACACATGAAAAGTTTTTTCCCCAAATAACAAAGTACATCATTTTTTAAGTTTATTCTTTATCACGTACAGACGGAATTTATTATAAATACCATATACTTTTAAGAATTCTAGCCATGACCAGACTTGTATTTGGTGCTCCATAGTAGATTTTTAGACCATTTCCAATATATATTGAGCGGGAATCGAAAGAGATGATTTTTAAGTCCCATATTAATTGAAACCTTTAGCCTTTTTCGAAAAACGACGTCGACATATACAAGTTGAATACTGATACCTAGTATAGAATACCTTATTGTTTACTTCTTTATAAAAAAAATAATTATATTGGAAAATTGTCAGCTCGTGAGTGTGTGGTAGTTATTCAAGGATACTAGTTTTATTTCATATCAATTCGTTTATGTTAATTAAAAAGAAGTCAAACGAATTTCAATAATAATAGACCTCATCTCCCTCTCACGATTACTGAAATCTAAAAAAAAAAAATAATAAATCATAATAAACCTTCATTCACTACTAAACGAAATGTTGGAAAAAAAATACTGTAATATTACAGAATTTACATCCAAACAGCCGTGAAATAAGGTCGTTAACCCTATTCCGTATTTCATCATATTTTATTTTCATCATAGTTCTATCTACTGCTGATGTATGAATTATTATCTGATTATTGCAATTAGATCTTCCGATAAGCACTACCTAACTAATTCATACAGCAGATCAAATATCGGGCGTTCACTTAGGATTGATTACATCAACCACTTGATTCAGCATGATTTTTTCTTCTTCAAAGGCAAATTTTTTATTTTTCCATTAAATCACTTATTTGCAAAATGAGTATATTTAAATAAGGCAGGATATCATACATGAGTCATTGCATGATTTGATTCAGATGCCTGGGAGCATTTATATGAAGTGCTCCATGGAAGATGGGCGAATTCGTCATGTCACCATAATTTCTTAATTAATATAAAAGCTGGTTATATTATTATATATGGTACAAAGTATTCTTGGTATATATATATATATATATATATATATATATATATATTCATATACACCATGATATACATACATAGTTAGATGTAGGGTAGGTAAGGGTAAATACTACCAGTTTCCGGTATTTTATGAATAGCTTATATAAGTGGAGTGGTAATTTCCGAGCATAACTTTTAAAGTTACACTTTAGTTACCTGTGCTATAAGAAAGAGCGGTGTTAGATAATTCCGTTCTTGGCAATTTAATTTTTACGAAATTCTTATAATGGTAGTTTTTACCCTGGGGCTAAAACTACAACTAAATTTCCGGGTAAGTTTTTGTCCCACATCTCAAATATTCGTCTAAAATCTACATTTGAACACAAAATAGTCGTAGATAATAGTTTATTTCAACACAAATTGCTTCTTCTTAGTTTAAAAGGTTAATCAAATAATGGAAAAAGGTGCTAACTCAGTATGCAAGAGGAAGATTTTCTTTTTCGACCGAAAATATTCTGCAAATAAAAACAATTACCTAGACTAAATATATTTTAAAAAATTAGCTGTCACAAATATAAAAATTCAAGATACGAAACTAGAATATTCTTTGGAAAAAAAAATATTTTCAGTGACTTAGGACAGGAGTAAATAAAACAGCACCTTGTGGAGCAAGAGCTGTGAATGCAGACTCATTCATTCCCTTCACACACATTTATCGACTTTTCAGTTGGAATATAAGAAGACATGTTTCTCTCATCAGCCATGTTGAACTTGAATTAAAATTTTTACAGGACTGTAAACTTAATAATTAACGGAGTAAACATTTTATTAATTTCTAGAGATTATGTCGAAAATAAGCAAACTCTACCAGTTCGATGAGATGGTATTTTTTGCCACAAAAGATGACCGGATAATCTAGAGTTTGCTCTGTTGCGTGAGCATACTTTAAAAAAAATGATTGTGGAAAATAAAGAATCCTAATTAATGTGTTGGTGAGTGCAAACTAGATCTTTTGAATATCTTAAGTCATTAGGTCAAAATATTCATCTCAAAGACGATAAAAATAACACCAAAGCAACCAAAAATTATCTTTTCTCATTTTCTTCGTTCGTGTAGGAACCACCTCCATGATTATTCACCACAAAACTGGATATAGCAGGCCAGAAAAGTGGAATCTCTGTGATGGAAAATAGTGGAAGTTTTTGTCCCCATGGTAGTCTTTACCGCCAAACTCCCCCCTATATTATATATATTTATATATATTATATGTGAAGACCTGGAACTACTTTCATTTCCAAGACAATATGGAATCATTTAAGACAATATCACGCAGGTTTTCCCACTGCTTCATTGTTTCTGAATAATTTTAAAAAATTACGTCACCTGAGGACTTCGAAACACAATGCATATGTAGGAATTCACAATAATAAGACCATTGATTTAAATGAGTCAAAGTAATTCATCGCCAAATCGCTTAAATTGGTCTGAGAACTTAGTATTATAGTAGTATTATCGTTAAAAATATTAAAGACAAGAAAATTTAAAACCTTGAAAACCTTTATTTATGTTTTACTGATAAATCGATACCTGACAATGAATCAGACGGAGTTAAAAATTAACTATGAGGCATTCAAAAGTGTTTTAGCCAGTGATACCTACTCCAGATATCAATTTACTGGTAAATTCTAAGTTTTCTTAGAAATATTCCGATGGCTTGTTCGAGTTTAATGGCATGCCAATGTTGTTGAATTCCAAATCCTTTTCCTGACCGAAATTTAGAAAGTAATAATACTGAACCAAAGCTCCTTCCCATTCGTCGCTCTAAAAGAAAGACAAGCCTTCATGACAAATGACATCGTTGAGAAGTTACCAAAAACATTGTTGATTGTTTATTTCAAACATATCAACCATTGAGATTCATTCAGTTACAGAAAGTATACACATTATATTATTAAGTAGAATAGGACAAAACATTTTATCAATGACTTTTTAATCACCTTTGATACTGATTTTCGGAAATTTATAAGTATATATATATAGGTAGATAGATAAAGATATAGATAGATAAAATATATATATATATATATATATATATATATATATATATATATATATATATATATATATTTTCTGGTTCGTATTGGTTCTTGTAAAAGTTATTATTCCAAATTTTTTGATGCACTTGGTTTGATGTTTTGTCAGAAGTTTATTTGGAGAGAAAAAAATCTTTTGAAATTACGGACTACAAAACAAAGTCCAAGTTTCTTTGACCCCGAGCTTCACGTTCCAATATAGGAGCCGAAGAACTCCATGCATTCCCTATTTGGCGGTAGTGCACTCCTGTTTTTACAGCTTTGCTCTAGGGAACCGGTCTCACGGTCGTAGTTGGAGTCCGTAGAATAGGCCTTGTGTAGCCCTCAAATGTCGCAGTATAAATCGAAAATTTTGGGTTTTATCAAGTGATTGATAAATCTCGATTCATTTTTAGGAGGTTCAAATATAATTTGCTGGATTTGGTAACGAAATTCCAATCACAAATGAAAGATAAAGATGAAAGGTCAAACTTTCAGATGAATATGAATTATTGATAGCTTTGGAATACAATTTTCACAAACCTTTAATTGCAACGAAGGTACCATTGCAGTTCAAATAATCTCTAACATTGGGCATTCGCCCATAAAAAGTATTCCATAAATAGTTGAGGCAATATTGCTGTGAACAACAACGCTGCATATAATGTTATTTGAATAACGCATTTTATTTTTAGATCCCATAAGGAGAGACCATTTATTAATTCTAAGCCTTTCCCATACAATTTGGTATGAAAAAAAATTTACCACGTATAATTTTAAATAAATACCACATAATTTTTACAGTCAGTAAATGTAGGGGTACTTACTATTATTATTTTTAGTCGTATTTTCCCCGAAAAAAAATAGACTATTGCAGTGGGTCGAAGATCGGCGGTGAGGAGCGGGCGGGACTGCGTTTTCTATCCGTTTCATAACCCCTAGAGCACGATTATGGAAGTTTTAGAGATGTCTTTTATATATATATATATATATATATATATATATATATATATATATATATATATATATATATATATATATATATATATATATATATATACCTTCAACCCTCTGCAATAGTCTATTTTTTCGGGGAATATATATATATATATATATATATATATATATATATATATATATATATATATATATATATATATATATATATATATTCCCCGAAAAAATAGACTATTGCAGAGGGTTGAAGGTCGGAGGAATTTAGCTGAAATTACCTGTCGAATGAGCTGAAATTCTGTATGTAGAACTTTCTGTATCGAAGGTCAGCGGAGAAACAGAACCACATAATAAACGTAGGGTAAATTTCGGTATGTTAGGAAACTGTCTTTTGTGGGTCTCAATTTTTCTTACTTCCCCGTTTTTATATATATTTTTTAACGTGAAAATACGAATTTAGTGACGGAGTTCTACTGCTCACGGATTTTTTTTTTTTTTAAATTCCTTGCATTGATGGGACAATATTTTCAATACATTAATTTCTATTACTATAGCAATATCAGAAAATTTTCATTTTACACAAAATTTTCATTCAAGGTCACAAATCGATTCATGGTTATTTTCACGTAAAAATTTATTTAATCATTTATTTAATTATTAAATAAAATTTTCACACAGTATGCAGTATTCACTTTTTTTTGGAATCTAGGTTTGGTATAATACTTATGGTATAATGAACAACCTCACAGAAAAAAAAACTAATTATATAAAAAATATGATTCACAGATTGAATGAATGATATTAAAAAATAATCTGTCAATAAAACTCGTTATTAGACCTATATGGTTATCTTTTATCCTTAACAACCGCCCTGTTAAAGAGAAGTATGCATAAAAAAAATACCGCATTAAAATAAAAAGAAAAGAAAAGCGAAATAGTATTATTTCACAAAACATGAACAGCATAGACGATTATGGCTAATCCAGCTATCTCTTATATAGTCTTGTGAGACATATATTCAGGTCCTAGGTTGGCCTAGGTTGCTATTGTTGTGGGTCTTTTGAAAGTTTTATTATCTTTTAATATCTTTGAAAGTATTATTAAATGATTTAATTTTCTCAAGCTCAGTCACATAATAATTACCGATAAAGTTAATTAAAGTTTAGTTTTTTACTTTCTCTTACCTATATTTGAAATACATAGTAACAGGAAGTATTGCGATCGTGACAATTTTCAAATTCGGGTTTTCAAAGGGAATACACGTTTTAAAGTCTCCTGAATCCAGGTATCGCAAAATTGTGTGTGTGTGCGTGCGTGCGCGCGCGCGCCTGTGTGTGTGTGTGTGTGTGAACCTTCTGACTCAAAAATGAAAAGTTGTCCGGAACTGAAATTAGGTATGTAAGATAGGTATATGTCTGGGATGTTACAACATTAAACTTTTTAGCTAAAATCGACCTACGTTCGGAAGTTGCCAATTCATACCACCCCTTTTACATTTTTTTACAATTTTCTGGAAAACGGCTCCAACGCTTTTGATAAAACTTGCCTAAACACTTCTACTTAAAGCCCTTTAATTTTTCATTTATTTATTATTGGGTTTTCCAGAAAGTTCTTAGAGATTTTTATTTAAAAAAAGGTTTTAATTTTATTCTTTCGACCCATAATGAATAACCAAGCTTTTGTTTGATTTTATATGTTTAACCCTCAACAGTGATGCAAACTCCATGTTTAAATTCCAGATTTGTCTTTATCAAGGCACAGTACGTCCAGTTTGTGCAAACCGAACATGAGCAACAATAAAGTCCATTTTCGCCATATTATACTTATCTTTTTTAAAAAAGGAAAAAGGGCCCAAAGTGCAAATAAGATTCGTGCTTTGTATGGTGACGGTTCAGTTGCTGACAGCACTGTTCAGAAGTGCTTTTCGCGGGATAGGTCTGGAGATTTCGATCTAGAAGAACGTACCCGGGCTGGCTGGAGTTTAACGATAATTATCGAGTATATAACGACAGTCGTTGCTAACAATCCTGTCCTTGAGGGAGCTGTGGAATTAAATTCTTGCAAATTGAACATTTTTGATCATCTGAAGAACGCTGGGAAGTTACAGCAACTTTTATTCTTACAACACCAAAGGCCGGTTAGCATCCAAGGAAGATTATGCTCTGTTGGTGATGGATACTTTGCTTGGTGGGACTGGAAGGGATATCATATACTTTAAGCTCCTTCCACCAAACCAAAACATCAATACTGAAGTTTCTGCGCCCAATCAGATCGATTGAAGGCGACCAATGAAGAACAACGGCCAGAGTTGACAAAAAGGAAATGTGTAATATTCCAACATGACAATGCTCGGCCTCCTGTCTCTTTAAGGACTCGGGAGCACTTATCGAGCTTCGGATGGGAGGTTTTACCTCACCCATCTAATTCCCTAGACATCGCTCCTTCAGATTACTACCTCTTCCGTTCCCTACAAAATTTTCTGTAAGAGAAATCCTACACTACAGAGGAAGCCCTAAAAAAGGACCTTACATTATTCTTAGGACATAAAGACAGCGATATTGGGAAAAAAGAGATTATAGATCTCCCGAGCCGTTGGGAACAAGTAATCGCTGATGACGGTAATTATATTTAACTTATATAAATAAATTTTAAACTTTTAACGAATTTTTTGTCGAAATTTCCTTATGAACTTTCCGGACAACCCAACACATCACTGAGAATATGCAGCGAAAAAAGATACGGCTAAACCAAAATTTAATCTGCGAACAACTGCGAAAGTTTGCATTTTATGGTAAGCTTTGTATGAAACCATATGAAAGGTAATTAAATTCTCTAAACAAAATATTTAAAATATCATCGAACCAGCAAGAGTGAATGAATTAGCAAAGCTACAGAGGATTTGACCTACCGGAAACGCCAATTATATCATCGATTTTACAGTTTTTTATCATTTTCTCGATAAGTAATATAGCATTAATGAACATGATAACAGTTATGAGCATAATGAAACTTGCCTGAAGTCTTCTCCTTAACTTTTCATAGAACAGTAAGTCATATTGGTATTACTTGAGAAATGACATTAAAATAAACGCAGGTAGTCTTGGTTCGCTTTTATAGGACTGTTAAATATAGGGAAAAATAAAAAGTTGTTATCGGGACCAAAATGTAAAGTGCACAAGCTAATTTCAGTTTAAGTAGGTTCCATATGTCCCACCGTTCATTCTAGCCCTTAGCCTAAAATAGGTCCTATCTCATATCTGCTAAGTTAAATTTTTAATAAACGAAAGATAAGTTTTTTCATACTCAATATAAATGTCTGAAAATATTACCATGATTTTTTTTTTTATTTTTAATTTTTTTTAATTTGAGCATTAATAGCTATGTCCTATAAAGGGTTAAAGTCCTTCAACATTTCAAATATTTAATTCATCACTGAGAAAATAGAGAAAAAAAAACAACGACGAAAAGAAAATTTTATTTCAGCAGAACTTACAGTTTATGGATTTTATGGTAAAGATCATATGAAAGGTAATTAAATCCCCCAAAAAACAGAAAAAAAAATCATCAAAATCTGACTACTATCAAAAAGAAACGGCTTATCTTATAAGCGCTTCAAGACTAGTCCCTAGATGGAAAGTAGACATATGCGACCGAGCCTCCTCCCACCATGCCTCCCATCCTGTAGTCAACACAATACCCCTGTAATAATGTAATGAAATAATATAAAAGTAAAAATTATTTACCTAATAATTTCTGCTTCAGTGTCATTTAATAACAGAATGTTTCTATGGCAACTAAAAGGAAACTATTAAAAAACTATTTTATTGTACTTTTGTGAGAGAAGACGTTCATGCTGCTGACAATATTTCAATTAGTGTTTATGTGAACTCATAAAAATTATTTTAAAAAATGGAAGAAAATGGATTATTATTACAGGGTTAGAAGCACGCACCGCACCAGATTTTTGTTAACAAAATATCTTTAATAAATTAGAGTAACAAGTTGGCTCTTGACTTATTAAACTTGGAACAGTCTGTTACTTTAAGAGTGCAATTATTCTTCCAATTCACAAGAAAGGAGTTGTGAACAATGTTGAAAATTACAAAGGCATTTCTCTCCTCTAAATACAATTTAAAAAATATTTACAAGACTTTTACTTAATATACTTATAGACTGGGCCACAGAAAAAAGGAACAAGAGAATATCAAGCAGGCTTTAGACCTGGTTATTCAACCTTTGATAACATTTTTACACTTTTCGGTACAATAAAATTAAATTTAAATCTATTCAGGATGTTTTTCTATTTTTTTGTAGACTTTAAATCGGCTAAGAAAGGGATGTTCGTTAAGCCCACTTCTCTTTCCCCTCTTCGTTAACAACTCCGTCGAGTATTTAGAAGGTAGGATAATCAATGAGGGGAAAAGAATAAGAAATATCCAGGTTTACCAAAAAAGACCTAATTTGTCGCTGAACTCACATTATGAAGGCAGATCGAGTATACCGAATGCCATTCGGTCTAAGCTAATAATGAACCAAAAAGTTCCATGAAAAACATGGATGCAGTTATAAGAACTGTAATATGTAACAATTGCCAGGTAAGGATATATGAGGGAATAGAACAAGTTGAAATATTACAAATATATTTTAATAAGAGAACTATAATCTATCTCAGAACACCGTTAAATATATGCTTTATCTAGAAATAGAATTCATATACGGGGACGAATGGCGGAAGATCCAGGGTTCTACAAGGACCGTCGTGCCATCGAATAATAATAAATAAATATTATGCATGAGATGTAATTTTGATTATTTTCACTATTAAAATTTTCTACGATCGTGTAATTGCTTAAACTCACGGACAACATGTAGATCATGCTTCTAGAAGGTTTGAAGTGTATAAAAAAAAATTACAACATATAAATTAAGCCAATTTGAATTTAGTCTTTCACCTGAAGTTTCAGAAGGTCATATTGACATTTCTAATGAGATTCACCCATATAGTAAAAAAAAAAAATTATATATAATGTTAATTTCGTAAAAAATCTCGACTTCTCTGTTCATGAAGTCACATTCAACACATAAAGAAAATTAAATCGACATGAAATATGACAAAATTTAGATTTTCGATATTTTAACAATTAAAGAAAATGGATTTTTCGTAACTTTTTAAAAAAAGTAAATGATTCGCCATACGTTAAGGTAGGAATATTCGTTAAATATAATAATTTAAAAAACAAAAATAAGAAAAAATATAGGTACAATATATAATGTGTGATCAAAGATATTCATTCAGGTTTGGCGAAATGTGATGCCTATACTTGTCCCCTGCAAATATCTGACCCGTTGATTGAAAATTAACTCGAAGGGAATTTGTAGATGATAACAGTCTGCATTGACCTATGAGCGGCGTTATCAGCTAATCGACGACAACGATGAGTGACGTGATTCGTTTTATCTATTGTTAATAATTATTATTAATTAATTTTGTAATTGATCATAATTGGTTAATTGCCAAAAAATTGTTGAAATATATGTGTGTATATATATATATATATATATATATATATATATATATATATATATATATATATATATATATATATATATATTAACATTTGCATATATATATATATATATATATATATATATATATATATATATATATATATATATATATATTAACATTTACATATATATATATAATATAATAACATTTTTAGCCATTAATTTAAAGTTTTTTTAAAAGATCTGACTGAATAAATAAAGCTTTAAAAAAAATAAATTAATAAAAGTGGCAGGATTGAGTTAATCAGATAGTTGCATAGTTTATACTTATATAGCCTATGACTTTAAACTCCAATGGGATAAACAAAAACATGAGCAGACAAAAAAGAAGGTAGCCTTCTTTGTATTAAAATTAATTATTCGTCGCTTAAATGCATTTGTTGTATTATAGTCTGTAATTTTTTTGTTTACAGTTTCTTATGCACAGTTATAAATTTCTAATGTTCTTTATTAACTTTAATTAATTTTAAAAAGTAGAACAAGCTGCCTTTAGTTCAATTGTTTTATTCTTTTCAATAGGCCCCTTGTTTATAACCTTTTATGCCTTTACTAAACGCCAAACCAAAGTAATGTTGATCGTCTTTTTTCTTAGGAATAATGGAATCCTTGATTTAATTTTGTAATTAAAAATCTCGAGTTACATGATCAGATACACATAAAATATCCAAGCTTTAAAATTCTAGCATTGAATAAATATACTCAAGGAATATATGATTATTGACACAACTCCTCATATTTCAGGAGATATTGACCCGAATCACGAATCAAAATCCACTTTCACCAATAAATAATAATACAACTAACTGGTGATATTTGTGCCAGCTTGTTAGAACTGATTATAAATCTGCCAATAGGAGTGTTCCAAAAGATATTAGATGTTCGATTTATTTTGATCACTTGGGAAGTCTGATTCCTCAAGAGATCGAAAAACGAGCTTTGAATACGTAGGAAGGGCCTACAGGCAACACATGGTTGGACTTGGTAATTTGTAAAATAATAAATAAAGGCCAGAATGGTAATGTATAGTCATATATTCCAAAATCGTTTCGGATCAGGCAGAGACAGATGTTTTATTAACAAATCTTTGCACAATAATTCCAACATGACGACACAGACTTTCACACTGTTGGCCTTTTAACGAGTAAGAAGTGTCTTAGGAGCATTATCTAAAAGGCTTCAAATATAATGTATTTAATGGGTTATAAACTGGCTATTATACGACAAAAAAGATCTAGAAACGATTTTCTGATCAATCCCACAAACAAGAAATAAAACATTCAATGTAATTTTTAATCAAGACAAAATTAAATTAAAAATTTCACCTGGATAGCTAGTAAAAAAAAAATGTGTTGAATAGATTTATTCTTAATTATTTATTTATTTAATATTTTCTGTAACACTTGATAATTCGTGATAACCAACCTTAAACCATCTAATCGCTTTACAGCCTATTGGGACAATGTGCTGAAGAGACGGTACCATGTGCTATACCCTAGTGGCATTATTAAAATAAAATTAGGATCATATAATTGTAGTTTTAGTCAGCATTTGCAAATATTAAAAAAAGGATTGAAAAATTACACAGAGCAACCGTGATTTTACGGCACAAGGTTCCATAGTCGAATCTGGATGATTCTCTTCTAAAAACGTGAAAACTAATAAATTTATCGTATTGACTCGAGTTTGTGAAGTAAACCCAATAGATATTTTTATAAACTCAAAAAAAAAAAGGAACTTTTTTTGGAGGGGGAAGTTATTTAAACTAACAACAAAGACTGTTGTTATTTGTTTATTTACATTCTGATGAAAAAGAGTTTGTATTTCGAAATCCGCAGAAAGTTTTAATAAACAAAACATTGATTGGAAAACTCAAAGTTTCTTATTTATTTGTCAAGATATAAAAAACTTTTGTTTCACTATAGGAACGGAATTATGAATTAATGACAATTAAATGGAATTAAATAAATGAGAACCTAGATTTTTTTATTTAAAAAAAAAAAAAGAAAAAGAAAAGTAGAGTCAATTTGAATAAAGTAAATTTACGCCTTGTTTTCCAGTGCAATATATCTTTTAAATTTCTTTATTTTTATGAATAGATATTTTTAATTACTCATTGTCCATCTTTTTGGTAAATAAGTGATTAACTCGGTTGCACTCCACTTTTCTTTTCAATACTACAATTTAATTCACAATAAAAAATAATGCTTGTCTCTACTACCATTTCTTTCCCTGAAAAAATAAGAGGTGTTTTTTTGATTGATCGTAATTAAGGTCTTCGGAATCCACTTAAAAAAGACCATAGACTCCAAATTAAATTACAAAAGTATTTTTGCGTATTTTAAGTGTGATTAATAACTTATTCGCCATTACAGACATAACAGATGTTCTTTAGGAATTAATAGAACGAATATTATCATTCAAAACATTTTTATTCAAAATAGCTGGAGCGTAGGTATAACTACTTTCTCCCGGGAAGGGGTCAGTCCATATACATGTCATTTAATATAGCTACATTACAGGTATTTAAACAGTTGATAGGCATAAACTATTTTTAAATGTTATAGACTCGGTGCGGGGGTGGTTTTCGAAGGACAATGGTGTACAAACTTCCAATCGTCAATATATTAACGCCTACGGGAACACAAAACAACAAATATAGTATGCTTTATTGTATTTAGAATACATTAACATTGTTGTTTAATGCTTGTACCTATTGCGTTTGTTCAAAATTTGTCCAGATCTCCATAAGATGTCCCAATAATATTTTTTTCTGTAATAATTTTTCAAAATTGGAAATATTGACTTTTTATAGAAAACTCTTCAAATGCAAAAAAAAAAAAAAAATAAAGAGAAAAATTAAGCTGAAAGAAAAATCAACGCATAGACATGTATCATTAAAATGTTCGATATAGCTCAACCTATTTATCCCACCTAACTGAATTTAAAAAAATTAAAATGAAGTGGTTATAGAATTCTCAACAATAAAATAACTAGAAAAACATCGTATTGAGAATTTAATTCATAATGGAGGAAACAAAAGATCAGGAAATGAAAAGCGAAAACATAGATGAAAGAAAGTGAAAACGGTCCAAGAATAGAAAAGAGTAAAAGTGAGCTATAATAACGGCAAAGGTAACATGATCCAAACAAGATGAGAGATAGCTCTAGAAAGTGCGGGCAAACGTTCAGCTAACTGCCGGAAAAATACAATAACAATACAGATAGCCATGGGGGAGGAGATAACATGGTCTTGATGGTCCGGAATTGAAAATTATTTCAAAGACAAATATTTAATTTTCTGCAATGTCTCAAGGAGCTACTACACACCTTATGGAGTGTGAGTTAGACCTACTTCAACAATATCTATCGTCTTAGCAATCGAAGCTAATGAGGCAAGCTTCACTCATGAAGACGACATTATCATTTAGTGAGTAAAGAGTGAAGAATGACACACACTTCTAGAAGCCATTTAACAAAACAAAAAAAATTGGTTTTCTCAGAGAATCAAGAATCAATTGAACTAAATAAGATAAAGAAGATTATGTTATAATAAATAAAATAAATTATTATTATTTAAAAAAAAAAATGATTAGTCTTTAGCCGATATACCACTCTGACTAAACTTTTCACAGAATTTTCGTAGAAGAGACGCTGTTAAGAGAGAAGCGCTGGGATATCCTTGATTTCTGTTTTCTCTCGGACGAAGAGTTTGATTCGATGTCCACAGATAGAGTATAGATGTTGCAAATAAATAATGGTTGGATGTATAATGATGGATTTCAGAAACGGAGAAGATATTTAGCAACACTTACAACTGAATCCCTTATTCAGAAACGATATACATTCATGTGATTAGACTGAGATAGTATCGTTTCTGAAATAACCGATTAAACTGTAGTTTAGTAAAATCTATACTAAAGGAATATGAAAGGGAAAAAAGCATGTCCATCTCATTGAATATAAAGCTGCTACTTCATAACGTTTATATCCAGTGTTGGGCCCAACGCGTTCGGCAGTTACAGATAGATTGGTGTCTAACAAAAATAGACAAAAGTTATATTTAGATTTGTGTACTTATTAGTAGCTTTATTTGTTTGTTATTTTTCGAAGCATAACTCCTAAATGTAATAAAATGATAAACATAGCATCCTACTAATAAAAATTATGTAATTGAACATAAAATAATTTATCATGTTATTAATTACCAAATGCCAGCAAATCTTACATCACAACAGCGTAATGGCTCGACCAAGGTCTATGTTGTTCAAGAAGCATAACTCACCTGAAACAAAAATATTTATAGATAGAAGGCTAAAGAAATAGTTGTTATCGCACAGCGACTTTTTTAAAGTATTGTGGAAATTAAAAGATAGACTCATATTCATATTATCATATACTTATTATCAGATAAATTCATTTCTTTTCAATGTACTGAACCATTTCAAAGTTCAGGAACAATGGTTTTTTATAGTATGTATTAATATTTATAGATTATAAGCTTGGCACAGTCAAGCTTGATTTATGATTTACACGTGAAACATAGCAAATATTCTTCTACATATTTTAAGAATAAGTAATTCGATAACAAATTAAGAGACCTTTTAAAATTTAAGATATATCGTAAGAAGTAAATACCATCTTAAAATTCATTATCTGAAATTAAAATTGATGACCTATTTAAGTCTGAATAAAAGGCTGTAAGTATTTAAGTTCCGAATATATTTATTCGGTAGACATTGTTTTTTTCGGTAATGTCGGCAAGATAAAAATGAGGTTATCGAAAGGCGAGAGTTTTTGTATACGAATAAATTTAGAGAGGACGATCAAGTGGCTTCTTCCTTTGCCTCTGGCTCAGCCAACGTTTGAAATAATTCACTTTTATTATTATTTTTTTTTTTTGCTTAAACTTCTTCGTGTTGTTAAAATATTCGTATTTCATAAACATTATTGGCGAATAGTATCGATATTTTGATAAAGAAAATAAAAATTTAACAAATTATATACCGATATTATTAGATCTGTTACAGATAGAATGTTTTCATAAATTTCCAATAATACAAAATGAAAAATGTAGATGAAGAGAAAATATGTGAAAAAGCAGACGGTGGTGTTACAAAAATAAATAATATGGTCTATTCAAAAATCAATATTTTAGAAAATATAATAGACTATCGATCATCGGTTATCCATATACTATAATAAATCTGTTCATTTAGCACGTTTCACCCCGACAGGAAAAGGGACATAACTCATAAATCCTTATATTTTTAGGCAAACTAATGATAAAAAAAGAACTTACATAAAACAGTGATTATTTTCAAAAGAGAAGTGTGATTGAGTTTATTTATTTTTTTTTTTATTTCCCAAAATGAACCCTAATCATTTTTAGGTACCACGAAAAACTATACCTTCTCTTCCAATGGTGATTTCAAAACCATTTTTTTTTTTAAATATACTAGGAAAATCTTCATTCAGGTATATATTTCCAAAATTCGTTGATTATATTAATAACAATTAAACAGCATTTAAATTTTAAACAGGCCGCGATTTAAAAAAAATTGTTTAGCGTTCATTTAGTAAATAAACGACTCAATGGTAAATAAGTAAACCGACGCATTCTATGTCTTTAAGCAAAATTAAAACAATTTAAAAAAAAAAAAGATGAAAAGCGTCATTAATGCTGTTTCTCGAGTTTAGAGATGACAGATATCTGATCATCAAGAATCAAGAGCATGTTCCACTTATCTCTGGTTTGTACTTTACACATAAATACACGCTGAAAAGCATATGCGTGAATTTGGCAAAATCATATGCACCAACTGAATACGAGATGCTTTGATTTGCTTTGAAGCAACCGTAAATGTTTTCAAAATTTATATTTTTTCCAAGAGCCTTCGAATGATGATAGAAATCGTAAAATCGCAGCAGCAATAAGTTATCATAAATAAGATTTTAAAATGTTCGAAAATTTAATTTATTTTTTTCTTGTAAAAAATCATTTCTAGAAACATTTTATCCTTTAGTAATTTTTATGTCATTGAAAATAAATTCAAGGTTTTTTATAGAATACTGCTCAGTAGTTTTGGAAAAGAAAATGATATGAATTGGTTTTTATACAAAAAAAACAAAATTAAAATAAAATAAAAAAATGTCTTTTCTGTACTTAATTAAAAAGGAAATATATAAATCGTATTTTTTTAAATATCTCAGCAAGGAGACATCCAAAAATAACTAAAAATTGTACAGTTTATTTATATCCAAACAGAACTGCAAAATCCGATCCTGATCGGTTTTCGCTTGGTTATGTCCCTATGGCTCCTTCTTGGAAGATTATTTTTCAATATTCTATTCGATCACAACAATTCTGAACTAATAAGAGAGGCAAGCTCATTGAGGATTTGCGCACAGGAAGAAGAAGGATTTGCTTGGAGCGGCAAAATTGGAGTGGAATTATATTTTTAGGTTCAAACGAATTCGCAAGTATAAAAACAGCTCAATTATGCACAGATAGATATAAAAATAATTATCTGTACTTTGTTTTTAACTATAAAGCAATAATCGTTTTTTCAACAATTTTAAACTAAAAGGATTGCAGGGAGGGCACTGTCTACCATGCCTATGGGCGGTATTACAACAAATCCTCCCCTGGACGAACTCTGAACTATTCAGGAACCCTGTTAGGAGTCATTGAAAAAAGTACAGTAATTTGGAAGAAAAGGATCTTTAGAAATTGAGAGTTGGCTACGGGACGCGCTACAACGTCAACGATAGAACGATTTTTTTTTACAATAATTTTTTTGGACTCAAGCGATTCTATGAGATGCAAATAAAATAAGATCTTCAAAAACAATTTTTACCTTTTACAATAGTCTCTCTACCTCCATTAGTCCCGAAAATAGAACATTGAGATTGAAACGAATTTTCTAATCTTACAGATTTAGCCGGCATCATGATTGGCTTAAATATTAAAAATTTGATGTAAGACAATACAGACGGACGATATTCTCTGAGCAGCGTGACCATGCGTTAAGTAAGCTGAGGCACTAATGTGCGGCTCATAGATATAATCTGAATAACCGCTGCTAAACTACTTCCCTTTGTTGTATAACATATTGCACAGGTGAAAGTTAAAAGACTAATACTTTCAGATTGTAATGGACTAAAGAGGTAATCAGAATAACAGTAATTGGAAGGGGGTTCTGAACTAGCTGAGAGATAAAGCTCTTAACAGTACCTGTCATCTACCACTCAATTATTCTCTTGTTGTTCAACAACTCCGCAAGCGCTTGTCTGTCGCCAATATAGACCTAATTAGAAGTAATTAGTGCCACTTTCATTGAAATTTGATGAATTTAACGCAAATTTAGTAAATAGTAACTGCAATTGAGGCTATAGTAAGAAAGCAGGATCCCGATTGACAGGAATAATGATGCCAAGTAATGAGCAAAAGAATATAAATATTTACATGAGTATGCAATATAGATGCAAATAGGTAAATATACGTATGCAATTTGAAAAACTTAAAAATTTAATATGCAACCAGGAATTTATATTTGGCGCTTGTATCTCTCTTTTTTGTTGTAATAAACTTTTTGTGAATGCATTCATAATTTAAATTACGAATTTCTGTTAGCATCATGTGATGTAATGTATCAGTTTATATCCAACAAAAATTTTTGCTTTTTGTTATAAACTTTTTTTTAAGTCTTAAAATCGATTTTAATTTTAAATTTTTATGGAAAGTTTTTAATAATTACATTCACACTTCTCATGCCTTTATTTCCTCCTGTGTGACGTTTCTGCATTGTCCATTATCAAACATATATGTTTTTATATTTATCTTTTTTTTTTTTTTTAAATGAATATATGTTGTTTGCCAGTTTTTCTTATTTTGTTTGTCTCCTATCCTGGTGACACCATACAATTTTTTTTTTTTTTTTTAGAAAAGGACGTAAAATGAATTGTTGACAAATAAACTTCTGTAGTTTAGGACAACCAAAATAGGACTGAAAGTAAAAATATTTGTTTGATAATCGACAATTTAAGTCTGAAACGTCATATAAGATGAAATAAAAGCATGGTGGGTATGTAGGCGCAATTATAAAAAACTTCTATAAGAATAAACAATTAAAATTTTATTTTTTTGTTCATTGTTGAAGAAAGTCTGGATATAAAAGTATCCAAAGGAAAAGGAAAAACAAAACAAAAAATATTCCGGATAATCCAGGCTTCGGATACGGCTCATACGGATAAACAGGGTTCCATTTTAAAAGCTATGAAATATAACCGAATCTCTTCTTTCCAAGTTCGAATTAAATACCACAAAGCCGAAACTTGAAAGTATTAAGGAATTAAGGAACTCCTAGTTTTGTTTGCTAAATTAGCATCCTTGGAGGTGGCCTATAGTGTTTTGTTTGTCCACTGTAATTTCCTTTTCAAAAACTATTGGTGCATGTGATAGAAGAAATAGCCCCGATATAGCGAGTTCATTTGAGTAAAGATATATGACTTTTAAATGACTGCTTATGATTTAAAAAATAAAACATTAGAAAATCAAATTTCGTTTTCATTGCTAACCTTATGATGGCTGCTATTAAGTAATTTTATTAATAGTAGTTATTTTTCAATTATTATTTACGAATTACATAAATATTTATAGAATATACACGCAATAAAATAAACACCTGGAAATCGACAAAACTATATTTCTTCCATTTCTATGGTATTATATCTTCAAATAGCTTAATTAACATTAGAAAAAAATGCAATTGTAATATAAAAGAAACCAAAGCCTTTGTTTTGACAGTTAGAGAAGCCAGGATAGATTAAATTGTTCTATTGTCCTGGGAATAACAATATTGACCAGATGGTACATCACAAATACTTGTTCAGCAGTTCATATTAGAGCTGTGATGCTAATTAGGGTGCAAACATTAATCATAACTGTTGAGTCAAATATGTGTATACACAGTTATTACTATTCTCACCATTATTACTTAGAGCACCTCAGGCTTGTTTGTACAGCATCCTCGAGAAGTAAACGTTGGCACCTCAATCGACATGTCTTTTGTAACAGGTAAAAAAAGTTATAGGCGAGAGACATGTGTAAACAAAATCGGAAGGAAGCCGAACTTTCTATGAAGAGTAACTTTCTATATACAGAAGGAGAGGAGACCTCAACAAAGAGTAGATCACGACCCAGGCTCTGATGTAACTTGCTGCACCATCCCAGCACTATCATTCCCACCACTCACCTCTACGCTCTTCTAATCTCTTAAGGGACCCGCCTGTCTACATAAAATAGTTTAAGTATACCTTCCATTAGGGGAAGGTTGCTGGAATTTCATGAACTGAGAAGGTATCACATAATTTTAATCAACTCTATTTAAAAATAAAGATTTATATAAATAGCTGATATTAAAGATATTATTTCAAAGTTTAAATAAGAATTCTAAGCTAATATGTACTCAAAAGCATTTCCATAGGCACCAAAATGCGAACTGAACTTAAAACGGAGTTAATCGATATTATTTTTAAACATTAGTTCTTGAATAATTGGTATACAAATTTAAATTCATCAAATCAGACCAATTAAATAAATAATAAAATTAATACATCGAAAGAAATAGTGTTTTTTTGCCAAATAATACAATCTGTCACAGTCAAGAAAAATAGGTACTACTTGCTATATATAACCATTACAGACGAAGAAAAATAAAATATAATAAATAATTAAAAATAGTAAAAGAATAGAAAATAAATACATACCAGATAAAAAAATTAAATAATAATAGCTAAAAAAGTATATAATTAAAATAAAGAAAGTTGAAATTATTTTTATATAAATAAATCATGAATCCATAATTATAAGTTATGTCGCCAATCACAAACTTATCCAATAACACTAAATCTATACAATAATTTATTTATTACAATAAATGTGTTTATTAAATTATTAAAAAAATATGTTTCAACAAAAATTATGTTGTTAAAATTAATGGAAATTAATTTGTAAACACCGTCTGTACTTTTTAAGACGTAAAAAATGCGCTATAAATAATAAAAATAAAAATATAATCATACTAAGTTATCTAATACCTATCTGCTTTAATCTTTCTCTGTTAACGCCTTGTAATTGACGGAGAAACAACCGATACGAAAGTGCCAGTTAACTATTGTCTCACGTAAGAGCCTTATTAAGGTATGTAAGCACTGAAAGATTATTGGCCACTCGAGTCGAGAGATTGGTGGCTCCAGATGCGAAACATTAGTCTCTCTGTTGACAAATAATTGTACAGGTGTAAAGGTTTTTTTTTTTTAGAGATCAGGTTTTTAAATTGGCAACAATGTTTTTAATAACGGCAAATTTAACAGCTTAGAGATGATTTGTGCTCAGTATGTTTTGCCATTTCATAATGACATACGCCGGAACAACGCTTGCAAAATGTGCAAATTTATTTCGAAAATCGTGGCTAAGTTCACCAAACTTACCGTGCGCTACGTCCATTTTTCTGTCGACATAATCTTCCATCCAAGTCAGTCCTTCGAAAACCATGGATCGTTTTCGAATCACGCTCACTCTAGTGCGCTTGATCATAATTTTCAACGATATTGTTCATTTGACAATTGGGCCCAACTACTGGATGCCAAGTCTAGGAAGCTCTTAAAAAAATGTTTTGTAATTCCTTTTGAATTATAATATTATTAATTAATTTTTGTAAATTAATTCAATCTTAATCTTAATCTTACTGTCATAATAAGAGGAGATCGGCAATGTGATAAATATCAGCAAAGCATCACGTTAATAACCAGTTTTAATAAATGATTGAAAAGAAATCTAAGCAAACACAAATATAAACATACAAATTATTAAAAAACACAAACAATATTCAATGTCAACATTAATTGCTATATTATCAACTCTATTAAATCTAATAATGAAATATTATGCTAGCCAATTAATTTTTTTTTTTAAATGAAGTAAAAGAGAATCATTAGTCAATCATAAATTTTCTTTCGTTCACTAATATATTTCGTATCAGTAAATTATTTCTGTAAATACAATTTAATGATAATTGAAACAGTCAAAAAGAAAAATATGTTGCCTTAGCGGGCACACCTCACTCATTACGAGATACATGTCGATAAATCATAGCCGTGGACCATCTGGTGATGTGGACCAGCCAGGGGTTCTTACCCTCTATCATCCTCCTCTGACACACTTACTGATATTAGTAGTGATCGAGGATTGATGGAAGAGGGCAGCCTCTGGGAATTACGGAGTCTGTTCTGATATCTGTTCTGTTCTCAGTAGGAAAAAATAGGTAACGGTAGTGACAGTAAAAGTATTATTGTAATATTTGTCTTTATCCAGAGCTACACGATTAAAACAGGTTGGAGACAGCGATGGAGACAATTGACAAGGTCAAGCACAAATGTTTGAAATAATAAATGATAAAAATAATAAATGACAAACAAATGATTGAATATATGAACTGAAAGCCCGAAGGATTCAATGATAACATTATAAAAAACCCAACTTACTGAATAAAATTGACCCGGTCAGGACGTCATTAATAAACCAAAATTCTTTAGTAATATTCCCAAAAGGGGTACCACAAACGAAATGGAATCACATGATAAGCATAAACACCATCAATCTATTAGTTGAAAAATCTAAAACAATGGCCCAATGTAGACAGAAGATGCTCCAGAATGGTTTGGAGCGGCCAAAGATCAAAGCCATGCTGGAAATAAAAAAATGTATATTTGAAAATGAGAAGGGAGTTGTAAAAAATGGTATCTACACTCACAACGGTCTGGTTTGGCAGGTTTTTGTTTCAATTTCAGATTAAATTTTTAGATGGCTTCACAGGTTTAGAAATTAATTAATTAGTATGTGTGCTTAGAATAAAAACATATAAGAAGGCGATAAGGAGTTTAAAATAAGGTTTAATATATACTATAATACTCTAATGATTATATTACTAATTGTAAGTAATACGATTTACACGAAATAATTTTAAACTATAATTAAATATTATTATTTAATTATTATTTTTCGGTAATTATTTTTCGGAGAAATTTGAAGTTCGCTCGGGGTTAAAACAAGGCGATTCCCTTTCACCTGTCCTATTTAATTTAGCATTAGAGTATGTCATTAGAAAGGTAATGCTTACCGAAAGGGGTTTAGATCTGGGTGGTAGAATATCCGTGCTGGGGTTTGCGGATGATTTGGTATTATAAAGTGAGGACGCGGAAACTATAAAACTGAATACAGCAACGTTGATGATAGCTGGGAAAGAGGTTGGCCTCAAAATAAATACGGATAAGACGAAATATATGGTTAGCAATAGAAACAGAGGCGATTTTGAGGGTATAGATATAGGAGAAAATAAGTTTGAACACGTTGAGAAATTTAAGTATTTGGGGTCTGTGATTACTAGAAAAAACGAAATTCAAGAGGAAATAAAGGCGCGGTTAAAGGCGGGAAATGCTTGTTATTTTTCGGTGTCAACATTACTTAGGTCGCGCATTTTGTCCAGAAACTTAAAACTTAGAATATACAAAACTATTATCTTGCCTACAGTTCTGTATGGGTGTGAAACGTGGCCGCTAACCTTGAAGGACGAACAACGCCTTAAGGTATTCGAGAATAAGGTACTGCGTAAAATATTTGGTCCGAAAAAGGATGAATCAACCGGAGAGTTTAGGAGATTACACAACGCGGAATTGCGGAGCATGCACCCTGTTAATATAATCGAAGTGATATCATCGCGACGGTTGAAATGGGCTTGCAAAGTTGTTGGGCTCAGTAACGAACGAATTCCTAAAACGTTAATAAACGCTGAGCTGACTGGTAAACGTCCGAGGGGTAGACCGAAACGTAGGTGGGAGGATAGTATTAAGAGTGATATAATGAATTTGGGTTTGGAGGGTGGTCGGTGGACCGAGATTTGTAGACAGCGATTAGTGGTATCGGCATCGAACCTCCGGGTTCGCTAAGCCTTTATTATTTTATTTTTTTAATTTTAAACTAGAATATAAGTCAACCAATATAAAATAATAAAATAACTACATAAAGAGAAAATAAAAGCGTCTGTAAATAATAAGCACTATCACGAACGAAAGTCTACATAAGTGGGACAGTCTCTAAAGGAACGTTAACCAAACGACTTTTTAATTAATTGCGGTAGGCAATCCATATGGCAGTGATTGCACTGAGGTAAAAATGACACACAACCAGGTGTGGAAGAAATTAACTAGCTATTGTTTATCTATGTTTATTAAGTGCTAACCGAATTATTATTAAATCACCGGAAATGAAATAGTATATCATGTGGCTCATATGACAAGAAAATCCCCCAAGAAAAAGGAACAGCTCCGATTATAATAATTAATGAAGTAACTATAGAAGATCATAGAAAAAATTGAGAGGAATATTTGGAAAGTGTGGCATGGCAAATGAGAACAAAAGGAATTATAGCTAAAGAGTCACTACCCCAAATGGAAAACCTAAGACTATCTCGGAAAGAAGAAACTGTCCTATTTCGATTAAGGATTGGGCATCGTGAATTTTCACATGCTAACTTACTAAGAGGACTTGAACCTCCAGCCTGCGAAAGCTGCGATGTTCAATGAACATTAAAAAAAAATGATACATCATTTGCAACTATAAGAAAAAAAAAGATCTGCCATCAGCGTTGAAAGAGAATTTATATGATGAAAAAAGCAGTTAATAAAACATTTGAATTTTTGAAATTAGTGCAATTCTACGACTGAGTCTAAGATACGTTGCCAATGACCCTGCAGGATAGAGGCAACATAACAAAAATAAATAAATGCTAACATGTCAGAGTAATATAACAGTGTACAAATGTCGGGATGCATATAGATTCGCTCAAAATAGCAAAGTGTATGTTCTTAATTGTGCATCTATGGCAGTACCCAATTTAGACAAAGATATTTTTAGATAATTTTTCATAAACCTGCTATGCTAATACATATTTATCTCTACTCCATGTACTCTTAAATTATGGCAGATGTAACATTCAATATTAAAATATAATTAAAAACAAAAAAAAAGTCGTAAGGAACATAATCAAATAAAAAATGCTGCAAAATCCTCAGTACGAATAATTAATCCATTTTGGCTTTGTTTACCCATTACATTATAGCTCTATATTAAAAAGAAATACAAATAACCCATTAAAATTTAAAATAAAATGAGTTAAAGATATGGACGTAACGGGAATCCAATGTTAGCTCTTTAGAATGAATTATAAAAATAATGTTAATTATGACCCTCCTTCGTGATCGTCGTGTGTGGATGGTCTCGTGCTGGAGTCCTTGGTTCAATGGATTTGAGTGGGTGTTAAGATGGTGGCGCAATCGTTTGCATAATGTACTGACTATGACTGCTTATGGAGAAATAAATTATGAAATTATGGAGACGATTTGTGCATATGGAAATTTAAAGCTTTACAACAAAATGCCGTTCGGTAGTTCTTTCAGCGCAGATATCAACAATTATATCTATTTCCTGGAGATCTATACCTGGAGATCTATTTTGCCAGGTTCTCGAACTGTTTACCCCAAAGGGGCTCAGAAATTTTGACACCAATAATCGTTAACATAAATGTTATCAAACCTAAACTAATAAATAGTAAGAGAAAAAAATCGTATAAGTATAAATATTCGCTAATAGAATTCTGCAGCTGCTACAAAAGAAATAAGGCACTAAAACCCGGTACGGGTCTTGGCAGCATCAAGACGTTGCCTCCATTCTTGCGCAAGGGTAAGCCAAGCTCTTGTGTCCAGAAGTTTCTGCCAATCGGCTTCCACATCGTCTTACCATCTCCATCGTGGTCCGCCCTCTCTTTCTTTTTTCGTCCACATACCGCAATAGTATTTTCTTAGTCGGTGAGTCACCATCCATTTAGGCGATATACCCAGTCCTTTATAATTTTATATATTAAACCATTTCCGGTCCCCGGTCTATGTTTTTACGATCTCACATAGTGCTATCAACAACCATATCCTGGGACGCAGCGAAATTCACCAGCCTTGTTCCATTATCATTAGATTTCGGGTGCAGAATGTGTCTTCCTGCTATGGACTAAAGAGCGGGTTCTCTTCCGAACTGGGCATTAAAGTCACCCAGAACTACGTCATGGCGTGGGCATCCCGCAAGTGTCCTATCTATGTCCTGATAGAAATTCTCCTTGGCCTGATCATCTGCCACCTCATTCGGTGCAAGAACCGAAATTATGGATTAATTTCTAAATCTGCTCCTAATTCTCAGATTAATTAATGATTAACAGACTTGAAACTCAAGATATACGAGGATTGAGGGATCACAATATTACCACTCACAACAAAACTTGTTCTAAAGATATGTTGATTCTGGTGGCAAATGTAGTATATTGTATTACCTATCTTCTGTATGATTACAGAGCTTATCCATCTCATCTCCTGTAGTGCAGGAATGTCGGTCTTATATTTAGATAGTTCATCCAGGAGCAGTTTTAATGCTCCGGTCCTATATAAAGAGCGAACGTTCCATGTTGCCAACTTAAATTCGCCGAGACGGTGCCGTTGAGAATGTCCTCATCCGAGGCAAATTTCTTGATGTTTCACAGCCACAAAAAGTTTTTTGAGAGAGGAGCTGTTGAGCCCTCCGCTCAACACCCAGCCAGGAGGATCGGTCCTGTAACCCTAGAAAAGGGAGCTTGGAATAAGTCTTAAACTGATTAATAATATACATTAAAACAATTCAAATATTCCTGACTCATTTTTAAATACAAATTTTATGTATTATATTTAATGTATTATTTTATTTCATGGTGTCACGTTAATTAAACATTGTTTAACTGAAAGTTTTATTTTACAGCACTCAGCATCTATCCAGCTGGTCGGTCATAACTGAAAGTTATGAGTTAGTAGGAAACACATTCCAACAATAATACGTTTAAATAACTGGATTTTTTTTTTATAGAATCAAACACCAAATTATTGGTTATTATGTACGAACATCGATAATGATCATGAGACCATGAATTGAAACCATTAGCTACAATTAATAAAATTTAAACGAAATTATTATCAAGTAAAAGTACATTTTCTGCTTAGCCTAGCCGAGTAATAGCTAGGGGACGAAGACAACAACAAATGGAGCGTGGAACACTTTGTTGGTAATTACTTGGTTGACCGCTCTTCAACGGTTGACTGGCCATGGCTCAAGTTGTCAACAATATTAGGGCGTGGTTCTTGCTTGGGAAGTGTCAGCGTATTCAACAATGTCAAAGATCTAAAAAGTAATTTACGTGATGGACAATGAATTCAAAATCCAATGGCGAATTATTATTTATTTAACAATTAAAAAAACATTAGCTAAAATTTTTTATAAATTTTATATTCTGTAGAACGGTTTAATAAGTAAAAATATTTTAAATGCCGTTGCCAAAGAAAAATAGAATAAATAAAATTAACAACATACATGGATAGGAGTCTGATGAGTCAACACCGGCTTCCATAATAGTAAATTTTATTAACGAATTTTATAAACGAAGTTAAGAACTTTGAAATCGAAATAAAAGAGTTGAAATATTCCTTGATGTTTTTAGTGATAAAAACAGGAATAACAGCCTATATATTATGGTGTAGTATTGCTGCGAAGATGTGAACATCAGAAATGTAATTTTTAAAAATAAACATCTTGTGAAATTGTAAATTTTTACATATTTTTAATTAATAATACAAGGAATACGAATAATATTCATATTGGAACTGTTTATCAATTCTTTTACATAAGTAGTTTATCGTTAATAGCTAATTATGTTTTAATAAAATTGATTTAAATACCAAACCAATGTTTGTTTGATAAGTTACACTAATCTATTACTAACAATAAGTGTGTAAGGAAATAAGATATTTTTTCTTAAAATACAAAATATCGTTTTAGTTTCTACAAAATCAAACTTTATCTGGTAAAAATACTTTTTCTTTTATTAGTTACGCAGAATATCGGTGTTGGGAGAAAAAAAAACAAGAAAGGAAGGCTGATATCTGAATACAAAAGGATGCAGGGAATTTTATTTAACAATATATGCTCTTTTAAAGCGAGTTTTAACTGCATATATATTGCATATCTGCAATAGAATATCAAAGCTCTTTCAGTTCAAAATTGAGAAAATTGAGATTATAACAATGACAAATCTGGTAATCAGGGTCCGCCATAAGGCTCGAATGACCGAATACTTTCGGGAAGCCCTGCATCAGGGGGGACCGATCCTTACAGGGTGTGCCCGAGAGAGGGCTCATTAGTTAAGGATATCTTTATTTCACTAATTATATTAAGTAATAATTTGTTGATAACTATCAATAGTTACAAATTTTGAAATCACCAAAGTCAATACTCGGCTGGGATATTGGGATACTTGGAAGCCCGAGTTGAAACCTGTCGGAAGGGCCTAAACTTCTATAGGCAGCTCTGCTGATAATTGCATGGCAAAACTTAATATAATATCCGATTGCACAAAAGAAGTCAATGAGCCAAAACCTGTCTAGGGGTACAGGACAACGATTGCAATGAATTAAATAAAAATATATTTAATTATAACAAATACTTATCTGAATATAAAAAACCCAAATGACAATGCAGCCAAACATCGTTTCATATAACCTACAGAACTTACCATAACATTTTTTAATTTTTTTTTAAGAGAGGAATAAAATTACACTGGTAACAAAAACATGCATATTATTGAATACTTTCGACAATTGTCGTAATGCTAATACTTACATATTTTTTCACAATAAATTATATTCAGTTTGTGATATTTTACAATTTGCCACTCATATAATATCGAGAAAATGGACCTCTATAATGAGCGACGCCCGAGTCCAATGATCTGAGCCTTAATGACACAATGAGTCAACACCTCAACAAAAACCATAGCCCAGCGAACAAAAGAACTGCAAGGGAAGTTGACAATTACTAAATGCAGACTAGGGAACTAGAGAAATCATTCCAGACAAACGCTCTATACTTTCTGAACGAACTTAAGTTGACGAACAAAATCGTTAAAAATGCTGAAATATCAAGTTGCAACCGCTTTATGAACTACGCGATCACTTGTGAGATCAATAAATGATATAAATAGATTTTTGCCGTATGTAAAATATTACCTAGTAGAAAGGTTCAACAATAGCCGCGCACTGACTGTGGCAGACCAAGATTTACTGTAACCGGGCTATTATCATTGACACCCCATTGTCCATTGTAGCTGAGTAAGCAACAATGGAACCGACATCCTTGTTGCCAGGAGGAGGCACCGAGCAGGCAACACAGGGATTACTGAATATTCCTCATTCTACCCTTCACAGTCAATGGAAATTAAAAGGTGTATTGCCTTGCAGCTAACAAGAACAATCTTATAATGAGAAGCAGAAATTTGAATGTTTTAAACATAATTAAATCCTTTTTTCGTAATCAATATGAAAAGAATTTCAATTTTTAATATACTATAACTTACAATTGGCAACTACATTTACACTACAAGTAACCAGAACGATAGGTTATATAGATAATATGTTATAGGAAAACTACCCTTCGGGGGTATTAGAATCGATATGTACCCCGGATAGTTTTCCGAAATACTCCTAATGTGGAGTGATCGATACTTTGCCCCTGTGCAATAAATAAAAAATAAGTTTAAAAGAGTAGCATATCCTCATTTATCAAGCATAGTACCCACGCACTGTTACCCGAGGGTCGGGTACTTCCAAAATTGAGTTATGTTAGTTCAGGGAAATAGTTCAGACATCTTAAATGGCTATCAGGAATTTATTTCGAGGCAAAATCAAAAACTATTTGATAACATAAAGGGGCAGATCCATGGCAAGTTGAGGCCTTCCAGCCGCTTAGTCCGCTTACTACTTAATCCTTCCTTGATAAGCGATAAAAATTTCAAGTTTTGCATTAGACTCTCGGTGCTAATTTCGTCGGATATCTGCGTAAACCAGGGGTTCTCAGACTGGCTACTTCCACTTTTCAGATAACTTTTCATGTACCTGATCTTATGATATTAATATTGAAGATTCTTCTTCATAATAAAATACAAACTGATTTATATAAGTTTATTTAGTAAATAAAACAATATATATTACGATAAAGTTGCTTAAGAAAATAATAAATTGAAATTAAACTTCAAAAATCTAAAATCAAAAGTTTATCAAGTTCGCATAACAATAGCAACAGAAAGAAAACAAAACAACCCAAATTATGCCAATACAAGTGTATCAATCAAAATTAAGAAATTTTAACATTGTGAAAAACAAATCAATATTTTTCAGTTGGAAGTGTGTTGTTTATTTTCCATCAGAGCATCTATCTTAAGCTTTGAGTAGCTTAACTTGATTTTTAAGTCCTCTTCAACAGTGATGGCTTTCGTGATTACTACGGTAACGATCATCGATAATTTTTATAAATATTACATCGTGATATTTAATCTTGTGATTTATGCTTTCAATAATAATTTTAAAAAAATTATCAGCCCTCATTGAAGATGCTAAAAAGATCATTTGATCCATGACTCTTTTTGCTAGTTCGCATATCATTTATAACGTCCTTGCTTACCACCAATGATATGCGTACCATCGTCTGGGATCCCTGCTGTAAACTATCAAAATTTTTAATCTAATTTTCATCCTTGTTGGCTAGTTTATTGCATGAGAACTCTATGCATTAAACTTTAAAAACTCAAGAGGTAATAAACACCACGGCGCTATGATTCAGGGATAAATCAGTAATATTGCAATACTAAACTGCGTAGGCTAGAAATTAAAAACATAAATACCTAGTTCAAACATTATGGTCATTTATTTGTGGCTTTTGCGACCAATACACTTTTCTATATCATCTCAGCCTATCGCCGACAATATGGGTGCGAGACAGTAGTTAACCTTGTGAGAGGCTTCAGGTAAAGCTTTAAAGGCGTTAATAATGTCAACATCAATATGCTGGAAAATTATAAATTATAACGATTCGTAAAACAACGGCGGTGGTACGTTACGTAAGGTTTGCTATGAGGAAGTGCAGACAGAATTACAAATAGGACAGTTTAACGCGAGAAGCATAATAATGGACCATTTCCAACAGCGGTGCAGCATTAGCACTCATAGTAAATAGCGATCGTAAATTATTCAAAATAGACAGCGCTATAACCAAGGGTGACTAAATTATCTAATCCTCTTGTAAGAGCATACTCAATAGTAATTTATTATATAGGTAGTTATTGCGTTGTATCGTTAATCCATGAAATTAGTTTCACAGCACAAACGGTATGAGAGAGTGGGGGAACTGTGCGTATCACTATATCGAAATTTCAAACGCCCATAGGCATCTCTAGTTGATGTTGAAACATAGCATGAGACAAATAAAGAGGTCCACCGAAGTGGCTTCCCGCCATGAGGACTGGATTATTGTAAAGTGTATGTATTGCTATTTGACTTCCTCGAAAAATAAAAAGCTATGCCTCTCACAATTTTTTTATTTACTTAACTAATTGCATTTATAATCTATGACTCCTTATTAACATATACATGTTTAATAATTTTAATATTCGCCAATCATTTTGATAGGGTAGAGCATGATGAGCTAGTTTTAGGAAGTACAACAAGTGATCGAGAAATCTTTGTGACGCTGTGACACTTTACAGGATAGTAAAAATTTAACGGAACTGGCGAATATATCTAGTGAAGACGGTTTGCGTACTTCAACCTCGAGTGATGCTCCTAAAAGTGGAGCGTTCATTTTCCGGAATATCATCTATTACAACCCTAAGCCGTCTACCCCAGAGGACAATTCTTTCCAAGGCTTTTCCCTATACAATAAATAAAAAAATATTTGATGTGGACAACACATGACTTCCTTGTACGCCTATTAAACTATAAATCGGTGGCTCAAAATGTGATCCTGAATTTGGTTACTAGTTTCCGAAGATTGCAGTATCTAAAAAACGACACTCGGCGTCGCAACATCCATCTACTGACACAACCACACACACAGACATACTCTTGTTTCTGGAGATCTCATTCCGTTTTTATATGTCATTTTCTTTCAATAGGTAATGACACTAGTTTCCAAGAGATTTCCTCGTGCTCCGTGATGAAATTAGAACTTTCAATATCGCTAGATAAAGCATTGGAAATCGCCAGTTTCGACATTTTTAGCGGAAGAATCCACTTATCTTATTCTCCTGATACAGACTTGTTCATCTTGGAAAGGAAAACAAGTGTTTTACACTTAATTTTAATATTTAAAACAAGTAATAAAATTTTTTAATTGGATTGGAAACAAAATCGCGTTTGTAACTTTATTACCGAACCATATGATTCCGATATTTAATTTTAATATAATTTTTGATGTAAGTTTATTATGACCTTCAAGTAAAGTACCCTTTTCTGCTCACCAATTTTAACCAAAATCTAGTAAATACATTCATATAGATATAAAAGTACATTCATATAGATAGATATTTTTTTATGAAAATCAATAATAACCTTCAAGTAAAGTACCACTTCCGGTAATCATGTAGTGAACAAAAAGAGAGGTTCACAGCTAGATTTTTCAATAATCCTAAATACAAAATTTTAACTTTCTACGGCCAACCGTTTTTGAGCTATGCGAATGGATTCAGGGATAGTCAAAATGGGGATTTCCGTTGAAATCTGAAAACCGAAAATTTTCGTGATTACAATACTTCCTTTACAACAGAGAAGGAAGTAAAAAGTTTAAAAGAGTAACATCATTTATCCAGAATTGTACCCACGCACTGTTACCCGAGGTTCGGGAAACCGTGCTCAAATGGATATTTGTAGATTTTTGATTATAAATAAATAACAGCTGCTATGATTGAAATGATTTTTTAACTAAAAAAGCTAGACTAAATAAGAAAAAAATTTATAGGTTTAGTAATAGTTTTAATATGAAAATTTCGATGTACGAAAATTTCTGTCTCACTATGCCAGCGTTTTAAATACGCTATGCATTTATTCAAATGAAATGATTTTGGAGCTTTTTAACATTTCAGTTAATACAACCACACTAGTAAACCCATTAAGCTTAAATCGTAGCCTCATCGTGGCATGATGAGACAGAGGCAGAAGAAGGAAAGGTATCGGGTATCTATTCCCGGCCGCAGGAGGTCCCAGTTAGTGGATCTAGGCCAACAAACTCTTACAGCATCCACTTCTCCAGCCTCTACTTGTATCTCATCCCGCCGTTCTTTTATTTAATTTTAGAAAACTATTTAGTGTTGTTATTAATAGCAATCGTAAGCCATTGTATATGTGATTTAAAAAAAAAAAAAAATCCTTTGTGGAACAGGTGTATGTAATTTTCCAACTCAAAATCAATGAGGTCATTTTCAAAATGAATTCAATTTTACACAGTTCATAAATAATTTTTACCAAATACTACAACTTGTCTTAAATTATAAAGAATGCATTGCAGTAAAATTGAATTATTACATTCTACTAATATTCGCCGAGTTTAAACGATTTTTCGCGCCTAGAATCAAAAATACATTTTGTTTTCTTGAAAAATCTTTAGTATTTCATTAAAAGATTGACATGTAGGTATATTTTGGGACTTTCTGAAATGAAAATGGGCCCAAAAATATATAAACTAAATCAAAATCGAGCTTGTGATATCATTGTGCAAGCGAAATTAATTTTCAGGAAAAAATAAGTAAACTCATATATATTTTGTTTGTAATATTTTATTTATGTATATTGCATTTGTGAATGCCTCTTGGCTTCAGGTTTAATTAAGATATCTTAATTTTAACACCCAACTGTCTCGTAAGGAGGTTTATTGTGATTTTCCTGATTTACAATAAGACTCATGACCAGTAAAACTCATGACACAATGGGAATGTACATTTGATAAATAGCTGCTAATGTGATTTGGCATTTTGAGATTATGCTAGCTGAGCAAGAATACCATGCACTAGGAAACTAAATTGAATTAATGTTCAAAACATTACATTTAAAGTAAATTATTAGGGCAACACTCATGAAAATGAATTTAAATGCTGTCTATGTGTTTCTGGTTTTCAAAATTTTCACCTTTGACGGCTGTAATGAATGAGATGGCTCCCTTATTCTTATTTTATTTTTATATTTTACATTTGGACTTGGTCCGGATTGGGCTTAAATATGGCATTATATGCAATTTAAAAACTTTTTTAAGATGCCTGAGGATGGCTTGTAGGCCGAAAATTTGTATCTATATAAATAAAATTGGTGAAATAGCAACAGCCTGCATTTATTTTTATATATAAAAACATTCACTTTAAATCAACAAAGATGTATTTCAAAATTTTCTTTTTCTACAATTAAACATGGCCTGGAAAAAGCATATATGTTGTTAACAGTTAAATAATAGCACATTTCTAATCGCACTCATCTCCTATCTTATTTTCTTACCTGAACAGACTTTTCAATGAATGCATAAACCATAGAAATTGGATACGTAAATTTATGAAGCGATAATTGGTGGAAACTATTTTGCACAACATTTACGCAACTAATACGCATTAAATATAAATAAATCTAAACATTTAAAGATATTCACAAGATATCGCCTCTGCCATGTCAAACTATTGAATGTGAAAAAATGCGATTTTCATATTCGTCACATTGAACGCACTATTATAGGTGAGGCACGTATTGCCGCCAAGTTTGGAATATCTAACCCCCA
This sequence comes from Rhaphigaster nebulosa, assembly GCA_948150685.1. Lineage (NCBI taxonomy): Eukaryota > Metazoa > Arthropoda > Insecta > Hemiptera > Pentatomidae > Rhaphigaster > Rhaphigaster nebulosa. The sequence goes on along the minus strand of OX411306.1, from coordinate 74,131,695 downwards.
ACAGACCAAGGAATCAACACTTTATGGCTAGAAATTCATCTTTGCCTGAACTTTTTCATTTCAAAGTGACCAATATAAAAATCTCATTTTTTCATATTCAATAGTTGGACATGCTAAGGACGATATTAGCATTTTATAATTGCAAGTTCGGTAATGCAACAAAATAACCGATAATGATGCAGATATTAGCTAAAGTTCAGTTTGAAATCTATCTACATTTATTTCTTATAATTACAAATTAGTAAAACAATCAACCTACTTTTTAAACAGGTTTCGCGATTTCTCGCAGATTATATACTACCAAATATTCAGTTCTGATGCAGGTGGATAGAAATCGCTCTCCTGGGAACATTATCAACTTAGAAACTTTCGCCGAAATGTAAGTATTTATATTTAAATTAATGAGGGAGTGAAATCCTCGTCATCAATTTAAGGAAATATTTACCTCACGGGAAATATTTATTATAAAATTTATTATTTACCACATTTTTTTTTACACATTTTAATCACTCATTTCTTCAAGTAAATTTTTTATGATAGCGTTAGACTACTCTGGTAGGTAGTTTGGCTTCCTATTCAACTCTATTCAACGATTTCTCAAGAACTAAATAAAAATTAATAAAATAAAAAATGTATTTGAGAAATTTTCTTATTTTATTTTGATTTATAACATGATTTTGGTAAATCCTTAATTTTCAGTTCTATCACATTCACCATATTCACATCTGACTACCATTTTTTCAGAGCGATTGACGCATTTTTAAAAAAGAGAATATTCCCAAATGAAAACGAGGACAAATTTTCGTTTCTCAAATTTATTGATTAAAAGCCGAAAAGTTTCTTCGAACAATTGATAAAAAACATACGTAAACGATAGGAAAATGTATTGAAGCTAACGGAAGTTCTTTTGAATCAATAATACCATAGTTTGTTTTTCTTTCATTTGCCTCATAACAGAGGTTGAATAAGAAATGACATTTCTTATCTTTGAACATTTATGTATATTATCTAAATTGCTTGAAGACGTTTTCCTCTTATAACGTATTTATTATATATTTTTTTATTTAACATATTTATTTATTACTAAGCATTTATTTCTTTATACAGTGTAATGATAATTATTATTATGAGAGAATATATCTATGCTCACAGAGAATACGTTAGTCGAAAAATGATCCTCCTGAGATATGTGTATTGTGATCATGTCCCAAGCCTTCAGCAAACAGTGAAGGTGTTAGTTAAATCACAGCTCTAAATCTTTCCGAGGTACACAGGAAAGCACAACCTTCGTCACAGTGTGCACAAGGCATATGAGTGTGCATAAAGGGCCGTTTAGACGGGCCATATTTTCCGGCTATGTTTGGCTGCAATAGTGTTGCTGCAATACAATGCAATTTTGCCCAAATATCTACGTATGGCCCGGCCATATTAACGGCCGCATTACCTAGTTGCAGGTTGTTGCAGGGTATGGCCGAGGTGTTGCAGGTGTTGTCTAGAGGGGTTGGAGAATATTTCATATTGCAGGGCTCTGACTCTGTAATTCCTAACCTCTCACTCAATTTTTGTGTCTCTCTTTTGCATTTAGTGGCGATTATTTATTATTAAAGATTATTTTTCAATTGATTTTTAATATTATTTTATATAAATGGCTATTTAAAAGATTATCTTGTTATTATTTATACTGCAAAAATAATTTCACGAGTGATTATTTGAAATAAAGCATACAATAGGTTAGTATTAATAATATTATATATAGTATTATTATCCCCTTAATAGTATTATTAACCAAACATTTGAAATACTTAACATTTGAATCACATATTGACTGTGATAATATATATCAATGAACCTCTATTAATACATATTAATCCATATTACCTCTTTTGGTGCATATTTATTATATATTATTAGAAATTTAAATTTTGGCTCCTGAAATTATCCTATTAGCTATAATAAGTTAACGCTTCATGAAGCTCTTTTAATAATACAAGTCTCTTCGATATATATTAATACGTATTACCTCTTTCAATACATATTAATGAACGTCTTTTAATACATATTAATCTCTTTTAGTGCATATTTACTAACTTAAAGGTATAAATACAGGTAACATTAGTAGCAAGTATTATAATCTAGTTGAGGTGAGAGTGATAGGAGATAAGTTTTGAAAAGGTTCTGAAAATTTGCTCATTTGTGTTTTAAGAGTGCTGATTACAAATTTAAATTTTGGCTCCTCAAATTATCCTATTAGCTAAATATCTCTAAAACATAGGAAAACAAACAGTCCAGGCAGCATAACCTAGTGTAGAGCTCAGAAAAGGAAGGCTACACTCGCTTCAGCCAATAGAAACGAAAATTGTCACTGTCTGTATATGTGGCCCGTCTAAACACTATTTTCCGACAATCTATAGCCATAAACATTGCAGAGAAATGTTTTCAGAAATATTTCCAGCAATGTTGCATAACTTATGGCCGGGCTATGTATGGCCGAAAATATAGCCGGGCTATATCGCTGAAAATATTGTCGGAAAATATGGCCCGTCTAAATGGCCCTTAACTCAGGAGAACCATTTTTCGACTTACAACTTATTCCCTGTGGCCATATAAAGTATTTGTTTTTTTGTATTAAATTTTAGATAGTTGTACATTTTAATAATCTTATAATTTTCTGAAGGAGTGGGGTAGGTCAGCGCGTAAGGCATTGGACTTCCTAACTCCTGGCCCTGGCAATAATTATTTGAGTCTGGCTGTGGCAAATAATTAATTATTCAGTTATATATGCCTTAGCTCGACCTGGGGTTGGAAGACCATTCTGGAGCACAGTCAGCTTTTAAAAAAAATGTTTTGGATATTAAAAAAAAATACTACAACCATGTTTAATGTTGATATTTTTTTCATGTGACAGCTGTTCCCTCAAGAACCGATTCAAAAATGTTTTTGATTTATTCGAATTATTTTTAGACAATAGATTGTACTTGGACCGCCTATTTTACTCCTCTGTAGGATCAGTCTATTACAATAGGTTTCGATGTAGGGAAGAGAGAAAAAAAAAAAGATACTGAATACCTATGCATCAAATGAGGGTGCATGCTAGAAGTAATCAGATCTTCCATGTTTTGTTTTTTTTGTATACTTTAAATTAATGCTTGAGTCAATATTCTCGCGTGAACCCCTAAACACAAAAGTGCCACCTTTCACAGAACTTCATCACATGGATGCATAATAACACCATTTAACTGACAAACTTTATGATACATTACCAACATTTTCTGGAGCGCGTTCCTAGAACCTCCTCTCTTTCGGCAATCGCAATTAGTTAAGTTCACTTTCCAACGTCGTTCGGATTCGCATCCCTCCCTCTTCTCCTCCTTCCCGCCGCTAAAATATCAATCAACATTATTGCTAATAATATGTTTTCACCGGCGGAGAGAGAGTTACCGCGACCTCATCAGCCGCCGTGGGGACATTTCTGTGACGGCCATCATCAGCATCAGGTGCTGATGACTTTCTATCAGGAGCCTAGAAAATGCTGTCAGTCAGCCACCTTTTTTTCTAGGTTGTTATATTTATTCGATTAGGACTAATTATAATAATTATGTGGAAGAGTTAATTGGTTGGCGCCATGATTTTTTATTTTTATAATAGTACGTTTCTCTCTCTCTTTCTCTCATTTTTTTTACTGGGTAGCTACATGTCTTCCTGCCTATCTAACAAGTAACATAAAAGGTACCGTCTACTACAGAACATTACTAGTCAGTATCATTGATAGAGAATGCTTCACAATTTAAAAACTTATTTCCAATATAGACTAAGTAAATTGTTCTTTAATAACGAATAAAGACGGAACAGTACCAAGTTTTGTATCGTTATAAAATTGTAATTCCTGTTTTCAGGTTTCTGAATAGTAAGTATTAATTTTACGACAGAAAAAATAACTTGCATTCCCACCTTTGGCCTTGCTTTTATTTACTTTCAAAAATCTTTTAAAAATATATGACAGCAGATGCTTAAATTTTCCTGTATATTCTCAAGTACACTACCAAATACAGCATTTTACCGCTGAGAGTTTTTCAACATTTTTCGACACAAAATACATTTAAAAAGACGTTAATAAAATAAAATAAGGGAATGTTCATTCTTACTAGATTTACTAATTTTAGGTTAATACCTTTTATTTACAAATTATTATTTTTTTCTAAACAAATTTATACAACTTCGAGTAGTCCCGATAGCCATTTTGGAAAACGATTTTCAAATCTACCTAACGCCGGTCAACTACATCTTTACTTTTTACTTGCATTTCTAATATTTAGCGCAGTGAATATATTTTATTAATAGTTTGATTGGTTCTCTCTCAAACTATGGTGATAGTTTCCTATGATATTCTCTATTCGACTATTTATAATTAGAGTATATCTATATATAGGAACATGCCACTCACTGCCTGACTAACAGTGATCACTGTATCCCAAAACCTTACTGCCTATGAAACTGACATTTTCAATAGTGGTTTCCTTTATACTGTAGATGAACCTTATTGGTTTTGAAAAAAATTGTACTCTAACTGGTTAAAAAGAATTTTTTTTAAAACCTAAAAAACACGAGATTTTCAATGTTTGCACATGCATACATATTTATGGCACCGATGTTTGTTATGTTAGCTAATACAGCTAGTCATATTCTGTCGAATGCCATGGCAAAAGAGGAAGCCTCCTTGACTGACGTCAATGCTCTCAGCACCTAAAGCTGCACCAGACCGCGCTGTACCGTTAGGAGAGATGGGCCCGTAAGTGGAGGAATGCCAGGGTGAGGAGTCAGCGCTTAGCAATCGATTCTCTATCGATCCTCCTAGCAAATCGATCCTCCCAACATATCGAAAGGATCAGTCATAGCTGTCTGTGAGGAATTGAAACAATGAACCGACAACAACACAATAAGCATTAAATGAAAATATCTGGGACACAAGGCGCAATCCAGTTTGCAACAGCCAGGATCAATTACTTGGAAACTTTTCTAATAGAAACTTTTTGGGTCACGGTAATATATGTGTGTAAAAATAATCAGGAATACGGTATGCGATACATACTAAATATGCACGAAATCCTCCAAACCTTCGATACAATAAAAAAGTGTATCATCTATTATTTCGGGGAAATACGACAGTAAGGAGTAAAATAAATTAAAAAAGATAACGTAAGTAACAGATGACAGAACTATTGTTTCTATCATTCCTAATCATCATTCATCATCATACTGTAGTTTGTACAAACCTTTTGCAAACAACTTTAAAAATATTGCAGTTTAACTTTGATTTTGATTTTATTTTTTACACATTAATCATACTTATTGCTATAAGAAATGAATGGTAGAAGTAAATAACATAGAACATAGATACACCGAAGAAAAACATCACTTGCTTTGCCGTGGCTTTGTGGATTGAAAGGAAAGAAAGAAAAAGATGGGTTTTTCAAAAAATCATTTTTTTATTGCAAAGCTTTTTATTATAAATGTAATTTTTATTACTTATACAATCATAGGCTATCTCGAAAAAGTTTTTTTTTTTTTTTTTTTTTTTTTAATTAAGTCATATTTCTTTAATATTTTTCAAGTTTAAACTTGAATTCTGAAAATACTTTTTAAAGGCACTTAGAATCTTTTCCATTACTATGCTTCAATTATTAGAACTCTTAGGAGAGTTCATATATATAGGAGAGTTCATAGATACATATATATATATATGTATGTATGTATATATATATATATATATATATATATATATATATATATATATATATATATATATATATATATATATATATATACATATATATATATTTCATTTCATAATTATTATTATTTTTACTGTTCGGAATCGAAGTAAAATCTGAGTTTTTTCAAAACTTATTTATTGCCCTCATCTATAAATCACACAAGAGATACAAATTAAATTATTACAAACTGTACATAGCCTTGTTAAAAAAAAGAAAAACTTATAAAATAGTTCAATAATTGCATTATCAGAAACAAAATAAATTTTAAAAACAATTACAATAAATAACAAAGCGATAAGGATATTAATCTTTCGAATAAAATTTAAAATGATGCCCATAAACATTTTTTTACTCAGAAATGTTGAAAATAAACAAATTAATTATTGAAATCTTACTGATCTTTTAACAGTCGGAAGAGACTTGACTAATTTCTTTAGTAAAAAATGTGCTCATAAAATATTTGATTATTTTAACAAAGAGAAAAATTAAATTAAATACATTCAATCTTAGGCTTAGTTCTATTTAGTGGAGGTGCTGACTTAAGCTTAATCCAGATTAATCTGTACTTGACAAATTGAATAATAGTGATGTTAATGTAGCCAAAAGATGTTTGGTAGCAGGGATTTGCAGATGTGATATCAATTGATGATATATTAATGGCGTTACTAGACAAGTAATATAATCCTGGTCTCAAAAGATAATTATGTATCAACATTGTAAACAATTAAATGTGCTATCGCATGTACCTTGTGCAATCATCATTAGCCATTACCAGTATAAAAATTTTACAAGAAGCATTTTTAAAGATCTTCTAGGAAAAGGAGGGACAATGACGCAATCGATATATTCAACAGTTCTTTTTTAATTAATGCGGAAAACAAACTTGAATCAGGATAAAAAATTTAAATAGTAATATATTACTCCAATTAGTGTAAGGGCGAAGGTAGGCTTGACTAATTGGTAGTTCGTCCTTGGTGAGGTAGGTCAGTACTCCCAACACCTGCTCGGGTGTTTACAACTAGTGTAGGAGTCAGTGAGGAACCATTCAGCTTATCATTACTTATTCATTATAGTTACTGAAGAATAAATGCCAATTTTTGGATTACACGCATGATCCGCAATAAATTGGAAAGGTTTATACATACTACTATATACAATATGGAGCAGATTGGTTTTTTTAATTGTTTCTGTAAAACTTAAAAATAGCTATTGAGTACCTCGGGCCGCCATTGTTTTCCATTACTCTCTAGAAATAATTACGTATTCAAAAATAATGATTGCACCTGGAAACTATGATACTCAATTTTTTTTTCTGGCATAGTTTATTATAGAATTTAGTACGCCGAATTCTTATGAGCTAGGAATTTTATTGTTTGTTTTTTAGAACGATTTATAGACAATTTAAGCTATTCCTGTGCTTATTGACTATTATAAATTATAAAAAAAATAAAAGCAGATTTTTGTACACTCTTTCAAATAATGTGAACTAATTTAAAACACGCCCCTTTATGAAATTTTACTTATTTGTATGTGTGTTCTTGAACGAATAACAATTATTTGAGCAAATTATAGTTATAATGATATGTTGTTCAATAAACAGAGTACATTTGTTGAAATTGGTAATCTCAAAAATTATGAATAATAAAGCAATAAAACAATTTAAAAAACCTATAATTCCTCAAACACATTCTTCCTAATAGCATAATTCTCTGAATATTCTCTGTTTTTCGCTTTAACCTTTAGAATAAGGATTGTGGACCTTAGAAATCAATTAGCATGCTCCTTTATCCCAGGAGAACCCTTATTTAGTTATATACAAAATTGGCCTGATGAAATGAAAAAGAGCAAAACACGTGCCATTAAACCAAACTAAAGAACCGCAGTAATTTATTCCATTCAAATTTCATTCAAAGAAATATTTTTTAAATAAACAATTCGCCGTTAACTATTTTACTTTCCTTTAATTTTTAGTAAAACGTGAATTTATATATTTTGGTGAAAATGAAGAGACAATAGACAAAGACAAAGAGACAAATTTGGACGATTGAGAAAGCAGAGGAAGTGTTTTTTTTTTTTTTGGTTTGTTTTTTGTTCTGTTTTGAACTCTTAAGAACTCCTAAATATTCGGAAGAGACAAAAAACGTATAAAAAAATTAAATTTTGACCTTATGAGGTCTTTTTTTTCTACAGAATATTAGGTATATAGCAGCCAGTGATATGCAATCTAGTAGAAAAAATTGACAATTAATTGTTGTGATAAAATTCACGTAAAAATAAAATAAAGATATAAACCTAAATGAAAACGTTTTGGACTTACGTTTTTTCACAGTTTTGCTTCTAGTGTTTCTTGTCGTACCGACGATATGTTATAAATGTGTAGTAATATTTTTACATCTTTTGTTGATATTGTCGTGTGTTTAATAATGTAGTAAAATTAAGGTAAAATTATAGTAAAGTACATGACTGCAAAACACATAGCTTTTTATTAAGTAGTTTGGAATACAAATTTCCAGAGAAATTATTCTTTTTTTTTTGAGAATTATAAATCAATCCCGAATAAAATCGTATTACCGGGATTAATGGGATACTAATGCTAGAAGTAAAGTGTACTCCTAAATATACTGAAGCTGCTGGTCCCATATTTGAAAATTGATTTGTTGTACCAACCTTTAAAATCGGACATAACGGAAATCTTGGCTGATTGTAATAAAAACTGGTTTAAGAACGGGACGGGGAACTACACTGATAGCACACTAAGCACTGGTATATCACTGACACACATTCAAGGGACAATATCAGGCAATCATAGCCGGTGATTCACGGATGGTTTTCAAGCGTTTTAAAAGCGGGTCTGAAATACTACTTCAGATAAACCGCCGAAAAATAAGTGGTTTTTGTCAATTGTGAATGATAAACTGCCCTATTAAACTAAATGTTCACATAAAGTCATGGAAAATTTTTCTAGTGATATTCTTTATACAATCAATCGTAAAAAAAAATGGAGTTTCTAACGATAGTTTTTTTTTTGTTTGAACTGCCAAAAAATAAAAAAGAAGTATGCATGTGCAGTATACCTAAAAAAAATGAAAAAAAAAAAATTGATAGAGGGTGATAAAATGAAAAATCCAAAGAAAAAAATATGGTATAAATAGAAACAAAATAAAATGGCAATAAAAATGGTAGGATGGATTTATAAAGAATAATTTTAATAATTCTAATAATTTTCACCAGGGGAAATATTTCCTCATAAATATTTTCGTTATCTTTCATGAACAACTGACAAAGTTGAAAAAAAAAATTACAAAGTTTTAATTAATAAAATAAATAAATAAGTTGTTTTTGTAAATTAAATTACTGTGAAGATAACCAGAAGTGGTAGCTATGCGGTTGGTATGATCCAAACTTTTGTTATACACACATTATATAGAAGCTAATTTATTTCAAGAGACGTCATTGGGTTAATAGGAATAATAATCATAAATAATTGGTAAGAAGACCCATTCTCATCGAAATTAGTCCTCAGCGGTTTAGGGAATCCTATTTATCGGTTTTTCTATCGTTCACAGTTAAATGAATACAAAATAAGTCCAATAAATTAAATAAAAAATATAATATAATGTAAACCAAAACTTTATTATGATTATTCGATTTATTGTCGACTGGGTAAACAGCCGTAAATCCTATTAAGCCATATTACATCTAGAATAATATATACCGAAAATAAATATATATATATATATATATATATATATATATATATATATATATATATATATATATATCCATGTATGTATCTATATAAACAAAAAAAAAAGGAAAAACATTTATTATTATTATTATTCTAGGGCATTGAGATTTCTTGGGTCGTGTGGGAGTTCCCATGATTCTGCCGTGGGAATGACCAAACCTTGGGTACCTGAAGTGTTACCACTGGAGACACTACTCAGGAAGTCATCTACCAGAGATCCTTCTCCGATGCACTCCGAGGTGGTAACCGAATCCTCCTGTACCTGGCTGGCAGATGGTCCTTATATCAGTTAGGATGAAACATAAGATCGAGAACGATTTATCTTAGTTATATAAGCGATCGACTTACTTATATGCCTTCTCCAAAATGGAATTAAATGTCAAAGCAGAAAGGGAAATGTTCAGAATGACCATTTTATAAGAGATCTACTTGTCTGCTCGGGAAGAGATTTGCAAGGTGAGCAGCTAGTCACAACTACAAACACGATTCTTGGTTCACGATAAGTTAAAGGAAAGCGACTCAGTATCCAATGACCATTTTCCAAACTACATCTCTTACATCATCTGGAGTAAAAAACAGGATGGCAATTGTAGTATATTGAAAATTGTTAAGTAAGTATTAAACGCTAGGTGTTTTCTACACCATTTTAAGACTTAACGTGTCCTCCAGGATCATAGGTCAGGCATTTTCCTATTAATATTTTGATGTTTAATTTGTCTTGAAATACCTTTAACGATTCTGTTATTGTATTTTAAGAATTGTCTAAATCAGCAAACCGGTGTATGAATGTGTAATTAGTTAAAATAGTTCTTAATCAGAAAAAGTTGGATTTTAATTGGTAAGTGTGGGTGTTTCTTATTTAAAATTATGTTATATTAAATATCTTTTCTATATTCTAGAAACAATTGGTTGATTAATTAGAAACGATTGATATAAAAAAAAATGTCGTTAGTTCACAAATGAATGATGGACATTTTTATTCGTTATTTTTGGAAGTAGAATTCAAAATGTAAAGTACCCTAATAGAAACGGGATGAGTTTAGGTTTATAGGCTCGAGAAATCACAAATATATTGGAAATTAGCAAAAAAGATAAAATAGAGGATCTTTTTTTAATGTATAGTTCTGTGCCAAATAGACCGGAATATACTTCTAATGGATTAAGAAACTCATTTCGATTTTTTTTTTAATAAACTCGAGACTCGTTCATTATGTGGATCCTACAACATAAATGAAAAAAATAATTTAAGAATCTTGGAGTCGAAAAAGAGAAGATTTGTAATGACATATATTCAATATAACTAATGAGCACCATCTTTTATCAAAATTTAACTTATCATAAATTTCCAATACATTTTCTTTCATCAAAAATGAAATAAAGGTATTTTTTATCAAAAGGATCTTCTTAGCGTAATTATAACCAACAAGTAGCCAAAATAGAGCTATAAAACAATTTTTGGGAGGTATGAAATGAAAATATTAAAAAAAAAATTGATTGTCATATATTTTAATTAATGAATACAATGACTATAATGATTCGGCAAAACACTAAAAATTGTAAAAATAATGTTAAATTTTCCTTAAATTACCTAGCTTCGGGTAAATTTGAAAACTTATTTCTAAGATGCATTGGGATTATCAGGAAAGTTAAAAAAATGTTAATATGTATATTATTCTTTATTATTTTTAATTAATAAAGAATAATTTAAAAAAAAAATGAATTATTCTTATTATTTTCAATAATCAACTTTTGTAATCGACCAAGGAAAAACAAATTTTCCCTCTCCCCCTTAAAATTTGAGGTTTTAAGTTTCAAGATACGTAGAATAAAAATGGAATCTAAAAAAAAAAATCCGTCCGTCCTCTATCCGCGTTTTTTTTTTTCCGAGACTTGATAGAAGATTTTTTGGAGACAGCATCAAAGTCACAGGCCACCACGAGATGAGCCATTGTGTGTCAAAATTAAACGGCGGGCGATTAAAACTTTCATCCGCTCATATCTCGGCAATTTATTGAGATAGAGGAAAATATATAGTGTTTTAGAATCATTATACCAAAGCCTTTTAAAAATAGATACTCAATCTGAATATTTTTGTTCTTGTTTTTGTTTGGTTATATAACTATTTGGAAATAACAAACTTTAATATTTATGAAATCATTTGAATTCACAAAAAATAATTGTCTCAAAACGATATGTGGTCTCTACCTATCAACATATCTAATGGGGAATTAATTATAAGATTTAATGGGCTTAATATCTAAACAGTTTTATGAATTGAAATATTTTTTTATCACTTTAAAATAACGTATATATCTATATTATCCCTTTATTCTTCATTTCGCTTCAATTTGCAATCAAAATCATACTAAGTTTCTGAGTCCACTTCAATTTGGATGGATTGAAACTGTCCAAAATCACGATTGCCCTGCTTTGTAATTTCTGTAATGCTGCAGGCAACACCAATGGCTTTACTGATTGCAGACAGCCGCACAGATGCGTTGAAGAGATTCGTTCCGACATTTTTTACCGACGCGAAACCCATTATATCTTGTAAAAGAGTGTTTAATAGTAGTTTCAATTTTCTTTTGAAGACCTCTCAAAAACTATGTACAATTTAATATAAAACCCTTAAAGTTTGAGGGACTCTTCAGATAGAACATAGATCTTGAATTTTAGTCTAAAAAAGAAGCTATTGCAGTTTATAATTCAATTTTCGTTTTAATTTACCTGAAATTTTCTCTATAATATTTTTCTTTAACTAGATATCACATTGTCGTGTAATAATAGTACTAATGTTTAATATATTACAAGAAAGTGTACGGTATTAATATATAAGTAAGTCATCATGCTGCAATCGCATATTTTACAAACATCAGCCATCTAGACTCAAATATATATATACATATATATATATATATATATATATATATATATATATATATATATATATATATATATATATATATATATATATGGTACCAAAATAATTATTAACAATTAAACATAGCTGTATCACAAATTTTAGGAGAACTATATATCAGACCAGAAACAATGAGTGGAATGTTCAATCGTAGTTACTGTAAGCATGGTTTCATGACCAAAGCTTGTAAAACATCAATGTAACAAAGCTTATAAACAAACGGAACTGAAGAGATTTCTAATAAGATCGCAGCCTGCAGATAATAAAAATATCCACCTAAATAAAACGTAAAACAATAAGGTACCAACAAACCAACCTGTTAAGCCGAAATCCACAAAAGCCCTCCACAAGCCGGTCCTTGATGACTCACAGGACACCACCATTGATAGAACACCGCTACTACACTGCCGTCTTAAGCCATTGATACCGTTAACTTCTTACCCCTCTCCCCTCCAGATCACCTAGCGCTGCATTCTACTGCGCCTATGGGGTATGATACATGTACCAGTATGTACTGATACTTGCATAGCAAAAGAATATTGTATATATTATTTACAATAGACTCCGATCGCTGATTGAAGTGTAAAAAATAGGGACTGATTAATTTAATATATCCACAATAAAGCCTAACCGAAGGTTCGACACCGACGGCACTAACAATCTCTGTGTACATACTCCCCTCCACAGAGCTATGTCAAAACCAGAGGAACAAGACCAGCCCTGATATAGTACCTCCATCAACTCATCGGATGTTTAGCTGTCGTCTCAACACAGGTCTTTAATTAATTAGTGATTCTTTCCTTATCCAGATAAACAAATGGTGATGCCGCGATGTTATTTAATCAGTTATATTTACCGCATGCAGACTATACGATTCCTCATTATGTATCGGCCGAAATTCTCCGAAAGTCGAATCATTTTTCCGCCCAAATATTTTACGCAAAACATTATTTAGACATATTTCTTCTCTTAATTAAGCATCCATGTTCGCACCTCCAGATAACAATGGAAAGTACAATAGTTCTGTAAATTTTTATTTTATTATTTCTGGAATGTAAATGCGAGTAGTAATTTGCGAAGAGAAGGAACAGGTATTTCCCACCTTTGATCTTGCTTTTATTTTCTTTAAAATTCCATTTATTTCAGATGATGCAGAAGCCAAATACTTAAAGTCTCAACCTACTCAAATGTATCCCACTAATCTTCCATAATAAGGTTTACAGCAAGAAAAATTACCTATATCAATTATTAAAAAATGAAATCGGCTTTATAATCGACTAAAAAGAAGATGAATTTGAGCAAAAGAGCGACCAAACTCTAGAAATATAAATTACTGACAAAGCCATTCACGAATCCTATGTCATTTTTGTAATAATTTACATTCAAGTTTCCTAAATTACCACTTAGGAGTTGAGAAATTTCGACAGGCTGTACATGTATTGGGCAACAAACAGTAGCGGATTTATATAGAGGTGGACTAGACACTGATCTGGGGCGGTAATTTTTGTGGAGCTGCAAAATTTGAGAGAAATTATAATTTTCGATTCAAACGAATCTTTAAGTATTAAAAGCAGATCAATTAAGCACACACGAAAATAAAAATTTTCTCAAACTAGTTTTTAATTCTAAATGAATTATTATTTTTAGAGATTGGAGCGGCTGGAGGGAGCAGCATTATCTGCCATGCCTGTGGGCGGCTTACAACAAATCCGCTCCTTGGGACAGATTTATTAAACGCAAAAGAAGAACTGCTTAATTTAAATTGCCAGCCCAGAATGAGCATCTGTAATAAATACTCTATGCACTAACATAAGCGTATGATACCAGCAGACACGGTCCATTTATTTAGCTACTAGAGTTTAAACCAAGTCCGTGAGATTTTTTATCACTTTTATATTAAAAATTGGTAGTTTATTCATCGATTAAGCATACGCGTCAAAATAAAGGCCATAATTTGCTATTACTAAAAACGCATCTCAAAGTCAACGATTTGATGTCTGTCATCAATTTGAAGACAGAAGGCGTCGATGGTACATAAAAACATTACATACTAGACTCAAGTCACCCTCTTTAAATTTTTTTAACGCAATCTTTCAAGCCTGTGTGAAATTTTTTTCTGCCCCATCTAATTTAATAATTTAAATTAATTTCCTGACTGGCATTTGCGGCGTTACAACTTTTATTAATAGTGGCGCAAAATATTTACAAATTTTGAGATGAGTCAGCTATTTCGTAAATTTCATCGAAAATCGCATAGAACTTAAGTTGAATTTATGTAAGCATAAACTGAAATCAAAGTAGAAATTATCAAGAAATGTAAAATTTTGAAAACGTTTGTGTTTCTAAACAAAGTAATTTTAGGAATTAAAAGAGGAAAACGCACACAATTTATTATTGTTCTTTCGTCCTAAAAACAAATGAATACTTGAAAATTTAATAAATCAGATGGTCGGAGCAAGGTGCTGACATCATTCTATCAATAAAAGGCCAAAATATAGTTAGATAATCATATAGTTCTATCGGTCCTTTTAATGACAATTGCATTTTCAATTTTACGTAAAAGTAGCAAATGACCGGTTTTCAATATTTACATTATCATAGGGTTTTCTTAATAGATTCAGTATTTCCTAGCCTCAGGATTATATTTAATGAATTACCTACAGTAAATACATCTGTAAAATATGTTTCAATAGTTTTCAAGCTCCAATCAAGTCGGGTAGAGGGATAGTGATGGATACAATCCTGTTCCATTAGGAGTTATTTAGGGCGAATGGGCTGTAAAAATTACTCCTTTTATTTAGCCTCTATTGTCTCTAGAGAAGCTATAGACTCCATAAATGGATTCAAGGAGCCTATAAAAAGGATCACTATAAAACCGTCTCTGTTGAAAGTCATTTCTTTACCGTGAATTAAACATTGGAAACAGGAGGGATCACAACAATAAGTTTCAAATGACTTTCAATGAGATACAGGAAGCTAATGCATTTTAGATGGACTGGCATAGAAACCTCAATCACTTGAAATAAGATAAAGAGGGAATATTACTTTAAAGCAAAACCAGATTAAAAAATTAATCTCAATGAAAAAAAATTATTAGCTCTAATATGTTTCTTGACAAAAAGCACCACTTCTTTGAATAATTCACGATAGAATTAATGGATTCATAAATGACTACATAACATCAACATAAAAATTAAAATGTTTGAAATTGAAATGAAAATGAAAAAAAAAAATTTATATAATTCCTATGACACGAACTCGTCATCTCTTAAAAATCTCGTATCTCTTAAAAATCTACTTCCAGAAAAGTTATAATGGTGTATTCATCATTACTGTGAGTATTTATCAATATTATAATAATCATAAAGAACATGAACAAACAAAAAATTAATTTATAACTAAATTTTTCAGATCAGAAGAAAAATAGAATTTTTTTTATAAATGCACTTATGATTATAATAATACTAATAAGAAAATCACTTTGCTAAATTACAATATAAAACTATAGATTTATTATGCAAACGAATATAATAAATTTAAACAATTTAAAAAAAAAAATATCTTATTTTATCTTTTGAATATTGGAAAATAAATTTCATCCCTTAAATATTTTAGAACAATTCACTGGGGTCCTGGGAATTTAATCTGTATCTCCACGGCTCATAGTTACCGCAGGGATGGCCAGATGATACTAATATATTTTGCAGTAGATAATTAATCAAATTTCACTATAAGCTTCGAGGAAAAAAAAGAAATATATGTAATTTTGCAATTAAATTATTTGTATATAGAATTCTAGATAACAGATTAAAATTATTTTTAGACAAAAAGCACTTGCATTAATTCTCTAATAAAACAAAATAGCTTAAATGGGCGGTAAAAGGGCCACCTACCTTATATTTAATGGAGCCCAAACCCTGACGACATAGAAACGCAAAATTTTGTCACCCTAATTATAAAACTTCATAACCCCACGTTAACTTACACGTAACAGGTTACTTATATAATTATGGTGACTTATATAATTTGTAGCGACCAACAATTCTATTAAGTTCTGTATTACTAAATATTCATTCAAAACCTAATATCCCTGATATATGATAGAAAAACAACGACTACCTTGATTAGGCATCAAGGAAATTTCCAACAAGCTTATGTTGGAACTCCAGAGCTCCAGGAATAGGAACGGTTAGCCCTAAATTGGTGCCAGGAGGTACGTCTGCCAGGGTGAGCGGTGCCTGACCCCATTTTGGAAAACGTGATCCAAAGCTCGAATCAGATTTAGATATAATTTTAAACTAAAGATACTTTTCGAGTAGAGTGTTTTTAAAATGTTTAAATATTTTTATTTATTTATTTAAGTGTGGGAACCAAGTGTGCTTTAAAACATTACTTAACAATCGACTTTCTAGCTGCTTGCAAGGATGTGCTCTCAGTTATTCTCAGCAGATCCCCTTAATATCATCACTAATGATCCACCACTTTCATTTATTTGAAGAGTAGGTGCATTCATCTTTAGTCCAACACATTCCAAATAGGGACGGATGAGCCCAGAAGAGTTTCACTGCCATATGCGAGTATGCTTTAGTTTTCGATGGAAAGTATCAACTTGAGGTTGTCAACAGGTGAGACTGTTAAGAAAGGGCAGTCTAAGTGCTAGGTTCTTGTAAGTACTAAATACGGTAAACGATCCTGAAGTTACCATCCGTCAGCGGCAGGAGCCTGTTATAAACAGACTCTAGGAGAGCTAACTGGTGAAATTCCATCTGTGCTCAATGCAGCTTTGTGGTAATACTGAACAATTTGTAATAAAGAAAAGAATGAAAATTTTAATAGCGGTTACTTACATGAAGACACTCTTGATTAGTAATCTTTAGGGACTCACCTGAAAAAAAGAGAAGATAATTAGTAAATAATAGGATTTTAAGATATTAGGTTGATGTTATATAATTATATAAAGTAGGTATAATGCATGAACATAAATAATAATAGCAAATACAGTATAAATCGTTAAAATATGGATGATAGTTATAAATCATAATGTACATGATTACAGTTTGGTCCCTGGAGAGGCTAGTTAATAATGATCCTTAGACATAATTTTTTATTTCTTTCAAGTTTACTAAGTTATTAATACAAATAGAACTCTACCGGGGGGGAGGCATAAGTCATCTGAGCTCAGGGGAACTCATTTGCAAAGAAACTAAGCTTGTTTTGGAGGCTTTAGATTTTTTTGCTAAAATATTGGAACATATGAATCACTATTTCGGCTTTAACTGTTTTTTGTTGTTTTTTATTTTTTTATATGCTTTATGAATTTAAGAGATCTAGAAATAGATAGAAATTCAGAAAAATACAACATTTATGCCGGTTAAAACTTGAATGGCGTTGCTTATCAAACTATAAAAAGCGAACTAAAGACGAATAGAATATCTTATAACAGATACATAACGATTTTCCAATGTAATTATAATTAACGAGATGATTATTTTTTTTATTATGAAGAGGGTGACAAAAAATATTCACCGTGTGACCGCTGGAGAGCAATTGTTTTTTAAACAAAACTGTCGCAAGTCAAATGTTTTAGGATATTTATGTTTAGAATAAAAAAATACCTCTAAGCATTTACTTGCAAATGGATTCAAGAAACTATTTTTACAATTATAAAGAAACCTGTAATAATAATTCTCATTTGATGATGGAACCATCAATTGCCGTTTTCTATAAAGTATAGCTTTTTGAGTTGTGCCAGTCTCCTTCCAAGGTAGCTATAACTTTTCTAGCTTGTAGAGTTTTCTCCATATAATTTATCTTAGATATATTAGGTATTATAGTAATGACTCAAATTTTTACAACAGGCCCAATATTGGATAAAAAAATTCTTCCTTTGGAAGTTTCTTTGGAAGAATTAACAGTATGGGCGAAATTTTGGCGCAAACTAAGGTAGCCTACAATCAACTTTTTAATCTCTTCAATCCAAGAAAACGCAAGTGTATATTCTAAATGAAGATAACCGAATCACAAGAGGAGCTGTGAACTGTAAAGACCCGTTGGAGGATCTGTTACCAAACATAGTCTTCGAGGTCACAGGCTGCGACCGCACGGCGATATCTATCCTCACATCGAATATCAACAGAGCTCAAGTGCGTGGCGACCACATGAGTACCCTAGATCGAGAAGATTGCTCTATCGGAAGGGCGCTGACCCTACACTGATCCTCGAGTGGCCCTAAGGGTTGGCGTCCGATGAAAGCCCTAGCAATGAAGTGTCTTCCACTGTGCCCTATTTGGCCTAGCGAAGATACACGAAACAGAAAGCTAAAAATCCACACTTCTTTTTCAATAGTATACTAATACTCCAATTCGAATTCTTTGGTTTTATTAATTTATCAGAACCACATTTGCAAAATAAAATGTTATAAATACATTTCGAAGAAAAGAGTCCCAGAGTAAAAATAATTATTCCCAATGAAGAAGATATACTTAAAATGTAACATCCGTTTTAAGTCTCCTGAAAAGTAGCTAAATTCACATTCGTTTCTCATAAGTAGTGGCAACGATATATTTAGAAACTGTTTTAGATAAACTACAAAAGCTTTATTCAGTGTCGCGAAAGTTAATTTTAAGAGGGCTGAACTTTTAGAGTGTAATATCTGAACAAACTCATGTTGCATTAAATTCCATTCTGAACCAGTTAATCCATATTACCTTTGGCATCATATCTCTCCCCTCCCCCTTCTTTCCACACTACATAGGAAGGTAATTTTTACAGATTCTATTCTGAAAATAAGCATATTAGGCAACTGTAAAAAATATTTTTGTACCTTTTCATAAAATAATAACACATAAAAGAAGAAAGAATAAAATAAAATAAATAAATAAATAACATAAAATAAAAATAAAGACAAAAATAGTGAATGAATAGACAAATATATTATAAACAAAACAAAATAGAAATAGAGAAGTTGAATAATAGAAGGTGGTGATCTAACTTTGAATATAGAGAAGTATCAATGTTGTTCGTTATGTTCCTCAGATTATGTTATTTTTTTTAGTTTTCTAGCCTTCTTCAGCTGATTATGAATGTAGGTCGACTTCGGTTGTGAATTTCAGCAACTCTTTTCTGTATTTAGTGAACAAAACTTCTTCCTGAGTCGGCCAAATATTCGCCTTCATCATTATAGTCTTGATTTAATTTCCATTATTGTTCTGCAGGATGTTACAAGATAATAAGACGTGTTGGAATGTTTGTGAAATCTGTCCATCACAGCCGCGCATGTCTGTTTTTCTCAGATGAAAACGTTTTAAATAATTAGTAATTCGTTGTGTCAGGAATTTTTATTAGTCTGTAATTCGTACTTTTAGGTTTATCTTTATTTTATTTTTTTTAAATGAAGTTTGGAATGTACTTTTGTATCGTATTGCATTGTACCTTTCAGGTCTATGTCACGGTAATCTTGACAGACCTGCATTGTTACTAAGTAACCGCAAGAAGATCCAATTATTTCATTCGAGGCTGAGGTGTAAGGTGTAACTCGTTTCCAGCCTTTGTTCCTAAAATCTGCCTCATTAGGCCTGGAAATGAATGTCAGCCAAGATTCCATAAAGGGGAAGAAGCAGGCTCCAGCCAGGGGAGACGGTTTTTATATTCCTCTTCGTTCAAAGCAGACTCAATGGTACTTACAGTTCTCGACGTTTTATTCTGATATTTATCTGTAATGAAACTTTGGAGCTTGACCGATGACTAATTATGATTATGTAATGTACTACGAGGTGAAAATCATACTGAAAAAAATGTATAATTTGAAGATTTATGATTCAAAATTTTATAATTTCTAACTTTGTTATGTCATAAATAATACGGGAAAATTAATATAGAAGTAATGAACGTTTTATATCTCGTTTCCCAAGATGAATATTAATCAGGCCCATTCATTAAAGCTAGTCCATTTTTTTTTTTTTTTTTTTTTTTTTTTTTTTTTACGTTCAGAAGACTGCAACAGTGTAGACTTAACCTACCGTACGATCTAGACAGAAATTCAAATAATAAAAGATGTTAATGCTGGTAACTGGCTAACTCAGACAAAAATTGTCTTATTGGTAGCATATTTGCCTCCAGTGTAAAGATTTTATTTATAGTGTAAATTTTATCATTGGCTTTAGTAATATTATATTTCAAGCTGAGAACAAGTATAGAGATAAATAGAGAGTCTGAGAATAAGCTGAGTCTATAACAAATATATATACATATATATATATATATATATATATATATATATATATATATATATATATATATATATATATATATATATGTATGTATGTATATTTTTTTCCTTACATGGTAACCCGACATAAGGACCGTTTATTTTTTTATACATGCTTCATGCCTTAGAGACATACTACATGAATGATAAGAATAATAAAATTTATAAAATTTACATATACATTGAAGTTCAACAAAATTTAAGTATTAAATTGAAAATAATTAAGTAATAAATAAAATATGAATATGAATAACGAAAACAAAACAAAATATTTTTATATATTCCTTAATAATTTCCTTAATAACTTAATAATTTTATATATATTTTTAATAATTCCTTTTAATCAAATGGAAAAGTTACCTGTCCATATATTTATAGTCATAAAGTATATATATATATATATATATATATATATATATATATATATATATATATATATATATGTATATACTGTAATATGTACATTCTGTATGAAAAAATGAGTTTTTATGGTAGAAATGACGATGCTGTATTAGATTTTTGTTTAAAACAAGCTTATTGTAAGCAAAATCTATTTAATCTAAAAAACGAAGTTTAGTTAAGACCTTTTTCTTTACTGTAAAAAATAAGCTAAATAGCATTATTTAATTTATTTCTGTATCCATCAGACTACTCTATAACTGAGCAAAAAATAAGTCAATTCTGTGGACGCAAAACGAAATATCGTATTACATATTCTCTTATAGGAATATCGCACGTTTCTAAAATTTTTCTAAACGACATCTTAGAATTGACCGCGTAGATTGAGCAAAGATGGCCAGAAGGAGCCGAAGAAGAAGAATGTGATTAGCCACCAAGTGAAAACAAAGGCGTCGGAACTCTTTGTCTTCTTTTTTCATCATTATTTAGATGGAGAGGTTTCGGCCACTGATCCGAACCATCTTCAAGGCCTAGCTATATAACAATGAAATTACACGCCTTGGCATAAGGAATCACAAATAGTGGGCTATTTTCTCGGGTTCAAAGATCTACGAGATTCAGGTATCATCTGGACTGGATGGTCGAACTGTATGTCTCGGAATAGATTTCTAATATCAAGTCCTATATGAATGAACTTAAGCTGAAATTTGTACCAAATCACTTGTAAATAATGCACAATGACGTCACAAAAAATGATATTGAGAACATAGGACAGCCGTCTTCCAAGATATTAGAACCAAGAGAAAAATGATTATCAAGAATATTTAGTAAAGTACCGTTATAACACGGTTGTCATAATGGTGAGGTTTAGCATAATGAAAATGGGTCTAAGTCCCTTCAGTAAAATTGAAATCACTTTTTTTTGTGTGGATATAATAGGTATATAAGCTGAGTTAATACTATTACAAATATCTTTTTTTTACTTAAAAAATCACCAACGATTGATTTTTTAATTAAATCATATTCCTTTAATATTATTCAAGTTGAAACTTGAATCCTAAAAAAAGTCCACGTTAAACCCTGATACCGTTAGGCTTTTTCACGCTTCAACTATATTAATTAAAATTTTACTTTAATGCTTACGGAAATTTTATATCAAATAATGCAATTTCGAAAATTTGATGCGTCGGAGAGGGTCCTTTTTTTCGATATAATTTTTTTTTTTAAGGATTGCAGGTTTTTGATTGCAGTATTATTTCTGACAGGTTTACTAATTTAAAAAAACGGGATGACACTAATTAGACATTTTATTTTTTTAAAACCGCGATTTCAAAAAATATCTGGATTCTTAAACTTCTTGATGTACATTCTTTTTGGATTTTGCATTATGGAGTTCACAAAAAAATTTTAGAATGAAATTAATAAAGCTATTAAGGACTTTTTGTACACGGCTTCTCCGAGGATATGCTTGTTTATTGTATACGGTATTTATTGTTACAATTTATAAGTGTTTTCTAATGTTGCTATTATGGTAATCAACAATAAAAAAGAATACAAAAAAAGAAGAAGAGTTTTGTAAATCTCATTTTCGGTTAATTTTATGTATCCAGAGTCAAAAAAATGTCATTTGACGTTAAGTCGGCCATTATTTCATTGCAATTATTACTCATCTAAACTACAGAATAATTTTAGTATAAACTTCAGGACTATCTAAGGGTTAGTTCTGAACATTGAAAAACCTTGAATTTTGACTAAAAATTTTATAGGGCAGAAATATAGGTTTTATAATTAATTACTGTCCATTGTGTAGCAGAAACTTGGATTAATAGTATTATAATATATTAATAGTTGTAAATTAATAGTATTATATTTGCCAGTTTTCCACCTCCTCACCTAGGTGTTTAAGAAAAAAAACATTAAAAATTTTTTTTCTGCTTGAGTCTTGTCCCAAAGTTATTTCCTTGGACTCTCTGCTTATTCTTTAGGTTCAGATTCAATGGAGGAAAACCATTAAAGCCTATATAAAACTCGGCAACATTCAGGAATGAGATATTTATTAATTTTTAAATATTCAATGTAAACCAGCAATCCATTTAATTTGTCCATCCAAAGAGATAAATAATTTCGATGATGATTATTGCCACAGCTGGTGTAAAGCCACTGTTGAATATTTATTAGTGAGTTACAGTTGTTTGATTTTACTCTACCAGCAATAAAGTTCTCCGTCTGGATTCATTTCATTTAAATTTACATTTAATAGACCTTTAACAGAGCGGATTATTGAAATTCTATTCAAATTTCTTGCACACACTTGCTCTCTGTTTCTTCAACTATTGATTCTTATTTCCTGTTCCCAGTTCGAAAAACAAAGCCTGCTATTAATTTTAAATCATTATGTATGATATTTTTTCATTCAAGATAACAGATTTTTTTTTTCGAGAGTGTGTGTTTTGTGTAAAAATGAGAATTTGAATGCACGTAAGATCTTAATTCTGACAGATGCCTTAGAAAGCAGAGCTACGAGATTTAAAAGAGAAGTCAGCATGATAACCGGACTTAAGTTTAGAGCCTAAAAATATGGAGGTGAAAGAGAAATTATCTTAATTACTTAATTAAATTAGTTCCTAACTATGTATTTTACGATGTGAAATCTAAGAGGTTCGGGTTGGCATGGGATTTAGTCTTAGTAATCCATCAGGGTATTTCACTCTGGAATGCTACAGTTGGAGAAAAGATACCGCGCCTAAGACTAAAAACCAGTCGGGGCAGTAAGATACCCATGAATATATGAAGGAAATGGCAAAGAAATAACCCAAGATTGGCAGAGAGGTATAACGGACTGGGCTTAATGAAGACGAAGATCTCTAAAGTCTGTAAAGGGCAAACAGGGGACAAAAATATATACACATATATATATATATATATATATATATATATATATATATATATATATATATATATATATATATATAGTATATATATATATATATATATATAGGAATAAACTCTTGCACAGGGTTACTATGCAGGAGAAAAACATATATGAGGTATATATTTTTTTATCTAGAAATATATATAAATTTAGAGGCCAATTTTGCTACAGAAAACCTAACAATTAAAAAAGCGGAAATTCTATATATTCATATTCATTAGAAGATATAGTCCGATAACCAGATGTTACTGTAGTTTCCTGGTAATCGATTTTTTTTTAAATTCGATCTCGAAACGAAAATCGTTTCCAGGTAATCTTATTTCCGTATTAAGAATTCATAATGGAACTCATATTTTCTTTAGCATGAATAAAAAGGAAAATAAAGTATAGTAATTAAACTGTTGTAGTAAGAAGTAATATTTGGATTCCGAAGCCAAGTAGGTATGCTTGAAAAACTGTATTATTAAGTATGTTACGAGAAAATCCACTCATCACTTCAGAAAATACCATAAATCAGTATAATCTTAATACCCTATCATGTTAATAACATTAATGGCAAATATCAAATATAATAATCGCTCATGATTATAAATTGACGAAAGCCCAGAGGGAAATGATTTATTAATTTCATATTTCGTTTTATGGATGATTACAACTTTTTAGATTATATAGCAGATATAAAATACTATATAGAAGATAGATAGATTTCAATATAAGTTCTCTGATTCCGATGCAAGAAAATCGGAGACGTTTTGGACTCTTTAAATATCTAATCTGTGGAATTAAGTTGTTGAAAAATTATTGTTGTTATCAGGGACATTTAGCAGTATATGCCACAAACTATTAATGAATAAAGTAAAATAAAACCCCGTAAATGTTGATGGAGGTGTTGCCCCTGTTGCAGGAAGAGTGTGGAGCCCCCGGGACCTTGGCGCTGGCTGAGTCATCAGCTGGGAACTCAACAGCCCGAACGTTGCCACTTCATCTCTTCATCGCCGAGTGGGCATCGTCACTTACCCCCGGCTAACTGTCTCAGTCATGTATTCCATCTATCTTTTGTTATATTGATGTTAAAATTTAGATATAATAACAATCATTAAATATTCAATTTTTTTTAATAACGGTTTGAAACAATCCAAATACATTAAAATGCATAAAGCGAAAAAAGAATAAATTTGAAGAATGAAGAGATTAAAGATAAGCTAATAACAATTAATTATTACTAATAACAAATACAGTGCCGGAGAATTTACTAAGCCTTAATAGTGAAATTACATATGAATTGCAAAACGGTGAATCATTAATTACAAAATATAGAATAAAAACATAAGTAGCACCCCTAAAAATTATTAGGTACCTATATCAATGCTAACAAAGATAGTGAAATGAATTTATTTATTAATTTATATATTTATTACTTTTCTACCAATGGTGGACAAAAGTGTTATTTCTGAATGAATGAACGCTATTGTTTATTCTGATTAGCAGTTAAAAATAAAAGAATACTGACGAGTTTAGCAGATAGTCAATATCCCATCCATATTTCCACAAATAAAAATATTCCGCATTATTAGTTTATATGTTGAAGTTCATAGCACAAAGAAATATATATATGTATAATATATATTTAATTTAATATAATAATTACTGAACTGAGATAAATTTCGCACTGTGCTTTACCGGACATTATAGCGTTTAAGTCGTGCAGAATTGCCTATCTTCAAGTTCCTAATCAAACTTAAAATCTAAATTATTTTAAGTATTATAATTTTTCTTTAATAAATCGATTTTACTGACCGGGCTTATTCTTAATAAATTAACATTGCATAAAAATAATTTGAAGTTTGGGCTATTTATAACTTATTTATTTTAATAATCATATTTTTTTTTTGTCTTTTGTCTATATGTTAGATTTTTAGAATGCATACATCTTTGGTTCCATGAAAATAATTAATCTTATTTTCTGAGGTATGACAACATAAATAAGATATATATTCGGAATAACGAGGACGAACGGGAATGCATGAAGTCAGAGAACAGAACCACATGGCATCGGTGTCCCATTACTGTTATATACATTTAGAAAGAGAAAGATTAAGTTACACTGCCCCATAAGTGACGTAAGTCCCGTAACTCCTTACGCCCGGTTCATTAACGGACAAATGTCAAGAGTACCGTCTAGAGATATTATAATGGACCTCACCGTATGATAAACATATCACTTGGTTTTTAATGCTAGTGTGGCGTTACATGAACCAAAAGGAAATAATTTCATGTTTATACCGATAAAAGTACAGTTTAGTATTTATTTTTTTGCAATTTAAGGAAAAAAAAGTTGAATTAAAAAGTATTTCAGCGCTAATAAAGTGAATAATAATTTTTTTCTCAAACCGAAATTGGATAAGAAATAAAATATAGCTCGTCCTGATGATAAAAAAACAAAATTTTGTAACGACCAGTCACATAAAAATATTAAAAAGATCTAAAGAACAGCAATTTCTTATATATAAGATATATTTCTAATCTAGTTACGAGTAATATAATATATATTATAATATTATAGTATACTGTTAGAACAATATTATACCATTATTATACAAATTATAATAATTTTAAATTACCGATAAGATGTATACCTATACATTAATATTACATTATATTATTGAGTTAGCTTTGTGTTCTAACCGTCTGATTTTCCCTGACAGTGAAAAACATTACTATTTATTAAGAGGTGGGAAAATGTATTTTGTAAACGTTATTATACAACAACAAAAAAATCAAAACACTAAAAGCTAATCATAAAGTGTCAGTTAAGAAACAACATGAAATGACGAACAAAACCTAAAACCTTGTGTGTAATTATACCCTCAGATTACTATCCGGTACAAGACGACTTGAAGTTGTTGCTCGCATCAGATAAAACCTCAAGCAAACAGATATCCAGCCTAGATACTAACAAGGAATACAATCCGGGGTTTTGTCAACATCGTACGGAAAGTTCACTGGCCGAGATATCTTGCATTTCAAACATGCTCCGTTGATTCTCCAGTAGTTCTCTAAATCCCATTAATTTTTATGTGATTAATTTAGTTGAAGCCTCACTTTAGGATCAATCACTGAGATAAGGAAAGTAATTTTAAGTTTATTTAATGTACCGTCAACCGGTTGAGAATGGCCCGAAGTATAGAAAATGTGAATTTGGCTCTAAAAACCTTCCCAGTCAATTTTCCCCCTTTACTAGTGGTTTATGTGAGCTTAGATCATTGTATACAAGTTTATATGTTTTCAATAATTTTATTCTTACATTGCCATGCAGAAAAAGAATTAGGTATATTTTATTACGTAGAGCAATTTTTGTTATATTGGCGAAATTTCTTGTGATATAGCTATCTCCTTATATCGATTACCTAATAATTTATTGTGGTGCTGGAGCAACTCCTGCGAATAAACGTAAGGTTTTTTCAAGCATTTCGTGAGCTAAGTGAAAAAGATAGCAAATTTTCTAACATTAGCCAAAGTTCTAGTCATTTTGGGGTGACTATGACCCGACTATATGGCCAAAATTATCCATGGCCATTCTATTATTTAGTGGCGTACAGTGGATTGGTGGTAATCCGAATCATTATACAATCCAAACTATCTCTAAAAAAAAGAAAAGAAAAGATTTGTGAAGATTTAATTAAACACCAATCTACTCGTACAATAAATGATCTGGCTATCTCTCCAGAAAAAAAGAGAGAGAGGATGGCTAAAATTCGATGAAGACGAATTTAAAGATCTAATTTTCTAGTTAAAGATATTATTAGTATTTTTTTTTTATATTTAAGTTAGAAACAGGATTATAATTTTTTTTAATGTTAATTTGAGAGAAATTTATATTCTAGAATAAATATAAAACGTTTAGGTTTTTTAAATGTTCCAGTATTTATTTTTCTTAGCCACACGTCAATACTAATAAAAGAAAACACGTAAAGAAACGATTTCACTTATTATTTGGATATTTGCAAAGCTAATTTTTGTTTATCATAATCAATAATAATTCATAGTAGGTTAGTATCAATAAAAACTAATATTAAAACACCCAAGAGTCATTCAACATCTATTTTAAAATACATTATGTATACTACTTAATCAATCTGTTCAAATGTGATCAAACGAATTTATAGAAGAATCCATTTTATACTATGGAGATATGCAAAAAAATATCAATAACTTATTAGAACAAAAAATGATCACAAATGTTGACCATAAATTTAAAAAAAAAATTAAAAAACCTAATCAATAGCGAATTCTAGAAGTTTCTTTAAATTTTATTTACAAAAAACTACATAAATTATTTTCAGCCTCTGAAAAAACTATAAAGTCAGAATATTAGTTTTTTTCTATCCAAAAATTCAATATTCTACATAATTCTTAAAAAAAAAGAAAAAAGTTTAATTTTTCACTATTTCTATAAAAAAAATAAAAAACTAAATCTGTGAAAACTTGGATTATTCTCTTCAAATTTCAAATAAAAAGAGTGTATCTTTTTTTTATATACTTCAACTTTGTCTAGTTTTTATAACAGTAACGAGTTTAATAGCATCTATGATAAAAAAAGCCCAGTAAAATTTAATATTTTACTATAGAATCTATTATAGAACCTCACCTAAGTGTCCACCATGCTAGAGAGTCAATCTAGAACTGAGATAGTAGATTTGAGTCAGAGGGAGGGGAATCAGTAAATTTAATGATAATTTTTAACTATTGACATTTTTCTAATATGCTCATAGCCTCATTTATAAAATTATTATAAAACTATCTACACTATTAATTACTAGTTGAAAACAAATTTTTGTTTCATCTCTTCTTTAAAGTAAAGTCATCATATTAAAAACAAATGACAGATTACACAATAAATTTACAGATAAAACAATTTTGATGATGATGAGATTCCTTCTACTCATAGCTTTTTTTTTTCAGGAAAAAAATATCGCATCATTTTCAACAGTTTTGGAGATAATCTATGAATTTTTTTATACGTTTTGAACTACCTACTTTGTTTTTCTCCGACTTTCACCCATAAAAGCTCCATTAAACTCGAAAAGTATTAATACAACTCAAAATCTATAACGGTAAAATAAAAATAAAAAAATGAATAAAGTCCCGAATGGAAAACGCAATTTGGCCATGCTTCAGGTTTAATGGCTATTATAACGGACCGAAGTATAAAAACGTACTTTACAAAAATCATAAACTCTTAAATTTTTTTTCATAAAATACAGTGTTCCGTTTTTATTAAGAGCTGATGAACTTTTTGATGGTTTGAAATTCATTGATTTCAGAAGTTGAAATGCCGTTACTTTGCACATTGTTGCAGTTAAATGTGTAAAGTAACGGCATTTACTGCATAAAAATGACATACATTTTCTAGAAATATTAAGTTTCATATTTCTTATCAACAATAACATCAGACTTGGTATTAACACGAAACCACGCACGCAGACCCTGACAAACATTACACATTTCAAATTTAATCAATGTGAACTGAAATATAAAACTAAATTAATAGATTGATAAACTGACATGAACATAAAAATGATATTGACTTCTACTTACTTATTATTTGACATTTTTACTCTGTTCAATTTAAAATACTTTATGTGGAAGGACAGTTCCTAGCAGCACCTTTTCCCAGACTTCAGTCAATTACCATAGGAAGGGGATCGATCTCTAATCCAATTTCTTTTTAGTTTCTTCATCATATTGTAGGTTAACCGTCGTCATTTCGTGGATTAGTCTGCATGATTTTCAAGTATGAGTTGATTGAATACTTTATTATGATGTTATAGATGAATATGTATATTCCTCAGATTTTAACATTATGTAATGCTGTAAAACGAAAACTGAAAAATAATGTTTTAAATCTAGCCAAAAACTGGATTTGATATGATTGAACGCAAGAACACTTATTGGTGGATTAAGTAGTAAAATATACGTTGAAAGGAAAGTTTTAGATCTAAGCTAGATTTTTATTTAAATTATCTTATGGATATAATTTTAATTAACTGAATAACTGAAAAAATTAATAATTTCATTATAATGAAAAACTGAATAATTTAGATAATTAAATAATCATAGCACTTTTTTTTTTTTTTACAATTTTTCATTTCCTAAATAGATTAGTAAAACTTGATCCGCCAGTTAACTAAGGTTTATGCAAAAAGTTCTGTAACTGTATAAATATTTTTATGTTTGACTTGCGATCTGCCACTCTTTAGATTAATGGATGAAATTATTATTCACCAAACAATTACTTATTTATTAATCTCATCAAGACGGCCAATTTTAGGGAAAATTGTAGCTTTCAAACTTCTTTTCCTTTTTTATTGATTACATTAACGATATTTCGAACCGAACTAGACCATTTTCAAGTCTGAAAAGATAATATACAAAAAACTTAGTAAAAAATTACTGTACAATAAAAAAATCTTAATAAATATTATTATAAAATCACTATCATAACTAAAAAAAAATCTCATAACACCACCATTGGTAAAATAATTGAGAAATATCCAAATAAACATTTATAAATAAAAAGTTATTTCATAATAAACCTGCATATTGTCTTAATTACTTTTCATTATCTAATCCAAATTTGGATTATTGTTATTACCTTTTTTTAATAACATATATTTTTATCAATAGTAAATTATTTTAGCAATTGCGGTGTTATGAGATGGTTTCTTTAGTGAAAATAGCGATTTTAATCTTTTTAAATAGTAATTGTTGGATATGTATAGAAAATTTATTTATTATATAATATTGATAAAGGTTATTTTTTTATTTATTGTACAGTAATTGTTGACAAAGGTTTTTTTATATTATGTTTTTAGACTTGAAAATGGACTAGTTCGGGCCGAAACGTTGTTAATGTAATCAATAAACAAGAAAAAGAAGTCTGAAAGGTACAATTTCCTCTAAAATTTAGCGTCTTGATAAGATTAAAATTACCTTTCGTCACACTTAGCCGAGGTATATATCAACAATTATTTATTAATTTTTAAAATTTAAATGTTGCTTATGAATTAATTAATTAATAAGTTTACAGCTCAACACTTGAAGTAGCGAATCTATTGTAATATATCCCTTCAATATATTTAAATACAAGAATATAAATAGTATTGTTGATTTACCAGAACAAGCTTAACACTATATACTAAATAGGGATCACATATAGAAATCTGAAATAATTCAAAGAACTTTTTGAAGGACCTCTTTCCAGCACCGTTCATCGATGTATGAGATCCCGTGCTATGAGTCTCCCACCCACCGAATTATATCACATTTTCTATAACTGTTTTTGCAGTCATTATGCTTCCACGGGTATAATGTCGGGCAAGCAAAAATAAAAAAATAATAATTAATATTATTTGTATTAAATATATATCCGTAATTGTTCTTTCATCGATGGTACTATAGAAGGGCATCTTTCATCGATAGAAATTGTTGTTCGAAGGACCTCTCTTGCAGAATCCCTTTTATCGATGATACGTATGGGATCCCGTTATAATGCAATGATCGCTGTGTTTAAAAAATAAAGATTAAACAAAAAATAAAAAAGTTGCTTGAATACTAAATTTTTTGTGCACGCAATATTTTTTAAAATATCGTAATACTATTCATTTTTTTCTTTTAGAAGCTTAATTAATAGTTTCAGATTTGTTTTGTTTTTGTAATTGTATTTATTGTCTTTTAAGAGAAAAGTAGGAACATAACAGTGTATGTATTTTGTATTAGAGAATTGTAAATAGGCATGAATGAAATATAAACTTGTTTTACAAACCACTATTTTATTATATGATCTATAACCCAGTTTATGTTAACTAAAATAACGTATATATTGTTTTCATACATTTTGTTATTAATCCAATAGAGAGCATTGAACAAATACCTGCTGCTAACTGACGACTACAACTAATAATGAAGGTCTGATTGGATTGAGTATGCGCGAAACATTTCAACTATTTTGTGAACATATTTTTAATTTCAGAAAATGAGTCATAAAAATCGCAAACAGCAGAATGGCACAATAAGTTAATTATAAAAAATATAATATTACAAGGCAATTAAAGTATACTTTTAATAGAGAATGAAAAAAAGGATTGTCATAAATAATGTTGCTAACAATAAAAGTTAGAAGCAAAAGCCTTTCACAATAATGACGGTGAAACCTTGAACTATAGCGCTCGGCGCCAGTACCCGTCTCTCTTACAGCGGCTCGCGCAGATCCGATGAAGAAAACTGCAAAGGCAGGCTGTATCCAAGAGTGACTCACCTTAGACACAATGCACCGGGATTGCCGAAGAGAAAAAGAGAATTCACTGGTGCACTTAGCATACTTCGTGGATTTTCACTCAATGATTCAGAGCCGAAGAATCCACCAGCTGGGCAGCGGCTCGTAAAACAACGCGTCCGACAAATATGTTAACGCCCCGGGAGAGGCGCTTTCCATTAAAAGGACTTTCTACTAATCGCTAGGTATACAAAAATATTTAAAACCACATGACCTATCGAGAAGTATATGACATTATTTTGAATCATCTGTGTTAAAAATATATTCATGTTATCCTCTCCTTATTTGACATCCTTCATTGGTTGAATTTTGTAAAGTACAGTAATGAATTAAAAAAAAAAATAAAAATCCACTAATCCCGGAACCGGATTGTCACGATATTGAGGTAGGTGTATTCGTATTCTTGGAGGCGTTGATAAAGTTCTAAAACATAAAATATAATATTATTATATTACATTCTAAAAATATAAAATATAACCAAGTCTAACAAAAGGTACGCAATATTTAAATTTGGCCGACCCCAAACAATTCTTGATTAAAAACAAAAGATTATAAAAAATTGCCTCTTCGTTGCTACAACCATTTTACGCTCTAGTTACCACTTTCATAATCTGGGGCCTTCTTTTACTTTCCTTTTATTTTTTTTATTTTGAATTTAGTCATGACAAAACCATTCACGGATATTAGGGTTTCGCGAATTTTAGCTATAGTTTTTACTATGTAATAATGAAGTACTTTGTTACCTTTATGAGGATGATGCTGGATAGAATCTCGTATCTTGATATTTTCAGGAGAGCATTTAAAATCACTAGCGTTCTTACATGTTTTTTCGTCTTTAACTATTTCTTCGTATGGTACATATTTCTTGTGCAAGTCTATGCTGCAATTATTGTAATAAAAATTGCGTCAGGGTCGATAATTTTCTTTAAACTTTTCCCGTGCTACTTCATATTTCATAACTTTATTATAATTACTTTTTTATGGTGATCTTAGTTTTATGGCTAAAGAGTTCATAACTATCTGTAATCCTTTTTGCAAAAATATTATTACGAACAAAAATGATAATTTATCTTTAAATGAATAACTTCATTCTGAAATAATATGATACCTCCACTTCAATACATAATTTCTATAAATTCATATTCATATACTTTTATTTTAAATAACAATTAAAATACTAGATAATTATTTGTTTAATTAGAAAAAATTAGCGTGTAATAAAAAACAGAATTTATTACCTACTTCTAATTTATTTTTTTATCCGCCGTCCTTCGTCCTATCACATCACCGTTAAAATCCTTCGATAAAGTGTAAAAACTAACAAACGAGTACATAGATTTATATCTCGAATACTCAGTAATTTCCTAAAAAAAATCTATGAATAAGTTTAGTTCAAAACAATTAAATTCATTCTTCTATTCATTTATTTAATAAAGAAATCTTTGTGAGCAGACAACGTACATGCGCATTATTGACATAAATATTGGCAAAGTTATTAAAAACTGACCATGAACGAATATCCTTGTTAAAAAAATGAATTGGAGCACAATAAAAAAATCAAAACGGAAACGAGATAAAAGGAAATTAAATATAAGACGTAGTTCGAAGATAATTAATTTGTCAAGAAAGTAGATTAAAACTTTGAAATCTTAATTATTATTGTGGTCATTATTATTATTAAATAATTATAATTATTATAATTATAATTATAATTATACAACTAACATTAGTTAGTTGAATTTATTCATACTGCTCGTTTATTCTGAATAGAAAATTGTGGCAAATTTGAGATATGGACAATTATTTCTTTTCTTTTAATTCCTAACGATTTTATTAATAATGATAAAATATAACTTTACTGGTTCCACTTCATCATAATAGGATCTACACCGACCAATAAATGAAGACAGAAGTGTTAGAGGAGTTGTTATCAGTAGATAACAGTGAAAATTTCCTGGAGCTGCGTACACACAACGATAATAATTATCTGGTCTGCATTTTAGAGTTTTTTTTCGGTGCTTGAAGTTTCAGCGGGTGCAGTTAGATTTTGGATCTGCTTCTAAAAATAAACTAAAGATATATAAACTAAAAATTTTGATATTGAATCCAAATACATACGGCATAACAGATTTAAAAAAAAAATGTATCGCTG
This sequence comes from Rhaphigaster nebulosa, assembly GCA_948150685.1. Taxonomy (NCBI): domain Eukaryota; kingdom Metazoa; phylum Arthropoda; class Insecta; order Hemiptera; family Pentatomidae; genus Rhaphigaster; species Rhaphigaster nebulosa. Next base: position 74,097,172 of record OX411306.1, on the reverse strand, counting down.
GTTACCCGCACAGATGTAAGTGCAAATGTTTCGAGCGAAAACAAAAAATTAAGATTTTTTTTTAGCAACCAGTCATTCCTGTTTTATTAATTCTTTTTGGTTTTTCGTATATTTGGCCACTTTGATCTTTTAAAAACACTAGTTCTAAACAAATCTGTAACGTAGATTAGACAGTTTCCAACTCTTAGTGCTGTAGTGACCAAATTGATACAACATTTATGAAATTGGCCATCGATATGCTTAATTATCTCTATGTAACGAATGTTAGCAGCAGTAGCCACCATGAAGTTGAACGTTAGCCGCTAAATAACAGTTCAAAACACAACAAAATTGGTAGGCAGAACCCTAATCATCAACCCTAATCAGAGATGGACGAAGATAAACATATCTAACGCCTTAGATATTTCATCCTAGTGGTACCAGAAGTGTAGTCAAATACCTGTATCGAAAAATTGTACCTGTTTTTGACAGTTGTACAAAAAACATTAGTGGTAGTTATGGCTAGCGAAATTACCACTGGGCATTTAATATTTATAGTCATTTTATTAACATTCCTCTTCATTTTTGAGATTCAAATAATAAAAATGAACAAAAAAATATATATAATGAAATCAATCAATGAAAGATAAAAATTGATAAAATTTATTAATCGAAATAAAAAAAAAAAAAATAAGCTTTTAAAAATTCATTGGAAATGTGATAAAGAAAAATGATATTGCGACAAATTGATGACTATAATTAAAATGGTGTGGATTATTTTTTCCGAATTTCTTATATTACATCTTTCTCAAGAAGTTCAACCTAAAGTATTTGAAAGTATATTGGCTTTATACGCCGATGGAAACTAGAAGTGAAACGGAATTAGCAATATTAAACTGTTAAACTAATGAACATTTTTTATTTACATAAATATTATTTATATAGTTTATTAAAATATTTTATATTCATTACCACTCGTAATGAATATTTCCTTTAAAAAAACTATAATATGTATATGACTTTTATTAGTGTAAAAAAAAAAATCAATCTTACGTTCATGTTATATTCATATACTAATAAAAAAGTAATTAATGTTATATAATAGTTATTATTAGTATCATATCAAGTTAACATATTTTTGTTACGAAGAAATTGAAAAAATGAACAGGGTGAATGTATTTTTTTCAGATTAATTTAATTATTTGATTAGTTTGTATTTATTTTATCGCCAATATTTCGATCCAAGTGGTTAAAAATCAATAGGGTTACAAACAGAGATACGAACATATGATATGAGATTTCATAATATTACATTATATTGTATACTATGATGATAAATAGTATCATTATTAATCCGATCATATCTGTGGCGTTCGTTAAAATCTAAGTGATTCCAGTGATGATCCATTTTTAAATATTTTTTTAAAGTCAACTTCCTATCAAAACAAATATATTTTAATTTTCAAAAACACTAACGTATCGTGCTTAAAATGTTTAATGAAATATAATTCCATTAATTTAAGTATACGATTTTAATATAAGAATAATAAAATTTGTTTATCGATCACAAAATCAACAATACCTAAATATAGTAAAATAATTTAAAAAAACAACACAAGGCTGTCATAAATAAAAATTTATATCATTTCATCTATTTACTGTATGAGTTAAAATTTATTAAATAATTATTATTCTTATTCTAAATTTTCTTATTTTAAATTCTAAACTCCTAGATATTATATCATTCCTACATCTTATATCATTTAAGATATAAAATTAAAAAATTATTAAATTAAAATATTTCATAATCATCTATTATTCTATCAAATTTTAAGATTTGATATTAACGTTTTATTAAAATGACTCCAAGAATTTCTTCGGATTTAGTTTCCTAGTTTTCAAACAAAAAAGAAAAAAAAACAATAATTGTCGACAATTTTTACGAGACCTTAAAAATTGTTGAAATACTTGTCATGTTTTCACAATAATTTACAGCATTACGACATAAACGAATGGCACCATATTCATATCATCATATGCAAACTGAGAGTTCAGGAATGAAGTTATGACAGGAATAACTTCTTAAAGTTTAACAAATTCGTTTTTTTTTAAATATCTCAGTGAGGAATAAACAAAAATTAACCACATATTACAGATTCCATCAACATGTAAAAACAAACAAAATGGAAGAATTGTTTAAGTTCAATATACCGTATATTACTTATTGCAAACGACTAGGTGTTCAGCCAACATCAATAAGATTAAACAATTATTTTTTATCTTAAAATAAATTTTATAAGCACGGGCCGAACGATATTGAAAGATGCAGATAATAACAGTCGAAGCTATTATGTCGAAGCAAATGACGTATTACCAATATATCATAACATGTGATATCAAACGATAGTACTTTAATAATATTTAATTTCCAGTGTAGTAATTAATTTATATTGGCATTAAAAATAAAATCATATATATTTAACTATTATAAAGAATATAAATTGCTAGCAATTAATCAAGGCAGCTGTCATTTGCAACGGGTGTTCTTGATTTATGATCCAGTCCCTAAGATTTTAGGTCATCAGCCGTATCATTTGATGAAAGACTGCTGTTGCAAGGCTACCGGGGCTTTTCATAAAAAATGTTGGCTGAATAGAAAGAGATATTGACATTAAACAAACATTGATAGTCTTTGATGAACGAACTTAAAGAGAAACCAATAGTGGAAAGACAATATGAAAGTGAAATAGCATGAAACATTTACTGACCGAAACCTTTGCGTGAACAGAATATATAATTTTGTCTCGCCTTCATTATCATAGGAAAAAATTTCAGTTTGAGGTCTTTAGGAGAAACAAATTTCAAACTAAATACCACGAACGAAATAAAACTTCTTTAGACAGTATGATAGCACGTGAAAAATGAAGATATTAATATTATTAGGAAATGGGATTCATAATAAAAAAAATTGATTTTCAAAATTAAATAGAAAAGCGGACTTTGATACATCATGCGAATTGTAAATAACAATTAAAAAAATAATCTCTAAAAAGCATCTCTAGAGTGACTGAGAAGGTTAACAGCTAAACGAAATGTCTGTTGAAAAATAACACACTGCTAAATAGTGGCCAATCCATTATTTTAGTAGACTAGTTTCCTTCAAGGTTAGCAGCTGAACAGAATAACAGTTAAAACAACAGGGATGCTAACCAGCATAGCAACTAGATCTGCTTATTAACTTAATTATTCAATACGAGTACTTACTTGCTTAGTTAGCTATTTAATTTTAATAGTGTAATACTTACACGTCAAATATTTCATATTCAGTTTGAAGCTTCCAAGTGTAAAAAAAAAATTATAAAAAACTATCAAAAAATTAAAAGAGTGAAAGCGTATTAGCGGGATTGCCATTTCAATAGCCAGGGTATGTTACCGATATGACATTGTTGGAATGCCTTAAGCGTGCTTGGGTCTATGTTAAAAAAAAGAAACTTAAAAATGGTCAAACAAATTACTGAACATGGTTTCAAGAATTTTAACCGTTAAACCATCGGGCTCGAAAATTGCTTAAGGTTATAATAAAACGTATCTCATGTATCAAGTAAATTTTAACAAGTAAACAAAAAATTGATTAAAAAACAGATTTTAAAAAGCTAATTTTATTATTTTTAGAAATTGATTTTTCAAAAATATACAATCATATTTGGGTTAAAATTTGGCATGGGATCAATTTCGATAGGTGTGGACAAAATAAATTTACTTATGAAGCTTTTTTAAAATTCACCAACCCGAACATACAAATTGATATTAAGAATAAAATTAACTCAGCCCATGATTAAAGAAATTAGACTAAATGTGAAGAAGTATTCCTCCAACACCGTCCATATGGCTAAACATTCGTTCTTGTCCTGCTCATATTTTTCCAGACTTCCTCTAATAATTTTACTTTTGAATATTTGATAATTACACATATTGGTTGATGAGTAGCTCTGGGAACTCCCGTGTTACATAATACCCAGGAAGCAAGAATCCAGTTTCCGGAGCTTTCTGTAACCTACAAAACATGCGTGTTTTGCTTTGTCATGTTACCTGAGACCGTATCTGATTCAGGTAATGCAGTGATGACAAAATGTTTTCGCTGAATGCTGCAAGATTTTCTTTAGAGAAAGGAAGGATTTAGTCATTTTCGCATCATTGAAGTATCATAAGTTTTTATTTAAGTTATAAGTTATTAAATTAAGTATTAAGTTATAAGTTTTTTTTTTATAAGTTAAGTGATACATTATGCCACTCCTAAATAAGCTAAGGGTACAAATATTGTTAAATATGGCATTTATAATAAATTCATGGTTGATTACATTTATATATTGTAATAATAATTTAATTTATTTGATATCTTTTCTATATGTGACTATTTAAAACATGTTTTTAATATGAAATTATCAAATATCACCAAACTGAGATTTGCCTAGAATTTCACCTTTACACCATCATCGTTACATTTAATAAAACAATATTTAGAAAAAAAATAATTAGGAATCAATTTTATCTGTCCAATTTAATTACTTGACTAATTGCAATATGTAGATAAACAATTAATTGATTTTTAATGGAGTCTACTGAATCAACACCCGCTTGACAATGAATATTACATAGAAATATATTTATTACTACAATAATAAATAAATACCGGTTTAAATAAATCAATTGAATATTATTTAAATATTGGATATTAAATATATCAATTGAAGTATAATACCCTTTGAATGTACGAAGATCCAGAAGCAAACTTTAATTGAGGGAGGTGAACGGGGAACTAAATTAGCAATGGAGTTTAATGTTGGTAAGTGCACATCTCTGATATTAAAAAGAAAAAAAAATTGTTGCTTCCATGGAACAAGGTCCAAGTGCTATAAAAACTTTAAAATTTAACGATTTGCCATTGTTTGACGAAGCAGATGCGGTCAGAGATGTTTAAAAAGATGTTTAAAACTTACAAATAAACGAAAATTTCATAAGGAAATAATTAAAAATGAATTTCTGAACAATGATTAACTATTGTAAAAATATTTTAATATATAATTTTTGTTTATTAATTCATAGCAATTATGACATTCCTAACATTTTTTTTTCACTTCTTACATCCGCTTCATACTGACCGTATCTACATTTCAGGTTTCTTTCCCCATCTTCAGGAAAAATTTCTATAAATTTAACCAAACAAAAAACCATTTTATATCAACATTAACAATTACATCTTTACCTACAACATAGAATACTTCACATTACATGAATTAATATTTTACCTCTTAGTCTTCATTACAATGTATATAGAAATACTGTATATGTTACTATGAGTAAATAAATAATTGTTTTAGACTTCCTAATGTGCTGTAACAGAAAAATAATTAATAATTTCGTTATTAAATTGACTTGTTCTAATAAACTCTGTTCATGTTCTGTTATCCGAATTTTTCGCTAATTCGGACTTATTCAAACCAAGGGAGATTTGATTAGTGAAAAATTCGGATTACCGAACAGGAACAGACTTCATTAAAACAAATCAATTTAAAAACAAAAATTATATATTAAAATATTTTTACAATAGTTAATTGTTCAGAAATTCATTTTTTAATTATTTTCTTGTGAAATAGTGTGAAATTTTCGTATATTTGGAACTTGTAACAGCGAATGTTTGCTTCTACAATGGCATAAACAATCTGGTGAGACTTCCGCCTCATAAGAGATGACGACATGTTTAGATAATGAGGAGTCAAGTGAACTAATAATAGCAAATATGTATTGATAGTGCTCATAAATAACTAGGAAATATTTATGAGCCCGGATAATCCATGCAGTCCATTTATCATGAATATGAATAAAAAATATTTAAAAGAATGGATAAAATAATATCCCCAATTAAAAAAAAAAAAATCACCAGTTCTAAAAATTCTGCTTGAAGAAAATCTCCTTATTAGCTACAATAGCAAATATGTGTTCTGCTCTGATAAAAACAAAAATTTTAACAACTAAATTTTTGGAACTTAGGCAATACTATTTTAATTATTTATATGTATGCGTGTTTGTGTATGTATTATTGCATTTTAAAGAAATCACGTTAATATTAAACGAATTTCCTTCTACCGATCTCCATAACAATACCTTGTTCTACCATCAACGTCTTAATAGCCCATGAGGTGGCAGTCCTGGACCACTGTTGCCCTGGCTACAAGGGTGACTTGCAGCAAACGATAATACTCTCACTTTTGTTAACGCTTGGGTAACACGAGATGAAAAACCATAGATAACACTTGAAAGCTGCACTTCATGCAGCATTTCTCTCTTCTCCCTTTTTTTATGTGATGGAGATATTCAGAGATGTTAAGGAGACTTTGCAAAATTTTTACCTAAGCTATTTCACTAAAGCTACCCTTTTACCAAAGTAGTGATTATTTTTAAAGGCGCGACTTCAGAATAAGAGCCAATTTAATCATCTGCTCACACAGGTGTAATGCTTGTCGCCACTATTGAAATCGAGGGAACCAACTATGAGTGGAGAGTAATGAGTAGAAACTTTTGACGATGGTAAATAAAATCGGAATATTCAAACATCGCATAAACTTCGTATTATTAACATCATGCTTAGATAATAAATAAAGTTTCTTTTTATTCTTTTTAATGGAACACTACACTACTGATATTACTATTTGACAACAGGCAGAATTTACACACTTTCATGATTACATGTCTAGGCTATAACCTTACATCCCCCAAAAAAGAAACTGTTAAAACTGCAGCCCGATAAAGTTGCAAAAATTCACAAGCAATTGACAACGAAAGGCGCGTTGGGTAAATTGTGACGCATAACAGAATATCCGAATATCAGGTTAAACCGAGCAGACGAAGTTCCAAGACAAATAATGCGGATACGTTCAGATATGATATGTGCTGCATGTTTCTATCTGTATCAACGCATTAAAGATAATTTTTTCTTCTTTCTCAACTTTAATAATGATATTAGTCCTTTCTGAAGCGATTCAACTTAATGTAACTTTTTTCAGATAATTTCGTTGATTGTCAGTTTCTCTTCGACATAAATGAATTAAGAAAAAAAAGTAAATTGCCATTATTATTTTCATTCTATTGGGTTCAATAGCTAATAATTTGGATAATTCTTGGTGCCTGTGATCCGATGGAGCGATTTTACAGGTTTTTCAGCTAAGGAGACATAAGGCAATCAGAATGATCGGGCAATGAACCCCGAGGTGATTGATTGGCCAGCCGTCAGTGGAGTCTTACTCACACTCCTGATAGTGACTGTTAACATTATATGATAAAGTGTTATGCGTGTTTGCACATAACGAGTCATTATTGTACATAAATCTCATCCAATGAACAAACAACAGTGACGAAAGAATCTAGGCTATTAATGCACAAGTAGAATTATGAACGATATTAATGCTGGAAAAAGTTTTAGTTCTTTATGGCTGATTTGAGTAGAAGATTGTAAATGATTACGTTACTGGTCACTAAGAGGACGTGACGGCCGAATACGTTGTGGCGAGGGTCCCAGAGTGCCCGGTTCGGAACGTGGTGGGTTCGATTCCAATCTGGGTCGGTTAATACTTATTTCGGTGGCGATCCCGCGAAATGAATCTTGACACTCCCACTCTGGTTAGTACGCGGCGGTGACGTAAAAGTAGCCGTCAAGGATTGGCAAAAAGTACCATAAGGGCCACTTGCCGGACTAGTTTCCTCCACCAATACCAGTACTGGCACTAATCCTAAACAGATTTTAAGGAATAATCATTATTTATAGATCTTAATAGAGTCTTTCCCAATTTCAAATTCAGTTCTATTTTAGGTGAGAATTTTAAAAGTAATCTCAAATTCAGATAATATTTTACTTTAAATTTTTCAGTTATATTATTTCCTCAGCTCCCCAATGTGGGAGAAATTTGGTGATAAGTAAACAAACAAATTTTCCAAATCTCAATTAATTTAAAGAATCTATGATTGCTTAAGGTCGAAAAGATAATTAAAAAAAAAGACTTTTGTCGAGGTTTTCTATTTTCAAGTATACACAAGTTGTTCTTTTAAGCTGCAGAGTCGCTTTGGACGTAACTTAAAGTGTAGCTGTTAGTATGGACTCGTGAAGAAACTGGGGTTTCGATTAACATTTTCTTAGAAGGAGGCATATTCATATAACAATTATAACCTAACGATAATTCGAGTAACTCAAAACCGATCTTAACTCTAAGCCTTAATTTTTTTTTTATTATGATTATTTTATTTTTTTATATCTAGAATACCATATAATCGAAGTGGTTTAAACTCAAGCTTTATTTTTTTCCTTATCGGTTCCATAGCTCTTCCCAGAACCCTCAGTTCATTTATCTTTTATGATTAATCACGAATCTCTTAGGATTAGATTTAACGTGAAAAAAGCACTTTATATCGATATGAAATATTTTTGTATTCATGTTTCCCATAATTGTTTTTGATTATAATTTTAATATAAAACATATTACTTACTTCTCCGTCAAACTATGGAGTTCATTCCGATGAAATGTTCTGTGGTCATTTTCCATAATATCGGTAATCAAAAACTTAAAAACTGATTAGAAAAAAAAATTCAATTCATAACTTTAATAAAAAAAATTGGAATTTGGAGAGAATTTTGAACAGGATTCTATTTAAATATTTATTTAATTTAAGTATTTTGGAAAGCTTAAATACAGTTGTAAAACCAGAAAGTAGTTTTATAAATAAAAGTTTGGGATGATTTTATTTTCGGTAGTTTTGAGGGCCTTATAAAATTTTATTAAAACTTACTTTACTTTGGGTGAATCGTAAAACCTTAATGATCACGACACGTTTGACGAAATACTTTGATTAACCTCAACGACAAGTTGTTAGCCTTTCCTAACCAAGATCATCTTAAGATTTAAATCTTTGAGTTCTTCACCTAATTAACTCGTATAGGTGACATTCCGATTTACGAGCTTTTAACCATGCAATAAAATTATTAGGAATGAGAATTATTGAGCCAAAACCATCTTGTCAAAGTAATTAGCCTATATTTCTAATCATTTCTAATAATAATTAGCACTCTAACCGAATAATCAGAAATTTAAACCTCTAAATTCAAAATGATAAACGACTGTCGAGTGTACATAAAAGAGAAATCAGGGAACAATCCAAGAGTCGCTAAGAGGAGAAAGATTTTATTATTATCAACACCTGAAAGGTCTGAACTCTAATCAAGAAAAATCGACAGAACTTCATTAACTTTTTTCACCCCTTAATGCAGAACGATTTGGAGAAAAAACGCTGGGCTAAGCGCCTTCCGATAAAGTGTGGTAAAAAAAAACTCAGTTGGAAGCTGTAAAGATAATGCTCATTTGTTGACGAAGACTGGTTTTTTATCTGATACAGATGGTATCTCCAGTCTGGGTCTCCTCAGTGCGGAGGAGGCAGAACACGGAAGTTCAAATAGGGTGGCTCGTTCATCTTGTAAGGATCCTATCACAGGCTAATATAAATGCATGACAGAAAAAAAAAAACCTATGTTAATGTTATATCACAGATATGCTACGGTCTACCTTGGACTTAAAAAACAAAACACAAGGGATGCTTGTACCTCATAAAAGAGAAAAATACATCTTTATATAAAGCCTATGTTTTTATAACCGCTATCTTTTCGCTTCTTATTAAAGATTAAAAAAAGATTGCTGTAATTATGAAAAAAATAAAATAAACTTTAAAAATAATATAAAAATGCACTAAAAATCTAATATCATTATTTAAACTTCAAAACTGAAAAAAAAACTTATTGTTTAAAGATAATAACTAACAGTTTTTTAAATAATTATCTGGGCATATATAATATACTTTCATTTACAATGCTGATAAATATAGACAAAAATGAACTTAGCAAATTAATCAAGGAATGAATTATTCATTTTTTATTTGGTTTTAAGATAAATAATTTTGTTTATAAATCTATTTTTAATCGTAAATAAAAAAATGTTTTTAGAATATGAACAAGTCCATGATATGTGATTGTACACTAAATTTTCGTAAAACATTACCCGGAATACTGAAAAAATGTTCGTTCTCAAAAGGGTACGCACTTGAATCTAGCAAAACAACTCGCACCAACGTGAGCGATGCTTATATGCTATTAGAAATTGTTTATTAAGTTCAAGTAGTGAAATCTGTTTAAAAGTAAAATTTAAAAAAAAAGATACAAAATTTATAATTGGATTAATAACCAACTAGTCGAGGTTTCGGCATTCAATGCATTTGGATTTCTAAAACATTACAGTTAAATCATTTTATTTAATACATGCTTTTTAGAATAATTTGTCAGCGCTTATAACCATGTGAGTGCTAACGTAACAGTACTGTTTAGTTTGGTGACTGCGAGAAATGCGCTAGCCTGCATTTGGTATTCAAGTTACCTATCACATGCAATGCCGCATAACTTCATTTCTTAATGTATAGATTCAACGTGGATGTATACAGGTTTCTCCAGAGAGAACTGGCCCCCTCCCGCAAGCACTTGTCATGCACCTCTCAAAAATGTTTGAAAAAGAAATACTAAAAAATTAAATCAACAAAAACGAAAGTATTTGGTGAGCTACGTCTATGGTGTCAACTTCCAAGTACATAGGCGTATATAGCTAGGTGTCTGCGGTGAACAGGAGGAGAACTGCCGGGCTTCTAAAGGATCTACTCCTTCTCCTCCCCTAGAAAATTTGGTTAGCTACACCAGTGGTATTCAATAATAAGATTCAACTTACATGTTATAGTCTTGATAATACCCGAAACGGCAAAACGTCGACTCATTAATAACGATGAATTAACTTTAAAATAATGGACTTTATTCTCGGCAAATGAATGATAAGCGTTACTATTAAAACAACGTAACAATAAACTGTTTTTTTTTTTTTTTATTACTTATCAAAATGCAATTTATTTAAATTGTGTGGTGACTCATGACTAAAATTCGCTTCCAGTGAGAACCTTTGGTCTACACTTTAATCCGCCCTATTGCTACAAAATAATAGTCAGTGGAGGTATAGAAACAGGATGTTGAATGGCAGAGAGAGTTATGTAAGCTGAAATATTTACAGGTAGGATGTTTATAAACAGTTGTGGCAAATAAACACTACTCTCCGATCAAAGAAATCATTTCGGAAACAAATAAGCTGGAAAGGGGTCAGCCGCCGTGTATTCAGTCTAAATATAAGGCTCACCTCCGGTAGCTGCAGCAGCCACGGATAAAAGGAACCACATCGCGGTGAAAGGGGCAATGAACAGAGAAAAAGCGGTTCCGAGGATCCCATGCCTTCCACCTATTGCCGCGGTACTCAGCTCTTGAAGATATTGTTCTCTCAGAGTAATGATGGAAGCGTTACCGATATCGAGTTTGCTAGAGACGAGCAACATGAATCGCGTTTGTTTCTTAGATTTGTAAGATGAAGAATGAAGTGTCATTTATTAATTACTTCCACAATTACTCAAGGTTACAGACTTATGGTCATCATCTACCAAAAATTACTAATTTACCGAATAGAACATTGAAAATTATAAGCAATAACAGTAGTAAATCAGCAAATCTAAATAAAGTTACTACTCTATTACCTAAATTATTCTAAATAAAATTGTGGTAGTATAGCATATTTATAAAATTGTACTCAAATTTATAAATATCAATTCATTTAGAACAGAAAGAAAATGCACAGAAAATACTTAATATATGAGATTGAATGAACCACAATTTAACAACAGATACAGGAAACGATCTTTAAACCATATATTTGTTTGACCGTAAATCAGCGTAACGGTATTGATCAAATATTTACCTATGAATTTTCTATTTCCCAAATCTAATAATATCGGGCTCATTACATTTCGAACAAATCTAGGTCCATATCCCTATAATATTATTATACCTTATGTAGTATTATTGTATGTAGTATTATTTATATTCTACATTATTTATTCTATTATATTTAAAAAAATCTTTTTGCATAGAACATTAAATGTATACCTATTATTATTTTTTCTATTAATTAATTATACATTATTATTTTCATTTTTCTGTGTTCTTTATCTTGCCATTTTAAATTCTTATTCTTTTCTTCCACTTAATTAAGTATAATTCTTTAACAAATATATATAATTGTTAGAGCACTATTTATGATTAACTTCATGTGATTAACCTTTCATGTATGAATTTTATTAACCACGGCAGCCTCAGAAACTAATTAAAATTAAAAAAAATACTGTATTTTATTTTTGTAATTTTTACGAGTTTATTCTTGGCACTGACCACAGGACTGTTACACCTCGTCGAGTAGAATTGTTATTCTTTTTTCAACAAACTCTATTCTATTCAGTTCAGATAACCAGCCATTCAAAATGTATCTTTTTGGAAATATTAGTAAATTCATCAGTTTCAGTAGAGACCAAAAATGAAAAAAACAAAAAAACAAATATCGTTCTATAATCGTCACCAATTGTTCTCCAAAATTTCAGGTAAAACTTCATGCGTATGTGCATGTTCAGAACCTTGAAAAACATAAAGATTTTTCTAGATTGGTAAATCAAATCGATTTTAATTCAATTTTGGAGTAACGTTCATATCTATTTAATTCCATACGCAAGTACTGAAAATTTTTTGGTTCATAACATGCAGAGAAATTATTTGAAAAAAAAACAATAATATTTTGCTTTCGCCGTTTAAAATATTAATAATAATATTCTTTCCCTGAGATTTCAAATAAAAAATCAGCCCAGAAAAAACCTCAGATCGGCATAAAAAATGGTACAAACATATTTATAGTATTTTTCTTCATATTTTAAATGATTGAAAACAATATTTTTATATGATTGTTTATCTTATATTCCAAAAACAAGGGAACTGAGTTCGTTTCATTTATTGTGTACGTTTTTAATAAAATAAGAATATAAAAATCCTAATGCGTAAGCAGAACAAAAATGTAGGTACGTAAAAAAAAAAATATTGAACCCGGGCAAATAAAAATGTTTGCTAAAAATTCTGAATTGACAAAATGAAGAGATACTTAAGTGAACAAGTTATTACAGAAGTGTGTACTTAGAACGGATTCAGATTATTTTTTTGTAATTTTCAAATATTTTTTGGGGTATTTACTAGTTCGTTTTATAGCTACTTGTTTTGTTAAACTACTGAGGATTATAAAAGGGTCATGTTATGGCTTAATGGTTACATTTTAGGCTATGAACCACAGAGACACAGATAAAAAACCTAGGACATTGTATTTTTTTTTTTCATGTAGTTTGGTCTTCAATTACGCCTGAATCCCTTCATGATGATAATTGACTTATTGCTTGGATAAATAAAGAGCGCCTATAGGAAAATAAACCGCTTTTACATAAACATCCAATAAGGGTCTTTTATGATGCCAGTAACTTCAAGATAAATAATAATGAATTATACTAATTAATCATGAATATTTCTTTATCTACTTATAAAAATTATATTGATATTATGTTCCCATACAATATAATACAACGATTATGTAATGGAACGATGGAAGAGGATTAGTAATAAACCAAAAATTTTAAAATATATTAAAATAAAAAATTTCGAAAGTGAAATTGTTTATGAAAAAAAAAAAATTGGTAACAAAGAATTTCCATTGAGTTATCGGTTATTATCATATGTTGTTTTATTGATATGTTCCCTTCAATCCTCTCACGATTTTTCTTGATTTCTTAAAAAATTTCGAGTCCTTTTTTTTGCTCCATATATAAGATTTTCAACCGAAATTTCACTAAACGATATTTTTAAAAAACAATTGTCAACATGATTTTATTTAATTTCCGGAACGGATAGTGTTATTCCTGCGGTTGATGAAGATTAAGAAAACAAACATATGTTTTATTCAAATATGTCTTCCGGCACAGTGAAGGTTATTCCCAGACCAACATCAAAGAGGATTCTATTATAAATTCCAAGTTCACAGGGAATATCAATTATGCATTATTCCCATCACGATGCACATGCATGCTATGCACCGATGTTATTGCAAAGTATTTTCGAATTCTGAAACGTGTCCTTGGATAGCAATGGCATCCGTATCCGAAGGAAAAGATTTGTCCAATCTCAACTCCAAAATGTAAATAATGAGAACATACACATACTTTTATCACTTTTAAAATATTGTGTTGAGAGCCGAAGGAATATTCATGAAGTAATTGTATTATTATAAATTTATTTAATATCTGTTCAGCTCAGGTTTTAGTATAAGCGATTAATAATCAGAAATAATAAAATAATATCATTAATTTACACTAATAATATTATTAATAACAGTACATTGATAATATGATACAAATTCGCAATCGAGAACTTCTGTTCCCTTTTCATTTTTGTAAGAGAAACATTATAAATTTCCGAAGAAGTGCATCATGTTATCCATAATAAATAACTGTAATAAATCTATAACATACTGCGGGCTATTCTTGCTGTTCATGAACTTCGCAACATCATGCTTGAATGATACACAAGCGGCTCCCTTATTCAAAGTTGTAATGGAACATCATTTTTCGGATGTGAGGACCAATAAACAGGAATATGATAAATGAAGAAACTTCTAACAGAGATACTTTAAACATCATCCATCTTCGGGAAAAGATTTCTGAAACTGTTCCATTAAGCATAATCGTATGTATTGGGATATTTCTCTGAATATAATAGATTCTCGCTATTCAGTCGTTAATATTATCTTATAATTCGTTTGCATAATATGAAAATTTTTAAAAGTCTCTTTAAAGTGTCTTTATATTTTTTAAAAATATAGGATGAAAGGGTTGGTCAACTCTCGGGATCAGGACATTATAAGTACCCTACTAAGGTACACTCATAATATACAAAGTAAGATGACGCTTCAATGGTTATGGGTAAAACCTGGTGGTTAAGCATGATAACAACCACTTCAACTTTTTGAATAAGATCAATAAACAGTACTTCCTTATCAATTACCGAATCCCACAACCCTCATTTTATTTTTTCATTCTGATCTAGCACACAAATATACACTCGAATAACGCAAATCCATTTAATTTTTTTTTTTTATCGTAGGCTAGTGTTTTTTTTTATTCCAAGGTAATGCAACCATCATTATACAGTTCATAGGCGACAAAGGTCAATTTATAGCAGACATATTTCCTGGGTGTATAATAACTACCTTCAATTCTACCAAACATTTGAGAGCAATAAGAAATCTCTTATTTCTTGAATTTTAAAGAGTATCCGTCAATCGACAACCATTTGATAATAAGTGTTGAGATACTTAACGTGGGTGTGAAGTATAAAATTTATATAACCTTGAATACAAATGGTATTAGAACTTAAGAACTGTTGCCATGTGCATTTGACCTGCAACCACTCTCCTTATCCATGTTCTCTAAGATTTATGAAACTCATAAACTTGCACTGCAAAGCTTCAATGAAAATTGACTCAACAAGCAACAATTTATTCGATCACTCTGCGCATGTTATTGATTAGGTTAGAATATCTTTTCCGGGACTCTGCTATGACGATAAGAGTAAAAATAGTCAATCATGAGATAGGAAAAGTAAACCTTTTTAACTCGCTTTGATCCGGTGTATATGAGGTAAATAATTTTTTTCTCAGTCGACTGAGATTATCATTTATTTTAAACACTGTTTTAAACTTTAAAACCACTTATGCAAAAAGTTTCTCCTGAAAAAGTTTTATTTGTAGAGGATTTGAATTTGGAACTTAAATGTTTTTCTCACCTATCTCGTGATGAGTAAAAATTTAATTGGAAACTGGAAGTGGTAAACAAATTGTTATTCATGAAATTTTCTAGACATTAAAAGTCAAATTTAATTAATAATTTTGTTTTGAGAATTAATTGATCTGAAGTAGCTACTTGCCATTATGAAAATTTTTAAGTAGTACGCCATTACAATAATAATAATTACAATATCAATTAAAATTTCACATGAACTATTTGAACCTAATATTAATTCGTGGAAGAGTGATAAATAATTAGAACAAGGTCCGACAAGCATCTAGTATATAAGGTTAATACGCCTGGGACATTATTATGCCTAATAAAATTATAAAATAATTTTATACTAACACGTATACGAAAAATATTTTAACAAATCTAAACATAATTATCAGGACAAAAATAAAAACTGCTGGAAGACAAGTAATACTCCTAGAAAATAAATCTCTTATATTTTCAGAAAAAAATCAATTCCTAACTCCAAAAGAAATAATAAAAAAATAAATCGAATAAATACAGTATGCAAACGTTGGTTATAATTAACATCTTACATAAAAATTCATATGCACGATTATTACATAACCTAATGCCACGTTTATACAACGTTAATGAAAATTACACAATACTATTTTCCTTTTTTGGAAAACTTAAAGACCAAGATCTTTCTAAAATGTATTTAGAGAGAAATCTAGAGCTTTCAAGTATCACCTTGTGTCATCTTCACAGTAGGGGATAATGCTCTCACCGAAGAAGAAACCCGGACGAATTATAATTGGGATAGATTAGTCTGTCATGGCTGCTTTTGGGTGAGAGTATTTTTACAGGAGAGCTCTCTAAGAGATATTCCTTATCGAAAGTCGGCAGTAATGTGTTATAAATAAAATTTTAGAAGACCAATTTGCTAAGTAGGTTACTCCTATTAAACCTGTTAATTGCAAGCACCCTAGAAGTTGCGAAATTAAAAATTCAACTTTCAATTTTTAATTTATTTGTTTGATTGTACCATTTAAGAGGAAATATGGCAGCATTTAATAATGCTTACATACTGCAATGTTGATATAGAACAAGGAAACGAGGAAATAAATTACATCGAGAATCTCCTGTTTCAGCAATATTAAGTTATGAATCATTCCCATTCGCCAGACACACTTAATTATAGCTACTTGGTTTATTCTAATGCACATACCATGATTGATTTTATAAAAATGATTGAACTATCAAACACACAAGGCTAAATTGGACGAGGCGTGCAGCTCGAAATGGTCCTACAGAATTAACAGAGATCAAAAACCAGAAACTGAAAAGAGTAAACATACTACACAACAAAAATATGTCATGCATTGAATTTATAGAATAATTAGCTGTACAAAGTTGGAGCAGGTTGTTTGATACAGTCCAATCTAAAAGGTCTACAGAACCGAAAGAAAAAAATAAATTATACACATAATTTACAACATTAGTTATATATTTTAAGAATTTACAAGTGAATAGTGTTTAAAAAAAAAAATATGAAACCAAACAACATTAATTTTCTGCGTTTAACTGTAAATATAATTAGTTTGGTAATGGAGCTAAAACATAAATAGAATATAAAAGATAAATAAATTGATATTCTAAAATTAAGTCTCTAAAATGCCGGTAAAAACTAACCAGTCAACTATTCAGGCATCATCAGGACATACAAAAAAATCACATCTGTGAAAATAAAATACAGCACATCTCACATCTCTCGACCAAAAAGACGCATCGACCAGATACAGCCCATCATTCCCAGACATTCAATCACATACTGAAGGTAAAAGGAGGTAACATAAAAACAGCTCTATTAAGATTATCCTCTTAGTTAATTTTATTTCGTTGTCAGCCTGCAAATGTCTTATTTTGGTTGTCCGAGTTTTCTTTATTAATTTTTAAATACTTTTAAAAAAGAATCTGTCATGATAGAAAATTACTTCGCAATATAAAAAAAGCCATATGGTCGCACAGGAACTGACGAGTTGAATTGTATTGTCTCTGTCCTCGACGGCCTACCTCAAGGAAGACGACGACTGACAACTGTCCAGATTTATATCTTCGCCTTCATTACTGAAAGACTTGAACACTTCCTTGGTCCCATTTGCGATATATTTCCAATTTTAATTTTTTTTTTTTTTCCAGCACACTTTTTATAATCTTGATATTCACGTTTCATAAATATGCCCGACCACTGTTTTTGTGGCCCGAACACCTTAAGCCAAAATAGGGATTAATTTCATAAATCATTTTTTTTAATAATAGTCGTGAGTCTGTAATGCAGCATCCTGGAGCGAGACGAGGCCTACCCACCCAGTGGCGTAACTAAGAATGACTGCGCCCCAATGCAAGCATTTTTTTACCCTCCCCCACCTCCTTCCAGTAAAAATAACCAACTTTATCCTTAGCAACGTACAACTTCACCTCTCAAAATTTTTCAAACTCACTCCTAAACGTACTATACAGAACATAATTACGTTCACGTAAAATAAATAAACAATCCTTTAAAAAAAAGGCTTACGTATTAAGCAGTCGGCCATATGGTCTGTTAGTTCCACTTATAACTTGCACAGTAACCTTTGTTATTAGGTATCTGTTTTGTTTATTAATATAGTTTTTTGTATTAATAAGCTGTTTGTTAATAAATTGTTTATTGATAAGTCCTTTTTTTAATTAATTTATTTATTTTGCTTGTATTAAAAATGATAAAGATAATTATCTTCCTAAAAATTGAGTAAAGTATTTTCAAGTCTTGGAATAATTCCATCGAAGAAAATCTGAGGGAATAGGTATGATATTTTCATTACATAAATAACTAAATTTAAATTAATGCAAGGCTCTGACCTCAACTGAAAAGATACAGTGGGGTTTCTTTTATATTCAGAGCGAGCGGAAGTGGACAGTATCAATCTAATTAAAGTAGTAATAATTTTAATAATTCTTATAAATATGAATTTTTTAATACCAACTCATAAATTCAAAGTTTTGGGATTATTCCATTTTGGTTTAATAAACAAAATTTTAGAAATGAAAAATAATTAAAATTTATTATTCTTATTTTTATCTATATTGGGAAGTCCTCAGGAACATTTCATAGAATCATTGTTGAAAATGACTTCCAAATAATATGTTTCTTCTGTTACTCATATTAATAACAATTGCAAGGTTTCGGGGACATTGTCTAAAATTTTATGAGAAATCTTTTAACTCCGTTACATGAATTCTCATAAATACGAAGAAGAATATAGATGTTGCAGAGTCAGGTTATGACCGACTACAACAAACCAAACGGTCGAACGCTTAATCCGTAAGTACAAAAACAAATTTCATTTAGCTGAAATGTTTTCCAATATATCCGGTTATACACTGCGTCCCTCTCCCGCTGAATAATTAAATGTATGGACTTTAAACGGTACTTTTTAACAGTTAAATATATGTAATTAGATGTATGTAATGTAATATAATACGGATGTTAGTTGAAGTATAATCCTTCCCGATTAAAATAAAGTTTGGAGCAGCAAGACTGCGGTACTCGGAAGGTCCGACCCACCAGAACGAGAGGGAACTGTCTGGCTTCCAAAAAAAAAGGTAAATAAATAGCCGAGGAGATAGCAGACACCGCGGCCGGGCCGTTGCTCCTGGATCTGATATAATGGCTACCGTTTTCACCTAATTCCTCTTGGCCATTGTCAGAAGAGCAGAGGCAGCCAATGAATTATAGAGAAATAATGGAGAACCTACTGGAGAAACCGCGGTCGCTAGCGCCTGCTAGAGAAAGTGTCTCGACAATGGAGCCGGCTCCACAGCCACTTGTGCATTGTGGTCATACCATCGCAGCCTCCAAGAGAGTGCAATTAAATATGCATTAAGCTCAATATAATTAGTCAAGTACTTTTATGAAGCAAATACAACCAGGTGCAAAGATTATTTAAGAGACCCATTAGATTTCAGATAATATAAAAATATAAATAAACTTAAAACAAATAAAGCACTTTGAAATATATTATATTTCTATATGTTGGTTTATTATTTTCAAAGGAATCTTTGTAACCGCCGAAGAAAACAAAATTTAATCTCTCCACAAAATTTGATGTTTATACGTAGAACCCAAAAATTGAATTTAAAAAAAATCCTTCCGGCCGCAGCTTAGTTTAGACCGTTTTTTTGTTGTTGTTTTTTTAAATAGATTTGGCACCAAAGTCACAGATCACCTCCGGGTGATCCTTGGAACTCGATTTTATCATAAACAGTTTTGTCCTAAAATAACGACCGATTAAAGGTTTCCATATCTCAGCTATTTATGAAGATAGAGGGAAAATATAAAGTGTTTTGGAATCATTACATCAAGGCCTTTAAAAAATTATAAAATTAATTGAATATATTCATTACAGATTAAGTAACTTTATAATTATTGAAAAAATAACTGTATGGAAATAAAAATCATAGTGTAATAATTTGCATATTTTTTTTTACTTACCATTATAGATCATCATTACATGAAAAATTCGCAAATGGTTCAATTTTATGGTATATTTTATTTATATTGCTATACCTGTATATGAATTTCAAATAAGTCCCTTTAATGAAATCGTTTAAGCACTTTGCAATTTATTATTTAAGCACTTTTGTATTTTGGATTATTATTTATTATTGTTTTGGTTAATCGACCTTGAAAACAAAAAAAAAAAAAAATTCAAAATTTGAGGTTTTACGTTTAAAGGAACTTATAATTTAATAATTAAATTTAAAAATTCTGTCTGTCCGCCACTTTTTTCCGAGACTACTAAGCCGATTTTTTTTTTTATTTAAGCACCAAGTCATAGGCAACCCTGAGATGAGCCTCGGAACTCGGTATGCATTTCTATATTTCTAAATTTATATACCATCATGGACTTATAAGCAATACCAAGTTCTCTCCGAACAATACAAGCAGTGCCGGACCGTATAGTATAGTATATCGCAGTGCCGGAAGGGTAGAGGGCAAACTTTAATTGATACTTTTAGGCTCTGAGAAATTTCAGACTCAAGACTTAGTGTATAGAATCTTCCAATTGTATCCTCTCAGTTCTAATAATAAGAGTTATCATAGATCTAAATACATGTAAAACACCTGCAATCAAAAAGCGGTAGGTACCATTCAATATTTCCCGTTTGAAATGGGAGACACGAGACAATGAGACAATTGTTAGACAATGTTGAGCATTGTTTCTAGTGTGGACGTCTCAGATGGGAAAGTCTCAAGTTATTCTCTTTGAACTTCCTCCAGCCGATTTATTTGTTTTTAATCATCATGACGTTGTCTACAGAGAAAGTGTTATTTATTGGAGATTTTCACATAGACTAAACTAATCACATAAACTAAAAAAATATAATGTGTTCGTAATTATAATATAACTGCAACCGTGACAAGGACCTTCACAAAATTGTCCCGCATCCTCCAACGCCTCTTTCATTTCTTTTTAACCCATAATTAGAACTGCGATCCCAACTAGGTCAGCCATACATAGCAACTTATACTTATAACAAATTTTTATTTATTTTTTCAAAACCGACAACAGATTCAAATTCCTCAAATTAAAAAGACATTATGGAATCAATTTTAATCGTAAAAAAAATAAATATTTTTTTTATACTCGATCGTTTAATTTTTTTTTTCCGTTTATGACAAATGATTTTTTTTTTGGTGAAGTAAATAAGGTAGATCAGTTCTACGAGAAGTGTTGGTTATGAAATTAATAATGGAAACCCTTAATATCTTGGCGGTAAGTGATAGAGAGTTAACAGTAGCTGCCTCAATCTATAGCTAAGGAGAGCTAATGTGCTGGGCAGGTTGCCAAGAATACAATCAAAGAATAGTTGAAATTTTTATTGGAGAGGGGAATGAAAGAAAAGGCGGCAAAATTAAGCTTATCTCCCTCCTCTCCCCAGGAAAATATCCTAGATCCGGCCCAGAATACAAGAATTACTTCCTCAACTACCTAAAGTAAATTAACTCATTTCAGGGAATTTTTTTTATTTTTTTATTTCATTAACCTTATTTACCTTAACTACTTGACTGTTTTCGATTAAATTTGGCAAAGAATGGCTAGAGCAGACTGAGGCTCGATAACCATTATTCTACCGAGGAAAAATGGAAACAGTGAAAGGATAAGCTTGTTACTATAAAAGTGATATTTTATTTTTGACAGAAAATATAATCTTTGATTATGAAATGTACGAATTTTTAAGATGTGCCTACTTTAAGTGAAGCTGCGATGTAAATAGTAATTCTCTAGCTTAATACATAATGAGGCGTGTTGAATAAAGTTTAAAAATATTTTTATAAAACATATGCCTAAAGCTTCCAATGTATTTTAATAACCGATACCCCACATTTGATTTTCGTAGCACATGGTCGGTTGTTTAGGACGCTTAGGAATATTGAACACTTATTTACAACACAGTAATTCTTTTTTTTTTTTTTAATCTGGACAAAAATAAAGAAGTAACTTTCAAAGTAACAAGCTAAATGATTTGGTCCAAGAAAGGGTCTTTCAAAAATGAAATAAACTAAAAGCATAACAGCATCGGCGCAGAACATGTAAATTATATTTAAATTAGAGATATTAACAGGACCGATTTATTATCCAACTTATTAAACATAAAGTCAGAAGACCCGTGACAAAGAACCAGGAAGCCGAGGGGTTTTTGTTTACTCCCGAGAAGCTTGAAGGTCGCTCTCGGCTGCTATTGCTCTGCTAAATGATAGTCGACAGAATTGGCTCTTTCTTAGGGCTTCTTGCTTTATCCTTGTAAGGGTTCAATTCGATACATGCAACATTCTAATTTACTGGTGATGCAGCAACAGGTCTAATGGAGTAGTTAAATATAATATTCCGTAAGTTTCCTAATTATCATCATTAAGCATACATTAAAGCAGACCGTCAAAGCACCAACATAACTTTTTCAAGTGGAGGTTTGTCACTAACTACATTGTAATATGATCTCATGATAATTACTTAGCATCTAATAAGTTTATATTTTATAAGAGGGAGGATATATTTTACATTCGCAGATTAGTTTTACAAGTCTTTTTTTCTCAAGTACCCGACCTGGACGAATTATAGTAATTAGTGTACAATATAGAACCACTAAATTTTCTCCGATCCAAAAGATCCGACTGTTTTTAAAAACGTGAACAATTTCTAAACCCTGTTCACTCTTTTAAACTACTGAAACATTTTTAATAGAACTTGGTAGTCAATCGTTGTGAATAGTGAGGTATAAGTAGAGGATCCGGCAATAATTCGATTTAAACACAAAATATCTGAAAAAATTGTCTAAAGATATAATGAGTATATAAAAACTGATTGTAAGGAGTTTCTGTGTTTCTTTGTTCTAAAAGATAATGTAAATAAATATCGGTTCACGCCTTGCCGATGCACCAATATCAGATATACACGAGGTTAAAGAAATGACAATAAATAACAGAAATAATAGATGTTAACATGCATCTAGATGAGAAAGCACATACCAAATGGACAAAAGTATAAAATAAAATAGTATTGTAGCTGAGTATTTTATAAGATGGGTTTTAACATACCAAAACAGCTGACCAAAAATAACTTTTAATTTTGAAGACTTAAGCCTATTGTGAAATATTCACACGGTGACTGAGGACAACCAAGGGCATCCTCAAGATGAGATGATAAAAGCTGCCTTTACTGACTGAGTCAGAACCAGAGCAAATAGGACTGGGACGTTGCGTAACTGCACTGCGACAGCTAACGGGAGGCTGCACCGCGAGCTTCTCACCTGTGGTCACCTGCATTCTGCACACCTGGTGTCCGATTAATCCTCCACTTAACGGCATCTGCCCATTCGCCTACTCTTTTTTAATCAATCGGCCAAAGCATAGGTATAGGGTTACGAGTAATCAGATATTTGCAAATAACAATAGTTACTCAATTGTAATAATAAAATCACAGTGAAAGGGTTCATTCTAATGTAAATCAGAATATGCCAACTTCAGCAAACTTTTTTCTAGGAACAAAAATTTGATATATTATTTATTTTTAATTATGCATTTGATTTGGAAGTCTAACTAGCGATAAAAAAGACCAACAAGTTACTGATCAAAAATATATCTTGGATCAGCACCTATAAAACGATGGCTGAAAATTCGTCAGAAAAAAAGGAGTTGTCATGTAGGTAGGAAGTTGAGCTTGTCTAAAGATAGGCTATATGGACCATCTGAAAAGGTAATCTAAGCAAAGAAAATAATGCAAAACATCGCAAGATCCATAGGCCATTATTTAGATAACTAATGAAAAGAAACAGATAGGCAATCTCAAGACGGGGTCTAGGTAGTTTGGTATTATATGTTATGATTTATTTTAATCATGTGTAAATATACACTATTCTTCAAAGACTGTGAGGAATGACTGCGCATTCGTGGATGTATGATATATAATCACATTTTTTTTTATTACATTAGATAGAAAAAAATAACTATACGAATTTTTCGAATATTATTTATAATATTTATTTCAAATATTACCATGTGTTTTATAGGCGAGTAGTTCAAAGTATTGCCGTATAAAACACAACATTTCTAGAAAGAATCTCTGAAAACGTAAACTATATTGATTATCATGTAAAATAATCGATATCGTGATTAATCAGAGTAGAACCAAAAGGAAAAAAAAAACATGTGACACTTTTACAAAAAAATGAAATAAAAACCTTCAATATGAAATATCTCCAGAAGTGCAGAGGATCAAGACGTTACTTTTGACAGTCGATTTTCCTTTCATTATGAATATAAAGATTATGGAAATTTAATTCATATATAACCTCATAGTTGTGTACATGTTCTTCAAAACGACATAGCTTGCCTTTGGGTTGGTCTTCTATTTGACATAAATCAATTTTGAGTAAAAGTGTTGACATATTTAAAATTAGGCACTTAGAAATATTCACAAGCTCACGAATGTAAACATGACACCTTAGGCAAAGCTATTTCGAGCCGCCAACATTATACTACCAAATATTCGTCCTTAAGTTTCGTAAGACACAAGCCGGTGAGAGCAACAGCTAAAGGTCGCCAACCCACTGGTTCGACCCCCGGTTAAAGTGAAGTATCTCTCCTCTCGATGGATTAATGTCCTCGGAATAATTTATCACCTGAGGGAAAATAAATAACACGGATCAAGGAGACATACATAGGCTGTCTAGGTTAGTCGGCCATGTCTGACAGACTGAGTGGGATGTAACAGTTTATTTTAAATAATTATATAGTTAATAAGATATAATATATTTAAAAAATCTTAAAAGCTAAAGTTTTGGATTATTGCCAATTGTCTACAGCACAGAAAAAAACAACCGAATTACCTTAGTTAAGGTACATCAAAAAAACACTCTTACACAGGACGAAATCCGTTAGATATCTCAAGATCAAGTACTTAAAGCTTGGATATAAGTAAAGTTTTCCGAGACACTTAGGTTTCCTAAAAAAATGTTTGCTAAACTTGTTTGTTTCAAGGAACTATGTCACATTCCTTTCTATTCCACAACAATATAACATCGTCATGTTTTCTTTCTTATATTACATTTATAGGTTGACTTACCTGTCCAAAATGCATGAGAAAAATGGTCGACTTTGGAATTCCTTGGTCTCTTGCTGTGGCACCAATTGTAAGTACAACGCCAAAATCATTAATTTTATATTAATTATCAAAATTATATTACTGCCTAATATAAACAGCAAACTGGTGACGAACATCGATTAAATTTTTCACCCTTAAAATAAAAAAAAAAAATGTTATTAAAATGAAAAACACTATATATTATCCTTGCAACTAAGAATGGTAAATAAATAATTCAATATCTCCTCTTAAGAACCAGGTTCACTTCATAATTTGGTGAATTCCAAACTCTGAAGTCATACATTTGCACAGTACACGTACGTCATTATCGATTTATTGTATAATGGGATTCATTATAAGGGTTAACTGTATCTATGTGAAAATAATAAGAATTTGAATTAAAAATTCAGAACAATGTGTGAAAGATTTGAATTGAGGAGATTTCCTTTTGAATGAGAAGTGAATACGATCCCATTCAAGAAGTTTACTATTACTCCATTTTCATTAATGTATTAAAAATAATCTGTAAGCATTTAATCTACGTTAATATAGATATATTTTTGAATATATTATGTGTAGTAAAATTAAAAAATATATATTAGATATCTCCTAATTATTTCACTAAAACTATAAATTAAAATGATTATAATCGTTTGAATGAAGGAGTTAATGAAGAATGAGACGGAGCGGAAGTGGGCTGGGCACAATCTGGAGCGGTGCCTCCTCAATCGGTCCCTGTAATCGAGGAGGCCTTGGCCTTTAGACAATCCAGCTCATATAGCAGACAATTATCACAACGGTCATTCATGAGTCTACCGCCCGCTGCTCGCAGTGCATACGTTTATTGAAGGACAGACATTCAGCAGAACACTGTATTATCGAAAAAATTACAATATTTTTATTTATTACTTTCAATAATGAACCTTTGTAATCAACCAATAAAAGAAACGTAGAATCCAAATATCGAATAAAACAAAATCTTTCCGCGGCTTTTCTTCGAGCCTACTGGACCGATTTTCTTGAGATTTGACACCAAAGTCATAAGGCACTCCAAGATGATCCTCGGAACTCGACATTAATATCCGTTATTTCGTTTTAAAATGGTGGCCGATTACAGATTTTATAAGTCCATAACTGGATTAGTTTTGAAGATGAAATCAATTTTCAATATTTATACAAAATCGAGGTAGAAAAAAAAAATTAAATCCCCTCAAAATTTGAGGTTTTACGTTTCAAGATACGTAGAATCCAACTTACTTATTTCGTTTTTGTTTTGGATTATCGATAGGCATTCAAATTTACAACAAAATAAAAAAAAAACATGGAAATCGAACCAATATTAGCAAAAATAAAGCGTACTAAACTTTTTTGACTAATTAATTTTTCGACGCACTTGACTTCTTGAGCTATCCTTTTCCATTTCTCCCTGCCCTGTTCACTCTCTTCCAATCGCGGACTATCAGCTTCCTCGCATATCTGTCCACTTCATCCTTTCCACTTTTCCTTTTCCCGCTGAAGTGCGCCTCAAACATTTTCCTCTGTATTCTGTCACCCTCCATTCTGACAACATGACGTGTCCTTTTTAGCCTACTTGCTTTGGTACAGTTTCTTTCGAATACTCTCAGTTTACGGCAATCATCTTGGGACAAACATCAAGGTTGCGCTCCATAAGTAATTACTTAAGTATCCACAGGTCTTATAAGAGATTTATGTAATTTTAATTTCGTTGCTTTGGACAACAGTAGGGACTTCAGAAGTTCCAGGTTTGCATAGCTGGCTCTAATACCTTTTTTTTGGCTATATATTTTTTTTTGCTAAACTTTGCAGACATGTTTTATAAAGTATTCTGCACAGGTTTCTATGTAAACCGGTTCATTTGAAAGATAATCTAATTGTCTGGGCTCTAAATCAAAGTGATAAGAAAAATCGTGTGAATGAACACATCATATATTTTTGAAATACAAATATTCGGAAATAATAAACCATTGTGTAATAATTTGCAGGCTTTTTACTTCCTTGTACCATGTAAAGGAAGTATTGTAATCGCGAAAATTTTCGGTTTTCAGACTTCAACAGAAATATCCATTTTGACCATCCCTGAATCGATTTTGACTAGTTTCGTCGTGGCGTCTGTACGTACGTACGTTCGTATCTCGCATAATCAAAAACGGTTTGCCGTAGAAAGTTGAAATTTTGTATTTAGGATTGTTGTAAAATCTAGTTGTGAACCTCCCTTTTTGGTCACTGCTTGATCACCGAAAGTGGTACTTTACTTGAAGGTCATAATTGATTTCCATCAAAAATCATATTAAAATACTATGCAAACCTTCTCAAATTTACTATTTATAAATTATATATTGATGTAAATAACATACTAGATTTTCGTCTAAATTGGAAAACCGGAAGCGGTACTTTACTTGAAGGTCATATTAGACTTTCATCAAAAATTGCATTAAAATATAATGTAAAACATCTCAAATTTGGTAAATAGGACTTTTATATCGATATAAATATATTTACTAGATTTTGGTTAAGATTCGTGAGCCGAAAAGGGTACTTTACTTGAAGGTCATAATAAGCTTACATCAAAAATTACATTTAAATTAAAAGAGAAATCATATGTTTCGGTAATAAAGTTACAAACGCAATTTGTATTCCAATACAATTAAACATTTTATTACTTGTTTCAAGTGTTAAAATTGAGTATAAAATACTAGTTTTATTGTATATGTGAGATCAACAAGTGTGCAGCATGAGAATAAGATATTAGTTATGTGGGTTTTTCCGCTTAAAATGCCGAAACTGTCCATTTCTAATGGTTTATCCAGTGATATTGACAGTTTTATTGTTGTCACGGAACATGAAGATATATCTAGGAAACTAGTTACCTACTGAAGGAAAACGAAATATAATAACGGAATGAGACCTCCATTAACAAGAGTGTGTGTTTTTGTGTATGTGTGTGTCAATAGATGAATGTCGGGACGCCGAGTGTCGTTTTTACTGCAATCTTCGGAAACTAGTAACCAAATTCAGTATCACTTTTTGAGCCACGGATTTATAATTTAATAAGCGTACAAGGATGTCCGCTGATTTAAGTCATGTGTTGCCCACATCAGATATTTTTATTTTACTAACATATCCTCACATGTCGATAAGCCTTTGACCTTTAACGGATGAGATATAAATTGATATAATTGGTACGTCAGGCACGTGGAGGTAATCACCCATGGTCACCTACTTAAAAAGCGAATTTTAAAAGGATTTTATTCTAGAAGATCTCAACATAGGAGATCTCTTCTTTTCAGCCTCCTCCGGGTATTTTCTCGCATATGTATAATTTTTGCATATAGGCCATGCTTTATATAATTTGTCATGCTTATAAAGTTTGACATGAAATCATGTATATAAAGTGTGAATGTGAGCTTGTACTATGGTGCTTTTCCAATTCCAATAAAAATGTATAATATTTAAAGTATGGAAATCTATTTTATTTAAGGTGTAGGATACACCTTTTTTAAAACAGTTTGATGGTTTAGTTATTGCTAAGGAAGGAAAAAGTTTTTTCGATATATCAAATAAAAATGTTAAGAAATAACTTTCAAGATAAATTCAATAATCTCAACTAGAGATTATACTGAATGGCCTTGCATCTACCGTAGAAAGGACACCAAGTGATATAAGCGATCCAAAATAAGTTTTTTGAAAATTGAATTGATGTAGTCTTAAACCATACCGCTTTTCTTAATAGCTTAGGTACTTACTAAATGTTGCCACATTTCGTCTACACATTCACAAGCTATGCAGCTCCATCCGATTCGATATGCACACACTGTACTACGCCCATTAAATAATCATCAGCGTAAATGGGCGTAGAAAAAGTAACGAATAGAAACGAATAGAAAAAAGAAACGAAAAAAAAACTACAGGAATGAGAAATATCGTAATTACCTCCGAAGGTCACTCCACAGCCTGCCTGATATCAGTGAGCATTTATGAATAATGCAAAATGGGTGCCATTGCGGTTTGAATGCAGTCTTTGCGATTCTTTTCAATACTAGCCACGTCTAACGAAAATATTTGTCTTTTATTTCAATTTCATAAAAAAAATAAAACTAGTTGTATTGTAAGACAATTTTAAAAGCTTGGCAAACGGAATGGTATATGAAATGGTTTAGAGAATTTATGAACTGCATGCCTCTATCAATAACAACAATAATAACTAGTATTCAAAATTCGAGGCAGAGAAACAAATAATAAAATTTGCAAATTTATATGTGTGAGTATGTGACAGTATCTCTAACTCAATCCAGCATTCTAAAGTTTGCAAATGAGACGGAAATCAGATTTGAATTCACACAATGAGTGAGTTTAACGCTTACGGAGGAAAAATATGGATCTATCCATAATATAGGAATCTCATATGATCGTATCTATTATTAATACTTGAGTAGCGTAGGATCAAAAGTAATTATCTCAACTTTTTGAAGAAATCTAGGTAACAGTTATTTAATGAATTTTTCGTGCTGTTTTTAATGATGTGGTTTATTATGATGAATACCTGCAATATCATACCGCAAAATAATCATTTTGGTAGGATCAAAACGAAAGACCATCTCCTCGAGTTGATCAGGTTCAATTGATTAATCCAGACTTAATAAATCCTTGTAAAGAAGTTTCTTTAAGAAATTTAAAAATCGGTGATCTAGAAAATATTTTAGACAAACATTGACGCAAAACAAATTTACAAATTAAGATATGAGAATGTGTCAGTATCTCTGATTCAATCCAGGATTCTGAATTTTGAATCAGATTTGAATTCACACAATGAATTTCTATACAATAAATGAGCTTAACACTTACGGGAAAAAAAAAATCGGGTTGTTACTGTGGTTGAAAACAGCATGTTTTGTTTTGTAAAGTTTTAAATTGTTACAGCTAACAATCTTGTGATGTATATTAATATTAGGTGTATTTTTTTATCCTAAATTTATTAATTTGCTTATTAAATTATGCATTTTTATTAAAAACATGTAATTGTTTATGTAAAGCCCATTAAATATATTTTATAGAGAAGACTGGGATAATGGGAGTCAAGGGGTAATCATAGTCACTAGGGTCTAGCTCAGGGTTAATTGTTTATTCCATGATGTTCTTATAAAATTAAATGGGTCATAAAATTTTCAAATTTAGTCCGTTCTATGACATAAAAAGTGGTCAGTGATAATTATTTGTATACGCAACATTACAATTGAGTCTCAAGAAATCCAATCAAGTTGTAATCTGGAACCGCAAAAATAATAAATAAAGTTGACATAATTTTCCCCATAAGTACAATTCCTGAAGGTCAAGAATCATTATGAATTGCAAAGTATTACCGATTAAGTAGAGCAAATCAAGTAGGCTTATATGAATAACGATGTAAAATTAAATCGATGACCTCATTTTTTTCTGAGAAAGGAGCTATTCCTTCTCTTATTCAGTTAGTATTCGTTGAAAATTTGTATATTTTATATCCTCCACCTTCGTAATGATCCCAGACGAACAATTAAGACCCACGACAATAAGGGGCTTTGGCAGATCGACCAAGAACCAGCTGCCAGAAGACCTCGAGTGACCTACAACTTTCATAACGGGCCCGCGGCGCCAGAGCGAGCCAGCGCCGGCAATGGCGGATCGGCCTTTTATAGGCATATTGTTGACCCTGTCACAGCCACTAACATTCTAAACGATCCCAATATTGATTAGATTATCATTATAAATTATCTTCGATTAAATTCGGTTTGGTGAAGATAAACATGAACAATGATTCTACTGTTCTGGATGGAGGCTTTTTAAGGACTTCAAAAACATATTTTCTTTTTAATAGTTTCCAGTTAGACATATTGTTTTCGCCAAACTTCCATAAGAATTGCCTTAAATCTGTTAAAATACTTTTGCCGAAATGCGTCCAGCTGAATTTTTTTCTAATCCTTTGCCATATATATAAACGTTGTAACTTGGTCTTACAGAATTAATTTTTAAATATTTGTGTGCCTGTACTGTCTACATAAAAAAACTTATTCGCAACAGACCCCCTATTCATGTAAAAGTAAATATTGAAGCTCATTTGTTTCCATTCTGCACATTCCAATTTCAAAATGAACTCTTAATCCAGTTAATACAGTTAATAAAGATCAGGTTTAAATTTACTTCAAAACATTAAGCTTCCATTACTAATTGGACTTTTGCCCAGCTAGATCGGTCATATTGCTCACAAACAAAAGTCATCGATAAAATCACCTTTTGAACACGTTCAATGAGGAATATAAATTTTTTTAAAAAGTATTACTGAATGTATTATTATCAATTGTGAGATGAATAAACTTGCTTGTTTGTTTAATAAACTTTTTTTAAACCAGTTTATATTTTTTATATGAAAACGAATCTTTAATATTAATATCATAAAATCACTTATCCGAAAAGTGAAAGTGGAACGCATAAGTCTGAGAACCCCAGTTATAATCGGTTGTATAGAGTAAATAAATTCATCTATGTTTTTCAAAATTCAAAGGAAAGAAGGAAAGGACATTTTTACATCATATTATGACATAAAAATAATTGTTTCTTAAAGATACGCTATAAAAAAATGGTATAGATGGTTGGGGTTGCGATCAGGAAAGAAACTTATAGTAAAGTAAAGTATATATAATGCTTTAATGTGTGCCGTCGTTTCAGCCCAAGTTGTAGTTGTTCATCAAAACAAAGAAAAACGTGATACAGATTCGCAGAATGAAAATAAAAATATCACAGAAAAAATAAAATAGGAATAGATGTATGGAGGAATATGATGCAGTAAAATAGGATATATCAAATTATAAAAAAAATGAAATAATATGCTGACATATATGAAAACTTTGTATATATAAAACTGAAATAATGATAAAGCAAAGGGGGATTGTTTAAAATCTTCTCTTCAATTGTATAAAAAAAGATATAAATATAAAACATAGTAACTCTTTTCACTTTTTTAATGTAAACATCCACTTAAACCGTATGTTAAATTTTTTTATCCTGTAATATTGTATAATATGACATGGATGACATATTCTGGTTACAAAAGTAATTACAATTTAGGATATATAATGCATGTAGATTTATCACAGGATGTTTATTAAAAAATAGTGAAAAACCATCATCTGTTATAGTATACAGTTATACAGTTACATTTGATCTGCATTTGTTTCAATTTAGTATCAAGTGCGAGATGATCACCATTAAAGTCTAGCCAGAAAGTTAAAAGAAGAATTGGATGGCCTAGGGCTTCATTTTTTAGTCGGAAGGAGCATCAGGCGATAAAAATAAGTAGCACCAGTTGCTGAAGAAGGTATAAGTGGAGAGGATTGTTGAGCTAAAGAGGCTAAGAATGAGTTGACAGAGGTGACTTTAAGTAAGAAGATATGTTTATTGCGTGCATAACATTACAGTTTAATCTTGATTTAATGCTATTGAACCGTGGTAAACTATCATGAGTCTAGTACCATCTCATAAAAATGTACTATACCGGCATTTCTCGAACATCGAAAAATATTCAAAATTAGGTACCTATCTTAAAATTCAAAGCATTGTAAAAACCTTTAGGGACGATCTTTCCGATCGTATATCAGCCTTGTTTAATTACATCGGGTAATTAATTTCTGAAATTTATTCCATTTGCAGACATGTTTCCTCATCATTACCAATACATAAACTTCAAAATAATATTAAACGTAAAAAAAAAAAAAATCCTTCCACAAATCGTTTAAAAACCAATGCAACTTTGATAATAATGAATAAATAAAATAACATTAGAAATAAGCCACAACAAATATACAACAAACTGAGATTTGGGCTACCTATCTACATAAACGCATACCGATATTCGAAAAATATTAACCAAAATTTGACATATGAGGAGTTTTCTATAAAAAATCGATATATCAACTTTTGCCAAATTATTAGGGCGGCATGGAAATTTGGATGGGAATTTTTTAAATAAACTGAATAATTTTTAGGAATAAAATATTAATTTGCCAAAAATATCTTTTTTTTGAGAAGCGGATATATTAACTTTTAATAGTAAGCTCCCCATATCACTCAACTTGAATGTTTGATCTCATCAGCATGCTTTTCAGTTTTCTATTTTAAAGTTTACAATTTCGCTAGGGTCGAATTCGTAATTCCGTTTGTGTTTTGGAAATCACAATTCGACTGAGGGCGGGTGCCAGAATTATCCAGCAGCGATCTCCAAGAGCCCACTAAAGAACAGAGAACCCCTTGAGAACACCCCGAACACCGGGAGATCCGACATCAGATAAGCTGTGTACTAAATGCCGACATGGCGTCCCAATTACCGACTACTTGGGGTGTTCGCAATCTCAGTACAACTCTGTTGGAGTGATTTATCCAAGCATTGAGTGAGTAGGCTTTTTTTTTCCATAAAGGTGATATTATATATATATATATATATATATATATATATATATATATATATATATATATATATATATATATTTATTTATTTATTTATTTATTTATATACATACGTTTATATTTATGGATACATATTGCATAAAATGAATAAAACTAAGGTATTCAACACATCCTTAGTTCACACAGCTTGCGTAATAGGTTATTAGTTGCTCAAGACCACTATCTAAAAGTTATGATAATTAAAGCTATTGGCTCATTATACTTGATAATGATTGTTTATTACACCAATTAATAATGAGCAAACTATCAGCACACAATTGTGTTTTTATTTCACCTTTATTACTTGTATTTTTAGGTATATAAAACTCGTAAAATCTAATATTTTACTTCTTTGGCTTAGATTTATAGATGTTTTGTCGACTAAACTGAAAAAGACAAAAAATTGAAACTTCTTGTTATATATTTTCTAAAGATATTTAGAAATACTTTGAGTTAGAGAGCATATTACAGGTTCTTACAGGGGAGACATTACTTTTTTTTTTTTTGGTGAGTTGTATGAGCACCGAGGAGAAATTTCTCTTCCGTAATTTTCTTCTTCTTTTTTATTTCAAAACATATATCCGTATTTACCTATAAGAAAGAAACCATAGCTTGAACTTTTTATCTTCAGTCCTAAAACTATTTTTTACTACCAAGCTCCCTCGAGTGGGAAGTTGCGGTAATCTTCCTTCACTGTTTCCTTGTTTTTCTTTAAGTAAATATATGCATTATAGAAGGTTTCTCTGACGAGATTGATTTCATTGCTATTTTTCCTCTTACTAATGTATTAAGCGTGCCATAAAATACATATATTTTTTTTATGTAAGATTCAGAACCATAATTGAAATTTACAGTAAATTTTGAATTATACTATATTTAATTCATTAATTTAAACGATTTTTGGATCCCTAAATAAAAAGAAATTTAATTCGAAATGATTCCCTTCCTGGATGGGGTGTGTGGCATGTATGGAATAAAATATACAAAGATTCAGAAAAAGAAATAAAATAAAACATACAACATAGTACGCCGATTCACATTTCGAAAAAGGCCATTAAGACGCCGACGAATTCATTCATGTTATGATTCTTTATTCCGGATTCAAAAGATAATATGGATCTAAAGATAATTAATGAGTGAATGGAAGTTATTAAAATAAGTATAGTCACTATGCTTAGTAATGTATGCAATACATATTTTAGCTATATATTTAATACCGTTGATAATTAGGGCATAAATATTCGTACAGTAAATATTCGATCAATAAAAAAGTAAAGCAGAAGAAGATTATGAAGAAATACATATCTAAATACATATATACATACTGAAATTGAATCTAATCAAATTAATTATAAATAATACCGTTTTTTGCATTAACAAAACTATTATGTAAATTTAGACTCAATATCAAACCCAGCACTTTGCTTGGAGTCGAAAGTTATTTATACTCTATTTCGATTTTGGTTGAGTACGGTATGTAAAGATTAATTTTAACATGAATAAATTGTAGTTAATTAATTACTATTATTATACTTATTTATCACATATGTGAAAACAGTAAAGAATTTTTGGAGCTTATCGAAATAATTAAAGAAAATTGAACAAAATAATTATCACGTATAAAATAGCAAACCGATTATAAAAATATTTCACACCCATATATATTGTATTATAAAAATAGCTATTATTGCATGAGATAATTAGTACAAATATACCGATATATGATACATTAGTATATTTTTGGTTGAAATACAAAATAAAATCAAGTACAACCTAATTTTTTTTTGTTGGTGATGGTATTTTTCAAGACAAAAGATCTCAAATAAGGAATGGGTGAATATATTTTAATAAAAAAAAAATTTTCATTGAAAATTAACGCAAAATATTAATGAAAATCATAATAATTGTTTGGAAGTAGTTTTCTTAAAAATCAACCAAAAACAAATTAAGAACAGACCTGTTTCTATTTAGTACTATCATGTCGTCGGTGCAATGCCAAAGTGGCATTTCTGAAAAAAATTTCCATCTTTGGGTTTTGTTGCATTTTAACGGGTGGTTTTATATTTTCTTCGCAATGCCAAAAATACCTAACTCGATATGTGACGTCACTAATGAAGGATACAAAACACGACCGATTTAATTAAGAAATTAGCTACCCGATTTCTGCAACCATAATTCGAATCCAAAGTTCTCACAATCAATTCCACAAATTTTCAGATACGCCACATTGGAATTGCACCGATAATATACTATCATATCGTACCTACCGTACCCCGAGATTTTTTTCAGTAGTCTTCTTCCTTCAAGTACTCATATAAGTATAATTGTATTCATATAAGTCCAGATCGGCATAATTTTTCAAATATTGCAAACTAATTTCTAATCTTAGTTAAAAATATAGATCCATATGGTAATTTAAAATGCAACAAGATTTGGGCAAGCGAATGTTTTCTTTAATCAGCTTGCATGAAAACAAAAAAAATACAAAATAAATAACATCAGATTTTATCAGGATGCCCTTGCTCACGACGTGATCAGTCAATGACCAATCAGTGTTTGTACACATCAATATTATTAGTAATTAACACTAATCTCTGCTGTTTATCGTTCATCGAGGTTAACATTACGTCAACAATATTCTTAAATGTCTCGAGCTGTAATTAATTATGGAATATCAATTAAAAATTTATAATTTTATTCTTGTATATATTAAAAATAGTGAAATACAATAAATACGTTACAATACTGATTAATGCATAAAAAAAAAAAAAATTGATTCCAGATAACTTGTTTCTTTAATTTTCTCCATCACTTTAGGCGATGGAAATGATAGCCCAATATTCGGACAAAGCATTACAAAGGTATTGAAAAATTACATAGGCCACTTTTTGTTAACTAGTGCAATAGTACATACGCTCAGATCAGGATTGTAACCAAGCCGCTTAGGTCCATACCCATTGAGGATATATAAACTCAATTGTATGAATCAAAACATATAAATTCATTAATAATAATGACCTAGGCTGTCGCTTATACACCGAGGCAGAAAACGTCAGAAGGTTTGATATCAAAAGTAAATTCCTAGGCACAATCAACTGAACAGTGAAGAGAAAACATTTAGTAGCTGAAATAGAAAACTGTTAACGGACAATTCTCGAAAATTAGCCTGTCATTGACTAAATTATCTAGATTTCAGAGGGCTTTGTGGAACAAGAAATTAGTTTTGACTTTTTTTAACGTGTCATACGAATGCAATCATAATGTATATGTATGTTCCAAAACATAAAAAGACCCGAAGGTATTGTATTTCAAATGCTCTCAACGATCATCAGGCATAATTAAAGAGGTAGGGTATCTCTAACCTTGAGTTTTTGTGAGATCAAGGAGGAATCATTAATTTTTTTTTAATCTACTAATAGATTCCCACCTTTTTAAAAACGAATATCAGCGAAATGGCTGCAGTTCAGGGTGGACATGGCATGAACAAACATGATAGAGACAGCATCCAATGATTCATCCTCTTTATAGATATCATTAGGATGATCTCTCATCCAACTCCTTTTGAGCCTTTGTGTGTAAGATCAGGAGGGGCTTTGGTTGTCGTAATATTTTTTACTAGTCCGGATCTGACATAAAGTTCAGATAGTCAAACTATCCGATAAGGTGAAATATGTAAATAACATCAATAACACTTAGGCGCAACACCTAGCGCAACTCAGGTGAACAGAAAATTGCCAAAGCATTGTCATAAATGAAGTATGAGTTGTCGCTTCCAAAACCTGAATCCTTAACGATATAGTTAATTGCCTGATGCAAGATGTACTAACCACCTTGATGCATCCACACATGCCTCCTGTTCTGCCTGTTCAGCTGACTCAATAACGAGGTGCAGGCTCAGCAGTCTCGCTCGTGACCCTAGCATAAACACGGACACCTAACCTCACTGTTTGTGTTGTCCGTGTCTTCGCTTATATGAGATCAACAATCCTGCACTTCCAGCAGCACAACAAACATTTTATGGGTCATACAATAAAAGGGTTAGTCAGCAGTGGAATAGAAACTTCCAAAGGATATCGTGTTACACTCAGAGATAAAGCAATCGCATTAGGACTATTTAATCGTAAGAATAAAAGAGATAAAAGGTTTGTTTTCGCAATACAGCAAATAACGATACACATGGTTGATTCTAATACTTATGACGACCTACTATGATTGGTTGACCCATTGCTGAGATATTGCAAAAAAAGAGCATTTTATATGTCATTTCATTTTTGTATGAGTGATGACGTGTTTATTTTTTAACCTGAAATCTTAGCTCAAATCATTTCTCACGGTCAGATTTATCGTGGAAAAACCTTTTAACTAATATCAAATATGGTAATTTATGATTAAGGAAATTATTTAAAAACGACCGGAATGATACTTTCCAAAAATTTTAAGGTTTATTTTGAAAATCGTATGATTTTTTTATATTTTTTTCAGACAACTGACATGAATTTAATTTATTTTATTTCATTATTGAATCCCGTTGAAGAGAATAGCAATATCTCTCCTATATTATCTATCTTATAGAACTTTCTTAACAGAACACATTGTGATTTTAATTTTTTTTAAATAACTAACCTGAAATCAAAATATATATCTACACTATTTATAAAGCAGAATAGTTTGTGTGTTTGAATGCGTTAATAAAACCACCAGTGCGATTAGAGAAATTCTTTTTGCGTTAGACAGTTTATTGAGGAAGGCTTTATACTTTATAACGTCACGTTATCACCCAAAAAAAAATTTCTAACAGAAAAATTGTTCAACTTGCCAACATATCGTTGTCATGATAACTTGACAACTATGATAATCCATGAAAGTTGAATATACGAAGTTTTTAAAATGTGTAAAATTATTGCGTGAAAATTTATTTTGTAAATAAAATGGCAGCATAGGGGAACAAAAAAAAAAGTGAAAACGTGAAACTTATTTAATTGAAACTTTATTGCCGTTCATAAAAATATATTTTGTCGTTTTGATCCTAATATATTGTTAATTCTGCAACAAATAAAATTTAATAACATAATATGTTAGATTTAGATAATAATAAGGAAGATATTTACTTAAAAATATATATCAAAATATTAACAAATTAACCTTAATAATATAAATTATTATTTTAAAGATTAATTTGTTAATATTTTTGTATTTTTTTTTATATCTTTGGAAGAGTTTTTAATTTAATTTTGTGTAGTTTTTTATAAAGTAAACCTCTTCCTGGAATTTTGCATTAATTTACAAAATTGATCACATATTGATCGACGTTTCGGGGATTTCGAGGATTTTTAATAACATCAAATTTATTTCGTTTTACTTATTTTAGTCACTATTTTTTAAAAAAACTTATAAAAAGAGTATGCGTACTCTGGATATAATTGTCACAATGTATGACAATGATATACAGAATAACACATTTTTTTTTGTGATTATTATGAGGTACATAGATTTATAATATAACTATTATATTATAACTTCAAGTTATGTAATTATGGACCAATCGTGTGTATTAAATTTTTAAATAAAGTTTTTTTTCATAAAGAAATTATTTTAAAATGAAAAGTTTGAGGAACGCTTCACAAAATATGCATAGCTAAGTTAGGTATAAATAGAAAATGCAGAGAATGATGAAAATAATTGATGCCCCGTGTGAATGGAATATTAATTTAAGGCTGATAGGATAACCACACGAGATGTCACTGATAACTGGCTAAAGGCTAATCGGCCGGCAATAATCGAGATGGAGACAGTCGCAGACAGGAAATGGGACCACGTCAGGCAGATGGCAGGCCAGTGATAGGGCACGATGAGTGGGAGTCTTCCAGCAGCTGTCTGCAGTCAGGGGCGGCAGGGGTTAGGTACCCAACAGTCGGAGGAGATAATTTTAATATAGTGTGGCTATGGTCGACAGAAAATGATGTTTTGAGAGGAAATTGTGGGCGGATCTTTCAGCTACGGTCATTCAATGCAGATGGCGATGATGAAGAAGAATAACACCATGATCACTGAAGACTCATCCTTCTTCCTGGTGTAGGAGTATTTAAGAAAGGTGTGAAGCCTGAATCTATTTAGGGAAAATAAGAGGAGCTGATCACTCGTGATAATGTTGAGTGAAGTAACAAATTTTCAATAATTATAAAATTAAATGAGAATATAGTAAACTATAATTATCACTACATTACCCACATTATATCTGTTCCTTTTTTTTTCGTTTCCTTTTGTTTGCTATAGACCCTCTACTAATCTCTAATCTATTTCTTATTCCTCTTTTCCGGTGACTCTCAACTATTTCATAACATAAAATAGCCCTTTTTTTATACATGCAAAACAACATTGAAAACTAACCAAATGTTCACATTTTAGAAACGCAGACCTAAGCATCAAAATTAGTACAAGAAATAATATCAAAATCAAAAGATACGGATAAAAAACAATGGCAATAAATATATTCAAAGAAAAATGAATAAACAATAATCAAAGACCTGGTCAAAACAAAGACTAAGACTAATTAGAGTTAATCCGCGTTGTTAAAATGCAGTATGTATTTAGCAGGGTATATGAATACACGAACACCTGTCTCATAAATTAAAACACAAATTATAAATTGTATAATATATTAACATCAAAAACTTGTTTTATTACAAAAAAACCTTTTTATCCAAAAAGGATGTGATTTATTATTATTATCGAATGTTAGTTGTCCAGAATAATAACTCTTTTTAAACTCCACTTTTTTTTATTAAAATTTCTTTATTCTCTTTTTATCATAGGCAACATTTCAGGTCACTTTGCCCATTCGCAAACTTGTCATATATGAACCGAAACATTATTGAAAATTAATTAAAATAAATTTTAGTAGTAAGGTAATTAATAAAAAAGTAATTTTGTATAATGATTGATTGATTGGCCTCTTCTAAATTATTATCATTGATTAGTTGTTTTTTGTTGGTTTTATATGGTTTTATATTAATTGTTATTATTAATTGTGTGTGAATTATGTGATGTTATAGGTATTTAGTGAAGTATAGTTAAATGAAAATTCAATAGGATAATTTGAGTGTTTTAGAATTATAAATTAATATTCAATAATGTTTTGGTTCAGAGATAACAGGTTTGAGAATGGACAAAGTGGTCTGAAACGTCGCCTATGTAAAGAGAATAAAAAAAAGTGGAATTAAAAAAGGTTATTTATTATCCTGGATAATAAATATACGAGCATATCACTAATTATAAATTATATGATATTATATATTGTAAAGAATAAATTACAAAAAATTATTTAAATAATATTACCTTTCAACTATCGAATAAAATAATCTTGGCATTTTATTACAAAATATTACAACAACAACCTTAACCTGTGGTATGCAAGTTCATCTTCAACTAATTCACATCCT
This sequence comes from Rhaphigaster nebulosa, assembly GCA_948150685.1. Lineage (NCBI taxonomy): Eukaryota > Metazoa > Arthropoda > Insecta > Hemiptera > Pentatomidae > Rhaphigaster > Rhaphigaster nebulosa. The sequence continues at coordinate 74,055,807 of OX411306.1, read as the reverse complement.
ATGATTAACGTATCTAAGAATTTTGAATAAGTGTGTAAGTCGACTCATGAGGAAAAAATATGTTGAAAAAGAGCTGGATGAGAAATTTTCAATAATTGTTCTTGGTATAGTAGGAGAACGGATTAACGCATGATTTTCCTCATACCTGACGAATCTGTATTTTCCCTTTTTTAATCAGTTAATAGTTAACTGCTACTTAATAGATATCGATCTGTCACAAAGGATATGTGAAAAAATATATCCATTTTGGTTACTATAAATTTATTTAGTTTAAACTGAAGCGTTCATGATATCTTTAATTTTATAAGGCGAAGGTTAGGTTATTATTATAGCTCCCTTCTATTAAAAGGAGTTAATGAGATAATGGATGAACATTAATAAAAGAACCTCAACTACGACAATGAAGGCCGTAAGGCTCCGTCAGGGAGAAAGAGAGGACGTCATAAACCCACTAATTCCTTAAATAGAGGCAGTTCGGTCGGTCACCTGGAGGCACTCACTTAAAAATATTTTATCCTTTAACTAATGGACTTCAGACTATAGAAGAATAGGTTTGATCACAATCGATGCTAAAGTTTATTTTCGAATGATCTGAATTTGTAAACGAATAAGCAATTATAAAAAAAAATGGGGGCGATTGCAAAGAATATAATACATTCTTTATAATCGCCTCCATTTTTTATCTCTCGTCATAATATATTGTATCTCTTCTAGTCAACCTAGTTTAGTATCAATTCTGTTGGTTTCGTAAATCAGGAAAAATATAATTGCATTTTTAAAAAAATATAGGCAAATATGAAACCAGAATGATGACGGTATAAAGTAATAATAAAATAATTATTAACTTATAATATTTTTTTAAATTTATTATTCATCATTTTCTTACAATCGGGCTCCGAACATTTTTAATAGGAGCATCTTTGTCTTTTAAAACTTCCTCTACTCTTATAATAGCACTCCTAAACAAAAAATTCCATATAAACGATTATTCAGTCATAGGGAGGTGATTGAAAACCAGTGTTAAGAAGAATTTGAATTGAGATAATAATAAATAAATTAATATACCAAAATTAAAAATAAATACAAATAAATAGCTGTATTTTGGTAATTTATTACAATGTAGACGATATATATATTACTGCCAAATGAAATGGTATAGAGTAGTTAAAAATGAAATAACCTACAAAAAATATATTTAAAAAAGAAAATAAATAAATAAAGACTTCGTAGCGTGACAGATAGCGTGATAGCAAAGATTACCTTTACACGGCAGGTTTAAACACGCGCTGCCCACATAGCTTCTTTAAAACTTTTGTATTCATAAATATTTATTAAAATAGCATACAAATTAATAGAGGAATTTCCTTAAAAAGGAGAAAACTACCTAGCTATTCACATTTTACATAAAGAGTAAACCATTTTTTATGTAATACTAAATGAATTAGTAGTAGTAGTAGAGGAGAGAAATACTGTATTAATACGGAGAAGATACTCTAGTATACGTATTTATGAAAAAGTATAAATAAATCAATGAATATGATACTGTTTCTATATAGATATTCATTACGAACTAAAAAGAAATATCACTACCATATATTATTAAGGTAGTATAGATCCCTTTTTCGGCTCTCAGGAGCGATGGATTTTGATGAATGTGACGAATCCAATTTTGTTTCTAGAATTCTTACTAGGGCTTAAATAAAAGTGATGAAAAAACTGGGAGGTTTCAAAGATTTGACGACTGAGAGTCGGCGGATCGAGACGGAATAAGTTGGGTTTTAAAGATTTTGACGCGGACATCAAGATCATATATGTCCAGCGTTTTAAAGCCCAATAATCTACCGTTTTTGAGATACCGCACGATATAGGTCCGCACGGGCGCTATGCCATCTTGTCATTGCAACTTTAATCAATTTGAAGCAATTTGAGTTTGTATAAAAAAACTTTTCATAAGAGTAAAGGTTATTTTGTAAATAAAATGTTGTTTTTAGGTTCCTACGAATGATAGAGGAGATTATATATTCTCTCCCACGTCAAACCCTAAAACTACCGTTAAATATGAATACAAAACATAGAAAATGGTATAGGTGAGTGTTAATTGTTAAACTGAAGGGATATTTCCAGTGGTGCAAGCTAATTATTTACATATTTATTATAAACTGTAATTTCAGAATAGTCATTATAAACTATATAACTTCACCAATATGTGTGTTAAATAAAATTTCTTGACAATGTTATGTGTGTATGTGTGTATATATATATATATATATATATATGATTTTAATATATATATATATATATATATATATATATATATATATATATATATATATATACATATGTTTATGTATTAGGGAGAAAAAAGATAGATATATAATGCGAGAAGTCTCGCTCGGGTATACTAGTATAATAAAATATAATAATTATAGAAATAATATTTACGTATTTTATTCTTTCCATTTATATATTTCATTTTCTTGTCATTTCGTTTTCGTTTTAAAACTTAATGTTAATTAATAACTTTAAACTAAACAGTATAGAAGATTCCTTCGAATAAAGAGGTAGTATGTTTATTACATTGTATTTATAGCTTGTATATTACATTTTAATATGGTCCATTATTCAATTATTCATATATAAAATAAAAAAATAAAAAATTATAATTTAACTTTACAAAATGAAATTAGAAGATAATGAATTTAAGGGTATTTTTTCCATCAAAATTGCCGTTGGAATGTTCGAATGTGATAGGCAACAATTATAATAACTACGTGAATATTCAGTTGGCTCTTGCCCACACGCCTCGCTGCCCTGAAGATGGCATAAAACTTAGGCCGAAACGTCGGCACAAAATATATAAGTACGCTTATAGTAGTCTAATTCTTTGACCGCACCCCCCGACCAACTTCTCCCTTTAAATATAATAACTACGATTTCTTTACTAAAATTGTGGTCTTGTATGTATGTGTGTAATAAATAAATATGTAAATATATTTATAAATTCATCATTACAAATTAAAATGATCAGGTTAAAAATGTTACTAAATATAAAGCAATAAGAAGTAATAATAGTAAAATATATCAGGCAATTAGGTTATGTTCATATAATTAGTATGTTATAACTAATAATTAGTCACACTACGCTATTAATTCTAATTAAAAACGTTTCTATCAATATTAGCAATTATTAATTATAAGAATATTCTTATAATTAACAATTGTTAATTATAAGAATATTCTTACAACTTTGAAATTATTGTTTTCTAAACCTCATTCGGTTAAAGTTCAGTTATTATTTATGACTTTTTGTATCATCATCCGTAACAAACCAGTATCAGTTTTTTTATAGATGTCTATTTGGAGAGAGAGTACTCTATTTTCTGTTCAATGAAATTAAAAAAAAAAGAAAGAGAACCACAAAAGTATACGTACAACAGATGTTATAATAAAACCAATGAGGACACATATGAACTCCTACATACCTGCAACAAAACAAAATAATAAAAATAAATAAAAAATAATACTTAAAAATAATTGTTTAGTTATTAAAAGGTTGGTTGTATGTAAACTTTACAAAAAAAAAAAATTAATCAAAACATTTTTCTAAATCATTCGATTTGACATTATAAATATTAAAAATAATAGAAACCCACAACAGGAGCGGAAAGGCATAAAAAATCTATTTAAAGAAATTCAAGAAACATACTTTAAAAAAAAGTAATTCGATGAAGGGAATAATACCAATTGGTAGGTCTCTAATGACTGTGATCCAAAGAAGGTCGAATTCTTTTCAGACGTCCAGGAAGATAATTGAGAATCGATTGGGAAGCAAGGTTGCGAACTAATGTGTTTATTTGGGTACGAAGCAGATAATAGAAATATAGGTATGTGTCTTTTTAAGTGGAGCGTTACGAAATATAAAATTTCCCAACAATTTTGACCGGATTTCCAAATTACGTTAAATATTTTAATTTTCCCAACAGTATTATACACAAAGCCGACATGCATGTAAAGGAAGTCAAAGAAGAAGAAGCAATTAAATTCTTTATTCCTTCTGTGTTTACTTGTCCAACTTCTCATGGATGTTTTGCAGTGATTGCCTTGCTTATAAAAAAAAAAAAAAAAAAAAAAAATGCAGGTATTTTCCCATCTTGGATCATTCAGTCTTTTTCCGTTTCAATAAAAGTTACTCAGGGAGAAAAATACGTCTCCAAGTTCATGATACTTGGAGTCTCAGGTAAGGATATTTGACAACTTGAAGGACTGTAAACATTTCAACATAGTGTTTGGTCATTTCTCAGCCCTTACATGTGCTTAATAATGATCGAAAATCAATGGGTACTCAGCCAAATACCCCACTTCTGACAATACAACAAAGTAGGGCAAAAAATAGAAATAAATACAGTCGACTGGAAATATGGGCCTATATCTTATTTATTAAGTATATCCAATACAATTATTTTAACAATATATAATATACTCATTCCATAGTGAAACATAAGTTTAGCATTATTTTCACCAGAATAAAAGAAAAAAAACTTTATGGTCAAAACAAACACAAAAACAGGTTAGTGTTGGTCCGCGTATTTAGGATACTTAGCAGGCTATATAAAATAGTGAGTAATAAGTGAGTAACTGATTGCATTGAATTAGATAACGGCACAATTTAAACACCCAATGTAAAAAGAGCAAACATATAAAATAAATTTACAATAACTAATGCAATGATAAGATTGTAACATATTAAAAAAATGTGCCATTTTAAATAAATGTCTCAAAACTACCATGTCCAAAACAGTAGTTGTTTCCTTCGATCAGCCCAGATCAAGACAATATGAAACAAATAAAACAAAAGATTCACAAGATATCATCTTAAATCAATTCTCAGGATATTGTTAGGAAATGGGAATAATAAAAACAACGACTGTAGGTTCATTATTCACAAGCAGAGTTATATCTGTCTTACTGAACTTTTATCAATCATATGTGCTATGTTAAAGATTGTTAAATTGATTATTATGGCAGTGTTATTGATAGTTAAGGCTAGAGGTCGTTGGTGGGGTGTGGACCTTGATCCCGTGGTTTTCAATATAAGATATATTGTATCTAATAATATCATAAATGAAAAATTCTCTTTGATTTTACCAAATAAAATTAATTATATTATACAAAAAAAAAATAAAGGAGTAGAGCGAGTTTTAATGAATAGTTAAAATTGAAGGCATTATATTTGTATTGTAATAAAAAGTACAGGACAAGGTTGGTAAAAGACAAGCCTGTCCTGTGGAGACCTCAACGCACTTGTCGATATCTCCAACAATTTGATAATCAATCAGTATGGAAATTCACTAAACGAAGGATGCCCAAGGTAAACTTTCCCCTTACTTTCATTTATATTCAAATTTGCCTTTCACATCATTCCATGTAACACTACCTAGATTGGAGTGCATGTATTATAATAATAATCTCGCATGTCTACTCCGCATGAAAAGTTAATAAAATACCATGAAATAGATCGAAAAATATTCTTGTCTTGTGTTTAGGAAACATTATACACCAATGCAACTAAATGCTGAAATAGCTTAATAGTTCTACATCGAGTTGTTATTTGTTGCCTTTAATAATTCGATTATCTTGAATCTCTCACATCGAACATGGGGTAAATTTGAAATGTCAATAAGCATAAGTTATTTCTTCCGTTCTGTTCTGTATAAGTCCATCATTGTGGAAAATACAGTCTGAGAGGTTCTGTTTGGTAATTTCAATATTCAATGGATATTCAAAATTTTTAAGCATTGATCAATAAAGACGAAACATGGAACCGACTAAAGAAGTTGTAAGAACAACGAGCACCCCCTCGATTGGCGTAGACACAACCACCCTCACTGCAGGCTGGAGGGCGTGCCCGATCAATAGTAGCCCTGACCCTGAGGCTGCTCGGAGGACGTCTGTGTTCTGGATCGAAGGGAATACGCCATGCCAAGAGTATGTGTCATTGCAACATTCCATTTGGAATCCGAAATAATACTAAGATTTAACATTGGGTGGAAATGCAGAAATTACTTAATTGAAAGAAACTTATTGATGTAAGGCAGTAGCGGCAGTGCGTGTCAAAGAAACGGTTACGTACTGGAGTTAAAACCTGTGCGGATTCGATTTCCACCCGATGAATAGAATCACGAAATGGATCTCTCCATTCCCACTAACAAACCTGTAACTGCCTACCAAAGTTGGAGTAAACGCTATACTTAAAACTAAATAACGACATCTTAACAGTATCGCATAGTTACCACTTCGTAAAGATTTAATGGCACATTTAAGAGAGAAAAAAAATAAAAAATTAAAATGAAGATGAATTCTAAAGCATTCTACCGCAAGGGGTAGACTAAAGGAATTGTAAGAAGAAAACAATGTTACCATCTTACTACTTTCGAGTTCTTACTTTTAGCGAGGCAGAGTTCGTATTGCAGGCTTGAAACTCAATGCATGAAGAGTGAGTGTAGTTCATTGAACATTTCAAAGTTAAACCGGTTTTCTCAGAGTTTTCAGATATTCTCACACTGCCTTCGTTACAAACAATGAAATATCTAAAGTAGGTCTTAAATGCAGTACTATTTTTACTACGTTAACACATTCGTCATCATGTCACTCACATCTGAATGACGGGACAAGGATTAAGTCTACGAACGAGAAAAATCAGTATGTAGTTTGGTATCATTCATTTCTATACTAATTTTTTTAAACTTACAGAAATCATAGGCACATCAATAATTTTGACAATAGAAACTTTGTAGAAACTAGGCGTATTCATTCACATTGGACAACAAACGTGTTAAACGAAAAAAAATCCAAGAAATCTGCAATTGAATTGTTGGCTGAGGCTACGTTGGATGTGACATATTTCACAATAACTTTTTTTGGATGGAATAACGTTTGCTGTTAAGGGAGAGAAAGTTAAGGGTTAAGTTCTCAAACAAATCGATTGACACTATACAGCAAACGTATAAAAAAGTAATTGTAAAAAAAGTCGCATCCAACGTGGCTGCAACCAACAATTCAAGTTTCATACTTAATCAAATAACAGGAATCTATGAGATATCTATAAAAAAAAAATCTATGAGATGATGCTCAGGAGGGCAATCACAATGGAACACAAAATAGTGCTAAAATATTTAATCTATGCAAACGCTTCGGCTTCACAAACACATCAAACTGCTCTGTGCGTTTATTATTGAGTCTTTCGTTATTTTTCATTTAATATCTATACGCAAAATTCTAAAATGTTTACATACTTTGTGAACAGCCCTGAGAAGGCTTACATTGCGGCCCGAAACATTTAACCATTATTCTCAATTTAGTATTTCATTTTGATCACCCCCTCCTCTCCCGAAAATTACACAAACTTTCAGACAAAATGAAGAATACAAGTTAAATATATTTCTAGATAAAGACACGACATGATAATAGAAGGGCCCTGTACAGCAGGGGTAGACTGATGATTTCGGCCCCTCCTCATCAATTATTTTGAAGCAACGCCTCCTCCAAGTTCCTTCTATGAGGTGGAGGGTTCGGATCTCTTTACTTGCCAGTGGAGATGTTGATAGTATAGCGCCATATACATGCAGCGGAATTATAACATAAAACAAATATCTTAGGCACATTTATCCAATCGTCGAGTGTACTAACAACTAAGAAATAGTTTTCGAGAATAAATTCAATGAGGATTACGACTCGATATAAAACAATCAAAGCAACACATATCAATATTAAAACGGCAATTTTTTTTTTTTAATGAAAAAAAGGTTTTTATTTAGTTAAATTACATTCTGTCTCAAGGACAATAGTAATAGTGATAAGAAACTAAATTACAGTTAAATAAACATCTTAAACGCAAGCATACTTATTACAATTATATTTACAATCAGACTGAGGTACTCCAACCAGGTTTTTCTCCCTTTCAGGAGGGAAAGAAAGTAACAGGAGATCCCAGAGCTTCTCCCTTTTTTGAAAGAAATTTGGATGAGATAAGGTCTAAAACTAATGGGATATTTAGGCCATGATGTTGGGTACTGTTGGTTACATAGAATAGATCATTGACTATCGTTTGACTGAAAGGATTGGATTCGTTTGATGTTCGAAAATTTAGTTTCCCACAGTTCGAGCCCACAGATCCTTGATAGATTTTTTAAAGGTCTAGTCTGATCGCTCTCTACTCTTTAATATAATCCATTTGGATTTAATAACAAATAAAGATCAATCGAAGGCTTTATCGAAGAAGCCACCACCCTCCAGGCCCTTCTAGAACTTCAAACATTCCCAAAATTCATCAAACGGAGGCATATTAAATTCTTGAACTCAATAAAGTGCAATAACAATCCCCTATTCCATGCATTAACACCTGCACCAGTATGGTGTCAGTGAACATGAAATCAACTAATCAATTTAGTTTTACTTCAGTTTAAATTTAGTCACAAAACATTGGTGAGCCTCATCACCTTTATTATTTAATAAAAAAAAATCAAAGAATTTATCTTGACTTTACATAAATTCCTTAGAATGTAACACTGTTACGGTAAAAGGAAAATCATCAGAAAGAAGATGTGAATCTACTAATAGTTAATAACTGCTTATAAGGGGCTATGAGAAAAAAAAAAAAGACTGTATCAATTATAAAACTTTTTGAAATAAGGACTTTTTAAGGACCTCTATTCCCTCAATAGTTAGTATTATTTTTAGAATGTTACAATGTATGTATTAAACTCTTCGAGAAGCGGTATGGAGTTAAAATATAAAACTGGCGGACAGGATCGGAGGTTGAAGGTGACTTGTTAACGTTTAGATTAATATTTACATATAACTGGAACTAAAGTTAGTTTCAGATCTTGCAGTTTTGGGTCTCTCTCAGAATTAGAACATACACATCTGCTGTAATAACTAATCTTATAGCTAAAGAAAACTTGTTAAAATGCAAAGGAAGTAACATAATCCGCTAATAGTGAACATAAAACCAGATTGTTTTTCCCAATTGCTTCACCAGAGATAATATATCTTGTTTTAGAATCCTACATGTTATTTAATTAACTTTTACCGAAAGCTGCTCACTAATTTGTGGTTTGCGATTTAATTATATAAAAATCATAAAAAGATCACTTACAGCGTGCTAAGTCGACTTACGAAATGAAAAGAGGAAAATTTATCCCTAGACTAAACATTTCTTTTTGAAAGACTGAAAAAAATGCTCCCAAAAACTAAGTTCATATTTAAAAAAAAAGAGAGAAAAGATTTTTAATCTATGAAAATCCAGATCACAAGTAATTACAGAAACATCTACTCCGGAAATAATAGGTGTAATAACCGAGCGGTTAGCTGCATCTCCTACATAACAGATAATAGCAGGGCAATTACTGGAGTCCCGGGTAATATCCATTATACACTCTAGTAATATTTATCTAAAATACTATGGAGGATTACCGGCTATGGGGACACAGAGCCTATATACTTTTATAAATGGGGTATTTATGAACAATTACCGTCATGGCAGCCAAACAGTTACAAAAATTAAATCTATGGCATTCGTATAAAGCGAAAAAAACAATAATTCATAGAATAATTTCCAATTTTCGAGATCTATGAAACGATAAATCAGAGCAGAAGCCACATCAAATGGCAGATCGTTTTAAATATCGTTTAAACATAATTGTAGTTTTGTCCACAAAACTACTAAGTCTCATCGAAAACAATTCCTTAATTTAGAATGTAAAGACTTTTTTGGACTTGTGAAAGAGTTTTAAAAAAAAAATGTTTGAGCAACTACCAAATGTAAAAAAGAGATGAACAATTAAATTTGACTATAACAAAACCAATTCCATTCCTTGCTTTCCTTTAATCTTAGCTTGTTCAAAACTACGCTCATTAGTTATAACGTTAACCACTTACAATAATTCATGATGGAAGGATATTATTTTAATAAGAAGAGGATAAAGGTTCCAGTAGGAAAGCTGGAAATGCTCTCTGCGGAATCAGAGTAGAAGATCCTCAGCGAGATAGCCTACTTACAGCCCAGGAAGATGTTTTCGATTAGTCACAGTCCAATATATCTTGTGAGAGGTCCCTTCTAGCAGCAAGAGTGGCTGACAAATATGACGCAATCATTAAAACTCGGTATAGTTGCCTTCATGTAATAAAATGATTTATACTCCCAATTAAATCATGATCCATATACCGTAATGGATGGACGTAATACGGAGAGAGTAGGAGATCTGCATTGCAAATTTGCGGCGGCAATCAGCAATATATTTCCATATATGAATATAAGATAAAGTCTAAAATTATCGAAAGAAGAATTTTCTTAACTAGAGAATAGCTTGACTACGATGGGCCTGTTCACTGCATTCATCACCGTCGTTAAATTGGGTCTCATTTGAACAACATGTCGAATTACTGTATCTTAGGGATCGACTTCGAAAATATAGTCTGTTGGTTTCTAAGTAAAAGCTGAAATGCTAGACGTATGCTGATAGGCGATCAACCTGACTAATATTCTGAGATATATATTAATTGGCTGTAGAAATCAATTTCTCATATCCAATTTCTCTTAATCACTTTCGAATTAAGATGAGTGTTTCCTATAAATCTTCGTCTTCCAGGAATTTTCTCAGTAGAGGAGATAGATGACATACAATTCAAAGAGAAAATCCCATGCACTTCATTTCATGCAACATGGTGACTGCAGCCTATACTTAACAGGATGTGTCAGTCTTTAAGGGCCCCAAACTCAGTGAATCAATTCCACGGCAAAAAAGCAACAAAAAATCTTTCGGGAGATATTTTCTTTTGTGTTTTCCCAACTTTTAATTATTTTATTGAATAAAAACGCTACAGTCATTGAAAACGTTGCCCAATAAAAGTTCAAAAAGGACAAAAATTGAAACTTTAAAGAGCTTGCGCATTTACTCGATCAGAAAGAAAATCGACAAATTGTCAAACCGTTCATCGAATTATTTATTAATGGAATTTACATTGGTATATTTGAAAACATTTTGGAAGATGATAATTTAATTATAGGAACTTTGGCTCGAATAAATATAGATAGAGGAGAGAATGATTTACAACCCTTTTCTTAATAAATTTAAGATGTCCTAACAAAAAAAAAGGATAACAGTTCACAATTAAAAAACAAAATAGTCCTTTTTAATATTTTATTAAATAATATATATTTTATTCATAATGAAGAACATTATAATATAATGTATAATGATATAAAAACATAATAAAATAATGCAATTAATAAAGTATGACTTTATTAATACAGTCAATTTGTTTAATTTTTAACAATTAGTTAGCAATTAGGGTTTAAATACCCCGGTGAAATTAAAATTTAATGCAACGTTGTTGTATTTTCAAATTCTCTTTTTTCAAGGCTCTGGGATGTAACATACCTTCAATACGACTGTTTCATGATTTTATACATTAAAAATTAAAACCATATTACTGATGATTTTTTAATATATTAAAATTACATTATTTTTTTCATTTGTCATATAACAAATATAATAACAAGCGCATTAGATTGTGACATGAAAAGCGCAGATTAGGCGTGGGAAAGGACAGCACTGTATCTGCTCGGGCAGTCTATTCTTCAGGAACAGAATTTATTTAAAATTTATCTTTTCAACGCCCTTAAAGATATATACAAGCGCATTAGATTGTGACATGAAAAGCGCAGATTAGGCGTGGGAAAGGACAGCACTGTATCTGCTCGGGCAGTCTATTCTTCAGGAACAGAATTTATTTAAAATTTATCTTTTCAACGCCCTTAAAGATATATACAAGCGCATTAGATTGTGACATGAAAAGCGCAGATTAGGCGTGGGAAAGGACAGCACTGTATCTGCTCGGGCAGTCTATTCTTCAGGAACAGAATTTATTTAAAATTTATCTTTTCAACGCCCTTTAAGATATATACACATATATCATCTGCTTAACAATAAGTGATGAAAGGTAAAATGAAAACTTTCGAAAGCTGCTTTAGTTGCCCTACAACTAACGTTAAAATAGGCCGCCCTCACAATAGGTGTCTAAAATAAGAAGACAAGAGCTAGCTGATGCCTACAACTGAGTGGGCTTTGTAGTTTTTATAAGGTGGTGTGTGCCGCAGCTAAGAATAGGACATCATGTCCCCTTCATCATAGTCTTCCAGCGGCCTTATGACTGACGGCCGAGGATTATCCTGTTAGCTCTACAAGAAGTGGGTCGCACCGAGAGCTGGAGGGACCTCATTGGTTCACAGCGTCTGTTTCTGTTTAGACGATATTTATATCAATAAGGAAGTGAGTAAGGAACTGGGCTCATAACTCCTAAGTCCAGAATCCGAAACTTAAGTTTCTGTTGAATCAACTCGTACAAAGGGACATCTTCCTGGGGCAAACCCATTCTCAATTAAATGGAAACCTAATCCATCAATGGATTTGGGTAAAACCTGGAGTTTTGGCGTAGATATTGACCACATCTTGTATAACGATGGTCAAAAAACAATACTTTCTTACAGAGGCGTAAGGAGAATTTTTTTTGTAGAGGATTTAAATTTTTTTTCAGGAAGGGGGATTTAATATGAAGAAGGCAAATAATCACCTAAATGTCATTAATTGCCAAATTTAATGTAAGATATAAGGATAAGCATGAAAATTGGATAAAAGACTATTATAAGTTAAAATTTGGTAAGTTAAAATTACCAAAAATAATATTACTCAAAATAATGAAATGAAATGAAAATTATTTTTTTTTTGGAAATATCGGAGTGGGAAAGAGGATATGCCCCTCAGATCTCTTTCTGCGTACGCTACTGCTTTATTAAGTACTGAACCCAACGTCCTTCATGGCTTGAATTGGAACAGATCTCGTTTCTATTTATAAGTAAAGTAAAAATTATCTTATTAATCCCAAAAAGCATAGACAAAAAGACAAACTATGATTGCACAGCTTAAAACAACTTGAAGTATCAACAATGTTCTTTTTGTTTTCCAAAATGGAGACAGATACAATGTTGATTAAAAATATACAAGGACTGTAAAGTAATGATAAAAAAAAAAACATATTATAAAACAAAATAAATAAAAATCGATAAAAATAATGCACAAATGTAGTTTAGCTTACATCCACACCTCCACCCTAGGTGTTTCAGAAAATCATCCATTAAAAATGCCAAAAATATTCCGACAATCACTTAATGAGGTGGCATACTTAATAAAAACGCAAATAGATGGAAACACGTAATGATATTTATTTTTTTTCCCATAGCATGTTGTAGTTTCATAAATTTATTCAGATTTTTTAACCATTCAAACGAAACTCAATGAAATGATGTTAAGACACCTAACATGGCTGATGAGCTATGGCTAAGTTAAGTGACATCTGAGAATTAATTTTTCTGTAAAATTAGAGTTGATCTGTAAGCAGCAACTAAGCCCAGAATCCAATTATTATTATTATTATTATCTGATTATAATTAATCACAAAGGAATAGCAGATGTTAATATATATATTATAGCAGATATTTAACAAAATGTTGAATTGAAAATAAAAATTGTTGCGGCTTTTAGTTTACAATTAATTAAATATAGAGGGCATACTTACCGAATATCGGTAAATGTGCTATGTTCACTGAAAACGCTTTTAAAATGATTAAACTTATGCATCATAATTTAATATTGCAACAAATTGTAATAGCTAGAAAGTTATAATAATTTTATATTGATAAAATAAGAGTTAATCTGGAATGGATATTCAGATTTATTGGTCCTCTCCACTCCCCACTTATCTCATAACTGACGCCTTCCCGTCGGTTCAATATTCATTAAGTGTCTATGATCCGCTCATTAACCAACTTACTTTATACGCCCATTTTCATCTTCGAGACGTTATACGATCAATTAATTATATTTATTGATTTGGGCAGTGTTTCCGCATAGTCCAGTCGTGTCAATTCTCCGGCAAATTAACTTTTCCTCGATACAAATAACAAATCATCGAAAACCGAATTTCATAATAAGTGGTCGCTTTTTAGGGAGCATATCCTTTTCAACTCAAAGATTGTTTTTTTTTATTATTATTTTTTTATAAACCAGGCAGTGTTAAAAATGGAATAAATAAATTGTGGAATCGCATAAAAAAGTGAGAAAAATAACGCTAATATATACTCAAAACAAAAAAAAAAGAGTCCACTAATAGACTATGTATAGGACAAATACGACAGGTCACCCTATCGCCAAAATCACGCTCGTAATCTATTAAAAAAAAATGTTTGAAGGTATATTCATGGAAAAGGATCAAAAAAACAATAAATTTATCTAAACAGAAATCATACATATATATATATATATATATATATATATATATATATATATATATATATATATATATATATATATATAATTTCCGTTTATATATATAAACATATTTTTTTATTTTATTTTAAAGATCCATGGGATGTGGAATTGATATTTAAGGGATAAGGTAGTAGGGTGCATTGGATGCATTATGAGGAGTAGGCAATTTTTAAAGAGTTAAGGAATTGGGAATCTGCTAAAAAATATATTTTAATAAGCGTTAATTTAATAAAGTCTGTGCAGGAACGGACTTCCACGGGTTCGACAGACACCTATCTACAAGAGATATGTAAAAAGCACTATTGAGTAAGAGTATATTATTTTTAATGTAAATCTTGAGTAAAGAGTACCGAGTATTTTACTCGAATACTCTCACTAACCAGGATTAGTCCGACTGGAGATGGATGAGGTTGGTCATCAGTCTTCGCTATTCCTTCCATCCCTAATCGTATCTATTTCCGAATAGTGAAAGTATTCGAGTAAAATACTAAGTACTCGTTACTTAGAGTACTTTTTCCCTATCTCTACTACCTAACTACATACGCGAGTTTTCTATAGATTACACCAATTATATATTTTTTTCATACAATATAATTATATCAATTATATAATTTATATCATAAGTTGAGTAAACCATTTATTCTCTAGAGGATTAGAAATACACTGATATTGTGAGGGGAATACCTACCACGAACAACAGATTGATACATCTCACATTTTATATGCTTTACGTTTGAAATGAAAACATAGTTTCTTTTTTTGTTTTTTTTTAAGTTCAACCGCAAATAAGCGAAACCATACAAAAGAATATGCCTCTAACGAGGATGACGCACTGTCGTTTTTCAGTTAATCCAAGTTGAAAGCTGCACCGGCAGCCGAGCATAAGTCACAAAGGGGTACTAATTGGTGTCCTTTGTCCTACAACACCCTTCTAATCTCGTAATGAGAGCGGCTGCGGGGTGCATGACAATGAAACTGCATGTGCAGTACACCTGCTGCAGGCGCTGGGTTATTGGGAGATTTTCTCTAAGTTGAGCGAATATTGAGTCAAATAAATATTCTTATTAGGATATATTTTCTTAAACGAACTGTAAATTTTTGTTGGAACTACTATCATATTTCTATTACAAGATCTATAAATGAAAAATCATGTACGTCTATAGCCCATGGAGGGATCTAAGATGATCTTGATAAGGAAGACGTTACTATTTACACAGGTGGCGTGGTCAGTACTTACGCCCGGAAGCAAGCCACACCCTCTCAGCTTATTGCATGGCCAGATACTTTGATGAAAAATGCCATACCATTTAATAAATCAAGATACAATGTGTCTGGGAGAAACACATGATAAAATCCAATTTGGTAAATTTTACAATATTAACAAGAGTGACAAGAGGGTAATCTCTTGTATCTGATTTTATTGTATTAAATTTAGGCGGTAAGATATTCATTTTTTATAAAATATTTAAAAATAGAAGTACTTTTAAATATCTAGAATTAATATTTTGGGGTAATAAAAATAATAATTGGTAGTGACATAAATATTAAAATCTGAATAATACTATACATTAGCAGGAATCGATTTTACCCATTAATCGATTTTTAAAAAAATGCCATTAATTTTTTTCCGAAAATAGATCACACAGTTTATTGTTTTTATATCTAAGGAATTAGGTCGCCTAAGCTATGAGAAGAACAAATACTAATAGTGTTCGAATATAGAAAATTCAATTCGTAGTAATACGATTCGGATAGAAAATGGAGATCCACCAAAACGAAACGGAAGTGGGTATGTGTGTTACAGTGAACGGGCGTGTTAGGTAATGACCCAATGGGGCTGGATAATGAACGATTCACTACAAAGCTAATCCGTAGACCAAGCTTGGGGGAATTTGTAAACATAAATTTTTAAATTTCGGTGTACAATACAATAAAGAAATATGTGCGAGGCAATTTAAAGATTAAACCATGAATTAATACAACATTATATTATTGGGTTGCATATACATATGGGCATAGGAGTGATGGCCCCACCTCGTGTACCTTAATTGTGAATCGTGTTGTGGTTTTCCAGGATGTAAAATAGCCAACCGGAGATTTGGTACATGGACGGTAAGCTTCGGGGAATGAAATATAGATCCTCGTGCGCCTGCTGACCCGAATAGCCATAATCCGTGGATCTAGACCGATTTTTCACTGTCCTTGAACCTGAGTAAGTCGGTGAGAAGGACAATGCCATGGGGTCAGGATATCTGTGCTTCCGCTAGCAATAAATGTCTTTAAGAATACCACATTGTGCGACCAAAGAATTCCATGGTCCATAGTACCAACAGAAAAATATATATATATAAATTTTGTAATCAAGTGGATGAAGGAAGTAAGTAACATTTTTCAAGTTCTGACAAAACTGAATACAAATCACCTTTATCCACTAAAAGGTAGATTTGTACCATCACTTGGCACCTTTATGAACTCAGTCCTTATGTGAACGGAAGGAGGAAAAAATATATCACTTTACATCCTTATCCATAGGAGTAATTCAGTTTTTTCCAAAAATGTCACTTGAACTTTGCCTATTATCCACTTGAACCTTCAATTAAAAAAACACATAACATGATAATGCACGTATCAACATATCTATCTAATCAAATTAATTAATGCAGCCAATTCAAAAAATAAATAATCAGAATGATAGTTATCGCAATTATTAAGTTATCGCTCAAAGTTTGCCTATAATAATTCTCCCATACCAATATCAGTGATTTCGCAAGCAATAAAATGAACGATTTATTGCCACCGCAATCTTAACACTGGTGCAATGATATGATTGTCGCTGAAATACATATCAGAACTAAGGCAGCGGACAGAATTGTGACAGGCGATTGTGCACTTTGTGGTCCCATAAAGGGGCAGATAGAGATAATTGTTAATGACTGAAGAGATAAAACACGCCTGACATCGATATGGGGTCCCGCTGCCCTACACTTGCGTGTCAGCATCTTCTTTTACTCGGTGGCTCTGTCTGCTTCGTGCTACAAGACACTCTAAGAGAAACTCTAACAAAACAGGTCTCAAAATAGAGTCCCTAAAATAAGTTCAATAGCAATTTTAGAATTACAACAATTGATGAAACCTAATATTGGATATAGGCATTGATTATTCCCTACAAAGAGGAATAAATCATTTTACATTTTCTTAGATAGATAATTATGAGTACTATTTTTTTTTTCTTTAAGTTTCAATAGAATTGTAAATTTCGAAAAAGGTTCATCTAGAATTTTGTACTTATACAGCGAAAACGACTGATATCTGATTGTTATAATGAAGAAATACACGAAGAAAATAAAATCTGTTCTCATTAGTCCAATGGTTCAACAGAAATTCAGGTTTTTGTGTCTCCTGAAGAAATTTTAATTTTCGGAGATGAGCACTTTTCGAAATTCACGCCTTTATGTAATCAGATATGAGTATTCACAAGACCAGTGAGGCTGTGAAATGTCGAGATATCAAAATGAACATCTCAAAGAAAAATTATCATTTTATAGATGATATTTGGCAATTATAAAAAAGAAATGTGTTCGGACAGTACGATATTTACTGAATAAGATAATATCAAGAAATTAAATATCTGAATATTATATTAGTGAATATAACCTGTATTTAACTCAATAAAAATCAATAAAGAATTATATAATTATTGTTTTAAGGATTATTAATAAATTAAGTTGTAATATTTTCATAGAAAACCCGTTTTTTCCTGTACAAAACCATAAAAAAAAATTAATGAAATTTATAAATGTATGAACTCTTCCAATACGTAAGTAATAATTTAACAAAAAATAAACTAAATCAGTAGAGTCCTGTATGTTCAAACCCATATAAAAGTTTTATTTTGTTTTTATTTCTACAAATTAGCATACAAAGCATAATTATTTTTCTTCTTTTTTTTTTCATTACTATTTTTAATGCAAATTTGGAATTGTCAAAAACATAAAAGTGTGTTAAAATACTCTTTATTTATTCCAGAATTATTATCAAGTCATATTTATCTACTTTAATTTTTAGAATCAAATTACGCCATTTGCGTCACAATAAGATGAATGGTTCCGTGTAGTAATTACTAAATATAGTGAGATGAATCACCTTCCTCCTGATAATGATATTTAGGTGGTAGCAGAATTTTTTATCTAGCAGAAAAATGTAAGTTATAACAAGCAACTTACATTTTACATAAGATACAAGTATACAACATTAAATGATTAATATTAAATGACGTTATATAACGTAATTTAATATTAATCATTTAACGTTAAGTTATATAACTATTCTATTCTTTATTATTTACTTATTTCATAACTAATTTGTAGAGAATAATCTCAAAAAAGAAATTTTATAAGTTTCCTTGATGATCTCATTTCGTTTTTTTAATTCGAACACCATTAATAAAAAATATGTATATATACACGGTAATGTATGTTGAAAAAAAGCTATCTACCCTATTTATGGCATGGAACTATATGCAATATATATAGAAAATCAAAGGAAACCGTAAATAATGCAATAGAAACTATGTGCCTTAAAACAAACCGCCAATCAAAGCAAACTAATAGGCAGAAGGATAACAAAGTATCAGAAGAGATACTTTTGCAATAAACACCATCTCCAGCTACAAATAACGACCACTATATTTCACACAAAACAAACTGGTCTTACAAACAGCGTACGCAAGAAAACAAACTACCTATATTTAGCAGCGGGTTCAGAGACCTTGCTAATAAACGCTGATCTTCCTTTATAGCAAAAAACTGATATAAACTATTAGAATGGTATATGTGTAATATCTCATGATTCTAATGATGGCGATGATGATATGTGGCGTAACAGCTCCTTATTATTACATGAATTTTCTCCTGTAATTTCCAGCTTGTAGCCACAGCCACAGCCACATTAGAATCTAAGCCTCAACTCTCAACTCTTCCTTTTTCCTAAAATCTCTTCGCCAATATTCTCCCAGGGATATCACTATCAGGCGTCCTCCCCGCACGTCTAGTTATATATCTTTTAGAATATCAAACCATTATAGGTTCCGTAAATAAATAAACTATATCATCTCATTGGAACTTTTTTGTCTTCTTTGGTAGGTACAAAACAGAAGCGGATAATTACAATCCAATATTTATAGAAGTGCTTCTTGAACTTTGTATGACTTAATTCATTGTATCTTTCATAAAGAAAATAATGTCTGCCAGATTGATCATTTTTCAAAATATAGGCGGGTCAAGGAAAATATGTTTGCGCGCGCGTAAGTGAAGGTAGTAAATGAACTTTGGTAAAATTGATTATAGACCATAAAACTGATACTAATCCACATCTATTCTCAAAGTTTGGCCAAATAAGAGGAGCCGTTTTTGAAATATAAGTGAGCCAAGAAATAAACGTTTATGCATGCATAAGCGAAAGCAGTGGAAGGAATTTAATAAAATTGATATGGGATCAGCTATGTACCAACCCTTATATTCCCTAAAAATATCATCAAAATCGGATGAGCGGTAGTAGGAGTAATACCCGTCACATGGAATTTACTATAGGAGGCAACCGCGACCTCAAAGCGTAGACCTCATTCTTATGGGAGATGCTCGAAAGTGTGATGTAAAGATGCAAGGGCTTGAGGCGCTACCGGAGGGACTTATAGAGAGAGCCATAACAATGGAAGAAGCTCATCAGGAAGGATTCCATAGAAGAGCGGAGTGGACGATGGGTAGCGAGCCTGAAAGGAGTCACATTACGAAAGTTCTTCACCACGGTCAAATCAAGATTAAAGGCATAATGGATCTTCACTGACTATTGGGTCTTGCAGATTCTGACTGGAGGCTTCTGCGTAAAGCTACAAGTTCATAGAAAAGATATAGGTCCTCGGTGCTCCATCTGTGGAATGTCTGTGACAGCGGAACATTAGTAGCTTGCGTTGCCATGGAAGGATAGCGGGCAAGGTAGTCTAGAAAAACCGGGATCTTCGCCCTCTCCGGGTTGGAATTTCTCTCTCTTATGGAAGAAGAGAATTATCTCAAGTTCGAGAAGTTTATATTATCCACGGGTGGAGGTCCTTTGTATTTTATCCTAGAAAGTGCTCACCCACCAGACATCGGCGAGCCACCATCCGCGCAAGAAGATAACCTACAAGCCAGGAGAGCTGTAAAATACGTAATTTGTATTTCTTTAAAAGACATCAAAAGAATCAAACAAAATTTTATATGAAAGATAAGGGATGAAGTTGTAGAACGATTCGAAAACAAAAAAGTAAAAAAATTGTTACATATTGACAGTCTTAAGGCGAGAGATATACAAATATTAATTCATATACCAGATCACAACTGCCAGACCCTTTCATAGTATTCATTTACTGATTCTATCGTTCATTAGTTTGCATGGATACTTCCATAAACTCACTTACCATCTCCGTACTCAGAATACTTGAGAATTTTAATCTTGGCGAGCATTAGGCTAAAAAATAATTCGGTCTATCTCCATATCAGAACTAACAAAACAGTAAAACCTAATTATAGTTCATTCAATATATCGTCGGACATCAGATTGTAATTTTATAGCTCAAATCCGAAATTATTTATCTTGATCCGAATTTGATTTTTATATGTTATCGACGACTATTATCGACATTTTGGTAAATATCCATCAACAAAAGATTTATTTATATATATTTGAGCTGAATGGTTTAACACTTTGAAAGTCTAACAACATTTTTGAAATATTAATTTTTTCGTACTCAAGAGACTGACTCTAAAAGTGGTAAATTTATAGATCTCTAATTTTTATTTGTATTATTAATTTTTTTTATGCGAATAACTAAGTTACACAACTAGAAGTAGCTATTTTTTCGATAACGAAACCAACTCTAAAACAGTTAAGGTTGCAAGCTACACCGTGAACTAGTCCCTCAATGAAAGAAATCTATTGTGTAAATGCTGAAAGTGAGCTCTCAGAGCAGATCCAGATGGCATAGTACACGACGCATCGTCACGACTTCTTTGGAGGCCATAGAGAGCTAACCGAACCAAGATGGGTTAAGACACAATAATGAAAGCAATTGTCAACTTTTTCATAAAAACTGAATAAATTTAATATATACTAAAATTTAATAAAATAAATATACAACCGCAACTACGAGAATAACTTTTATATCTTATAACTCTATTTGTCCTAAGGGACGAAATCTATTTGTATATCTACTTAGGCGCATTGGTGGGTTGTTAGTGAAGTTGACGCCCATGAATATTGAATATTGGTATAGTAGTCAGGTGCCTTCCGCACCCAAATGAAAATGAAGACATTTCTTTACTCAATTCATTTTACTCAATTTATTTTCTGTATGCTTATATGCATAGATGCAAGGAGCTTTCTGTATTTTGAAATGCACAAATGAACGGGACGAAATGTACTTGCAAGGGGTCGTATTTAGTAGTGGAAGGCACCCGACTACTACACCAAGATTTAGTATTCATAGGCGTCAACTTCACTAAGAGCCCATCAATGCGCTTAAGTAGATATGGGAATGCATTCCGTTCCTTCAGGCGAATAGGATTGTAAGATACAAAAATTATTTCCGTGGTCGGGGTTTTTATTTGTTATTAAATTAAATTTTATAATAACGTTTTTAGTTTTTCAACTATTGGCTATTTATAATTTATTACCAAATGATCATGAACTTACAAGTGATATAGTAAGAAACATTAAAAAATATAAAAAATTTAGTGTTTTGAGATTTTAATGTTTCAAAACATTTATGAGAATTCAATGGGTAATTTGAGCCATAAAATAAAAAATCGGTAGTGCAGTTCTCTAAAACAAATCGGCGGATATCTTCAAACGGACAGACGTGAAACATTTAATACTACATTTCTTTAATATTTTGAGTTCTTTTAATTCTTTGAGAAAACCATCACGGGATCACAACGAACAATTTGAGCCATCAAAGTTAAAAAATCGATAGAACCATTCTCTTAAAAAATCGATAGATACCTGCTAATGGTCAAGCTAAATACACTACACTCCTTGTGGCTTCTCCTCAGTCGGGTAATAAATACTCATATTTAGTATTTTTGGAGATAGTTGTTTCAATGAACCCTAAGCTCGGTGAAAGAAGATTATATACTACTGGATGAATTTTTATTATTGTTTTTATTAAAACAACTTCATAAAATTCCATTGATAAAGATTTTTTTTATTTATTTAGACATTATAGTTTTTGTTTATATATATATATATATATATATATATATATATATATATATATATATATATATATATTATGTTTTTTTCTGCATTGACATTTTGCTGATTACTGAATTATGCCTTATAAGGATCAATACAATATATTTTTATTGGAGGTATCGTCGACCGAAAAAACTAATTCCAGAAGAAGTTGGTTGGAGAGTGCAGTCAGGAAAGTAAAGTACAAAGATTTATAGACTTT
Organism: Rhaphigaster nebulosa; assembly: GCA_948150685.1. Classification (NCBI taxonomy): domain Eukaryota; kingdom Metazoa; phylum Arthropoda; class Insecta; order Hemiptera; family Pentatomidae; genus Rhaphigaster; species Rhaphigaster nebulosa. The sequence goes on along the minus strand of OX411306.1, from coordinate 74,032,935 downwards.
ATTAAATTTATTCTTGTTGCAATATTTCATAGAGAATATAGGATATATAGTTATGTATATATATATCCTAATTCAAAGTAGAATATGTATGCACATCTTATACGACGCATTAACTGTAAAACACCGACCTTTCATCATACAAAATAAGCAATCCAATAGCAACTGCATTTTATTATTATATAATATTATAACAGCAAACTAAGGAATAAAAGAGTATTAATCCTCAACTGCATGTTAACTCAAATTATCATTCCTTAAATTTTAAATTTTAAAAATATTTAGATTTTCAAAAAATGGTATAAGTATCGTTCCAACGTTTTTAGGAAGAACTCAAAAGTTTCCAAATTAAAAATATTTTCTTTAGGATCATGGATTCAGAATATTTAGATTTTGCTGACAAAACGTGCAAATTGTAGAAAACAGAGTTTTCTGTACATAATGAAAAATGTCCACGAGTAATTTACTTATCGTAGACCTCATTTACTCAAAGGTTTTTCCGCTTGGTGTTTGACAATAAGAGAGAATTCTGAGAAAGAAGACATGAGACGACCAAAACGGAAACTTATAAAAATAACTGTCTTATTATAAAATCTCGAAGAGGATTAAATACGTTTAGAGTTTAGATGGAAAAACGGTGGTTGGAAATCGGAGACAGCAATGACAACGATATTTATTTTTTTTTTTTTTTTACTGAAGTTAGTTGAAAGCCGATCTATAAATGTAGATTTAAACGAAACCTCAAACTTGTTAAAACTAAGTACACCTCATCATGGTGTCAAATGCGAGCATCTGTTAATAAATTCGTTAAGATTCCATTCCAACGAATATTAATATAAACTCTAGAAAGCTGAGTTCTACCATAAAACTAATTCTAAGAGAAGCAGTTATCTAAATGAGACTTGTCAACAAGAGCTCATAAGTCAGACATTATCACCGACCCTATAAATAGCTCCGCCAGCTCTCTGACATTTCTGGAGCCGAGCGGGACTCCGGTATCCTTGAATACTATAACGTCACGGAGCAGTTCTGTAAATATCCGTATTTATTACTAAATATTAACAGTAGCGTGGGGGTTTGGGATGTGCACGTCCATAAAATAAATTCAGACCTGGAGAACTGGATCCAGTCCCAAGATCACTATTTCCAGGCAGCACTCCCCCGTAGCCTTGGCAATCGGCCACCATATGGCTGCCCTCTAGCTGCGATGTCAATTAAATCCTCAACCAAATGCTAGGCCGCGGTCTGGCTGTCAATAACGGACGTTTGGTGGAGGTTAAAATGGATACAAATAAAAATAAATAGTTTTCTGTTAGAATTATTCCATCAGAACTAAACTAGTTCCACAACATCAGGATATCCAAGGATACATCGAAATGCGATTAAATGATTTTTTAGATTAAGATTAAATGAATTGGTTTTAATTATTCATATTTTTTAAATAAAGGATTCTTAGTCTCTAATTCTTATTGAATTCTATAGTAATAAAAGAATATTCTCATTAATCAACTCCAAAACATCTCGACATAAACAAGAAAAAGCAGGGTAAATTGATAAAATCCATTCATGCCCCAAACCAGACACCATGACTACACAATTAATTCTCAGTTAACTTCCACATCAATTAGCTTCTGACACCAATTAACATCAATAGCCGTTAATTTATTTACATTCTTCTGGCTTGTAGATTGTTAGGTAGGTCCTTTCAGAATGTACACCATGTGTTTTCTGCTTTAAAAACCTTCTACAATTGAAAATATTTGAAATCTGAATTTAAATCTCACTCCAGAATCAGTACCCGGTGACCGAGCCAAACTCGTAAAAATTATTTTCTTTAATCATCTAACGTGGATAAAAAAAATACAATAAAGATATCAAAATATTACAACAAATTTATGGAAAATTAACAATAATATAAAGTTAAACACAATTTATTTGTCAGAACATGTTTAAAATCCAATATTGCTTGTATAGAAAGGTTATAATGGCTTTTAATTTTTTATTTTATTTAATAATAGCTTTCCTGGAGTAAAGGATTACGTTAAATCGATTTCTGAGGCCTAAAAATTGTTACTCTAAAAGTCAAAGCATAATCCGGCCGCGGCCTTTCGAGATCCCTTTTGCAGACAGACAGTTATTGCTGGTATTATATTATAGGATAATTTAGGAGTTATTTAAATTATAATATTACTTTCGATTAAGAAGAAATCGATAAAATTCAACTAGTCATTACAACATTGGAATTAGTTTAATGAGAATAGGCAAAATAATATATATTTAATAATACTGAGGGATGGGAAACCTTTCTTCACTATGAAGCATATAAAATTGATCTTAAATAATATATATATAAATTATCCTACATTATAATACGAGCAATAACTGCATGTCTTTCTGCAGAAAAAAATATATATATTGGTAAATTAACTTCAGACCAGTTGAACAAAAATGAGGAGAGTAAGCAGATTTCAAAGAAACGAAAAAAAAAAAAAAAGTGTTGGTATTCATAATTAAAACAAAATTGTATTTTAAAGTAAGTATATTGGTAAAATCATTACCATCCTAAAAAACTGAACGAAGTCATATTTCGTGTTTTAGCTCAAAAGCAACCGTTTACAACTAAAACTATTATCATTGAAGAGAAAATGATTTATTTTATTCATTGAGTCAGATTTAGATCAGTGAGAGGTTAGCTACCATTTATCATTTTGTTTCGTCATGTTTGGAAAGTTCCGATCACAGTAACTTCTGCAGTCAGTACCCAATATATATGTAGTTATACATAAATTGTACATTGATTGTAAAGTATAAATAATGTGTGGTATAAGGCTTAAAATTGGAATTATTATCTCAAAAACATTCAAGCTATACCTCGCAACCTCGAGAGAATTAAATATAGTTTCATTGCCACGAAACCTTCTATGTCTCAAAAACATGACATTACAGGACAAATGGAAAACTGATTTATATGCAGTTTTGTAAATTATGGATTTATAAACTAATTATAAATATTCCAACATGGTAGGATAACTGAAACTATTTATGTGAAGGCTGCATTGGAATTGTCAGATGGTTGATTTCTAGCTGTAACTGTTGCGTTTGCGATTAGCAATAACAATAGGAGGAATGTTTTTGATCAATTAAAATTATATTACGGTACTTTAACACATGAGTGCCTTTTACCAGCATATAAGAGATAAAATCTAGTTTCTCATAAAATCAAAATCTGACAACTGATTTTTGGTCGCATGATAGATTTCACGGCGTAAATTACGATATGTCTTGTGAGTACATGACAAAGTTGATTCTTAAATATCTATAACTATGTTGCAATGAACCGACAAGATCGTTCATCAATCACGAAAAGGCATCAGAAGGGAATCTCGTCTTTAGATTCTGATTCGCACACCACGTTGAAGCCATCAAAAGAAAATAAATAAACATAGGTAAATCAAAACTTAACTTTCATCTGGGAAAGTATATTATACAGCATATTATACCAAATACGCCTACAATCGATTTTTTTAGCTATGACGGAATATGGGTATTTTATTTTACATAAGTTATATGTCATTATACGAATGATTTTCATATTCAAGATGAAATTGAACCAATAATATAGGAAGTAACTTTTCAATTTGTAAGCAAAACTTTCAAGTTTTGATGAGCGATTTCTCATGGCTTCGGAAGGAACCTAGGGTTATGCCACAGCGAAAATGCAATAGTCCACATTTGTGTAAGTTCAAGATTCGGGCTATTTCGGGCTATTAGAAACCGGGCTATTTCCATACATAGAAATATAATATAAAAAAATATAGAAATACATCTACACACCCTCTTCTCTCCCCTCCCTTTTCACAGAGATCGATAATGTCAGTATCAAGAAATGTCAGCAGATAATATTTTTTATCTGAATACTAGAAATCCTTTCCCACATCCGGCTAACCCCAAACAAGAAAACAACTATTATACTATTTTAATCATTCCCGCAACGGGACCATGTCAGGCCCAGAGTGAGAATGTTTCGGTTTCCATTATAAGGGGCCCTCATATTCAAGTCAATATCTCTATTTTCTTCTGAGTAAAATAAATATGGCTGTAACTTACAAAAGAAGTAATGTTGCCTACTTCTTTTTAATTTAGTATATCATAAAATAATACAGCTAAGGCTGCCAGACATAAATCATTACTGAACATACAATAAGATCAAGAAATATTGGTGTTAGTCACGTCACCAGACACACAACAAAGGTAGTCAACAGGATTACCTTGTACACAGCCACAGAATAAGTATCAGATAAACAGACCGTGGAAACCATTCCGATAAGTTAGGAATAATTTAGAAGTACCTTTGTAACAAATTAAATAGAATATTTACAAATTAGATGTTTATGATTACCACTTAAAACAAAAAAGAGGATCAAAATCCTCCAAACAATTTTATTTCAAATTAAAAGTTTTAGTTCCTAGTTAACATCAAAGCCATTAGTTATTAGTATTTGCTATTGACAGGGAATAAAGAAATAAAGACAAAAAAATGGGTAATAAATTGTAACTTTTAAACAGGAAATTAACAAAAAATAATATTTATACCAATATAAATTAATATTTGAAAAAATAAATATTTAAGAAATACAAAATAATTTAAAAAAGGGCTGATATGGAAGTAAAATCTATTTTAGTCTGAATTTGATTAAATAATGTCTCAAATTATAATGTATGCAATGTACTCAAGAAGAAAAATAAAATAAAACTATACATGTTTTAGAAAAAATCGGTATGTACCAACTTGGGAGAAAAATTCATAAACGTGCCCAAAAATGTTTTTCCCTGTTTAAGAAGTGAATATTTTTTTTAAACAAAAAATAATAGGCAATAGCGCTTAAAATGGAAAAAAAAAAAAAACGATCCATAGAAAATTAAAATCGGTCTTTTCAAAAAAAAAATTAGAAACCGAGAAATATGGCATTTTTGGATAATTATTTACGGAGCTGGTATGAGTAATTATTGTATTTAATTTGTAATTATCGTGCGAACTTGTTTTGTGGCTTAAATTGTAGGTTTTTAAGAACCTACCTACGATAACAATATAATGCAAAAATAATATAACTATTCGAAAAACGACTTGAACAACGCCCAAAATGGTCCTAGAGTGTTTTTTCAAGGCGCTATTAGTTTGCGACGAGTTGTTCTACAACCCTATTATCTTGAAATTCATGTGATGTTCGATTTAATACCTAAAAAACCCGTTTGAAAATCAGGCTTTTTCTTGCTCCGGCTACGATTTTTAAGTTTTTTTGGAAAAAAAGTTGTTGGCCGATTTCAATTCTCCAAGGCTGTTTTTCGCCATTTTAAGCGAATTATAGCCTTTTGTTAAACATTGCATTCAGACTTCAAAATCATGTAACAGGAAATATTTAAAATAAATTAATCCAATAATAAATACTACGAATACTTTTAGCACTCAACGAATACTTTATTTACTTTCAAAACTGCTTTCTTTAATTAATAACTGAGCTAGAACTGATTCAATTATTGTTCTGAGTAGAACAATGAGACGTCATTCAGAGCCTATGCACTTTCCTCAAAATGATAATAATAAATATCATTGTTTACAATAAACATTTTGGATAAATAGAGCTCTATAATTGTACTATTCATTATAAGTGTATTGAATTGATCAATCATTTTAAAGTCATGATGTCGATACGCTGAATGTGTCCGATTATCATATAAACATACTAAAGCATTCCATAAATTTAAGCTATTGTTCCTAACATTTGAGGACAATCAGATCTTTATGTGTGTTCCATTGTCTTCGGAGTGTCCCACGGTAAGACAACGGGAAACAAGACCATATCATCATAGTTGCAATGCACCGCCAATGATAGGCTACAAAGGAATAATCTGCGATTCTAAACTACCTCAATCAACCTCTCCCCCAGGAAGTATTTCTTTGAGCAATAGGAAGCATTCTAGATACATACTAAAAATTCCTTCTTTTTTTTAGACTTAAAACTATATTATTTAAAAAAATACACAAAGTAAAAGTGCTATCTATTAAATAAAACATGAAAGGAACATAGAAGCTACCCTGTTAGTAGCTCGCTAATGACCAGTTGAAGTTCACGAGGCCATCTCCTTTTCCATACCCCTATGATGGTTATCAGGAATCGAGTGGAAAAAAAGGGTAGAAACCAGTGTATTTAAGAGATGATGGAGATTACAATAGAAGGATAGGTAACTACTTTAGATTCGATCAGCAACGAATAGGAAATTGCGTTTATTATGAATTATGTAATTTGCAGCATAATAAAGAGCATTGAAAAATTAAAGATGTAGTTTCTATGTGTTAATCATAATGATCACGGATATTCATTAACTTTGACCATCTAGCTTAATTTAAATTTGTTGCACATAAGAATAAACTGTAAAATAATGAGACACTGTTTATAAAATATTTATATCTACAACAGGAAATACAATCAAAAACGCAATATGCCATAATCAGCAATCAGAAATGGTAAACAAGTCGAAAGAGAATTAAATTTTGTTTTTTTAAAAAGCAGATAGTAGGCGATTTTAACGTCCAAATGAAACTTCGTCATGATCAGTATTAGTATTTTCAAAGGGATTTCAATGTTAGATCTTTAGCTAAAAAAAAAAAAAAAAAAAAAAAAAATTAACACATTTAATACTGAAACGAAAACAACCAATAAAATAAATTTTAGCTCTAGAAACTGATCTAACCTAGCAATTCAGAGAAGTTGAGAAAGATTTTAGAAAATACCTAAATACAGAAAAGTATTCCAATAAATAACGAGCAAATCTATTCTTGTTTTGGATCTACTTATTGGCATGGCTTCTTTTTCATCTTGATATTTATTGAAAACAAAGCATTGTTCCCTATTTACTAATTTGCTTATTGAAGATTCACTTTCATTATCTTTTTCTTGACTCATACACCAAATTATGTATGCTTGGTTTTGGATCTATAAGATCTGTCTTCCAATTAATGATACTATAACATAATTTAATTTGTTTATTTTCTATTTATTATTAATAGTTTTCAATTAATAAATATTAATAATAAAACGTTTTGTTGGTTTGGTCCCACCCACTTTGTCTATATTTTATTCTGTGCATAGCATATATTTTAGCCTATATAGTTAGATCTAGAAAAGTTTTTAATATTTGTGTAATTTATTCTGTACAAAAGATGAAAAATAATTTTTAAAACCAGAAAAAAACTTGTTTTTCCTGTGAAACAATACCGTGCATGTTGGATATTTTCCCATTTTCTCTAAGTGTCACTTCAAGAGAGATATTAAAAGAAAATGTAAGTTTTTCTGTTTCAATCCCACTGTCAGCTTTCTCTTCCACAGTTAGAAAATGGCAAAAAGACAGACATCAAACAGATTGCTTCCTTGACGCAATGCAGTAAGCTACAGCCCCCTAAGCCATAACGTGCGCAAACTGCCCGAGGACGTCGTCTGTGTTAGGAGGGTGTATGGCTATTGATTTATTTTTATGAAGGGTGGGAAGCCTGCTTAATTATACTGCAACCTCGAGCTCACTGAAATGGAAGTAACTCAAGTAAGTTGCAGCATAGGGGTTGTGACATCTTCTTAAAAATGTGTCTTAATTTATCAAACAAAATCTTGACATTTAAAGCATCTAAATTCCCATCTTCTATACAATGGTGAGGTGGCAATTAAACTAACATGCTTTTTTTATTCAATTATTTGTTTTAAGGGTTAAGAGAACACAAGAATATGATTAAATAATTCAATACTTTCAAGGACTCATAGGATTCATATATAGGATTCATATAAAAAACAAAATATAACAATGTGAAATCGGTTTATACTAATAAGAAATTACCTAAAAAAATAGACCAAGGAATATCCTGTGCAATGACAGAATTTTAATAGCCAGTAATTAAAATAAATTATGAATGCATTATTTTCAAAACAATTTGAAAAATATTTATGAAGAAAAAATATAATATTCGAATTTCTTCAAAATATAATTATTTTATTTCTAAATTTTATTATATATCTTAATGAGGAACCTTCCCTTTGTTTTAGGTAACTGTTGGCCGTTTTAGTAAAACGACGATCTGCTATTTTCAACTTCCTGAAAATTACAGTTGCCTTACCGGACTGATGAATAAGCTTCAAACGAACCTTGAGAAAATTGGCATTATTGCGTTTTGAATATTAATAGGTTGCCTGGCATAAAGTCGGTTTCGCAATGATATAATTTGTATTTTTATAACATCTCAAAACTTAATTATATATAATTTCTAACGCATAACTAATTTTTAAATTGTAGGGTGAAATTTATGTTGTACTTTTTCCAAAATGTTATTCAAGAAGGCAAAAGTGACTAGAATACTGGTTGCACACCTTGGGACCAGTTAGGCAACGGAACCAACACATTATGGTTTTTCGAACAAGGCAATAAAGCTGACCGTAACCAAAGTTTGTATAACGAACTGATCGAAATTTCACAAGTGACTGGTTATGCGACCAGTTTCAAGGTGAATGCCATTATTATTTTGGTAGCAGGTGACTCCAGAAGGTTGATACTTAACTTTGGGAATCTAAAACTATGTTTTGGCATATTATACGAGGCACTCCATACAAGAAGACGAATTTACCATGTCACAAATTTTTTTTTTCTTTGAAGGCTGATATATTGTACCACAACGATATATATTATATATCATTTATATCTAACAATGTATGGTGTATGTATGTATATATATATATATATATATATATATATATATATATATATATATATATATATATATATATATATATACATGTAGATTAATAATTAACAAGATTAATTAGTAATTCAGATCGTTTACTTTTAAATGACATTGAACAGCTTTTCTGATATATGAAGGTTATACTAATCAGCAAACTTGATAATAAAATATATTATAGTGATTTAGGGAGTAAAAGACTCTTATACAATTTGTAATTCTACTATTTTGTTTTAGGAATCATTTACGGTCGTATTCTTTCTAATTCGCAGAATTACATAATATATATATATATATATATATATATATATATATATATATATATATATATATATATATATGCCCAGAATACCAGGTTGATCAGTCCAACGATTTAATTATGGGTAAAAGAAAAATTCGAAACGTCATCCAAAAAATCTGCCACGAAAAAAGTTAAAAAAAGAGTTCATTACTAGGAAAAAGTGGTAGTAATATGGAGTTTATGGAACACCTTAATATCTTGGCAGTAAGTGATAATGAGTTAATATTATCTGCTTCAATATGTAGCTAAGGAGCACGAATGCGAAGGTTGTTGCAACAATTGTCACGGGTGTTCATATTGAAAAGTTTATTTATTTTTATCGATTCTTTAAAACTTTTAGAAGACAAGTAAGAACTGTTCTTTTGTTCCATTACCAACAAAATGGCAGATTTCCGCACACTCCATCGATTCAAAGAGATGCACTGTAGCGATTTTCATTCCGTGATCTGTTATTATGTCTCCATTTCATAATGTCTCCAGTACATTTCAAGTCCAAAGTGGTGATGTTTTATATATGGAACCCTGGAATGATGTTTTATATATGGGTGCTGGATGAATGGAACCGGGTTCCACTGCAACCAAAACAGCTCCAAGAATCAAAAAAAAAAAGAAGAAGAAAAAAAAGGAAGCTGGAACTGATTGAAAGCTATTTTAGGTACACGATTAGTCAACAAAGGTTTATAAATCTGTGTATAATCTCAATAGATCGTAAACGAGCTGCTTCCATAAACTATGAGGAGATCATAAACATTTTTGCTGCAAAATAGATACAAAAGTGAAATTTTAATGTTATTATTTGTACATGTTCATAATTTTAATATATATATATATATATATATATATATATATATATATATATATATATATATATATATATATATATATTTATTTATTTATTTTTATTGATTTAATGTTTGTTTAGGCCTCAATTCAATCAATAAAATGTCTTGATGCTATGATATGATTTTTATTTCGAAATATATTACCTAAAATAGAATTATAAAACAGTTGATTTTTTATTGGGGGGAGGAATGAAAGAAGGGGCGACAAAATTATGCTTGCCCTCTCTGGAAAAAAATCCTAGATCCGGCCCTGATTACAAATGCTGAAAAAGCTGTACGAAAACAGCATACAAAATACTAACTAGTGACGACGGTTTTTTTTATTATTTTTTTATGTTCAAAACCCACTGCAGCTCGTACCTTACCAAACTCTTCCCATACCCATAGCAGTACGCATACCATACTTTGGGAAACTCTGCTATAACAGCAATATACAAAACTAAGCCTGTTTATTAAAAAACTGAACAATTTGGGCAAACATATATAAGTGGTAAGAAAGCAAAAGCCCAGTGCATTTATAATAATTATAGACTTCGAGTAAATGAGTGCATGCAGGAAATTGCTGAAGCTATCGATTAACGGTATTGTTATAGAAAAAGTTATTATAGAAACCGAGAGAGAAGTGAAAACATTCCAAAAGCGTAAAAGGTAAAAAAAATCATGACAGAATACATTCCAACTGAAAATAGTAATCTAAACTCCAGGAGTGTGTGGTTTAATAGAAAAATAGAAGGAAAAAAAGTCAAAAAAAAAGGGAAAAAATTAAAGAATGTACAGGATTCAGCTTTATGACGGTAAAAATGCATTTATCTTCCAAAGGAGGAATAATTCCAACATACAATGCCCATTTTTTCTCGTAGGAAAAACTTACAGATGAATCTGCGTATCAAATGTCATGAATCATATGAAAATCAGGAGGTATTTGTTCAGCTCTTACTGTTAAAATAGGTAAATTAACAGTAATAAAGCGCACTTTTGGTTATATATATTAAGATAATTATTTATATTTCATCGGAATGTTCTCACAGATATTTTAACCTTGTTATAGTAACGATTAATTTTTACAGAAGCTTTAACAAAACTAGACGCAATTTCCTTTATGAAAACGCAGAAGGCATTAAGCGTCTTTAAGTCTTTATCATCAAGAATCATTTCAAACTTTGGAGATACAACTTATCTGACTGCTCTAAAAACAAAGACGAAAATGTTTCAAAGACATTAACGAAGTCAAACTTATTGTTGTTGAGCAAAATATTGTCCTTGAAAACAATGTATTAATAGTAGTATTAATAAAAAAACAAAAAACACATGAATTATTGTTATTTTTTCACTATAAACAATTGGAAGATACTAACACAACGCCTCAAGCCTCTAAAATACCGGCAACCAACTAAGTAGTCAAAGTTTCGCCCATTCAGGATATATCAGACTCATTCAGACATTATCAGGACATATACAAAGAATTACATCTATAAAGATCAAATATAGTACATCTCACATCAACCGTCCAGAAAGACGTATCAAACAGAGGCAGTACATCACTCCAAGATATCCATTCCAAGGTATCGCGTACTTGAGTATGTGATTGGATGTCTTGAGGCTTTGTGAGTTGGAATCTTCCAATTGTTTATAGTAATTAATTTATGTCTCTTGTTGAGTTTTTGCTCTTTTATATTTATAATTAGTTATTTTTTCAGTTACTAATTTATATTAAACTTTTTCAAAAATCAAAAAAGTAAAATTTCTGTCCTCGAGGTTTTATGCGGCTGGTAGCAGGTTCATGAGTTAAAATTTCCAAAGTAAGGAGCTTTAAACAAATAATCATTGAAGCTTCAATCGGGCAGTGATTCATAAAACTTCCTGACAGGTAAATAAAATTAGTTATTGGAAATAAAATATTTCGTTCACAGAATTTTTTTTTTTCCATGAGAGAATTCTATCCTGAGGTGGGGATAATAAATGACTCAGTATTTTCCTCAATTATATTCCCTGTATATATTTATATATATATATATATATATATATATATATATTATATTCCCTGCTTGAGGAATTCGATTGATCAGTATTTCTTCTCCAACCTTGCCCTTCCATTTTATAGCAAATGTTTTTTCCATAATTAATTTTAAAACAATCAGAACTTATTAACTGTAAAAAAAAAAATATTGCAAGCAGTAAGCATAATGGAACTGAAGGTCAGAAACTTTCACTCCAATGAACTATAAAAAAAAAAGATCGCGTCTGCTAACTGAATGTTAAGATTAAAATATCAGCCTAGTTAGATCTCGATCAAATCATTCGTCAAAAAACTGGAACCATGTCCCACAGAAATCCCTTTGCAACTTACGCAAATTTTCGGTTAAATTTAGGTCCACTTTAAAAACATTTAAAGTTCAACATACAAAACATACGAACATTCTGTGGGTTCTAAACTAATCATTCACCATCCAGATACGAACATAGGCAGCCTATCATAATTTTTCGAAATAATGTTATATTTTATTAGCACTAATAGATCAACTTAACTCAACCAAAGGCGGATTAGAGAGCGTATGGCTTTACGATCCTTTCTCTCAGCACACTTTCAAAGCCATAAGATTTGTTCAATAGATTAACGTTTATATTATATTAGATATAAAAGTACGGGTGGCTTCGCTATAAAACCTAAAGAGGAAACGGCAGAGGGAACACCGACAGTTGCAGGCGCCTTGCTGCCCGGATGTGAGGCTTATCGCGCCTAGAAAATACCTCAGGATAAATTGTTAGAAATCTGCCGAAATATTAGTATGTTCTCTACAATTTACATTCTTCTTTGCGAGATTATTAAAACGGTGGCCCTTGTTACCTACAAGCATCTTAAACTGACTTATTCAAGTATTTCAACTGTAATCTTTTATTTTTATACTTTTTTTTTTCTTGATGAGGTATATTTGTCATATGTAACATGTAAATTCCAATTCAATAAACGCCTCTTCCACAGAAGAGAAAAATAGAAAAAGAAATTTTTTTTTTACCATATTATTTAAATTTCCAAATACACCAATGATCACTGCAAAATGAGTATCATCCCCGAAATATTAAAAGAAACCTCTTAAGTGTTTATCGAATTAAGAATAGATGTTTAGAAAAAATCACTTGCAAAAAAAAAAAAAAAAAGTTTTGCATTAAAATAGCATAAATTAAAGAAATTTTCTAAGATAATTAGAAAGCATTCAACAATATTATTTCATTCATAAAAGCTGCAAAATGTTGTAATCTAGAGTCCAATCTGTCACACGACCTTTAATTGTAGAGGCAATTAACAAATCAATAAATATGATTTAAAAAAGTAATAAAAATATGCTTCCTGTCCTGTTAAAAAAAATTATTTGGAGCAAGAATGAGACCACATTTCATTTCAATTTGAAAATTTTCCAACGCGAAACTAATCTTGATAAAATAATTGAGCTGAGAACTGTAGAAGAAGTACGATATGAGTAGCAAAAAAAAAATGCTGTTACCAAAATTGCAAATCTACTCCAAAAGTATCATAAGATTAAACTTAAATTAAAATGCGATTCAGTAATTTATAAGGACAAATAGTGTTAGTGTTTAGGAATACAAAATTCAAAGTATTACCAACCTACAAACGGCGGTACCAGTAATTTTATTTTCCGATATCAAAATTTGTACTTGATGTTAAAGTAAATTTTCACAACCTGCAATTAAATAAAAACAGTTTTATTCTAATTCGAGAAGACTAGGTAATAATTCGAAACGGACACAGAATACAAATGTTTGCATTGTAGAAACGTTCTAAAAGATCGAGGTTACACGCTTTAAGATGATTTAGTGACGGCATAGCCCCAAGTCATGATACTTATTAATGATAAACATTTACTCTACTTTTTAATTTCAGCTCGTTTAAGTAGGACTATAGCTAAGATAAGCAGGATTTAATTTAACAGAGATATGTTCGCCAAGCACTGGATGTTGTTTTACCATATTCAGCTCAATTTAAACCTGTTTGTTTCAAATGGAGGTATAATATTTTTCAGAAGTCGGATTATTGAAATTGTTAAATGTTAAAGCTTTATGCTGCTATTATGGGATAAGCCATTTGAATAACAGGTTTAAAATCAGATATTCCGGTACTTGTATATGTAGTCTCTTTAAACACAATTCTTGATATGGTTTAGTAATAATTTCACTTTGAAATATTAATTTCAGTTACAAAATTATTATTATTATTTTTTTTTTTTTTTACAGCTGATGAATGAACACAACATACTATTAATACAAAATCAATAAAATATTTTTCATAACAATTTATTATCTAAAGGCAATAGATATTTTTTGTAGTGCTTAATGGATATAAACATAATGATTATTTTAATAAAATTAAAAAAAGTCTCAGATAAAGAGATCAATCATGGATATTTATGATACAAATATTATACCAAATAGCTAATATTACTAATAATAAAAATATAATTTGGCTTCCTCAATTAATTAAATTAAATGATAATATTTAATAATGTGAAACGAATAAGGCATAAATAAATGTATAATGCATATTTTTTTTCAAAAATGATTTCATATAAATTGATATTGTTAATAATCATTTTTAGTGTGTGAATTTTAGTTAACTTATTTTTAGTGTGTCTTATAATTGGAATATGATCTTGAGAATGGATTAATCGTCCGTTGAGAAAATAAACATTGAAGTTTAAAGAGTGTAAATGATTTCTTAGAATTAAGCACTACATGCAATAAAATATTCTTCTTCCTATACCTCCTTCTACCATTTAACAATCAAACAATTAGTCCAATAGGCATATATTAATTAATAATTATGACAACTTAAATTTCAGGACATAGCAACAAATATACTGAAGATGAATAGTCATCAAACTAGAATAAAGTAATTCGTCGTTACGAAATTCTAAATGAAGCAGGAAGAAGCAGAAAACCGATCAATACTTGCCAAAAACATGAATAGCCCCCTCATTCGGAGTACGTCCTTCATACGAGGCGTAGACGGGTGACTCACATTACTAACACCCGAAGACCGTCGTGATATAAAGACCCAGTGAAGGGAAACCGAATTAGCGTCAGGCTGAGAGATTGGGGGGCTCCACTGGCTGATCTTTATTAAATTGGAAAGGGGGGGGTATCGGAGTTGCCAGCACTGACCAAGGGCAACTATATACAACCATGACCTGGGTCGATAGCGCTTTGGAATAAAGGATACGTCATACGAAAGCGCTTCAAAAGCATCATAGGTAATGGTCATTAAAAAGAAGGTTATGATTTGCATATGGCGGAATAATAAAATGGTATCCACATCGAACTTGTACCAAAAAGGCTAGTAACTACGAGATTTATACTCAATAAAGAAATATGTGCAGTAAAAGTCGTATACCCTGCTTTGATCAACAAAAACATAGCTTTTATATCAACAAAACAAAGTTCTTACGAATCGATCACGTCTGATCAAGAAAAAATCGAAGGAGTCACTGTCTTGGTTCATCACGAAACCGCGCCATCTGATAACATTTTCTATTTCATCATAATTTTTTGAAATTAAGTAACTTGAAAAACTCTAAGAATGTCGAACCATGTGAGAATATGCCATGCTTTCCTATTTAATAATATTCCGCTTATCCCTGTTGAACGAACCCGCTACCTAGAGACATTACTTCAATATTCACTTGACAAACGCTCTAAACTTCCAATTCATTGGAAAAAGCTGATTTGTACGTCTGTAATCATGCAAATTTGGATATACTGAGTTTGGGGTTCCACTAAATATCATTTCTAAAATCGTATTCATACAAAACCACTAGTTCACTTTCTTTCTCCCAAAATTATCCCTATAATCGCTTTAAAATGTTCTTTTACTACACCACAGTCATACAGTGGCTATGAGTACTGTACCTTGCACTTCCTTGCTGCTAAACCGTTTCACATGAGCAGGCCATACTTCCATTTCAAATTTTTACAACTAATTTGCCAAACGAAACGGGATGAAGGATGAAAAGCTAGATGAATGACCTACGTGGCTTTTATCCTCAATATTATTTATCCTCTATATCCGCTATACCCTCTTCCATGCTCCTCATGTACCTAGATAATCTTATTTTTGATGCTTTTTATAATTTTTATTACATTTTAGATAACTATATCATTAAGAGGGGATGGCGAAAAAAAAAAGAGAGAGAGAAAGGAGAAAAAACTGGAAAGAAAAAAGAGAACAATTAAAAATAAAATAAATTTAAAAAATTTTAGTTTTTATGAATAAAGATTTTGTAGGATTAATAAGGTAATTTTTCTTATCTAATTTGATTAATTTAAATTAAAAAACAATGAAAATTAGATTAATAACTAATTGAAAATTAGAAGCAGCTGTATTGTAATTGAGGATATTTATTTCATATGTTTGGTGTTAGTCTATACTAATTATTGTGTGACAAAAAAGGTATGTTGTGTAATGTTGCAACCCAATATTTACCACAGCTTGATAGTTTTTCATGCTTATAATGCTACAGAGCACTGTAATTCAGGAAACCGTGAAGGCGTAACATAATTACTGAAATTAAAATTGAAATTACTAGGAAATAAATAATAAATAAAATCTAACAACAGATTATATTTCAAAATTTCAATTTACGATTCACTAATAATTATGAATTTGTAATGAATAAGAAAATAATATTATTTTAATTGATTATCATCATTCATAAGTTGAAATAATGAATAAGTTGAAAGTTATGTTACTGGAATAAATTGTTGATCACGTATAATTATTAAATAATAGTTTTTAACAATATGGAAATGAGATTATTCATACTACTATTAGGTTTTTTTTTTTAAATGCTATTCGGGTAATACCACTATTAACGGGTGAAATTAATGTTACGATATATTTATCTGGTGCTTATCTGTTGGATACGGCCAGGGATATAATCAATAATAATGAAAAAAACTTTTGATATTTGTTTATTTTCCATGCTGAAATATTAGACACACTGATGGAATTTGAGAACAGCTAGAGGCTTCTGTGCGACCATATTATACCCGGTAATGGAAAATCAATAGGAATGCGAGAAAAGCAAGGCATTCAGTTAGTATTTTTTTCTCAACAAGTCTCACAAGAAGCACCTATTTTTTTAATCACAAACACTTTCACTATGGTTTGTGGGCTTGATCTAAAGTAATTTATTGTAATTATAAAAATATTTTACCGATTCATAATTTTTCTTCTTTCACAAATAAAGTATTTCATTAGAAGTGCTGTAAACAGGAGAGCGTAGAAGTGCAGCCTATAACTAATGAAATATGGATATCTAAAAATAAAAACTTATTATCACAGAAACATAATAGGATGATAATATATTAAGATATAACACCAGAACAATTACTACAACTAAGCATTAATAATCTAAATAAATTATATTCAATAGATTAAAGATAAATTTGAAATAAGTTAACTAAGTCAAGAAACCACGGGAGGAATAGAGGGAGGAGTGATGTGTTATACTCATGATAAGGTAATACTGTTATAACACCAACGGTTATACAAGTAGGTGAAGTGATAACCATCGTTCATCTATAGCAGTAGAACAGAAAATATATTTTGGATCAAGACAGCTTGAATCTGGTCCAAAAAGTAATGAGTAGGGTGCATAACACATTCAGATGCCGTGCTTCAAATAATCCAGCAATATATAATAAAACTTGATTGATGCAAAAATACTATTTACAAATTGTGGACGTACCAGCAAAAGTCATAAAGTCCAGCATTGTGAAAAGTTCACATAATATTTACTTTTGAAACTAAAGTTCATCTGTAGCTGTCTGTAGAACCGGAAATATATTTTGGATAAAGACTTAGCTTGAATCTGGTCAAAAAGTGATGAGTAGGGTGCAGAATTAATAACAATGGTGGATGATTCAATTGCAATCTATAGCATTGGTAATATTATCATATTACAGCGAAATAAGGCATTGAACGACTTAGTGATGTTTGCCAGGAGAAAAGGTATAATATACTGAATTAAGAATTGAACTTCGTGAATTGTTTACTATTTTGTACATATTTTGTTCGAATTTTCACGAAATATCATCAATAACAACTTTTGCTTGTAACAAGAACAAAATACAAATAACAGAAATTAAGATTACGCTTAATGTATTTATTTTTCTATTCGTTTGGAATTTTCATTGAAAATATTACATATGCCAGTTGTAAGTAATAGATTTAACTGGAATTTAATTTACTAGATAATTTAATAGATTTAACTTAAAAAAATAATTAAATCAGCTTGTAATTTAAAACATGCCTAAATAATTGTGCAAGTAGGTTGCCTAGTCGAATGTCATAATGTAGAATTTTGATGGTAGTTAATAAAATTTCATAGCTGGATTTGATTCGAATATTATTTATTTTAGGTAAACTGCTGGAAACTAGATTAGGCAATTGAATACTGTGAAAGTTTCTACCTCTAGATGGTAGTGTAAATTAATTATAAACGTTGACCAAAATCAATATTTGAAGTTGAATATTTATATTTTTGGTGGATTACTTTTCATTCCTGACAACGACTTTAAGAGCAACTAGCTGTAAAACCAGATTATATAATAATGAGGCTTTATCATAACTATCTTAACCCATATTTTAGCTCTGAATTCCTTTTTCTCGGCAAGGCATTTATATTATTATTTCAAGAAAGTTTAGCTGGGAATGTTTCTAGTGAATGTTTTTACTAAGCGGTGTGGCAGTAAGCTAGCATTCTTCTGTTGTACCATTGTAAGTTGGATGTTTAATATGTTAAAAGCTTTTACCGAGTTTCTAATGAACTCACTTTCAGTAACAATTTATCTCCTTCAAAGCCCTGGCCAGGACACTCTCACCAAAGCTACCATGATAGCTGCTCACTTAGCTACTGGCAATTACAATTTGTCTAGGTTTCCTGTTTTGTGAGAGTATTTTCCCAAGTCTGGTGGACACCAGGTTGCTTATATTTTGTTATAAAGTTATTTAAGACAGAAAATATCGTTAATGGTTTTATGCCTCCATCGTGGAGTAATGATTACACATATAACCGCAGTTTTCAAGAGATCAAGTATTAACATTTTATAACAAATTGTTTAGCGTATCGATCAAAAAGTATGATTTAATAGCAAGTTTGTGCCTTTCAAATGCTTGAAGTTAGCGAATCATTGTTCAACCAGAGTGCTATTTATATTTCATACTAAGATATTTTATTTATTCATAGCTAGTTTATTGGAAATTATTTGGATAATAGCTTTTGTTTCTAAATACGCACAATAACTACTACCCAGATTAATGAAAATCCGTAAAATTATTTTTTTAACCTCTGTAATCAAAATAGGGGATTCATCGGGAGTCCGCAATGGCAAAGCTAGTTGGAGCAGCAAAACGGTACACCGGAATCAGATGAGGGTGTTAGTTCAATTCAGGACAGAGGTTGACTTCCGTGAAGGACCACAGTTGTTGAATTTTGGATTTTTTACTCTTATTACTATAAATTGGTATTCTGTATAATTCTATACCATCGGACATAAAAACTTAAAATCTTAATCAAGCTACAGTTTTTATGATATTGACCGATCCTCCTAGAATTCTAAACACTTCAGATCTAGAATTATCTCCTAGGAGAATCTCTTTACAATCGTTCTCTAAAATTACTTATACCGATAATTTTTGTAGATCCGATATTCCAATAAATCATTTTCAAAGAACTATATTTTTTTAAACCATGTTTATCAACAAATGTTTATCGAGAAATGTTTGGATAGGCCTTGGTATTTGTTGAAACTCGGAGGGCGCTGGATCTTGACGCTCTAGGGCGAACGTTACAGCACTGCCATGACTCATTTTTCATTTTATTAGCTGACATGGAGGAAACTCTTCTGTCTTGGAAATCGATCGTCTCTTGCACATTTTCACATCGCACAGTCTACGCAATGGAATTGTACATCAAAAACCATAACCAAAAGGCATTTAAAGAATAATTAATATTTCGTATTATT
Source organism: Rhaphigaster nebulosa (assembly GCA_948150685.1). NCBI lineage: Eukaryota > Metazoa > Arthropoda > Insecta > Hemiptera > Pentatomidae > Rhaphigaster > Rhaphigaster nebulosa. Next base: position 74,012,978 of record OX411306.1, on the reverse strand, counting down.
AATATATCGTTTCAAATAATATTAATATTCGTATTAATGAATAGTACCTTCAACCAAAGATTTTCTTATTTCAAAATATCACAGAAATTGGTCACGGATATAAAAATCTGTAATTCTTATTATGAGCAACATTTGTTTTTTTCTTTCAATGAGATGCGGTGTTGATTTCAGGGGTTGGTAGAGTGGTTTGGATATACCGAATGAGCAACATAAAATAATGTCCTACTTTTAAATCAATATTGCTTTATAACTCTATAAGCTATACTGGTGGTATAATTTTCAACTTTGAACCGTCAGACGACACACCAGTTTCTTAAGTTGTAGAATTTCAGAGTTGCAGTTCTTAGAGAAAAATATGTTATATGATGTGATATGGCATATTCATGCAGGAAGGGAACCGTAATTTGTCGTCACCATAATTTGTTTTTTAATTTAAAGGTTGGCATAATATTATATATATATATATATATATATATATATATAGTATTTTTGTGTTTTTACCTGTAAATATGATATATATCCATTGTTACATATATATGATATGTGATAAATATTGTTATATATAAAAGGTATACTGTATAAGCCGTCAAATAAAGAAAAAAATTTTTTGTGACGTGACAGATTCGATCTTCTTGCATGGAGCTCCTCATCATTGGTGTTATAGCCGAATAAGAAATAATATTGATCACGAAATATATTATTAATTTCACATTTTCATGAAATTTAAAGCTTATCTTACATCGGCATAACGTGGATTTCTCTCTTCTTGTTTTACATAAATGTTATCTATTCTGCAATAAAAGACGCTATTTCAACAAGTTGAAATCCTCCAATCCGATTCACTCTATAATTTATGTCAACCCTACCGTTCAATTTGGTTGGACAAGACTTCCAGAGGCATTCCCGAATCCAAGAAGTATGCGACTTTTTCAGAACTTACAATTACTCTTATTCGAAAGCGGGAAGGAACCCATACTCAAACCAGGACCCACATTCAGTAAGATCCATCAGATAATTTTTAATGTTGGGATAATATTGGATACGTTCTTTTGGTGGTATTGACTAATTTGTCTGCTTACTGAGATGAATACAGAGACGTAGAGGATACAGAGCGTGGGGCCTCAACGGAGGCCAGTCACCTGAGAGGTGGGGTGTTGTCATAGCAACCGCTGCTCTTTCCTCTCCCCTCTGTGTGTACTGCTGACGATTATATCGCTACCTTCTGCTAAAGTGGCAAAATCTTTTGACAGGAAGGAGCATCAATTAATATATAAATACAGAACTATACGAGCATTAAGCTCATTTGATACAATATCGCTGTAATTCATAAAAACTTATAGCTGAAATTATCTGCATACAGGATATATATGCATATATTGGTTAATTAGCCGTAACTCGGCCGTCGTTTTATTCTAGACTATTAGGACGACTTTAAATTTTTCAAATTTATTAAAATTCGGAACCCAAGTCATAGGTCATCCTAGGATGGTCCTTGGAATCCGATATTAACATCAGCTGTTTAGTCCCAGAATGGCGACCGATTATAGATTTCATACACCCATATATCAAGCCATTCAGAGGAAAAATATCTGTTTAGGAATTATTATACCAAAGGCTACAAATAATAAAGCACTTTTTCAATTTTATTATATATAATTATTTGGAAATTATAAACATTAGCCTAATAATTTGCAGATTATTTTATTTATTTTTTTTAATAGGAGATCTATCTAGCCTTTAGAAGTATATAAAATATATAAATGTTGTAATATATAATTTTCATTAACAAAAAAATAATATAAACGAGAAAAAAAAATATATATTTATATGAACTCTGAAAAGCACGAAAAGGACTCGGTCTTCTATAATTAGTCAGTCGTTCAAATTCAATTCGTTTACAAAAATGTCAATAAGTTCAACCGTTTAGGAGTACGAGGAAATAAAAGATTATGATAAATATTTATTTTTTAAGCCACTTTTTGAGTCTCAAACGGCCATTTGTTAGATAAGGAACCAAGCCGATCCTAGCCTATCCGCCAGCCTAGGAATAAATTGGGCTTGGGATATGGTTTGCTAAAGAATAAAACTTTTTTAGCCTCAGAATAGTTCAATCCTGGGGCAGGGTACGTTAGCTCAATTCTACATTTAATCTCAAAATTCATTAACTCTTGACCCCACGATATATCCTAAAATGTATAAATTAACTTCTTTTTTTACCGATAATCTTTCATTCATCCTTTACTTTAATAACCCAAAAAATATAAATTCTCTGTAAAAAAATACGGTCTAATTTTGCTACAAAAATATGACATATAAAATGCCATAATTAAGTCGGTTTCGCATAGATTAGTTCAGTTACTCACTCATCTACAAAACGCGATAACTGGATTAATTACTCGTAGTGCTTGATTTAGTCCCAATGATATTGAAAAGTCATTGGTCGGGTTCATATTAATCACACGAGAGTATTAAGTCGAGTCACGAATGTCACCTCATTAAGGATGTGCCGGTACTACTGCAGCGAGAGCAGGTAACCTAATCTCGTTAAGGAACAGTTACAGGCGATCAGATTTTACCCAACCAACTGGATCGATAAGATAGTGGGCATCGAGGATGGGTAAGGAACATTGCCGAGCGGCCAGCTGCTACCGATGCCGCTCCACACTTGTCGATAATTGTCTTTTAAATTATTTTTTTGTTTACTTATAAAATATCCAGAATAAAAATGGGACAACTAAAAAGTATACTTTAGTTAGAACTAATTTCGGACGAATGATAATATCTACAAATAAGCCCTAGAGTTATTCCTGTTTTAAAACTAGTTAATAGGTCACCTTATCAGCCTTTTATTTTTGGGTAGCTAATTGATATCAGAGAGATCCAACTACAGAAACTTGTGACGACGACGATATTAAGCGCACCTGTCATTTGGAATATAGCAACATATTGTTCTAGCGTCCTCATATCCCGGAGTGACAGACTCAATTTAGCTTAAATTATAAAAAATAACTAAAATTAGTCAGATTATGAATGAGGCGATTGAAAAACAGCGTACATAGTGTGTCTACAACGAATCCCAACAACTACCTTCCAAGCCATTCCTGGCCGATCCGAATGGCCTCGCGGGCCAGTTTCATTATAGCATTATAGCTGGCCACACATTTGGTAAACATGCTTTTAAAAATGTAGTATTAATAAAAAAAGGAATACAAATTTATTTTTATTTTATGATTCAAAATTACTAACACTCGATTCTTAATTAATAAGATATTTGTTTATTCTTTCTTATACTCATTTTTTCAGATTTTTTAAGTAACATTTGGCATTTGTTGATATCAAATATAGAACTGGAGTTCGAAATCGCACTTGTGCATCATAAAAATGGCACATACAAATTTTCATTTATTTAATATTTTTTGCACAAATACACCGAGAAAGAAAACCTTTAACAAAAATATAAAATGGCCTGAAGTGCCGCACAACCTAACGGGGCGGGCTGCGGATTGGTCAGGTGTGTTCTGAGCAAATATTATTTTTTATCATTTTTCTCTGAGACTTAGAGAATTATTATTACATTGTCCTAAAGTTTTTTATTTTTTTAAATATTAAAATCAAGAAAATCGGCCACTGATGGAAAGTGAGTAAAAGCCGCTTTGGAATTTAGTTGAATAAATAAATTTTGTGGGATTAGACGACGGAGGATTTTTAAGATTGCAGGGGTATTACTTAAAACCGAGGAGCTTATTTCGTTACAGATATACGGCTTCGCACCGTTAATACTTTGGCATATTTCCCAGAGGAATCACAAGGCAGCCAGAGATTTCGTTATTAATGTCATTTCTCAAAAGCAAAAGGAAATCGTGGCTTAGCTTCTCTATAGGCTACATTATGTGGCAAATGGTTATTTCAAGAAAACAAAATATCTAAAAGTTTCAAAATTAATTAATGATAGATAAATAAAAATATTATCATTAACTTTTATTTTATCTTATTAACTTTAATATATATAGTTCTTTTTACTTTACAGAACATGTAGATATTTTGCTGCCTAATTATGTCCGCACTTGATTTAAAAAATATATATACGTTAATATTAAAGTCGTTTTATTGTTTATAAATATATAAAAATTAGCTTTTTGTTCGGTGTAAAAGAGTATTTAAATAAAACAAAAAACATTTCGAAATCATAATGTGATTTTATATTATAAAAGGTGTAAGAAATTTAAAAGTTAATTAAATGATATTTTACACAATAAGCTATGTGTACTCGTAAATAATATCAAAACGGTGTGACTAGAGCCAGATTAGCCACACAGATAAAATTGGCAACTGCCTTTGGGCCTCGTGGCCCGTGAGAAAAATAAATAGTTTTAATTTACTTTACTAAGATTTTAGGTTTATTTTTAATAAATGACTTACATTCGTACATACAGATATATTAAAATTTGCCGTTCGTATAAAATTTTATTAAATGTTAACTAACTATTTGCCAAATTTGATTTATTATTATAAAACCTGTATTGAAGTTAAATTTGATTTATAAATAAAATTTGATTAAACGTTAACTAACTATTTGCCAAATTTGATTTATTATTAAAGTGAATTAATACATGATTTAATGCATACCTATATTAAAGTGAACCGGTGATGGAATCTATCACAAATTAGATATTAACTATGCTTTTATTTTTGCTTATGCAATTAAATTTATTGAATTGAAAATGGAAGATGACCTCCAGAGTAGCATTGCTTAGTCGCCTCAAAATGCCTTAATCCTTACCCTGAATGTGAATTGGTTTCAAGAAATCTGTATCACTGATTTAATCCATTAAAAGGGAAACATTCAAACACCTTGAAGGGCAAGAATCCCACTCCTTGGTGTAAATTTCGTTCCACCAATGTTCATTTCGTTATTTCTGGGTAGAGAACGGATTTTAAACAATCAATAGCACTCAACGAAGGATAGGAAACATGATAACCGAATGTTTCAGTTGGCTTACAAGAACATCAGAAAATAGCAGTGCCAGAGGTGATAATTAAAAAAAAAAAGTAATGTTCCACAAAGCTCAACTTCCACTTTACTCGAGCTGCGGCTGTAGATCAGAAACTTTCTAATTGCAGTTGTAGAACTTTTTTCATTATCCCCAATGGACACTAAAGAGGTTCCGCTCCACTCTAACTGAAATACATTAAACAGTAGTTGGGAGAACAAATTGAACTCGTGGACACACTCAACATCGGATAACATTGAGTTCTAATTAACGGCCCACTCACGACTCTGACCCCAGATTCTGTTTCAGCAACATGTGCTCCGATGTCGTGAGCTTTCGGGCTACCTACATTTTATAGGTGAGGCTTCTGTGCAACATCTGGTCGTGTTATATCCTTGCCGATTCAGAGCAGTTGCCAGAGAAGACACATTCAGGAATGGATCTGCCTCCAGCCTATATAATTCAACAAGCTGTTGTTTTAATCAATTCAAACTGTCCACAATAATTACTATTTATGTCTAAAGGCCTAACTAGTTCCGATGTTTTTCAACGACCATATTGAAGTTCAAGTTCCATTATTACGGAGCCAATGTCAACGTGATTATTATGGTAAAATACCATCTGGTAATGCCACGATGGTATTCAAGAAGCGCAGCTGAAGGATACTATTGGCAACCTACCAACTGCGAGTATCACCCAGGTGTACCAATCTCGCACGAGAGAGAATGTTATTCGTGATCGGCCATCACTTAGGAAAAGCGTATCCTAATGAATACGGCAATAGAATGCTTAACAGAAAAAAAGAAAAACTTTTTTATTCTGATGATCAGCTGTTTCTTAGTCCAGAATCGGCTCCATCAATGCTCATAATCTTTAACGCTTCAACGGGGGCTATGCATCCATGATTTCATCAAGTCAAAGTAGAGTCTTTACACATCTCTTTCTAAATATCCTGCTAATTCCTAACCAGAGTAATATCAATAGACAATCCTTTTATTAGTCAATTATAGAGGGCGTTTCGATCGTATGGTATTTGTATATATTAACGTAAGGGTGGTTATATATTTGGTAACTATGTTGTACCAAGTCAATGTCTTCTAAGTTCTAAGTCAAGTCAATGTCTTACTTCGACTCCTGCACTGATACAGCTAAACAACTGCGACCCCAGTTAACAATCAAACAATTCTAAAAACATTTAAAGATAATTTTTGAAGCGGACGAGGAAGAGGTCAGTGGCTCCCTATGTAGTATAGTATACACTATATATAATGCAGAGACAGTCGGATGGGCGTTGGTCCCGGCTATCATAGATCCCGAGTAGGCCTGACAGCTCTACGTGACGGCTCACTTATTGCCCTCACTATGGACCATTATCATTCATAGCACGTGACTTTGTTATATTATTTTTAATTTTATTATTTTATTTTTTTCGTCCCTCACAAATCAAATATAACAGAAATGAATGCATACCGTGATCCCGTATTTCAACCCCAACAAACTGTATTATCCTTAATACAATTTCAACGAATCCTAATCATGGGTTTAGATTATTCTAAACTTAAATATATTTGTTTATAGATTAGTTTCGTAATTACTTATATAGTATAATTGTCTTAATTGAATGCTTGGCAGGAGCAACCTTCAATATGACTTTTTTTTTACAATTACTTTTTTTGGTGGAACTAACTAACTAACTAACTGCTAGATAGTGCCAATCGATTAGTTTGAGAACTAAACCCTTAACTTTCTCATTTATTTATCCCCTAACCAACCATTCAATTACTTTTCTAAACAAAATAGATGTAAAAGGCTGATTATCAATACATGGTCAGATTTAAGGTATAGATCTTCTGGAGTACTTGCAAAAGGTTTCAAGAAATAACAGCATAACAAACCAATGAACAGAAGGTTTTTTTTTTTTTAATCGGACATAGTCGTTCTTCTGAATAGTTCGAATTTGACATTTCTCATTATGACCTACGATTTGTTATAAAATATGTCAGCAAATAGTGGTTCACCTAAAAATTGCTTTGGTTAATATTTATTTATGAATATTATATTATATAGTGAAAATAAATATCAAATCAATCGTCTATCAACTTGAAAAAAAAACTACTTACACTTCTATATCTGTGGATCAGTATGTATCTTTACAATGCAGTGAAAATTGACTCTTTAATTTAAATTAGGATTATACCTGTCGAAGATTGGATAAAGTAAATATAACATAAATTATATTAATTTAAAATAAGATGAAATAAATTACAAAAATAAAATTAGAAATTAACAATGCTACCGTGATAACATACCTACAACCCTCGGTCAAAATTAGATTGTAAATTCTTAAATGATTAATGGAAACTTTTAATCATGCTTCCCCGTGATAAAGCTCCCACTAAGTGAACTCCTCCTCTAGTTATACTAATAAAAACCGATAAGGTCATTGTACTTAAAAATTAAAAATTAAATAGCAAACATGTAACGATATTTGAAACCGTAGATTTTATTTTAGTACCATCATTAAATATATGATAGAACAGGCTAATTCATGGGCTAACATTGGTGAACTCAGTACAAAAGGTAATTCGAATTCTAGATAGGAAATGACCCCTCTTTTGACACCATTCAATGATAAGTGGAGGCAATTTCCGCGACATCGAAAACAATAGAGAACGACTACAATGGAGAATTTTTCGAAAGGGAGAAAACGGGAGAGGGGGTGAGAAGAGTAGGGGAGGAGATGTGAAAGGGTACATAGATAAGATAAGAGAGGAATTTTGATAAATTTGGCCAGAAAAATATTTATTATATTATAAATTATTGTTATTATTCACTAGGTAATTAACCAACTTAATTTAAATTAAAGCATTATTACCCTATTATATTAATATATATATATATATATATATATATATATATATATATATATATATATATATATATATATATATATATAAATATACATGTGTATATTTTTTATTTTACAATTAGCATACATTTAGGTTTCAGAAAAATGATAACCCAAATGCAATTCTAAACTAGAATGTTTCTACTTAGCTTTAATTCTAAGAAAACTTTAGCAGTTCATTCGTTGAGATAATCAATAGCTAAAAAAACAGGAATACTTGGCATACAATACATGTTCTTCATGATTGCACTACCACTTACAGTGCAAACGAAGTATGATATTTTTTAATGTAAAGTAAGATTATATTACATATTTTGAATGGGACTTTGAGCAATTTCGTACTACTTTATTAAAATAATTTAATTAAGATCTGATATTGTTTTGCAATATAAAATATATAATAGAGGCATTATCAGTAAAAATTTATAAATTAGCAGTTGAAAAAACAAAAATTTTTTTTTTATAATTCTAATATTATATTATATTGATTATTGAACTTATTTTATTTAGCCTCACCAGGCATATCCTCGAATTAACCTATATTCAAAGGGACAAAGTTGCTTTAAAATGGTAACATAAATATATTTAGATTTGAGAAAAATTAAATAAAGGTCTTCGGTACTGTCAAAAATCAAAATCTTTGGCTATTTATGAAAAAAAGTTTGATTCGAGTTTATTTCTCCTCCCACCACTACTCCAACTGATTACAACAACATCCCAAATTAGAATGGGACGGCAACTGATAAGAAAACTGAGCGCCACTATTCACTAAATAAAAAAAAAAATGATAAAACTCTTTGGTAATCCTCCATTAAGACTGAATCAGACTCGACTTCCTGGTGAACGCTCTTGAGACACATCACCAAAAAAGAGGAACGACAAGTTACACTAATGCCCGGACACGATAAGAGCTGTAGATAACAACCATCGGAGAAGACAACAGCTCCCTTGTCCTCTTTACAGCCTTCAAACAGATTTATCATCAGCGACAAGAGGTCCAATATTATTTTAGTATACCATCAAATGAGGCGATTAGTTTCGAAATCGGCTCGATCCATTATCAAAATTTTTACTGGAGACACCAACATATGAATGTGCCTATTTGCACCCATGTGTTTCCACGGGCTTGAACCCATTGTACTGGATTGAGACTCTTTTGGTGAATACGGTTTTGCTGGGTGATAAAGTGCATTGAGAACATTTGAAAATAAAATAAAAATATTTTGTGAATTAGTTGATTGGGCCGAATTGAAAACTAATCGCCTCAAATACACTAATAAAACCGTACAACACACTTCATTTATATGTTTTTATTGATATTGGCTGATTTTATTGTGCATTAAAAAAAAAGTAAAGACTTAATGAAAAATGTATAACGATACAATGAAATAAACTTTGTATGACTCATATTGCTTGAATGATTACCTTAAGAATTCTAGGGATAAATATTAAATATGTATCCACAACTTACTTTTGGTGGCTCGTGTTGTAACAATTAGTACAAAAGAATACTTAAGGTATTAAGATTTGGACCAAGAACACCGAGGCTCTACGTATGAATTAAACCTCTTTCCTTAAGTGCAGAGCTTTACAAAGTTGGAAATCATGTCATATGTAATGACCTATAAAAAACTTGATGCTGTCATTCAAGCAAGAGCGGTAAAATCCGCGTGTGTATTTTTCCCGCTTTCCATAAAATCATTATATAATAATAGTACTTTCGATATTATATCGCAGTACCTTTCCTACATACTGACCAATACAAATAAAATATTACGAAATAATAAAATATTACAGTTGAGTAAGGAGAACAAAAACTGGCAAAAAAAAATACTGTTTGGATGTTATTGAAAGACTCCAGCACATAGAATATATCAAGTAGCAGTAAACCAGTAAGCATTTCACCAATTCAGGCATAATCTGAACTGAATAATATCACAATATATCACAGGCAATATATATATATATATATATATATATATATATATATATATATATATATATATACATATATATATATAGCACATCTCACGTCAAGACCCTAAAAAAAAAATAATAAAAACCAACCAAATAGAGGCAGTGCATCACTCCAAGACAATTCCAAGTATGCTGCATATAACTATACCATGACTAGCATATAAATTGTACACTGATCTGTCTTGGATTAATGTACCATCTCTATTCGGCTGATCATTTCTAGTCTTTTGATGTGAGGTGTGCACAATATCTTGTGTACATTTATGTTACTCGTGTCTTACTTACTTGATTGATGCCTGAACTAGTGAAATGTGTGCTGGTTTCTGCTTACTACTATTTGAGAATTATCCAATAATATGCAAATTAAATCAATTGTAATGTTTAGATGCCCCATAGGGCACAAAATGACCCAAAGACCAATTATCAAGCTAGCTTGACATAGCCTGACCCCCAGAGCTAATTCTAAGTCATGGCCTGGAGCGGTTATTAGCAATATCTGACGCTGACAGGCCCGCAAAGAAGGCCGCAGCAGAAGATAACCATCTGCAATGAGGATGGCCTGAGGGGAACATCAATCATGGCTGCTATCCCCGGAGTACACCAACAGCTCCTCGACTCCTCCATCAAGGCAATTTACTGTTTATTACCATTATAGTTTTATAGCTCATTGTTTTCACGGCGATGCGAGATTAAGAAAACCTTCAGCGAGCATTAACTTCGTGTCACAATGAAGAAATATAAATGGATTTAATTTATTTTTAAACTATTGGTGGAATCCATTAAACCATACGTGAAAAAAATGTGAATGTTGTATAAATAAAGGCTGAAGATGACTCGGTCGTTACCCCATCTGACGTCCTAGTCAAATCAGGGTATAAAATCAAAAATAGCAAAAGCTCAGCTATTATTTTTCCGCTAAAACGTATTTTAAAAACGTTCTTAGTGCTTGGAATTCATTTCATTTATAACATATTGAGATAATTGTGAATGTAACACGCGCCATAAAAAGCTCGTTGTTGGGCACAGCATGTTTGTGGGCAAAGATACCACACAGCATGTTCTCAGACGAAGCGTTTTGGCATTGCTGCCCAAATTTAACTATAATAATATAACACGATGATACTACCAAAAATATACGTCCTCTGTCATTCTTAGTTATATCGGTATTTTATCAGTTAAGTTTTTCAAATTTCACACGAACATCGTCGAAAATCACCTCTATTTCTTAAGATCCTCTGCCCTCTGTCAATGTCAAACGTCCTCTGTCATTCTTAATTATATCGGCATTTAAGTTTTTCTAATTTCACAACCTGGATATTACTTTATTAAAACAAAAATAATAAGAGGAAAAAATCGTCCTCCATTTGGCAAGCGATCAGTCTTTCGCCATGATAATTATACATAATGAATGGATTATAAGTCTATTTAAATACTTTTTTTTTTAAATAACGTAATTCAAATTGCTGTCATTCAGAGGAAATACATAAAATAAACTGAATATTATAATACATAATTTTATTTTATGAAGAATGGGCGTTGTGTATTGTGGTATATCAGCTCAGCGGTGTCTTCGATGTCCTAATGGTCCAAGAGGTGGGAGCATAGTTGCGTGATAAGAAAAATACGGAAAATTGGATTGACGAGAATTTTAACATTGTTCACCAAAATGAGGTTTGTCATTCCTAATAATGAGATACACAGAATTATGAGCCTCGAAAAGCAAACCTGTATCCAATATATACCAATACTTGCTATTTTTATAAAAAAAAAGGCTCTATTTTTATTAAAATGAAGGTTTTGCATCTCTGTAACAAAACAAAATATGTATTCTGGATCGAATGGAGTACGTTTTTTTTTTTTTTTTTATCAGCATTATCACCTGTTTATGACCAGCTGGAAGTTTATTAGGCTTCAGAGGGATTGAAGTAGTGTTTTTCGCCTAAAAAACTATGTAGGAAACACGAGTTTTTACTGTCGATATAGTATGTTAAAAATTTCCGATCTTCATCAATTGAGACAATGATTTAAAGATAAATCCAGTTTTTTAATTTTTGCAAGAAACGCAAAAGCCTCTCCTTAATTTGTTATGGGTCAAATTTACCTGATTCTTTTTGCAGAAAAATCTAGAACTATTTTCTTAGAATTTTAGTAACTTTTTTTTGTAGTTGATTGCACTTTTATTATGATTTTTGGACAATATAATATTAAGGTAGTACTTTTTGGAAAGAAATTTGGATACAATACGTTTTTACTCGAATACTCTCACTAGCCAAGATACGACTAGGGATGGATGGAGCAGGTCAGTCTTCGCTACCCCTTCCATCCCTAGTCGTATCTAATCCTGGTCGTATCTAATACCAGTGAGGGTACAACAAGTAAAATAGTAAAATACTCGGAGTACTTTTTGCCCAACTCTATTTAATACTATTTCCAGGAAGAAATTTAATTAGTTTATGGATAAAAATTGCTATGTATGTAATTATATAATAATTAGGTCAACAATCATAAATCATAAATCAGTCAACATAAATAAATTTGGTACAGAAACAAAACTAAATAAATAAAAGTAAAAAAAATCACACTTTTTTATTTTAAATAATTTTAAGTTATCACTTGGCTGGTAACTGTTGTAAAATAATATACGATTTTTTTTTGTTGAATGTTTTCAGCTTTTTCACATTGTTTCCTCCCTCTCTCCATTTTATATGATACTCTTTTCCAGGGTACGGAGAATTCCAACAGTCCACGAGATCTGATTCCATTATTCTATTAAAATATAAGTTTCTGAAAATTTTTAAACCAACTTTGTGTGGTAGCAAGCGGAAATATTTTGAAAAAATTAATTCAATTGAGTAATTTCAAGACCCAAGGGGAGGCAACTAAGTTGTTGAAAATATCTTTAAAACTTATTAATAGATTATAACCACTTATCACAATCATATTGGTGTTTCAAACAGTACAGAGTGAACAAATGAAACGTCCCAAATTAGAAAAAATAATACTAAAATATTACGAAAACTAGGGTCTTCTGCTGTCAAATAGGAAGAAACTAATAGCAAGGCTTGCTTTTCATAAATGACACAGTTCGTTTTGGAATGAAATGGATTTAGTGTGTTTTGGAATGAAATGAAATGTGTACTTTAGTACCTTTAGGGAAGAATTGCAATTTGAAAGATGATTTTAAAAGACTTCCGTGTTTCTTAGATGAAATCGGATTACCGATTTCGATAAAACTAAACCATTAGAGTACAAATAAGCCAACATATAGATTTCCAAAAAATTGATCATTCGTACCTTTTGAAAATCAATGTGTCAATTTTCAAAAAGTTATATAAAAAAAAAATTAGATCAAGTAAAAAATATTTATTACATGTAAGCTTAGATTATATTAGATATTAGAATTGCTCTAGTTAAGAAGGTTTAATAATGTTAATTCAATTCAATGATTTAGTATAAACTTCATTTCCACGCTTTGATGAAATATAAAAATACAAAAAAGAATAAAACTGAAAATCGTCTTAGGAATAAGTTAAGTAGCAGAGAATCGTCCTCTAAAAAAAACAGAAATTGGAAAGCAGTAATGAAACATAATTATAAGACTAAAGATCATGGGTTACTATTATATCTAGTGTTTTTAACCACAGAGATTATATGTTACCGCAGAAGGATCGTACGATTCGTGAGCCAAAGTCGAGACTGGGTGAGCGTCGCAATCGATGTGTGCGCTTACAATCCAATCCCTTTATAAATCGCAAATTTTTTAAAAGTTATACTTAGTCACGAAAATACGAAATCGTGTGAAACGCGGTGTTACCTCTTTCAAAAATTCAAAAATTTCAGATATTTCAAAAATACTAGTTAAGTGTGTAGAAATGAAGTAGGTAAATAAAGTATTTCAAATTACTATGGAACTGTAATGAGTACAAATTACATCAGAAATCCTCGTTATATAACATGTGATATTTATAAAAGTGAATGGTTATACAATACCATTTCGTTTTTTTCTTTATCTACTTTAGTAGTAACTCATTAGCCGGTCATAAGTTACACATATACAAGTGAGGCACTTGAGACAACTAGAGTTAATTGAGAGATTAAACTAACTTCTGAGAAATTTAAGAGAAGGTAGTGTATTAACTACGTTGATACTAATGATGAAATAAATATATTTATGAAAATGATACAAAATAAAAACTCTATAAGGCGATATATCAGAAGACAGAAAAAACCATAGTCGTTGAGTAGCTAATTTGTATTGGTAATTTGTAGTATAATAACATAGTAATGGGTAATATTATATAATAATATAATGATAAGCTATAAGCGAAGATATATGAATTAGATAATTAAAGCATTTTTTTATTGTTTTAGCTTAACGGTTTTCCTGTCTTATGGTGTCATTAAGTTTCATATTCAATAAATATAAAACGTTAAAGTAAATTATATTATTTAAAATTATGATGAATTTTAATGATTTACAATTTTAATTCTACAACCATAATACACAGTACAGCCCTTGGATACTAACTAAAAGTATAAATAGATCCCATAACAACCCTTTAAAGGAACAGGGACTCATTTGTAGGGGTGCCTGATCCTCGACCTTCGGTATTCCTGGAAGAGACCACTGTCAGCAGTTTTATCGAACCTTTATTGTTTTAGTACTATTACCTAATTCATTCCCAGAATTAAATCAAATAATGGATAGCTAAATTTAAAATAACATTTAATATAACAATGTTTTATCTAAATGATTCTTTTATTGTATATGCTTTACATTAAGCAATAAGGGGTTCGAAATACCGCGATTGTTATGAAAAAGAACAAAAACAAATGATAAGCCCAGAAAGAATAACAAAACAATTAGATTAGGAAATCGACAACTCATAGACTGGCAAACTTTAAATTATAAATGAACTATTACCATTCGGTATCTTAATCCTTAATGATACAAAATAAATAATTAGGAATAAAAAAAAATCTAAACTAAAAGGCTATAATATAATTTTATAAAGTTATTGCATTATAAATAACTATGATGCTAAAATATTGTAGATAAATGAAAAATTGTTATGTTTAAGTTCATTAAGAAAATTCTGATCTGGTCTCCAGCGGTTCTTAACGAAATCCTTTGGGATGAGAGGCATTTATGTGCGCTTAAAAACCGCCTCTATCTGAAAATGGCATTGGCTATTCTTTCTCCCCTTGGTTCTTCAATTTACACAAAAGGTATTCATTGATTCGAGTATTGTTTTAGTACTATTTTAACCTTCAATTATATCCCAAGAAACCTGACCATCTGCGGACCCTTGGAAAGTAAGATCCCTCCGGTACCCATGCTTTATCCTAGGGCACGATCGTGGAACACCTTCCTGGACTCTCAGAGAAACAAGAGGAAGTAACTTGGAGCTTATTAGCGACGGGCAAGACAAACAAGCTGAAGCACACAATGACCCCCAGCTCCACACAAAGAGATAATGAGCAGCTGATCACCGTAGACCAAAATAGCTGCAGTTTCCGGAGGGTGTGTTCCTGTATAAATAGATACAGGTTGGTAAACATACCGCACCACTCCTTCCGTCCTAGGCTTTTCAAGTACTTGTTAAATATATTTATAAATATACACATACAAAATTAATAATATTAGATAACCAAAAATACATAATCACAAATTTCTTATGAACCAACATTTCCCATTAATGTCAAGCAGAGGTGGGCCATTCGATCAGTGGTGCTTAGAGGATTTGGTGAGTTAAAATCCTCCATTATCGTTAAGTAAGGTAACTTGAGTATCCTAAAAAACAAGAAAAAGCACGACAAAAAACATATATATTCTCATGAATATATATTTAATATTAGCATGGATTAAGCTAAAGGTAAATATTATAGTATATCTATCACCGGAAAGAACAAAAATACTTCTTATCCTAGTATTTTATCAGGCATATGGCCTTTCAACCATGGATCTTGAGTAACGAATAACTTTTACATATGCAGGAAAAAGTTTTAGAACAGTGGTACCCAACCGTTAGAGGTCTGCGAACTAGTAAGTGAACCAGCAATTGAACCATGTGCAGAAAACCACCCCTACCCCGACTTGAGGATTAAGATGCTGAAAAGTGCATTTAGAGGCCTTTTACGGTGCATTTGCCTGTAAAAACTTTTCAACAAACACTCAAACCTAATGAAAGACTAACAATAAAACGGTTTTAACAATAAATTCTCACACAAAAATACGGAAGGTGCTGTCGGGTCCCTCTCTCCCTCTTCTGCGGACCAGTCCGAGGCTCTTGCGGCTTCCTGTGGTTTGCGGATCATCTGTAGGGAACTACTTTTTTAGAAGTATTGATCGAATATCTTCGTACACAGTTATCTTTGTAATATCTATAACAGCTAACCTAATCATATCAATATTAATTTAATCAGAAGATTACAGAATTGATAAAGGTTTTAGGTAGAATCAAAATGAAAAGAAAACTCTGAGTTTTATTCTTTCTGTTGTGGAACATGCATTAAAAAAATCAAGTGCGCTACTAGTTTTTGAATTATTGCTTTCGGACTTTATTGTCATATTCATACCATAAATAGGTTGTGGCGGATGTCAATGTGATTTCTAATTTACATAATCAACAGTACCCAAACCAATGTCCCATTTTATATTGCTTAAGAGAACGTGATAGCGACATTACACAAAGAAAAATGGCAGGCCAATGAGAAATACATTAGAGCCTGTAAAGAAAAACATGGAGAGAGAGAGAAAGTCTGGTCCAAAGGTGCTGCCACCGTTTCATATCAAATTAGGGCAGATGAAAAATCTGTCAAACCATTATCAAACGGAGTGGAATGATTTAACCAACTAAAGCTAAGCTAAAAAGAGGGGATTTGTTGAGCCCACATGAGAAAGAGGAATAAATATTTTAATGGCGTGAAGCGATGAAACTTGTCCAAAATTATATATATGCAGTTCCAGTTTTTCGGGATATAATATAACTTATTTAAGTTCATTTTCTCATATCACACCCTGACATCTTTCTTGAATATTTAGTACAGTCGGAGTGGAGATGTTTACTCTATAAAGTACATTATAG
Organism: Rhaphigaster nebulosa; assembly: GCA_948150685.1. Classification (NCBI taxonomy): domain Eukaryota; kingdom Metazoa; phylum Arthropoda; class Insecta; order Hemiptera; family Pentatomidae; genus Rhaphigaster; species Rhaphigaster nebulosa. The sequence continues at coordinate 73,996,014 of OX411306.1, read as the reverse complement.
AATTTTGTATAGATTATAGGATCCAAAATGGGTATTTTGAAACAACAGAGCAGAACGGTCAGATTATAAACAAGTTACCTATCAATTCTTACCAAATTGGAAAGGTACATATTTTTCTATAGAATCGCACACTTCTTAAACGGCCGGAATCAAATCGATTCTATTACTTTTACATCGGTTAGTCGTAGGCATTATTATTGGACTCAAATTATGTTCTTGAAACCAATTTGTTCGTAAATCCATCGGTATTTGAGGGGGTGAAAAATGGAACCGTATGCTCTGGTACGAATCAACAGTCTATCATTGGGAGGAAAAAAAAGCACACTTCAGACTAGAAGGTAATTTAATAAAACTCCGGTATGATTTATAAAGTGCAGTACAAAAGAATTATTTGAGTTCCTGAGAAGTCAGATAACGAAACGTGTGTGTTATAATATTCCCAAACATAACTTTTTTTGTAATCAGAACATTAAAAAAAAAATTCTTGACCGTCTACAATACATGACCCTGATTCTGTTCGGCCTATCAGATAAAATCAAAAATATGAATGTTTATTAATTCCATTAACCATTATTAGTGTACAGAGTTATTTACTGTTAATCTTATAAATAACAAGAAACTACAGATCACCTTCAAAATTTCAATTTAATATGCAGTTCCAATTTGAAGGTAGCAGTAAATCATTTTAGTTGTGTATCATTGCGACTGAAATGACATACGATAGATCGAAGGACCTACCCATCGATAGTCCAACTAATGCTGTAACCCCAGCTCACTCAGGGCTATAGGAGACCTCTCCAACATTCACAGATGGGTACATGGCATCCACTACACCATATCCGGCTGGATGACGTCAGGCTGAGACAGACATATGGTTACGCAGTACCACATGTGTTGCACTGAGCCTTGCATTATAACTGTCATCGCTACGATTTATCACAGTGCATAGGAACCATATTGTATGATGTTAGTCTCTCATATACATTTTCAAAGTAACGTTAAGTGATCCTCGAGAATGATATCTTATTTCTATCCAACCAATATTCATAACAAGTATTAAATATTAAAACACACTGGGAACACACTAGGAGTTCCTACATCCATACTTTAGGTGATGACAGCGGAGAAGATGAACATTGCAATCGATTGTAATAATTACAATCGATGAAGTGATCGCCTGTAAAAATATAAATAGATTAAGATATGGATTTCGGGAAGGCATATGCAAATTCTTGCAAGGGCACACCTAGTCCAGATGTCCCCTGTCCACTTTCTACCAGGGTCCAATTTCACGCATAATTTATATCATATCTGTCTTTAATAACGTGAATGATACCTCGCTTATCTTTGGACACCCCCTGTCCAACCCAGGTGCTCAGTGAAAGTTAATTAATTTATCCTAGTCGTGTTATCAAAACTAGAAGCATCGAGAACTCAGGACGAATACTAAACAAGAAAGGCAATTACAGAGAAAATTGTTGCTGGAATAGAAACAAAGGGATGTGAATATATTTTATTAGCATACTTGAGATTTTACCGAAAAAATGTCGTTTGGTCTTTCGTACAATTTCAATCTTGTGCAAATCAAGTATAAATAACTCTAATAATAATTTATGATTTGTTGTCATAATTTATTATAAATTACACTCATGATTATCCGAAGCATGAAATTCGGAAACATGATCAACTAAGAAATAGAGTCCTCTATTATCATAGGAGCATACAAAACATGTTTTAGAAGCCTTTAAATTCTTCCAGAACAATTCCCAATATGGTCCAACTATGATAAAAGGCCTGAAAATACTGGAAAGACACATAATATTTCAGATAATTTAAAAGATGAAAGAGTGAACAATATTTAAAAATATTTGTTTAGCCAATAATAGCTATGATATAGGACTCTCATCAAGATATATAACAAAAAGCAGAGGAAAAAAAGTGGCTATTTTTTAGTTTGTAGGAATTATTAAGTTGAACACTGATAAAATAAAAAATGCTGCAAATTATTACACTATATATCAAATTATTACAGTATCCAAAACAAATTAAATTATTTGTATTTTTTAATATATATTATTTTTAATTTATTTTTTTAAGGATTTGGAGTAATGATTTCAAAACAGTTTATATTAGTCCTATATCTTCATAAATGGCCAAGACATGGGCGCATGAAACCTAAAATCGGCCACCATTTTAAAACGAAATAGTGGATGAATGTCGGGTTCCGAGGATCATCGTAGGGAGGTGTGACGCTATAAAAGGATATTGTGAATGTTCAGTGTGTTTTAATGAGGAGGTATTCAGAAGTGTAGAACAAAAACTTTAAATATGATTTCCCAACTTTCAAATTTCAATACTTGAGTTGTATTCTACGACGGATAAGCTGATAATAAAAGTGAAGTTATAACCGTGAGTTGTTGTTGTTGTTTTTTTTTCCCACCCTCATTAAATTTCTAATGGTAAATAATAAATATCATCCAGGTAGTATTGATAAATTAAAATATTTAATCAAATTATACACTGATTATTTATATTAGAGCCAAGGTCTTCAAAAATGCAACCATGTATTAATTTCAAAAACCAATTACCCTCTATGGACGGTATTTACTGTGGGCCAGACGACGTGGGAAGCTGTGCTCCTTGGGAAACAGGACTTGGTCAGGTCATTTAAAAAAAATAAATAAACATTTCAGGCCTAATAACATCTGCCGCATATTTCTTAGTGTTATTACGACAAAAAATTGTTATTTTTTTTCTATTATAATAGGTCAGTAGTAGATTTATGATTCTAGATAATGTTTATGAGTTTATAGACAATGAGGCTAGTACAGAGGTATATCAATGAATTCCACAGAGCCCTCGTATAATTATGAATTCTGAAGTAAACAAAAGAAATTATAAGGAAAACATTATTCAGTGTTACACAAGTACTTTCAAATCCACTAGTTAGCTCCAATTTATTATAATTTGAATATTTTATACATATTTCCTTTTGTTACAACTGTATTTTAATGAAAAGTAATAATGAATTGCCATATTACAAGTAATATTAGAAGTAGAGTGCTAGCTAACTTTTTTGTAAAAAACTAATTATAGAAATCGATCGCATGATTTTTAAATTAAAGTGCTACCTTTATTTTTAGTAAAAAACAAAATAACATAGAAATCGATTTCATGATTTTTAAATTTCATAATTTTTTTTTTAAAATTGTCTCTTGATTATAATCAGGAGCATAATTTAATTCAGGTATTCCAAATATTACTGCGTTGTTATTCTAACAATAGCTAATTATATTTATACTCTAGATTACATTGTTTTGTCATTGAAAAATGATTTTTAAATATTTTATAATAACTTAATTAGTATGTAACATTTACCTTTAATTTTCAAACGGACTAAATATTTAACAATTTAATGTTATAATTATAACTATGTCTATGAGGGAAATGGTTTGGAGAATAAATGGTAAATAAATAAAAATAGTAAAAGTTTTAAATTCAAAATGAATATTGTTTTTCACCCTTTTTTTTTGTTTTTTTATTATAATATAAATTAATATCCGGGTGGACCATTTATATATATATATATATATATATATATATATATATATATATATATATATATATATACATAAAACAGTTAAAAAGAATGATGTAATAACCAGTGTTTGAAGAAACAAAGAAATTTAAAACAGGAAGCCACAAAACTACTAATCTCATGAAATCGCTATTTTCTTAAATGCGACCCTTCCTTTGCAATGCAAGGATGCCAAATTCACTTAAATTTTGATACGTATTGTTATAGACATTTTTTACAATGAATTTACAAAACCTGCCAATCAGAAGCTTATTAACAGAAAAAGTAAAATATATTTGTTTTTAATATTTAATATTAGTGATTTATTGGGATGCTGTTATTATCTAAACGATGATATTTAGTTTTCACTATAAATTTAGTTTTAATATTCACAACGGTGATGATGCACAAAGATTCATTACCGAAATAATCGCATTAATATTTATATTAATGTCTGAAAAGTTTTCATGATCTCTGCAATTGTTTGTGTCGAATTCAATGATTGTTGTTGAAAAGATTTTTTAATTACTCTGGGATCCAATGTACCCCATTTTTTGTTTTCTCTTACACAGATATGTTGAGCTTGGGATTGTTATTTGTAATTTAAAATTTAATTTAAATCTTCTATTGTTTATTAGCTAATAATTAGCTAAATTACACTGAGAGAAAGCATTAAATTTTATTTAATATATATTTGGCTTTCAGATAAATCTCAACGACATTAAACCAAACAAAATTTATTTTGTATCATGGGATGCAAAATTCTTTAGGTATACGAGTATGTACCCAAGTAATACCTCGAAAGCAGATGTGATTCATTGACGTTGATCCTGGAGATTTCGTTAATTAGAACTTGTTAAAGGGATCTCCAAAAAAAAATTCTCAGGTAGAAGAAATTGTATGGAATAAATTTATTTAGCTCAAGTATCAGTGATGACCTAAATAAAAAATCAGAATAAAACTAGAAAAAGTACTATAAACCTAAATAAAAAGCATGTAAATTAATACTTCTTAGTTGATTATGCTGAATGCAAGTAATTCTTTAGGGATTATAAATTCAAAAACATCTTACTTCATCCATAAGTACTTCCTAAAATTACTATGGTGCAAAAAAGTACAATTAAGGTGCGGCTAAAAGCGAATAAGGACTTGACTTGACTTATCATGTATTTCATAAGAGGTGACGACACCGAATCGGTACAGGATTGAGTGGACTTCAGTCTGGTCTCCTACACGATACGAGTTCGCTACCGGACTCAAGTCAAATCCGCTTCGGCGTAACCGCACATTTATGCAGTTGGTAGCGCATACAGATTCTTCTGTGTGAGTTTTATGATGCCTTGAAATATTGAACAAATAGGTTTTATTAATCTGTCATTAAAAATGCAATTAATGAAAGCAATGGAGATCAAAGTCCACGTCCACCCATGTCGTGGAAAATAGGAGTTGAGTTATCTTCCTTAAGAACACCGTTTCGACCAAATTTGAGGGGGTTTTTTCTAAATTCTATACTTAAAAGGCAATGTATTTTCTTTTTTTAGTTAAAAAATCAACAATGTTGAATGGAATTTATAATCTAATAACTATCGAAATAAATAGCTCCATAATTGGAAATTTCTTCAATTATTTTCATGCACATTTACGCCAATTTGTCAATGCTTTCATGGATATATCATTAAATCAGGATACATAATACCTCTTGTTTTTTTTTATTATAAATTTATCAACAACGAAAAATTTCATTAAAGAAGGTTTAATAAATCATTGTCCTGACAAAAATAATAAAAATTATGTATAGCATTTCCAAGTAAATTTGTAACTTTTTCGCTCGCGCATATTCTCCCTTGCTGTTGAAGTTTTCTATAATAAGGGAACGTTTATTAGGTTTTAGAGGGTTATGATTCCATTTTTTTAATTGAATTTATAATCACGTATGCGCATTTTGCATTTCCATAACTATTGAAGTTGTTAATGATATAGGGATCGTTTGTTAGGTTTTCAAGGTCTCTGATTCCATTTTTTGAAATGGATTTTGGATCCCTCATGCGCATTTCGCTTTCCGTTACTGTTGAAGTTTTCTAATTCGAAAGTATTTTGGTCAGAAAGGATTCCAAGATAATTCAAAAATAAATTCTTCAATCCTTTTTACTTTTCACGGAGCCAGTAGAACCGCCTTAGTTCGCAACCAAATAGCACTCACTCTTTCCTACTGAACGAATTAAAAACAAAATAAAATACAGACTAACGAGATATTTTTAAACAAATAAATTAATGAAGTGCCTCCTAAGATAATTAGCTTAAGTCAAAACAGCTCCTTGGATGGTTAATGAAATATTGACGAGGCAGACAATCTAATTACCAGGAGCCTTAGAGGGAGGCTCCTCATCACATCACAGCGACCTTCCTCTCTTCTCTATTCAAGTCCGTCCCCTACACCAACCTATAGTTAATTTTCCACCATTAATTGATAGCCAATTGTGAGCAGAGACGTTTTTATGATCCTTTACATCCAATTAAGGAATCGAATCTACGATACCTAGTAGGAATAGTACATGGCTTGTTTATAACAATTAATTTGTGATGTAAATATCCTATTTAATATAAGAGTTTTCAATTGTTCATTGATGTTAATACTAAAAAAAAAAAAAAACTTCAAAATTTTTTCCATAAGCCCATTGTCAATGAGAAGTCTGGGAACCAACGATTCCTACATTATCTAGCCATTTAATTTGATTTATTAATATTTTTTCTATATCGTCATAGAAATGCTTCCTTCGTCGTAGATGTTCGATTCTTACTTGTTTTACTTACAGTCACGACCTTATTTAAACTACCTTGCAAATGATTTTCCCTCTCTCCTTAATAACATCAGTTAACTTAATATAGAATCGATTGCAGAACAGATGTGAAACGTAAAGGTTCTTTTATTTATCTAAGAAATAAAGTGAAATGAAAATTGTGCATTGTGTTATGAAAAATAAATAATAATGATAATCGAATAATTAATAAAAATAATAAGAGTAAAACTAACGCAAGCTGCGATAATTATTAGTAAGTTATTCTTGGAATCATGACGCATCAGGATGGTATTAATTGGGAATCGATTGCCTTCCGTGTACATTTATCAAAACATTATGTATTTACGATTGCAATTAGTGCTTCAGGGCGTTAGGCAAATATGTTGAACGTTAGATTTCGATCAAAAACGTGACAGTAAGTTCTTGGGAAAATATCTTTGTCTTTGTATTAGCGGGTTCTTCTTCTAAAATTATCAGATCCGGGATTAAAACAGTGACATCGACGGTCTTCCAGAGATCCTCCAGAATACCGTAGAGCTCGGTCGCTAGAACAGTGGGGTTTGGCCAGAACCGCTTTCTGATCTCCTCCAGCACAGGGCATGACTGAAGAATGTGCTCTGAGATTTGCTCTCCTTTTCTGCATCCACAAAGAGGGCTTTCTTCAATGCTGAATTTCGTTTAAAGATGAGTTTTCATCCTCTTTAGTCTGAGTGTAAAGAGCATAAAGAGCATAGCTAGCTCCTTCCTCGGCTCGGAAATTCATTGAGTATTCCTGCTCCCTCGTTAGTGGTGGCACTTAACACTGAACCATCGGTGTATATCCGAATCCATAATGGAAGAGGGATATCTCTCTTTCGTTAGATTTTCGTCTTTACTGATATCAGTCTGATTTAGCTTGAGGTTCAGGTCTACTGGTTTGTTCAGAGAAAGGCTGAAGATGGTATACTTAACCTTCTTATTTATTAGGGGATTTTTAAAGAGCCTGACAGAAAATAACAACCGTTGTCAATGCTTTAACCAATGAAATTTTCGAATCATTTTGCAACGTATATTTCGATGCATACATTGGGGCATTTGCAATAGGTCTTGAAACTTTTGACGTTAAAGTTCCAACTTTAGCATCAAATTAACATTACTAATTAAGCACTTTGGTCATTAGAAAAAGCTAAGAACGGTGTCAAACTGTACGGCCTGAAAAAACCCGTATTGTTTGTTTAGTTGCAGGCGATTTTATTTAACGTGAGTAGTCTAAGTAAGTCTTTTGTTCAGATTCATTTCGAAAATTTGTCGACTATAGGAATAGCTTTGCTTTAAGTAAAGGAAAGAATTGAACAGTCTTCATTAACACGCTAGTAAAACATACTTACTTATAAAATGAGTCTCATTTGACCATTCAAAGAAAGGGAACAAATCTAGCCTACAACTTGTAAACTATGTACTCGCTTGAATAGTGTACTTTCATTGAAACTTATAAATTATAAATAATGGGTATAGTTTTCGGATAAATTCAATGGAATAAAATAAAATTTATATTCCTTTGCTTCCTCATATTCCAAGCTACTCATCAGGATTTGCAAACCGCAGTTGAAAGAAAGTTAACAAAGTGTGTTAGTAGTGAACATTACAATGTCACTAAACTTGGAAAAGCTGCTTACAAGAGAAGACTGGACGCTGGACCAGTGACAGCTGGAGCGTTGCCCAATGGAATAGAGGGATGAGGAAGCCAGCAGGGAGCAGGCTGTTAGGGAACAGGATTTACAAGGCTCTGTAGAGGGGGTGGGGAGAGCGTTTGCCAACGAGCAATCAAATTGAGAGAGATGTTCGACATCACGAGAAAGGATGCTTTTCCAAATGCATCGGACCCAGTGTCCTTCAGTCGCATCGTGTGAAAGTAATAAAGTGAGAGTGTGGTTTGATAGATTAAACCAAAAAAATGTCTGAAACTTTCCATCACGTACGCCTCCCCCATTTGCTATTCGTGTATTGATAAATTTTACAACATCCATCTAATACAAGTGGATAGGTAACAGATATGCAGGATGTCCTCATAGAAAGATTTAGAAAATAAGAGTGATGCGGCATATATTTTTCTAGTTCTTCAATTAAATACAGGATTTTCCTAAAAACCTTTAAATAATATCGAAAGGTTGTTTAATAAATGCTTATAAAAATTGATCAGAAATAAAATCAAATAAGCAGGATGTAGTCAACTAAAAACAATTTTCCAAAAAATGCCTTTGAACCTTATGTCGAGGATCAGCATGTAAGGAGCGATTAAATCGTTTATTTCCATTAACTAATACGCAGTGCAGCATTTCAACTGACTAATATAAAATTTCCCTACTTCTACATTTTGATGCATAGAACCTCCGTTGTATCCACGAGTTTCTGGCATACCACCAAGAAAAATCGGAAAAATATGGCCTAAAAAATCCCTATTTATCATTCATATATCTGTGGCCAATGAAATTTGAAAATATCCATTCACATAATCAATAATAAAATATAATGATTTACACAAAATGTAGATCTGATGAAGGTAACATAATCAAATTTAAAAATATGCTTAATATCTTGGAGATTAAGAAATTATACAATATTGGTAAATTTAATAATAATATATAATAATCAAGAATAAGGACAAAAAATTGAAAGAAAAGAGAAATTAAATACAAAACAAAATGAGATCAAAACGACGTTAGCTTAGATAAAACTATGTATAATAACAACAAAATTTGAGGATTACATCACATTAAAGTATATGCCAAAAATACAACATTTTCTTTTTCAAACCCTCTACAACAAATAATATAACTTAAGCAGAAAATAAGTACAGATATTTATATCTTGTGGGAGTATAGATTTATTTGGAGGTCTATCAGCACTCACACAATTTTCAACACAAATTAAACTAAAAATAAATAATCAATAGAAATAAATAGAATAAAAACAAAATAATAATAAAGATATGGGAAATAAAAAAATGTATTTTCAAGTAACTTATAGAAGCGAAAATAGATAATTTTTCACAATTTTTTTCACACAATTTTTAACACAAATCAAACTAAAAATAAATAATCAATAGAAATAAATAGAATAAAAACAAAATAATAATAAAGAGATGGGAAATAAAAAAATGTATTTTCAAGTAACTTATAGAAGCGAAAATAGATAATTAAAAAAAAGTAAACAGAAAAACAGTAATTGTTAAATGAAGCTTCATTAATTAAATAATGAATTGATTAATTAAATATTATATTGAAGATGTATTTCATATTTATAATCTTAGAAGGAAAAAATCATGCATATTGGAAAGTATGCGTTTTAATTAAGAAGGAGTAGTTTATATAATGAAAGGCTTTCTGATCCAAAAATACATATTACATAAATACATGGCTAAGCCTATGTAAAGTGTATAAAAGAGACAACAGCTGACTTGAGAAGAGGGCGACCTTCGAGAGGAATGTAGCAGGAAACTTGGTCGTATCCTATATGGAATATAGCACTTATACCGGTGTCTGCTTTTTATAGGGCTCTGCGGTGGTCCGCTCTCTGTCCTCTAGCACTTGTAACCCGAGCTACATCAACACGTCTGTAAGGAGGGAGGATCCAAGTCTGGGAGCTCCTTAGGGGAACAATTATAAATATACAATCTTATTAGTATATACAATTTTTATTTCGCCCATATTGTTTTTTTTTTCAATGTTTTTGTTTAAGTTATTTTTTATGCACTTGTCCATAATTTTTTGTAAGGATAATCAGTCATAACTTTAAGAAGATTTCCGTTTTCGTTTTATTCAACTTGATCATTCTTCTCAACAGAATCAGTGATTATCTCCAATTTTTGTGTTCTTTTTTTTTCTTTGTGGCTAGGTAAGAATTTTTCACACAGGCAGCTAATTGCTTTTCTATCAAATATATATATTTTATATTATTAATCCATGGGTTATAAATATTACCAGCCATCTATAAAAAAAAAATTCCATGTATTTTTAGTGCAACAATATATCGTAGTTTAGGTCGTGATATCTCGTAAGTATAAAAAAATTCAATCTTTATAACATTAAAAAAAAATCAACGCATCATTCTAGAGACTTCTCGTAAATCAGAAAAGAAATATACACATCATTAATAGCGATGGTTGAAACAATAAAATAAATAAAACTATACAGAAAATACATTTTTAAAACGTTTTTTCTTCCTCTTGAAAAATTACGAGTTATAAGTTGTCACAGTCTTAAGCCACGATATGGTGCATTGAATTCAGTAAATAATGGTGATCACACTAATTGATCTCATTGATTCGACTTATTATGTCTCCCCTCCTTCTTGGTTCAAGGTACTTACTCTTCTGATTATAGTGATACCCCACATTCAGTAATACAAAGTAAGGATTATATTAAGGTTTACCAATATTGTATTGGCTACGTAAGGCCATCTTGTTAAAGTTTTGAAGGATGATGAATTGCTTCATCTTTGGTAACTCCTGACAAAACTTATATCTATGTCATAAATAGCACATTCATACGACACAGATATACCAGCAGATACCAAAGCTGAAGAAATAATAAATCTAAAACAAAACCCAAAAAAGTTGAAAATTCGGGCTTACGAAGTTTTAAGAGCCGACGAAAAACGGAACGAAAAAGGAAGAAACATTAAATGGTGAATGGAAATTTTTTTTGCTGTATCTGATCTAATTCCCAACCAACCCTGTGCTTTGTTTCTTTATAATATATTTAATTTAAATTAATTAAACACTAATATAAAGTGAGATCGTTGAGAATGAAAGAGATACCTACTGTTAAAGGAAAGGACACAGGACGCTGGAAGTTCGAAAGGTACCTATACCTATTATAGCTGTAGTTATAATAGAGCTATAGATGGTATATTGATTTGTCTAAAATATGTTAGGAGCTCATCATGGTAGGACAGAGTGAGTACATAAGCTTACTAACAATAACTTGTTAAGATTTAAATCACCTGTTTGATATATTCGTAGAAAGTGAAGACTTTACAAAAGTTACGGAAAGGATCGTATGGGTATGTTACATTACTTATAACCCATTATCGTAGGGTATTTATTATACTTAAAATGAAATAATTTTTTTAGTTATGTTTGACTTTTCTTTGCATCCTTGTTTATAATTCTTAATTAGTATCCATTCCGGATTTATTTCTCAATCATTTATTTCTTTAAATATACTTAAAAGTTTTCTAAACGGTTCATTATTAATTCGTCTTTCAAAGTAGACCATAATTATAATTTTTTGACTAAAATATAAAAATTGCTTAATATATAAAATATGTGAAACACAAAACAATTCGGAAAAAGTTTCTACCGTTTAAGGGTTTCAAAAAATTAAAAGATAAGTAGCTACTGTAGTATATTAGAATTAATGGTCAGAAACATTTTTTTTTATTATTAGTCAATTAGAAAATGTAGCATTATATTTCTATAATGGCATTAGATGGTTATTTATCAGATAGCTTTATTCAACTGCTACCACAGTCAGTACTCAAACACTAATTTTATCATGCATTCCTTAAAATAAAAATTCATGTATCAATAGAATGTACAATATAAAAAAAAATCTAATCGCAAATTAATAAAACTCGGCACCATTCCCAAATCTTTTTAAAAAAATCTGGGTTTCTCTATCATATCCACATCGACCCCAGGCTGCCTATATCACAACAGGGGTAGCTGGTGGAGAAAGCTAGGTCTCTTTCCAAGAACTAACTTCAATGCATCAGATAGTGCATTGAATTATCTTCAGTTGAGGGTAGGGTCATGACATATAAGAACAATTACAGGTCTATTTTAAAACGATACTACAGGACTTTTGAATCCCTATCTAATATACGGGCTCTGAGATTCTGGAACAAATTTCTTAAAAATACATCTCTAATTTGAAAGCCGAAAATATGAGTTTTAACATGATATGAATTGCAACATCTGATATTTGATAGTGAATATATGCCAAATGAAAAAATGAAAATAACACTGTCATAACTTTTCAGCAGCATTTTTCGTGGTTAAAGTTAAAGTTAAAGTCATGGTTAAAGGAATGATATATTTTTATTTGATTTTAATTCGTCCTATTTAATTGTCTAGTTGTATTAGAAGAGTTGTCATTGATGACTTACATAGCTCAAGTTACCTCAATTAATTCCATTTCTTCCCTCTATTTCTGGATAAAAGCATTTATCTTGTTTGTTACTCTTGGATATGTAAACTATTTAATTAGATAAAATTAGAAGTAAAAAAAAAAAAACTCCATTTGGTATTCTGAATCCGTTCAAATTACTGCCGATATCAAATGAGCTACTACCAGTACAACCGGTGCAAAATACGAACAGGTTTTCCAACCTTGTCGAGAACGCTAACCCGCTCAGACATCATCTGCTGGGGAATGGAGATATACGTAACCATGAGCTGTCTGTAGGTGCAAACTCTTTTTCAAATTAAATGAATATAACCAATAAAAAAAATTAATCTGTATAAAATTAGACATATGTCGGTTAATAAGTTTGCCTATTCTTAAAACATGCATAAAATCTGATAAATTAAAAAAGGAGTTCTTGCAATTAAACAGCCTTGCCTGACCCTCGGCTCGTTTTTCGTTACGTATTCGTAACCCAATATTCGTTCTTCATTGTATCTCAAAGCATTATTCTTGAATTAAAAAACTTGAATAACAAAAAATAAAAATAATCGTACTATAATACACTCACATATGTATTTATAGATCAAATGCATCTAGTTTCCAAAATATAGAACTTAAAAAAGAAATTTCCAATTTTTTTCTTTTTTTATACCTCATAAGTAATCCTATGAAGGGAGAGTTTATTTAAATATTCATAGTACCAACAGATTCTATTGGGATATAACATGTGTGAATACGCATTTTCAAACACATACAAAATTATATTTCATTTTAGCATTGCATCTGAATAACAGATTAATAATAAATAAAAATAGGTCACTAGTAAATACACTTAATATCCAACATTATCGTAAGGAGTAGGTGCAATGAGCATCTGTATCGATTAATGTTAAATTTCCGACTATATATAAATACATCAAACTTTGTAAAAACCAGCTATAATTTTTCAATTACAGTAACTACAAATATATTAAATTAATAATATAAGGTATTTAAAGTCGTTTTACATATAAGAGGGACTCGGTCGTGATCCATGGTGTCTAACATTTTTTATTAATTGAAGTTTTTGGCAACATCGGATTACTTACGGCTGTTGTCATAGGTTGTTGAAAGAATCCGTAGGAAATTTATTGTTTTAAAAAAAAATAAAGTTGTTATTATATTAAGGTAACTGCTGGCTGAAGTTGAAACATTGTAATTAAAAAACATTTTAACATTGTAAAAGTTTTATTTTCAAAAATTTTGTTTTAGTTATTTAAAAGTTTTCACTGTCTCATTTATTGATAATTGAACAAATACCATTAATTTTAATATTTCTTAATTATCTGGTCCAAACTTATTACACTTGGATATTATTAAAAAATAATAATCTCATTATTATAAAAGAACAGAAAGTTTATTAGTATATATTTATGAGCCATTATATTGAGAATGATCTACAACACTGGGTGTTCTCTCCATAACCTCAGTGACTTCAATGTTCCTAGCAACAGAAGTCTGATTCTTTTCAATTCATTTATTTAAACAGTAAATATCTCATAACTAGTCAACTATTCAACGAAAATAAATTAGCCTTTAAAAAAATGCATTCAGGTATATTTTTTATTCCATTATTAAAAATAAATTAAGCATCCATTAAACATTTTCTGAAAAGAAAAATTGATTTTAATTAGATAATTAAAAAAAAAAGTAAAAAGTAGCCACTGTGCATTGAGAACAAAAACCGAGTGTAGGGCAAAGAATGTTTTGAAATGAGTTGAAATGCTTCTTGAAAACATCTGCTCCGAAAAAAGGTAAATAAACCAGAAAATGCAGTTGTCGACTCGAAGATCGGGTCATGAACAGTATCATATAGGTGAAATAAATTGTATAAATTACCCAAAACTAAATATATGTCGTATTATCATCAAATACTGGAAACGTGTGCTGGGCGCAGGTTGTGTTATGAAACTTATTCTTAATAACAGTGCTTTGTAAACCGACGATTTCTGGGTTGTTTTACCAAATCGGCAATTATTGGAAAAACAAAAACAAAATAAGGGTCATCGTTCTTAGTTCTCGAGTTTGATCCATGACAGTTATCTTATAATATGACATTTATAATTTAATTAAATTTTAATGAGAAACTAGCTAACGTGACGATCTGTCATTGTCAATACACTGATTTGAGATTTTAACCATCTATCTCTGTTAACAAATGTTTACAGTTTCTTTGTCAGGTTTGCTTTCATACGATGTGCACGAGTTAAAACAAATTTGTGATTGCACCTATAAGTAGAACATATTTATTATTACTATATTCCTTTGAGTCCATATGAAAGATGATATTTAAAACATGTAATAGAAAGAAAAATATCAAAAATCATAGAATAGCCTAAGCTTTTACCAATACAACTCAATGGACTTTTTTGTGTCTTCTCCCTTGAAGGTTTTAGAATGGATATTCTTTAAAAAAATGTCAATAAAGTGAATCAAAATAATTATATGTATAATTTGTTCTTATTCAATTAATTAAAAATTTGAATTTATATGAATTAGGTCAGCTCACCGAAAAAATCCTCCCAAGTAAGAGAGCTGTCCGAGTCGTAGGCGTCCATCGCTGTAGTCAAAATATACAAACACAACAAACAGTCAATCACAAAACATTCGACAACAAAACTATCACCACCGACCTGGCCCGGAGCCGGCCGAATACTGAATCCCCTCCCACAGCGGCCCCACCATCGCCCACCCCCACTGCTTCGATACTTTCACATCGATGTATCATTAGAATCGATCTTATCCTCCAGAATCCAAGAATTATTTAGGAATATCGTGTCGTTGATGTCACTGAACAGCAAGTAATTGAAACAGCTGTACGAACAAGAACCTGATGCTTGTTACTAGAAGCACCTGAAAAGAATACCCTTCAACATCTCTTGCTTAATAAATACAATAATATCAGATATATTCAATGTATCTGTTATACTAATGTTATTCTAAATCATCAAGGTATTGTTGAAATATATATATATATATATATATATATATATATATATATATATATATATATATATATATATATATATATATATATATGTATATATATATATATATATATGTATATGTATATATGTATATGTATATATGTATATGTATATATGTATATGTATATATGTATATGTATATATGTACATACACCTATATATTTACATTTAAATACATCCAACTGATACAACTGTAAATTACTCTTTATTTATATCAATTATTAGTGAACCTATGATAGTGAACTTCCTATGATTTTTTATTTATCCATAAATCACATAACGTTCTTACCCGATCAGCAGATTACATTGTTTCTCGACTTTATTATTAAGGAAGAGGATGAGTACAGAGGCTGAATGCGTATTAAAGTTTAAAAATTTGTTTTTTATTTAAATTTGACGAAATTTGTTGGTGAATAAGGACAAATCGGAGGGAAAATGATGATAAGAAAACATATTAAAGTAAAATTTCTGAAGACTCTCTAATATAAATCTAAGATAACTTCAAACTTGTTTTTGAAAGTCAAAAATGAAAATAAGCTTGGGTGAATAAGATAGGATTAGTTTTAGGAAACTAAACTTTATAAAGTTATTATTAATATTTGCATTTGAAAATATTTCAATATGGGAGATTGGACAGATACACTTGATATATGGGCCGAAGAATTTTCGATTCTCCTCAATCACTGAGTAAACGTGGATCATGTACCAGAAGGATTTTTTCAAACTCATACACCAGACTGTAAAGATGATGAACTCCCACATGAGAATGAAGAGATTACAATCCCTCCACAATAATAAGATACGAGGCATCGATCAGTTCTAGAAATGGCAGTGAAATCTACGAGGACAAACTCTGGAGGAACAATCATGAATAGACTAACGAAGCATATTGCCAATACAGACGATGTGGTTATCAAAGGCAGAACATTCACTTCACTATCTGGTGCTTTCCAAGAAATCCAGGATGCTGTGAGTAAACTTGGTCTTTAAAACAGTTCCTACAAAAGCAAGTGCATGAGATCTCCCAGAAATGAATGGCAAAAGGGCCCTTATTTTGCAGTTTGTGGTCAGAATTTCGATAATGTGGACAATTTCAAATACCTAGGATCAGTTGTCACAGCAAAAAATAACATTAAAGAAGAGATAAAAGCAAGACTGGCAGTTAGCAGTGGGTGTTTGCACACACACCAGAAGGTAATCGGCTTCCCAAATCTCTCTTGCAAAACCAAGTTGATAATATTCCGGACGTAATAACTCCAAGAGTCAATGGAGATTTATTGCAATCCAGATATTAATCTTCATAAAGATTGAAAGAATACGATGGCTTAGTCATATGGAAAGAATGCCAGAGGATTCCCACCAGCATTATACACTATTATGATATTTAGCAAGCAACAAAAACCGAAAACTGGCGTTCTTTCCAAAATGGAGCTGATAGCATGGCAGAAATCAAATTATTAATGACAGGATTGTTTTGATTTTAATTTCGAAATATCATTGATTGGCTGTTATAAAGAAAGATTGTAAATTAAAATAAAAAGATAAAAAACGTGAGCAGCAGAGCTCCGTCGTCGTTTTCATTAAAATACATTATTGAAAATATCAGAATGGCGGAGAGGAAAGAACAAAGTTGAGACCCCCAAAATGCACTTCTCTTTGAGACCCGAAAAGGCACTTCTTTAACAACCACCAATTGGCATACAAATTTTCAACCCTCGAACTCAATTTTGAGAGGCTGTAGTGGTACGTAAAACCTTAAAAACAGCGAAAAACCGATTAATGCCGTAATGGTGACTGAAATCGATCCTCACTTCTATGGTATTGTTCTGCCTATAAAACAACCACGCATACCGAATTTCATGATCCAAAGGCCCCCTGGGAGTGCCCAAATGTAGTGTGGAAAATATATACCTATTTAGAAATGGATACGATATTATGAAATGTTTAGGGATTATGAAACGGATTTAAAATGCATCCCCTTCGATGACCTTAAATGCAAAAGTTTATTATTTTCGAGGAAAATATGACAAAAAATAAATATGTGGTTGGGCATTCCATAAAGGGGCCAGTCCTACCGAAGTGTAACCCGCCGTTTGCCGAGGAGTTTGCTGAAGTGTATGGTGGTCAGCCGTAAGCCATACCTCATAAACTGTATTTCGTATTTTGCAACTTCATTACTCATACACCTACTTACTCAGTTGTCCTCTCAAGTCGAGTGAACCTTATTTCTAACCTGTTGGTTATGGTTTAATTTTCTCATGGCCATTTCTCATGCCATTTATTTGGCACATTCCAAATAAATTTTATCGATAAGTATATCAAAATGTTAATTGTATTCCTTATTCTATATAATATACAGAAATATACATTATTGCTAGGTCTGATGTTAAATATTCAAACCTCTTCGTTAGAGCTGAAAGGCTAAAGCCTGAAATTTCTTAGGTACCTCTGGCTAATCAGGACAAGTCGCTAAAGTTCCAAACTGGTACATTTGATAATGGATTCACCATCTTTCAGTTATTTTAATTCTCTAAAACTATTATTTCATTTAGGTTACACTTACTAGATTTAGAGTTTAAAAAAAAATTTGCTACATTTAAAAATTATAGTATCGACACCATAAAAAAATCGGGAGATATATTTTATATCCCATAATGTATTCCTTTAATGGTTTCTTATCATTTAGATAACTTTAAGTAGAACACGAAGATAAGTTAAAATTCCAAAGGCTCCTAAATCTGCCATTAAAAATATTCTAAATCTCAGTAGTGGACATTAAAATAAATTATCAAAACCAAGCAGATTTTTGTTTATTTTTCAAAATAATATATTACAAGTCACCAAACGAATGAATAAGTAAATTGTTGACCTAGCATAAGGGAGGTCCTGTTACACCTCGACCGTTTGGCATATCGCTTGTCAGTTTGTTAGGCGATTACAAAGTTCGGTTTTCTTTTAATTTGACATAAATGTTCCTTGAAGTCAGGGAAAACGACATATCTGTAGAGATTTATATTTTTTCCGATTCAAAATGGCGGTCGATTTATTGGCCCCTTATCATTAAAAAAAAAGTTTGTTTCCCAGGCAGAGCCAATTGCGTTGTACGATATCCTTCAAATTTGGTCTGAATATCCTTTCAAGTCATTTGATATTTTTGTTAAATTTGCCGTCATAAGCTAAAAGGTTCCATCTCCAAATCACTTTTTTCAAATACATTTTTGTATTGTACCCGAATTGCTCTATAAACAAAATCTTTTTATGGTATTAGAAAACCCTAAAACAGATAACCATATTTTGGTTCCCTGGTTGTTTACTTTAATCTGAGATTCGGTTCCACATCGAAAAAGCAGTTCCTTTTGTGCGTATTAATGCTGAAAAAGCAAATTCACATAGGTGTCTTTTTTTTATTTTCAAAGCCCGATCGATCGCGTACCTCCACCAAACTCTTCCCGTGCTCTTTAGGTACGCGTACCCCACTGGTCTACACTAACAAGTATCAGTTCTTGGAAGTTAGAAGCCATTCATTGGATAAAAACGTCTTGGCATTACGATGTTACGCGTCGTTCGGCTTTCTTCTTATTTGGCATAAATGTTCTTTGAAGTCAGGGATTTAAGTTTAGGTTAGGTTTAGGTTTTTAAGTTACACATAGATTTAAGTTTCAAGAAATATAGAATCCAAAACGCAAATAAAAAAATCCGTCCGTCCGCCGTCTGCGCCTTTTCTCCGAGATTACTGAACCGATTTTTTTTTTTAAATTTGGCCACAGGACATAAAATACAGTACTTCTGTACTTCTAAGAAAGAGAGAAGTCTGAATCAAGAAATAGGATATTATCATGACAATAATAATGAATATAAAATTGCACTAGAAGGTATGGATATGAAGAGTTTGCCCTAAAGATGGGAAACAACGCCGAAACGTTGCACATAGGAGTATTTGTCCTTAAAACAGGATAAAAGTCCAAATCAGAAAGTTTGTGAAAACTCCACTAAACTCACCCACCATTCTTCCAGCTTGATATCTGGCTCATCAAACTGTAATCGAATTAATTTTCCCCACTCTTGCCACTTTCTGTAAAATCATTCAGAACTCAGAAATTGTCAGAATTTCAATGTTCATAATTATCATCCGTGGTTCTTGTTTTCCTAAATAGAATGAATACTGAATAGTGTACTTTATTTTAAAATTATCATTTAATTGATTTACTATATAAGTTAATCGTTTACGAACCATGTTTATGAAGAATGCTGATTAATTCTTTATTATGTTATCGGATAAAGGTCTTTTTGTTTGTATGTCGGTTATTGTCGGATAAAGTGTTGATTAGAAACATAAAATTTAGGCCAATATTAACTATATTATTAAAAAAAATCTTAACCCTTCTTTCGCTATTTTGTATTTTATTACTTCAAATATAATGAGTAAAACAATATAATAATTACAATGTGGTAATTTTTGTTGGGTAATTTCTTCTAGATTGTATTGAAACCGAAAGAATACACCAGTAGAAAATTATATGACATTCTGAAAGAATTCAGAGCAAAGAAAAGAGGAAGATTGAAGAATGAGGGGTTTAATTATGTTTTTCACAAGCCCTCTGATTCGGACTTTTGTCCGAGTTTAAGGTTCAAATACTTCTATGTGCAGTTGTATGAAAGTAAATAAAGGTTTCAATAATTTTTCCACCAATACTCCTTGTGCGTTCGCAAAGAAAATGAAAGGAAAATTCTAATAAAGAAGTAGGAATACTGGAGGAAATTTCTTCACAATATTTATTTTTTGGAATTTTCAATAGCTTAAATAATTATTAAAAGAAAAAAATTATTATATTTTTAATTGAAGGATTGCGATGCCCCTCGATACCTGACGCCCCAAGGCATTGCCTCTGTTGCCATGGCGTTATTTATGCCATTGCTGGTCAGGCCATTACTTCCATTTTCAGAACATAAATATAGGCCTGTGTCAAGTACCTCCTTGTGTATTTTTAGTTCTAAAATGACTACCCCTTCAGATAAAGCGCCCTCCATAATGTTGGAAGGGATTAAACTATTTATACCAATCCCGTGTTGTATTCGAACTATTTTTACCATTCAGCCATGTTGTGTGGGCTATACAAAATGCCTTCGGATTTTTCGTCAAAATATTCCCCATTTCTTCCTCAATCCTAAGTAAGATGAAGCATTAAAAATACTCGAATCTAACTTTTTAAAAAATATAAAATTATCATGTTTCGTAAGTATATCTTATTGGCAAATGTTGAGAAGATCTTTCAACTCTCAGTAGGGACATTAATACACAAAATATAGTATAAGTGATGGGTGGTCAGTTGTATTGAATTTCAGGGTTATATATTATTCCGGTTTTCAGTCAAAGTGACAACAAAAACCAAAAGATTAAGTTTAGTTGTTATTTTTTTATTATACTATATTATTTTTATTATAGTACATTTGTTATTATATTCAGAAAATATAGAAGACTTTACTATAGTTTTAACAGTGGAAAACCTGGTCCTTATGACGTAAGTGTTTCCGCAACTGCCCTTTAACTTATATGTATAACTATCCATTTAAATTTATTTTTTTAAATTTTAATATTAAAGAAAAAATATGTTTTTTTCTATAATAAGCAAGTTTCTCGGCGTTCGTTCCAATGAGCACCAAGAACCGAGAAAAAAAAGTTTTTAAAATGATGAATTTTTGGTATTAATTTATTCATATTTTTCAGTATCTAAAGAAAACCTATACAAATGTTTTTTTTTTTCAAATGTTCTTGGGATAAGAGCGTAATTGTCTCGTCAAATGAAACCCTCAACTGGCAATAGCTCTCCTGTATGGAGCATGAAACCGTAATGTATCAGAAATCAGCCACGAAAGTTTACTAAAGTGAAGAATTAGTTGTAAAATATTAGTTCCAACCTTTTGATAAATAAAGAACTTTTCTTAATAAAAATTGCATTATTTTTTTTATGTGTTTGCCTTCCTTCATAATTAACATTAATATCAGGTAACAAATATTTAGTGATTAGTATTTCTAGTGTAAAATATCTTGAATCAGGCAGAAAAATATGTAATGTGACCAAATGACTTTCTTAGCACCCATTAAACTATAAAAGTGATCCGGAATTTGGTTACAGGTTTCAGAAGATAGGAGTATCTCAAAAAACAGACTCGGCGTCTTGACGTCTATTGGTGCCTGTTATTTTTGACGTTGCCCTGAGACGCAAGGATGCTAAGAGGGGGAGGTCTTTTTTGGGTTTTCCAGAGGGGCGGTTATTTAAGAAGAAATATAAAAAAGTATACTAAAACTAAAAAAATTATATAACCGAAGGTCCAGTCAAACTAGGACAGAAGAGCGAAAAGGTTTGTGGTGGACGAAAATTTGCGTACACCCTAGGCCTTTGGGTCTCTGAATTTGAATCTGAGGTTTTCTGACAGATATTTTGCCCGGAACCTTTGATTTTCCATCTATATCCTGAAAACTTATTTTATTCAAACAAGACCATTCTCTACCAAATTAAAGTAGTCAAAATGTTTTACACTTTATGTCCATAAACCTTTAGGCCGTTATAGCCCGCTGAAAATGAGGCCAAATTCCCAAAAAGTGGCAAAAACGCGATTTAAGGCTCTTCAAGTCCGAATTCTATAAAAACTATCTATGGTTACACTACTTATGACCATACATGATATTGTACATCGAGGAACTCCCATAAAAACGCATAAAATGCAGATTGATATTGGGTGTATCTTAACAAGCACAGGCACAACAAATTTATCTTCTTTACCTCTTTGTTGTTGGATTCCTGTAAGGAAAAAAAAAGTTGGCCCGAAGGTGACAATAGTCATCATACTCTCCAATGCACGCTGTTAACAACCAAACTTTTTAAAAGCACACTATGTTCATGCTATAAGTGACTGTGAGACAATTTCATCCTCTTCGATCAATATAAATGGATGTGTGTAAAAACACTTTCCGAAAACCACCATTTTGCTGCAATTTTGTGTGTTTCCAAAAACCACAGGTTACTTACCAGGAGCTTGCCTCCCTCCCCCAAAAGATCTAAAGGATAATTATTAAACTGTGAAAAAAATGAAAATTAAGTTTAAAAAAAAAGTGGTGTAGATATTATTTTTACTTCAAAACTTGAACTTAATTTTTTAAAATTTTCAATCTAATGTTTTCAATTTATCGATTTTAGTAGAGTTTTAAGATCTTGAGAAGCCTTTTGAAAGCCTCACCTAATTTCGTGTTATGATGGAAGCCTTAGCTTTAACTAAAACAGAAATATTATGCGTTAAGTAAAATTTTTATTCCGGCAGAAATGATATCCTCAGATAACCAAACAGCTCTCATATGAACTTCTACATCATTGGCGGACATGTGCTGAAATCACGATAATGAAAAACGTAGCATGACATCCTCAAATTAAAACGAACTGAATTCTGCTACAGACAGCACCAAAAGAGCCGAATTCGCTTCAGATTTTCAAAAATTTTCTTGGAAAGGAATATATTATGAGCTAAACTCTGCTCCTGAAAGGGTCAAAATCTTGACTATTCGCTTCTGATTATGAAAAATATAACTAGCTGAATTCTGCCTCATAAATCCTCAAAACCAATTTACATCAGATTTTTAAAAATTCTCTTGAAACGGGCGACACTGAAGCTATGTATTCTGCTCTAGAATTGTTTAGAACACATAAATCTTGGTCCGTTTTTCATAAGTTTTCCTGAATAAAAGCTTCTATATAATCAGCCGAATTTTGTCCCAAAAGCTAACATTTTCGTCAGATTTTTTTTAGTTTTCTTAAAACGGTTGAAATTATAAAGAGTTGAATTCTGCTCCTGAAATCCAAAAAACACATATTCTCGTCCGACTTAAAAAAATTCTTGAAGTCAGTGATATTATAATTAGTGGAATTCAGCTCTAAAATGTCGCAACACATTCAAATTTGTGTCCGATACTCAAACATTGTCTTAAATAAAGGCGAAATTACCTATAATTCAGATATATCAGCTATATTTCACTAGGACCGGCCATTCCCCTGAAGAAATTCCTGCGTACGCCCATGTATCCCATCCACCGTATATTCTATCCTATCCTATCTATCCTATTTTCCTCCTGGGACATCATTTGACGATAAAGACTTTTATTTTTCCTATATTTCTCCCACCAATCTTTTATCAACCGTAATTGTAATGCATTCCCATCAAATTAATAAAACCATATCTCCCTGAAATCTATCCGGTTCTCCTTTTCATCTACAATTTCTTCCTTCAGAATCCAGTATTCCCCACCTCTTGGAAAAAAAGTCATTGTTCATCCTATAAACAAAATTCTAACCCTTCTTCTTCCCGACAATCTCCGCCCAATTTCAATCCTTTCCGATCTCTCAAAACCATTAGAAAGATGAGCACAATCGCAAGTTTCCAATTTCCTCGAAGATTCCAATCAACTCGATCCTCATCAATCTGGTTTCCGACCCGGCTTTTCCACATAATCTGCCCTAATTAAAATTACTAGTAATGTTCAGGTCGCTATAGATGATAACAAATTAACTGTCCTCATACTCCTTAACTTCTCCATAGGCTTTGATTCCATGAACTATTCCATCCTTTTTCCAAAATAAAATCATTATCCTTCTCTGTTGGTTTCAATCTTTCCTCTCTCAACGTACCCAATCAGTCACCGTTCCTAACCAGCCTTTATCTTCTTATCTTACTATGTCCTCAGGAGTGGCCAAGGTTTCGAGTATAAAGCCTCTTCTCTTCTGCTCCTACATTAATAACCTTCATTGTTCTCATCACCTTTATGCCGATGATTCCAAATCTATTTATCCTTTGCACCTTCCAAATTATCCGTAGCGTTTGCCAATATTCTAGAAAACCTAAATCGAATCAGCGTATGAGCAAACTTAAATGGATTAAGGTTAAACGCTGCAAAAACTCAGGCCATTGTCATTTGTTCCAAACTCCTTCTTAGAATCACTACCAACTTTCCGAACCTATCCCATCATTTTCTGCTCCTCCGTAACTTAGGCCTTATCATTGACCAAAACATCTTCTGGAACCGCCAAATGTCCCGACGGTCTTTTTACTCTTAAATTATTTCATTGCTTCCGCCATCTCTTATCTAGATCTAACCGTACATTTCTTGTATCCTCTTTCATCTTTCCCCACTTTGATTACGGCTGCGTGGTGTACGGTCGCCTCTCGATGGATCTCGGGGACAGACTAAAAAGAATAATGAATAGCTTCGTAAGATAAGTTATAGGGACCCCGAAACGCTCCGGCGTTTCCCACTGAGTTAGGGTGGCTCTTTCCGTCCTATCATAGAAAATATTTCCATAGCAGATTCCTTTACCAAATAATCAACAACTATCGCCCTTTCTATTCCTACAATATCCTCCAATTTAGATCATCTATCGCACCACCTTACCACCAGATCTCCACCTTCTGACCTATAAACCCCTTTTCACAGATCTGCCTCATTTCGACAATCCTTTATTGCCCCTTCCACCTCTTTCTGGAATTGCCTCCCTCTTAAAACCTGGCATGCCTCCTCCTAATGTACATTTAAAACCCTCCTATCCCAGTTCCTCTTCACAATCCAATCATATGCTGGCCAACGATGTATAATGAAATAAGGATTGAGTTCCATTAATAACTTTTTTTGTGAATATGAACGTATATTTCATTTCACTTTTCAAACACATTATTTTTTCTCCTATGTGTACTAGAAGAGTTCTTTCTTTTTGGTTACTCTTTTATTCATCTACGAGCTCTTCTTTACAAAACTCTTGTACAATGTACTCTGTTTAAAAATATTTTTATATAACAGTTGGATTTTTTTTCTCTCTTTTCTAAGCTTGTCTTTGTCTTTTTTTTTTTTTTTTTTGATTATTCGATGATTTTTATCTTGCGTTACATATAGAATTTATAACAACATCCTTCATATATTCTTGTGCATATATATATACACACACACAAGAATTCTATACGTAACGTAAGATAAAAATAACAAAAATAAAATCATAAACAAATATATTCTATACAAAAATGGAAAGAATAGGAAAGAAAAAAAAAATCATCAAATAATCAAAAAAAAAAAAAAGAAAAGAAAAAGACAAGCTTAGAAAAGAGAGAAAAAAATTCAACTGTTATATAAAAATATTTTTAAACAGAGTATATTGTACAATAGTTTTGTAAAGATAAAAAAAAACATAATATATATATATATTATACCACCACTGATTTCCCTGCATTGCTGAACCTGGTGGACGTGCAGGTGTACCAAAACATGTTCAAGAAACTGACCTTGGTTCTTGCAGAAATGTTGTTGGACAGAGACGAATACGATATCGTCGACATGGACCTTCAGGCAGAACTAGGCTTCGACTTCTCTGGCCTTCAGCCTGATACTCTGTATCAAGAATCCTTGGAGGAGGAAGATTCTTGTGGGGTCTGTAACTATTCCACGAAGGTTTTTTATGTCGCCTTGATATGGATCGGGTATAAAAGTTAAGTATACAATTTGTATTTTTTTTTAATTATTCCTATAAGCACTGTAATAATTTCATTTTTTAAATTTTGGTTATGCCACAAAAAAATATTCGTCCTCGCGTGCACCCTTTTTTTCTCTTGTCATGATATATAATGTCAAGGAGACCACTTTTCCGCTGTTGGTACCTAGCCGCAAAAAAACGTAATTACGGCACTGGTTCTGATCAGAACCACACCGAGTAGTTTAAAATAATTTATAGTATATTATTGCATTTCAAAACAAACAAAAATTAAAACGCTGCAAATTATAACACAATGGTTTATTTTTTCCACTTAGTAATATTTCAAAAATATCTACTCTGTCCAAGTAAAAGAAATTAAGCAGTAGGCACCAAAGGAAAAGAAATTTGAAGCTTGTTCCAAGATGATCGCCGTGAGAGTGGCGAACTGGGAGTGTTAAGACAAAACTGTGTCAATGCAAGTAGGCCGTAATGGTTAGGACATGTAACCGGAGGATAAAATAATACAGAGGAAATATTGGATGTGCACTTCAGTAGGAAAAAAAAGAAAGGAAAGACTAAGGAAGCTAAAGGAAGTGCAGAAATAATCCAAGGAAGGATAAAGCAGAGAGATGCGAGGAAGTCAGAAGCCCAATAGATAAATTAGGAGGCCTAGGGCCACAATGACCAGCCGCGCCGGAGAATTAGTCTACGAAGTTCATTATGCTATATCTCAGGTAATAATGGTCCGATTTAAATGTTTTTTTTTTCCTTTTGTAGGGAATTTCATCAGCTTTCGTTTAAATGCAATAAAATGCAGGTTACTTTTTTTTTTCCTAGGTCGATTCCAAAGATCTATTATTGAAAAGCATTTATAGATAAAGATTTTTTTTCGTTTTATTTTAATGCCTTATTATGCTAATTCCAAAACACCTTACATTTCCCCTCTATCTATCTTTTACTACCCCGGCCGAGTTATGGGCTTATAAGATCTTTAATCGGTAATTATTTAGATTTGTCGTTTTTCATTTTTTTTTTTATTTAAAGCCTTGTTATGCTGATTCCAAAACGTCTTACATTTCCCCTCTATCTTTATAAATGGTCGAGTTATGGGCTTATAAGATCTTTAATCGGCAATTATATAGATTTTTTGTTTTTCAGTTTTTTTTTTTGTTTTGTTTTTTTAATGTCTTGTTATGCTGATTCTAAAACACCTTACATTTCTCCTCTATTTTTATAAATCGCCGAGTTATGGGCTTATCAGATCTCTAATCGGACGCCATTTTGAAACAAACAGACGGATGGTAATGTCGAGTTCCGAGGATCATCCTGTGGTGACCTGTGACATTGGTACCGATTCTCAAGAAAATCGGTAGTCTCGAAGAAAAGCCACGGACGGCGTACGACGGACAGATGGATTTGTTTTTATTCGATACTTGGATTCTAAGTATCTTGAAACGTAAAACCTCAAATTTTGAGGGAGGGTTACAAAATTTTTTTCGTTGATTGATTCCAAAGGTCTATTATTGAAAATAATAAACCAAAAGATCAAATATGTATAGTTAGGTATTCGCAGAAAATAATGTTTGTCATCGTAATTTTGATAATGTTTCTAGAACCAGGACCGGATCTAGGAGAGGGTAAAGGGGGCACTTGCCCCCGGGGGCAGATTTTAGGGGACGGTATTTTGAGCGAAATTTTATTTATTTATTTTGATATCAATTTATGCACAATTTAAATTAATACAAAAGGACAAATCTCAAATTCATGGCTTTGAGTTTGTTATCTTCCAATCGTATCCTCTCAATTTTAATAATAATAATTATCATAGATCTGAATACAAAATGTAAAAAAAGTGTAATACAAAGGCGATACAATTGAATATTTCCCGTTTAAAATGGAAGACACGGGACAATGAGGCAATTGTTAGGAATTGTTTCATGGTTTGGACGTCTCGGGAGTCTTCTCTTTGAGCTTCCTCCACCCTTATTATTTTTTATTATTATTACTTGATCTATAGAGAGAGTGTGTTATTATTTATTGGAGATTTTCACATGGCACCTTTTTTTGTGGAAAATGGCTAAAACACTTTTTTTATTTTTATTCCGAAACGTTTTAATTTTTATTTTTTTCCGTTTATAAAACTTTGAGAAGATAAGTTCAAACTGTTAGTTTTCTTCTGTTACCAAAAAAACTGTTAGGTGTCCGCATTCTACATCGATTCAAACGGATGTGTTGTAGCGATTTTCATTCCTGAATCTGTTCTGGTCTCCCAATTTTTTTAGAGTACGTACAAAATCCAAGGTGGCGATGTTTGATATATGGAGCCCCATGGGTGTTGGATATATGGAACAGGGTTCCACTACTGCCTCCCTCTCCAAAACAGCTTCAAGAATCACGCGAGAGAAGCAAAAATAAAAAAGCTAGAAGAGAAACTACAACAAATGATGATGTGGAGGAAACAGCTCCATCGACATCTAGGGGTGTCACTGGTTGAAGAGAAGGAAGCGGTAGAATAGGAAATGAAGCAGGATTCATATAACAAAATTAATTTTTGACTTCAAACCATTGTTCTATCTTGATTTTCCGTGCAATCAAATTTTTAAAAATATTTGAAAAAAAAATACCAAGGGATTCCATATTTTCCGTACCTCAAAGACATCAATTTGATTATTTTGATAAAATTGAATTTCGCTCATTTGTTGTTTGGAGGAGCGCAAATTGGAAATTGGTTGTGTATGACTAATATATAAATTTAGTAATTATCATAGGGGACAACACAATTTTTTGAAATTTCTAGCACTGGTAAGTCAAAAACAAAGTGGAGTTCTACATCTTCCTTACTATATCCTACTATCGAATGTGAAAAAATGCGACTTTCATATTCATTTTGAAACCCACCAGGGTAGGAACGTACTATGGCAAAATCTAGAAAAACTAATCCCTACAAGACACAAGGAGTCAAAACGTGAGGATTAGGAATTCAAGGTGTGCAATGTGTTCCTTACACAGGTCTGTTTTTAAAATGAAAAATATGGAAACCGCACATTTTTTCGCATTCGATAGTTGGACATGATAGGGGTGATATCATCACCACTTTCTATATATATATATATATATATATATATATATTCAATCCCACTCCATAAAATTAATAAGTACAGTGTTTTGTTATTGTTATTCATTGTTAGTTACACTGTTATATTCCACTTACACATAATTTTCAAAATAGATTTTCGCACGAATTGTTGAGGATTTGCTAGTATAAAATAATTTTTAAATATATATAGGAATATAGAATAATTATATAAATAATTAGGAATAAATAATAAAAGATAATGTATGTATTATACATATATATATATATATATATATATATATATATATATATATATATATATATATATAGAAAGTGGTGATGATTAAAATGGTGATGATGAAATAAATCAAGAATTATTTGTGTAAAAATTATAGTTATAATTCTTAAGGCTAAATGTAACACTTCAAGTGAAATGCCAAATGTAGTAAAATTTAGATGTTGATTTTCTACAGAATGAAACGTCCGATTTCCAATTTGTAAAAGTTTATTTGTTTTTCATATAAAATCCACGCTAATTGGGATTTAAGGGTACCAATCAAATAATAAAGAAGCTGAAATTAGAAAATACAGGTTAATCAATTTTTTTTTTTTTAAAGTTGGGTTACAGTCACTTGCTGAAACTTCCCTGAAGCCAATGATTCTGTGTAATTATCGCATGTATAGTGCGATCTTAAAATGAAAAATACAGTGTTTGTTTATAGCACAGATGGGATTGAGATGATGCTTTATGGATGCAATGTCACTTTAGGCCTGAGGTTTCCAGACTTGGCCACTGTATACCACTTACACATTTCAGAAACTGGGTGAACCAATCACCTGATCTTATGGTATTAGTATTAAAGATTCTTCTCCATAAAAAAATAAAAACTGAATTACAAAAAATAAATTGAAAATGAAGTTCAAAAAATCCAAAATCAAAAGTTAATCAATTTCACATAAGAACAGCAACACTAAGATTCCATTAACAGCATCGCAAATTCTGCTAATAAAAGTCTATTAATCAAAAGTAAGAAAAGGAGTAAGCCCATAGACCACCATTTGAGAACCAACCACTATTCTAGGCTAAGGAAAACCAACTTTC
Source organism: Rhaphigaster nebulosa (assembly GCA_948150685.1). Lineage (NCBI taxonomy): Eukaryota > Metazoa > Arthropoda > Insecta > Hemiptera > Pentatomidae > Rhaphigaster > Rhaphigaster nebulosa. The sequence continues at coordinate 73,965,763 of OX411306.1, read as the reverse complement.
TCAACTTTTCTGGCTGGCACCATGCGAATGGTCAGTAAACATTCTCTTTCTATTCTAGCTGAAATAAAATTTGCTGTTTATTCTTTCAGCGACTAAGAAAGCATACTCAAGATATTTCTGAATATGTAAAGTGATAAATTGTTATTGGTCCACCTATGAAAAAGGAATAAATAATAACAATTTATTCATTTTTCTTGAATGGTGAGATTTGGTCTTTTGGTAGTTTCACGCTTTCAAAATGTAAGAAACAAAAAAATAAAAGAAAACTACTTCTTGTAGTTGATTATAATAATAATATCTTAAAATACAGTTGTGTAAATATTTTTTCAGCACATTTTTTGATAAATTGGATAATAACTGGTTACTTGTTTTTTTAATAGGAATTGGAGGAAACTAAGAACAAAACGAAAACTTTGTTTACAAACAGTAGGACATTGCAACCCTCATTTTGTAGATTGTTGTCACAATCCTAGAGCCGATGTGAAATTTTGTGTCCTATTTGAAGGGAACCTTTAGTCATACATCCATAAAATATAATCCTCAGTATTCAATTTCCAATTGTCCGCCACTGATTTGCAATTTTTACTTTCTCTTACCTGTATATGAAATATCGTGAAAATTTTCTAATTCCAGTTTTAATGGAAATACACGTTTTACGGTCTCCTGAGTCTCGAAAAATGGTCTGTGCGTCGGTGTGTATGTGAACAGCTTAGCTCAAAAACGAAAAGTTGTACGATACTGAAATTACATATTTAAGGTAAGCACATGCATGTGATGTTACAGCAACTTTTTCAGTAATCTTGTCTTTACTATGCTTACACATGTGGCATTTTTCCTATTAAAACGTTAAGCACAGCTAGCGACTCATATATCATATATAAGTCAGTCATATATCTTTTTTATCTGATATCACACGTAATGAAGAAATTTAAAGTTATAATTGAAGAATCCAGATAATAACAAAAAATAAAAATGATTTTAATAGAATAGAACAATTAAACTAAAATAAGGTTTAAGCTACAAAGATGATGACAAAGAACACTTGAAAATGGAAAGACCAGTCTGAAACTTTGTGCAAAGAAAGTGGCTCAATAAAGAGAAGTAATGATGAGTTTATAATTATTTCCTAAAATGAGGAATTCAAGGATTGAACTAATTGTATTTACAATAGCGTTGATTGTATTTATGTACAACAAAAAATCAGATACTAGCTTATGGACTATCTGCAGTAGGTCTGGAGAGGGTCTGCATAGCCTACAACACAAGCGCCTAACTAACCTCTTCTCAGCTGTTTATATCGTATTTTTCATTTTAAAATCAGCCTATGCAAACGAAAAGTAATCTTTTTGCATAGTCGTGTTTGATATACTTGTAGCTAAGTGGCTATAAGCGAGTTTAAAAAAAAAAAGTTGCATGTTCCCGACATTTTTCATGCGTATTCCTTCAGGTTTCACAGCATATTATTGCAGGTTTTACCATACATTTCAGAACTTTTTACTACATATTATAATTTTTTTTTATAACACCTGCCAGGTTGAGTTCGCTTTAACAAATTGAGAACATTTCAGTTATTAAAACTTTTAATTGAAAACAGTACTTAAATATAAAATAATCCTATACAAAATAAAGATAGGGAATGAACACAGTAAATGAAATAACAAATGAAAAAAATGTAATTACAATATCTTACATATTTACATTACTATGCAAGAGTAGGTATCAAAGCTGTACATTATAACAACAATAAACAGTAACACTATAACACAGAATGTAAAATATTTAAAACAGGAATGTACAAATCATAAATAAAAGCAAACAAATAAAAACATTAAATTTTTCCAACAAATCTATTGTATTTGTTGTAGTTTTCATAAATGTTGTTGAAAAGTTCTTGTTGGCCGATGGGTAGTACACCTTTCAGATAGGAAATTGCATGCTTATCACATATTGATAAGAAAGCGTTGATAATGTTTGTGTAACAGAACTGAAAAAAAATAACACACATGATCTTACAGTAATACATTTTATCTGCCTATAAAAGAACAGAGATAATTGAAATCTTCAAATTTATTTTGTGATGGAATTAATTGTTGTACATTAGACATTAACAATTTATTCATAGTAACTTAATATTATTTTAAATAATTAATTTATTCATAATAATTTATCCCTATCATATTGAGGGGTAAGAAAAAAGTAAAATGGTGTACAGAAGGAAAAAAAAGTGTAATACGAATAGTGATAATGCATTTAGGAGAGCATAACATCCTTAAGTTTGAATACAGATCTTTGAATGTAGAAGATGGAGGATTTTCAATTTTGTATAAACTGATATAAAGAAATCCATGATTTAGAGTAGCCATAACATAGTTCAGTTTTAAGTCCTGTTAAAAATCTATATGATAAGTTTTCCAGACAAATGAAGAAGTGCTCGAGTTGCGTGTTAGAACCACTTCATTGCTGGTCATGCTTTTTTTTTTTTAATATATGGTCTTTGCTATATATTGCTAAATATTAGGGAGATGCTAATTGATATTAGAGTGTAAAATAAAATATTGTAAAACAAAATTAATAACAAAGGGGAGTAACTTTTTTTGACTCACGATATGTAAATATATTTAAGTTAAGTCCAGGAGTTGTATTCATAATTTTTTAAAAATAGTTAACAGTGAAAAGTGTCAGAAGTAAGGAAAAAGCCGTAATGATTTCATCATCAACAGGCAAATGCAAATCAGAAAATAACTTGAAAAAATATAATTTTATGATGTATCCATCATACATAAAAGTTTTTTGTTTTTTTTTATAGTAATCATTTCTAATTTCTATCCACCTGGACATAAACTCATGACAGTTAACACAACACAATTATGCGAGCTTACCTTGATTTCAGAACAAATATTATAATGCTGAAAGATGTTCATCACATCAGCTATAATATAAGGAGCTAGTCGTGCAAAATCCTTTTGTCTCTTAACCATTGTGGTAGCAGCCCTAAAAACCAAAACATTTTAACTGATATATTATCTAAAATTTACTCATAAATAGTTTTTAGAATTATAAAGTTTTTACTCATAAGAAGTTTTTAGAATTCATAATAAAAAAAATGTGTTTGTCAGGGATCAATCAAGGTGAATAAAAATAGAGTGTAACTAACTAGCTTAATGATGCCAATTAGAGCTGACAAGTAAATGCAAGTTGTGAAGCTAAACTGATTGGAATGTTTCATTTGATGTGTTTTTCTCAAAGCCGTTAACCATGTATTTTCTTCTTAAGGGAAATCCATGTGTCCTTATTCTCTTCTATCACAGATCAGAGCCAGCTACTATAATATTCTCCTTCCTCTGAGACTATTCCAAAATATATATTACATCAAATAGTTTTAATTATTTTTCTGTTTTGACTCAAATCTCATTTATTAAACCTTGACAATAACCTACAATGCATGTCTAAATGCCTATGAAACATTTAACATAACGTGGTAAGATGTAAGTTTTATTTGCATGGACTGATTTATTTATTTGCTTTGAACTTATAATGGACGGTGAACCGTACTTCTAGAATCAACCAGAGCCTCAGACAGCCATCTTGACCTGCATAACTTGTTGGGCAAATGGTTTACCTTAACAAAGGTTCAATATTCTTTGTGAATAACATTAATTAGCTAGATATTAAATATGCAAACATCAACATCATAGACTGTAATATTTGACTTGGAGTTGAGAATAGACGGTAATATTTGTTGGAGTTGCTCCTGATTAGAAGATTATTGTCAGACGATTGCATAATTATTATAATTATTTCTAATAGACCAAACTATTTGTAATTCGTAGCATTAAAAATGTTGAACAAATGTAGATAAAGTTCTAATTTCTGAAACTTTTTCTTACTTCGTGAAGACACTTGGAACAAGATATGTAGATTGACTTTTGCGAAGAAACCTTCTCTTACAAAATGCTTATTTCACAGTGAACCAATATTTTGACCTAGATAAAATATTGAACATTAACAATTTATTCTATTTTGATTCCATTCCACAGAAAATGTCCCAATTGAAAAGAATCAATGTGGGTGCAAGAATCAATGTTTATGTGGGTGCAAGGGCGCACTTTGTGTGTGTCAATTTTTTTAATTTTTTGCCGTCTAGAGTGTTCAGTACATATTATTCATATTATTATATTAATAGTTATCATTTATTTATTATTACATAGGCAAGAAACTAAATATCATTGAGATATTTTTCTTAAACAGAGATCAATTATTGAAACAGAAAATATTCAGCCTAAAAATAGATTTAAAGAAAAAATATAAATGCATAGAACTCAAATTATCATGAGAACATCCAAATAGGCTTAAAAATGCTATAACCAGATATGTGAGACAACCTAATAAGTTTTTCACAAGCTGTAATGGACAGAAAAAAAAAAAGAAGTAATCAATTAAATCGGATAAGTTAATCATTATACTTATGTTGTACTAATTAAGGACTTAAAACATATGCAGATTTTAAATAAGTTATACATATTATACTTTAATATAATTATATTAATAAAACGAGCATCATTACAACATCCATTACATATTTTTTAGCAAATTAACCAGAGTAGCACCTTTCCATTTTATCAGCCACTGGTGCTGCTGTTTTGATGAAGTCCTGGGAGATGGAAGGGTCACACACAGATGCCAATGCAACCAGATAATTCCTAAAGCGTTGCATAAATGCTGGCAGCCGATCAACAAGCAATGCAGTCCTGAACAAATAGAGGGCAAACATGGCATCTAAACAGTGAGTCAAATGAGCAGCAACTGTTTCTCCACAATCAACAGGTAAAGGTATAGCCTGCAGCAATATAAGATAACTGTCCAGGGCAACAGATCTTAAAGATATCTGCAACAAACAGGATTTATTTAATAGATTATATGGTATAAAAGTTTAACAATGTAATGAAGATTATGAAACATCCAGTTTTTGAATTGATAAAAAAAAAAAAATTAGGTTGCATTTAATATTCAAATCACTATTATGTGCATCCACTACATACCCTGCCATTTTTAAAGCATTGAAAACATATGAATGGCTGCCACAATTAGATTCTTCAATCCGCCCTCTCTCTAACATTCTGTGATTGATTTTTTATTGTAAGCAAAGAGGTAAAAGGAAATATTATTGAGATTAAAAGGTAGACTCTCATATATCCAACATAAACTCCTGAACAAAAGTAGTGCATCATTGTTGTTTTTATCATTTCATCACGTTGTTTTTATTTCAAAATCATGCCACAGTCCAATACAGATAAACTTTTATTTATTTACTTTTAATCAGTCAACACAATATTGCAAACACCTTGGCAGTAAATGAAAGTGTTACAGAGAGACAGGCTACCTCACAAGGAGACTGATTTCATATCGGTCATGCTCTGTAACAGGACATGACGACCGAGTTATACAATTACATTGCCAATGAAATAAGAAATTTAATTGAGGGAATCCGAGATGTCCAAATTTCTTGAAGAATGGTTACAAGAAGGTTAAATGAAGTTAGTATATATGGTAGAAGACTGGCAATGGGTCCACTTCTCACAAGAGCACATATAGCTTAGACTTCAGTTTGTCCGAAAACATTTTGATTGGAAAAATGAAGGCTGGTCTGTATATTGTTCACAAATGAGTCAAGATTCGCTTTAAATTCACCTGATGGATGGAAAAGAGTATAGAGAAGAACAAGAGGAAGATAATCACCGTGCAATGTGCTGCGATTTTCAGCAAGAAGTTCCAACTTCAACCCAATAGAGTGAGTTACAAGGAGTGATCTTGCGGAGTGAAGTTTGTTCTGAGGTCCCAACACAGTTAGTTACACATTGCTCATAAGGGGATAAATTTCAGTCATAATATATGTTTGTTTATCTGAAATTTAGTGGCTTTTAAAGTTTTACTCACCACTACAGCTCCAAAAAATCGAGATAGAGGGCTGAAATCTTGTATGTGAATTCAGTTAAATGTTGGAGAAGTGCCTTTTGGAGGTATCAACTTTTTTCTCCAACCCGCGCATTTTTCATGGTTTTTAAGGATTTTAGAACTATGTCATAAAAGTAAATTTTTAATTTTTTTTTTTAAATTCTTGATGTCATCGAAGGGGGCGAGAGTGCATTTTTGCACACCTCCAAATTGAGTTAGAGGGCTTACAAACCTACTGTATTTAAAAGGTAATTAAATTACCTATATTTTAATATAATCCAAAAAAATTTATTTCGTGAAAGTATGACCTTGGTAATGGAGTTCTGCTGCTCATGTTTTAATTCTTATTATACTGATATTCTTTGCTTGTGATAATCACAAACTAAAACATTTCATTTAACTTTTCAAAATAACTTTTTTGAATGATAATTACAACTGATGTGATACTTTTTGACAGTAGTTTAGTTGAGACTGGCAAGGCACCAGTAAGGAAAATACATTTTTTAAATGAAATTGCAAAGCTTAGCTCATAAATTCAATAAAAATTGAAATAAGAGAGATTGGGGTGCCCATCTTTGCAATGTGTCTACTGGTATGGGCTTGTCAACTGAAGTGTTTATTTGTATCTGTAGGTTGCAGGGTTAGTTTAGCACATGGTTTCATTGTGAAATGCTGGTCAAATTACAAACCTAAATATATATTTTGAATCCATTTCTATTATTTTATTGCTAACTTTAAAATAGTATAAATCAATGGCATATTCCTTGAATTCTACATTCATTATTTTATTGGAGTATGCATTGTTTGTATGCGTATTTCCGGTTGTTTTTATATTTCTACTCTTATCAGTGACCAAATGAGGCCATGTTTTCTAATTATGCTTCTTGGAAGCTAAAGCGGGGAGGTTAAAAGATGGGTAACGTGGGTATAGTATGAACCAAACTTTAGCCGACTATGACTATTACTTTACTCACCTTTAAAACATTTTGCTTTCTCAATTCATAGAACTCATTGTTGCAACTACTATCCCTATAGTTTATGCTCACTTTATTAACGTTGTTGAACTTTTATAATATCTATGGCCGTTGGATAAATATCTTTCATTTTATTTTATTATAGAAATTACAAAAATGATTTTCCAAAACTATGGAGAGTAAAGTATAAAAGTAAGCTGTTCAAACAGTTTTAAATCACACAATGGGTTACAGTAAGGTCTGAAGTGGATATGAAATTCCACAGATTTCACTTGAGAGACGAGTAAAAAAGGCAAGAGAAGAAAATCTGAGCCTGAAAAGAAACACAAGAGGAAAATCATAAGCAGGGATAAATATAAAGTGGAAAAAAAAATCTTTGATCAAGAAAAAGAATTAAGAAAATTATTTGAAGAAAAAGATTTGTACATAGTGTGCTCCATAGATTTTAAAGGAAAAGGTTGGGTGCATGCACAGAGTGTGTAACAATGGAGGAGTTGACACCTGCATGATGGTATAGAACAATCAATCTCTAATGAAAGAGTGTTAAAGTAGGTGTGATGATGAATTTCATAACTTTCTTTGCCAACTTTCAAACACTCTTAAGAAGCGAAAAATCCTTAAATTTTTTTCGTGAGTTATTTATGAGCTGTTGTTTTAGTTATATTATTAATTTATTGTTTTATATATATATATATATATATATATATATATATATATATATATATATATATATATATATATATATATATCTAACTTATAATTATACTTATTTTTATTAAGCTTGTAATAAACATGCTGAAATGCTTTGATGTTAACTTATTAAATAACCCAACAGCAAAGTATTTCAGCATTTTTTTTATCAGCAGATCCTATAGAAATTCTCCAGCATTATACATATATTTCATGGAAATCTTGTAAGACTTTATCTTTATCTCTCTATATATATTTCTAATGAAATTTTGGAAGGTCTTTAAATGAGTTAATAAAAGTTAAAAAATTACCGAAGTATTCTTTGCTACAGTACTAACGAGCTCTATGACTATAGGTATTATGTTGTAGTCTTGACCAGAATGCCATCTGGTAGCCAATATTGGCAGCTTGGTAACTAAACCGATGAGAGCTTCATCTCGACAGCTTGACTTGTCACTGCTGATCAGGCTACTAGCAAGGTGGCACCAAAGGGTTAGCAGGTTGGCCATCCGGAAGTCCCACTCCTTCTTTAGCATCTCACTCTCCTGTTAATCAATTGTGTATTAAAAATAAAATCAGAAACCAAAGAAATAACAATATGTTAAATAATAGGCAGCATGAATTGAGAACATAAAAACTATTATACAAGTAACTAAGACTGACCTCATTTTAACCTCACGCCTCCTATGAAGTAGATTAATATCATAGAATTACATGGCACAAAAAAAAAAAAAAGAAAGTTCCATGTGTCAATGGAAATGTGAAATATGATTTTCATAATTTTCCTCAACCAAAAAGTTCTGGAAACAAATGGGAAACTTCATTTAAAAGAATTCTTCCTTTCATATCTATTGATATCCTTCCCTTAATAATACATACTTCTATCTACATGCAGCAATTATTGGGCCAATAATAAATCATTAACAAAAAGGTTGTCTGTTCTAAACTATCATCAGGATCCATCTAATGCCATTAGAATACTTCTGATTTAGAAATCTTCTCATATTGTAATACATGCAAGCAGATTCTCAAACACCAACTTTTCTCAGGCATATTTTAATAGTCAAGTACATAGTTTTTACATCAAGATGTAGTACTATTAAAGTAATAAAAGTGTGATTCATAATTATGGCTATTTGATGTCCTACCGGCATGAACATGGTTTAAATTTGGTTTAGATATTTCGTAGATATACATTACAGTATATCCAGATATAAAACATCTGTAAAAAGGGGGCACGAATCAAAATCACTAAAGACAGAGGAGTTTATAGTTGGACCTTTGTCTCCTCAGTGAGCAACCCTCAAATGAATAGAGGCTTCGTTCATTCTGGATTTGAGATTTGTCTTTGATAATTTTTTATTTTACCTAATTTGTTTTATTAACATTAAAAAATTACTTTAACTACAAAAAAATTTCTGAGCTAAGTTATATTTATTGAGAGGTATCTAAAAATATTAATTATTAAAAGTTAATTTCTAAAAATACTGTAAATAAATTTATTATCAGATTACCGTATCTGAGAGAAGAGCAGAAACAATATCAGAAAATTCTTCAAAGGTAGCAGCCTCAAAGATGAGGTGAGATACGGACTCTTGAGGTTCCATCAATTCTGATCTTATCAGCTGCCAAGTACGAGACATTAACCATGTCGGGAAATCCTCATCACCAATATCATCTCTATGCTGGATCATGGACTCAATCAACAGTGATCCTACTTTGTAATTGGCCATCTGAAAAATTAAATAATTGAAAATTATGTTCAAAATCATTAATACATAATAGATCGATTTTAAAAAATAATTATTTACAAAAGAGAGAAACAATTATGAAGGAAAGAAGAATAAATATATGTCTTTCTGCATATATTTTTTAATTTTTTTAGCAAAACAAGAATACATCTTGAGGGGAATCATGAGAACAGAACTGATAACAGTTGTACTTCATTTAAATCTAGCATGAAAGACACCAAGTTTTTGCTAATAATTAATATTATATTTCAGTTACACATAACATATGAATAAAATTGCTATTGGAAAGACCCATATTATAAAATTTGACTAGTTGATATCATCTTTAAAAGCAAAAGAGCTGTTTTAACCTCAAAACAATACTATAAGAGTAGTTAAACAAAATACAAGGGATTAATGAAAAATAATAAAAATATAGTATAAAGATTACAAATAAAGAGCATTAAATAAAATAGTAAATGGTCAGCTACTTTAATTCGATAAGGCTAGACAAATAGTATATTATAATAGCAAATACTGAATTCTTGGAAGTTTATGAATTACAAAATTTATTGATTATCTTTACCACATACAATGTGATCAAGGTAATATAATCATCATCGGAAGAAGAATTAACCTCCACAATAACTTACATGAGCTAAGAACAGGTTTACTGGTAACAAGGGAGGAATTTTTGTAATATACTGGAGAAAACCTTGTCATAAGTATGTCAATTAAATTTAAATGTTAATTAATATAAATTTTTAATTAAAAAAAATGTATTTATCAATCACTTAATTTACTAATCTCAATTTTACTACAACATGAAAAAAAATATATATACTGATTTTTATCAAGATAATTAAGAAAATTATTTCACAAAAAAAATATATAAATGGATTTTTCAAAGCATTCCTGTTTTTTGTGGAGTAGTTCATAAATAATCAGAACGTTTGACTTTTGTAAAACAATTTTTGGAGGATAAATGATATCCTCATTCTAGATATTACAATCTACAATTGTAATTTTATGAAGAATTCATTAAGGATATTTTTTTGTATTTCCTATTCTAAAAGATTCCACAGTTGCGAAACCCAAACTAATTTCTTTGTAGATGTTTTATAAATAAAAGGAACTTTTTACCTCTATAAAACAATTTATATAGATTAAATGATAAATCATCCACAATTCTAATTTCATAAATGATATTTTTTTGTATATCCCCGTAATTTTATTTTATTTTAAAAAATATCAAATTAAAAGCGTCAGCTTAAGCCATTTGTCACTTTGCTAAATTATCTACTAGTCATCATATAATAAAAAAAAAAAATAATAATAAAAATAAAATGTATATATTTTAAGACCAATTCTAAATTTTGATTACTGCTGTTATATAAGTATAACTTATAAATTGCTGGTAAAAAAAAAAAAAAAAAAAAAAAAAAAAAAAAAAAAAAAAAAAAAAAAAAAAAAAAAAAAGCGCTTATTTAAAATGAAGATCTTATGACTAATTTCCGAGCAAAACAACAAAACTCTAAGCCTCATCATTTCTAAAACTATGTAATTAAATTTCCATAATTTAACAATTCCATAATTTATTCAAACCATCACATGAAAAAAAAAACTTCTTATGAAGAAAACTTACCGCAAATTCTATGTATTCTTTGAGGCTGGGTAAGAGCTGGTGCAGACAGTCGCTGGCTACTGCACTGTGTTGGATAGTATACCTAAATACAATGGAGTAGCTGTAAAGGTGGTTTGGAGAAGGCTTTTCTGAGCAGAGAAAAGGTAGCATAGATGAAATAAGATGTTCCAGGCACTTTTTCCTTTCTAATGGTTTTTTACTGTCCACAACCGAGCCCAAATATTTATTTTTAAACTGGAAAAATTTGAATAAATATATATTTTTTAAAAACTTGAAAAGTAGGATTTAATGTAAAAGGTTTCTCTACAAAATAATTGAGATGGGTAAAGATTACAATCCATCCATAACTCCCCTATTGATTTTTCAAAAGACCTTCAAAGTTCTACAACATAGTTGTTTTTTGAACCTAGAAGTAGTGGGTGGGTGAATGAATATGAAATTACTTAAACAAATATTAGTTATAAAAAAATAAATCAATTGATAGTAAATCTAAGCACAAGTATATCACAGAGATAAATATATATATTGAAGAAAAACAAAGTATGAACAATAAGAAAATAACCACTAATTAATTATTTGGGCACATAATAATAACAATAACAATTATGTGGGGGTTTGATTCAATATTTGTTAAAACTACAAAGACAATCTTAAAAAGACAAAATTAAATTTTTCAATGGAAAAAAATTATTTTCCAACTTCACTACTTCATGCATATTTATTAAATAGGCAATAACCAAATATTAAATTATTGCAATACCTTCCTGAAGATATATATAGCTTTAATTTAATGAGTAGTAAAGAATATAAATTAAAAAAGCATATAGCTCAATAGCATACTAGCACAAGAGCTCATAAGCAACAAAATTAAATTTCTAGCAATTAAATTGTCAGTACTCACAAATAACTAACATATGTTTTTAAAAAATCAACAAAATGGCCTTGAATATAATAAAGTAGAAAGATGTGTGAAAATATTCTTTGTTTTCCCTCTTGAAATGAATATAGAAGTATCAGAAACATAACAATCACATTTGTGGATGTTAGCTTTGATTTAAATGCTCTTAATAAGATAGAAAATGAATACAACAAAGAAGACGAATCAAAGAAAAGAAATTCCTCCAAAGGTATGTGAAAAAGATAAAAATTAAAATATTTTTCGATATCATAGACATGAACAATAGTATGTACATGCCTTAGGGTTTCAACAACAGTGAACTAGAGGTAAAATAAATATTTCTTATTCAAAATTTGGTGCATATACACAAGTTATCAAAATTTATGTGAATTAACCATTTTTTAATGTTAATAACTGATCATACAATATTATCTGAGGTAGGCGAATAAAAAAAGTTATTATTTTTTATTAATTATATATTGTAAATCGACCTTGTAAAAATGTAAATTATTTTTCGATCCAAAAGATTGTCCAATGTGGGTCACTTTGTAGGACAAAACATGAAACAGCCCCACCTAATGAGGGACGTCTGGTCACTTTTAAAACATTATATTTAAATACATGAAATTTCCTGAATAAAGAATTAGAAACTTAATTTCCAAGAGGGTAAAGCACTTATCTTTAAGCCATGGAAGATGCCAAAAGACATAAAAGTTAAGAGCCACTGACTACTGCTTCAGTATAACCATCCCTTTAAATAAGATACATTGAATTTTTACAAAAAAAAAAGATCCAGGTCAAGGAATGATGAAATAGTTTGAAATTTATATGCCAGCCATAAATTATGCCTTTTGATATAGCCTGTTCATTTTAAAAATTAGTATGATTATTGATTTTTAAATAATGGATCTAGGAATGTGGTAGCATTCTGCTTCACCAAACAAACAATTTGCAGGAAAAATAATTGAAAACGACAAGCGATATGTGAATATTATTATGCCGACGTAACAAGACGAGCTTCGGGTATCTCTGGAAATATGAAGTCTGGAGCTTGAAATTTTGCACAGATTGGGAAAGTAAGACAAGAAGAAAAAGTTTCTAAATTTTCAGAACAATCGGACTTGAGGGAGCTGAGTTATAACACTTAAAAAATACCATTTCTTCGGTCAGATTCTTGTTATTGTTCTAGTTCCCTTTTGACGGAACCAAAATGACTTGAAAATTTGCATCTACCAGAACTCTAAACCATGCTGTCGATTTCCGAGAATTTTTATCCCTTTGGATCCCTGAATATTTTAAGTCAAAATTTTTGGCAAAACTGTTTGTTTTGTAGAGTTTTGGAAGCCCCCCAAAGAGTGTTAACAATTATCCTTACAAAGCAAAGTACTGCAGTTGATAGCAATAAACTTATAGTGTTTCAAAGTGTGAAGTTCACCCTCCTTCCTTCCCCGTTTCTTTAGTTGCAATTTTGTATAGTTTAAACAAAAGAACTATTTCAAAACTCTAGAACTCTGAGAGAGACTATCAAAACTATAAAAACAATTAACAATTTTGACATCAGTGAGCCAACTTCACAGAGGTAATAAGAATTATTTCATCACTATTGAGAAAAATCAGAGGTGATAAAATATTCAAACACTTTCGATGTTTACCAATCTACATTAACGAACAAAAAAAACTGCAAAAACAATTGATATTCCCCAAAAAACAACTCTGTGCATCAAAAAAGTGTAGCTGTGAAAAGGAGTGACATCAAGAATGCCATAAATCAAGAACTCTTTGGGGAGTTTGTTCATCTTTTGAGTGGACTTTGTAAGCTTAAGTTAAAAGCAGTAACAATTTAAAAGATCCTTAATAATGCCACGTTCTGTGTGCCCGAGAAAAAGGTTATATGGTAAAGACATTTCTAGAATCATCTGTAAGTACTGCTATTTATTCAGAAGCCATAATTTATGGCTGGCATATAAAAATAAGCAGGCTGAAATAGAATGGCCATTTCAACTGAATGAATGAAGACAGGCTTGTGAAGAAGAAAGAATTTTTGCCACAAGAGCAAAGGGATGACCAAGGGCACTATGGAAGAAGGTGGAATAGGACAGAAGGCAAGCATCTGCATGGTGGCCCTATGGCAGGGGATGTCAAAGTAGGCCAGGGGCCACTTGTTTCTATAGCACCAGAAGAAGAACATATAATTAAAATTGAACTATGGCCTGATTTTCTACAGATATAGAAATGCTTCTTTATCAATGCTCCTCTGTAAAAAGCATCCTTTATCACTAACAATTTAATGAAAAATAAAAAGCCAAGAGTATATAAAAAAATCATAAACTACTGGTAAATGAACATCAAGTAAGGCTTCTTGTCAGCAGATGCCATATAGATAACAAAAGAGTTCTCACCCCCTTATGGGTGCTCAATAGCTTGTTTTATATTTTTAATACCAGTTCATTTAATTAAATCATTAATGGTTTGTTTTGATTCTTTCAGTATTGTTTTTTTTTTTTTTTTTTTTTTTTTTTACAGCAAAACTTAAGTTTGATGATTAATCATATTATCTGTACATTAATAGGCAAGCAGTTTTTTGTCTTACCGATTACTCCACCTGTATGAATAGAGGTGGAAACTATTCACTCGTTCACGAGATATAAAAGGAAAAGCGAATGAAAATTCGGAAAATTTTCAAATTCGTTTTACTTTTAACCTACCTCTATATAATCGGAAAATCGTTTGAACAGCGAAAATCCATTCGTCCGTTCGTGAGACATGAGAGGAAAAGTGAACGGAAAGTCGGAAAATTTTCACAATCGTTTTTCCTTTTAAAGTGCCTTTAAATAATTGAAAAATCGTTAGAACTACGGAAACCCATTCATCCATTCACGAGACAATAGAGGAAAAGTGAATGAAAATTTTCACACTCGTTTTTCCTTTTAATGTACCTTTAAATAGTCAGAAAATATTTTTAACAGTGAAAATCCATTTATCTATTCAAAAAATATAGAAGAATAGCGAATGAAAAATTGCCCAGAATAATTATAATTTAATTATTCAGTTTTTTAGTTGAAAAAACTGAATAACGAATAAAAAGATTACTATATTTTAAATAAATACATAAATAATTCCATTAAGTTCATCATCATTAAGCATCAAAATAAAATAATAGTTGAACAAAAATTAAATATTTAAGAGAATATTTTTAAATTACATAATTCTATGGCCAGTTAAAAAAATTCAATTAGGATTGGTTATTATGAAAATAAGATAATATAAAAAGATCGTCATAAATTTCGACGTTCCCAGGCCGGGAGGTGCAAGGGTCCAGGATAAAAGAATTGGCGAAACAATTCCTTGGTTTGTTGCAAGGCTAGGAGTGAGGGTCGGTGAGCGGGGCAAGGTTTGGTTATGGCCAGTCCCACAGGAAACTGTTTATTTTTCCTTTGTGTGAGGCCTAACAATATTTTTTGAATATGAAAAACAAAATTGAAAAATCTACAGTTTTGTTAAGTTGATAAATTTTATCCTTATTTCTTGAAAGAGTAAAATATGAAGTTTATCCAGTAAGGCTACTACAGCTGGATGCTTACTGAATATGGAGATACTTTAACACAAAAATGGAGGCTGTAGTCCAGCCTACCACCATGCTAAGCTGAAATGTCAGTTACTTTTTGGATAATCCTCGTAATCATGTTAATCATTCAATGCCAATATGAATAACCAATAAGTAAGATATTTTTGATCCTTTATTGCAATTTGACCCAAATAATAATGTAAAATAAATTTTAACATTTACATGATAAAGGTTAAAAACTTTGCTTTATACTGAAAAACTTTTAAACCAAAGGGAAATTAAGATTAATTTAATAAAACATCAAATTTTAATGATATCTAACCTTATTTAAACACTGAAAAATAAACTTATATGTCATTACTCAATATAACAATTTAGTTTATTAAACACTCATGTACTTTTACTAAATTGTATAAATTCAACATTAGAAAGTAATTAATTATACAAATGATATTACATATCCTAAAAAGTCAAAACTATTGTAGATTCATTATTGCAAGCCTGAACTTAAGTAAATAGGTATAAATGAATAAAACAGAATTTCAACAAATAACAGAATAATAAAAAAATGATTAAATTTAGGCAAGCAAGACAGATAAACTTATTAAGGCAGTACTATTTGCAATGATGGCAGCATTAGGTGTGTACACCTGGAACAAACTCGTAGCGAGGTATAGTAACATTTTCTATCGCTCAACATGTCTTTTTATTTTTTTACGAATTCATTTGAAATTTTAGGTATTCTGATACGACAATTGTAACGAAAATGAATAATGTGGCAGAAGACACGTGGACAAATCTGAAAGTTAACCCTAAGTATGTGAGTGACAAAACAATTGAGAATCTTCTGATGTCGGGTATATCGTAATGAAGTGAAATATTAATCAAATTCTGTTTTCATAATGAAATAAAAAAAAAAAAGGGTCTAACAAAGAATTATTATTATTTTTTGTTTTTATTAACATATCATAAATTATTATATAATTTCAGTGAAACCAGCTTTGTTTTAAATTTAGCTTCAAATGTCATGGAACAGACATTAACTCATTTTTTCTCAACACATGAAAAAATTAAAATATTTTTGTTTTCTTTTGAAAACAAAAGTACTCTAAATTATGTATAATACTCTATTATTTCATAATAACAAATGCTCGAAGTATCTAGAAAAAAAATGTAGCGTTTTCGCAATGTTCGGCAGATTCTGTTAAGATTTATTTTAAAAAAAAAATATGACAACTTTTAGTGTAAGTGATTTCAGCAAGCCACCTTCGTAGACTTGTGAAAAAGCTGTCAAAAAATAATTTAAGCTGCTTAGGTGAATCAACAACAGACAGTAGATCAAGAACAACTGTTTCTCCAAGACCATATTTATTTTTGAGCAGGAGTGTTTTTTTTTTTCAGAGTGAGGGATTTAATTTTTTTTTTTATGGAGAGGGGGACACTTAATAAGAAGAAGATAGGTAATCACCTAAATGTCTATAATCACAAATTGGGTGCAAGTTTTATGGATAAGCATGAAAATTGGATTGAACATTATTGTTAAAATTACAAAATATATTACTCAAAATACAAACCTCATGTTGGTGGGTATGAAAATCAAATTTTTCGTACATTTCGGAGGAAGAGAGGGATGTATCCGCCACTCCCCTCCCCATGTGTATGCCACATTTTCGAGGTTATTGTACTTGTCAATCAGAATCAGCTAAATGAACAAGTAATTCCATACAGAGGCAATATCTGAGTGCACATGAAGTGCTAATACTAGGCGCTTCAGCCCAACGTTGCAAAAATACAAAATTATTTTTATTAGTTCATATTTTAATATAAAATATGTAATCTTTCCTTTTATTGTACATAGACACTCTCTTATATCGATTTACAATGATTTACATAATTTTGTTTATCTCAAATAAAAATTATAAACTACCTATAAGCATAAAAACATGCTTTGAAATGAACATTTAAAAAAATTGCAGAATATCGATAAATAATAGTACTCAGGTAAACATATATTTTTATTTTTGTCAATAATAAATAAAATCCTCTTGTTTCTTGAGGACTCATTCTGTTATTATATGTCGTTTTCTTTCAGTTGGTAACAAGTTCCCAAGAGATTTCTTTGTGCTCCTTGGCAACATTATAACTGTCTATGTCACTAGATAAAGCATTGGAAATCCACAGATTCAATATTTGAAGCGGATGAACCCGCTTAACTTATATGTGCCCATAATTATGAAAGTGGTCTAAGCCATATATTTCTTATTTCGAGGTACTTAATGAATCACATTTGAATAAATTAAAAAATATTTTTATATTATGCGACATTTCAATTTATAATTTTATTAGTCTTGATTAATGGAAATTTATTATAGATATGAAATTTTGTGTGAATTTCATAGAAAAATGTTGTTATTAAAGCTTGAATTGACTTAGACCATTTTCAAAATTAACTGAATGTCCTATAATTGACTTAAAGTAATAAAAAATTGTGATTTTTATTTGAAACAACAACTTTAACGAAATAATTCATAAACATTTATTAATCATTTTTAACAAGTAATCCATTTTTATTATAATTTCGAGTTTTTAAGATTTTTAAAATGTTATTGAAAAAATGGAGGGATGTATGGAAGTAAACACATAAGATCTTTATGTTTTTCTTCCGTTACTGGTCTAGTGGTGTTGTATAATGGAAGTAATTGAATATTTTCGACTATTTTTGGTCTTCCTCTTTTAGGTTTATATAACAGTTTAAGTTATGTTTATATAATTTCTTTAAATTGTTGACTTAGACCACTTTCATAATTAACACTCAATGAATTCCGTAAAACGTTGTAATTACAACTACTATCTATAGGTTCATTTTTGACGATATCGTAAAAATTACATTGAATAAATTTAGTTTAAAATCATGTCGTGTGAAATAAGTGATAAATTCATTTTTTTTAAATTTTGACTTAGACCACTTTCATAATTATGGGCACATATCTTATTCTTCTGCTGCAGACTTATTAATCTCACGAATGGGGAGGAAAACCAGTATTTTACACTCAATTTTAATACTTAAAACAAGTAATAAAAAATTTTAATTGGAGTGGTAAAAAAATCACATTAGTAACCTTTATTACCGAATCATATGATCTCTGTATTTAATTTTAATATAATTTTTTATGTAAGTTTATTATGACCTTCAAGTAAAGTACTATTTTCGGCTCACCAATTTTAACCAAATACATTCATATCGATATAAAAGTCTAATTTACCAAATGTGAGATGTTTTACATTATGTTTTAATATAATTTATGATGAAAGTCTAATATGACCTTCAAGTAAAGTACCACTTCTGGTTTGCCAATTTTAACCAACATTTATTATGTTATTAAAATTAGCATGCAAGTCTTAAATCCCAAATTTGAAGAGTTTTGGATCATATTTTAATATAATTTTTGATGAAAATCAGTAATAAACCTTCAAGTAAAGTACCATTTCCAGTAATCATGCAGTGACCAAAAAAAGAGGTTCACAACTAGATTATACAATAATCCAAAATACAAAATTTTAACTTTCTACCACTAACTGTTATGAGTTATGCGAGATAAGTACGAACGAACGTACGTACAGATGTCACGACAAAACTAGTCAAAATGAATTCAGGAATGATGATCAAAATGGATATTTCTATTAAAATCTGAAAACCGAAAATTTTCGCGATTACAATAAAGGAAAAAATGTTATTTTCGCAAAGTTGGGCAGAAATAGATTAAATATCAAACCTAAAATTGTTTTAATTAAATAAAGAACTAAGGATGGACCTCAGGTACTGCTTAAATGTATGCTATGATAATTTTTTTTTCTAACCTCTCATAACTCTTTTAAATTATGTTTGAAGATGAGGATAACAACAAAAAAGAAAAAAATACTTGGAATGAGGGATTTCGCAATAGATATTTCAGAAAAAAAATTATAGGAAGGAAACTGTTTAGTTGGCTTCATAAATTTTTTATTTAAATATTTATGTTGAGCAAATGTCCATACTATTATTGAGATAGACCATTTCTTTTCAACTACCATAAACTGTAAACATCCTTGATCATAACAACTGAAATATATTTGTTTTATCTTATACATTGATAACCCAATTTAAACAATTATTGAACATTTAAATAACCCATAGGGAAAGCCTCTTTTTACAGAGTTTATATCAACAAATTTTCATAGTGTTAAACTATAAGAACTTATTAAAAATTAAAATCCTAGAAAAGAAAAATCAATACCGCAACTTGGACCAGTCTCGGAAAAAAGGCGAAGACAGGATACGAACATTTTTTAAATTAGATTTTTGGATTCTATGTGTCTTAAAAAACATTAAACCTCTAAATTTTGAAGGAATGTTAATTTTTTTTTCTTGACCAGAATGGTTCATTATTGAAAATCATAAACCAAAAAGACACTTTAAGATTTTTGAAAGTTCGTGGTCAAATACGATCTACATTCCCAGAAACTGAACATGATTCCCACTTTTGAGTTTTAACTGCAAATTTTCTCATCACGTCTGTTTTCCCGTTTTTTTCCTCAGATTCTCTGACTTTTCCTATTTCAAAAACATTGATTTTTTTTTTACTAAATAAAAACCTAATTCTGAACTTTAATCAGTTAACAGTAAACATACCAGGTGTGTAAATATGAAACCGGAATTTTTCATTTAAAAATAATCATTTATTAATTGAAAATTATGAAAAATATTTTATTCGAAGTATTGCCCATCACTAGCTATACATTTTTCCCATCTGTCCGGCAATTTGTGGATTCCATTCCAAAAAAATTGTTGCGCTTTTGAGGAAAACCAGTCATCGAGCCATTCTCGTATATTTTCAAACGAATCGAAGCGCTACTCAGCAAGTGCATGACCCATCGATGCAAATAGGTGATAATCGGAAGGAGCTAAGTCTGGTGAATAAGCCGCATGAGAAAGTATTTCCCAACTAAATGTTCCAATTGTTTCCTTAATCACTTTTGCTGTGTTTGATGGTGCATTATCATGCAGCAAAATCGCCTTGTGTTGCCTAATTTGGTACTCTGATCGTTTTTCACGCAAAGCTTGATTTAAATTAACTATATGTTGTTGGTACCCTTAGTATCAACGGTTTCGCCAGGTTTCAACAGCTCATAATAGATCACACCCTTCTGATCCCACCAGATACAAAGCATTGTCTTTCTTCCATAGTGATTTGGTCTTGCAGTCGATGTCGATGGTTCGCCTGGAGTTACCCATGATTTTTTACGTTTTGGATTTTCAAAATATATCCATTTTTCATCGCGTCACAATTCGATGAATAAATGACTTTTTTTATCTGGTGAGCAACATTTCGCAAATGGTTTTGCGATTTTCCTGCTGCCTTTCGCTCAACTCATGTGGAACCCATTTGCCAATCTTTTGAACCTTTCCCATGGCTTTCAATCGAATGGAAATGGCCTCTCGTGTCACACTTAACAGATCTGCGAGTTGTTGTTGGGTTTGAGTGTCATCCTCATCCAACAATGCTTGCAATTCACTGTCTTCAAATTTTTTCGGTGGTCTTCCACGTGTCTCATTTTTTATGTCAAAATCACCACTTTTAAAATTTTTGAACCACTCAAAACAATGTGATTTCCCAAGAGCATACTCACCATAAGCTTCAACAAGCATTCTATGGGATTCTGCAGCTGTTTTCTTTAAATGGTAACAAAAAATCAATGCTGTCCGCAAACCGTAGTTTCCAGGCACAAAATTCGACATGTTTACTGTTGTTTCACAAAATACACTGTTGTATGACAACTGAATTGTGACAGACCTTCACAGATGATAACAAAACAAAATGGTGCCCCCAGCGGGACTTCACGGTAGCTAAATTTACAGCTAGCGCTTTCTATTGGCAAATTCCGGTTTCATATTTACATACCTGGTATAATATCAACTGAGAACAAAAATATGAAATTTTCACTTGTAATAATACCTGGGTTAGAGAGTCAACAACAAGAGCAGTCACCCACAGATTTTCAGAGTCTGGAGAGCACACCTGCTTGAATAACTTCTTGGATGCAGTTTTAGTATGGAAGGTGTTCAGGCAGATCCTTTTCATCAGTTTCCTCTGCCCACGGTAGTTCATACCTCTTTTGGCAATGAATTTTATGATTGTTCCTGGATTCAGTTTACTAAGGAGAGCTTTGTCGTTTCTCTTTGGGCCATCCATAATTTCTGAAATCAAATAATAAAAAAAAAAAAATCATAAATTTCTTAAAAGAAATTAATAAAATTTATTAAGTGGATAAATTTAAGACCAACTAAGTAACAAGTTGAATAGGTAAAGATCAGCTTCACTATCAAGAGGCAACTGAAAAAGCAGAGATGTGGCTGATAACAGAGCACAGCACTGGTTCATTGCTGAGAAATGGTGAAGAGGAAGTCTTGCAGGTACTTCAAACAAACTGTAACAGAAGTAGTAGTAGGCAAATGAATTGCAAATAACCTAAATGACTCTTCTTTAAGTAAATGCATCATATGATGATTAAACTGATAAATACAATTTTGAAATTTAGATAATATAAATATATATCTTTGGAAAATAATATAATTTTGAAAAATGGTTTAAGCCAATTAAACCAATCCCCTCATTAGCCATTCTTTCTTCCAAATTGAAAAGGAAATCAATGAAAAAATCATTAGTATTTGTCTCAATGTTCATTTACAAGGGATACCATAAAGTAGTAAACGATATAGTAATAGCATAATAATAATACATTTAATAACAGTAAATACTTATTATTATTTGAAGGGGTTAGTGGATGAAGGAGGCATGTAACATTTTTGCCCAAATTGAGTTGTCAAGGATGGAGGATGTATCTGTTGGTCTGTTTTTCGGTACTTACAGCAACTCTCTAGGAGCCTTATTAAAGTATATATTGTGTAATGAAGGAGGTATGAGACAACAAAGTATATTTCTAATGCTTGGTAGTATGTACAAGATATATTTTAATTTTATTTTTAAAACTCATATTAAAACCAAAATTCATACTAAATAAAATGTTTACCACTTATAGAAATAATATGTCTTTGTAAGAACTTAAAAAAAAATATATTAAAAATGTAGTTAGCACAGTCAGAACTTAAAAGGCCAAAATATCTCAAAACACATTGGCTGTTAGATAACTCCTTCATCCGCTAACACCTGCATTTAACAAAACATTATTTAGAGTTTAGAAAATATTTTACAAAAGCAAAATATAAAATGAATAACACATAACTAATAAAAACATAAAACAATTTTGAATTTATACTTCTTTCGGATCATAGAGGACAATTTTTTTATCGTAACGGAAGTAATGCAGTGGCAATGACACCATGAATTATCAACCTAACCTTACCTACTTATAAAGTTTTTAAAAATTATTTCTGAACTTGACATTGATTTTATGTAACTTTTTGACGCTATTTAATATAAAAATGTAGAATTAATAATATTAATAGAATAATAAGATGGGAAAGGAGATGATAAATATATTTGATAAAACAGGAGGTTATGTGCTAGTAACAGTTATCAAATTTAGCTCTTGCTGTTCTTTTAATTTTAACTAAAAGTAACAGGACATCTGACCTAAGTATAGTTATGTATTTGTATAATTATATAAAAGTGGTTTGAAAATGTGAGATTTGATACCTGAAGGTTATTTATAGCTGAAAATAAATGAGGTAGAAATCATTTGAAGAATGATTTCAACCTCTCCATTAGAAATTAGATAATATTGAGTTCTCTGATACTATGAGTACTTAACTTAGCAAATAGCTCAACCAAAAACTTCTCTTGTTGCCTCAAATGAAAGACTTTCAGGTGTTGGAAAAGTGATTAGAAATGTGATGACACAAAACTTTAACATTTCTAAACAAGTGTCAAACTTAGAAGTTAATGATAGGCACACTCAGAGCTCAGTTGAATATTTACTCAAAAAGTGAAAAGAGAAATTTTTTTTTAGTTGTGGGCATACTATAAGGGGGGCCAGATACAGCTAAATGACCGGAAGCTTTTTTCTTGAATGCTAAAAAGAATTTATTTAGAACATTTTTGAGAGTTAAAGAAACTATATTAATAATATAATAAATACTAAATGAATAACAAAATATATTTTGCACCAAATGGAATCCCTGAAGGGACATTCATGTTAGTATGTTAATCCATGTTAATTACTTAATATAATGAATACATCTACTGACCCCAAAGGGGGAGGGACCAGGACTCATGATTAAGGAATGGATTATCAGTATGAAGGCCTCCAGCTGCTCCTTCCTTCAAACTCTTTTTCTGTATGTAATATTATTATTATATGAGGGAAGGGTCAATCCTTTCTCACCAAGACCCACGTGGATTTTTTGAGAGATACCTGTCTGACTGGAGACCCTCTAGGAATCGTATGCTTCTTATGAAGCACATTGATTCCTTAGGGTTAAGTTTATGAATGAAGTCTAAACAATGTCTTCAGGTTTAATTATTGCCTGTTGTAAGTAATGTAGCCATTAGAAGGTAAGAGCTTCACATTCACAAAGAATATGCTCTGCTTGTTCTTCTTCCGCAAGGCAGAGACGGCGAGTAGAATTTTCCAATATTTTCATCTTTTTGAGATGATATTTTAGCGGGCAATGGCCCATGAGGAGACCCGTTATCGTTCTCAACTCATTCTTTGTCAAGTTTAGATAGAATTTTGCCTTTTCCTTTGACACATTAATGAAGAGTTAGGATTGTTCCAGAGCATGTTTGGAATTCCAGTAATTTTCCTACTTCTTTGTTCCCCAATCGATTTATCTCCTGATTAAGCTAGTGGATATGCTACAATTTGACTCAGGGCCAATTAGAATAGTTTCTGAGCCCTTTCGTGCTAGGTCATCAACTATCTCATTACCTTTGATTCCTTCCTGTCCCGGAGTTCACATTAGGGTGAGTGTATATAATAAATAAACTATAGAAAAATTGAACAACCCTACAAAATTAGAGGATGTGAGGATGAAATCCGACAATGGTGAAAATAATTAATATGTGAAGTGAAAATAAGAAATATGTGTCAACCAAATTTGGGTTTAGTGGACCCTCAATGGTATAGAGCCTTTAAGTTATCAGATAAATTTATTTTGGTGAGTTCATATTACTTATATCTTGATCATTTTCAGTGAAAAAGGTCTTACCAACCCTCAATCAATTTTCTAATCCTTAAAAATAAAATACTCCTTCCTTAAAAAAAGTATTTGCATCCATTTGTAAAATATTTCTTTTTACAGACACTAAATTCTACTTCACTTCATGCTCAATTGGGATTAGATCTTCCTGAATCATAATTCCAGACCTTTTTAAGGTTCTCGAAGTTCCAAATATTACATTGAACGTCACTCTTAAGTATGTAAAATAAATTTATCTGATAAGTTAAATGTAGAGTGTAAGTAAGATAAAATAGAGTGTAAAGACTCTATCCTATTGAGTATCCACTCATAGAATACAGAGAGGTCTTCCCAGTATGAAATGACTGGAGAGAGTTAAATATCTTTAACTTCTTTATTTTATAACATAAAAACATGCAGCCCACACAAATTTGTCAATTATTCGATCGGCTTTCAAGCAGAAAAAGTAGATTTTGCATGTTTTGTCTATTATAATTAAAAAACAAAAACTTAAACTGAATTATTATTTTTTTTTTTTTTTATTTTATTTACAGAAATTTACAACTGTATAAGATTATACAACAAGTAAATATGATAAAATGTACATGACACTTGATAATGACGTGAGAAGGAGCTACCCATTGGTAGCACTTCGATGACATCTATGTTAGGAGGTCCCGCGGCCATCTTCTTTTAAGACGCCTCAGAGGATTATCGGGAATAGTTAGGGATGACAAACTACGTACTAGCGGATTAGTGTGGGCAAGGAGTTTGTAATTAAAAGAGGTATATCTATTTCGGGCTAAATCTGCAACAAAGGTATATTTAGATCTTTATGGATAATTTTATTTGTAACATAATAAGGAGCATTGAGGATTTTTCGAAGGATTTTGGATTGTAAGGATTGGATACGGGATGAATTTGATGGCTTCGTGGAGCCCCAAAGCTCAATCCCATATGTCCAAATAGGCCTGATAATGGCAATGTATATGAGCTTTTTATAGTAAATCGGGAGTTAAGAGCGTTTGCCAAGTAAGTGTTGTAGTAAACGGTATCTAGGACCAGTTTCTTGTCGTTTCAGTCTTGTATGAGGATTCCATGTAAGGCGTTTATCAAGATGAAGTCCTAGGTAGCGGATATGTTCGACAGATATAAGTGGAACATTATTAAAGGATACAGTAGGACAGGAAGTAGTGGGTTTGCGGCGAAGGGTAAAAGTGATCTGTCGGGATTTATTAGGATTTATTTTAATTCTCCAGTTCTGACACCATTCTTCTATGGAAATTATGTGTGATTGCAGGGTTTGGGATGCAACAGTTGGGTCATTATTCACAGATAACACACATGTGTAATCTGCGTATGTAGTGAGGACAGTGTTAGGATTGGTTGGGATATCAGCTGTATACACCGAGTAGAGAATAGGACATAGGATACTACCTTGAGGGACACCAGCGGACTGGGAAAAGAGGGAAGAATAAGCAAAGTTGTGATTTACTATGAAGGTTCTGTCAGGTAGGTAGGAACGGATTAAAAGATAATATGTAGGGGAGAGGAATTGACGGAGTTTGTAAAGCAGTCCCGGGTGCCAGACTCGATCAAAAGCTTGTTCAACGTCGAGAAAGACTCCCGTGCAGTACATTCCGCGCTCCAATGTAGAGGATATTACATCCACAACACGATGACACTGCTGGATAGCAGAATGAGATGTTCGAAATCCAAACTGGTGGTCAGGAATCACGTGAAATGAATCCAGTATTGGGTAAATGCGTTTTAGCATGAGTTTTTCAAGGATTTTTCCCATGATTGGTAAAAGGGAGATAGGGGGGTAGGAGGATGAGTATTCAGGTGGCTTTTTCGATTTTGGTACCATTTTTATTATGGACAGTTTCCAAGGATCGGGAAAATAGATAGATCGGATTGCAGCATTATATATATATAGGTCAGAAGTAGGATAGCTTTTCGAGGGAGCTGTTTTAGGATATGGGATGTGATGAGGTCGTGGCCAGGAGCTTTTTTGGAAGACTAATTGTGGATGATATTGATTATTTCAGAAGGGTGAAACGCTTTAGGAGAAAGAGACATTTGGAGTGGGATAGTTAATTCCGCTTCAACATGCTTAAGGTGGATAGGGTTAAGGATGTCAGGATGAGGAATGAAAATTTTGAAAAGGTGTTCACCAAATATTTGGGATTTTTCTTCGTCTGATTGTGACCAGGTCTGAGATTCAGTGAGGAGTGGATGATTAAAGGTTTTGAATTTCAGTAGCTTTTTTGTAGTGATCGATAAAGATTTATCAGTAATGGAAAGATTTTCTGTAAAGTTCTGTAAGTTTTGAATTTTGTATTTCCTAATTTCTATTTTCAGTTTGTTAGTTAATCTATTGTAATGAGTTTTGCCTGATGGATATCTGGTTCTGTGCCACTTTGCTCTTGCTCGCCTTTTTTCTGTTAATAAGGTATGAATATGATGTGGTAAGTTAGTTTCACGGGAATTTCTAGTTTTAGGTTTTGACGTATTGCTATTGATGATTGTTTCTATTGATATTGTGAGTGCTTCAATTGCGGAGTCAATCTGTTGCTTGGTTTTTAACGGAATTTTTAAGTCTAGTTTGGTTTCTAGATCATAACGAAAATTGTCCCAGTTAACCAGTCCTGTAATCAGAGAAGGAGGAGAAGGTTTAGGAACAGGATAGGTCATCTATGGATTTGATTGTAGATTGTAAGGAGGGTATCTGAGAAGTAATGAATATGCCAAGGATATCGGGACGTTTTTTAAGGGATGTAGGCCAATAAGTAGGGTGAAAGGATGGAATAACTATTGGAGGTTGAGACACGGGAAAGAATCCTTCCACGAGTGTTGGACGTTCGACATCCCCATCGTTGATCTTTAGCGTTGTAATCTTCTCCAGCAATGAAACGCGGACCAAAGGAATGGAATAATGAATTAAGATGATCATAGGTCAAGGAATTACCAGGCAGACAGTATACAGCTGAGAATGTAATGTTAAACGGATGAGCGGACAAGGTTATAGCGGTTGATTGAATAGTGCCAGTTGGAATGGATGGAATCAGGAAATGAGGTAAGGATTTATGAATAAGGATACAAGAGCCTGCGTGGGATGTGTTGTCTGGGTGATTTGATCTGTATGTGATGTAGTCACGTATGTAAAAGTAAGATTGTGTTGTGAAATGGGTTTCAGTCACCAATGCAATGTCTATGGAATTTTCATGGAGAAATATGTCAAGTTCGTCTCGATGGTTATTAAGGCCATTTGCATTCCACAATAGGATAGCTAGGAACTTTTGGTTCATCTTGAGATATTGAACGGGATTTCTGTAAGGATTCGAGTAAGGAGGGTGATGAGTGGTCTGATCGTGTCTTGTAGATCACGAAGGAAGGATTGAAAGACTGATGTTATATCGGATGAGGTTTGGCTTGGATAGGAGTAGAAGGTAGAGTCTAGGGGCGGAGGATTATTCTGTCTTGTTGGGGGTTGAATCCTCCTTTGGGATCTTTGTATAGGATCCATGTTTAATGGAGCTTCTGGTGATGGATTGAACTGAGAGGAAGGTTGGGATAGAGGTGGAAGTTTGGGATTGATTTGTGCTGGAGTTGGTGGAGGTAATTTCACTCTCAGTAAAACATTTTTAGAGGGTATATCATTTTTTGGTATTTTAGGATGAGGATGGGCTGTCTGAGGCTGAGGATAAGGGGGCTGAGGATGTGATGTCTGGAGTTGAGAGTAGGAAGTCTGAGGCTGGGAAAAGGACGTTTGAGGCGCCTGTGGTTCTGGTAGATGTTTTGTGGTGACATCGGAGTATGTTTGAACCATGCTTTTAGAGTCCGTGGGTCTTTTATTCGTATTTATTCTTGAAATACGCTGAGTCACAAGGTCACTCCTAGTTGAAGGGCCAGGTATTTCTTCTTCAGAAACTACGTTCCTTTGATTTTGCTGTTTGAAAGCTATGTTGACAGATTTTTGTCTCAGCATATTTTTATATATCATGCATCCTTTATAGCTTGCTGGATGACCTTCGCTGCATAAAGCACATTTTGCTGGTGTGTCATGAGGCTTTGGACAAATTTCAGATGCGTGCGGGCCAGCACACTTGACGCACCTGGCCTGATGGTGACAATAGGCTTTAGTATGTCCAAGATTTTGGCATCTGGTGCATTGGACAATTTCCGCTCTTTTTCTGGGCTCTTCGAATCGTATACTCGAATATACAAGTCTATTGACTTTAAATATTTCAGGATTGTTGCGAGCTGGCTCCAGGTCGACGAAGAACAAAGGTAATGGATACTTTTCAGTTGGGTGGATCACACCAGAAACATGCCGCACATTAAATCCTAATTCTTCAATGTCATTCTTGATGGCAGTAGTGGGGGTGGTGGTGTGTAGTCCCCTCAAAACTACTCTGAATGGCTTTTATTCTTTTAATTGGAAACAATGAAAGTCAAAATTTTTTTCAGATAAAAGATTAATAAGTTTTTTATAACTTTCTTTATTAGAAGTGTTAATTTTGATATCATTGATCCTGGAGAAACATTTAAAATTTGTTTGTCCAATTAAATCAGATATTTCTTTACCAAATGCCATGAAGTCACGAATATTGGTAACAAATATTGGTGGTGGCTCAGGCTCAGCTGATTTCCGTGGTCCGGTTGGTTCAGTAGCAGCGTTATTGAGGGCAGTTTGATTGCTGGTAGGAATGGCTGATGTTGTTGGGTTGGATTCAATTTGGTTGACTGCAGATTTACTGCGGGTTTCAGGAGGAGGTAAAGTCTGTTTAGACTTGCCTTTTTTATTCCTTTTTTTATTTGGCGAATTCCCAGCGGAGCCAGGAGCAATATTTCTGACGTTTTTGGAGAGTTCGTCTTTTCAAATACTGAGAATCGGTTTCACTCATCATGTTTCCATTTCCGAAATTTTATCAGTCGACATTATGAATTATAATTGAAAAAGAAGAAAAAAAAAAAAAGAAAGAAATTAAAAAATAAATAACTAAAATAAATAAATATAAAATTTAAATTTAACTTAAAAATTTATAAGTATGTACATAAAGAAATCAAACAAAAATAAAACATTCTGTGGAATTATGGCGAAAGAAAAAAAAAAAAAGAAAGAAAGATCAAGACTCTGGAATCGAACTCAGGACAATTAGATGACGAGAGCAGGTGTACGACGTCTCGACCACTGAGCTACCTGAGATCTGATAAGGGGCTGTTCTAGGCGATGATAGCCAGATGCCAGTAGCGAGCAGGCAACAGACCTGCACCAACAGCTCAGCCACGTGGGTGTTCTCTCTGGTCTCTGAGCACAACTTTTCACTGCTAAAAGTTAATTAGTAATCACTCACCTCACTCATAGTTATTATAAAATTGTTCACCTTTGTATAAAGTAAATGTTTACAAAGTTTCTATACACAACGTGAGCTAATACCACTACAGTTACTGGATCCATGCAGAGCGATAACTAAGTATTACTTCAGTTGCGGCCATGACACTAATACTAAACTGAATTAATGGTTACAATTGACAAATGCTCTGTTGTTTTCAAATTTGTTCACATTCTTCATACTATTAGTAATTGTTTTATTGTTATTATTATTGCTATTAATTGCATTTTCAATTTTTGATTGAGGCTTAGATAATAAATTAAATAAGCTAATATAACAAATATTTAACGTCGTTTATTTAATTTGTCACAATTTTCGTTTGAAATATTTTTGTTCAAATCTCTGACATTTTTTTTTTTGTTTTAGTATATTGCATAAGTTAATTGTAAAAAATAATAAAACAATCTACAGTATTGGCAAAATATTCTATGACGTCCAGCAATAAATTTGAAAACAATGGCTCTAATCGTGACAATTTTATTTTACACACACACACACATTCATAGATACATATTCTCTAAATTGCAATAAAAACGGATCAACATTTGATTTTGGTGACACTGTGAATATTTTGTCACATATTCTACAGATTTTAATAACATCAAATATCTATTGGACTAGACCCAATCAATTTTTAATTGATATCGAAATTGTTCGATACATTTGGATCATTGGAAATAGCTATTAAATACTCTGTGTATTTAATTGTTGTTTGGAGTCTTCATACAATATATTCTAAAAGTGGAATATCAGCTTTATATTACAACACCGCTACATAAGTTCAAAGTAAAAACAATCCATAATATCCGAAACATATTCTTTTATGTCCAGCAATAAAGTTGAGAGCAATGGCTCTAATTTGTGACTATTTTTTTTTTTTTTAGGTGCAACTTTAATTGTATCTTTCCTACTACCGCTGTCAGAGACATATGCAACACACACACCCATTTTAAAAATAAAACAACAGTAAAATCACTGAAAAATAAACACAATAAAAATCGGAGATAGACGAAAAAAAAAACACAAATCGCATCTAATCTTAGCACTGCCTGCAGGCTATCAAAGTGAGGGTAGTAAGCCCAACTCCTTCACCCTTAATGTCTCTTTATTATTCTGTACTCTTTGGATCCACTACACCCAACTTTGACACAAATCTCTTATTTTCACTTCACAAGCCGAAACATACTTTATCAAGCATCTCCTAACTATGTCAGACCACTTTTATTCAACAGAAACACAATTACAGTTCTGTTCCTTTTTGTTGAAATAAAAGAAACAGTGAGAGCCTAATTTGATAAGTGTTACCAGCACATAACTTCCCAATTTATCAATTACATTTATTATCTACCTTCACATCCTATTATTTTATTAATATACATTTTTAAAGAATATGTAAAAATCAATTATCACAATCATGTCAAAAAAGAAGAACTTCTACCACACGTATATGAGTGCAAGTATCAATTTTTTTTTTTGTGTGAAATTACTCTTTACCCGAAGGTCATTGTGTCAACAAATTGTCTTTACATTATATTATAAAAGCCTATTCTCCTTAAAAATTTAAGCAGATTGATGATTTTCTCCTCTTCTTTGATTATTATTATTTCTTTAAAACTTTTTGATATTTCAAATTCTGTCGAATGATTCGAATTGGCACTCTTGCAACATTTGTTTACTGTTTGACTTATATTAATACAGTTTTAGCATCAGAGCACTTCGAGAAATCTCTGAAGATATCCATCAGTTTTTTTTAGCAGACTATTATTGACATTTTTTGATCAGTGGCTAACAAATTTGAAGGATATGAATGAGGCAAGAATGTGACAAGACACAACTTTTAAGTTAATGAATATTTTATAGAAAATATCACTTTGTTTCTCTACATAGCTCTTTACTATATTAGTTCAGTTACATTATGTAAATAGTTATATTATAATAATAATAATTATAAATACCCAAACTAATATAATAAAGAACTGTAAAACTTATCAAGAAACTAACTAAAATAAATAAATAGCAAAATAAACACTATTATATCTTCGAAAAAAAAAAAGACAGAAAAACTGTTACTTGCCTCAAATGAGGAATATTTTCTATAATTCCTGGATCATCTAAGAGTTTCTCATTTAAAATGTTAGCCATTTCATCAAGTGCTTCCTCGATTTCTTCTTTAAGATCGAAGTCATCAGTGATCATCTGTGACAGCTCATACTCTAACAAAGCGCCATGATCGATAAGGGATAGCACCTGATAGCTCACTGATTCCTCTTCTCCTTCAAATAGGCCCTCGCTGGCCTTTAACATCAACTGGAAACCAGTAGCAAGTACGAGTCGCCTATTCAAAGATATGGATACATTTTTAATTTTTTAGAAAGATTATTCAAAATAAAATTAGTAATTTACAATAGAAGATATAAACAATAGAAGATAAAAAACTAATTTAACGCAAACAATAGAAGCTACTAGTAAGCAATAGAAGATATAAAATAATTTGCTAAAATCAATTTAAACCATAATTTAAAAAAAAAAATGTACCTTTTAAATAAGCTTTATTCATAAATTTCTGGTATATTGCTAGATTATAATTATCAGAATCTATAAATCATTCATCTGTGTGCCTTAAACTTGCTACTACTACATAATTAGATATTTAGGAAGATATTTTTAAACTAAAAATAAACTAAATTAATTGTTGGGTCGAAGAACTTACAGATGAGATACAGAGTTTCATACCTAAAGGTAATTTTGTGGCTTTAAAAATTTTGAGCACCCTTGGAACTGAGAAAAAATTTCTTTCTTATTTTCAATGATTTTTTTCAACAAATATGTCATCAACAAATCGAGATATAAAATAAAGCAGCTTCAGTGTGCTTTATTTTTTTCTCAGCCTATTGGATGAAATGGTTGAACATGTGTCGATTTTTTTATAATATAGAATCATCCAAAAAATTGTGATCAAAATTGGCAACGGACACATGCACTCCTCTTGTGAGTATAAAAGATAATAAACAGATATACTATTAAAAATTCAAAATTGTTCAGAAAAAGTCAGAACAGTATGCGCCAATTCAAATTTGACCAGCATCTTTTTTTACTTATTTATTTTCCTCCCTTATTTGTGTACTTATACAACTTTATGGGATTAGGCAGCAATGCCTATTTTCCTAAAATTTATTCATGATTTTCTATTTTGTAAATAGGGCACCTTCCATATTCTGAAGTTCTTCCAGATACTGCTTCTCTTCTATTTCTATTAACTTGATTGTAATGGGCTGGATCTACTGTCGCCTTTCAGCCATATATGAACTGCAGAAAATTTCCTTTATTCATTAACCTAGGAAACTCTTCTTCAGTGAGAACGTAGATACCGCACCTGGGAATCAACATCCTTACCAAAGCTATAAAGTTTGACATGAAACCCAGTGCTCTGTGAGACCCAATAATCTGGAAGGACTCACTTTGAGCGTAGCCATGACTGTATAGTGGGGAAAAACCTTTCTTAAAGTAACCTCTTTTGGAATAATCACCCACAGTTGGCTCTTTTTCCAATTGTATCCTTCCAGATGATCTTCTATTTTTTAGGATCTTCCATAATCCTTACCTGCAGATTTTGTAGAAGTCCAGATAAGCCTTTTTTATAGTATCTAGATATTCTCCCAGGTGTAGGTCAAGAGAAACCGCTCTCACTAAGACCTGCACTGCTTCATGTGAGTCTGACCTATCTGTTCTGGTGACTCAAAGCATAGTCATCCTCTGGGTCGGCACTCAGGAGGATGATGCATATGTTGAGATACCCAGTACAAATCCTTATTAAAATGACATTGTCACGGGAGGGGAGAGGAAGGAGACCCATGTAAGTTTAGACTTTCATAATCTAATTAGAATGGGACAGGAACCCTTCCCTTCCCTCCTCCCTTCCACAACCTACATGAAACCCAATAAAAAAAAATCCAGATAAAAGTCACCTGCAGTAATTTAATAATATAATTATAACCTAATATAATAATTATTAATTAATATTTATTTTTATTTTTTAATTTAATATTTATATTTATTAATATTTAGTAACTTAATACAATAATTATTAAACAAATATGATATTGTAGAATATGTATACATGCACACAAACACTAACAGCCACTTAAATCATGATCATATAAATAGTATAGTAATGCATTTTAAATATATTTTCAATTACGTAGTAAGGTCCATAAGTTTCCGGCCTGCTCTCGTTCCTCTACTTCAAGCAGGCTGAGACTTGCCCACCGAGCATGTCTATGCCTACACTCTCCATAGCCATCACCCGCATTTCCTTAGTCCTTTCAGTCCATATCTAACCTTGAAGGAATCTGTTTGTTTTAACAATGTTCGAGATCGAATACCATGCGGTTATTAAATTCTTGTGTAAAGAGGGCCTTACTCCTGCACAAATTAAAGAGCGCTTGGATGGTGTGTATGGGGAGTCCTCCCCCTCGTATTTCACTGCAAAAGAATAGGCAAAATTATTTAAGTTAGGGAGAGAAACTCTGGATGACGACCCGTGACCTAGTCACCCATCGGAAGCTATTACTTCTGAAATATGGCCACCATTTTTAGGGATTGTAGAGGAACACTGCAGATTGATTTTAAGGAAATGAACACCACTACTTCACCGCTTACGAGACGCCATAAAAGAGAAAAGGCGGAGGAAGTTGAGCAGAGCAGTTCAGCTTCTTCACGATAATTCTCCTGTCCACACAGCATTGATTTCCAAGGCCGCTTTGAAGGACTGCGGATTCCAAGAATCCGCCCATCAGCCCAGACTTGGCCTCTAGCGACTTCTACCTTTTCTCAAAGTTAATTTTTAATCTTCGTGGGAGGAGATTTAACACCGACGAAGAGTTCCAAGCAGCAATAGAATAACATTTTTCTAACAAAGAAGAAAATCATTTTTTTCATGGTATAGAAATGTTGCCTAAGCGTTGTATTAAATGTAGAATTTGGAGGAGAATACATTGAAAAACAATAGCACCAGTTTTTTTATTTCACCTTTCCTTCTTCCTCAGGCTGGAAACTTATGGACCTTACTACGTATATAAAGTATTAGACATAGTGTAGGAGATGTGAGGACTTGAGTATGAAAAAATAGGGCACCACGGTTTCTCTTCTGGTTAGTGTGGTTGGGGAATCCTAGAAGATAGGAAAATGCTTGTTGCCAGAGCTCCCGAGAGCAGGATTGGTGGAGAGAGGGAGAAAGGCCACATGTGCTGGTCTCTCCCAGTAATTCATTAATTTTTTAGCAACCGTTTGTCGGGGAGAAATGCTGTTGGTACAGAATTTTTTATTTTTTTAATTATCTACAACTTTGATTCTTTGCTAAACAGTCTTAGAACCTCTAGTTTCTAAAGAAAATTCATCTCAGTCTCTAATTTGAAATTTAAGCAATAAAATAGCACATTATTGCCTTTTTTTTGATAAGATAAAACCATTATTCATTAATTCAAAAGGTTAATCAAAACAATAAACAACAAATAACTCAATGAAAACAAATTTTTATTGTAATAGAAACGTAATTAACTGGTTGATGCATTTACATTGGTTCCTCTCGCATTTGCAGAAGTTTATGCAGGACATTTGCTCTTTTCAAAAGGATGCAGAAGAACAGTGACATGGAATGATGAGTGAAGGAGCCAGCTTTCATTTTTTTTTAATGACACATTATCTAGTAGCTCATAGCCAACTTATGTCAACTCAATGGGCTTAAACCTTGAATATCTTGCCTTCTTCCATGTTTGAGTTGAGGCACGCAAACAGTGTAGCCATTCGCCGCACTCTCCTTTTTGCTCTCCTTTTCAGGACTAGTAAAGAAATCATTATTGATTTATGGAACTTTAGTTTCTTGGTTTGATATATTTACTAAAGAGAGTGGCACTTGGCTAGCAATCTTGAATCAGTAAACTTTATAAAGCATCATCGTAATGATCGAAAATAATGTCAATGTCAATTCTCTTAGTTTGATGGGAGTACAACGCTGTAATCCATTTAAAAAAGCCTGAGCAAAATCACTAAACATGGCAAATTTCTTTAGTGGACTTTAATGACCATTCCATAAAGTTCATAAATTTTCTGCCAATCAGAAGAGAGAACTTCCATTTCCTCTTTTCTGCAATTATTCCATCTATTTCAGTGGCTAATACTGATTTTATAGCCTTTTGGTACTGGCCATCATGGCCAAATAAGTACTTTGGAGTTTCCAGTAATTCACAAGATGCCAACAGCTTGCGATCAAATTTACGTAATCAGAATGCCTTTTGAATTCCAGCTGTATCTTGTGACTCTTGACAAGCTATACTATAGCTCAAAATGTTTATTTTGTTGGCTGAAAATCCACGTTTTGGAATGTAAATCGATGGATTCTGTAACATATGTTTTTCTTCTTCAAATTTAATCTTCCGTTTTCAAAATTGTCTGTCATTTTTTCCCCATTTATTGAAAACTAGTTTCAAATGTTATACATTCATCTTTAGTCCTAAAAAGTTTAAATGGATTATATCAAACAG
This sequence comes from Rhaphigaster nebulosa, assembly GCA_948150685.1. Taxonomy (NCBI): domain Eukaryota; kingdom Metazoa; phylum Arthropoda; class Insecta; order Hemiptera; family Pentatomidae; genus Rhaphigaster; species Rhaphigaster nebulosa. The sequence continues at coordinate 73,929,193 of OX411306.1, read as the reverse complement.
AAAATTTTGTACTGGTTTCTTCTCGCACTGAACTAACAATGAAAGAAAGGTGAGATGTTTATAGATTCACCTTTCTTTCATTATTAGTTCAGTGCGAGAAGAAACCAGTACAAACTTTTCTGTTTGATATAATCCATTTAAACTTTTTAGGACTAAAGATGAATGTACAAAATTCGAAACTAGTTTTCAATAAAAGCAAAATAATAGAAGTGGCAAATAATTTATCAATCCCGAATTAGATTGATCCTTCTATACTATCATGCGGATGTCAATTGGCTTGAATAAGTTACACACACTAGACATGTTCAATTACAGTACCGTTGGAGATGTTTTGAAGACTTCCGTTTCCACTATTTGGCTGGAATAAGTTACACATACTACTACCTGAAAATGAAATGTTGGACGTCCTTTTCTCGTAGATATTCTTGTATATTCTAGAAGCACTCCACTCTTAGTTCGCTTCTTTGTTAATGCCCCTTCTGCTTCTATGTGTATTCCTAGGTAGGAAAGTAGTTTGCAATGAATAGAATTTTGAAAGGGTAAAGCAACACTCATTGTTCCATACCCTCTTAGTTTTGAATGATTACGATAAGACCTAGTGACCAAAAAGGGAGGTTCACAACTAGGTTTTCCAACAATCCTAAATACAAAATTTTAACTTTCTACGGTTAACTGTTTTTGAGTTGTGCGAGATATGAACGTACATATGTACAAACGTCACGACGAAACTAGTCAAAATAGATTCAGGGATGGTCAAAATGGATATTTCTGTTGAAATCTGAAAACCAAAATTTTCGCGATTACAACAATACTTCCTTTACTGTTTACAAGGAAGTAAAAACATCTGTCTTTAATAACTTAACTATCAACATGTGTTTATAATTATGAACTTATAACATGTGTTTATAATAACTAACTAAAAACATGTGTATTACAGAAGGAGCTGAGAGGATTTGGGTATGCAAAATAAGGACACCCCGGTTTCTTTTCTGATTTGTGATTGGGGTTGTCCTAGATGCTAGAAAAATGCATGTTGCCAGGGTTTCCAAGTGCGGGTTTGGTGAGAGGAGGCCATGTGGTGCGTTCTTCCAGTAATTCATTAAAATATCGATAATCGTTTTTCGTCCAGAAACACCATTTTTAAGTTTTAAGTTTTCTGCACTTTGATTCTCTGTTAAATGGTGTTAAAACTACTCGTTTCTAAATAAAATCCGTCAAATTGACAAATTTGGAAATTTAAGCAATAAAATAGCACATTGTTGTCCTTTTCTTATGACTCTTTTCCATGAAAATGTCTGCAACAAATGAGAGCGAATAGCACATTATAGATTACTAGCTTACCCGTACGAGAACTCTCGCATTTAACAGCTATCCTTGATCTCCCGAATATATTGGAATAAGGTATTTTAGGAAACAATGTTTACATATAATATAATGTTATCAAGAAGGACTTTTTTTGAGAGGGGTGAGATGGGAAGGTTTAGGTTTAACATCCTTACCAACTCCATATAGGCAGACTGGATTGCTTATCCTACAGGTTACCGACTTATTCTAGCCAGAGTGGGATGGTCGCGATTCATTCCCTGGTTCCACCACGATATAAATTTTAATTTGCCTTAGCCTGTGTTGAGCCGATGCCGCTTTAGACTCGTGATTACTAAGGTGACGTTTTCACACTCCTGGGCATCACAGTCTCCTATCATTAAAAGTCTATTCAATATATACAATTTGTGAAGCTACATACTTCTTAATGAATATGCTGAAGTAACAATTTACTTTTACTTAATAAGGTTGCACCATTGGAAAATAGCTCATCAGATTATCAGCTAAGCCATAAGAATCTGCTATCCGTGAACTTATACTAATCCAGTATTCTACTCGCTAAGACCTATTGGATTGATACTATAGAGCAGTATCCTTGGTTTTTAAGTTCTCTCACTTATTAAGATTGGAATAACAAACGGACAGATTAAACACATTTAATACAATTTTTACTTTCACATATTTGTCTTTATTATTTTAAGCTTAAATTGTTAGAAAACATTCACGGGATCCCACTAAATAATTTGAGGAATCAAACTTGAAAATCGATCGGTCGTTTGCTTAAAAAAGATTTTCTTTTTTTTTGGCTAAGTAACGACATACAAATGTATCTCATAATGTACAATGTAATCTTTGTATATTTGGGGTATATTAGTATTTACTATGTATATCAAACTTTACCATGTATATGGCTATCTACCTACCATGAATATTGTATGTTACTATTTTGTATGTGTGTACCTAGGCCTATTAAAATCTACACAATCCTTATGCCTATCCTAACTATTTACACAAATAAGGAGAATAACAGTTCAAAATTGGTACGCCGAGAAATGTTGTAAACTGAAACATGTGATTAGTATCACAGGTAATCGATCGTGGCACCAAGGTGGCTATCGCCAGAATTACGGTTGGCTACACAAAATCGTGCGTTATCTCCGAAACGATAGATTTTTGGACTTTAAAACGCTGAACCATATACGTTCTTGTGCCATCATATGATCTTGATGTCCGCGCCAATATCTTTAAAACCCGACATGTCCTGTCTCGATCTGCCAACTCCAAATCATCGGAGTTGTGAAACCTTACAGTTTTTCATCACTTTTATTTAAGCCCTAGTAAGAATTTAAGAAACAAAATTAGGATTTGTCACTTCTCCATGAAATTCCCTTTCTTTTGAAAGAAACCTCATTCATCAAAATACATCGCTGCTCAGAGCCGGAAAAGGGATCTTTACTACCGTAATAAAATATAGTAGTGATTATTACAAAGGTTATTTTTCTTGTTTTGAGGTCAATCCAAATTTAAAGTGGATAAAATCGTGAGGCACAGTTAGTTAGTTGATAAAATTAATCCAAAAAAATATTCTAAGGCATGTTTTGATGCTTATTTATTTTCCTGTCAATACAGATTTTTATTTCAACATTTATTGATTTTTTATCACCTACACCATGAATTTTCCAAAATGTATCCAGCACTTTTAATCATCAAACAAAAATTAGTTATAGTGACGAAGCGTAAATAACATTTAAAGTAACTAAATAATTAAAGAAGAAATAAAATCGTCTATTCCTCCAGCAGTCAGTGGTGGGAACTTACTGAATTATCGATACAATCGATAGTGGCCTACTATCGTTATCCATACAGAGAGGTTGTAGGAGTGGGGGAGAGAGAGCTGGCAACAATAGAGATTCACTGTGTAGCTACAAAATACTCTCGAAGAGCACGGCATTCTCACCCTCCCGCATCTGGCAACACCGCATCAAATAACGCTTTCATCCCAAGTATCTAATTCTGTGAACCCAACTAAAGTATTGTTTACTAGGTCTGATACCTGTTTTCAGAAAAAGTTTCATCTTTGAGAAGAGGAAGCCAACAAGATTGGTCATCTCCTAGGAAGTCAACAATTTTTTTCACTAGAATGGCTAACTCAGCTGACTGGAAAAGTGGAGCAAGCACAGTAAGGTGGTCCCAAAGCCAAGTGAGATCTGCCATGCTGAGGAGGTACCTTGCAACTTGTGTGCCAGGTCCTTCATAACCTTCTTCAACTTGGGCAACTGCCTGTGTCTTTTGGACCAATAGTTCAAACTGCAAAGATAATAATTGATAAATACATTATATTCATCTTATATTTAAGTGCAGAGATAAATGTTGCATGGCACTTAAGGTATTTGAGGTCATTTTTGGACTATTTTGGTTTAATAATTGATCTATTCATTTCATGAAAGAGATAAGCATGTACAATATTTGTGGCCTTAAAAGCTGTTTACAGAAATTTAAAAACATCTTGATATTTAAGTCTATAATGTTTGAAGAGAGTCAGAGACAAGATGAAAACCTATAATAAGAATCAAACCTTATAAAGCATCTGAATGCTATGACAGAACCAGAATTTTTTCTCATCTAATCCAAAATTATCATTTCAAATATCCAAAGAAAACAAGAAATAATTTGATTCGAGTAAAATCAAATGGAGCAAGAGGTTTTTAAGAAGTTTAAGCCATACATAAAAAAGGAATTTATACTAACAAATTCGTGTCTTGCTTTGCAGCCTTCATGTTTTTCTATCATTTGAGCAATTTTTTTCCAATTATCTAGAAAGATATAATTGTGAACATAGCAGAGGTTAGTTGGTTCAAGGTCTACTTCTGTTGGAGCAATTATTTGAATATTATCATATTCTCTGAATAGCAGCTTCATAGCACCAAATGCTTTACAGAGTACCAAGTAAGGGCGAAGCAAGCGATCTTCCTGAAAACAAGCAGCAATCAGAAATAAATATGCCTGTATTTAAATTAATAAAAATAAATTGTAGACATTTATGCTTTGGGGATGATTTGAACTATTAACTAATGGTTTAAAAAATTAAAAGAGAATAAAAACATTAAAAAGAAAAAAGAGAAAAAAAAATTAGATAAGCATAAATAAATTAAAAGGCTAGCAACACAACATTAACTTACATGAATTTCTTGAAATATAATCCCAAATTGTCGCAGTAAAACTTGCATCTCTTCCAAAATATGTTTGAACTTTTCCTTAACGATCTCTGGGACACTGTGATCAGCAATATTTGTACCTTGAATTAACTGATATGTCATCTCACTAATCACTTCCATATTTATACACTCTGATGTGTCTGAAATAAATTAGGGCAAGTAAAAACCCGACCATAAAAAGATTAAAAATATTATTTCAAATGAAATAAAACTAACCAGTTTCAAATGCTTCCACCAATGGTAGACAGTCTCTTTGTAAGTGAAACAAAAATGACTTCATCACAGACAGCACCTGCGAATTTGGTAATCTAATCACTGCTAGGCTAAATTCATCAGCAACTTCTTTGGGTAAAACATCTTCAAGGGTGAGGTTATCCTCACAAGAAACCATAAGACATTCCCTCATGTGTTGTAAGAAATATGAAATGAATTTCTGAAGTCTCTGAAGTTTGGAAGAGCCACTAAAAACAGTTCTAAAAAGCTTGATGTAAGAGTTTTTTATCTCATTAGATTTTATCTGGAGCATAATCATTGTCAATGCTTTACTGGATGGCTCAATCACTAATGGATTAAATTCTAATACCCTGATGATCATCTCGAAGAAATTAACACTAAATGTTTTATTGTTGATGTTACACAAACCTATTACTAAACTTGTGAACCAATTTTGTAAGGTGACATCTTCAAGTTGACAGCTAAGTGGAACTTTAGTGTTATCAAGGATATCAACTAAGGTTTTAATAACTACAAAACTATTATCAATTTGCCAATTGTTGACTGGATTCATTTCAATAGAACGTATTTGGTTAACAATGATTCCCAATGGAGGTGTAAGCAAAGTAAAAATCTTGAATATCACAGTAAACTTATCAGGGTACTTAGAAGCGACAGACTTTAGAAATATGGAATAACATATTTCCACAACAGAAGAATTATGTTTGGTAGGCATATGCTTGATTTTTTTATTAAAAGATTTCAATTCTTTAGTTGGCTCAATAGATTTCGTTCTGTTGATGTCAATAAAATTTTCAATGAATTTGGGTTCATAGAACAGCACCTAAAATATAATATAAATTATATTTTTATCATTGATATAGGATAATAATTATTAATAATATTAATATAATATAATAATTAATAATAAAATAATACATTAGGCCAAAACATTAATTTGTATCATAAATAAAGGAGATAAAAACAAAATAATGAAACTAAAATAAACACAAACGCCTAATGAAAAAGAAATTTTCATTATTACTGAAACTGGTCAAAATTATTATTATTTTTTAAAGAATAACAAAGGAAAAGAAATTAAGGTACTTGTATGTTTTACCATCTGTTGACACCAGCGCTCAGGTGTCACTTTTCTTAACTAATCTCATACTATTACCGTAACCTTTCCTAAGTGTATTGTTATGAGTTATTATATTGTTAAATTGATTGTTGATTTTGTTAAATTTCAATATGACTTGGAATTTGAAGAAGATTTTTCGCACGGTCACTGATGCAAAATCAGCTCTCCTTTTTTTTCAGGAGCGGAATGTCATTCCTAAGAAAATGTGTTGTACAAACGGGCATAATATGAAACTTCAAGTGGGGACAGAAATTAGATGGAAATGCCATGCTAAAGGATGCAACGAGAGCCTGGGTGTTCGAGTGAATACGTGGTTAAGGAAAAGTACTTTACCTTTGGAGACTATAGTGCATTTCATATATTGCTGGTCGGCGGAACTGACTTCCATAAAGTTCTGTGACGAACAGCTCAACATGTCTCAGTGTACAGTAATTGATTATTCCAATTATATGAGAGAAGTGTGCGTTTTTAAATTAGAGAGAAGTTCATCAACCATTGGAGGCCCAGGGATGTTTGTAGAAATTTATATAAGTCTATATACTAGAAGAAAAAACAACACAGGACGGATATTGCCTCAGCACCACTGCTACCACATATTTGGAGGAATATGTAGAGAAACAAATCAGTGTTTCATAGTTAAAGTTCCTGATAGGTCTGCAAAAACATTATTAACATTGATTATTAAACACATTCTACCGGGTTCAATAATCGTATCCGACTCGTGGAAAGCATATAAAAACCTGGAGAATGAAGGCTATGCCCATTTAATAGTTAATAAAAAATTGAACTTCGTCGATCCCACAACTCTGGCTAACACCCAAAGAATAGGAAGGTTATGGGGATAAGTGAAGTGGGGAAACAAGAGAAGAAGAGGCACTAATAGACAATATCTAGACTCTTGAGGCGGAGTTCATGTGGAGAACAAAGTTAGAGGGACGACACCCTTTTGATGTTATATTGAAACATATTGTTCTTTTTAATGAATATTGTTTATAATAAATCTTTTATTTTTTCTTCACACGATTCTGTTTTATTTCATTTCCTAAAAATCTGTTTTATCATAATGAAAGGCAATGCCTATTTGAAATTCATTTATCATAATGAAAGGCAATGCCTATTTGAAATTCATTATAGGCATCATAACCTGACATGGTGGAAATAGTTGAGGTAAGTGACACCTGAGCGCTGATGTCGACGGACGGCAAAACATATAAGTACCAAAATTAATCAATAAGTCATATAGGTTTTTAATTGCAAGATGCAGTACAGGAATATTATATCCCCAAAGGGGTGTGGACTTTACAGAATCAATTTTATAATTTCTCTACATTTATAATGATTGCAATTATAAATAATAGTACTTACTACATATACAGACAGTTCCAGGATAATCTATGCATTGAATGCTTTACTTCGGACACCACTCATGACAAGAAACTGTTCGTACTCACAGCTTAGTTTATTTATAGGTACTATTATTAATGATTCTTTAAATTATTATATATAAGAGATTGGACTTCTGAATACTAAATACCTTCAAGGGATTAAAAAAAAGTCAATGGGTATTTGGCCTATGTGGTATTGGCCTTACCAAGCAGAGACTCTTGACGGCTGACTTTAACGAAATAAAAAATATATATAGATTATGATGGCAGTGTTTAATTACAATTGCACAAACAGAATTTTAGAGAAGCGTTTGAAGTTTGCCTATTTAGGTTTATCGCTGTCCCTAACTCACTTTAAAACATCAAGTTCAACATTTCCTTCAAGAGCTATATAAATTCTTACATATAACCTAACATATACATATTAATGTACTTTGAGTGAACACATTCCTCATCTAAGATTTTTTTAACTAAACTCTTCAAATTCACTACTGCTTTGAACTAAGGGCTACACTGCAGTAATAAGTAAAAAACATCAAATAATTTTTCTAAATATATTAATGTAGTTACCCCTAATTGGTCTAAGTAGACCTTTATATGTCATTAGAAAGTCGTAAAACCAATGATCGGGATCCAACCATTGGATTTAGGGTTATATAATGATTTGGAGTTAGGGCATTTTAGCTTATGACAGCAGTACAGACCCCCTACTACTATATCATCAAAAATGGTTCAGTGATTTGGAAGAAAGAGGGATCCATATTAGATAACAACAGAAAAATATTTTTAAGTATCTTTCTTAGAATCAGTGGACCTCAAAATGTGTAAATTTAAAAAGATCTCCAAAGCTTTTTATTTTACAATCATAACTATACTTCCAATATTTTAAGATGAAGAAGTGAAAACCTTATATAGAATATTACTAAAATATATATATCTTAAGACAGGTTTACATGGATAAGTTTTTTATTCAAAGCTTATAAAAATAAACTTACTCGTGTAAATGTTTTGATTAAAGTGAGTTGGGTCAAAAAACTTAATCATATAAACCAGCTTTTACAATAGAACTCAGCTAACAGCTTGTTAAACAATACCTCTCTCAGAAGACATGTAGCTATTTGTTCAAATGATGCCATTTGGTCCTTAGGTGAATGTACAAGAGCTAAACATAATGGTGTCAAAACTTCTTTTATAAAACAACAACGAAATTCTCCTTTTAATAAACACATTTTATTAATGAACAGGTATTGATCAATCATGTGGTTGAAATCATCAGTTGCTTCCTCACTAGTGATTGATGATAGATAGTAACCTGTTATTTTGCAGACACTATTCACATCACACATAAATAATCTCTGAAAAAACTGAGTATTGACAACTTCAACACAACACTTTCTAATTACACTCCTCAGATCTTCAGGGTAGTCTTTAATATATCTTAGAGCCTAAAAACAAAAAATCAAGAGTTAGGCCACATGACAATTTTGGGGCAAAACAGTTTTTGAATAAATAAGAGAAACTTAAGAAAACTACATATTCTCCTAAATTTAATGAAAGTTCTGAAATACATATACCAAATTATTGTTCCAAATGAAGAGCATATTTATTAGCTACGTGATAAGTTTATAGATACAGCATTCAATTAAATTAATAAGTTGACAGCTTTATATTCATATAAACTTTTAACTAAGTTATCATGAGGTTTGATAAGGTCTTTACCTGTTGTATTTTTGCTACTAAGCTTGATCTTATACTTCCATTAAAACTTTTCATCCTGTTGCTTTTAAAACAGTAAAGTAAAGAGTCATAACAGGACCTCCTTTCCACTGTTTTGATGTTTTCATCTTGCAGAACTTCAAGAATCCATGACAGTACTTGCTCTTCTTTCTGGAGTATTGGTAACGTTGATGAGCAAAAAGATTTTTGAGCAACATCCAATCTTTCATGAAGAGGAATATTTTCATCCTTAAACTTTCTCTGCAGTTCTACAAACAAGACGTTATTTTTTATAAAATTATGCAACTATGGAATACACATTAAAGAATGAGGTAATAGGAACACATAATATTCTGAGATAAGATTTTATTTATGTGAATTTAGTCAAGTACATAACTCACGTGCTGTTAAATGTTCGGTGGATGCCGCCATTTTACGAAATACATCGATTAAAAAAGAAGTGGGTCGGGCAAAGCAAGTTTGGCATAGGCTAATGGTTTCTATTCAATAATCTTGTGTAATTAATTAAGTAAACTAAACATTGTGAAAAATAGAAAAAGTTACGAACAGTAATTAAACAGAGTAAATTGAATTATAATTATTTAATCACTCTTTGAAAGGTTGAGTTCGATATTTGTGTATTTATCGATTTATTCTTCTGGAATGACCCCCCACTACCTAAACCAGCTGCCATTTCAGGCGGTCATTCCTTTACTAACCGTCTTTGACATTAGTGTTTTGTCGATGTTTAGGAACGACAGTCCTTTTGATAAGAGTTGTAATTTATTTTAATCAATTTTCAGCTAATGCTGAAATGATTTGTGTTGAGTGCCAGAATTTTAAATCGTTTCCGTGTTCATTATGATACGTATATTTTCGTGGTGTGAAAGATTGTTTTAATTTTAATTAATATGTAATATATCCTTCATGCTTTGCATGAATGAAAGAAGTCTGGTTTTAGTAAGCTGATGTAAGGTAATTTAACTGCTTCTTGTCAGTACTCTTTTGAAGTAAATAATTCCAGTATAGTGTTTTCTCTGTTATCATTCTTATCAGTAGTCCTATCCTAATACCGGTAACTATTTTGTTATGATAGGACTAACGGCGTTAATATACTGACATAATATAGTGTTATTCTGTGATTGAATTCACCTTGAAAGAGCTTTCCATGTTTTAGGAAAGTCTTGAAAATATGACTAGATGGTTCGTATCTCTGTGCCTACAAAGGGTGGTTCTTCCTCTGGCACTTCTTGCAGGTGAGTCGAATTATCTAGTACCCTTTATCAATTTAGGCGTAACCTACCAGCTGTAAATAAATTTAAGTATTTCTTAATTATTATTGAAATTTGATAATTATCTGTTTCATGATTATATACAACTGATTTATAAGAGATTTGTCATTCCTGTTCACTAAAATAATTTTCGTTTATGATAGCATCCTTTTGTATACCTATATCTTTTTTTAACATTCATTTTATTTTTTACAAATAGTTTTTATGATATTTTGTAATGTAAATTTGGCTAAGTTGGGGTAATTGTAATTTTCGGATTTTATTACTAGGTATATTTGAGAAATAACTTCAATTCCCAAAACAGTTACATGCAAATGTTTTCTAGTGACATTATCCATTTAATTAGTTAATTTAATCTATTTTATAAGAACTATTCTTCTCCGGCTTGGTATAGAGAACAATTAAATAATTACTGTATTTATTTGTTCAAGACATCGTGAAGTAATGAAAAATTAAATGCATAACAAAAATCATTCATTTTTGTAGAACAAAAATGATTATTTCTATTTAATTATAATTATAAATATATTTTTAAGATAACATTTTTTAATGATTGATAAATCACAGTTGGTTGTTTATGTTGTTATTTTTTTATTATTTCTTTTTTCGTTTGATATCTTTGGTCAATGCAGATATCCTTTATAATGTATTGTAATATGTTATTATTTAAAATCCACAATTTTAATTTAAATTTGTAAAATAATATTTATTTTATTTTTTGATATTAATTTAAAAAAAAAAAGTATTGTTTTAATTAAAACATATCAATTTACAAAGAAAAACGAAAATTACAAATTAGCCCATTCTCTCACTGTATGATGAGGGCTGGGTTTCCATTAATATTTTTAATCATCACATTTTATTAATAATTCCTTATCATATGTTTAAAAACGAAATAATTTTAAGGTTGCGTAGGTATTATTTTTAAACTAATATTGATATAAACTAGACAAAAACTAAAGACCTAAATGTAGGCTTTATTATACTTAGAAATACACAGGTACAAACAACATAGCGTTTGTGAAGTTAATACAGAAAGAACAATACGTTATTTAAAGATGAAATTAAGACGATGCATGATCAATTAATATATGGTTTAAATAGAACATATGGTTTAAATAGAACATGTGGTTTAAATAGAACATATAATTTAAATAGAACAAATTATCACATCATCCTTCCCTACTCTTGAAAGTCACGTAGTCTTGGATATATTGGGGCGGGCGTGGACTTCGAGAAGGAAGAAGTGTTGAGGGTGATGAAGGTGATGACGGTGATGGCGGTAGAGTAACTTGTGGTGAGGAGGGTGTCGCCTCTTCTCGTTCATCCGCTGGATCTATTTGAGCCTCTGGGAGTTCTTCTTGTCTTCATCCCTCGGGTACTGGGGCGAGGTCACGAATGGAGACAATCCTCTCTCTGCCGTCCGATTGGCGAATGTGAGCGTATCGTCCAGGGTTTGCGTGGACGAGTTCGACTTCTTCGACTAATTCATCGTATTCACTAGTTTTGGAATGATTTCGAACTAGGACAGGACCGGGAGAAGACAGCCAAGAAGGGACTGAGTTTTGATCCAGTGATAAAATCGAGTGACCCCTGGATGACACAAATTTTCGTGGATCTCCTTCAAGCTAGGCTTTCCAAGAATCGAACCACATAGTCTGGACATTGTGTCGGCAACACCATTTTCTTTTCCAGGGCGATATGAGATGTCAAAATTAAAACAAAATAGCTCAAGGCGCCAGCGTTGGATTTTCTCATTTTTTATTTTCCCAGTCTTTTTGCTGTCAAACATAAAGGCAACAGATTTCAGATCTGTTATTAGCTGAAAAGGTCGTCCAATCAGGAAATGTCTCCCTTTTTTAAGTGCTTCGACGATGGCTTGCGCTTCCTTTTCGACTAAGGAATGACGCCGTTCGGACTTGTTGAGGATTTTCGTGAAAAATGCGACAGGACGATCAGCCTGACTAAGAGGAGCTCGTTTTGCAAATTCAGATACATCAGTTTCAACGATAAAAGGAACATCATCTCTTATAGGGGCCCTTGATCCTGCGGCTGTATCTAACTTAAGTTTTTCAAATGCTGCAATAGCTTATGGAGATAGCGGATAAGTTTGAAGTCAAGTTATGAAGTCAAGGGATGTATCTTCTGAGAGAAATTCTTGATTAGATGTGAATAATGTGCAAACATCCCAACTGCTCGTCTCAATGACTGGGTGTCCTTGGGAATTGGCAACTGTAAAAGCGGCTGCAGACGTTCTGGGCCAGGTCGGATTTTATTATGTGAGACAACATAGCCAAGAAGGTGAATCTCTTCTAAACTAAATTGGCATTTATCTATGTTGAGGGTGAGGTTGTACTTTTTCACTACACCAAAGAAACGTTGCAAATTCTGGTCATGGTCTGCTTTATCCCTCCCTCCGACTGCCACATCATCCAAATACGCAAATGTATTTCGTATTTCGTAGCTCCTTCTTTATGATTTCATCAATTTTTCTTTGAAATGCAGCGACTCCATTCGTAACGCCGTCAACTTCAAATCGATTTCATCTATTGGGATGTGATGATAAGGACTCTGGAGATCGATGGTGCTAAAAACTTTGGATTTCGAAACCTGGTTCACCACATCTTCTACTCTTGGCAAGGGATAAGCATCCAAAAGTGTATATCTGTTTATAGTCTGAGAATAGTCTATTACCATCCTGCACTTCTTGTTTTCACCTTTGACCATAAGTACTAGAGCCCTCCAAGGCGAGGAACTAGGCTCAATGATCCCTTCGGCGAGAAGCCTCTTAACCTCACTCCTGATGAATCGAGAATCTTCGTCATTGTGGCGTCTCGACCTGATCGCAATAGGTTTTCAATCGGGAGTGATGTTTGTAAAAAGCTTTGCAGGTTCCATATTCGCTGTTGAGGAACTACATACCTTCAAAGGTGGCTTATTTCCCCCAAACAAGACTTCAACACTAGAGTGTTCCTTCAGAATATCGTGGCCCAAGACAATGTCAGCACAAAGATAGTCGAGTACAAGAATCTTCACTTTAGGATGCAAGTGACCTTGAACTACGATATCCACTAGACAATAACCTTTCGTATAGGGTTTGAAAGATGTAGAAGCCATAGACACACTAACGCTAGCCGGATAAATTTTAATTTTTCTATTGTCAATTAAGGCCTTACTAATAAAAGTTTAGGAACTCCCCGTGTCTATTAGGGCATCTGTCGTTACGCCATTGACCTCGATTGTGATGGTTGACTTTGCTAACGAAGGGGGCGACGCGGCACAAGTAGCCTGAGAAGAAGCTGAAGTTACTTTCTTGGACTGACACACTCTACTAAAATGACCTTTCTATTGGCATGAATGACAAATTGCATTTTTAGCCGGGCAGGAATCTCTGGAATGGCGTTTTCGCCATCCACAAAAAAATCATTTTGATGAAATAGCCGAAATTAAGCGATGTGAATTTGGACTTGTCTCAAAGCTAGATGATTCGTTATCTGATACTTGGCTAGGTTTAGGAGCTGCATTAAGAGATGGTATAGATTTTGAGAACGACTCCGAGTGTTTCTGGGTTAACTCGAGGCCTCTAGCTTTATCAAAAGCTTCATCTAATGTCAGTGTTTTATGCTCAAGTAACCGCTGGCGTATACTAGGTGACATTAAACCCCGAATAAATGCATCACGAGTATAGTCATTCTTATTTTGCTTAGCTGATACTTGTTGGAAATCACATGATTTACTTAATTCTTTAAGAGAGCTTAAATATTGGTTAACTGATTCACCCGGCTCCTGGCAGCGGGTAGCTAGGACGTGGCGTACAAAAATTTCATTTTTGGGCTTAACATAAAGAGCTTGAAGCACCTTAAGAGCGTCATCATAATTGTCACATTCTACGATGTGCTTAAACACAATCGGACCAATGTGATTAATTAATAATCTTAATTTTATCTGGGTTGTGATCTCTTTACACTCTTCCAGAAAGTAGGTGAATGTCCTGAACCAATGCACCCATTGCTGTTCGGCCGTATCGTCTTCTGGTTCTATATTAAAGCGGTCAGGCTTGAGATGTTTTTCCATTTCTTACGACAATTAGTTATTCTTCAGTACAATAAATTGATATAAACTAGACAAAAACTAAAAACCTAAATGTAGGCATTATTATACTGAGAAATACACAAGTACAAACAACATAGCGTTTGAGAAGTTAATACAGAATGAACAATACGTTATTTATAGGTTAAATTAAGACAACGATGCATGATCAATTAACATATGGTTTAAATAGAACATATGGTTTAAATAGAACATGTGGTTTAAATAGAACATATGATTTAAATAGAACATCAAACCTGAATGTAAAATATGTTTTGTTCTTGTTAGTTAATGCTCGACCGTATCTAAATGACAATTTGAATGTTTAATATGTTCTTTATTTTTATTCTTCGCCCACCCCCTCGTACCTGTAATCTGTGTGTGCAAGACCGAATCTAGGGAAGGGGACAAAGAGAAAACTTTGTTTTAGGAAAGTCTTGAAAATATGACTAGATGGTTCGTATCTCTGTGCCTACAAAGGGTGGTTCTTCCTCTGGCACTTCTTGCAGGTGAGTCGAATTATCTAGTACCCTTTATCAATTTAGGCGTAACCTACCAGCTGTAAATAAATTTAAGTATTTCTTAATTATTATTGAAATTTGATAATTACCTGTTTCATGATTATATACGACTGATTTATAAGAGATTTGTCATTCCTGTTCACTAAAATAATTTTCGTTTATGATAGCTTCCTTTTGTTTACCTATATCTTTTTTTAACATTCATTTTATTTTTTACAAATAGTTTTCATGATATTTTGCAATGTAAATTTGGCTATGTTGGGGTAATTGTAATTTTCGTATTTTATTACTAGGTATATTTGAGAAATAACTTTAATTCACAAAACATTTACATGCAAATGTTTCCTAGTGACATTATCCATTTAATTAGTTAATTTAATCTATTTTATAAGAACTATTCTTCTCCGGTTTGATACAGAGAACAATTAAATAATTACTGTATTTATTTGTTCAAGACATCGTGAAGTAATGAAAAATTAAATGCATAACAAAAATGATTATTTCTATTTAATTATAATTATAAATACATTTTTAAGATAACATTTTTTAATGATTGATAAATCACAGTTGGATGTTTATGTTGTTATTTTTTTATTATTTCTTTTTTCGTTTGATATCTTTCGTCAATGCAGATATCCTTTATAATGTATTGTAATATGTTATTATTTAAAATCCACAATTTTAATTTAAATTTGTAAAATAATATTTATTTTATTTTTTGATATTAATTTAAAGAAAAAAACGTATTGTTTTAATTAAAACATATCAATTTACAAAGAAAAACGAAAATTACAAATTAGCCCATTCTCTCACTGTATGATGAGGGTTGGGTTTCCATTAATATTTTTAATCATCACATTTTATTAATAATTCCTTATCATATGTTTAAAAACGAAATAATTTTAAGGTTGCGTAGGTATTATTTTTAAACTAATATTGATATAAACTAGACAAAGACTAAAGACCTAAATGTAGGCTTTATTATACTTAGAAATATACAGGTACAAACAACATAGCGTTTGAGAAGTTAATACAGAAAGAACAATACGTTATTTAAAGGTGAAATTAAGACGATGCATGATCAATTAATATATGGTTTAAATAGAACATATGGTTTAAATAGAACATGTGGTTTAAATAGAACATATGATTTAAATAGAACAAATTATCACATCATCCTTCCCCACTCTAGAAAGTCACGTAGTCTTGGATATATGGGGGCGGGCGTGGACTTCGAGAAGGAAGAAGTGTTGAGGGGTGATGAAGGTGATGACGGTGATGGCGGTAGAGTAACTTGCGGTGAGGAGGGTGTCGGCTCTTCTCGTTCATCCGCTGGATCTATTTGAGCCTCTGGGAGTTCTTCTTGTCTTCATCCCTCTGGTACTGGGGCGAGGTCACGAATGGAGACAATCCTCTCTCTGCCGTCCGATTGGCGAATGTGAGCGTATCGTCCAGGGTTTGCGTGGACGAGTTCGACTTCTTCGACTAATTCATCGTATTCACTAGTTTTGGAATGATTTCGAACTAGGACAGGACCGGGAGAAGACAGCCAAGAAGGGACTGAGTTTTGATCCAGTGATAAAATCGAGTGACCCCTGGATGACACAAATTTTCGTGGATCTCCTTCAAGCTAGGCTTTCCAAGAATCGAACCACATAGTCTGGACATTGTGTCGGCAACACCATTTTCTTTTCCAGGGCGATATGAGATGTCAAAATTAAAACAAAATAGCTCAAGGCGCCAGCGTTGGATTTTCTCATTTTTTATTTTCCCAGTCTTTTTGCTGTCAAACATAAAGGCAACAGATTTCAGATCTGTTATTAGCTGAAAAGGTCGTCCAATCAGGAAATGTCTCTCTTTTTTAAGTGCTTCGACGATGGCTTGCGCTTCCTTTTCGACTAAGGAATGACGCCGTTCGGACTTGTTGAGGATTTTCGTGAAAAATGCGACAGGACGATCAGCCTGACTAAGAGGAGCTCGTTTTGCAAATTCAGATGCATCAGTTTCAACACCTAATAAATGCATCACGAGTATAGTCATTCTTATTTTGCTTAGCTGAGACTTGTTGGAAATTACATGATTTACTTAATTCTTTAAGAGAGCTTAAATATTGGTCAACTGATTCACCCGGCTCCTGGCAGCGGGTAGCTAGGACGTGGTTACAAAAATTTCATTTTTGGGCTTAACATAAAGAGCTTGAAGCACCTTAAGAGCGTCATCATAATTGTCACATTCTACGATGTGCTTAAACACAATCGGACCAATGTGATTAATTAATAATCTTAATTTTATCTGGGTTGTGATCTCTTTACACTCTTCCAGAAAGTAGGTGAATGTCCTGAACCAATGCACCCATTGCTGTTCGGCCGTATCGTCTTCTTGGTCTATATTAACGCGGTCAGGCTTGAGATGTTTTTCCATTTCTTACGGCAATTAGTTATTCTTCAGTACAATAAATTGGTATAAACTAGACAAAAACTAAAAACCTAAATGTAGGCTTTATTATACTGAGAAATACACAAGTACAAACAACATAGCGTTTGAGAAGTTAATACAGAAAGAACAATACGTTATTTATAGGTTAAATTAAGACAACGATGCATGATCAATTAACATATGGTTTAAATAGAACATATGATTTAAATAGAACATCAAACCTGAATGTAAAATATTTTTTGTTCTTGTTAGTTAATGCTCGACCGTATCTAAATGACAATTTGAATGTTTAATATGTTATTTATTTTTATTCTTCGCCCACCCCCTCGTACCTGTAATCTGTGTGTGCAAGACCGAATCTAGGGAAGGGGAGAAAGAGAAAACGTCCTGGACGGCAGAATTTAGAGGGCGGCAAATTTCGAACAAAATTTTATTTTTATGTTAAAAGTAAAAATATTTTCCTTCCTTAATTGTTTTTATCTTTATTCAGTTAGTAACATGAGTTTATAATTTCAGATAGTGTTATTTTTTAGAAATATATTACTTACAATACTATTGTTAAATTTTATTTAGGGGAGAGAGTGAAAGAAGGCGGCAAAATAAGCTTACCCCTGAAAAAAGTCCTAATTCTGATCCTGTGTCTAATTTATATGTAGTTAAATATTTTTTTAACTTCGCCATTGCTTATGAAAGGTTATTAAAATATATTTATTGTAGCCATTTGATTTATTGTTAAAAACTATAGAACATTCTACAGTCTTGCACTTAGCTGCATTTAAGTCGAGAATTATCTTAAAAGCGATAATTTATATTTATAAATCATTCACAATAATCTTCCATTTCACGGTTTTTTAAATACTTTTGTACTTTTTTAAACAGCGGTCTGGTAACACGGACTGGTCTGATGATGGCCTTCCTAATGATTATTCTTGTTTTACGAACGAACCCGCGGCTTTTAAGTTTTATCAGGAGCTCCAAATATCTCCTTATTGCATCCATGGTTTTTGTTTCAATTTCCGCTTTTGTATCGTTATCATAATTCACTTGGGGAAGTGAAGTTTGAAGGGAAGTTTCGCATTCGCTTTCCTAAAATTCGTGAAGATGGACCCCCATTGAGTTCTTGAGGAGTGGTATTTTTTCATCACTTTCGTCTTGTGTTCATTTATTTTATTTTTTTTTTTGATGTTTGGATGATCGTTTAAAATTCAGTAAAAGCATCTACTATGAAGAATAAGATATTCTGTGCATTTAATACATATTTGATTACTTATCTATTATTAAATTGTCGGTGATGTTTTAACCGTATTGTTTGCAATGTGTAAACTTTCGCCGATCCGCTAAATATTTCTCCATAAATCTAATTACATTTTAGTAAATGGCTTTATTTTATTTATTTGTTTTTTAGTTTATCAGTGAAGTTTGAATCTGTTGTCCAGTAAAAGCGTATGGATGGCATTTATAAATTAGAGGAATGCCATTTTCGAAATTAAATAAAAGTGTAACAATCTAAAGAAAAAATACCTTTTAGTCCAGGAGAAATTTACCTTGCGAAAGGTTGGGTAAAAGATTTTTTTTTTCTTACTTGTATATATTATCGAGGTCAGCATGAGAAAACCGTGTTTTCAACAAAATTTCCTCGTACTTTCTGTGGCCTAAAAACTTCGAAATATCAGAACGACTTTTTTTGGTATATACAAAATATCTCAGCAACCGTTGTCGTTAGAAAAACGCTTGTTCATTTCATTGTTATAGATAAGAAAATTTTCCACAACTTTTGTACATAACTTTTTCGTACGTGGAATAGCAAGCATGGTAATTACTAAAATAAGGTAATTACTCAACTGGAAACCAGAAAGGGGTATCGGTAGAAAGTTTTTGGGATACTCATCACAATTTTCAACTTTATTACTACGAATTTTTTTCCGAAAGTATAAAAAAAAAAATTGTTTTGTAACAGTCATTTTATTTTTCAAGGAAAAATATATCCTTTCTCATCCATTCTATATATTCATTGGCAACGGTTTTGACGATAATTGTCCATTTTCAAGCCTTTTTATTCATATATTTGTTTATTATTCCTTTTTATTTTTATTATGGACGTGGGAAACATAATAAAGAACGAGATATTTACAAAAACCGATTTTAGTATCTTTTTTTTTTACCTTTGACATTCAATAAATTGAGACGCCGAAACGAGATTTTATGAGACTTTTTAGCTAGCATTTAGAAAGTAATAATAAAGATTCATGCAAATTTTCAGCTCAGGCTTAGCCTTTTTTCAACCTTATTTGACTGAGCTAAGTGTACCATCCGGAGCTACTCATTTTAAAATTTGATAATATTGTCTAAATTATTTCTTGATTTATTTATTAATAGCTAAACCATCGAAAGTTAATAGAAAGCTATGTTTGTCTACCTTGACATGAATGAGTAATGAACCTTAATTTTCATGCTGTGCTTTCGCATTAATTTGGATGAAGCGGTGAACGTGTTTAAGGCAATTTTTTGTTTTTTGCAATGAGTGCATGTATTTCTACGCCTTCCACCTCTTGACATCATGGATATCAGCATGTTTAAGATACAGCCTTATCAAACAGGTTGATATATATTTTACTATTATTAAGTTTTTTGCATTTTATTTCTACGGAAATTTTATTTTATTATTATCTTCTTTTTTTTTTTTAAGAATAACATCTTATTTATATTTTATGAAATAATGACAGGTCTTTTTAATATTAGATGTATATAATTTTAATTTCAATTTTCACAATTAATTTAACTGGATTATATATTGTTTAATGTATCCAATGACACCAAAGGCGGTTTTCAACAATTTCCTGAAAATAAAATGATGTTTCCGTATAGGAAATTTATGGATAATTAATAATAATGAGTTCTAGTATTTTTTAATTATTGTAGTAATGAAATTATATCTACCTAATATAATATATAGTATTTAACGTAATAATGATTAATTATTGAAGTAATTTTAATACTAATTACAAAATTATTTACTGATTTTCTGGTTTATAATCCATGATATACCTTCATATAGTCATTTCTGTACCAACTATAATGAAATTTTACGACAAGATGTAAAGAAAAAATACTTAAAATGAGTCTTGGACCTCTCTGAACAGATGTCTTTATTATTAAATTGCCCTAAAGGTTCTGGCAGTCCGGACCCATGCCGAGGGCGCTGAACTGGAGGGGCGCCCGTCACTTGTCGGGAATTATACAAAAGTACAAAGCGTTATAACATAAATATAACATTATACAAAGCGTATAACATAAATTAATTTAGCCTATTAATAAAGCAACTTAAAAGAAATACAATGCAAGTATTAAGTGATATATAACAGCTTATTATTATTCATTCATTCTAATTTTTGAGGAGGGAGCGCTTATAACATAATTGCCTGGGGTGCCAAATGTCTTAAACCGGTACTGATTAAGATCACTGGTAACTAGAAATATGGGACCAGTGATCATTTACTGTCCCAGCACTTTCAATCGCGGTAAAAATGAGAAAAACTACTTTAGCATTATTATTTTATTCTGGTTGTATGTGGGGCTCATTGACGCACGTTGATGTGCCTGGATTCTCTATTTATATTGTTTTTAAATTTTGTAGTATAAATTGTTAAAAATATTGTCGTACCTTACTGCCAAGTCAAGTTGGGAACTTTTAACTTCCATAAGAATCGAGAAAACATTGGTTATCCAACGCTTTTTTTGTTCAATTATACCTATATTAACTTGAAATTGTACTATGTAATGAAAAGTTACAATTTTAAAACTTGAGACAAGAATATTGTTGTGTCTAGAAATTTATCGATTTATTCATTTGACGTCATTGGCACGACAAAGGCGCGGAATAGGTAAATCCTTGACTCTAGTGACATGGGAGGCGAATGTGAGAACCCTCTTGCAGGTCGGGCGAATCGTAATCTTGAAGAGGTATAAGATTGATATAGTAGCAATCCAGGAAATCCGATGGAAGTGCACGCAGATACCAATTGGTAGTTGGTAAATATCAATCAATACAATAAACTATAAATAGTGGGCACAGACCAAACCAGGTAGGAATAGAATTTAAGATTAGCAACAATAAAAGGCATACCATTGAAATACAAAGCCGTTAACCAGCGTATTTGTACATTGAGGCTCAGAGGATTTTTTTTTAAATCTCCCTTATCAGTGTACATACACCGACAGAAGTGCAGATGATGAAACAAAGGACTCATTTTATGGCACGAGAAAGAGTTTATGAGACCATGCCAAGTCATAATGTAAAAATTGTCCTGGGTGACTTCAATGCCAGGAAGAATTCTTCAGATCCACGATAGGAGCTCCTCAGTAAACATGAGGAAACAAATGCAAATGGTTTTAGAATGGTGAGCTTTGCGATGGAAAAGAGCATGACGGTGAGCAGTATTTTCTTTCCTCATTAGGATATCCACAAAGGGACGTGGTTCTCTCAATAGACCCAAACGCGATCAGATCGACCATATTCTGATTCAGTTCAGACACGCAACATAGAGGATGTGCGAAGTTGCCGTGGAGCTGTATCTGGCTCCGATCACCTGGTGAGAATAAAGTGTAAGCAACGGATTGCTGTGAGAACTAGAGGAAAAATGGAGCGACTTCACCACAAGTTGCAGTAACGATATGTGACACGAGTCACTGAGTTATTCGAAAACAATTGAGGTCCACAGAATGTAAACTCGAGATGGACGAACCTAAAAAATGCACTTAATACTACTACCGTGGAAGAGCAAGAATGAACAAGAGCTTTGAGAAACTACTGGTTTGAAACTCGATAGGTGCTTGGACTCAGAGGAGTCGGAGGAGGATGATGTGCCACTACAAATAATAGAAATAGCCTTTGGTCTGAAGACTCATAAAGCCCCAGGATTATATTGATAAGACTTAGGAATCTCCATTTAAGATTTTGGACGCCTCAAACCGATTGCGTATGGATATCATGGATATCGATGAGGAATGGAAACGATGGTGGGTTACTCTCCTGATTGGGATTACTCTGAGAAAGTACTTCCCCACCATCCTGTCACGTATCGGTGCAAAGTGATTCTCCTTCACTATTGCTGGTTTCGAGAATTAGGGATGTCTTGACAGGAAATTAATTAAAGTGAATGGGTGAAACAGGATTACCAGCATTTTATAGAACTGATCTATGGGTAAAAGACATTAGTGGGCCGAATTTCCTTGGAAATCCAGGGATCTCCTCCAGACAAACGGACCTGAAGGGATCTCCTGGAGACCTGAAGGCGATGAAGGATCATTTAGGTCCTGAGTATATTTAAGAATAGAATCAGCAAAGACGAAGATCAGATGTATTGCCTCAAAAATGGTATTAGCGATAATCAAGAAAGGAGTAAGAGATAAAAAAAAAAATACAGAGTTAATCGACTGCTGGAATTAAATATACTGTGGATATTTGGATATTTTTTAAAAGGCTTAGTTAAACATATTGCTAGCAGTATTTGCGTGTGTATTCATAATTAACATTCCAATTTTATTTCTTATGGATGTCTTACTTTTCTCCATATCTATTATTTATTAGAAAATACCTGATGCTAGATAATAAATGTTGGTTCTGATTTTAATAGAATGATATTAAAATAAAATATAAATTAAGTTAAAAGCTTCTTGAATTTCATTATTATAATGAAGCGAAATTATGTCAATTGTTTATTTTTTATCTTTTAATTAAAAGGAAAAATTATTCTTGTAGTACTTTATTTATTTATTCTTTAATCAAATTCACTTCCTTCGGCTATCACATGCAATCTTGGAATTAATCTTTTGATTGAATGTCATCGACAGTGATCAATTTATTCTAGTAATTTATGAACTAGTCTCTATTGACCTACGTAAAATGTATCAGTTGATGTATTCTCTAAGCGTAATGGCGCTGTGTCGAAAGCGTTGCTGCTATTGAGGAATTTATTCATGGTTTGTCGTTCTTAAAAATGATTTTGGTTATTAAATATATCTTATACTTAATACTTTCCTAATTTATGCTTATTCCAATTAAAATTTATTTGTAATAATAATTTGAATAATTTTCTTTTTAATTAATGTTTTTAAAGTTTCAAATAAATCTTGATCCTTCTTGGGGTTTGTTTGTTTCAAATCCTCTTGAGCGAGCGGTCGACAGCTTTCCAAATCAGTAATTATTTCAACAATTACATTTAGAATGCTAAAAGCGCCGGTTGAAAAATGCGTTGGATAACAGTTCCTCAGCCATAAAGTGTCCGAGAGGAAAGGTAACACTAAGGCTGTTCTAGAATTGTCCTAAGCTTTCTGATATATTCACGATACTTGCGATCCATTTTAACATCAAAAATATAGGTACATAATTAGTATCTATGATCAATTCCAGCAAACGCTGACAGAAAAATACGTTTAAAAATTGCTTAACCAATTTGAATGTTTTTCTTTGAGTTTGACTGGAAAATTGATTTATTTTAAGAGTTTAGAGATTAGGGAAATAAACCATAACCCGAATTAAAAAAAAAGTTATTGATTTGCTCAATTTGTCATTTTAAAAGAGATTGTACTTAGGCTTCCTATAGATGGTGCATTTTTGTTCTTGAAGCTATTCGTATCTAACCTTTACATAGCCCCGAAAGTTTTTTCGAAAGCGGTCTAGTAGGTTGTGAGATCGACCATTAGAAATTTTAGGTGACAGAACGAAAACAAATTTTTAATACCTTTTTTTACTCAGAATAAACTTGTTATAAATTAAGTGTGATGTCATTTTTTTTTATTTTATTGTTATTACTTCCTTAACCCTTAATTCAGAGTCGGGTGTCGGTTGAAAATTGATCCGACTAAAAAATGATATAGAAGATCCGCCCTCTCTCTCATCCGCCCTGTCCGTGAATGCTCCGTATAATTGAAAGAAGAATATTGAGAAGGATTAACGCCCTCTGTTTCCATGAGGTGGATACTTGGCGAAGCCGCACCAACAAGGAGTATTGTGAGCGATACCAAAGGATGGATGTGGTGAAGTTTGTCAACCTTGGGAGATTTCGTTGGGTCGGTCATATAGGAAGGATGAACGGCAATGAGATCCCCAAATAAATCATGAGGTCCTATGTCGGATACGCAGAGTGGAAAGGCCACAAGTATGATAGAGCCTACTGGTGGAAGCTACTGAATGAGACATATATTCAGCTTTAGATTTTTGCGTCAAAGAAGAGGAAATTTTGTATAATTAATTAATTAAGAGATGTAATTTTTTTTTTATATTCTAATTACTTCCTTAGCATTAAGTCAGTTGGACAATAGTCGGTTTGAAAAATTGATATTTTTTAATCATGATTAGAAGTTTATTTATTTAATATGACTAAAATTGTATCCGATTAAATAAACGACTAAAAAATCCAAAAAAATGTTTAATAATCGATTTTAAATTAAAATTTCATTCGGATAAAAAATTACTTGGATAAAAATTTATTCGACTAAATATTTAATCGAATAAAAATCGATTTAATTTAGATTATACTCAGTTCTGATTGAAAAATAAAATACAATATTTTCCTTTAAGTAAAGCGTGACTCTGAAGAAATAGGAATTATGATTTTTCCTATTGTCCTAATATTTTTGGTTTTAAGGTTCATTATTGGATTATCGAAGAAGATGAATTATTGATGAAAATACTATCAATTTTAAGATCGCTTGCTAACGTATCGAATTCTTTTCACATTTCGGATATCTCTGATAATGGCTCAGTATTGGGTTATTGGAGATGCTAATTATGAAAATATTATCGATTCTAAAATTGCGTATATATATTTTTTTAACTTTACTGATTTCTTCGAAGTTTCATCCTTATTAATTTATAAATTATAAAATCTTATATAGAAAGTTCATTTCCACCATTTTATTTCTGTCTGTATATGAACTGAGCAATATCAATTGTAAATCTAAAAGCAATCGAAAATTCTATATTCAAATTCGCAATTTGAGTCCTTAATAGCCTGATAAATGATTTCTGTACCGAATGATTCTGCAAAAGTAATAATTAATCGAATTACACATTTTGAAGGAAGTCATCAGTCATCATTGTAAACTAACAAATATTTTTTATTGCGGTAAATATTTAAACTAAAAAGCAGGCATTTATTCTCAAACAAATTTATGTTACTTTCCATTCAAAAACAAAAATTTTTTTATTGTGGCGCTCTTCTTCCAAGTGAACGATATACTAACAATAAGGAATTCTTTTGCCTAAATCAGCGATTCCCAACCTGTAGAAGTCTACCGGTTGGTAACCATTCATCTAAATGTGTTTACTACTTCATTAACTATTACATGAGCTCAAATCCAGTGACAATGAAAAACTTTTCTTTCTTTTTTCGCATTTCCAATTGTTATTGCACTGATTGTCAATTTTTACATTAGAGAGGCGTAGAAATAAAAAAATTAAATTGAAAAAATAGAAAAGAAAATAAGTTTATAATGATGCAGTTTACAGTTGTCAGAGGACATTTATGTGGAACTGCAATATCGAGTTCATTTCTAATTATACCCGTTCATAAATAAAGTTTTAATTTAAATAGCGTTGAAGTTCTAGGAAGAAATACTACTCTGCCAAAATATTTTCTCATTTTTTCTAAAATCGTTCTGGTTTGATATGATTGGTTTTGCTTTTTGTTATTCCTTTTTGAAATTTTCATCTTAAATACTCAAATATTGAAAAGTCAAAATGTCTTTTCTTTCAAACATTTTCTGTCGTGATTTCATTATAAATACGTATAGAATATTTATTGCTGAAATAATCGTACGCATAACAGCCATTACTTCTCCATAGTAATATTCCTATTCAAAATCAGAGATACACCTTCAATTCTTCTATTTTCTATTTTTAGTTGTTAGTGCCTATTTAGACCTGTGCAATTTCTAATTACTAACGACTTTTATTGACCTAATATTTTATTGAAGGAAGTAACTACAGGTAGACTTTCGCTGGTACTGTTGCGGCTAGCAGCGATGCTGGCAGTTGATTACTTCTTTAAGGGAATAGAACGAGACAGCTCGACAGTCCAGGTATAACGTCATATCCATATTGCTTCGTCCTACCGTCCGGGGAATCAGAAAATCGGCAGTACGACAGCTCTAGATTGTTATCATGTCCAAGTTTTGATGATAATGCTAACATTCTGATGGTTCCTGTGTTACCTTTATTTATTTTTTCACTATGGGGGACAAAATTTGATGAAATATTGGTAAAATTTTAAACAAAACTGTAGCCAATCAATTTTATAAGATGGAAGTAGCAACTGTAATAGTTGCATTTTAGATCTTATACTAAATAAGAAATTTCTCTTTAAAAAGAGATTCAAACATAAATCCAATTTACATTAAATAATGACAGAAATTTTCATCTTAAATACTCAAATATTGAAAAGTCAAAATGTCTTTTCTTTCAAACATTTTCTGTCGTGATTTCATTATAAATACGTATAGAATATTTATTGCTGAAATAATCGTATGCATAACAGCCATTACTTCTCCATAGTAATATTCCTATTCAAAATCAGAGATACACCTTCAATTCTTCTATTTTCTATCCACAGTACAACAAGAAACCACCCTTTAAGTTAGGCATTAGTATGCAGTTTATTGGTACGTAATGGTTAAAATTGTATCGAGACATAACCTAGTCTAATGATGATCTAGGCAGAATGGAGTGTGCTGATTAAATATGATCATTATTCCGCCACCGAGTTTATTTCTGCCATAGCGACATAAATGAAAACTACTAAATTTAAGCCTAACATTTTTTTTTTACCAATATTTTAAACTTGGATTTTAGTATGAGGGAAGTTGCCCGCTACAGTGAGCAGTTGTATTTTTTCAAACATTGGTTGAGATAAAAATATTTAATTTTGTAATTTCACTAGAACTTTGTAATGGTTGAACACTTATCTTCGCGATTTCCTTTAACGAAATCTAAGATTTTATTATTATTGCTATTATCCTAAAAGTACATACCGAAAAGGTCTTTATGCCGAGTATATATCTATGTACAGTGGCGTATGCAGGGGGGAAGAGGAATTGGCGGATATATTCTCCACTCTCCCCGATACGTGCGGAAAAAAATAAAGTTTGTATTTTAAGTAATATTTTTGGTAATTTGTAATAATCATTTTTTATCCAATTTTCATGCTTATCCTTAAAACTTACTTCCCATTTGGCGGTTACATGCTTTCTTCTAGTTTAATCCCCACCCGAAAAAAATGTAAAACGCCCTAAAAAAAAATAACTCTTGCGTATGTCCCTCTCTCTGTATATACGTATATTTATGTTTTCAAATATATATGCGATCGTATTTGATTTTTATTTATGCTGCTGACTTTATAGAAACGTGGAAGAGTTCGGATACATTTTATTAACAAATCGGTTCCATATTAGTGGAGTTGCATTTTTATTTCTTGAGTTATTGTAGCTAATAACTTTGATGAGCCCAATTCGTAATCCAGATATAGTATGATGTAGATGGCTGTATTTGTTGCGGATATCTGATATGTATCAGGAGAATTAGATATGCTTTTTATCAGTCGGAACCCTCCATGTTCTTCTATCGATCTAATCCGATTTGGATGTATGCATTCGAATTGGATTTGATGAAATCTGGTCAGATGTTGAATGAGATACTTACAGGTTATGAAAAAAACAGTTCATAACTGTCATGGTAGTAAATGTTTCTCCATCATTAATTAGCACTATAACTCAGTGGTTCATTCAGGAGGTGGCGTCTGTGTCCAGTGATTTGATAGATCCGATCTTTGATGATATAGTTAAATATTAATGGTTTCTGTTAAAATTTGAATTTTATTTAAATTTATATCCTGGCTGTATAAAGCCATGTATATCTCTCCTCACGAACTATGCTAGAACTCGTGATAGAGTCGTATGCTTTTTTAATGATCCGTTAAGCTCAGAAAGATGGGTACTTATTATATTGATTTTTCCAACATTATGTCTTCTGGATAAATAAACGATGATCCGACATCGTTTATTTTTTATCGTTTATTATCTTTATGATTTTTTTTTTTTTATAAATATTAAATTGTTCTAATTAAATTTCAGGAAGCGAAGTTGCTAATAATTAAGCAAAGCATCATTGTAAGATTTTGACGTTTCTGGCTATTCGCTTTTTTAAGGTTTGTGCGGGTTTCAGAAACTATTTTTTATTTACTATTTTATATTATAGTATATATTCCTGTCGATTCCAAATGGGAACCGATCTATCGATGTTTTGTACTTATCTAATTTAGTTAACAGGCTAGATATCAAAAATATCGTATGTACCAGTATTGATTATACTATGGTATACTTGATATAGTTACGATTCTTACCACTGGATAACATTTCCAAAAGTGTCATGTTTTACCAATGGCATACAGATTAATCTATGAAATCAAGTCCCAGATCATTAAAATGACCATGATATTTCCCAAATAAGAGATAAAATAAGAGTTTTACTTGTGAGGCTAAACACAAGTAAAACTATTTTATCTACGAGAAATTCAATATGACTAAATATGTTGCATAAAGAATACTGACATCGCATTAGGGATACTATAATAAATTTATCGGTTGCCAACACAAAATTATATAGAAAGAACGCTTACGAATATTATGGACTGAGACTTGTCTAATTTCTATTGGTCTTCTACTACGTTCTCTCAAGCTGAGTTTTCTTTTTGCTATGACCTTCCCAGTCATCATAAAATAAAAATTCCACGTTTTACGTTGACAATATTTATTTATACAATTAATAGACTTAACTTTTATTTGATTATTACTTTTAATAAAAATATATTCGTCTTCCACATCAGTATTCTCAATACATATCTACCATATCTTAACATTACAACCAGTTATACAAGTTATACTTATTTTACGCGTAATTTAAAACAGAACATTATAACTAACAGAGATTTTTAATCATTAATAATACCGCATAAATATATGTACAAACATACTTGTTGCCTATTGCGTGTGAAAATTATGAAATCAAGTTAACTTCTCCTATCTAGCGAAAATAACTACAAAAAACTAATATAAGTGATTTTCTCGAGAAAAAAACTTTTAACAACTTTAAGAAATGAAGAAAAACAAAATTATTCTGTTATGAAATAGTCATAATATTGATGGTATTGTCCCACCTCAGCGGATAAACCATTGTGGCTATAGATGGCTAAATATAACTAAGTATATAAATAGAAGGGGTGTGAACTCTGAATAGATCTTGCTCATATCCAGTTCTGAATTCGATGAGAAGTCTGTCATTGTGGATGTCGTAGTGAATTGTACATTTTTCATTCAGCATCTTGTTGCTTATAAGATGATAAAAGCATATAATTGCATATTTTGATGAACTCAATTAGGCCAAAAAATATTTAGAAATAAAAAATTAAAATTAAGATGAAACACCAGATTACAATCGTAGGTTTGTTTTCAATGATCAAAAACAATAAATCAACAAAATAACGTAATTGGCATAATTGACTTTTTCGATGGATGTCATTCCACTCTCAGTTTCAATTTCAGTTTGTTGCATACGTTCTTTACAAGCAGTAATATTAGCTTTTTGCTTTTTAATTTTGTCGATTAGTTATTTTTAAATACAATTATTGTTCTTCTTTTTTGTTAATGATTTTAAGTTTGTATTATTTTGATATTTTTAGTTTTTTAAAAGTGCGCCATATTACGTTTTTAGCCATTAATGCATGCATGTCCCTCCTACAATATCTTTTTTAGTACTGAACTTTTTGTAGGCACATTTGAATATTTTAGCGGCCTTGTTGCATATTTGGAGATTTTGGCTACATATTTTAAGATTTTTTTCTGCACATTTTACGGTTTTTTTTTTTTTGCATGTTATATGGTATTTTACTGCATAATAATCGGGGCTCTGCTTATAAGATAACTGTAAATACTACAGATGACAAATACTAGAGAAGATATTAGCTAGGAACTGAAATGATATTTTCGTTTTTTTCATTCATCGCCGCTGATATTGTTGAAGGTTCTTCACCCTTTGATTTCCTTTCGCTCCATGAGAGTACGCAGGTGGGGCAGAGGGAGCCTTGGTACTTCTAAAAATCAAAAAAAAAAAAACCTGTACCACTACAACCCGTGAAGGGTCTTGGGCTCAGTACTTGGGTAAGGACCGTACTGTTTCAAAGCCAACGGTTGTGTAAGGAGGTGATTTGGCCGAGATCACGCTCAACCGCCATGTTTTTCCCCCAATTAAGGGTACCCACTTTATAGAGGCTGGGTGAGCCCCAGGAGGGTCCCACGATCCCACAGGGTCGATCCGCGACCGAATACAGAATAAATAATTATTTGCCTCAGCCGGTCTCGAACCTGGGACCTTGAGATTAGTAGCGCAGTGCCTAACCCACTGAGCTACCCCGCTCCCTCTAAAAATCAAAAGGAAAAGAAAAATTATTTAATTATGAGAGAGAGGAAAAAAGAAATTTGGAGAGAAAAAGGTTTGGAGAGACTATTTCTACGGTATTTGCACGGTTCCCTTTTTCATTGCTATTTTATTGATACTGGAATAGGTATCCACTTACTTAAGTCCGAAGGTTTGTTCTCTGGAGTAGATTGACCATAAGATTTTTTTTTTGTGATGATTGCATTGAACAAGAATTTAAAAATAACTGTAATGTATTTTGTTTAGAAAGAAAAAATATTTTTAATAATTTCCTTATAAAAAGTAAGTCTCTATTAACAATATTCTGTACTAGTTGTTACTTATTGTAATTGATTTTATCTTTAAGTTACTTTACTTTATTACTTGTAAAACAAGGATATGGTTTATTTTAAATAAAAAAAAAATTAAGTCCTTGCTATTTTAGGTCCTAACGTTATTTATAGAATAGAAAAAACAAAACAAAGCTGTTTCGATGGAATGCTATTCAGTTATACTTTAATCATCTTTATATATTTCAGGTAAAATTCTTTATATTATTTTGCGGCAATGAATTCTCAATTGATTTGTTTGTAATGCTATTTAAAAAGTAGGTAAGGGATCTAAAGCTGAAGGTACGTTGGTAAGGATGAGTCAGCTAATTCGATGGATGTGTAATTTGCCAATGGCGTGGGAAAAAGAAATTTCCCGTGATGGTGGTTAGTGGGAGTGATATTTGATGGCGGTGATACAAGTTAATTCCATTAACCGTTGATCTAAAGCCCAAGAACTGAACATCTGATTCTGCTCCGGTCTGTAAACCATGGATCTAGGCTGTGGAAATATTTTGACTTCAGTCATTGCATTTCAAAACTGAGTTTGCTTTACTTTATGATCCTCGAATTTAATGTAAATAGAATTATTTTTAATGCAGCCACTCCCAATTAGCCTTTATATACAATATATACAACTTAATATAGTTGCTAAAATAAATTACTAGATACAAATGTTATCATCTCCTTGGCCCTCTAAATTATTCTGCATTATCTCACAATTCATACAGAGTTCCTCATCATTATGGTCATGTTCTGTTTGTTGGTCCAAATCGTCCCTGCCATGTCAAACTGTCGAATGTGAAAAACCGCGATTTTCATATTGGTCGCTTTGAGACGCTCTGTACTTGTTGAGGCACGAATTGTGATAAAGTCTTGAATTCCTAATCCTCAAGTGTTGTTTCCTTCTGTCTTCTGGTAGTTAGACATTCTAGACATTGATACAAAGCATGCCTCGCCTAGAGCGTTTTCAAAGTGATTGATACCGGAGTATATATTATATCATATTGATTAATTATATTATATTGATTATATTTTCGCATTTTCTCACATTCGATAGCTTGACATGGCATGGTTATGTTGACAGTATTGAAATAGACCACTTGCACTTTGTGAATATTCAAGATCATGTTTTTTATGTAATATTTTAAGCCTTTAGTATATCTTGTAGTCATCCACTAGTCTTTCCGATTTAGAGTCTCAGAACTAGCGTCCATTAGCTCTGTACGATGTGCGATAACTTCGCTCGAAAAGGTCTGATTGATGTGAACATGAAGAAGTGAATAAGAGCGTGTCCACTAGTAAGGTGCTCACGATATCGTGCGAACTCGTATTGGATCTACATCTGTTCTGTTTTTTGTTCGACAAGGCGTTCATTTTTTATAGTTTTGTCAAATCTTCCTCCTTCCAGAATCACTTCTAATAACGAATACATTCTCCGTCCATTTTAAACTTTAGTTTATGCACTTCATTGATCACTATTACTTTTTGTTCTCAAATCACGTTCGGAAAGACATTATCTCCTAAAATTATAATATCTAATTTTTTATTTATTTTTTATTTTGTTGTACAACTCTTAAAGTATCAAAAAAATTTCTCTTCTGTCACAATAACATATAAATAATGAAGCAAAATAAACTAATTCTCTTCATAAGGTTATTATACTGAATAAGAATATACTCGAACCAACAAATTAAACATATTTATGTTATTGCTGGTGGAAACATTTAGGGTTCTTGATAAGGTAAAGAATCTTGAGCGTGGCATGGCTTGTTCCACGTGGGCTGATCTATCTGGGGAACAAGGCTGTGGAATGTTGTTGCAGATATTGATCTTCATGAATGTCAATGACATTGTCATCCATCCTTCCGTTGAGTCATTACGTCTTTATTTATTTACTGTCGGTTACCACCATCGTTAGCGTTGTACTGGTTTTAGTAGTTTTAAGTTTTACAAAATATTGACGCAATGGATTTACTATACTATATTACATTAGACAATAATGTTAAACATTCGAATGTGAAAAATTTGCTTTTTTGTTTTTGTTATTTTTCGATATTATTTCGGTTGATACAGCCTGTGGTAAATTTACGAATCTGTTGCGCCGAAAGTGCCAAAATCGCAGTTGCATTTTTCTGAGAAACGTCTGAATGTTTGAAGCTTCCTTTTTAAGTAAAGTAACGAATTTACACATGAAACTATGAGATAAAAGAAAAACAGAACCAACAAAAAAATTTTAATAATTGAAATCGGCCCTTACATACAGAAGAATGTAACCGTTTTTTAAAATCTGAAATGTAGTGATTTTCGCGTTCGCAAGTTTTTTAATTTTAAGATTGGTTTCCTTTTTATTAAAATAGGAAGGTTATCAGTTTGAGTTTATGTTCTATATATGTTCACTCATAATTTCGCCATCCTTAACCGATTTTTATTATTCTTTTTTTTTAGCCAAAAAGGTAAACTCCCACGATGTTTCCATATTTATTTTTTGATGCAGTTTCACTCATAACTTCATCATTCTTTGTCCAATTTTTATAATTCTTTCTTTTATCAAAAGGGTATACTTGGGTGGTAGTTCTATATTAATTTGACCACGATCTGATGAAAATTTATATACCTTTATGGCAAGAATAACTATTATGCCTGTAGTAATTGTGTTACACATTGTGTGTGCGTAGAAATATATGTTTAGTACGCCCGTCCTTTTCGTATTAAAGTTAACCAACAAAAAATGTGAAATAAAATTTAAAAAAAAAGAAAAAAATGTCAAATGGTACACTAGAACCACTATAAAGAAACAAATCAAAATTTAAAAAAAATCCACATCAAAACGGCGCGAAAGAAGCACTAAACGGTAATAAATAAAAAGATTTAAAAAAATAATTACCTGAAAATAGTACACATGAAACACTAACAAGAAGAAAATAATTTTTCTTTAAAAAGTATATTATTAAGTAGCATTAGTAACTATTCCAAGTCAAACTAAACATAACAATAATTTATTATTTTTTTATGTCCCTGCCAAGCCGCGTCACAGCTCTTTCATTTCAAACTATTAAGATGATATAAAAGTTCTTCCCTATAACGTTCTCAAGTTGATTCGAAAACACTCAAAAGTGTTTGTATTTATCTATGTTACACCAGGTTTAACTTCACATCATTTTATGAATGATATGATTTATCGTTGCTTTCAACTTCAATACTTAAAAAAAAATATCGTTTTCAAATCAACGTGCTATTATGGAGACGAAATAATTAAATAAATAATACTTTTAAATAAATTAAATAAATAATAAAATGTAAAAAAATAAATAATTAAATAATACATATAAATATTTATTTAATCATTTCATCTCCATAATATTATTAGCATCAGTATTTTTTAAAAACGATTTAGTCAAAAATGTATGAAACAAATATAAATTTTGTGCTAAAGAGTATTCTACAAAGAATATTGTCATTAGTCACTTTTTAATGCGTCAAATCTTATCTCACTTGGAACATTTAAGGGATGAACTTATAACAACTTATCAGTTGGACCGAAAGAGTTGTGGTGCGGCTTGGCACCCACCGACATCAATAAGTAATAAATTATTATCAGAAAGATAAATTATTTCTTTCTTTTTAGTGTTTCTTGTGTACCGTTTTGAAGTATGTTTTCTTTTCCTAAAAAGTTTTTTACGCACTGTAATTTTTTAGTATATTATAAAGCTGCTTTGGTTTACAATTTTCAAAATTAATTTTCGTCCGGTTTGTGTATCATTTATAGAGGTATTATTAAATTATTTGTTTCCCTAAAAGTATGCTGTAAATGAAAGTACCCGTAGTATGAGGTTATCGATCTACGGAACCAATCTCGACTCCTTTGAGTTGTTGACATTAGTTATAACTTCCTCTCATATCATAGTGCCTGTCAGTCTATGCGTGTCTCTCCTAATCGACTTTTATTTCCTAAATTTTTTGTCCATGGAGAGATTTTCATGATTCGTTTCTCATGAAAATTCGTTACATTATTTTTGAAAAAAAAAATATTTGTTTTCATTGAATTTTATTATTTCAAAAGATAAGGTAGAAAATAACCTTCGTTACCATATTTTTTAATATGAAATATTGAAAATTTCTGTCTACTTGCGAATTAGTCCATTTATTTTCCGTTTTTATTTTGTTAAGATGAAATTTCGTCATTGGGTTTCCTAACCAAAGTATAAAGGTTAAATTGCGCATTTGCTAGCCACTTGGTCTGACCCGACTTACTTTTGCGTTCTTATCATCACATACAAATATAACTAATGATATATATAATCCTTTAGACCAGTTAATGATTCACTGAATTGGTTGGTAACCTTCAGGATAAACCGTCTTTCCTACCTTGGAGTACATAAAGACATTAAACTAAAACGTCGACATACACTAAATTAATAATTAGGTGGTTTGTACCAGTTAGCATTGTATGCGATTTATTCCAAAACTATAAGAGCTTTTAAGTTTTGCATGAAATATAAAAAAAAAGAAAAGGAAAACAAATATTAATTTCATCATATTTATTAATTAATCTAATATTTCTGATTGATTATTTTCTTGAACTTTAAATATTTATATGACTCTATAGAGATAATTTATTTAACCAACTTAAACGTTTATTGAAATAATTAATGGCCAATTTTAGGTCTGCATATTCCTCTTTTTGTCTATATTCCTAATAACTGTTATTCCAATAATAAAATAATATAAAGAAAACTAAATACTATCTAAAATAGTCATTACCATAAATCAACGTAAATCAAAAATCATTTATTTACGATACATTATTACATCCAGTCCAAAAACACAAAAATTGCTACTTCGTGGGTGGACAAAACCATGAGATTATATAAAACTTTTTTTTAAAATGCCTAAAGCAAAGTACAAGAGTACAATCTAATTGCGTAAAGTTTTAATGAAATTAATTTTTTAGCTTTCTAGTCAAAAAATGTGAAATACAATTTTTAAAAAAAGAAAAAAATATCAAATGGTACACGAATACCACAATAAAGAAACAAATCAAAATTAAAAAAAAATCCACATCAAAAGGGCGCGAAAGAACCACTAAACAGTGATAAATAAAAAGGTTTAAAAAAAAACAACCTCAAATCAGTACACAAGAAACACTAACAAGAAGAAAATAATTTTTCTTTAAAAAGTATATTATTAAGTAGCATTAGTAACTATTCCAAATCAAACTAAACATTACAATAATTTATTATTTTTTTATGTCCCTGCCAAGCCGTGTCACAGCTCTTTCATTTCAAACTATTAAGATGATATAAGTTCTTCCCTCTAACGTTCTCAAGTTGGTTCGAAAACATTCAAAAATGTTTGTATTTATCTATGTTACACCAGGTTTAACTTCACATTTTATACTATAACATTTTATACATAATATAAATATTTTATACTATAACAACAACAATAATAAATATAGTTTAATAAGTTCCGGCTTAGATGAGAGTAAATTTCAGAGAGCCAATCACGGTGAAAAAATTGTAGTGGAATATCACCCTTGGAAAATAACTTGGGAAACCTCAGTCCATAAGCATACTCGTTTTCACTGAACAAGTTCTAAAAATAGCTGCTGATCCTACGCTATATTTTTCATAAGGTGTTAGTTGTGAAACAGCCTGCAATCAATTTATCTTGTAGTTTGGTTAATTGTCTCTCAATAAGTAACTGTTCTTTTTAGGTATAAATTCTGACCATCAAGCGGTTTTCAATACTATATTATGGCTTTTACTTCATGTTTGTATATTTCGCTAAACATATTAAAATCATTTAAAATTAAATGTTATTCTACTCTAAAACATGGTGGTAACGTATAATTAGATTGTATTATAACTAAATCTCTTTTTTTAATATTATCTATTGGATTAATCTGTATGCGGTGTGAATTAGCAGCTTAACGCAGTTGAGCAGCCACTCTCAAAGCGTAGTTATCTTTAATCAAAATTCTTGCAGGCATTTATGAGGAACTAACTGTACGATTGGACATTACGTTTCTATAGTGTAACACTATTTATAGAATCAATGACTCAACTTCGGACTGATAAGACAAAATTGCTGCTACACAGTCGACCGAGCCATAGTATTTATCGACACATCATCTTAATTAACCACAAATTATTATTATTATTTTTTTTTGTTGCTGAATTTTATGAATATTCTAATCACTCGGTAATATAAGTTCTCACACTCTTTTGTTTAGTAGAAAAACCAAAACGTTGTGGAACATGTTATTTAAAGATGAAATTTACTAAAACAATTTAGTAACATGACAAAATTGTAGATAGGGAAGGGCGGGGATACATTAGACATTTTTAAAACAAAGCTCATTAACCACCTTTGATTTATACATTGAAAAATCAAGAAGGATTATTTTATTAGCTAAAATACTTACCTTGGCCACGGGCATGCAAATGAATATTCTTCATTGATGTGCTAAATTTGTAATAATGTGTGGCGTTATATTGGACTTCAGATGGAGTTACTTTGGACAGATCAATTATTTATAAGAATATAAAAAATAAAGAAAAATGAATCACATTTGATTTGTTAAAAGAACAAAAAAAAAAAATATTTTTATCTTATGATTTTTACTGTGGACTGTGGAATGTATCACAAATGTCTTGTGTGGAAAATCACTATAAACAAATTATTTTCCCCAATAATAGCAAGGGATAACCCCCAATCATCTTTTCAAACAAATTATAACAGGACCTTCAAGCAAAAGCCAAATTAAAAAATTAATTATTCAAATGACTGTCAATCATTGACATAACACGGCATAGTTATGTAAAACAAATTCTTGCACATTAAATGTAACAATGTCTCGTAACAGTGCATAGTATTAAAAAGAAATGTTATAAAAATATAAAACTCTATTTATACATTCCGTTTGAACCACAGACGACATGCACTCAGTGAGTCCATTTCAGTTTGGTAAACACTGACAGAAAAGTTCAAGTTTCTATATGTAATAATGTGGGAAATACGAAAGTGTCCAATGTTGCCCAACGTCCAATGTATTACCGTTCCCTCCTACTAACTTAATCCAAGTGAAGAGGCTGGACAAATGGTTCTCTATGCTCCATGGTCTATAATCCTCTCTTAATCTGGGGCAAACTCAATTCAATCTAAACTTTGAAAGCCTTGATGTTCATCTTTCGCCATGATTCCATCTTTCGCCCCCTACGTCACCGACCTTCAACTGCTCGGGTGGATTAGATAAGCTTATCAATTAAAGTTGCTGCAATCTTTTGTTTTATTACTTTAGTTGCCCTCTGTCGTTTTAATATATATTCCTTCATTTTCGGCGTTTAAACTATTCGATTTAAAGTCGTGTACACTCTCTGATGCTTGATTGTTGATAATCTGGTTCATATTTGATTGAGTGTTTCATACTCTAGACCCACAGCGGATCTAATGGAGCCAATGCTGGACAAGTCTCGCGTTATTCATTCCTTGTTTCTATTAATCTATGTAATTTTGAAATGTCCTATTTCTGTATCTAGTAATACCAAATGGGTGCTCACTTCAAAACATGAAGAGAGAATTATTTAAATTTTTGGAAATTGATACTGCATAGTATTCTTATCAGAGTTGAAATCTTTACAAAACTTGAACTCCTTTTGTTCATTGAATGAAAAACAAAAGCCATATCCAACAAAAACCTTTTTTTGGCCCAATGTGCCCTTGGTAGTTTCTTGGTTCAAAAAATATGGATAATACTGGTTAGTCATAATTCTATTCCTAACAAGCGCACCGTTAATTCATACTTTAAGTTATTCTCTAAAGACTTTAAATAAGTTGCTTGATACTTAATTCATTCCAAAATTCAAATCGATAATTAGAAGAAACCTCTATCCTAACGGTTTCCAATCTCTTGCAATTATAACTAATTACTAAAGTGAAGCCGGTGTATTTAATTAATTACTGTAGTGAATTAATTAAATGTTCGAATGAAGTCGGAGTAAGTAAAAACACCTTCAGCTAACTATTTATTGTGAAAATGTGTAATTAGCTAAGAAAATTTATTTTAAAATTATACAAGATATGAACCATGACACAGTTTTCTTTTTTAATAAAAAAAATATTTCTAGTGATTGATTACAACTTAAGTTAAAATTTGATTCAATTTAATCTTTGTTTATCATTTCATATATTGAATATGCAAAATAAAGTAAAATTACGGTGTTTTGTTTGTAGACTGTTTATTTCCTTGAATACCATGTATATTGTTATGTAGGTATGTCATAATTGTATATGATTTATTTTCTTTTTTCCTTATGTTCTTAGTATTTATTTTTGTTACTTATAAAAATTTTATTTTACTTTAATTTTTATGTGTTTTATATTTTTTTCTTAATATCTGTGCATGAGCTTGTATCTTGTCCGTGTAAATCTAAAAAGGCTACGAATTGGGTCGAAATTTCAACGATTTGAAATTTTGTTTTTCTTCATGTAGACTAGGGCTGGGATATAGAAACGCGATTTTTCGTTATATCGATATATCCGATTTGAAAAACCTATATTTTCTGTCGAAATCTTAACATCCGATATATTGATGATATCGATATTTTACAACGATATAACGATCATACCGACATTTTAAACTATATTACAGTAGAATCTCGATAATTCATATCCCGGTAATCCGTATATCCCGATAATACGTAAGGTCCCTTGAAATTTTCTCTTTAATCCGTATCCCCTCGATAATTCGTATTTATTTTCGCCTCCAAAGTATCGTAAACGTCTTATAATTCGAATTTCCAAATAAAAAATCTGGTTAACTGTTAATTTTTTTTAGAGGAGAGGAGAGTGAGTGAGAGGGGATTCGTTAACATGAATTTCAGTCGGTTTACCTTTTTTTCTTTT
Source organism: Rhaphigaster nebulosa (assembly GCA_948150685.1). Classification (NCBI taxonomy): domain Eukaryota; kingdom Metazoa; phylum Arthropoda; class Insecta; order Hemiptera; family Pentatomidae; genus Rhaphigaster; species Rhaphigaster nebulosa. The sequence continues at coordinate 73,889,158 of OX411306.1, read as the reverse complement.
CATCTCCCATTAATAAAAATTTATATAATTATATATAATTCTGTATTATATATAACTATATATAATATTATATATAATTTAATATAAATATAAATAAATATAAACTATATATAAATTATATATAACTATATATAATTATATATAATCCATTAATTATATAAGTATAATCCTGTGACCAAGTTGTTACCCGCCAACATGAATTGATCAGAAATATTAAGTTTACTTGTGACTGGCAAGTGGTGAAACGAACGTGTTTAAAAAAAAAAGAAGTCACCGGCAGCCTATCGTGCAAGCACAAAAGCATGGACCACAAGCGAAATATCCAACGAATGGGTATAATCATAATAGTGAATATCTTCAACTGTTTATTGATAATTGTACGGCCCACAACAGTACCCCATCACTCAGCGATGTTAATGGTCTATTTTTGCCACCCAACATAACCTCTGAACAGCAGTCTCCAGGCGACCATAATTAAACGATTTAAGAAATTTAACGCAAGGAAGTAGTGATGTAACACTTTAGCACGAGTGATAGTACCGAGGATGGGAAACCCCTATCTCAAAGTGAAGAAACTACCATAACTTTCCGAAATTTCGCCTATTTTAACAAAGGTTTAGCGGTAGCTAAAATCCTACCAGACGAGAAAATTTTGATTCCGTTTGAAAAGGAGATGAAGAAGAAATTGATGTGGCGACGATTAGTTCTACATTGACGAAATAATACATCTACAGCGTGTGTCTTAATTTTAATTAAAAATTTCAAATATTCGGTAAAATTCCAGAATCGTAACCCCAGCATAGCGGAGGTCTAGATTTTTGAGACCTGACTATCCTTCGAGCTGTGCATTCCCACTACAAATACTCAAATAAATATTTACTCAATAAATCGACTTCCGCGATTTGTGTTATAGATTTTTTTGTCTATATTTATTGTGGGTTATTTTTTTTTTTAATTCTGTTAGTATTTGTGATTAGATTTTCATTGGGAGTGGGAGGGAAGTTGTTTATCTCTTAAGCGATCGCAGCGAGCGGAAGTCGACAGGTGTAATCTAATTAAAGTAGTCATAATTTAAATTTCAGTATGGAGCCGACCTCAACTGATAAGGATCCGTTTGTTTGGTTGGATTTGTTGTAGTCTTGCGCAGTCAGGTCTTAAAAATCTAGACGTACGTCATGTTGGGGTCATGATTCTAAAATTTTACCAGTAAATATCAGAATAAGTAATATTTAATTACTAAACAATAATTAGTAGATAATATTTTTGTATAAATAATGTTAATTAATCCTATGTAAAGACAAACAGTTAATAATATAAATAGTGATTGTTTTGAGATGACCAAATGAATTTCGAATACAAGCTTTTAAATGAATGCTTTGAGAATGCACAGTGTAGTCGGAAAGGTTATAAGATAAATACATTTTTTAGAAGTTTGGAGGTTTTATTATTAAAAAACTTGTAGAAGAATGTAATATATGCCATATGGCTGAAAGACTACAAAATAAAAATATGTTATAACTTTTTTTTGCCAAGGAATAATTCTATTGCATCTTTTTAATTTATAACGATTCATGGCTTCTAAAAATATTGTTTTATAATAATAATTATATTACTTCATAACATTATACTCATTTTATTCACTTGTCTTTGCTTTTTCATCCATTTTCTTTCAATAGATCGATAATTTTCTAGCGATTATCGACAGATATCGATATATGATTTTGCTATGTTGCAAATTATCGAATATCGATATTTTCTTTTCGATGCTCCAACCGTAATGCAGACTATTACAGTAAATTATTTTATTGCTGTGGACACTTATTATTATTAGTTTGAGTGATCCAGTTTTGTGAAGTAATCATAAATATTAGGATATAAATTTGAATCGATTACCGGACTAGAGTTGCCTGCCTAGATGGCAATTAGAAGAACGGATATAGGTGGCAGCGGAGATGATGGACGGTACTCCTGTCAGCAACTCGTCCATTTCTTGGCCTGACTGATGGAGCCTACTTCATCCTTTCCCTTCCAATACCGCTTATTGCTCTTATCTTTCTTCCGGCTCTCCTTCCCTTTTTTAATTGGTTTTCTAACCACAGAAAATCGATCAGAAAAGTCGAAGAATTTCCGAGAATACCTGATTTAATGATTGTCTGTGGTTTTCTGTTTCTTTGCTATATCAAACGCATAATTTCAACATACATTTTTTTAATAATTAAAAGGAGCCTCAGAAACTCTAAATTGAAAATCTTGAACATTTTCAGACTAATTTAAATTGTTATTATTTCATTTGTTTATTTATTATTAATGATTTGGATCCTTTTTGCCGTATTCATGGTATTTTTCTAGTTTTCTTGATTGGCTCTTTAAATGTTTTCGTTGATTGTTTAATTAGCAAAGATGATCATTCTTTTTGTTTTTGATTATAAATAATAACTGTAAATAATATTTTCTATAACCATTGTTACCTAAATGCTGCTTTCTTTTGTAATGCGATTTTGTTTTTTTCTAAGTGCATATGATTCCAGAAAAATAAGTAAGCCTCTATATAACTCAGTAGGACCATTTTTCGATTTCCAAACTTATTTCCTGTGACCAAGCATACATCGATGGCTTAACAACTCACTTAGTGAGCCCAGGCTTCTTCCAAGAGCCTTCCTTAGATGGATTTGATAGCTGTTCCATTGCTGGTATTTAGGAGTATCCTCGCAGCAGTGACTACTCCGTCCAATCAACTCATTCTGGGTTTTCCAATTTTCCTGATTCGATGGAGCTCCTCTGTCATTAATTTCTTGAAAATGTCATGATTACTCATACGAGCCGCATGACCGGTCCAGTAAAGCGGTGTTATTTTAACAACCAATGTCTATGTCTTTATACAGATCATAGATTCCTCGATTTCTTTTTCTCCAAAGTCTGCTTCCTTCACTGGTTCAAATATCCTTCACAATGCTATGCATCCTCTCGAATATGATGTATTTCATTTCATCAAATTTTGTGATGGCCCACTCCTCTGATCCATTGGTGAAAACAGGTCGCACTTGTGTTTTTAGAGGTGAATTTTGATCTTGTTAAACAGGAACTTGCTTTTGAATTGCCATTCAAAACAACTGTTGGCTGATGTGATCCTTTCCAATCTCTTGGGAGACATTATTCTTATAATTTAGTTATGTTCCCAGATATACGAATTATAGAAGGAATTCACTCTTTCGAATTCGTATTGTTCAATTTTTAATTCCTTCTGTTCAATTCTTAATTTTCTGTTTTTCCACCAGTACGCATGCATTTGGTTTTTTGTTCGTTTAACACCAATCCAAACTCAATGCCACACCTTTCAAAAGCTAAAAAAAAACATTAGGCATCTGTTAGATTAGAAAATCTTAAAATCATGACTAGCCTAATGAAAATGATGTCTCCTGTTTGAAATCTTGATTTTCGAACCGACATTTCTGATGCTAAATTAAAAATAAGACATTCAAGGGCATCCCCTTGTCTTATTCACATCTGCTTGTGGTAATTTTCACTAGTCTAGTGAGCTTCTGTGGGATGCCAAATTCCTCTATTACCTGGTATGTTTTCAACCTTTTAACACTATCGTAGCCGGAAGTCTATAAATTAATGGTAGATGACCATCTTGAATTCAGCAGTTTTTTTCTAGAATAGACCTGATCAAAAATACTTGGTCTGTTGTTTATCTTCCTCTTCTGAAACTCGCCTGATATGCAAAAGGAGCTTAGCAAAAGGTGCAAGCTTCTCCAATAGAATCTTTAAGAGCACTCTGCAAGCATAATTAAGAACAATTTCTTGTTAGAAGTGGGCGTAATATTCCTAGAGCTTCCGCTCTTCACTTATCAGAAGTAGAAGTTCTTAAATAGATTTTATTAGTTTTTCGTCATTAGACTTTAACAATCTAACCCATCTATGTCAGGGGATTAATTATTTTTCAGTTTTTGAATGGCCTTTCTGTATCTTCTCCTTCAAGGGACTCCAATTATTCTTCCTTTTCTTGGTTATCAATATCAATATAGCCTATTCTATTGTTGAGAACAGTGGCGAATCGAAGGTAACGACAGCTGAGGGCTACGCGCCATAGAAACATTAAATAACTTATAGATTATTGGCGAATTTATAGTTTTATGAGGCCCTCGAATTCCCCCTTCTTCTTTACAGCCCTCCGTTCTAACTAAGGGGAGCCTCGCAACGTCCTTTCGCCCAGGGTCCTGCAAAATCTAGATCCGCTACTGGTTGAGAATCTTCTTGAAATTATTCGCTCACCTTTTTAGAACCAACTCTCTTGGGAGAGGGGTGCTCCATATTTTTCTTTGTAAGATGTGGATCTCGCTTTTTATCACTACTATATATTATTACGGTAGTATAGATCCCTTTTTCGGCTCTCAGGAGCGATGGATTTTGACGAATGAGGTATCAAAAGAAAGGAAATTTCACGGAGAAGTGACGAATTCCAATTTTGTTTCTTAAAATCTTACAAGAGCTTAAATAAAAGTGATGAAAAAACAGGGAGGTTTCAAAGATTTGACGACTAAGAGTCGACGGATCGGGACGGGATAAGTTGCGTTTTAAAGATTTTGACGCGGGCATCAAGATCATGTATGCTCCTGTGGAGCATATTGGTCCAGCGTTTTAAAGCTTAAAAACCTACTGGTTTCGAGATAATGCACGATATAGGTCCGCGCTGGCCATATGCCATCTTGTGTATGTGCCGTTGTCATGGCAACTTTATATCAATTTGAGTCTGTTTACAAACACTTTTAATGAGTGAGAAATTATATATTGTTTTCCATGTCCAATCCTAAAGGGCACTGTTAAATATGAATACTACACATAGAAAATGTTATAGCTGAATCTAATTGCCTAACTGCTAAATTGAAGAGATGTTTTCCAGTGGGGTATGTTATTTACTTATTAAGTATGAACTGTAACTTCAACATAGTTATTACAAACTATGTAGCTACTCCAAATGTGTGTGCTAAATAAACTTTTTTGGTAATATTGTATTCTTTACACGAATAAATATGTTTCCCTAATATCGCTTATACTTCTAATGTATTAGGATTGATATCTAATGCGAGAGTTCTCGCTCGGGTATACTAGTAATATAATATTTTTATAATGTTTATTCTCCCATTTTCTCTTCTTTTTTTCCTGCGAAGCCTTTTCAGATATTTACCTTATCTTTAAAATAAAAAATGATCAAAGCCAATAAAAATAATACTCCATTACATAAACAGAAAACTCTTAGCATTATGTTTGGAAATAAATATCTGTTGCACATGGTCGTGTGGTTGAAACCTTGTGAATTTAAAATGTCCTGTACCTTCTTGCAGAGACCAATCAATTAAATAGAATAACCGGAAGTAGCTACAATCAAGTTCGATAATGAGTCGAAAAGAAGAATGTTGTTTTAAAACCACCTATATAATCGTCATTAGGATGCACAAAAACATTACTGAAATGTTCTCTTTATATCAAAGCGTGAGTAAGAATATAAATACGAAAAAGTAACTGAAGAGTGCGTCGTTTATATAAAAATCTTACACCATCTGAGCATTGAGGAAAAGTGAAATTTATCTGAATTTCGTCAATATAGTCTAAATAAAGTACTAAATCAATTAAAAAAATTAATTATTGTAAGATTAATTTTAAATATGTTTTATTAATTTTATCTACCTTATCATTTTTCCTCTCTTCTGAAATTTAGACTTATCTAACAGAAGAGCACCCTCTACTATTTAAAAGAAAAAAAAAATTAAATTCGCTTTCTAAAAATGATGTGCGAACTAACTGTAAAAAAATAGACAAAGGTTATGCTGGTGATAAGTCTGAAATGTGTGGATGGAGAAAAAACTAGATAATCTTATAATTTAATGTTATGTTAGACGTTTATTGGCAGCCAGCCTATCCACAACCCGCGTAGTATGTTACTGATGCCGACAGCTGTGTTGCAAGAAGGCAGAGAAGAGCGGAAAATAAATGTAAAAACTATACTTAAATGTCGAATATATAAACTCCTTATATGAAGACGATTAAAAAATATACATATCGATTCGGAAACCTTCTCGTTTTTATAAATTTATTAAAAACATCTTATTTTGCTCATTTATAATCTCCTGAATAAATGTATGGGAGCGGGGTAGCTTAGTGCGTACTACTATCCTAGAGGTACAGGGTTCGAGACCGGCTGCGGCAGGTAATTATTTATTCTGTTTTCAGCCGTGGATTGGTCCTGTGAGATCGGGGAACCCTCCTGGGGCTCACCCAGCCTTTATAAAGTGGGTACCCTCAATTGGGGGAAAAACTTTGGCGGTTGAGCGTAATCTCGGCCAAATCATATCCTTGCACAACCATTGGCTTAGAAGCATGGTCCTTACCAAGTACTAAACCCAAGACCCTCCACGGGGTCGTAGTGGTAAAAGTTTTTTTTTAATAGATGTACAATTTTTGAAGAATAGACTTCTCAGATTATTTTTAGATACAATATACTCCGTTAATCTTAGTAAAAATATATTTTGCCCTATTATCAAAATACAATATGGTGTGTTACTCGAAGATATTTATTTTATTCAATTTTGATTTTTTTAATCTCCACAATTGTGATACGATACTTCAGAAGATTAACCCGAATTATCTATCGTACAGTTATTTGTAGTCCTGTTTAGGAATCTGCATCATCGTTGCGCTGTTTGACGCAATGGAATTTAACGTTTCTTCTTAATAATATATTCTCCATACGTTGTGTCATTAAGAATGACTTAAGTTATTTAATGTGATAAATGGAATTTTTAAGATTAAATTGCAAAAAATAAAATTGCATCTAGTCTACCATCTTTAGCTAAGTATTCATTTTAGTACAAAGATTAAATAGGCGTAAAGGATAATTTTCGATGTTTATTTTAATGATTAATAAAATAATCTTTAAAAAGTCTTTGATCATAGAATTAGGACAGATGAACGGTCGTGTTGAAATCGATTTCAGAGAGTTGTATCTAGGGCGACTAGATAGTTAGGTCATCCACGTAATATTTTCGAAGCACCCTCCAGAGTGCACAGGGATACGTTACGTGCACAGAGCAAGGTAATTATAGGGTTTCAGGAGTCTGAGGTCACGCTGTAATGCTTTGCACATGAGTGGATTAGGGCATGAAGTTTCTTGCAAATACTTCTAAATTAAAAATGAGAGAGGGGTTGAGACGAAAAAGTGTTTTAATGAAACATTAATTTATTTCAATTCGGCAAAAAGTTGTCAGACCATTCAATATTTGGTAATATATTACAATTTATAGGTCGGTGATTAAATTTCGATTTTTGAATAAATTCATAATGTTTATACATTTTAACGTTTCTGATTAATTTATCTAATTAATTATCATACTCAAGTGTTAGAATTCCCCTTATTTCGTAAGAACTGAATAATAGATGAATATTTTTGGAAACAGATTTGAATAGGTAACGGTTCATTGAATGCATGAACGTTGATTCAGATGTTTCACCAAAGTACCCTTGTTGATTAATTGATCAAATAATTAAATATTTTTTTGAATACGATCAACTGCTTATGTCACATGATAATTTCATTTAGTGAATAACCTGTTATTAATGGTACTAATATTATCTCTAGTAATACATTCAGTCTTGCCCTCATAAAAAGACAAAATATAATATTTAATATGCTTCGTTCTTTCTCGAATTGTGGTGGGAAAAAAATTGAAAATGTTACACGAAATTCGCACTCTCTCTACAAACGATTAGTCTTTTATCGTAATTCTACATAAACGCGGTCACGGAGTGCAGTGTGTTACTAATAAGTAATCTGAGATATTAACCAGAGCATAGGATATTATAAAAGTTCAGTTCAAAGTCACTGATACTGTTTAAGTCCATTCAGTTCCAAAATGAATAGGATTTTTTAAAGAGCAAATTATATAAAGTATATAAAATAAGAGAAAAATTCTTTAGTATTTATTTTAGCAGACCATTCTATGGGAATATATCCTAAAACGTGAATGGAGGATCTACAAGCAATCATCTATACATATTATTGAAATTATAATTAAGCCATGGAACTAAAAGACAAATTTTTTTTAGTTATTTCCATATGATTTATCTGATCATAGGAAATCCAATTTTCCTATCCAATTTTTTTTTCGTATTTTTCCTGAATATAGTAGACTTTTGAACTGTAATGAAGGTAATTGTAGGTGGTGGTGCATTTTAAATCTGTTTTCATAACACCTAAAAGACGATTTTGGGAATTTCGAGGATGTCTGCATATTTGTTTTGCTACTACATTTGGGCAATTCCAGCGGCCCCCTTCGGATAATATCGACGTCGTTTATGATAAAGGCTTAAGTGCTAATTTGCAAACTTTATAGGAAGCACATGAAAAGATTTCCTCCCAAATAACAATTTTTTTTTTATTGTATACAGTAGGAGTTTATTAAGATGGCCAAACCTTTATAATTATAATATATTTTTAAGGCTTCTAAGAGTATTAGTTCATTTTCAACTTTTTTTTCTCGATTGTCGTGAGCCGGAATCCATAGAGGTGGTGTTTATGTCCCAGAATAAATTGAAATCAAAATTTCGAATTTTTGGCGCTTTTTTTTCAGAAACTACGTCGATATGTGCTGAGATTTGGTAAAAATGGTTGTTCTCTTGGCAAAAAACCACTATTGAAGTGAGGGTAAATTTCGGCATGCCCAAATGTTTTAAGGTTTGGCGCCCCTCTATAATCCATCCGAATTGTGTGAGGGTTGCAAATTTGTATGTGAATTGATCTGGTGTTAGAGAGGTGCCCTATGAGGGTTTCAAGTTTTTTTACAAACTCCCACCATTTGGATTCCAATCCAGAAGCTATTGTAAAAAATATATTTTAATAATGCATTATTTTTTCATTTAGAATATTTTATGTTCTTTCTTGTTCGAAGAATAACAATGAAAAATTATCTGGAATTGAGAAAATCAGCTTAGAAATTCTGTTTTGTTTCGACTAACAGTTGTGTAATATCTAAGTAAATTTACAGTTCGTTTATTGACCCAATCGTTTTATGATCATCTTAGGGAATCGATCCTGTGCATTGGTTGTGTTAGTGTTGTCTCTCAGACTTTTTGTTTGAATTAAATCGGAAATAAACGTTTATTTTACTTTTTAATTTAGCTTTACTGTCGTCTCTTACTGTTCAGATCATGTCCCATTTTTATTATAATGCACCTTCTTAAAGAATAGAGGCTTTGAAAGGTGAGGAAGTAAGAAAATATGGGTTATTTATAAATGAAATCAATTGGCTATCTTGATTATCCCGTTCGCCTAAGATAATAATGATGAACTAACATAAAACCTAAACGCGTTACACAGTGTTGGGTGATAGTGGTGTGCTTACATATACGATCTATCTCGGTTTAAATGCATAAGCTCATGAGCACGTAAAGTTTTCACCGGATTTTGTTGTGGGGCATGTGCGATTCCCAAAGTATAAGAGGATTCTTGAGAAACGAAATATTCGGCTATGAATAAACCTTTAGGACGGAAATAGGTCAGATGGCGTGATGAGAGGGAATGGCGTGTGTTGGATCCATGAAGGATTCTCTGTGGCACTATGGCTAATTTAGAGCGCTGGGGGTGAGGCTTAAATACTTTCGAAGTCAGTTCCGGTGATAGTTGCATATATTAACGTTGCCTTTTATATTCATGTGTGTAAGTAGAAAGTCAATTGTTATTACAGTGTTGTGGAATTTACAGTTCGTGATGGCATTGTACTCTCGGAGAATGTATTTATGCCATCGCGTGCGTTTTATTTTCTATGTAAATACAGATCTGATTCACCCATATTAAGCTCTTTACACATATACCAGATATATCTCTACTTTTGTAACGTTCTTATTTTATAGATAGCTAGCTTTGAGAATAGTAAATTAATGCTGATCCTATTATGACAAGGAGCATGTTGTTTGGACATTTGCCCAATGCATCAGCTGGAGTTTCTGACTCTCTGCCACATTTACGGTAGTGGGGTCCAAGAACTAAATTTGCCTCCGTTTCCTTTAACGAGACTGTAAGAAGTGAAATAGTTCTCTTAAATTGTCTCTTAAAAGTTCTCTTAAATTTTGGTGATAGTTAGTGCTGCATCCATATCATTTGTATTAGTGCCTAATAAATCGGTATACTTGAAAATCTTTTCTGAAATCTAAAATTGTTTGAAGTTGGGCATTCATCATATTGGCAAATTTTCGGTAAACAAACCAATGTTGAAGAAGAGCTTTCCATTGACAGCGTAGAAGATCTAGGACCCTGTAACGTCGCGGCGCATACACCACACCTGAGTGGGTTGAGTTGTAAACCTATCCATCATAGCATCTGCAAATATAACGCCCATTGATTCTATTAGTGAATCAGTTGGGGCGCAATTTCGTCAATCCTGTCCGTAGTCTCTAATGTATATATTAAATCAGAGAAAACATACCATTCAACGATTTGAATCTGGGTGTTAGGAATCAAATTAATACCTTTTTTTAAGATTGCGGTTTACTATTATTGAATTGCATATACCTGGTATTTTGGTATTGATTATCTTCGTAAAGAAAATTAATTTATTCTCCGATTTTTCCAACCATCTCTTCAACATTGTGGTACTTTTTGTGTATTTATAAATAATCCTTAATCCTCAATTATTTTACGAATAAATTTATTACTCTTTCTCAAGCACAAGGTCTTGATTATGAAACAATTTCCAACCGTAATTTCAAATTATAAGCAATAATTTCTTATATTAAAGATATTGACAAATGTGGTCATCCCTGTAATACTATCAAAACGTTGATAGTATTTGTTTTATTGACGAATTCATCTGCTTTTATCACTTTTATTTTTACAATCGGAACTGAATTTAATGAAAATTCTTAAGGTCATTTACAATAAAGCAAGAATACCAGGATCATTTGTTTGTATAGAAAAATTAATAGGTATATTGGAAAATTTATTAAATAATGTAATTTTTACTGAACCTTATAATTATACTTATTGAAATTTGTCCACAGAACTCAGTAATGTTTTAGGATTTAATTATATTATTTAAAAAAGAAAAGATAAAACAATTTAAAGATTTGGTAATTTAATTGTTGCTCTAGCCAACGGTTGATATAACAAGATTAAAAACGGTTTTTTCACAATAACTTTTTTGGTGGAATAACGTTCATTGAGACTCATTGTATGGGCAAGTTAAGGCTTGAGTTTTCCAACTAATCCATAGTCACTTAGGAGTTAGTGACTACATATAGTTTGAGAACATCACGACGAACTAGTCAAAATGGATTCAGGGATCGTCAAAATGGATATATCCATTTAAATCTGAAAACCTAAAATTTTCGCGATTACAATACTTCCTTTACTTCGTACAAGGGAGTAACATTATATCACAATTATAAGCACACCCTGTTTCATAATACAGCTCAAAAGTACTAGTTAGTCAATGATTTACTTAGTTATAGTTAGTTATAATTATTCCTTTAGTACATACTACATACAAGGAGGAAAAAAACGCAACAAAGCTCCGTCACTAAGGGTCCTATTTTAAATTATCTTTAATAATAATTAAATTACAAAATTTAAAATACCAAATTGGTGGGAATGAGAGAAAAAAGGCACATCTCACATCAATTCACATACAAATTTTCTACCCTCCAACTCAATTTAGAGATGCACAAAACCTTAAAACCCGTTTATTTTCGTAATAGAGTCCGTTATTATGCCCGAAATTGATCACCGCTTCTATGGTATAGTTCTGTTTAGAAAACATCCAAAGTGCCCAAATGCAGCGGTATAATATATATTAATTAAGTAATTAAAATATTAATTACTAATTATTAAAAATATTAATATATATATATATATATATATATATATATATATATATATATATATATATATGTGTGTGTGTGTATATGTATATATGTACTAGCTACCTCGTCTCGGCTTCGCCTAGAATAAGATGGTCTTAACATAAATTTCATTTCATGAATGAAATTTTCTAACATAATTTTGCGTGTTGTGGCATTTATAATTTTTACTCTGAATTTTATGTTTACTTTAACCCTAAATCATAAACAATATTTTTTGTTATTCTATCAGGTGCATAAAGAGAAAAGTCTGAAGATTTTCCAACTCGCGATAATTGTTCGTGAAATAAAGATGTTTTTTTTATCTAATCCGTATATTATCATTGTTTGTCCTTGTGACTTATTTATGTTCATGCCAATCGCTAAACGTATTGGATATTTCAAACGTTTGAACGGAATTGGTGATTCGTACTAACCGTACATATCGATTTTGCCATGTTCGACGACCAATATTTAATAATATTCTTTCTTTTGGCATGTTATTATAATTATACAAACATAGAATTTTTATGTATATGAAAATAAATTTTTTACTACTCATAAATGTTTTAAATTTTTCAAATGTCTTAAATTTCACATAACTGTGGCTACTTTAATTATGATAAGTTTTAATACGGTTTTTATTAATTTATTAATTGACAATAACAATAAAACTTTAAAAGGTTGTGCAAATTTTAAATGAACACCTCTTCCAGGACCTCATGACCTTCGATACAATGCAAAAGTCTGTTATTTTTGGAAAAAATACGACTAAAAATTGATCAATAGTGGATCAATGATCAACTAAAAATGGATCAATGGGTTCTATGATTATTTGTACATTTTCATTGTTATATCTTGTCGAATGTTGACGATTTTTTGCACATTGAGGCTTGCAATTATATTTATGATGTCGTCGAAATTAAAGAAGACAATGCAAGCCGTGGCAAAATTAAATTAAAATCTAGAAATAAATACATATCGTCCCAATTCAGATTTGAATTAGAACAAATTATGGTGTCCGATAATCCCGAAAACTATGTTGGCTTGTCAATCAATAACAACGTTGGCTAATTCTTTAATAAAAGCTACAATAAATAGCAGATTTTAGATTTCTTAGCAAGGTCTACGGTTCAAAAAATTACTAGTTATTCAACCAGGGCGAAGCCACAAGAAGGGTAATATTTACGGCTCAACCGATTTTAAAGTTGGATGGCTCAAATTATTCGTTGTGATCTCCTGAATGTTGTGAAACATTTTGAGCTCAAAATATTAAAGAAATTTTGTATAAAATGTGATTAATCTGTCCATTTGAGTGTGTCTAACGATTTTTGAGCGAACTGCGCGACCGATTTTAAAGTTTGATGACTCAAATTACTCAGTGAATTCCCGCGAAGGTTTTTAAACATTGTGAACTCAAAGTACTGAAAAAAATATTTGATTATATTTTAATTATTTTCGGCTTTTTGTTAAGGTTTCTTGTAATATCATTTGTATGTTAATGATAATATGGTAATAAATTATAAATATCCAATACTTGAAAACTATAAATATTAAAATAAAATTTAATTTAATAATAATAAAAACCCGACTACGGAAATAATTTTTATATCTTACAACCCCATTCGTCCTAAGGGACGGAATGTACTTGCATATCTCCTTAAGCGAATTGGTGGGTTGTTAATGGGTGAATTTGACACCCATGAATATTGAATCTTGGTAATTGGGTGCGTTCCCCTATACGTTACAGACCCTTGTAAGTAAATTCCGTCCCATTCATCTGTGCATGTCAAAATACAGAAAGCTCATTTCATCTGTACATGTAAACATACAGAAATTAAATAAATGTATTGAGTAAAGAAGAGTTTTAATTTTCATTTGCTTGTGAAACACCAAGTTTCAATTTTCATGGGTGTCAACTTCACCTATAACCCACCAATGCGCATAGATATGCAAGTACATTTCGTCCCTTAGGACGAATGGGGTTGCAGTAAGACATAAAAGTTATTTTCGTAGTCGGGGTTTTTATTTGTTATTAAATTACATTTTTTTTAAATAATAGATAATAGCGATTTTTAAGCTTATATTGAATCAAAATGACAAGTCTTGAGGACCAATATTTATCTGATTGACATTAAACCAATGGTATTTTTATTTCTATCCTAATACATCACCTAACCCCAATTAGGTTTATCAGAAATAATTATAGGCATTGTTTCTGTAGGCCTATTTCTTTCTATCTTTGAGGTCTTAAGATAAAGAACCTTTAACCTTCTTTCACTGTGTTTTGTCTACATTATTTCTCTATTACAATATCACTTTCATAATATTTCACGTCAAAACGAATAGTAATACTTTAATACTCGTACTTCCTATGAGTCAAGCTGCATATCATACGGATTACGTAAGATATGCAATTGTTTTTATTCGTGGGTAATATGTGCAATCTTAGAATATATATAGATAAATCTGATTTTTTCTATTTACGTTTTAAAAAAAGTAACTTTGAACAGACAATTTCATTCTGGGCTTGATTTTCCGAATTCTCACTATCGAATAAACTACCGATGTATAAGAAACCAAAGTTACCTAGTTTGTGCTATATTTTAGAACTGTGGATTAGCAATGAGATCAAATATTCAGAAAATCAACCTCGTTTTACGTTTATATACCACGGAATGACTTGGAAATTCTGCGGGTTAAAAAATTGAAAATATTATTGTTCAATTATATTTATGACAGATTATAATACAAAATATCTTAGCCAGAATATTATCGTTGACACACTCAAGCTCCAAACACATCGAAAATTATATTCACAGCATTGATGACGTATATTTTCTTATTTACTTACAATGCATTCTACATGTTTGGTTATTACACATATTGCAATTACCTAACAAAATGCTAATTTATAATAAGGATAGATAACATCTGATGTTATCTAGAACTAAAAGAAATTCTATTAAAGAGCCTAGATAACATCTGATGTTATCTAGAACTAAAAGAAATTCCATTAAAGAGCTTCTGAAGGATAAAGTAATTTTTATCTTGTTTAAATTTTAATTGTTTTAATATAAAATTAAATTGATTTAAATTATGTTATTTCGGACATTTATTACCCTAAGAAAAGTAGATAATTTATGCAACTAATAATTTATATTATTTTTATCTAAATCGTAAAAATACTGGGATATTTTTATCGATTCTCAATTGAATAAAAAAGTTAATTATTTTTTCGTAAACATTTACTTCATTCCAGTTTTTAATTATTGGTTTGTGATTTTTATTGAATAATTTCATTATTATGCTAATTTTGATTCATGTAAGTATTAATTCCTTATTAATTTTTTTTTAAATATATTTCTTTTCATTCTTACGGACGGTACTAAAGTGTTTTCAGCTCTTGTGCCTCTTTGGCACCAAGGTCATCCGATAGTGTGTCAGTTGGCTCAATAGTTTAGCTGTAGAAAGTCTACTCGATATTATATTATTTAATTTATCATGATTGTTATATATATATATATATATATATATATATATATATATATATTGCTCAATTTCACAAATATATAAATTTGGTCATTACAAATCTAAGAGTTGGAAAATGTCTAATCTATATTACTTATCTGTTTGAAGCTAGTGTTATAATAATATAAAAGTAGCCAAATATACAAAAAACAAAAAAACAAAGAGAATCGATAAATAAGGAACTGCAGATGCGATATAGTCTTAAATCTTTTTTTTTTTTTGAAACTATAAAATTTGCACTTACGATTAAGATTGGCCATCGATATACATATACTTTTTATGTATTTAGGGTGGCCTGAAAAGAGTTATTGATTACATCTATTGTGTATTTATGCTACAATAAAATCAATATATTTAGACATACGTCTTGAAAATGTTAGGCTTTATTTATAGTTTTTTTTCTATATCTTAATTTAATCTTAAAATTTGTGATTCAAACCGTTAAATCTCATGTTTGTTTTTTTAAAAATATTTTGAGCTGGGAAATATCTTTGAATAGAGTAGAGAATTTCTCAGAAAAGTGAAGGGCGGTTACTGACCCCCTAATTATTTCTGCTTCACCGTCCCTGGACCACTGCTAACTCCATGAGAATTGGTACTCGGAGAACTGCAATATCTTAGTACATACAAGGCTATCTTTTATCCTAATACATACACGATAGCGGTCAATGGATAGGCGACTGATTTATTTTTCTGTTATCAGTTACCTATCTTGCGGTTCACCATTATGCCATTACCAATTTAAATATTATTATATACCAGATTATTGGAAAAAAATCGTACAGCATGCATGCATGCATTGTTTTTCGTTAATAAAAGATGCAATCGATTATTTATGATTTATTTTTTTTTTCTTTATTATTATTTTTTTTTGTTAATATTAATGAAAATAAAACATTTCCATAAATTAATGGCGTTCGGGGTTAATGAAATGGGAAGAGGGAGGGGAGGGCATGTTCAAAATCAAAACATTTTGAAGGTCACTAAAGAGCCAAATATTTACATTTCTTATAAATATTCAAGTATTGTTTTTCATAAAAAATGTTATTTTGGTGTGCTTTATTATTCCTCTCTTACTCTTTTGCTGTAGGATTTAACGCTGGTTTCTACACGATCCTAAACACTCTTCTATTATAGAAATGAAGATCATTTGGGCAGGACGATGGATGGTTTCGTGATGGTTGGCTCTTAAGTAATGGATTTGGTCGTAGTTTTACGCACGGATTTGATGACAATAATGAATTACTGTCAAAACCATAGATCGTATTTGACATGTTATCAATAAGCACTGTATACGGAAATTTGGTTTTCGTCTGAAATCTTGAATCTTTCATGGTTCGGTGCAACGATGATACTGGAATTTATGTTTTCTATCCGTTTTCAAAATGTATAGTCTGAATTTCATCTCGGAAGATTTCAAGTGTTCGCTGTCAGCTACTTTTAATGATCCTCATCATCTGGAATTTTGGTGCATTCATATCAGATCTGTTACATGAGCCATCTGCTATGCAACGTTGGGTTCTGTGATTCACTGTGGCACTCCCTCAAAGTTTTGACATAAGTGTTATTTATATTGATACATTTTTTTTTTTAACCGCTTCTGCCAAATGTTATTTACTTTTAGTTGATACAAAGTTTCTATTTCTCACGGTTGGGGTATACCTACCATATATTTCACTATTATAGGAACATATGGCTTTATTAAGGACACAACTCGTTTTCGATTTTTTAAACATTTTCTGTGAACTTTGCAGATTTCAGTTTCGGTTAATGAGTACAGTAAATTTGTTATAATTGTATTCTAAGTTCAAATTTTAATTTTTGCTTGTCAAGTTAATTTTATTTTTATTTTATACCTACTTATACCTGAAACATTTATAAATCAATAAACTGTTTATTTACTGCCTTTATGTTTTTTATTCATGAAAACTGTCCTTTATATCTTATGCCTCCAGGTAAATCAAGAGCCCTGTTCCATAATAAAATACAATAGTACAAGTTGGAAAAGTACAAGTGGAAAGGTTCGGTTTTAGAAGTTACTGGTTACTTATCGTCAATAGATAATAATAATTATATTCAACTTTTTTTTTAATTTACGGTTTTTTAACATAACTATTTTAAATGTTATCGTGCTTCAACATTTCAAAGAGTAAGTCATAGATATAGCAAGTCATTGACTAACTAGTACTTTTGTGCTTTATTATGAAACAGGGTGTGCCTATAGTAGTTATATATTGTTAATACACTGTTATAATGTTTAAACACGATAAAATTTAAAATGCTTATATTAAAAAACAGTAAATTAAAAAAAAAAAAAGAAGAAAATTATTATCATCGAATGACGATAAGTAATTTGTAACCTCTAAACATGAACCTTACTTCATAATTCAGTATTAAGTACTTCATAATTCAGTATTAAGTACTTCATAATTCAGTATTAAGTACTTCATAATTCAGTATTAAGTACTTCATAATTCAGTATTAAGTACTTCATAATTCAGTATTAAGTACTTCATAATTCAGTATTAAGTACTTCATAATTAAATAGGGCCCAAGTGAGTTGTGTAAAGATATATCAGGTTGTTGTTCCTAAGGACAACAATCACATCTCTGAATTTTGAATTTTTGTAAATTTCATCTCTAAATTTATTCACAAGGACTTGGAGCATAAACTGAGAATTTTAATAAGTGAAAATATGTTTCTCAAGGGCTTAGAAAAATATAAATATAAATGTTGTCCTTATATTCAGCGGTCTCTCCGACATGGTCCCCCACCTTATACTGTCCATAATATTAGAGAGGTGGCTCATCACAAAGGCTGAAAAAATAATAAACGAAGTGTTTTGGAGATAAGTAAAAGGTTTCTTATTTACTCCTTAAGCAAAATGTTTGATCTGTGAAGTACTCTAGTACTCGATCCACTAGAAGATTGATTCGTGGTGACTGCTAGAAGCAGTTAAGTAATGAAATATCGAGCAGAGGCTTCTGCGCCACTGCTCTCTAGATGTACCTACTCCTCTTGTCACGCCACTTCTCCGACTTCATCTTAGATCAATAAAAGAATGTACTTTTCGCGTTCCACGTTGTTTTATCCGTAAGGATTGTTCATCACAGCATATGTTTAACCATATTTTCATTTATTTTCTATACTAGGTATAAATGTAGATCTGTTTAGGTTTAAACTACATAAAATAA
Organism: Rhaphigaster nebulosa; assembly: GCA_948150685.1. Taxonomy (NCBI): domain Eukaryota; kingdom Metazoa; phylum Arthropoda; class Insecta; order Hemiptera; family Pentatomidae; genus Rhaphigaster; species Rhaphigaster nebulosa. The sequence goes on along the minus strand of OX411306.1, from coordinate 73,870,543 downwards.
ATATTTTATTTTTTTAATGATATGTTATTTTTGTTATCTCAAAAATATTTCTCTGGAAATTGAATTCGTTTCGGAAACAGAAATATGATCCTCCGTGTCGAAGATCTGATTGTCTAGTTTCTTAATTTTTTGATGTTGCCTGGACAACTTGAGGTTTTTATGCCATTGACACTGCTTTTTCACAACACTCACAGAATAAAACACCATTAATACTTTAAAAAAACATGTAATTTAAGGCCAAATATACAACAAAAAAATATTTTCCCAGCCAAAATATTTATGAAAATATGTAATTTAGTTTCAAATATGTTAAAAAGGTAAAATATGAAAAATTATAAGTTCTCTATTTTACTTCAAATTGCTTGAAACGGATTTTGGTCAAGGAGAATCGTAAAAATTTTGCTTTGGTTAAATTATGTAAAACATAAAAATCCTAACCCTAGTTTTATCCTACATTCTAAATTTATGAAAGTGACACAACCCGATTTGAACAGAAAATTCTGTTATATGACATATCTTATCAATTCTTATCAAAATTCAAACTTAAAAGTTATTTTCATTCCAGCATCTGCCTCCATGTCTCCTGGTCACCGACTCCTCCATTTTTCTGATGGAATGCTTTTAACAATCATTGTTAAATTAATATTAGCTAACATTGATAAGAGTTTTCGATAAATCAATAACGAACACCTCTTTTGAATTCTCGTTTTCTAGAATTCATAGATCAAATATTAATATCATATTTTCCTAAAATTGATACGAAATAATTCTGTTCTGTGTTACTGTGAAATTGTTCTGTTTACTCTGTTCCCAAATTGTGAAATACTGTAATCAAACTATTTCCAAGCCTATTTAGTAAAATATTATAATCAGTTGACATCCGCATGATGGTATGGAAGGATCAATCTAATTAGGGATTGATAAATTATTTGCCACTTCTATAATTTTGTTTTATTGAAAACTAGTTTCGAATGTTGTACATTCATTTTCAGTTCAAGGTTTAAATGGATTATATCAAACAGAAAAGTCTGTACTGGTTTCTTCTCGCACTTAATTAACTAAATGTATAACATTGTATAACTGAAGATGAATATGTTACATTCGAAACAAGTTTTCAATAAAACAAAATTATAGAAGTGGCAAATAATTTATCAATCCCTAATAAAATATTATAGACTAAGAGGCTTCTATTTTAGTAGTCTAGTAGTCTATTCTATCTTTTTTATAATAAAGAAGAAAAAAGGTATTCTGGCGAAGAACTAAGTTCAAAGTTTTTCAAGAGGCCCATTTCGAAAAAATTCAAAAATTTATAATTACAAATTAAATAATTTTCAAATTTATAAAATAATTCATATAAAATGTTTTTTGCAAAGTTAGAGATTATTAACGTCATGGTTTTCCGAAATTCTTCAGACGCTTCATGCGAATGTATTACATGAAGTATTTTGTTCATTTAGATATTTTGTTTTATATGTTTAAATTTTAACGTTTTAAATTATAAGCTGATGTAGTGGACTTACTAGTTGAGAAAAAACTTGTTGTTGGCGTACACTCCTTAATGAAAATGTATTTACTCTTAATGTATATTGGGGATTGGTTTAAGAACAATAAGAAAATAGGTATACATTGACAAGAGACCTTGACAGCCTTGGATTTTAAGTGTTAATAAATATTTAACTTCGCCTTATTGGTTTTCGAATTTTAAATTTGCAATGGTTTTTTGAGTTTTTTCTATCTACTGGAATATATTTCTCTCGTTTTCAATGTCTTTTATCATTTGATAAATGCTTTTCTGGCTGTGGTTTAAAATATATTCTTTCGGGAAACCTTTGTACATTTCCTTATCAAACAGCGATAAGCTTTTTCTAATGGCCTATTTTTGCCGGAAAAGTATTAGTGTCGTTAGTGATAAAACAATCAAGGGCTGTACCAACCTATGTCTTTTAGGATATATTGCTTTACTGTATTCAATACTAATATGTATCGTTTAATGATGTCTGTTGTGAATTTCCTAGTTGTAAAATAAATAAATAATAAAAAAATTGAAATGTTTCCAAATTATGAAAATTTGTATGGACATTATTTAATTAATCATTCATCATTAATTGATAGATAAACTCTTGTTTATTCAGTTTTACTTGAATCTTATGAAGTTTGATATGAAGATATTTTACATGACACACTTGCTGAAGTGAAGTTGGTCGGGGGGTGCGGTCAAAAATTAACACTTTAATAAGCAGTTGGCGCAGTTGACGCTCGACCACACGCCTCTCTGCCTTGAAGATGGCCTAAAACTTAGGCCGAAATGTTGGCACAAAATATATAAATTTAATTATTAAAGTGTTACTTTTGGACCGTACCCCTCGACCAACTTCTCCCTTAAGATTTACATCTACGATCAACGAAAACTCTCCAATTACTGATTGTGAAGCTTGTTTTTGACAAGTTTTTTTGCTACGTAATTAAATTTTGACCAATACATTTCTCACTCAGGATGAAAATATGTATGCAATCGCTCTGGTGGTACATATACTGAAACGTGGAAGTATACCTATACCATATAGAGTAATTTTCCTATTTTGCGACCGAATCTTACAACTTACGAAGCACTAGCTTCAGACAGGCGCTTTAGGTATACTATGCCGCATAACGAACAATCCATGATTTAAGTTACGCCAACAGACAATAAGTAGTAATGCTTTCCTGCACACTAAGGCTAAAAACATTATCGGTTTGATCATCGTGAGAATTAACATTTATTTTGTGACAGCTCTATAGATTAAATCTGGACTTTTACACTCTGGCTGGAACCGGTTGGTAACCGATAGATAACCCGCCCTTCCTGTACTGGTGGAGTTCATTAAGACATTTAACAATTCCAAGTCTATTTGTTTTTATTAATAGTTTTATTTCTGTTCTTGTCATAAGTTATAGCCAATTTCACACGAGTTTCTGCCAGACAAGTACTTTAATTTTTAAAGAAGAGACACTTAAGTTTTAAGAAATGATTAAATAGAAAATCAATTTAAAAAACAAAACAAAAAAAAATTACAGTTGATAATAATGCTTTGCTTTGTTCCATATTTTACTTCAAATCTAGAAAAAAAATCGTAGAATTTTTAACTTTATAAGGAATGCCTACATTATTTTGATCTATTGCGATAAATAAGTTACTTATTCGTTTCGTTTGATTTTCGGGATCACTTTAACTTATATCATCAACTTAATCTCGTTTTATTGTATAATTTTATGTTTTTTGATCTTTTCGAAATAAAAATACTTAATAAAGTCGTTAGCTAACGTTTATCGATTATGTTAATTGTAATTTGATGTCTACAGTTATTTTTTGTAATGGTGAAAAATAGTTCTGATTAAAATTTTCATGGGATCATGATTTAGCTAAATTTGTTTACTTACTTCCTTAAATGTATTAAGACAAAGAACTAGTTCTCAACGTTATATGATGCAAACGCTAATACATAGTGTTCAACATTAAAATTCCATTAAGACTACAACAGGCTCAGTTTACTGACCTATTTATGGGAGTAATTAATTTCTGGCATAAGTTATATTTTTTTATATTCTACAGGTTCTAAGAATATTGAGTATGTAATGATACACTAACCAATTCGGACGTATATTAGCAAAATGATAATGTTATTGGTATACTTCGTTTTACTTGGTTCTTATTTTGAAATTTACTTACTTTTAATAAATAGGACGAGTCTCGAATATGTTTTGATTAAATTCTACTGTTATAAAATGAATTTACAGGAAGTAATTTGCACATACCTCCCAAAATCAATATAGTTCTGCGAATTGTATTAGGATAAAATTTAAATTTATTAGTTTCAATAAATTCTCAACCATGATTAAGTTAATGTAGCCATGAAATTTTTTTTTTATTAATCAAATAATACATTCATTTGCTACCAAATGATATTTAATGAAAACAGATGACAACTCTGTTAAATAGGTACTAATTTTCTGCGTTTCTTTGGTAACTTCGTTAATGTCAAGATTATTATTTAAATCTTGTTACGGAATAATTTTAAAATTATTGTTAGCATAAATAGTGCCGATTGCAAATGTATGTTCTGGAAACTCAGCGGCTTAGTATGTGCAAATCGGGTCAAGAAGTATATCTTTTGCAGGTTGATGTACAGTGGAAGTTTGTGATATGTGGATGCAGATGAAAGGAGTTGTTGGACATCTTTCTCAGCTGATCGTCTTAGGTCATCTAAAAACGAAAGTTACTATCATGTCATAAATTCCTTCGCGGCCTTGTCCTGGCTGGCAATTAACTCTGAAGCAACGATGGACACACTCCCCGGTGCATTCTTTTTCAAATTATTGTCGATCTCATAATCAAATTTATAGATTCAACAAGAAGAACAAGCTCTAATAAACTGTCTTGGGTAAATAAGATGTTTGTTTTGTTTTTCCTTACCTTAAAATAAAAACTAAAACTTAGGAACGCCCATCCAATGATCAAATGCGAAGGCTCAAGAGAAAAAACAATGATTTTTGTTTCTTTGAAAAGAAAAAAATAGTTAAGATAACTGTATCTTTAAAATATCATCGACTTAATAAAATTAAACAACGGAATAAGCTTATCGTCGGACTTGGTTGTTTTAACTTAAACTCCAATTCTTATGCTTAATAAAGATTCTTATTATGTTTATTATCGATCATTACGTTTTTTCTTCATTCAGTTTAATTGAAGCAACAATTAAATCATAAATAAAGCAATAATAACACTTACAAAACCAATTCGGCAAAAATGGTTTCGATTATTTATTTTTCTTCTCCTGTGGTTCAACATCTCTGGAAATAGTCAATAGATACGGAATTGGTTGATGTCATTTACCTTTAAAAGGAGCTTTTACAATAACCAGCTGGTGGGATGTATTGCGGTGGCACTGGTTCAAGGACGGTCGCTGTCCCGGTTTCTACATTCTGCGGGGTGGGGAAGGGAATAAGAAGGGGGAAGAGGGCAGACAGCGATCTTCATCGATACTGTTAATCAGAAGTTTTGTTTTATATCTAATGCTTATGTTATAATCATTCTTAAACTTATGCTAATTTGTAATATTTTTTTGTGCTTTGGTGAGCGAGTTAACTTTCGTTAAAGTAACAGTCCCAGAGCAGAGGCCAAAAAACGTGTCTGATTTCAAGAAAACTGTTGGTCGTCAAGGCCGGAAGTACTCTCATAATACTTTAAATACATGTCTTTCACCCTAGATCGGTTGTAATCAAAATTTATAGGTCAACAAATTCGTAATTTTCGCCACTTTTTTAAGATTTTCCTCAGTAATTCTCTTCCAGTGTATTTTAGGCGAATCTTTGACCTAATCAATTTCAAAGAGCGTTAAATTTCGGATTCGGAACAGCTGCTGAGATGCGTAACTATGCATCTGCAAAATATCAAGAAAACGCAAAAAGTTGGATATTCTGTGGTTTTGCCTATCGTCTAGTTACGGTTGTAATTCATTTAAGGGAATGACTGATATAAATCTTTGTTGAATTGTTTTTGGGTTTCCAAAGCTGAGCTGTATTCATCACCGTTAAGTATTGACTGGCTTTGAACTACTTTGACGAGATGCTACCATCTGTTTATGTCCAACTAATTTCATACAACAAATAAAATTTTAATAACTGATGTTTTAAAAGTACTTTCGCCCTAGACGATCAACAATTTTCTTGAAAACAGACACGTTTTTTGGCTTCAGTTCTCGGACTACAAGTTATTGACGAAGTGAAACTACATAAAAGACATAAGAACTTTTGTTTTCAAATGCAGAGTAAAATCAAAGCGATGATGTATGTGAATTCTTTTATTAAGTTATAAGTTATATTTTATATATATATATATATATATATATATATATATATATATATATATATATAGTACCTACTTTATCACTGACGACATTCTAAGGCTGACATAATATTATATAACCCTTGCATGCTAAAATTAATAAAATAAACCTCGTTTACCATATAGTTTATAATATGGCAGGAGGTAAGAAATAGCAGTGTGTATCCAGAAATTTTCTGAGGGGGCGCATCAGTGTACAAGATAAATTCCATACAATAAAGCAAAGTATCATCAATTCTCCCCCTCCCTCTAGAAAATGTAAAACTTTAAGTGCATTGTTTATGTTTTAAAATCAGCATTATCAATTAAATTTCAATATCAATAGAAGAGCCTGTATATCTAACAGTTACAAAGAAAAAAAATATTTTTCACTTTCTAGGAAGGGGGGAGAGAAGGGGGCGCACATCCTTCCGGATCCGCCAGTGGAAGGTACGAGAGTAATATACGTAACCGACTGGACATCATTCTTGGCGACAATGAAATTGTTGTTGAAGATTTATTCAATTTAAAAAAAAAAATCTAAATACTTCCACATTATCTAGACAATTAATATATATATATATATATATATATATATATATATATATATATATATATATATATATATATATATATATATATATATATGCAAAGAGTAAATTATGTATCTGCAGTGCCTAAAACAAAAATCTTTATGGCATGCTGATGATCCTCTATGGGTAGATTGCATTTATAAAATAAAAAAAAATAATGTAATCAGAAGGACTTGTCAGTACAGAATTCCTTTTCTTAAAGACAATATTAAAATATTGTTAAAATATTAAACCGGCGATTGTGTTTTTTTGTTTTTGATAACTGATTCTTATTTATTTTTTAGTGCTGAATCCGAAAATGGCTTTCATTTTCTTCCTTTATATCACGATTTTTAGCAAATCACAAATTTCAAAATTTGTAAAAATTAAAAAAAAAAACTACAGAAATATGAGACTTTAAAATAGACTTAAAACGTTTTTCTCTTATGATTTATTCTTTTTTTTTTTTTTTTTTTGGCTTATTTAATCTTTTTTCACAGTGTGAGCTAAACGATTTGATTCGATACTTACAGCTGACCAAAGAAAATTCAGAATTGCTTGGTTCGAGGCTTAAAGAGAACCAGCCAACAGCTGGCACTTCATATTCCTGGTTTTGGTACGGAGACTAAGATTTTCTTCCATATTAGCGATTTCTTGTGTGATAATTCATTTAATAGTTTCATTCGAAATGGTTGTACCCTGTTTATGCATAGTTAAAACTTAATAAAGGATAGGTAATTTAATATTAAATTAAGGTAATTTAATAGTAAAGAGAGGTAACGCTATAAATAATTTAGTACCTGATTAATCATCTTTAAAATGTTATGCATGTATTCATCGCTGTAATAAAAAAAAAAAATCACGTTCCCTAATTTAATATTTTAAGCTTACTGACGAATTCAGATCTATTTTTATCGTGGCTATTTTTATACTAAACCTGTTTTAAAATTCATCCACAATACAGTTTATTTTATTTTAACTAAGGATAAGTAGTAATTAGAACTATATTAAAATCGCAATAGCACTTTGGAACCTACTGTCGTATTTTCTCCGAAAATATTAATCGGCCACGCCTCTTCTCTACCTGCTTTCCGTTCTGTATTATCAACACATGAAAACTGATAAATCAGGAATTAGCAAACACGCAAGTTGTGTTTATTAATTAATACCCTCCACTATCTTGAAAACTGATCTGTTCCTATGTTATGTTATTAGTAATAAAGAATGTTTATCAATTTAGTAAACAATTAATTATTTAATAAACTATCGATCGATTTTGGTAAATTATTAATAAGAGTTAGATTGAGAAAACGTCGATCAGTGCTTTCTCAATTCTGTAATATATCGTTATTTTAATCATTTTTTTTTTTTAAATTGAAGTCCTCAAAGTTGACCATTTGCCATTGAATTCCATTAGCCGGTATACGCGACTATGTTTTATTTTATCTGAAACTCAATCAGATAAACCACCCTTTTTCCGACAAACGCCTCTGAATTTGAACTACAACAATTATCAGTCATTTATTAGTAATTAGTTTTTCGTCGCTCTCCATTACATTTTACGACTTTAAATGTTTGATTTTAATTTTACAAAATTAAAAGTAGGTACTTAAGAGGTACTTACGTATATATATATCTTGAGTACCTACTTTTAATTTTGTAAAATATATATATATATATATATATATATATATATATATATATATATATATATATATTTTTTTTTATTGACAAATATTAATAAATTAATACATTTTTTTTGTGGTAAGTTATTCATGAATATTTAATTTTGCTATTAAAGCTATTACAAATCTAAAACTTGTTAATAAATTATTTATATTACCCTATCCTTCAATGTAAAAACCCTCTTCTTATGCTTTCAAAGACTAAAAGCATCGAGGCGAGGCCCGATAAATCGATATTTTTCATTGATGTATCGAACTACTATTTCGATACATTTGAAAATCCTCGATGAGATATATGTCGATATTTACATTCCTAACCAGAATCTGTTAATTATATGGCTGACTTCAACACAGGCACTATTGTAGTTAGTAACACGAACACTTAACTTGTAGCTTTATTTTTCGAATCCGCCGTTCTTTGTTAATGTTTTTATTTTGTATATTTTTATTTGGATAAAATATCGGTTTTCGATACTCTAATTTTAATCAAATAAGCTAACGGACAAAAATATCGATGTATTTATAGAAATAAATCTATATGTCGATATTTTTCAAACATCCTCTACTCATATTCTATTTTGCTATACATTTGAACACAGGGAACCTTAAACTCGGATTCAAAAGATTTCACGATCTTTCACTCGGGTTGAAAAGAACGTCGATATCATTATCCAAACTCGAGATATAAGATAAAGCAGTTTCAGCGTGATTTATTTATTTTTAATTTTTCTTGTTTTCTAGAGCCCATTGGAACGATTCCGAGACACATATCCAATATTTTTGGATGTAGAATCACAAAAAAAAATATTTTGTTAAAAACGGTGTCCCATTGACTGTGTCCTTCCCTTGTTAGTGCATCTTCGCCATTCCTATATATATATATATATTTTTTTTTAATCGTACGAAATACATTAGTATAAGGAATGGTGTTATTCTCCAAATAAATGATACTTAGCCAGTCCATTGACAACATCTTTGATATATTTACTTCAATATCTCCTGATCCGTGCCTGTGTAACTTATTCTCTCAAAATGAAAGCTTTAATGATGCTCATGATCATTTTTTTTTTAAATTCTGAATTTACAATTAGGATTTTTTTTTTAAAAACACTAAAAGTTATAAGAGATTTTCAACATGTATAATAGCTATAATAAAATAAAAAGTATGCAATTAGTAAATAATACGAGAGAGATCAAGAAGCATTGATCCTGAATAATCTCATTATTATATTTTTACCTGCACATTTAATATAATGGACTTTAAAAATATTAATATTATTACTAATAATAATGTAAGAAATATCAACTGTAGATTTATTTAATATCATGATATAAGATAATATTTTTTAAATTGTTGAATTGTATGAGCCACAGTTCTTCCATTGCATATGCGTCGAGCCTAAATTAAAAATCGTATCACCATATATGCTACAATACATTTTATAAATTTTAAAACTCATGCACGAACAAGGTTTAGTGTAGTCTGTATGCGCTCGGGAGAACTACAGGTTTAGCAGATGATCTCAGCAACATGGAATGAATGATTATCTCAACTATAAGCCTGCTTCATTCATAGGTTGAAGGCAGTCACTGAGACAACGTTCAGTTTGTCCATTACGGTTTTGGATTCGCTGAGACGACGTTTAGTTTATCCAATAAGGTGTTGGAAGCAGAAACTTATTCATAAGTCCGGTTATATCTTTAACATGACTATTATTTATGTAGTAGTTATAACTAAATATAATGTTTTAGTTGAGACAGGGCGTACATTTTATTTTAAAATATTTGATGTTGTCGACAATTGGCTTTCTCGTACGCCTGTTAAACTATAAATCGGTGGCTCAGAAAGTGATCCTGAATTTGGTTACTACTTTCCGATGCAGAATTCGGCAGATTCTAGTTTTCGGTAGGTTCGGATTTAGACTACACCTAAACCTTTTTCGTGTATGAGTTTTAAAATTTATTGTAGCATATATGTATATGGTGATACGATTTTTAATCGAGGCTCGACGCATATCTAATGGAAGAACATTGGCTCATAAAATCTATTGGCGTAGGTTACTTATGGCGGTGCCCTGAGAATCTTGAATCGTGCTTATCCATGAAAATCTCGATTTGTGATGTTTAGCACGATTCCTTTCCCTCTCATCTAAGAAGGTGAGAGGTAAAATAAAAATAAAAACAGTTTCAGGAAAAGTACCACTTCCGGCTAACCAATTTTAACGAAAATCTAGTATATTATTTATATTGATGCATTATTATTTTTTATGAAAGTCTATTATGTCCTTCAAGTAAAGTACCACTTCCGGTAATCATGTAGTGACTAAAAAGGGAGAACAATCCCAAATACAAAATGTCAACTTTCTACTACTGACCGTTTTTGAAATATACCTAAAATCGCAAATGATTAGAATCTTTTCGCAGTTTTTGTACTTGCGAGTGCGACATTCTAAACTATATCCGAAGGCACGTCGAATTATGCTAATTTTTCACTTCCATTTTGGATAAATTTACAAGCTCAAGTGATAAACCCAGGTAATATGGAGAAAAAAGATGGAAGTGAAGAGAACAATTAAGTAAGACCGAATAAAGTAAGAAATTAATACTTTTTTGTATGATTAGAACTAAACCACTTTTTTTTAAACATAATTTGAAATAACAACTTAGGATTAAAGATCAAATAGGTAGAAAAAATATAATTTGGTTTGTCGGTAGTTGTTTTTTTTAGCATAATGTATTAATAAAAAAGTGGTAAATAACCGTTTTTAATAATTGTTTTTTTAAAAAACCGAATAAAATGGAACTTCCGTGTAGCGTTTCGAGTTCATTTTGGGCAAAAAAATAACGCTAAAAAATAAAAGTTATTTTTTATTTAAAATTTTCACTTAACAATAATTGTTATCAGGTGATTTTTAATATATTGTCAAATATATTTCTTGACAAAAATAAAAAAAAATGATTTTTGTATTATTATTATAATAAGTTCTAATTTTCTCCCTAAAAAAATAAATAAATCTCAAATTCAATCCCTGATTTAAACTGACAAAAAACAAATGCATCTTGAGGCATATAAAAAACACATTTTTCATTTATTTGTTCTGGTTTTATTTGGTGTGTTATGAAAATGAATTATGGGCTTTCGACGTGCTGAGATATCACGAAAAACTGCTTTTTTTTTAGTGTGTGTGTATGTGTGTGTGTGTGTGTGCGCGTGCGTGTGTCATTTTATAACTCTTTATTATTACCTCATACCTCTAATTTGTATACACTGGTTGAATCAATGTGGAATAACTGTTAACATAAATACATTTTAATAAATTGTTATCAATATAGATATTGCTCGGATATAGGAAATTATTAAAACCAGATAATCCTGCCATTTCCTGTTGATTTACTAACTAAAATATTCCGATTTTATTTTATTATATTTTCTCTTTGGCCTTCAGTGCATATTTATGCTTGTTTGCCTTCCGCTGTTAAGTACATTCTTTATGAATCATGAATCTTTCTATAAATTTGATAATGGCATTAGTCATCATCAATATTAAGCTTATTGGTGGAGGATCCATTCCAATGACCATGTTTATCAATAACAATTAGTTTGTAATGATTATTTATTACCAATATTGAATCTGATTATTAGAAAATGAGGATTTTGTTATTCCACCCTTGCCACCATTTATTTAATGTACGCTTGGTTCTGACATAAGTGGTGGGTATTTCACTGAAAGGCAACACCTTTACTATTTTCGTATTCGTATTTAATATATATATATATATATATATATATATATCCTCTATGCTGTCCCTATGAAATGCCTTATTCTATTTTCTATATATATATAAGTTAAGTTGGGACTTACATTAGTATAGCCACTAATTCTAAACTGGCATTGTAAACATTGTAAATAGTATATATAGAGGATTAAAATCTGAATAAAGTTAGTGTTTAACCAGCCTTCCTGTGAGTACTTTATCTCCCCATTTCCTCTTTTTTTTTATGTTTTGCGTGTTGAAGCTCTTAAGTGGTGCCGAAACCCGGGATCTTTTTTAGCAGTTCGCAGTGAGAATTTTTTTTTCTTTTTCCTTTTTTTCTTACGGAAGAGTATTTTGATTTTGCTACTTAGCAATTTTTATTTCTATTTTTCTCACTCTTTTTTTTGAAAAATGAATGAACAAGGGCAAAGAGAGATCCTTAGGCCAGCAACGTTAACGCTGGAGCCTTCACAGCCAGAATCGGTGAATCCCGAATTCCCGCCATTGTCATCAGCAACTCTAACAATGGCGCGAGCGGACTTAGCTGCGCAGGAGGCGAATAGAATCGCACAGGAGACGAACGAATTAGAAAGAATGAAGCTCAAAAAGGCAAACGCGCAAGATATCAGAAGAGAAATTTCCGATTTAGAGAAATTTAACGGAGATGTGGGGGAGTTAAATCATTTTCTCAAAGGCGGGGACGGGATTATGAACAGCATACAATCCCAGGTAGCAGTAGACCTCCTAGAAGAATCAGATGCCAAAAGGTTACGGGTGGCCCTAGCACGGCGGGTCAGAAGGAGTGTTCTAAACCTGATTCAAGCGGATGAGGATACCGCGTGGCAGGTAATTAAGGAAAGACTGAAGAAAGCCTATGGAGGGGGGCGATGGGCCCCAGAAGAAGATATGCTTCAAATGTTCCGAGACATGAAGAGAACGAACCAGACAAACGGTCAGTACGCTGCAGGTCTCCTCGTGAAGCTGAACAGGATAAACGAGAAGTTGCGAGAGGTAATGGACACAAGTGCAGTCGAGGCGTGGATGATATTTATGACCACGGTACTGAAGGTTCAGTTAGCCAGGGATACTGGGAGGAAGGACGGTCTACCCAGAGATAAATCGTTTATAGAATGTGCACAGGAAATGGTGGACGCGAGTGCACGTGACGAGGAAGAGAGAGAGGAGTTTGAACCAGGGTGGAGTAGGGTGTCTTACCGAAGAAACGAGGCAGGGAAGAATAGAGTAAGACAGGACCTAGGAAGAAGGAGAGAGGGAGAGTTTGGGAGAAGAGAAAAAGGACCAAGAGAAAGAAGGCAATTTGTGGATAGGAAGAGTGGCAGAAGAGAGGAAAGAAAGTGCCATGAATGTGGCAAGACAGGGCACTTGGTAGCTCAGTGCCCGCGTACGCGTTGTTTTGAATGCCACAACGAGGGACATATGGCCAGACAATGCCCATATATACGGCGCAGGGAGCACGACCGAGGAGAACCGATGGAGGTCAACGCTCAAAGAATGTGGCGGAGGAGCAGAATACCGTCGGAATCGGCCAGATCTTCAGAGACTTCAGGGTCCGAGACGGAGAGCAGCGAACCCGGCGGCAGAGGAACCCCTGAGGGAAGGAGCAAGCAGCGGAGTGCAGGACGGCGAATAGAGCAGGTAAAGAGAGAATGAGGAGCGTGTGAACGGAGGGGCAACCTTTTTTGTGTAAATAGTGTGGTAAAGAAGTGTGATCGGTTGCCTGTTATAGAGTTTTGTAAAGGGTGGAAGTGTTTGGTGGATACAGGGAGTTCCTGTACGTTAGTGAGTAGCGATAAGTTGGAAGTGCTATTTAAAGGAAAGGTTAAGCCAGGCGTGAGACCATGTCAGTGTAAAGTAGTCACTTTGAGTGGGCCCTGTACGATAGAGGGAGAAATAGATCTAACCTTAGACAAGTGGGGAAAAAAGGGAGAGGTGATGACGTTGCATGTTGTAGAAATCATGCCGCGCGAGTATGGGGGAATTTTAGGGTGTGATCTATTTAGCAAACTAGGCGCGAATATCCGGAGTTCAGGAGGCCGTTGGGCAATTAAGATCGGGAAAAAGAAGTATGAAACGGTACAGGACGTGAAAGGGAGCGTTAGGTGTGTCGGGGTAATCAACAAAGGGGCGGACTGGAGACAAGGTATAAGGGAGGAGTTCGCCGACATTTTTTTTCACGAAGGAGACCCATTGAGTGCGACGGGGGAAACTCTACACGAAATTAATTTGAAGTCGGATAAGGTTACCTACGTGAAGGAACGGAGATACCCACAAGCATTGAGGGGACACATTCGCGAGGAAATCGAGGAGCTAAAACGTCAAAGGATCATCGTGGATAGTACCTCGCCTTTTAATAGTCCACTATGGGCAGTTAAGAAGAAACTCGTCGATGGAGAAACAAAGGAGCGTTACAGGGTAGTGGTTGACTTCCGGCAATTAAATGAGAACACGCTCGACGAAAAGTACCCCATTCCTAGATTGGAGGACATCTTGGATAGACTGGGTGGAGCATCGGTGTTTAGTACACTCGATCTGAAATCAGGGTACCATCAAATTCGCATGCACCCTAGGGATCAGGCCAAAACAGCGTTTACTTTCGAAAGGGGGCATTACGAATTTACCCGTATGCCGTTCGGCTTAAAGAATGCACCCATAACGTTCCAAAGACTGATGGACGAATTTTTGCGTGGGCTGGACGAAAACATGTGCCAGGTATACATGGACGACCTCCTGGTTTTTAGTAAGACAGAGGCGAGTCATATAGAGGATCTGCGACAAGTCTTCACTAGAATACGACAGTTTGGGCTGAAACTATCGCAGGAAAAATCGACATTGGGTCAAAAACAGATTAATTTTCTGGGACATGTGATTTCTGCGGAAGGGGTACGACCAGACGGAAAGAAAGTAGAGGCAATTGGAAAAATGGCAATGCCTAGCGATGTGAAGGGGATCAGGAGACTGTTGGGAACTTTAAACTACTACCGTCGATTTGTCCCGGATATGGCTGAAAATCTGGTACCTCTGAATGAACTGTTGCGGAAGGGGCGCACGGTTAGAATTACGCCAGAGATTGAGGCGAATATTAGAAAATGCATGTTGAGGTTACAAACGGAGCCAGTCCTCGCATTCCCAGACTTTTCCAAACCATTTTCAATCACCACGGATGCCAGCGAATATGCACTGGGGGCGGTTCTATCGCAGGAGGGTGAGAGGGGGGAAAGACCTGTGGCTTTTGCTAGCAGGAGGCTTACGGATGCGGAAGCCCGGTATAGCGCACTGGAACGAGAATTGCTTGGAATTGTATGGGCAGTGCAACACTTTCGGCCGTATATATTCGGGAGAAGGTTTAAAGTACATACCGATCATCGTCCTCTGTTGTGGGTGGGCAATCTGAAGGAGACCTCAGCTAGAGTCACACGGTGGAAGGAGATTCTAAGCCAGTACAATCTGGAAGTAGCTTATAAACCAGGTAAAGATAATGTTGTAGCGGACTGGTTATCTCGCGCGTTACAGGTAAATATGGTGGAAACAGAGGCTGGGGAAGCATCGGGAGACTTACAAAGGTTCGTGAGGGAATGGACGCCAGACGGGGAAGGAGAACGCGGGACCGACCATCAAAGCAATGGGGACCCCTCGGATGACGAGTCAGGGGACGAGAGACCAGCAGAGATGGAGGAGCTGGACGACATAATTAACGACAAGGCTCGACAGGTCATATGGAAGACAAGGACTACGGGACTTGTAAAAATGGATTTTGCCAAATACGAAAGACATACCATCGTCACTATTTGGTCTCAACCGGGAGTCAAGGAGGAGCAAATCTGCCGAGTGTTGAAAGACGCATCGAAGGTAGGCGCGACCCATTATTTATATGTCGGCAACGCAACGGTGTGGGATAAGATCCGCAACTTGTGGAAGAATGAAAAAATAGGGATAGACAGATCCTTTATCCGATGCCGCTCTATTGTGGAGACCATCCGCGATCCCGAACAGCAAAAAGACGTGACGATCGCTTACCACCAAGGGAAGACAAACCACCGCGGAATCAACGAGACGTTGGCGTCATTGAAAAGAAGATATTATTGGGTAGGGATGCGGAAGACGGTAGAAGAGGTTATGCGTAACTGCCACATTTGCCATACAGCTAAATATGACCGGCACCCCCCCGTAGGATTACAAACCGAGACGAGGACGCCTACGGTGCCGTTAACGGACCTTCAAGTGGACACGTTTACGTGGAGAGGTTTTAAATGGGTGACAGTAGTGGACACCTTTAGCAAAACAGCAATGGCCCATCTGGTGAAGGAGAAATCGGCGGCAGCGGTTAGTAGCGCCCTCCAAACATGGTTTCAGTTTTACGGAGTGCCAGATACGATCACCTCGGACGGCGGTAAGGAATTTGACAACGCCCAGTTACGACAGGAGACGAAAAGGCTGGGAATTTCATGGCACTGGAATACGGCCGGACATCCAAAAAGTAGGGGGGGGATTGAACGGCTCCATAACACCCTGGGGGAACATCTCCGGGTATTCCACGCAGATAAGGGGTTGGAAGCAGATGAGGCGATGCCCCGAGCCATAGCAGCGTATAACCATTCTATACACATGGCTACTGGGTTTTCCCCTTTCGAGGCCCTTTTTGGTTTACGCGCACGAAGGAGGGACGAGCGAGATACGGCTGTGGACGAGGACATGGCGGAAAAACTAGCCACGAATAGAGTGGAACTCGACAGAATGTGGGAGAAAGCGCATGGGCGAATGGTCGCGGAGAAAAGGAAGAGAGTAGCGCGGGGGAACGAAGGGGTAAGGGATATTATGGGCAATATTAAGATAGGCACTATTGTTTATAGAAAAATTATGTCAAATCGCGCAAAGGAAGTTTGTAGGTATGAGGGTCCATTCAAGGTGATTACGATTAGGGAACACAATATTGTCACTATTCAGAGTCTGGCGGAGCCCAGAAAACGGAGGACGGTACATATTGAGCAACTTAAGGTTCCAGTAGGGGAACCCAGACAATAAAAGTGTATTTTACGTTTTTCTAGAGGAAAAAGTGAATTTTTTAGTTTTTGTATATAGAGAGTGTCGATGAATTGCCGTAGTTTATACTTTGTGTAGTATTAAGTTAGTTTTGTATATAGAATAAGCTGTAATTTTTAGTTATTTATGTTGTTTCCAGTTTATTTTTGTTGTATAATTGGTTATTTTTGTTGTTTTGTTTCTGAGTTTACGAGGATATTCGTAAACTGGTAGGGGGGAGTTAAGTTGGGACTTACATTAGTATAGCCACTAATTCTAAACTGGCATTGTAAACATTGTAAATAGTATATATAGAGGATTAAAATCTGAATAAAGTTAGTGTTTAACCAGCCTTCCTGTGAGTACTTTATCTCCCCATTTCCTCTTTTTTTTTATGTTTTGCGTGTTGAAGCTCTTAAGTTATATATATATATATATATATATATATATATATATATATATATATATATAAACAAATTACTCTAACATTAACTAACATACATATATATATATATATATATATATATATATATATATATATATATATATATATATATAAACAAATTACTCTAACATTAACAGAAATTATATATATATATAACTTTTTTTTTTTCTGTGAATGTTAGAGTAATTTGTTCATGAGACAAAGCTCGTACAGTATAAAATGGACCGGTTAGTTATTCTTAAAGTAAGTATGGAGTATGTTGTTATTATTATTAATTCTTCTAAACCATAACTTATCCCCACCCCTCTCTTCCCAACCCCGGTGTAGAGATAAGGTCATTAAGGTCGAGGTTCCACATCATTCATCTAATCAGGGCAGCCATTAGGGAAAGTGACTTGGCCAGTCGTCTATGTCGTTCACGAGTCTCCAAGTAGCTCCTGTAATAATCGATTATTCACACTAGCCATTGATTTTTTGTTATTAGTTATTGTTTTTTTAATATAGTATACATTACTTACGCTCAAGAAATATGTTTTCCTTAAGATATCTTCACACTGTTCGACATTCGTTAAGCGTATTAACCTTAAGCAGTGTTGGGGAAATTTTATTCAGAATGAATAACCCATTTATTCTTTATTCTATTATTCACTGAAAAAATGTATTCATCATTTTTCAATCATTAATCAAATAAAAATAATTATTTGACATCGCATGGCACGTGCCCTTCTCCGTTCCTCACGATGATTCGAAAGTCGAATAGCGGGGACATAACTTTAAACTATCTCAATTAACTCCGCCTCTCATGGTTTATTAAATCTTTTCAGTAAACTCCTCTATGCTGTCCCTATGAAATGCCTTATTCTATTTTCTATAAGAAACTAATAAATTTACAGATAAGGTAAAACGATTGTTTCAAAACCTTTAGTTGAAAGAACTGTGACTTATCCAAAGTAGAAATCTAGTTTAAGAACCAACAAATTCTTTTGGTACATACTGAAAAATTACATGTGTATAATACTTATTGGCTACATAATAACTAAAGTATCCCTTGCTATATCTACGGCTTTGTGAAGCTACTAATGTTTATTAGTAACTTCACAAAGTGCACTGCTATCATATTGGCCACTAATTGCATTGTCTAGCTCATAATAACCACTGCAGATGCCAGAAGTCGTAAAATTGCGCAATATTATTGAGCTTCTTGGGGTCTTATTACATCGTAAAATGTTATGCAATGTCATTATTGATGCTTTTAAATTATAAATGTTCAGTTCTCCGTCCAACATATTGCCGCTTCAGATCAGAAATATACTATCTCCAAATTGTTTTTTTTTCTGTTATTTACACTTAGGATAGTTCAGGCTAATGCGGATTTGATGTAGGTATAGTCCATCTCTTTCTCTTATACTTAACTCTAAACTTTGCAATGTGTCACACATTAGACAATTGAATATAGTCTAATCAATAGCAGTGAAATTATAAAATTTACAATAAATGAATTTATTACGGTTCTGTAATTATTATTATTCAGGAAACGTTTGAAACAGAAAAAGAGGAAAACTTAGCAATCCTATTCTGAACAGAATATATTATAGTAAATCCACTTCCGACACATATGTTATTAAGATGGTCAATTTTCGCTCAATAGGCCTTAATAGGCCGCGGTGCAAATATGCTGGGAATAAAAAAAAAAAGATGGTCAATTAATGCCATGGATCGATCAATTAATAGTTTGGTTATCACAGTTCATTATGACATGCGGCATATTTTATGTGTGATGACATAATTTATTGTGTACTGCCATATCGTTTGTCAAAATATTATCTAATCCTGTTTTGAATGGTTAGTAGGAGAGGAGTGAAGAGTCCATTCTCTCCAGGGATAAATCGGTGGAGTGTCCGTTAATCCATAGCCTCGTTTTTTTTTTTTTGTTGTCAGGTTTGGATTTCATTTCAAATTTAGGAAAAACGTAGTCATTTTCAACTTGCCTTTCATCTCTTGAATGAATGAAGTTAAATTCTATTAATAATTTATTAAATAGCATTTATTTTCGTTTTGACCATAATATTACATATTAATTTGGTTGCCGTGAGTCTGACACTGGACCGGCATGAATCTTAAACTTGTTACGGTTATTCTAATTCGTTAATAATGTAGTTTTGAGAAAGAAAAAAACTACCGTGGTGGCGATAGTCAGTAATATTACAATTCACCTTCTTATCACGATAGTTAGAGAAAATCAACCCAGATCTGTTGCTAGTTTTGCTTTATTTATCGTTTTGGTTTGCATATGAAGCGGCTTTTGAATAGCTCCTTGCTTGCTGGGGTATAAACAACTTTTTTCTCGTTTTTTTTTCTTGATTCGGTTCATTATTTATTTTCTTGAACTTTTGGCTCTATTTTTAATTTTTTTTAATTACAGAAAATCTATTTTTTTTTTATCTATTCGAAAAATTTATACACGACGTTTTACTTTAATAAATCAGATATATCAAACCATAAAACGATTGTTAAACAAACAAACAAAAAATCAACTAACCGGTCAATAGCATGTTAAAGTTATATTTGGGCTGATGAATGAGTTTCTAATGATGTCACTGAATAGAAGAAACTGACCGTTGTTTCAATGACTGCTCTGAATCTATGAATGGAACACTGAGCCTGTGTTCGGACGATCATTCCTTGTGGCTGAGGTCATCAGATGCTGAAGATGTTCTTCTTTTGTCTTGTGAAGCAAACACATTTGGCCAACAAATCTTTGGTTTACCTAATGTAGGAATAACCAGTATCAATTTAGGAAGTGATGGGTGGTTGATTGTAATGATTTATATTGATGAAAATATTTGTGGGGTTATTCGATCTGGAAAATAAAAGAAAGTAATAATCTGATCTGTTGATGACTTCTATAGCACACATAATGGGATGGAACCCTATAGTTTGGCCGAAACGTGTTTAAAAAATAAAATGACAAATACATTGTTGTTTATTTTGTCATCTTTATGAAACAAATTTTTGAATAAAATGAGATTGATTGTTAAATCAGTTTAAAAATCTTATTTATACTTATAGATGATCACTACAAGTCTAGTCATGGGACTTACTGACTCTGGCCTTGATGCTATCAATTTTTAATTTACATTCGAAGTTTCATATTTATTTTTAGTATCCCACCTTTTTATTTATTTTATTTCATAACTTATTATTGATTATTCTTAAAGAAGCAAAATAAAATTAGTTTCGTCTATGAGGAAATGAACAGTGGTATATAATTGGAAAAACGCTGCTAATTATTACACAATGGTTTATTTCCAAATAGTACCATTTCCAAATATCTGGTCTGACTATTTAAAGGACTTTCCGTATTGCTTTGGTTTATAGTTCAAGTAATTAGATTATTTTTCAAATGAGCATAAGGAGTGGTTCGGGAAAGGAAGTGCAGAATACTTTGTAAAAGATATCTACCAAGTTTAGCAAAGAGATTAAGCAGTAGGAATATATGGAGCAGAAATTTGAAAGTTATCCCAAGATGATCTCATTGAGAGTGCCGATCTGAGAGTATTAAGGAAAAACTGTGCCAATGCAAGTAGGCTGAAATGGTTAGGACATATAATCAGAGGGTAGAATGATATAGAGGAAAATATTGGAGGTACACTTCAGTAGAAAAATAAAAAGGAAAGAACAAGAAATTGAAGGAAGTTCTGAAATAATCCAAGGAAGGATGAAATAGAGAGATGGGAGGAAGTCAGGAGCCCGCAATTGATAAGTCAGGAGGCCTAGGTCCACGCTGACCTGTAGCGCCGGAGAATTAGTCTGCAAAGTTCATTGCGTTATATCTCAGTTATTAGTGGTCCAATTTAATTGATTTTTTTTTTGTAGGGAATTTTTTCACATTTCGATTAATCATACGGTCATCGGACGGCGCACAATGGTCCAGAATGGTTGATTTAGCGAAAAAAATTAAATTCGACAGTTTCTTTTTTTTTTTAATTTTTATGAATCAAAAATAAATAAATTCTCAATAATATTTAAAAACGTTATTTACAGATAATGTAAGATTTATGCATGATTTTCATACATTTATTTATTTTTTGTTTTTTAATTCAAGTTTTAATTTTTATTTTCTGTTGCGACCAATCAGCTCTTCACTCACCCCGATTTTGATTGGTTGATCTTAAAAAAATTGTCGTGAAGTATCATGGTCATTTTTGATCTACCTTGCGGCCTTTAGTTCGCCTGGATTCATTCCATTTTTGATTAAAAAGTCGGTAGAAATGTTTGGTTCATACCTATCTTCCTTCTGGTGATCCGGTGCGTTTCTCCGTGCAATGCACATCATCGTGGTCACCGTCTGAAACTATATCGGCTATTCCGCGATATGTCAATTGGAAATTTTCCATTGTTAAACAAATAAACTGCAATTAGGACTAATCAACCGACCGGAAAAAATAAATAAACAGATTTAACTGAAAGGATAAGCGAGTTTGTTTAAATTCTGATCAGCACAACACTTTGAATACCGATGTACTTTTAGTTGATTTTATTGAAATATATACAACGGTCGCAACTAAAATTCGTTGGATCGATTAGATAAGAGTCTAAGCATTAATTTCATATTAGGCAGAAAACTGCGGAAGAGGCCGCACATTAGTTATTCATTAATAAACTTTCGTAAAGCTTGATTATTTGATCGTTTATTTAAAAAATTTATGATAGCTTCAAAATCAAAAAATAAGAAGTAGTATAGCGTTTATATTTTCCTAGATACGTTGTAAAAATAAAAACAAAAATATAATAAAAAAATATTACTTTGTTGCATTATTGATTTTTTTGTGGAAGATGTGAGGCTAGGATACACTCAAAAAAATGAATGGGTATGTAAGTAAGGAATCTTTTCGTCTTTTTATCTAATGTTAGAAGTAGCACAACCTTTTCATATCATCAACATGTACTAATCAACTCTTGTGTATTCAAAATACAAAATCCACTTGTAGGTTTAAATAATTAAAAAAAAAAAATGATTTTTTCGCCTCATGG
Source organism: Rhaphigaster nebulosa (assembly GCA_948150685.1). Classification (NCBI taxonomy): domain Eukaryota; kingdom Metazoa; phylum Arthropoda; class Insecta; order Hemiptera; family Pentatomidae; genus Rhaphigaster; species Rhaphigaster nebulosa. Next base: position 73,848,154 of record OX411306.1, on the reverse strand, counting down.
GCCACTGTGCGGCGGACGGACGGATTTTTTTTTCCGATAATTTGATTCTAAGTAAAACTCCAAATTTTGAGGGAGGATTAAATTTTTTTTTCTTGGTAGATTACAAAGATCTATTATTGAAAATAATAAACCAATAATACCAGGTTGTTTTGCTGTCCACTCTATTGGAAGTTGTGATTTAACGAAATATTAGAATTATTTATTATTAGAATTATTTAATTTATATAAAATTTGGATTGTTTTATCGATTTATTTAATTTTGTGGTATGTTTATATTTATTTTATAAGCACTATTATTTTTTCTTATTCATATTTATTCTAAAAAGATATCGAAATTATTTTTATGTAAAGGGGAGATAATAAATAATATTAACTAAGTTGGCTGTTTGGCAACATTTATACGAGAGCTGCGATAGCCGATACCCCTTCAGTATCAGGATACTGATTGACTTATTTTATTATAAATATGGTTGTATACAACTATTGTTGATCAGAAAAAATGTTTCTGTTTTTTATTTAAGTTTTAAATTTTGTTATCAAAGGCAAAATCAGACTCTTTTGTATTTCCATGCGTCAATTATAATAACGAAAATATTCAATGTATTTCACTGCTAAATACTTAGAACGGTCTTATGTTAGTATATGCATATCAATATGCGGGAATTACTGTTATGAATGCTGATTTTATTGAGGAAAATCGTCATTAAACTCACATGTTTATTTAAACATTCAACACAAGTTTTATATAGCAGATTATATATGTGTCCAGGTTTTTTTTTCTAAAAATATGTTTAATATGAACTGTACGTGTTCGTGGCCTCAAATTATTTCAATTACTGCAACCAGCTCTTAATTATATGATCGATAGTATAATAACAATAGTGTTGTTCAAATTCGTAATCTCTTACAATTGAATTTTGCAAATGTGGAGGTCAAGCTTTATTACAGGGATGGGCATACATGAAGCCACAACCGTTTTCTTATATTTTATATAGAGCCGGATGTAGATACACAAATTAGATTTTTTTAATTTAAAGTAATTGTATATTTTACGAGTTTCATATAAGAACATAAGAAAACAAATACAAAATAGAATTAAGAAAAAGAAAATATTTATTTTAAAATTTTAGTAATGAAATTATATTTATTTTATAAAAAGTATAATAAACTCTTAGGATAATCTTCAGTCAATTGTTTTTAAAATTTGGCGTTAAATTAGTTATAGCTGTCCGCAGAAATTCTGTAAGATGTTGATCGGTATTTTACTGCTGTGTAAACTTTAAAAGGAAATCTGCAATCACTGCGATTCATACGACTTCATATGAAATTATATATCAGTACTTGTCAGAAACAACCGGAAAATAAAATTATAATAGAATTCCTATCTATCAATATCCTTATTTCGCATCAGTGTGTGAGGAATGATTCTCAGCTCCATGTTACAAAATAATATAAATTACAGCAAAATTCGGCAGATGTTTCTTCTAGTTATTGGGGTCAGTCGAGCCACGTGCCGCTCTAACCTTTACCGGCAGCTGACTCTAACCTTTACCGCTCCTGTTTACCTTTCATCCGGTGGTTTACTCTCTTGTGTAAACTAGAACTTCCCTTAGCAGGAATTTTAACGTTGAAAAATAATATTATATCACGTTTATTGTTTAGGACTTATCATTTATGGAATTATAACTTTATTTTTAACTAAGCAAAGGCCGCTTACTGAGCCCTTACGGCTCGAAATACAGAATCAAACCGTAGTTAGGGTGGACAAATGTTGGCTGTTCATTATTTTTCTAAAATTATTTGAAAAAAATACTACGAACGGTATAGCAGAGGCCTCCAAACACTATCACTAGGACTGTCAGCCCTGCCCGCCATAGTTTATTTTTATTACATTGTAAAATTTATAATGTAAGTAAATCATAACAAATAATAATCAGATGTTTTCGGTATAAAATGTTGTGTGATTTCATATAACGATGATGACAACGAGATTTAAGTTAAAAAAATTAATAACTTGTTTTTGTTTGTTTGTTTTTTAAGCTCACTTGTTTTGAATTTAAAAATAAGCTTGTTAAAAAAACAAAAACTTTATAACTATTCCTGGATATTGTAATTTGAAAATTCGGCAGGATAAACAATCCCAGCAGGTCTTTTATCCTTATGCGGTAACACACAGACATCACTTTTTTCAACTAAGCTGTCTTCTTTTGGCGGTGGATGGAAAGCCAATAATCCTCTACGGCTTTTATAAGATTTTCTAACATATTAAACCAATGTTTCACCTTGTTCAAATCTAATTAATTGAATCACTATTAGATATGTTTCGAAGGCTATTGAAAGTATAATGACTTTTGGCCAGGGATTTGGACAGTCCGCAGTTGCCCCGTCAAAACGTTAGTTGGAGGGGCAAGTGCGTGTGATAAGCAATTGCCCCATTACGGAGGTCTGCACTTATCCCTACTATCATGTTTCGCCGGGACAACCGCGGACTAGTGCTTAAAAATAAAAACTGTTTAGGATAAATATAAATCACAAAGCATTATGAAGAACAACTTCTGAAGGTTCTACTCACCGACAAAAAATTCTAGTGGTAGATAAACAGTGATGTCGCAGCAAGATCCAAGAGGGCTCTGAAGGAAGCATTTCTCGCCTTGGAAGCTGCTGCGAAGAAGCTAGGGCTAAGTGTCAACAAAGCTAAGACCAAGTATATGAGAATAGGGGAAGGAAATGCGTAAGGTCACCTGATAATTGGCCTCTACAAGTTTGAGTGTGTGAATAGCTTTGTATACCTGGGTTCCGAGCTCAGTACCCCCCAGTAGGATGTCTCCAAAGAAATCCATAGGAGGATCATCGCAATTACCGGATCACCGGAACTTTAGGAGCCGTTTCTTGTCCAACAAGAAGAAGATGAACCTGTATAAAACTCTGGTGCGCCCGGTACTTACTTATGGTTCGGCAATTACAAAGGCTGACGAAGAAAGAATTGCTGCATTCGAGAGGAACGTGCTCCGCTGAATATAGGGGCCTATTAAAGAAGGAGAGCACTGGAGGCGCCGTAAAAACCAGGAGTTGTCGGTTCTGTTCAACGATGCAAAAATAGTGAAGCATATAAGTTCACGTGACTTCGATGTGCCAGCCATGTTGCCAGAATGAACTCCGGTGAAATCCCTGCAAGAGCCATGAATGGGTAGTTCCATGGAACAAGAAGAGTCGGAAGACCACGAGTGAGATGGCTGGACAGCGTAACCTCGGATTCGAGGACACTAATCAATACCCCACACTGGAAGACTGCAGCTCAGGACCGTACCAACTGGCGGAGGTTATTGGTGGAGGCCCAGATCCAGCAACGGGTTGTCGCGCCTTAGAAGAAGAAGAAAGATAAACACCGAGACAACTAAAGAACAAAAGTAGTAAGATCCAAATTAATCAACAGGTTGAAACTGATGCATTTATAACTTGTTTTACTTCATCTTAGCGAACTCTCGTCACTGGTTTCTGAAACATCTGGATTTAGAATTGATTCTCCCTAAAGAGGATCATTAAATCCTTGTTCAGGATTTAAATTTAACGAGAAAATTACTCACCTACCCTGAAACGCAGTTGCCCCATATCACCCTAAATAATATATCGAATATAGAAATAGGTAAATAAAGCCCTTATTATAGCTACAGTCTCAATTAGAAATCACAATTAACATATTAACTATAATTATTGCTGTATGTTCAATAATAAATTTGCTAGGTCTTGGGTTTTGGAACTTTGCAGAGTCAGTTTGGCCCTTGGGACTTACAAGGGGAAGGTACAGTCGATGGGTCACCGATTTTAACCAAATTTTTTTTTTATGATTCCAAATATCCGGCCTTCGTTCCAATGGGCCTTTGGAGCCCCAAAAAAATATATAAAATACGCTGAAATTGCTTTATTCTATATCTCAAGTTTGAAAAACTATATCGATGTTACAATCAAAACATTTGTTTTTCAGAATATATTAAAGGCGAAGTACAAACTTTTAAAAAAAATTGCTTTTGACCGTATAAATTGAAAAAAAATTGGTAAACTAGCCATATCTGGAGCTCTGTACCTCGTTTTCAGTTGATTCGATTTCGATGTCTTGGACTCGTTAGAAAGAGAGAAATTTCTTCTTTCCATTCATATAAACAACTAGTGCATTATCTAGAAGGCCTGTGTAAAAAATTGCGATTAAATAAATACAAAAAATAGATGTTTTTTGCGGATAACGTTGGTTCTAAAGCATGCAGGAACACCACGACTAAAGCACATCACGAATTTTAGGAACCTTTATCGACCTTCAAATTTGGTCGATTAGGAATCAGTAAAAGAGTTCATGAATTATTTGCGTTTTTCGAATATTTAAAAAAAAAATTAAATGATTACTAATAACTCCTCAAACCCGGTCTTAAATTTTCAAATTAAATTTCAATTTACAATTAGATCCCGGGCTCTTAACCATATACAAATCAATTATATCTATTAAAGCAAGTTACCACTGCATCTAAAAAAAATAAAAAAAAGCCTCTAAACCTGGTCAGTATTAGTTAAAATACTGGAGCATATTGTCCAAAACATTGTATCATATATCTTGGACATTGTATCCAAGTTTTCAGCCCAAACTCCCATGGAAACGCATTAAATTTTTATTTGTTTTTATTTATAATTCGAAAACTATACATTTCACATAGACACACAGATGGTCGTTTAAAGAGAAAGTATGTAGTTAAATTTACAGTATAATAGATATATACCATTTACTCAATGACTGATTTTCAACAATTACTGTACCTCAAAAAAAAAAAAAATGCCTTTGAAGCTCAAATTTTTAATGGTGAATCACTTTTACAATACATAAAAGATGTTAAAACCTTACCAATACCATAGAAAACAGAAAAATCAAAATTGTGGGTTGGATCTTTTTTGCTTAACTGTGGCTAAATAATAGCTGTAATTACTTCCGCCTAAAAGGATGAAAAATTGCAATCTTTCTATATATTGAAAATTCCATGTATCGAATTTTTTTCTAGGTTCGACTGTATCTATAAAACATTCTTTTGTGCTTAGTGAAAGGTTTATGAGTATGGAAAACGAAGATTGACCAATATATATTATTTGTTATAAAATTATTCTAATAAGTTCTGTTATAATTCTGTAATGCTTCATTATAATTATATTTTTGATTTTTTTTCTTCATCATTCTAGGCAATAAAGAATACTTAGATATAATAATAAATATTTTTATAAATAAATAAATAGATATAATAATAATAATAAGTATTTCTAGGCCATTTATTATATATCAATGAATTTTTGTTATACCATTCTAAAAAAGAAAGAAAAGTATTTAAAACTTATATACCTTTTCATTTTTCAGGTGTTACGCTGAGACAAAATGCCCTTTCTGGTCTATACCTTTTCTTTCTATTATGGATACCGTTTATTCCAGTACCTACATCCAAGTCAATGGCTGGTAATTATTTAATTTATTTTTTTTTATGTTAGGTTTTTAAATATTACTAAGTTTTTATTCATAAAGTGTATTTTAAATTGTTATAGGAGTAGCTGGTCATTTCCAAAAAGCTGTTTTTGTACTTACCTCAATAAATTTGATGGCAACAATTGCTTTCCAACTTGTTCTGGCATTTGTATTTCCACCATACGGTAGCCTCCTGGAACCAAAATGTATTTAAAATTAATATATTTTTTTCTATATGATTTATGTTATTTAATTTAATTTTCTTATTTTATCTCGTGTGATTTCCATGATAGGTGGAATGTTGGAAAGAATATTAAGACATGTTGGTCTAATAAGACTTGATGACTTAACTTTTATCAATCAAATAAAACTCATAGGGCCAGATATAATAGTGCTGGTATCCTCTGTTATTGTCCATACAATTTCATCAAAACTAAATCCGAACAATTTGCTCACTGATGAAATGCTGCCAGTTTCGGAGCCTCCTCATAATGAAGAGAGTGCTTCATCGAATGATAACACTGCATCACAGAGAAGGATGGCAATTTTGACAATGTTTGGTATTATTTGCTTATACAATATATTTGTTTTTTATAATGCATATTTCTATTTATGTATTAGGAGCAATGTTTACACCTAATGGCCAACCTTTTGTATGACATGCGCCGTATAATTGGAGCACTTTATACGTTCTTAAGTTCATGGTTAGGGATTGGAAAATTGAAATAAGGATTGGGTCTACTTCCCTTAGGAGGGGAAAAAGAAAAACTTAATCACGCAATTCTTGCTATTAGTCCAGGTTCTGGCATATGTATAATCTTTTTAATGGAAGTATACTTATAGATATAATTATGTTATAGACATGACATCTAAAGAGTATGGATTCGACTCTTATGGTCGAAACCCATGATATAAAACTACTTATAGGCGCAATGATCAACCACTCTAAGTTTGGCGCATACGCCACTCTTTGATTACCCTTGCCATTGAGGATTGTTTATTGGTTTATTTGCATGTGATTTATTTATTATGTAAGCTTCTCAATCATACTGTGTGTATGAAAAATCTGCTTTCCTTAATCGATGGAAAATATTTTTACAATGTTACAATTATTAATAAAATAGAGATATCTGAATAGAAAAGCTGAATAATTACATCAATGTTATCAGTTGACGTTCAAAATAATAGATAATAAATTGTTTAACATAAGGTGTCACCTCAGTATTCATTAGTCAGATGCGGTCACTGGTTCGAATCTGGCCAGGGTGGGTTGAAATTTATTTCATGGTAGAGCCACATAATAAATTTCAAACCTCATACTCTGTTGAGAATTGTTTGATAATCTGTAAGATGATCTGTTCTTCCTGCCCTCTATGAGTACATTAGAACATTAAACCCAAAATAAACAAACAATTATATTATAAAATAAAGCCATAGCATTATTAACCAACTGTAGATGTTTTCTATTGTGATATTAGAACTTATTGGAAACAATTATTTCACTTAATTGGTTTATTTTACGCAAAGTAAGAAATTCATGCCTTTCTGGATAGGAAATTTCAACATATTTTTACCTTTTAACTTGGCAGGTATTTGGCTATTTTAAGCACCCTGTTTCACCCATATATATCTTGCACTTCATTAATACTTGTTTATTCTTTCTATCTATCTGGATCCTATTTCATAATAAAGTACCATCTATTTAAAAGTACTTGTACAAGTGGAAAAGCTCGTTTTTAGAAGTTACAGGTTACTTATCGTCATTAGATAATAATAATTGTATTCAATTTTTTTTTTTATTAACTGTTTTTTTAATATAAATATTTTATAAGTCCACTTGTGCTTGTACTTTATTATGAAATAGGGCTCTGGTTCTCATATTTAAATTCAAATGAAATAGGTAAGGAAGGAACCATATTTTTTTATTATTATAACACTTAAAACAAAATAAATGAATATTAAAAAGATTTTAAATAATATCCTAGTTTTTAAATCTTGAAAGGGATATGCTTTAAATATTACACTGCAAATTCTAAATAATTATTTATTTTAGAGATCTAAAAACTTCTGACCACATTAGTAAGATCATCAAGTTGCTTACTGATATTTTACAAATCATATATACAAGGTTCAGCAGGGATTATTCCTACATTTAAGATCTAAATCCATATCACTTACATATTTGTATGGAGGACTTTTCTATATCTGTTTTAACTCAGCTTTGTATGGTGCTGATCTCTCAGCTCTAGAGATTCTTTGTTACTGGATGGTATAATATTAGGTTAATATAGCTGGAAATTTTCAGGATTTGAGTAGTTATGAAAGGGAGACATCTGTATTTGAACTTTTTATAAGCTAATTTTATAAGTTTGTTGATTGTTGAGCAGAGCCATTTAAAATGTTGGCTTTTAGGAATATTCTTCCTTCCATAGTGGTCCTGAAAATTGGATGTATTTTTTGGCTTATTATCACATACGATGTGTTATTTTCATTTTCTTACAAGTGAATTAATTTTGTTTTTCTTATCAGAATCGGTTATATATTCTTGATTTTTTCCAAAAACCTACTATATCATATGGATACTGACAAATTTTGTGAATCTTTTTCCATTTATTATTCTTTGACTGTTTTTAAATATAAATTATTAACTTATAAATTGAATAATATTAATTTTATATTTTGGTTCAAGGTCTTTGTAAACATTTTTAATATTAAGTTTAATATTTATTATCTTTTTAAATAGTATTCGGGATTATTGATAGGAACTGTAACTAAATTCAATCTGCCGATGGCAGCGTTATTGAGTGCCTTTTTATTTAAGAAATAAAATTATCCCTTGCTTTTAATATCTAATTATGAGGCTAAATTATTTATAATGAGTTTTTGTTCATAAATTAAAAGTAATATTTATATATTTTTTAATTTTCTTAATAATTGTATAGACTATAGTAATAACAACAAACGATTTTATTTTTTAAATATTGTATATATATTTAATATAATAGTCATGAGAGGTAAAACCTCTGCAGTCAAACATCCAACAGTTATAAAGTATTGGATACAGTTTTTAATTTATTTTAGAATCTACTTTGAATATTGACCATATTTACAAAATATTTATTATAATAAACAGTCTCTTAGAAACAAGGTGAAGTGTTTACTAATTAATTGTAGGCAAGTATATCTGCTTAATGATGATGTGCCTTGCTGGGATCTTGAGGCCTTCCATTCTTTCGGGTGTCTATTACTTATCGTTTCTGATGCTGGCCACGAGCTGGGCTTGCAATATGCAGTTGGGTCGATTCTTCGCCTGGTATTGTCGCCTGCTTATGGTCTTCCTGATGGGTCACATTATTGCTCTTTACCTGTACCAGATGGAATGGATTCAAGAATTACTTCCTCCTGACTCACCTATCCCAAGGTTTGTTCTTACTGATTCTATTAGCTACTTCAACCTATTTATTCATGAAAAATACTTATTTTGATTTGGTTGATAAAAATTCCAAAGTAGATTTTTGGCTTACAAATGGATCACCTTAAGTGGAAATATGTTGCAGGTATTTAGGTTTGACAGCCCTTCTTGTTACTGGTTGCAATCAAGATCCCCGTATTACCCACATGAATACTCTCGAGTGGGCTTCATTTGCAAATCCATTTATTCTTTTATTACTTTACTATTTACTCTGCTTTGAATCCGATGCAATCATCAATGCTCCGGTAAGTACATTAAAATTTATATTTAGGAATAGCATATTAAGTACTTCCCTAGTATGCCACCTAAAGGAATATGTTGTTTTATTTTTGTTCTATTATTAATGCTTTCTAATTTTAAACTGATTTTCTCTGCTAATCTACCAGTAGGTAATATTTTTCTGGGTAATGGTTGGTGTCAGTAGTGTTTTCTTTCTTTCTTACATACGCACAACTATATATTTATACTAATCCTGCAATTTGATGACAGTCTGCTTTGTAGATTATTGTAGATTTCATGGCAGATAGATCTGTATTAGTGATTTATGGGAAGTATATGGTTAGGTACTTACAAATCATTGATTGCCTGCTTGTTTATATGATCAATTTCACAGGTTTTGTTAATGAAAGAAACAGGAATTACTAGACAACTAAGCACAAGGTTGTCTCAAAAGGGGAAGTTACTGCGTAACCAGACTAACCGGTGGCGGTCAGCTACTAGAAAAGTCCGGGTAAACAAATGAAAACTCTGTAAACACATTTCCGGCTGTACAGGCATTTATACTTGTGCTGAATCTTTGTTGATGTAGTTTTGTAAATAATTTGTAATTTTATAAGATTTTTTAATCCAACAATTTCTGTATATATGCATTTTACTGTCTTAAAAAAGTATGTTTGATGCTGGGGTAGTATTGCAATCAATAAAAATATAGTTTCTTCTTCTGTTGTTCGTTTATGTTATAATATTTAAAGCAAAAAAATAAAATGTATTGTTTACTGTATCTTAACATCAGATTATATTTAAATGACTTGTAGTGGAATTCAGTTTCTATTGTATCTATAAATCAAGTTTAAAAAACTATTTAAAAGTTAAAGAATGTACAAAGATTTAAATTTTAGAACTTTAGATAATGTTTTTTAAACGTTCCGACCCTGAACAATTTATAGCTGTGAAATCTGTACGTATTGCGAAAATTATGCTATCAATAAGTTTATTTAAGTCTGGCACTTGGTAATTTTATTAAACTTTTCTTTTGAATAATTTATTGAAGCATATGAGTAATATATGTTTTTTTCTAAATACAAATATTAGTGCGATCTTGGAAACATAGTTGATATTGATGCTAACATAGTGGAAAAATTGGAAACATAGAAAAAAAAATTTGTCTAATGTAATAGTTTTTTTGGTTACCCCTGCGGTTTTGCTACTTTCATTATGTATATAGTGTAAGCAAGACCAAAATGCTAGGCAGTGATTATTTTTCAAGTGAGCCCAATTTCTTTTTATGTTAATATTAGATAATTTCTTTCGATGTTCTTTTGATGGAAGATTATAATGTATTGGTGTAGTGGTGTATATAAGACTATTTATATGTGCAAAAGGGAGAGAGATGTAAAATATAACTTTAGTTTTTAAATTATTGGCAGCTATATATGGTACTCAAATATTCGACGCATTTATGTGGGTCTCTTAGATTCCCTTTGTATCAGACTCACTAATGCTAGAAACTAATAATAAATAAAAATAAAATTCTATAATCTCTCATACTTCTACCAATTTTAAATTTATATTTTTCATTTCATATCAATAGGAGTATCACTTATGTAAGGATACGTTAGTTTATTCATTCGTTTTCCTCGACTATTATCATTCAGCATGTTCCATTAAAGCAATTAAAATATCACACTCCTAGATCAAAATGGCATCAGCTAAAAATTTGACATTTTTTTTAGTTACTCATTTATTTGGAGTCTACAAATGAATAAATTAAATGAACCATTGAAAAGCGATATATTGGTACTCAGTATTAATAAATCTGCTTTTTTTTTTTTTTTTTTTTTAAGTTTTTATATAAATCCATTTATATTGTATAATGTTAATAAATGTTTTGTTAACAAAAAACAATGAAATAATTATTTTACTAGTATCTGTATACAGATAGATTCACTCTTATGCACATACCAAAATACAAGTGTTTATTGAATTGATCTGATGCATGCTTTATTGTTTCTTGTTTCTTATGTCTGCAATCATTTAAAAAGCATTACTAAAATTATTTTTATGTCACATAAATATAATTTCCCTATGCTAGAAAAACAGTAATTTTTTTATTTCCATTTTTAGACTTTATTTTTTGTGCATGTTTAAGCATTAATGCTTGACTTTCGTGGGGTCCAGCTGCTTATTGATAGGTATTTGGCTAAGCTTTTTCTTTTTTTCTTTTCTGTTTTAGGAGCCAGAAACCGTTTCGGATCCAAGACAAAATAATGAGGTGTTGTCTGAATCAACGCCTGTATGTGTAACTCTATTAATTAACTTCAAACTAGTTTATATAATTTATCAAAGTTAGTCAAGTAAATCTATTTATTTATTTTTTACTTTTATTTGATTAAGAATTATTGTATCTGTCGGAAAATTATTTTTGTTTTTACAATTGATTGTTGATTAAACCAGATAGAATTTTTCTCGTATTTACAAAACTTTTTAGATATTTGAATGTTTCATTATAGAAGATTAATTGCATAATTATGTCACTTTAGATGATTAACAAAAATCAGTGGTCAGGAGTAATTTGAAAAGAAAATTGCAATAACAACACAAAAGTATGAATCATGCAGGAGAAAAAAAGCAATAGCTATCATTCTATATCAAAACAGTTTTTGTTCTTTTCATAATAATCGGTTATGCAAATTTAAACTATAAAACAGAAATAAAGAAAATAATTCAGTCCTGCTGATGAGTGATTCTTGACTTACCTAGCTAATGTCTGCTCCTCATTTTATAGGTTATAATTTCTGACTAAGCAAGCAAATTTCATTCAGTGTGAGACAATGGTGTTTGAACATGTTGAGGAAGCACCTTGAGGTGCTGAGAGCATTCTGGAGTCAAGCGTCATCATTTTATATTCGGTCTAGGAAAAGGGTTGACTTTTATATTGTGGTTGGCCCACGCAATAAATTTTGGCCTTCTCGCTATGTCTAGAAAGTTGGTAACCTACAGGGTAATTCTTGTTGGAGTGCATCAAATCTTTATAGAGAAACAAATATTTAGTGTGCCTCCAACCATGGGTATTGTACCAGATTCAGTCAGTATGGAAAGCCAGTACTCTTCCTGCCAGTAGATATTGTTGCTTATAATCCATATTAGTACAGGAGCTAATACCAGAGCAGTGTGACAATGATGAAAATATGTAGTATGTGGTACACACTCCTAGCAATTGTTGTAAAGCTTATAAAACCCAGTTTTTCTTGTTTTTTTATCTGTATCTATTAACAGAAAAAATTAATATGGCTATATCTAGACAATAGAGTATAGAGAAAAAAACGCCTTGAGCATGGGGAGTATACACCAAACGTTGATGGAACTATGTAATATATACCAATAAAGGAATATAGAGATATAAGGAAGAAATTATTCCACTAATGCATCACTAGAATTTTCTTTCTTCCCATTATTAGTATTAAATACTTACAATAAATCTTTAAGTGTATTTACTTGAAAATCAGCCCTCTATGTATTTAAAGATGCTTGCTGAGTAAGTTATATACAAATGTAATGGCTCTTTAATACTAGAAACTTTAAAAAATACATTCTGGTTAATAAAATATAAACAATTGGTTTACAGAAAAATTAACTAAAGAATCTTAATGATAGCCATGCTAAATTGAAAAATTAGATTATTGATAATGAACATATTTGAAATTTGATACTGTTTTGTTTTTTAAATCAATGATTCAATACTTGGAAATTTTAAAATATTGTGAAACATTTAATCAAGAATTATTTAGTTTAAGGTTTTATTTTGTTTATTTGTTACTTTGTTAATGTGTTGCTTGTAGTTACACAAGATCATTGTTTAGTGCTCAAACCTTTCCTTGTTAATCTTTCTCTTCTATCTTTTACTATACATTTGCTATTTTTATGTACATTTGCTTTTTATAACTTCCTATGCATGCTTTATTTCATTTTTTCTAATAAATGTATTCACTATCCACAGTAGCTTTGAATGCTTAAACACCTCTACACGTTATCAGTAATATTTGTTATATACATTTGTAATATTTTGATTTAGTTTTGTTTATGACTGGTATGTTTTTATTTTATTTCACTGATATTCCAAATTTGTGTGTTAACTATGAATATTTTATTTTGTCCACGCCCATATTATTCAATTATAGTAATTATAATTTCTTAATATTTTATAAATTTTATAAATTCTTGTTAGTGCTGTGCTTTGTTCATTTGTTTTATTCTCCTTTTGTGTGTTTATTATATGGTCATGTCTTAAAGAACATCAATTTGAAAATAATTAAAATAATTATTTTAAAAATGAAATAATTTTGGTTTAGCTTTCTTGACTACCTTACCAATTCTTCCTTGCCAGTCTTTACTCAAGAATTGTGAAATCTGTTGATTTAACAGATTTAAAATTTCATATTAATTAAAAAAAGAACGATACTTATAATTTTCATGTAAAATTATTTTTAATTGTATTTATTTATTCATTTAAATATTTATTTAATTAATAGTTTTATCATTAGAAAGGGTGCAGTAAAAAAAGTTAAATTTTATTTGTAAATAGTTTTATTTTAAAGCAGTTCCTGAACATTTGTTCCAATTCTTTGATTATTTTTGAATTAATTAATTTCCAGTGAATGATTACTTAAGATATTGTTACATCCAAATTGATCAAGACTCAATGTAATTGTGAGCTTGATATTTAAGGTTTGGCCATTTTTTTAAAATATTATTTGTAATTAATGTTATAACATTGTAGAAGTCTTTGGTAAATAAAAACAATGCTAAAAATATTTGTGTCAAATATTTACATGAATGAAAAAATGAAAACAAAAATGAGTAAATATTAAAAAGTTATTTTAATAATTGCTGTAACTGAAGATTTTCAGTAGTTAATATCAAACCATTGATCTTTTAAGATCTTTGTTTTGTATCTTAAACCTTAAGATTTAAAAAAGCTTCCAAGATTATTATTTATAAAAAGTTGTTAAGATCCTCTTGGCTTTTAACTTTATGTCCTTGATTCTTGGTTTACTACTTCCTACTTAAATGACTCATTGCATGAGTGACAGACGTCATCCATTACTAGTTCTTGATTTTGATTTGTATGAAATAACATTAAAATATAGTAAAATATCATTTTGCTTAAAATAGGAAATTTTACATAAGTATCATTATAACTTAAAAAGGAAAAAAACAAATTCAAATGTTTACTAATTTAAATGGTGCATTAAATAAAAATATGTGAATTCATAATAGTTAAATTAAATGTAAGGCTTTATCATCCCTAATGTTAAACCATATAAAGTTCAATCCATAATATTTTTTGACCACATTGTGATGCTGATAGCAGAAAATTAAGAAAATTATACCAGTTTTATTTCTTTATCACTTAAGCATACCAACCTAAAAATGGTTAGGTTTAACTTTGTTATTTTCCAAATGTTACCCAGTCATCTTATTAATTTTTTACTTTGTATATTAAGCTGATTCGAGGAAGAGAATCTTTATACAGAAGAACTCCTCCACGAAGAGGAGTATTACAAGACTCTAGGGGAAGTGGTGCGACCCTTACAGAAGTATCAGATGATTTAAAAGCTCCAGAAGGTAAGTGTTATAACTGATGAATGGTTACTATGAAATATGTTTTACTTATACTCTATAAATTTAAATTTAATTAAACTTTACTCTTTTATGTGCTCACAAAAATACACAATAAAACAGATTATTATGTACAATACACATTTCATTATATTCTATCTAATTTGTTATTACTATTGTTTTTAATTTAGTAGAAATATATAATTAATTTACTTTTTGTAATGTTTACCATGTTAAAATTTCATTACGTCTGTGTACTCTCTCATATTATTTCATCATCTTATTATATATATATATATATATATATATATATATATATATATATATATATATATATATATATATATATATATATAAATCATCTATTCCAGTATATATTACTATATTTTCCATTTTTTTAAAAATATTCTAATTAATTTTATATTTTGTATGTTCATCTTTAACATATCCAAATTAAAAACTTCATTATGTCTATTCTCTCATTTATTTCCTCTCTTTTTTTTCCATTTTGTCAGTTATTTTTTTGGCTCGGGGTCGCTTGTTAGTTTAATTTCTTTGTTCTGGGATTTTCATAAATCATGAAACTATACAGAAATAACATTTGATATTTATATATATATATATATATATATATATATATATATATATATATATATATATATAATTATTAATTCATTATAATTATTAATTCAAGTTCATAAAGTATAATGACTATTGTGAATGGGGTTTATAATTTTTATAAATGGAACTTTATTTTTGTAATTGTTTAACCAATTTTTAAAAAATTATAAAACCTATGCTTAATGTGTCATTCACAAATATTCACCATTCCGGAATGAATGTACTTGCTTTATATTAAAAGAAAATTTAAATCAATCCTTATTAATGCCTCTTATTCTACCTGAATAACGTTTATAAATTAAGTTTGACATCTGATTTTCTTGATCTCAACACTAGTCTGGTCTACTAAACTACACAGTTGGAACTAGTTGTTGACTCCAAATCTTAGGAAGTAATAGGTTTTAGTTTTTTTTTTTTTAGTATAAAATCATTCTGAGAGAATGTTGTTTGAAAAGCAATAAATTCTTTAAATATTGATTTATTACACAATCCCTTTGGTGTTTTGTTTTCATATTGTATGAGTAGCTATTACCATTTACTAACCTTAGATATTGTGTTGTTGCCTGCCCGCTTACAGACACTATAAATGATGTCCAAGCTGAAAGAATCCCACTACAGGAAATAAAGAATGGTGGCAATGACAGACTCTCTCATCACAGGCAAGGTGCCATTATTTTGAATTCAATTTCATGATATATAATGGAAATAACTTGGATTATCTGTGGTTGGGGATGCGCTGATTAATTTTATTTGTACTACCTTTGTATTGTATTCTCATTTTAACCATTATTCCTTCTTTTAATTCTTAATCTAACATTTAACCATCACTAATATAATTTAGCAAATATGGATAGGCATTTTATATTTTATGTTTCAATGTTCACTGTTGCATCATTTAAATATTTTTATACTTTTTAAAACTTAAATTTACAATCAAAATTAAACATCTGTCTCTCTTCTTTTTTTTGTTTACTACTTGAATGTTTTGTTTTATTAATTTATTTTGTAAATGTTAGCCAATTCACTGTAGGCACTTTATTTTGCTATCGAGACTAATTAATTTTTTATTATTAAAAGTGAATTATTGTTATTCATTAGAAATTATCATTGATCATGATTATCAGACTTTTCCTCACTTTAACATTCAACAGAATCCATTTACCCTCTCCAAAGATAATGGTACAAAGAACTGTTTAGGAATGAGTGAGGTTAATATCTGAGCTTATTAAACCTCAACTGTACTTCTAAGATCGTTTAACAGACAACAAATGGCAGAAGATATCTGATGTAATCATATTATTAAATGAAGTTTAGAGAAGGTCATGAATAATTATGGCTTCAAAAACTATTTTTATATTTCAAATAATTTTTTTTTCTTTTTTTAAATTAAATCTAATGCATATTAATTTAAAATATTGTTGTTGAAATGAAATTAGATGAAAAATGTTATTCATAAAGAACCCTCATTTATTCGTGTAATCTAAAAGAAAAATCGCAATGTCTTCAGAAATACTTATTTACTTTAAAAAACATCTTTGAGATGTTTGCCTTATTTTATTTTAATCTAAGAGATAATGGTTGCAAGTGCAGTCAGAAATAAATCATATAGTAAACATTTGATTACTGTTTATGTGCCTTGACTTTTAGGCCTTTTTCAAGGCTAAGAAAAAATATGTGAGCATAATATTTATATGCTATTAGATTGAGGAGTTGTGGATTTAAAAAATAAATAATAATTTTACTAAAATAATTTAGTAGAATTACGTGACTAGAGGAAGAAGGAGGTGTGTGGTAATTTATGTTGCATTCATCCTTCTTCCATCAGAAATGTATTTTGTTGTTGTCATATACTTCCTTCATTACAATTGTATCTAGCTTAATAAGGCTCATAGAGAGTTTCTGTTAGTATCGAATAACAGGCCAACACAGCTCTTTAATCCATGACAATAACTCAATTTGAAAACAAAGTTACTTACCTCCTTCATCCACATACTCCTTCAATTATTAAGTATATTTTTTCTAATAAAAAAGAAAGATAATGAAAAAAATTATGATTTTTACTTACTTGTACGAAGTAAAGGAAGTATTGTAATCGCGAAAATTTTCGGTTTTCAGATTTTAACAGAAATATCCATTTTGACCATCCCTGAATCCATTTTGACTAGTTTCGTCGTGGCGTCTGTACGTACGTTCGTATTTCGCATAACTCAAAAAAGGTTAGCCGTAGAAAGTTGAAATTTTGTATTTAGGATTGTTGTAAAATCTAGTTGTGAACCTCCCTTTTTGGTCACTGCTTAATCACCGGAAGTGGTACTTTATTTGAAGGTCATAATTGATTTCCATCAAAAATTATATTAAAATACTTTGGAAAACTTCTCAAATTTGGTATTTAGAACTTATATATTGATTTAAATACCATACTAGATTTTGGTCTAAATTGGAAAACGGGAAGCGGTACTTTACTTGAAGGTCATATTAGACTTTCATCAAAAATTATATTAAAATATAATGTAAAACATTTAAAATTTAGTAAATAGGACTTTTATATCAATATGAATGTATTTTATAGATTTTGGTTAAAATTGGTGAGCCGAAAAGGGTACTTTACTTGAAGGTCATAATAAACTTCCATCAAAAATTATATTAAAATTAAATGGAGAAATCATATGTTTCAGTAATAAAGGTTACCATCGCGATTTTGTTTATACTCTAATTAAACATTTTTATTACTTATTTTAAGTGTTAATATTGGGCATATAATACTGGTTTTCCTCCCCATTTGTGCGATGAACAAGTCTGCAGCAGGAGAATAAGATATAAGTTAAGTGGGTTCTTCCGCTTAAAATTTAGAAACTGTCGATTTCTAATTCTTTATCTAGTGATATTGACAGTTTTAATGTTGTCACGGAACACGAAGAAATCTCTTGGAAACTAGTTACCTACTGAAAACTAGTTACCTACGACATTTAATAACGGAATGAAACCTCCAGAAACAAGAGTATGTGTGTGTGTCAATAGATGGGTGTATTGCAATTTTCGGAAATTAGTAACCAAATTGAGGATCACTTTTTGAGCCAACGATTTATAGTTTAATAGGAGTACAAGGAAGTCATGTGTTGTCCACATCAGATATTTTAGTAAATGTACAAGGATTCTGTATTGTTTCGCTATAGGGACAACTTTTATAAAATAAGAATTAAGAAAAAAGAATAATGTTGAGAGATGCGGGCTTTAAAGTGATTTTAAGAGGCTTTTCTCACCAATTTAAGAGAAATTACAGTGGAGAGTGGAATCGGAGAAGGGTTGTACAACATTGGAGTGATGTTTAAGTGACCTTTTAGATTTAGATCATCTTTTACAAATTTGTGTAAATGTTGGAATGTTTATTATGGGATCTGAAGCCAAGACACAGGCCAGGAATAGATGAGAGTTATAATTTCTCATTCAGAAATGGATGGTGGTTTCGGAGAATTAAGTGAAGAAAGAACTACTGCCAGACAATTTTTAGGAAGCTATTGGATAAAAAGTTCCTTTTTATATGGTGTAAGAGATCTCATGGTAATATGAATCAGATAGAGAAAGACAACAGTGGATGAAGTTTTTGAAATTTATTTCGTGATGGACCCAAAAAATGAATCTCGACCTTCCCACTCTCTCTATAATAGAATGGTAACCTAAAAGATAACCCGTTATGTCTACCTTAGTTGGAGTTGGTAAGGACATTAAACCTCCAATAAAACAAACACACACACAAAAAAAAAGGATAAGGTTTTTAGTCGCAATAATTTTTTGGTGGTATATCTGCTTCACTTTCTATTTCTAATACGAAAGTTGGTTCTTCTAATCCTGAAATATCATTTCTTCCATTTTTTGGGAGTCAGTATTTTTTCCTCATCACTGCCAAAGGTTGGGAAACCTTGTGTTCATACAAGAATTGAAAAAAATGTATGTCCTCAGAATTGAAAATTTCCACTCTGTATTATATTTTAGACAGTAAAGAACAAATTTGGTCTCATCTTTTTTTTTTTTTTAGCCATATGTAAAAGATAGATATCCTCATAGAGCTTTACAATTGTTGCCTTGCAAAAATCTATCTCTTGAGTGACTTTTTCTCTCTAGAATTCCTTGACAGACAAATAAGATCCGTTTCTTCTTGCTTTCATGTAAAATATATCCTTTCATGTTAATATTTGGGATCTTGTTTGCTTGTTGAGGTAAAGAAGTGCTCTTACTAGACAATTCATTTCTTCAAGCTCTATGTTGGACAACTTTAGAATGCTGAAAGTATAAGTGTGTTCTGGAATAACCCATGTATTTATTGATTTAATTAAATTATGTTCTCACAGATAGTTTTCTAATTCATCTTGTGAATCCTTTAAAATTATGTTTTATGTTTTTCTTAAATCTTAAAAATTGACCAAAACTTAATAGTCTGGTTCACTGTTTTTTTTGTTAAAGAGCTCTATATCTGTATTATTAGTCATTTCCCTCTTTTCGGATGTACATTTATATATTCTTAGTCGTGCCTATTTCATTGCCAAATGAATTTTCTGTCTGGATAATGTTTATGTTTGTTTTCATTTTTAGAATATAGTTAAACCATCTCTCATGCTCTGTTAACCATCCATGTATGATTATTTGTCAATTTTGAAATCCATTCTGGATTCATTTAGTAATTAACTATGAAGATTCAATGCCAAACAAAACAAAATCACACTTAAAGAATGTTCATAAAATATTCTTCTATTTAATAATATGCTTAGCTTGGAAATACCAAGTTTAAGTAAGTGCAAGATCACTGTCCAAATCTTCATTAGACATTCTATTAAATCTACAAGTTTATATCTATTTTGTAAATCTTTAGGAATGCTTAGGATACTCCATATTGAAATGGGCAGATTGCAGCGATCCAGGAAGTTCGTTGGTTAGGTAAAGGCACCCTAGAAAAGAAATTTCACACTCTGTTGCCATGATACCTTCCATACTGTTGGTGTTGACTTTGTTGTGAGAGGATACACTAGACAGCTCGTCATTGATTTTGAACCAATCTCATCCCGATTGTGCAAGATGCGGATTAAGGGCAAGTTTTATAATTATACCATTGTTAACTGCCATACTCCAATTGAAGTCATAGACGAAAAAGAAAAAGACCAATTCTATGAAGACCTAGGAAGAATCATGGATTCTTACCCTGGGTGGGTTCTTGTCCTGCGTATGATGTCAAAATAGTTGTCGGAGACTTTAAGGCACAGATTGGCAAGGAATCTGCTTATCAACCAACTATTGGATCCTATAGTATCTACAAGGATAGCAAAAAAAATGGTCACCGGCTAATAAGCTTTGCATCGAATTTCGGGCTAATCATAGGTGGGACCCTCTTTCCTGAAAAGAGGATTCACAAGGCAACTTCTTAATCTCCTAATGGTCTGATGGTCAATCAAACAGATCATCTTCTGATCAGTTCACATCATAAAACAGATCTTATAAATGTTAGATCATATAGAGGAGCTGACATGGACATGGATCATTACTTAAGCGTGATTAAAATTAGAGCAAGGATATCCCTTAGGAGATCCTCTCGAAGACCATTAAGAAAAAGATATGGCATAGGAAAATTAAAGGAAAATGAGTTTTGTATTGTATATCAGAACCAACTCATAGAAGAATTTATTCAGAGGATGAGGACTTCTAATGATGGAATTGAAGACCAATTGAAAATATACTTTGAAGCACTCAATGCAGCGAAGGAACCTTAGGTTATAAGGAGAGACCACCTCGATCATCTTGGTTTGATGAAGAGTGTTTCCGAGTGATTACCAGCAAGAACGAAGCCTATTTGAAAATGATGCGTTACATGAGACGGTCAACTGAGGTCTATGGTGAGAAGAAAAGAGATTGCACCGAAAAAAGAAGAGGATTTGGTAAAAACAAAGGATGAAGGATGTCGAAATCTTTAAAAAGGCTAATTACTCTAGACTCCTCTTCCAAAGAGTAAAGGAGGGCAAAGCAACATTTACACCAAAGGTAACATCCTGCAGGGACAAAGATGGAACACCCCTTGTTCAAAAAGATCAAGTCCTCTGACAATGGATAGTTCACTTTAAGAAATCGCTCTGCAAAGAACGAATTGAAGAGAGATGCACTGTAATCACTCCTCGTAGAAGTGACGGCATAGAGCCAACTGACGGGGATGTGGTTGAGAATGCTCTACACAAGCTTAAAAATAATAATGCTCCAGGCATGGATAAACTTTAGACAGAATTGTTGAATTATGGTGGTGAGGAGCTGGAAAAAGTGTTTTACGAGCTCATTCTCATCAGCCGCACTGAATAAAGGATGCCACAAGATTGGGACCATGGTATTATATGTCTTCTACACAAGAAAAAGAGACCAAAATAGCAAACTACAGGGAAATTGTGTTGCTGTCATGTTCCTACAAAGTCCTCTCTAATATTCTGTTTGAGAAACTTCACTGAGGGGGGACTTGTAAATTACCAGACAGGGTTTAGAAGAGGCAGCTCAACCATCCATCAGATTTTCACTCTTTGGATAATCTTAGAAAAGGGTGCAGAATATAAGCTGATTACACACCATCTGTTTGTCGATTTTAGGTCAGCATATGATAGCATGGCAGCGAGGAGCTGTACAAGTCTCTGGAGGAATTTAAAGTACCAGTAAAACTCATGCGACTGGTGAAAATGACGATGAAAAACTCTACCTACGCAGTCCATGTGGGCTCAGACTTGTCTGAAATATTTATAACCAGCAGCAGAGTAAGGCAAGGAGATGCTCTAGCAGGTCATCTGTTCAACATGACATTAGAAAAGGCTGTTCGTCAATCAAAAATACATACAGACAAGTGGTACCATATTTTCCACAGTTACTAGGCTACACTGATTACTTTGATATTGCGGCAAGGTCTGAGCGGGCATTAAAAGAGGCTTTCATCACTTTTGAAACAGCAGCCAGGGAATTTTGTTTCATTGTAAATGAACAAAAACAAAATATATGATAGTTGGTGGTAATGGAAACCAGGCCGAATTTCTCATCATTGGCCCCTACAAGTTCCAGTCCTTCATATATTTGGGGTCCGAGGTAAATTCAAAGAACATCATAGCACAAGAAATCAGTAGGTGGATCAATGCTTCCAACAGGTGTTTCTTTGGCTTTGCAAAGCACGTTAAAAGCAGATTTATTTCCTCCAGCACTAAAATTAACCTATATAAGACCCTGTTACATCCAGTGCTTACCTATGGGCCAGAAGCATGGCCAGCCACCAAGTTCAAGTAAAACAGGCTGCTAATATGTGAAATGCAAGTGCTGAGGAGAATCTTCAGAGCTAAAAAAGACCCCAAGGAGTCTGAAGGAAAAGAAAAAAACGGGAACTATACAATCTGCATAAAGATGTTGACGTAGTTCGATTTATCAAGCTGGGAATACTTCATATGGATGCTCATGTCACCCGCATGGGTGAGTCTGAGATCCCCAAAAAAATCATGACAGAGGAACTTCACCGAATGAGGAGAGTGGGTCGACCTAGGACAAGATGTCTAGATGGTTTAGAAGCAGGTCCTAGAGCCTAGCTGGATACCTGAAACTGGGCTGCTGCAGCACAAGACAGGGCCATCTGGTGGAGGCTGTTAGAGGAGGCCCAGATTCGCTAAGGGGATTGTTGTGTCAGTTATGCATGTAGATCTTTAATATTCCTAAAAGTTACCTGTGGCGTATTGAATCAAACACCGTATGAATATCAATCCAGTTAATAAAAGCATCTCGAATATTATTTGAGTTTAAATTTGTTTTTTTAATTTAGAAACAAAATTATTTGTATATTAAAAATGATTGTTAGTAATTTTGTTTATTTCCCAATGGACTTAAGTTTTTTAAAAATGAAAAAAGTTATTTCATTAATATTTATCATCCTAATTAGGTTGATAAACGATACACTCTTGGAAATTACAAAATATTTTATACTGCCTTGTTATCCATCGCAATTATTTTTAAATATTTAAGTTATTCATATATTTGGGGTCTGAGGTAATTTCACGTAACCCTTAACCTATTCAATGTGGCTGCCATATTGCTGAACTTACCGAGCATACTAAACGAAGAATTTTGGCTGTCCAGTAACAGTCCCATAAAGGCAGCAAAAGTCCTTTTAACATAAACTACCATCCTTTTTTGTTAAATGTAAATTAAAAATAGTAAAACAAATCTTTTATTGTTTTATCACTAAAATTAAATTTATTAGTTTTCTTCCTAATTAAATTTTAACTTCTCAGCGGTGAAAGGTATTTCAAAACGGTCTCCTGCTCCTAGTTATCAAATCCTTTCTGATTTACTGAATTTGCAAGGAAGGCTTCTCATTATGAACAACTGGAGAGCGGGTGCTCTCAGTGATTGAGAAGGGGTAGGGAGAGCACAACTAGTCACTGAGAAGGGACTCGATGGGGCCACGGTTACGCTCTCAGTATTGAATGGGTTACATATCTTTTTTTTAAATAAATAGCCTTAGACATGTTTTCAAATCGAATGGCTCATACAGAGACTTTTAATCCACAAAAGTTTTATGAGATATTTGGAATGCATATTGAGATTTGATTCAGAGATAGTTGCCAAATTAATGTGTATGGCATAAGTCAAAATGAATTTTCCACCTTAGCTAGGATTTTTAGTCTGTTATCCTCATTATACTGTGACATCCCCTTCCTGACCTTTATTCCTTTGTAAAGAATACTTTAATAGAGTCTCAGAAGTTGAACCGTTCTCAATAATTATTCAATAAAGCATTAATATTTTGTCTCTCTATTTCATATTGTGCACGCTAGTTTCTTTAATACACTAATTTCACTAAATATTTATTTATTTATTTTTTCATTTTTTAATTACTTTTGTTATTTTTTATTTTTAGAAGCAACAGGCATGCTGGATGTTATAATCAATGCTGGACTTACAATTGCTCAACTTCTTGCTCAGTCATCTTATATCGCAACAAATGTTATCATGATGGTATATTTTTATTAATTTATTCTTACAAAATGCCCTAAGCTTATTCATTGTATTTATCAGCATTCGATATTACCTGATATTGTAAGTTTATTAAGACTTAGCTTTATAAAATACTGTGGTTGCTGTTTTTTTAATCTATTTTTTAAGAAACCAGTGACTTTTTTCTATAATGCATTTTTTCAGCTTTAATCTCACTTGTACAATATAATTGATGCTCTATAACAATTATTAGATTTTTTTTATACTTTAACTGTCTTTCTTACTATTTATCTGAGAAGAATGTGTATCAAGGAGGTTGTAAATCTGAGAAGGACTCAATAATCTGTTTTCACTTATAATGATATAAGCAGATAGGAAGGAAAGGAGAAGACAATTGAACTAGGATTAGATAGAAGGCAACTGAAGGTAACCAGCTTCCAGACCTTGTAAATATGAGTGGAGGGAACCAACTTGGTAATTTCATAGAATCAAGCCGAAGAAATAAACCATTAGGTCTTGTGGAAACCAAAAATTGGATTGTAAAGGGATATCACAAAATTAAAACTTAAGATTTACTAGGCAACTCAGGCAGAGACATCCTGGTAGAACCTTGGAGAGAACTTTATAATACCTTGTCTTGACATACCTCTGCCTCGACAACTGATATTAATTTACTACTGACTATTAAGTAATACAGACACTATACAATATGATCTTGATGAGTTGTTAAGGCTTGATGGGTTTTGCTGGTATTCCACTTAGGGTTCAGGTATGCAGCTAGTACCTATGGAGTCGCTAGAGCTCATTACTATAGCTGCTTTACTACTCTCTCCCTTGTGCATAGAGTTCTGGAGTATTACATTGGTTTCATTTAGCATGTTGAGTGATTTGCTTATCAAGGGGAGTTCTGCTTGTGCTTAAAGCCTGAGGCATTGTGGCTTTACATGTTAGCTGCTAGATTGCACAGGAAACAGTTACAGTCAATTGGTCCCCTGTATGATGGATTCTTTCAAGAAATTGTTTTTCTTAATTGTACTTCCTGATCTTTTTTAATATTTCCTGGGAATGGGGGTTTCTTCAGTTTGTTAAGTCCTGACCTCTGGCTGTATATAATCTTCGGATCTCACCACATGATCGTTGTTTAATATATATAGGTTGGTTTCACATGATTTAGCGAGACAGTGGTTTCTCTATTGCCAATTTGAATATCAAGTGTTTTTGACTGCATTATTTTACTTTATATGCTTCCAAATTGTTTCTTTATGTAATCTTCTCTTGAAAATATGTGTGTTATGATTTGTAAATCATTGTGTTAGAAGATTTTTCTGTTTGCAGTTTTTTTCTTTTGTGGGCCATAATCTGGACAAAATCTCCTTAAGCTACTGCAGCGCAAAACTGGGTTCATCCCAGTTTTGAATTCAATGAATGAATTCACCTAGGCAATCGAAGAGGCTCACTACAGAGTGCCTCGGCTACACTTGCTTCCAAGTCTTTGTAAAAGGTGGAGAGCAGCCCTAATATGGCAGTTGGTAATGTTTTAGTCCACCCATTGGTATCTATATGAGTCACTGTTGTTCAATATTATTTATTTGAGTACACACAAATGGCGTTTGTGTACAAGCAAGAATGCCCTTAGAAATGCAGCTCAGACAACAATAAAATACTGCCTATTCCTAAGAGGCTGGAACTCTTTGTACAGTAATGTGGAGGCAGCATTATGATATTTTGATCAGAACCATTATGTATTATATTCTGTAATTTGTGTTTTTATATTTAAACCCGTTAATCGTAACCTTTTTTGGAAGACTGCATTGGTAACCTAGGTCTATGAGACCTAGTTTGAATTGTCAAGGATATGATGGAGGTTCTAAACTCATATTTTTGAAAAATACGTAATTTATTTTATAAATAATAAAAGGAATATATCATAAAAGCGATACACATTAAAATGATTTTTTTTTTTGAAATTCCGTAATCAAATACTTTTGATTTAAAAAAATATATTAATTTTTCTAACAAGTATTCTGCTTATAAAAGATTCAAATGTGATATACAATTTTTATTATGTATTAATTTTTAGATTTTAGGACTCAATATCACATTTTCTTTAGCATTCCAGGCAGTTTGGTTTATCACATTTGATGCACTCATATCCAATCTTCTCATAATCTTCACAAGCTTTTCATAATCAAAGTTTGAGCAATACTTTTTTTTTTTTGTAATCTATCATCGCGAACACTTTCTATATCAGATTTCTGACTTAAAGGTCCATGGCCACTTCTGGTTTGGCTATCAATTTTAACCATCATATTTGAAATTTTTTCATAATGAGGAATGTAACTCTATTACATTCCTCATTGTGAAAAATATTTATATATTGACTTATATATATATATATATATATATATATATATATATATATATATATATATATATATATATATATATATATATATACATATAAATATAAATAAAGAAAAATATAAAATACGAAGTATTAAGGGTTTAAAATTCCTTGATAAATTAAATTATATAATTTAATTTATCAAGGAATTTTATGTATGTCTTCCTTTTTCTCAAAAACGAATTGGTAACGTAGGTCTAGAAAACCTGTTAGAGTGAAATGGTAAACTAGATCCATTAGACCTACCCGTTTGTATACCATTAACAGTAACCTAGGTCTGACATACCTGGTACTTGAGTGCTAATCACTGTTTTCCACAAAAGACTAATAGTCACGCTTATTAAAGGAGGAGGAGGAAATCCCAACAGAAAAATGAGAGCAAAAAAAATGATTTTTCGACTAGATCTGTTGGACCTAGGTTATGACGAACTGATTAAAGATAGAATTTTAAGAATAATTTCCTCACTGTTCGTTATGATTATATAGAATTGATGCTTCCAGACTTGGAGTATTGCCTACCATAGTTGGCTAACTTTTGTGCTGCTTCTTTGGGCTAGTATCATGTGGCTTATGCCAAATCAGAGAAGAGCCATGCTCCGTTCCTCTCCATTTCTTGTGCTGTATGCAATTTTTCTTCTTTTGGCTCAGTACATTTATGGTATGAATTTGACTGAACAAGAGCTACCACAGACTATACAGGGTCTCAATCTCAAGCAGATAGGTTTTGAGAAGATTACTCATCTTCCTGTAAAACCTCTCCTGATTAAGGTAATTATTAATTTTTTTTTTTAAATTGATGTGAACTATTATCAGAAAAGAAATAACCATTCTAATGGAATAATTTATATTGTATCAATGGTTTTGTGCAACCTGTGGCAATTGCGATTTTCATCTAAAATGTTTTAAATGCATATACCCAGCTAATCTAGGTTAAAGAATGTTATGCACAAAGGTGGTAAGTGATTTCTCTATGCTTGTCTTTGAAACAGGCTGTTCCAAATGTGATAAGTGCAGTACAGCTCAAATGATGTTGAGCACAAATGTTGTAAAAGTACTAATCAGATTTTGGCAAATTTTCACTTAGCTCCTTTTTATATAAAGTGGATCCATAAGTTCGTTTGGTTTTTGTTAGTAGTGCAAATTGTTTTCAAATATCTTCACCATGACAATGCCAGACACTCCGCAATGATCACACAACGAAAGTTGGTGCAACTTAGCTGGGATGTTTTACCACAACATCCGACTATCATTTATTTCGGTTCATCCAAAACTCCCTCAATGTGAAATTGTTCCCTGATGAGAGAGATGTGAAAATGTATCTCAATCAGTTTTTTGCTTCTAAGCCCCAGATGTTTTACGAGAGTGAAATAATGTAATTTTTTAGAAAGGTGGTAAGAGGTCAGTAATAAGAATGGTGAATACATTATTGAAAAAAATTATTCTTTGTATGAAAATAAACTTGTTTTATTTCACCCTTCAAAAACCGAACGAACTTATGGATTCATCCTATACAATACCATTTATATGTTGTTTACAGTGATAAAAGATGAATTTTCAGACATATGTCTGAGCCATTTCAGAGGAACTCATTAGTACTGACTAATCTATACCATTTATTTAGTTATTAAGAATAAAGTTATAAAAATCTCTAATATATCTGAGAATGCAGTTTGTTTCTGAGGAAAACAGTTAGTTTTTATTAATTGATAATTGCTCATTGATTATAAGCTTATTTTTATTATTTATTTTGAATTGTGACCAATAATCGCAAGAGTACTATTAATCATGAACATATTTCTATTCACAGACACTATTTACCCTTATGTTCTGGATTACATTGAAGCAGTATGTCATTGAGAAGAGAGAAGCTAGAAACCAGTCTGCATTTGCTGATATTGCAGCACCCCTTCAAATTGGAGTTGGAACAGCTACAGGTATGTGTAATGATTTTGCGTAATGTAAATAATAGCACAGACGAATGGAATGGTTGCTACTTATTTTTGTTGTTGTTTCCAGTTAAAAATCTAAAATATTATTAACATTGTTGAGGTCTTCACCAAAAGTTACATTTCCATATTGTATAAAAATAAAATTATTGCCATGAAAAGGATTATTTTTGCAAAAATTACATTATATTTTTCATTATAGCCGAAGTTGTACCAAATCATACTGAATACATATTGAATATCACAATAAAATCACTAGGTCACTCCAAACATAACGATTATGTCATTCTGCAGTCCTCTCCATGACAATCAGTTTTTTTATACCAAATGGAAATGTGACTTTTTGATATGGAAATCTACAATTACACATGTGTTTCTCATTCAATGTCCAAATACAGACTGAGAAAATAAAACAGGTGAATAGAAATAATCATACTATTTCCAGGAACATTTAAGGATAACAGAAAAACAATTACGTAGAGACTTACCTTTTAGATTCAAAGAACTCATGTTCAGAATCTTTACTACAAAAACAGTGAATACAGATTAAAAGATTATTACTTTTAATCATAAAATTTAATTTACATATAAACTATAGTTTATTTTACTACAATATAGTTTGTAATAAGATTGTTTTTACTAATAAACAATTTAAATCAGCATTGAATAGTCGATACACTGTTGCATGCTCGTTCTGTTGAAATTAAATGTGAAATAATGACTTGAGTTTTTCAAATTCTGGTTTAATTTTTCAGCCAGGAAAATGTTTCTGGCAAATGTTTGTTATTTGATAAACATTATCTCCAACCTAAATGTTAACCAAAAATATCGGCAAGAGTCTACTGTACCTCATAAAGAAAATATGAATGGTGAAGAGTTCTTCAGAAATACCACTTTAATAAGGCATCATAGTGACGAAATACAAAAAGGCATGAATTGCCAGATATATGTATGAAAATTATTTAAGAAAAATCTTTCTAGTATCTACATTGTTCTTATTTTTTATCCTATTATTTTTAAAATACCTCCCAAAAGGCAGATGGCAAAGCATCTTGTTATTTATGATTAATTATATGATAAGGTTTTGATTAGGCACTCCTTTAATTGAAATCTTACCTATGCCCAAGTGCTGCTCTGATACTTATTTTCAAACCTTATTAGTGTTATTGATGTAGTCTAATAATCCAGCATGTTTTCATTATTTTGTGAAAATATCTTTTATTAAGATATTATTATTAATCTACTTTGAGACATAATGTTTCTTAGAGTTGAAGTTATTTTATTTTTTATATAATTTGCTAGAAAGCTTTAATAATTTCAAATGGAATAACTTATTTTTATAATAATGATAATTTTTTATTGGTTGATTAACAATTATTCAATATTTACAACATTTTTAAATGATTTAATCTGTGCTCCATTTGTTAAGGTATTGGTGATGAATCGCAAACTAAAACAAGTCAGCTGATTAAGAATATTGGGGAGTTTTGTCGTGGTTTGCTAACCAAGTTTTGGATATGGATAGTGGCATCTGTTCTTTTCACATTTGGAATTGTTGGAGAAAGGATGACAATTTTCAGAATAGTTTATATGGCATTGGCTTTGTTGTTCATCCTCACTTTCCAGGTAGTAAAAATGTCATTTTTATTTAATTTACAATTGTTATTTGTTGTATAACAAATAACAAATGTTATTTGTTGTTCTAATGATGAACTTTTTTCATGACATTGCTTAGATATCTTGGACATTATGGAGGAAATTGATGTATGGATTTTGGCTTATACTTATTATATATTCCATGCTCATTTTAGTCATGACCTACACCTACCAATTTGATCATTTTGGTGAATACTGGGAGCGTTATCTACATGTTGATGAAAAACTGTAAGTATGATGTTGTTCAAAAGATAATTATTTGATTGGACAATTATAATAATTCATTTTCTTCATACATTTTTACCATTTCCTCTCCTCCATGTTTAATAAGCTCTGCTGCAATTTCATCAATGCCGGTTGTTTTACTCAGCTTTATTCCTGAAATAGCCAGCTCTACTCCATCCTCCCAAATGGTGTCATCCAGCTCAGTGCCCAGTGATCAAGGACTTCTTAGATTAACAAATCGATCTCTGCTTTTAAAATGTTGCAAAGCCTGTTCCAAAGAATTTGGATACAAAAAAGAACACCCAAAGAATGGGAGGATAATATTTTAATACCCATCTATAAGAATTTTGTTTTCCCAACCGTTTGTGACAACTACAGGCCAATATGTCTGTCCTCAGTGATATTAAGGTATACACCTATATCCTTGAGAGAAGATTAAGCAAAAAGGGTTAAGGTAGAACAAGCAGCATTTAGGCCAGGTAGGCAGAGCCAGACCACATTTTCACCCTATGGACAATAATCGAGAAGGCATGGAACAGAGATAGGATTTGAAGGCTCCCTTTGACCCTGTGCCCTCTGAAGAAATTTGGAAGGCCCTGGCTAACAAACGAATACAACTTTATAAGTGCAATGAAGTCAGTATACCAGGATCGGGTATACGCAGCTATTATTAGGCTGAACGGACATAAATCAAGCCTTTTAGATTTTATAAGGGTGTTAAACAGGGAGATTGCCTCAGCCCAATCTTGTTTATCCTCTTCATGGATGAGATACGGAAGGTCTACAAGAGAAGAATGCCAAGAGCAAGGATAGGATATTGGAACCTTATGCCAGTTCTGATACAAGAGTTTATTTATACAAATGATGCAGTGCTGTACTGGTAGCAGACATCCTGCAGAATCTACAGGTAGCAATAATTGAATGGAGTGAATAGCTTGAATTGAGAGGGATGAATATTAATGCTGAGGTAAGCAAAGCTATGATGGTTGAAAGGGATGGTAATGAGGGAGCGGTAAATTGTAATGTGGTAGTAAAACGGATATTTTCTATCAATATCTTAACTTTCGATTTAGCGATGATATCAATATTTT
Source organism: Rhaphigaster nebulosa (assembly GCA_948150685.1). Lineage (NCBI taxonomy): Eukaryota > Metazoa > Arthropoda > Insecta > Hemiptera > Pentatomidae > Rhaphigaster > Rhaphigaster nebulosa. Next base: position 73,816,425 of record OX411306.1, on the reverse strand, counting down.
ACGATATATCGATGATAACGATATTTTAAACTCTATTATTTTATTTTAATCAGCAATTTCCTTTATTCTTTATCATATTTTTATCCGTGAGCTGAACTTTAGATTATAGCTAATTATTTATCTATCTATGACTCTGTGACCAAGCCATTAAGAGTGTGGAAAAACATACTTATAATTTTACTGTATAGAAGAAACTTCTATGGCTAATATTTCTTGACACATGTTCTTTTTCTGCATCTGCAAAAATGACCCTTTAAATTCTCATCCATTGAAAAATTGTAACACCTGGTTTTTATCCCTCACCCTTCATTTATCAAATTTCCTTTGCATAAATTTTTTTTATAAATTTTTCACACTATTTCATATCTTTTTAAGTAACATATTAAACAGTTTAACATTAAACTCATTTAATGCACTGTTTCTTTGCTTTTTCATCCATTGCCTTTCGATATATCGATATTTTTCTAGCATATTTGATGGTTTCGTGATATCACGAATGGTAGATACCCGAATATCGAATATCGATATTTTACTTTCGATGTCCCGACCCTGTATTGGGGTACCTCTTAAATTTGTGGATGCCTATGACTACTTGGAAACAATAATTAGCAAAGATGGTAAATTAGATCAGGAGGTACTTAATAGACTCCCAACTACGCTCCAAAATCATAGAAATAAGGAAACAGGCAAACAGACAAAGCTTTTCTTCTTCTTTATCTTCCTCTTATGCCATTCTTGGCGTCGAGGAGCCTTGATAAATTGCAGTCATTCCTCCCGGTCTCTACATAGTTGCTTCATCCGTTGGAGGGTTTTGCCTCTTTTCCCTCCAATCCTCTGGATATTCTCCTGGTAGGAAATTCTATGATGTCCTCGCAATCTTTTCCCAGAGGGCCAAGCTTCTAGAATTTTCTTTGATTCTCTTTCATCCTCCATGTGGCACACATGACCAAACCACTTAAGCTGTCAGGATTCGAGCTGTTCTCTTACTCGTACATTTCTGACACAATCCCTTCTTTTCTTCCCAACCGCTCTTTTCAGAAACTTCATTTCTGCTGCAGTAATGCGGTTGGCTTGCTTATCAAGTATTACCCAGCTTTCGCTTCCATATGTAAGGGTTGGGAAATAAACAGATTTATATATGTTCCTTTTAGTCTCCATACCTACTTCTCGGTGACTGATAATACTATTGCAGGTCTGGTAATAATCTTGATTGGCTTTAGAAATTCTGTGAGATATCTCTGGGTCAATCTTACCAGAGGAACTTATTACAGTTCCTAAGTAGGTAAACTCTAGTATAACTTCTCATACCTCCCCATTGCAGATAATTAAACGTCTTCTTGATCTTCTCGGGACAGAACTAGGACCTTGCTCTAAGAGGTATTAATGACCATTCCTTTACGGAGTAGCTTTTCTTGCCATTCTATTAGAGCTTCCTGCATCTTTTCTTGGGAATCAGCAATTAGGACTATTTCATTGGCATACAAAAGGCTTTGTACAAGAATATACATGTGAATAGTCTGGCTCGAGACGTCAACCCATTAACATCACTCCTGTACTGCTCTATCATTAATATCCTAAATCCTCTACTTTATTGAGTTGTCTGGAAATAAATGCAGATTTATGGTTTTAAAATAAAACAAATAAAATAAATGATATGGAACTATTTTTATTTATCAAAATACACTCCATTACTCTCGATACATTTCTGCCAACTTTTCCATTCCCTCTGAATAGAATGTTGAATCGTTTTTATTAACAAATTTTGAATATGCATTTTCTAACAAATTTTGATCAATAAAATTTTTATTTTTAAAAAATTGGCCCAAGTATCAAGTAGTCCAAAGGCCAGAGATCTGGAGAGTAGGACAGGTGAGGCAGTGTCTTGTTTCGGCAAAGAAGTGACGCGCAAACTTCATAACTACGATTTGTTTGACTGTCATTTAATGTATGAGGCACCCAAGTTTCAAGCTTTTTTATCTTTCCAATTGTGTTGAGGTGATCAACAATGGTCGATTTGCTAACTGAGAGTTTCTCTATGAGTTCTCAAACAATTATTCTAGGATTTTCTTCGACTAAAGTTCACAGAACATTGTCATCAAGGGAAGAAGTCCTTCCATGATCATTTTTGTCTTCGAGGCTGAAGACTCCCTCTCAAAATTTTTTAAACTATCGTTGAACGGTGAACTAACTCACACTGACATCGCTCTGGACTTCATTAATGTTTCTGGCCGTTTCAGCTCTGTTCCAACCGAATGTAAAGTCGTAAAACGAAATTATGCGAAAATCACACTTTTATATCTTAGTAAAGACTGAATTATTTCCAACTAGTGAAATGCTACATAAGATAAAAATAAAATTTCTGTTTGGAAGGGGATTATTAAGTGTTGACACTCATACAAAAGAATGATCCCTCAAGCGTAAACAATTTGTTATATAGAGAATTAATATAAAGAAAACATGAAATCCTGCATTATTTTCCAGACAATACAATATTTCAAAAAAAAAATTAAATGTATATGTATATATATATATATATATATATATATATATATATATATATATATATATATATATATATATATATACTGGTACTGGTATTGCTGGGGGAACTAATCGGGCAAGTGGGCCTTTTGGTCCTTTTTGCCAACCCCTGACGGCTACTTTTACGTCACCGCTACGTACTAACCAGAGTGGGAGTGTTAAGATTCATTTTGCGGGATCGCCACGAAATAAATATTAACCAACCCAGGTGGGAATCGAACCCCACAACGTTCCAAACTGGGCACTCTGGGACCCCTGCCCCAACGTACTCGGCCGTCATGTCCTCTACGATACATACATATATATATATATATATATATATATATATATATATATATATATATATATATATATATATATATATAAGATTTATTAAAAATCAGAGAAGAAAGTTCATGTGATACTACTTCAAGAGCGCCAGGTAATCCTTAAGCCTTTGAATATTAAAGGCCATCGACACTTGCCACTGTTGATAAGCACCGCCAACTGTGAGTAATATTTGCTATTTATTAATCGAATTGGCACAGTGCTCGATATGTGAAGATGCGATCTCCACAGATGAGAAAAATAATTTGATCGGAAAAGACACTGTCAATTCATGAAATTTTAAGTCAAAATCAGTAGCTTGATTAGTAGTAAATAATTGTTTCAATTATCATACAAAGCTTTAACTCTGTGAATTATTTCATTATTTTGATTTAGTTGAATGAAATTTTGTTTAGAAGTGAGAATTTATTTTAACTCAAAATTTTTCTACTATATTATTTTTATCCTTTTACATTTTAAGGTTTTTCTCTCTTTCTACTTTTTTTTCTCGTTTCATTTTTTTTTTGTCAGTAAACTTATGCATATTTTTTTTTTTACCAGAAAGATATTTTTTTTCTTTTTCGTTACTAATATGTTTAATTGAGATTATTGTAAATATTAATTGATCTTTATTAATGCAGTCTTTGGCCAGACATTTTTTCTGTTGTCTTTTTTACTTGCACATACTTGTTATTCTTAAGGGACCTAGTCCCAGAGTAAAGTTTATTTTTCTATTCTATTCTATATACCTCAAGGATCGTTACAAAGGTTATATAGTGTATATATATATATATATATATATATATATATATATATATATATATATATATATATATATATATATATATATATAAATATAAATATATATATAAAAACATATTAATATTTTATTTAAGTATTTATTATTTATTTTTTTAGGCAAAGAGATATAGGGTTGGAACGCTATGAAACAACTGATTTGTTCTTCAAACTGTTTATTCCAACATTCTTTGTCATCATCACTGTCATTCAGCTTTATTATTTTCATGAAGACTTCTTGGCTATTTCAGATATCAAGAGCAGGTAGTACATAAGGAATTCTATTTTGAGCTTTTTAATTAATGTTTAGTACTACCAAGATGACTAACATCAACAAATTTTATGAGTATATTTTTAAAATTTCTATTTACTATTGAAGAAAGGTTTTATAGAAATATATTCCACTTACCATACACACTTTTCATTTACACCTTTATATAAACTTCTTCTTCTTTAGCTTCCCTCTTTAGTGCCTTTCAGCCTAGAGGAGCATTCAGCCAGGAATTCCATTCTTCCCTATTTCTAGCTAGGTTCCTCGCCTGTCGGAAGTCCTTCTCCCTTGCCCTACAGAGTCATTCAATGTAGTCGTGATAGGGCGACCCCTAGGTCTTCTGCCATCTGGGACATATTCAATGGTCTTTAGAGGATCTCTGTGGTCTTCCATTCTGATAACATGGCCGAACCACTTTAGCTGACGAGTTTCTAGGAGCTCTTTCAGTGGGGCTATCTGCAGTTCCTGACGAATCCTTTCATTGCGAACTCGGTCTCTCCTTGTTTTCCCAATCGTCCTTCGTAGTAATTTCATTTCGGCTGCGGTGATTCTGCTCTCCTGTCGGTCTGTTAATATTCAAGTTTCCGTTCCATACAAAAGTATAGGTAGATATACTGTCTTGAAGATGTGTAGCTTCACATCTTTGCCTACTTCTCTCTTCCCTACCACAGTGTTACGTATCTGGTAGTAAACTGCATTTGCCTTGTTAATCCTGTTAGATATTTCTGAGTCTACCTTTCCAGATCCGTCTATCACTGTATGAAGGTATGTGCAGTCTGTTACCACTTCTAATTTTTCACCATTACAATATATGTGGATATCTTCCTTCTTTCTTCCAACTTGTAGGATCTTACTTTACATAACTGCCAGCTGCAACTTTTCCACAGAGTCCAAAATCAATACCATGTCGTCGGCGTAGAGGAGAAGCTGTATCACTACAGGATTAAGATTCCTACGTCCCAGGAAAGTCCTGTCCGTTCTTCTCTTACAAATGGATGCCACTTCATCCATGAACAATAGGAACAGCAAAGGGCTTAGGCTGTCTCCTTGTTTGATCCCCTTTGCAATATTGAAATAATTTGATTCTAGCCCGTTCAGTCTGACTATTCCTTTGGGCTCTTGATATATAGATTTAATCGCCTCTGTCAGGTTTCTGGGGACATTCTTCGCTCTGAGAGCTTCCCATATTTCATCTCGTGGTGCCAAGTCAAAGACAGATTTGAGGTCAAGGAAAGCCAGGTACATATTTTTACTTTCCCTTACCTATATACAAAGTATATAGTAAGGGGAAGTTTTGCGATCGTGAAAATTTTCGAATTCAAGTTTTCGATGGAAATACACGTTTTAAGGTCCCCTGAGTCCAAATTACCAAATCTCGCAAAATGGTCTGTGTATCTGTGTGTGTGTATGAGAACAGTCTAGCTCAAAAGCCGAAAAGTTGTACGATACTGAAATTACGTAGTTAAGGTTGGCACATGCATGTGATGCTACAGCAACATTTTCTTCAAAATCGACTAACCGTAAAAGTGCTATTTTATATAATTGATTTTACACTTTTTTACAATTTTCTCGAAAACAGCTCTAACGATTTTGATGAAACTTGCCTAAATTATTCTACATAAAAATCTTTAACTTTTAATTTATGTAGTAAATCACCGAGGAATTGCATAGAAAAAAGTTATGATGAAAAGAATATTTTATTTGCGCATAGCTTAAAAAGTATGCATTTTACGGTAAATTATGTATAGAATTGTATGAAAGGTAATTAAATTATCTAAAAAACAATAAAAGAATCATCAAAATCGGACCAGTATTAGCAAAGATACAGCGCATCGGACTAACCGAAATTAGCTTTTATGTCATGGATTTTACACTTCTTATATTTTTCTCGAAAACGGCTCTAACGATTTTGATGAAACTTGCGTCAATTATTCTTCATGAAGGCCTTTAACTTTTCATTTATGTAGTAAATCACCGAAAAAATGCAGAGAAAAAAATTATGATGATAAGAATATTTTATTTGTGCATAGCTTAAAAAGTATGCATTTTATGGTAAATTATGTATAGAATTGTATGAAAGGTAATTAAATCAACTAAAAAATAAAAAAAGAATCATCAAAATCGGACCAATAATAGCAAAGACACAGCGCATCGGACTAACCGGAAATGGTAATTATGTCATGGATATTACAATTGTTTATGATTCTCTCGAAAACGGCTCTAACGATTTTGATAAACCTTGCCTAATGTCTCCTCCTTACAGCCCTTTAACTTTTCATGTGTGTAGTATATCAACGAGAAAATGGAGGGAAAAAAGTTATGATGAAAAGAATATTTTATTTGCGCATAACTTAAAAAGCATGCATTTTATAGTAATTTATGTATAGAATTGTATGAAAGATAATTAAATTATCTAAAAAACAAAAATATAATTATCAAAATCGGTCCGATATTAGCAAAGATACAGTGCATTGGATTAACAGGAAGTGGCAATTATATCTTGGATTTTACAATTTTCTCGTAAACGACTCAAACTATTTTGATGAAACTTGCCTAATCTTTTCATTTATGTAGTACATCACCGAGGAAATGCTGCGAAAAAAGTTATGATGAAAAGAATTTTTTATTTGCGCAGAGCTTAAAAAGTATGCATTTTATGGTAAATTATGTATATAATTGTATGAAAGGTAATTAAATTATTTAAAAACAATAAAAGAATCATCAAAATCGGACCAGTATTAGCAAAGATAAAGCGTATTTTATGAGGAGCACAAGACCCTAGATGGATATCCGAGTGCATCTGAAAGAAGATGGATGTGACCTAACCTTCTCCCACCAATCTGTTATAAACAATATACTCTGTAATAAAGTAATTTAAGAATATAAAAGCGGAAATTAACTTAATAATTTCTGCTTTCATATTATTTAATGGAAAGAAAATGTTTCCATGAAAACTAAACCGAAATTTTTAAAATATATTTGTAACTTGACGAAGTTAAAATATATAGGTAGTGTACAGAATTGTTGTACTAAAATTGTTTAAAATACTGTTTTATTGTACTGAAGTTGGAGAAGATGTGAAGAAGTGAATGCTGCTGAGTTCATTTCATGTTATGTGAACTTTTTAAAATTATATTAAAAAGATAATTATTATAGGACGGTAAGGGAAAGTTGTGTGATGCGCGCACCGCACCAGATTTTTATCCAAGTCCCTGAATTTCTGGGAGATATTTCTTAATGAGAAAATGTGGTCATGGGTTTGGCGCCCGGGTCTGAACCCAGCTTGCTCTTCTATTAGGTGCTCAACTAGTGGTCTTAAGCGACCCTCCAATATGAATGTATATAGCTTGTACACAACTGGTGAGAGACATATGGGTCTGTAGTTAGAGCATTCTGCCTGATATCCCATCATATATCTTATATGACATACATCATAATCATACATTTCTTGTGAATTGGTATTATAATATTATATTCCCAATCCGTTGGAATCCTTTTTTGTCCCAGGCTCTCTGGAAAGAGACTTGCAATGACCGCACCAACTCAGGACCGCCATTCTTTATTAATTCAGCTACTATGCCATCCCTTCCTGGTGCTTTTCCTGTTTTCATTTTGTATATTGCTCTTTCTACTTCCTCTTCCTCAATCACCTCGTCGTACTCTTCTTCATTCCAGTTTCCATTTCCGTTTGTTGAATGGTGATCATCAATACCAAACTGATTCATGTAATGATGTCTCCAGACCTCCAAGACAGCCTTGTCTTCCGTGACCACTTCCTTTATACAAACTGCCATCTTTTATTCTGTTAATTTAATCTTTTATTAATGTTATTATTCTGTTGAAAAATAAATGAATAATTTTACTTTTAAAACACTGAAAATTATTATGCTATGGTTTATTATTTCCAAATATTTATTATATAAAAAAACAAATTTTGGATTGAATTTTTTTTTTTTAAGCTTTTGTATAATGATTCTAAATCACTTTATTCCCAAGGTGTAAGGATGGATTTTTTTTGTTCAATTTTTGGATTCTATGTATCTTGAATTGTAAAACCTCAAATTTTGAGGATTGGCTAAATCATTTTTTTTTCTTGTTCAGTATTGAAAACAATAAACCAAAATTAAATAACAATGATATAAAAAAGATTAACATAATCAAGATTTTGTTCTATATTGTTTCTTTTAGTTGTGGGATGAATTCTCTTTACTCTATTACAATAGTATAGAAAAGATTTTATTGATTTATTTTTTAAGGATTTCATGGATAGTTATTTATAAAATAGTTCTCTGATTTTATAGTTTAAAATAAAATCCACAGTGGCTTAAATCAAACATTCTAGGCTCTCAGGTTTGTCCATAACTAACAATTAGGATTAATAAACTTATAAGTGGCTTGATAGACCACATTGCAATTAATAAGATATTTTAAAAAATAACCAGAATGGGAAAACTATTATGAAAAGACGATGCAACTTAATGACAATACAAGATCTCATGCGAAAAATAATTTGAAAAAGTAGTGTACTGTTGTGTAAGTTCTATTGCACCAATGAGTATTCCTTAGATATTGTTTCTTCAAATTACCATTTTTGCAGCCCATGCAAATTTTGAGCAACACTTGCAATTTCTATAATGATACATAATATAGCTTTTTTGAGCTAAATAAATATCTTGAGATGGAATTTTGGATACCATCCGAATGTGTAGTGGCCGGACAAGTATGGTGGGTGAAGCAGTTCCTTCCATCCCAATTCATTAATTTTTCCAGAGTACGTTTTGCGCAGTGCAATTTTGCATTATCTTGATGTAGAATAACATCTTTTCTGGTGAAAAATGCTTGACACTTTTCAATTAAAGATTGATTTGCTTGATCGAATCGTTCAACTGGGTTCATAGTTTGTACAGATTTCAGCACTTCAAAATAAACGATTCTGCGAATACCCCATGAAACACACACAAGTATTTTTTTTGGAATGTAAACTGTTGTGCATGAGAAGCTGGTTGTGTATATGGTATATGTTTTACTAATCATGTTTACTGTTTGATTAATGCTGGCTATTCATTCAGAGGAACGAGTTCAGTCAGAAGAGCCCGCATACCTTCCACCTCAGATGGAACACAAAAGATTTCTGGACATTTTGATGATACATTGTCTGATGGAGTTTCTCCACTTTCTCCACCACCTGAGGAACAAAAAATGAAATTCAGACTAAGAAAAGGTTAAGATCAATTTTGTTTTTTATTTATGGTATAATTTTAAAGGTAATTTAGCCTAGACTTTTTAAATTACAGCTCTGAGAGAGATGACACTTAAGTCTATCACCCACTCCCTTTCAAACATTTTTTCAAATTGTATGGAGTTAACTTTTTTGGCTCTTGAACTTCATATCATCAAAGCTGTTATGCTGACAGTCATGTTGGTTGCTGTATATAATGTAAGTTATTATTTTTATTACAGTCAAATTGTTATAGTTATTTGTGCTGCTATTATTTTATTTCATATTTTCATACATTTTTTTCTCTTTTTAATATACCTTGAAATTAAACTGATTACATTTTAGAATAATTATTTTTATTTAATTATTAAATAAAAGTACTTTTTGAAAGGCAGAAGTATCTTTTTAGATTATTAATATATGCATTTAATGAATCATCAGTTTTATTAAGTATTTATCCACCTTTCATTACTCTCTGAATTTTTATAAATAATATTGTTACATTTACCAAATAAAAGCTCTTTAATTCATTCTGTTGGGTCTCATATTTTCAGATTTAAGTTTCTCTAAGCCTGCATTATTTCCCATACCTACTTATCAACATTGGACTTTATTATTAGAGTACATTGGACTATTGGTATATTTTTTTTCCTAAAAAAAAAAAGAAGCTAATTCTAAGCATTTGTCTGAAGATAATAAAAAAAAATCCTGATTGTTTTAAGAATTTTTTTTTTTGAACTTGCTTTAAATTGAACATGTTTTGATTTTTTACCATAGATAATAAAGGTATATTTTGTGCCGCAAAATACACTACTTTAAGGTTATCCAGTAACTTTTGCACAATGAATTGAATGTCCAAAATCTTAATAGATTAATTGGATCATATAGCTAAGTGTTCACAATAGGATCATAATCAAAATGTGTTGACCATATTCATGTTAATGCATCGTGCCAGCATTTAATAATGTGGTATACAGTCACATTCTGTATCCTGCAGAATCTGCAGGTTTGTGATTTTTACTTCATATTCAAGAATGGCATTGGTGTAAGGTATAGTAATTATAGTAAGGAAAATAGTTGAATTTTTTATTATTACAAACCGACATATCAGCTCAGACATGTGGCCATCCTCTGGGCTAAAAATACGTAGTTTTTTTATATTGTTCTCTCTCTTATGTTGTGCCTACCTCTGATTGTGCCTACGTTTTTCTAAAAGTTCAATTCCATCATTTGCAGCCATACTTCCTTCTTTTTTGTTAACTCACTGATTCCTTCAGAGTTCATACAGTTCTAAATTATTAAGTTTCTATTAAATTTTCATTGTTTTGCTCCATTCCTAAAATACCATGAGTTTCTATGACAGTGGTTTTCATTCTGTTTTAGAGTGGAAATTAGATGTAATTAGAAGGGAGGTACAAATTTAAACATTGAAAAAATACAATTACTTGAATTCAATCATCAAAAACCAAATTACCCGGTAAATATTATCACTATTTATTAATTCTGGCTCTCAGGAGCGATGGATTTTAACATACGAGGTGTCAAAAGAAATGGAATTTCATGGAGAAGCGATGAATTCCAATTTTGATCTCTAAATTACTACAACTTTAATAAAAATGATTGAAAAATTTTGGTGATTTCAAAACTCCGATGATGGTAAGCTGGCAGATTGAGACAGGGCAGGTTGAGTTTTAAAGACGCAGACATCAAGAAACGTACCGGATCCTGCATTTTAAAGCTCTATAATTTACCATTTTCGAGATAATGCATAATAAAGTGCTGTCCTCAGTATGGGCCCCATGCCATACATGTCGTCAAGATAACTTCATACCTTGGAAACAAGTTGAATCCACAAAATTTTTAAAAATGTGAAAGTATTATGTGAAAACATTATTTTGCTAATGATCTGGAAGAGCAAGAGAAAAAAAAAGTCGTTTTGAGCCTGTTTCCTTAAAATATCTGCAACAAATGAGACTGGACAACATATTATTTTGTATATTAGGGATTAATCCAAATTTAATATGGATTTCATTTGATCCAATGATATTTCTAATTATATCTAATAATATTTTCTCCTACTTTAACTATGGTTGTGTGGTGCTATGGTGCCTTCTGCATGATACTTGAAGACCTAATGAAGCAAATCTTGAACCGGTTTATAAGGCTTGTTTTTGGTATTTAGAGTACACTGTATCCTTTTACAATATACTTTTCCTCTCCATCCATATACAATATTTCCTTGGATATCACCCTTCCTATGTCTATAATCTTCTTCTATTCAAGTCCTCAGCCCATTTACAGTATATTTTGGTAACATTTATGCTTTATTTGTTTTCTAGGTTTGTGCTCTTCACATGCTGTTTGTAGTAATGACTGTTGCATCACTGATGTTTGGTAACAATATTCAGATCATTGTTGCCCATTCGATGTCATTTTTTGCATCTATTGTTCTGCTTGCTAAAATGATTTATCAGATAGAGTATATAGAACATGAGAAATTTAATGTTTCCTGTGAAAATAATAATGTAAGTCATACTTTAAAATGATGTTAAATTTTTTATTACAGAAATGAAATTAATTTTATTTATTTAATTTTTCATCACAGATAACATACAACACTGCTAAATGGGTTGGGTTTGAGAAAACTGGCAGTGATTCTTCTCTTGTGTCTCTATTATCAGGATATATTGGTAATATCTCCTGTCTTAAGTATACCCAGTTCTAAGGATCATTTTCAGGGTGTGCTTTATAAAACATTAGTATTGTATAACCTTTGCTTTATTATTTTTGTATTCTTTTGCAGCTATAATTTTAATAGTTACATTTCATGCTGTTGTATTGACTCGGCAGAATTACCAAAGGCACCTGAAGGGCAGATCTTTAGTACGACCACTAATCATTTTCCCTGGCATTACCTTTGTACATGCTGAAAAGAGCTTATTGTCCTGTGTTAAATATCTGGTAAATTATGTCTTCTACAGATTTGGTATTGAGGTGAATAAACAAATTATATATTTCTTATCATTTTAAATATTTATTTTCTTAGATTTCTCTTGTAGTATTACTATGCGTTTGATATTAATATTTTGTTTTAGCTGTGCTTGATTTCTTGTGTTGTATTGGTTGGAACTAGAATGGATATATATGCATGTATCTATGCAGTATGGATCTTTTTGTTGATAACACCAAGACGCTCAGTTTTGTCAGTTATATGGCCCATTCTAACCATTTTCATTGCAATATCTATACCTTTTCAATATTCATTGGTGGTTGGGCTACCACCCTTTCTTTGTATTGGTAAGTATTTTAGTACATGTAAAAATATCCTTTTTAAAATTTTCCCTTAAGTATGTGATGAAATTATTTTAATTTTTGTCTTGCCTGTTTTTCCTACTAAAAGCCTTTAAAATCTATTAAAGTTTTGTATAAATGAAAATTATGAAGGTGCATTCAAATATGCCTTGCCTCAACTACCCCATGGGGAATGAATGAACCACATGGTCCTTTTGTAGAAGCTGATTCAAATTTCTTCAATCTAGACCAGCATTATTTATCATCATTTAGGACCTTCTTTTCTGTAAGCCTGTTTGATTTCATACACTAGTGCATGAAGACATTTCTGCCTGTTAGAAGGCCCTAACTCCCAAATCATTTTTTTAAATAGATCTTAGTATTGCACCCGAATTCCTCTGAAAACTGCACCATTTTATAATATGACATTAGAAAGCCATAAATCCAATAGTTAGACCCTAATCATTAGTTTTAGGGTTTTCTCATGTCATAAAAAGGTTTAATTTTTAGCGCATTTCGGGTTCAATACAAAAATTTATTTTAAAAATAATGATTTGGAGTTAGGGCCTTTTAGCTTATAACGACAGATTTGTGCTTACACTATTTTTGCTAAAAAACTAAAAATCTGATGCTTGTTTATTATTAGGTTTAACTTAAAAACAACTTTAAATGCACAATCAAGCTTAAACTTTTATTGAAAATTAAATAATTTCCAAATTGTTTGAATTTCACAACTGTTCAAAAATGTTCAAAGTTGTTTAATTAGATGGATTTTTATAAAGTGTTTCTGATTCCAATTTTGATTATTTAGTAATTTCTGTCCTATTCTGTAGTATATAAAATCATTTTGTAGTTAATTGAATAATGGTTCAAAAATTCACAATTATTGATTATTTTCATTTTTTACTTCCTTGTACGAAGTAAAGGAAGTATTGTAATAGCGAAAATTTTCGGTTTTCAGATTTCGACGGAAATATCCATTTTGACCATCCCTGAATCCATTTTGACTAGTTTCGTCGTGGCGTCTGTACATATATTTGTACATACGTTTTTTATTATTTAGCATAACTCAAAAACAGTTAGCCGTAGAAAGTTGAAATTTTGTATTTAGGATTGTTGTAAAATCTTGTTGTGAACCTCCCTTTTTGGACAATGCTTGATCACTGGAAGTGGTACTTTACTTGAAGGTCATAATTGATTTCCATCAAAAGTTATATCAAAATACTATGCAAAACTTCTCAAATTTAGTATTTATAATTTATATATTGATTTAAATAACATATTAGATTTTGGTCTAAATTGGAAAACGGGAAGCGGTACTTTACTTGAAGGTCATATTAGACTTTCATCAAAAATTATATTAAAATATAATGTAAATTATCTAAAATTTGGTAAATTAGACTTTTATATTGATATGAATGTATTTACTATATTTTGGTTAAAATTGGTGAGCCGAAAAGGGTACTTTACTTGAAGGTCATAATAAGCTTACATCAAAAATTATATTTAAATTAAATACGTAAATCATATGATTCGGTAATAAAGGTTACAAACGCAATTTGGTTTCCAATCCAATTACATTTTTATTACTTTTTTTAAGTGTTAAAATTGAGTGTAAAATACTGGTTTTCCTCCCCATTTGTGAGATCAACAAGTCTGCAGTATGAGAATAAGTTATTAGTTAAGTCAGTTTTTCCGCTTAAAATGTCGAAACTGTTGATTTCCAATGCTTTATTCAGTGATATTGACAGTTTTATTGTTGTCATGGAACATGAAGAAATATCTTGGAAATAGTTACTTACTGAACGAAAACGACATGTAATAACGGAATGAGACCACCAGTAACAAGAATGTGTGTTTTTGTATGTGTGTGTCAATAAATGGATGTTGGGATGCCGAGTGTCGTTTTTACTGTAATCTTCGGAAACTAGTAATCAAATTCAGTATCACTTTTTGAGCCACTGATTTATAATTTAATAGGCGTACAAGGAAGTCATGTGTTGCCCACATCAGATATTTCATTCTTGACCAACTAATACTTCATTTTAGGTCTTTAGGTTTTATAATTTTTTTTAAATCTTTCTTGAAATTGTCTGTGATTTATTAGGTTGTGAAATTGCATGATCCTGTTTTCTTTATGAATAGAGAACAATAACTTCTAGGTATGAGGATACTGAGGTATAAGCAGTGTATGAGACTACTGGAGTAAATAAAAACCGATCTTAAGCCATTTTTTCAGTTTCATAATTTTGTTAATAGCCCAGTCAAATTATTCTGTAAAAAGGCCATGCTTCCAATTAATTCAGACAAAGCTGTAATTGATTTTAATCCAGTTTGGGCATCCCAAATAAGTTTGCCACGGTTTTTGAGGTGAGCTAAACTCTTGGAAGCCAAAAAACTACACAGTTTTTGTACTTTTTCAGTTTTTGGCTGGTCAAATACTCTCTTAATCATTAAATTTGGTTTGGTCAGAATTGACAGTCAAAAATACCTTTTTGATGAAAAGTATGTCATGCTCAGTTTTATACACCTGCAAAAAAAATTCAAAAACGGTTATTCCAAATAAAACATGTCTAATAATTAAAATAATAAAGCATCAAATTCTACATTTATAGCACTCCTATTTTTTTAATTTGCTCATTCCTATGCATAGGTACAAGAAAACAACTAAAAGCTGTCATAACACTGATTTTCTGCCATGTGACTATTTTGTAGTTCCATCACATATGACTTCTAAATCACTAATTTTGATGCAGGAAATTGAATTTTAATACGTTTTGATCCTCCAACAGAACTAATTGATTTTTTTTTTTAATATTATTTTTAATGAGTAATATTTACAGAAAATTAAATAAATGAAATAATAGATAAGAAAAAAAAAATCTTAAATAAAATGAACATAAACATCTTAAATGCAGACATACATATATCACTATTTACAATCGGCTGGAAAAGCAGGACTCCAGAATATCCCAGTGTTTCTCTCTCAATCAAACCTCTGGCATTGAAGCCACTGGAGATTGAGCGAGGGCACTATAGCCACAGATGCCCAGAGCTTGAGTGGAGAATCTGGAGATTACCAGAACTCCAATATGCATATTTGCGTAAAGTTCTTGGAGCCACTGCCATTTCAACTTTCAAGGAGGATTGTAGGGATGGGTAGAGTTGGATAGGGATTGTGCAAAAGGATTAGGATGATGAGTAAAGTTCTGGTGAAATTTGGAGAATTTGGATGGAATAAGGTCTGAAACAAAGACTTATTCAATACGGCAGCCATATTGCTGAATTTACCCAGCATGCTGCGCAATAAATATGCAATTTCAATACGGTGAAAGGTATCCCAAAATTATCGCCTGTTTATGGTTTTTGAATACTTTCCAGAGATACCGAAGTGGCGAGGAAAGCTTTTCTGAATGACTGGGAGTTCGGAGGCAGTATAAATTATAAAGGGACAGAGCGCGGTATAGTGTTCTCAGTCACTGAAACGGGGTAGTGCAATATAGTGTGCTAAGTCACTGAAAAGTGACTTGATTAGTGCAATATTGCGCTCTCAGTGTGGAATGGATTTAAGGTCATCATATAGGGTATTGTTGCTTACATAATATGACTCATTGACTATTCTTCAAAGGACTTTGGACTGAAAGAATTGGGTACGTTTGATGCTCGAATATTTTGCTGTCCTCCACAGTTCCAGCCCATAGGTCCAAATTGTTTTCAGAATTGTCTTAATAATAGTTTGTAGTCAACTGAAAGCTGGGATTTTCTATTAAGCAGTCTATATAATTGTCCAAATCGTCGGTTGAGATCTTGTCTTTTAAGTCTAGTATGTGGGTTTTATGTTAGTCTTATGTCTAGGAGAAAGCCAAGATACCAGATTGTGCTTGAGAAAGGAAGTGGAGTGGAGTTAAAATGAACTGGCAGACAGGATCTGCCTTGGAGGGTGATCATGACATGTTTTTATTTAGATTAACTTACTTTGATACTCCAATTATTACACCAGTGTTCGATTAGGGAAAGGTGCCTTTGCAGGTTTAAGGATGCTGTTTCAGGATCTGAGTTGGATGAAGGGATGGCGGTGTCATCAGCAAATATTGTCAGGAATTTATCGGGATGAATAGGAATATCAGCGGTAAATAAAATGTAGAGGACGTGTCCCAAGATGCTGCCTTGAGGAATACCGGCCTCAGCTGGATAATGGTTGGAAAATTCGGAAGGACCAGTTAGAGAGGTAGGATCGGAGGACTACTTATAAAAGCTGGGGTAAATGGATTTTAAGCTTGAAGAGCAATCCGGCATGCCATACCTGATCGAAAGCTTGTGCTGTATTCAGAAATGTACCCGAACAATACTGTTTGCATTCTACAGGTAAGGTATTATGGTCAACAATTCGGAGTCCTGATTGAATAGTGGAATGTTGTGCATGGAATCCGAACTGATGGGAAGGGAGATTTTGATATGAGTAGGATTCATTTGTGAAGGATCTTTTCTAAGACTTTTGAAAGGATTGGGAGTAGGCTAATTGGTCTATGAGATGTCATGCTGTTAGAAGATTTGCCTAATTTTAGGAAAAGAATAAGAGTGATATATTTTCATAAGAGAGGAAAGTGGATCGTACGTAGGATACAGTTGTAGATGCATGTAAGGAACATGACTGCTTTAGATGGAAGTCGTCGAAGGATCTGAGGGATAAAAATGTCGTACCGGAGGGTTTACGGGGAGTAAGTTTTTGTAGAAGATATTTGACCTCAGAGGGATTAACCGCTTTATGAGATGAGAAGAGTGGCATTGGTGATATAAGAAATCTTCTACTGTTGTGGTGTGGCTGGGATGGGACTCTGGATGAGGAGTGAATGTGTTGGAAAGGTGTTTGATGAATTTCTCAGCTTTATCTTCGTCATACGCTGTTCAGGAGCCATCACTTTGCTGGAGGGGATGAGAAATACATTGGGATTTAAAAAAAAAATTAATTATATTCCACAGAGAATAGTCACAAGCTGAGGGGGAGGATAGGTAGGAATTAAAGGATTGGGAACAAAAGATTGGCAACTACCGTTTTAATTGTTTGCAATAATAGTTGTAGGAGTTCAATGTCTGGTACATTGCCATAATGATTGGGAGTGTTTGATATGGTATTTCAATTTTGCCATGCCTAATTTAATATTTATTTATTTTTTTTAAGGATGTTTACACCATAAATTCTGAAGCATCTTTATCTAAAAATATTTAAAAATTAATTTTTAACTATTCGAAGAAAGTTTAATAATATAAGCTGTAATTTATTTTAGTACAAAGACTGTTCGAAGTGTTATGGTTCATCTGTTCCTATCTTTTATACTTATTTTATTAAAATTTCTGGTTTATTTACTTGCTTGTGTTTAAATTTTTTTAAATTAAATTTCTTTCTTTTTATTTAAAATACATATTTCCTTTAACTTTATTGGATTTGTTTAATCATTCAGCCATCAAATCCAGTTAAGCTTCATCTAGAAAGTTTCAATGTATATATTGTAGTTTTATTTATGATGTATATATTTTAAATATGTTTGAGAAGTGTTAGAAACACAAGAATGTGTATGTTTAATGTAACAGGTGTTCAAAAAGGATTAGCGCTGTTTCATATTTAAATAAATAAATAAAACAAAATTCTCCAAGGAAAATAATTTATTTATTAACAATCGGCATGGTGGGAAATTATTTACTGAAAATAATATTGTCTAATAAAATGGCAACATAAGACTTCATGGTCAAAATGTTTCTGCTACAATATTTTCCTTTAACTGAGTTGTCTCCTCAGTTTATATTTGTATACCATCTCTTTAAAGTGTCCACATAAAAAAAAAAAAAAAAAAAAAAAAAAAAAAAAAAAAAAAAAAAAAAAAAAAAAAAAAAAAAAAAAAAAAAAAACTGGTCTGCATGTTACTAGATAATGTTACCTTTTCATGAAATCAGTTTATTAATAATTGTTTTTCTACTTCAAATGGCAGTGTTTCTACACTACTTTTCTACTATTAAGTGGCACCATCTTGCTAGAACCTAGTTACTGAATTGTTACAAAAATGGCGTCAAGAAATTTTTACCATCCCACAGTCAGATTATGAATTTTTTGGTAATACACCCAGACATAGATAACAAGCTGTAGACCAGTGAATGGTTCCATTGTTAATAAAATTCCACGAACCGGTCTGCATCATAACAGCTGTCCCTCATCCTATTACCCGCACATCTCTTAGTAATTTGAAAAACAAATAGTATTTACTCTTTTTGGACACCCAGTATATATAATTATAAAAAAAAATTCAGTTAAATTATTCCATTTAGGATTTTAGATTTCATGCTCTCTCATGACATGAATTGTGCCTAATTTTTAGTAATAACCCTTCATTGTAGTGCAGATGCTTCTATATCAAGATCAAGGTGAAATTAAAATTTATGTTTTCCAGAATATCCCTGGGAATTTCTACATGATTACCTTGCCCAAGTTTTATATTCCATTTTCAAAGGATGGTTATTAAGTGATCAACTACGTGACCGTATGTAATTAGCTTGTTAATTTAAAAAATAGTGATTTCGTATACTAGTAAGTATTTTTGTGAGCGCTGTATACTGGTGATTAATTAGTTTATATTTTGGCATTTCAAGGTTACACCTACTGCCAGTAACAAAAATAATGTTAAATTTCTATAATTTCTTTTTCAAATGTGAAAAAAGTTCAGAGATAGCATACTTTTGCTTTCTCCACGAGGTTCTCTTTACATCTCTACATTATAATGCCTATTCTGTCTAAAAATATTTGATACCACTGTACAATATATAATTATGTTTGGACCTGTCATATACCAGATAATAAATTACTGCAAGTATAATATTGAATCTGTTTCTCTGTATTGCACAAATATTAGATGAGATTAGGCTACGGGTGCAACAAGAGAGAGAAGCTGCACTCTGATGGAGATCTTGTAGGGCTCAACCTTTGATAATGGCCCTTAATCATTCCCTCTCTCATTGTACTCTAGTGTAATCCGTTTTTATGATCTTCCCAGGTCTATATCTATAGTGTAGTGATGTTCTATTGTCACTCTTGTGTGCTTAACTTTTGGGGAATGTTTTTTAGAATTTTGTGTTATTCCTTTTTTTATTTTCTTCCTTTGCTGTTCTCTCAGAATAAGTTTTACTTCCTTATTGAAGAAATAAGGCAAATCTTAAGTTTTACTTCCTGTTTAAATATTTAATTTGTGATTCTTCTGTCTACCCATCTGGAAACTCTAATTTCATCTAAATATTTCTTTCCAGACTCCATTGTCTCATAATTCACTTCCTGAATCTGTTAGCTTGGCATTGAATATTTTATCTCCTCGATCTATAGCCACAAACCTAGCTTCTTAATCGATCCGCAGAAGTTTCTCCTCAGATTTGCAGATGAATCTGGGTTATCTTGGAAAAAGCTGCCTTCTAAAACTTTAGCGGCTAATTTGGAAAATTAATACTTGTCAAAAATCCATGAAATATGAACTTGACAATTTGTTGTTTCAGTATTTTAAGTTCACATTAATTAAAATTAGTTGTTGTTGAAAGGAAACAAATCTCAATAATGTTCAGGAATTGAAATTTAACATGTTCCTAGCAATTATTATAATCATCCTAAAATATGGATAAATGGTCTTACTTTTGTGTCATAATATAAAGAAAAGTTTTTACCTCCAATGTATCAAGGATTAAAAAAGAGCGCACTCCCTCTTTGGTCCGTTCTATTGCTTGATAACATTCTTCCAAGCAGAATAATTAATTTTAACTACTGAAGAAACACCAATTTTTGTGAATGTAATGAACAAAAACTAAGTGTCACGAATCTAACCAAACTAGGGGCTCAATAATCTATCATTGATAAAAATTTTCTTTTTATACTTCATACTTTTTTATCTTACTTGTAATTTCTGTTTTTATCATTTTTTACTGTTACTGGTATTGCCTCTGTTGTTTTTCATTGTTGTTATTTTGTTTTTCTTTTAGCCCTGAAGATGGCCTAAAATTTAGGCCGAAACGTCGGCACTAATATATAAGTTTACTTATAACAGTTACTTATAAGTGTTATTTCTCCCTTAAGATATACATCTATCAACGAAATCTCTATCCAATATCATTGATAAAAGGGTTATTAGGAGTTTCAATTAGAGTAAGGTATAAAAAAAAAAAAAATCCTTTTAAGAAAAGAGTGATACTGATTCAACCAAAGAAATAAATTACAAAAGGCACTTTTTTTTCTAAGAAAAGTTATATTTTCTATGCATTTCTTCTTAATTAAATTTCAAATAATGCTGTTTAAAACAATTTGATTGCCCATGTTTTCAATCATCCATGGATCAATCCCTTCCTAGTTCCTCTCCATTCTCCTCAACATTTTCATCTGTGACAATTCTGGAAAACTTGTGTTAATCTCCAAGATCCTACGAAAAAGGCTTAGCTGTATCTCTGGATTATTTACATTTTATTCAAGACAAACATTTTTTTAGGTAACGGGTGTAGGTCGTCTTGGTAAAAGGCCATAATCTCCATCTTCTCACTTATCAAAAATATATATATATATATATATATATATATATATATATATATATATATATATATATATATATATATATATATATATATATATATATAATCATTTTTTTGTTCAACTTATCAACTGATGGGAACAATCATGAAAAAAAACTATAATATTGATATTATTAGTTCAGTGTTATTTTTAACAAATTGTCGTCACAAGGGAATATCCAATGTGCCATCAAATATCCTATATGGTTTTTATATTCTTTAGTTATATTAAATTTTCTGATTAGTAAGTCGGTTTTGGTTCATTCTTAATGAATTTTAATTTCTAACTAAAAATAAAATAGCCAAAATATAAAAATCACATAGGATATTTGATGGCTCATAAGATATTTTCTCGTGACGATGAAATTATTTTTCCGGTTAAATTAATATAATCTATCAAGGACCAATGAAGAATTATCTGGTTAAAGAAGTATTTTGTTTAATAATTTTCAATGCAATATTGTCCCTTTTTTTTTTCTAGTATATCCCTGGGATGACAAGTCAGTGAGAATGGACAGCTTTAGAGAATGGTTCTACCTTCCTGATGATTTTGATCCTCCACCATCTTACAAAATTATCTGTATGTATATCTTATACAAGAAAACAATAGTTTTATTTTTGATACAAAAGTTACCTTCAAAATTTGTTGCCTAATCCTAATTGGTCCTAAAACAATAGTTAATGACTTCTATATAACCTGAGTAAACAATAAAAAAAACAGCATTGCTTATCAATGTCATTGCGCATTACGGCATTGCGTAACAATGGCCAAAGTATTTACTTCTGAGTCGTGTGGGTTCGGTTCTCAACTGGATCAGTTAATATTAATTTTGTAATGGTCCCTAAAAATGAATCTTGACATTACAACTGTGGTTAGGACTGGACGGCAGTGCCTTGTTAGCCATCAGAGCTTAGCAAATGACCAATATGACCACTTACCGGGATAGTTTCCCCATCATTACTAGTAACAGTTCTCAAATTAAAGGTTGCTGCAATTTATTGCCCAATTAAACATGGTTTGAAATATTTGGCTGTATATCATGAAATGCCAGTTTTAAAAGTGGCATTGACAAAATATGAGTTGAAACAATAAAAATTTATTAATTAGTAAATTTATTATCAATTTTATATGTGTTAACTTGCTGTTATCTTCAATGTTAATAATCAGTAAATATTTATATTCTGAAAGTAATATAAGATACTAGAAACATTTGACAAATATTTGTGAACTGATTCCACATTTAGTTTGAAACGATCTCTATTAAATATTTTTTCAAAATCTCTTACATTTGTAATATTTTTATATAAATTAAGAATATGGTTGTGTAGGGTTGGCCAGAGTGAATACAATATACATTTCATTGTGATGCTTTCTACATTATTTCTGTCAATTTTCGACCCACTTGTAGTTCATATGTTAACCTTGATATGATGCACAACATTGTCTTATATAATTATAATAAAACCAATGTTGTAATATTGTATTATAATATAATTTGACTATTAAATTAGAATGGGTGTCATGTTTTCTAAAGGTTTTCATCCTTTTTCCTGGCAAGAGGGTGATTTTTTTTTTTTCGCTGCTTACAAGTTGGAAATTCAAATCCTGAAGAAATTTAATCTCCATTCATGGAAACACTGGTGATTGAAAACTTGCTTTAATGTTCTATTAAATGCTTGATATTTTTTATTATTGCTGTTATTAAATTATCATCATTGAATACAGAACATTGAAATACAATTAGTGGGTACAGTCTTCAATTATTGTAACCCCTCTCTTACATACATACTTTACTTTTGTTGAAATTGTGTTGCTATACTGGCTCGAAAATTTTTGTTCCAGATAATAAGATTAACTTTTTTCCTCCTTAATATTATGATAAAATTGTTTAAAATTTTAAAGCTCAATTATTTGGCAGTTTAAATCCAAGCTTAAACTACGGGTTTCCAAATTACCAGTCAGGAGAAAATTTAAGCTGAGCAAGATTGAGTTCATAAGACTGTATTCAAATTGAAGATTCCTGGACAACAGCATTTGAAGGTGTTGTTCATTACCTTGATCATGAGCACAATTTTCTTCTAGCCAAGGGTTAGTGTGCTTCAAGAAGTATTAATATTAAGAAGATGCTTAACATTTTCCATTTACCCCATCCATGGTGCTACATTTACCTATCTACTCACACCATTTTCTCTGTGTCATCTTTCCTAGATTTGAACTACCAAGTTATAATTGATTCGTGGGCATGGTATAAGTGTAGAAGAGGTAGGGAGTTTCTCAACACCCTAATGTTAACAGATAAAGCTACTTTTACTTAGATAAGTTTCTTCAACTTCTATAATCTAGATATAGAAAATTCAGGAATTAAGGTTGAAAATCATTGTCAGTCTGAGTTCAGAGCTTAACTTTGGTAAAAGGTTATTGTACAAAGCTGGACTTACACCCTTGTTAATTAATCATTCCGCATCCAATACCTATATTTGTAATCTAACTGAAAAAATAATTAATAACTAACAAAAAGGTTTATTCTATATTTCAGGTTTTAATGCAAAAAACATATGTGAAATAATCAATCCATAGAGATGTATAGCATTTCTAAGTTAATTGTAACCTTTTCCAAATCAGTTGTCACCTCTTCCATTTCAATTGTAACTTTTTCCATTTCAATTGCAACTTTTCCATTTCAATTGTAACCCTTTTCATTTAAATTGTAACCCTTTCCAAATCAATTGTAGCTTTTCCATTTCAATTGTAACCCTTATTATTGAAAAATAATTATTTTAATTACAATAATGACTTTTGAAATAATTTTGGCTTATTCTTCCAACATTTTTTTTGTTTATTACAATTGATATCAAGTGCTAATTTCAAGTAGTTTAAATTTTTGAAATAAAATTGTTGTTTATTTATTTTTAATATTTATTAGTTTTTATTTATTTGGATAGGGATGGAATGGATTTCATCGATTTGGTGATCGTTAATTAGGTTTTTGCAGGTTCTGATTCTGTTTTTTGAATTGAATTTTTTATCAAGTAAGCGCCTTTCGAATTACTGTTATTGAATTATTGAACTTATCTGCGTATATAAGGACCAATTATTAGATTTCCTAGCGTTCTTATTTGGTTTTTTGAATTGGATATTTTATCAAACATGCTCATTTCGAATAACCTTTCTCGGTGAAGTTATCATGTTTATCAGGTTTTATAGGTCAATATTCTAAAAAAAAATGTTAAATATGTATGTAATTTGAAATGTATATGCTTGATAAAAAATAAAATTTGAAATATGAAATCAGAAACCATGAATACCTAATAAACAATTTCTATGTAAAAGAAAGCTTGAACAGTATCAGTAAATTGAAAAGCGCAATCATAAGACAATTAAAAAAAAATGGAATCAGAGCCGTTGAAAACCTAATAAACGATTCTTATATAATAGAAAACTTCAATACCAACAGAAATGCAAGATGCTTATGCGTGGTTAAGAACCCAATTAAAAAAATTGAATCAGGACCCTCGAAAATCCTATAAACAATCCCTTTATCATAGAAAACAGCAACGGAAAATAGAAATGCCCATGCTCAACCGAAATTTCTTCAGTAAATTTGGAAATAGTGCCCTTGAAAACCTAGTAAACGATATCTACACCAAAGAATTTTGAAAACTCATAATTAAGTTGAAATGTTCATGGCCATTAAAATTTTGGTAATAAATTTGACATTAGCAACTTCGAAAATCTGATGAACCATCACAAAATCGATGAAATCCACCTCCCTCCTCTATTCCAAATAAATAAAAATAATAAATATTTAAAAATAAATAAACAACAATTTTATTTTAAAAATTTAAACTACTTGAAATCAGCACTTAATATCAACTATCTAATGAACAAAAGAATGTCGGAATAATATGCCAAAATTATTTTAAAATCATTATTGTAATTTAAATAATTACCTTTTAATTAGTAAAATAAATAAAATAGAATTAATTCATGTCCGGTTGGGTTACAATTGAAATAAAAAAAGTTACAATTGAAATAAAAAAGTTACAATTGATTTGGAAAGGGTTACAATTGATTTGGAAAGGGTTACAATTAAAATGGAAAAGGTTTCAATTGAAATGGACAAAGTTGACAATTAGAAAAGGTTACAATTGAAATAGAAAAAGTTGAAATTGAAAAAAAAAAATACAATTGAAATCAAAAAAAGTTACAATTGAAATGAAAAAGGTGATAATTAGAAAAGGTTAAAATTGAAATGGAAAAAGTTGACAATTAGAAAAGGTTACAGTTGAAATGGAAAAAGCTACAATTGAAATGGAAAAAGTTGACAATTAGAAAAGGTTACAGTTGAAATAGAAAAAGTTTAAATTGATTTGGAAAAGGTTACAATTGAAATGGACAAAGTTGACAATTAGAAAAGGTTACAATTGAAATAGAAAAAAAAAAAAAAAGATTGCAATTGAAATCAGAAAAGTTACAATTGAAATGAAAAAGGTGACAATTAGAAAAGGTTAAAATTGAAATGGAAAAAGCTACAATTGAAATGGAACAGATGACAATTGAAAAGAAATAGATGATAATTGAAATGGAATAGGTGACAATTGATTTGGAAAAGGTTTCAATTTACTTGGAAATGCTATAAATAACCAGATATAACCTAATTAGGGATTGATAAATTATGATTTATCAATCCCTAATTAGATTGATCCTTCTATACCATCATGTGGATGTCAACTGAAGATATAATCTATATTCTACCCTTATTTTGAAGGTTTTCTCCTCAGCTGATCCAGGTGATGTCGGATGGTGATCCCCTCATCTGTCTCAATGATGTACATCAGTCCTCTAAGCTGTCTCTTCAACATTCCTTAGGTCTTCTCCCTTAGTCGATTGTTTTAATTCCGTGCCATCTCTGGATTGCCTACCTCAAACTTTCTCAGCTTGTTCTTCCCTACATTCTGCTGAGGAAAGTCTGGTATCGGGACGGTTCAGTGTGATCACATTGAACTCTCTCACAGGGCTCACCTGGATCTTTCCACGGATGCAACTCAGCATTCGGCAGTGCTGTTCGATGTGCTGCACAAGCCATTCTGTCCCATACCATCTCTTTTATTTTAGAGTCTAATCTCTGTTACCAGTTGTAACCTTTCATTAAGGACTTCATCCAAGACATCCCAACATGTGCAAAGTGCAGGTTATCACCATCTTCCTTAGCACTCCTGGTATGATGACTCTTGACCCTTTGAAAATACACTTCTGTATGAACTTAAGATCACTCACGGCTTTCCCTTCCAGTAGTTCCTTCAGTACTGTCTTCAGACTCTCATCCAGAAATCATAATCCCAATATGTAGAGTATAAGTAGCCTATGTAAGTAATAAGTAGTGGTTGCTTCTTTATCACTCTGGCTGTACTTCTGCTCTGCTTTGCTCATATGTCTTGAAACAAAGTGGATTGGATGTTCCCTCACTTCAGGAAGTCAGTGGGAGAGCACGGCACTTAGGCCCACTGAGCTGGCATCTGTAACTAATATGAGGAGCAATTTTTCATCATACGCTATCAATGTCTTCCTGCATATGTCTCCCTTGATCCTAATGAATGCCTTATCTGCATCTTCTGACCATTGGAATCTTGCATTCTTTGTCAGCAAATGGTATAATGGGATGTTTTGAGGCCATATTCTTAATAAATTTATTAACACTTAATCCGTAGTTTGGTCGGGGCGCGTCTCTAACGGCTGCTACTTTTCCCGGGCAGTTTGCAATTCTATCTCCTGAGATTCGGTGTCTCTGATAGTCCACTTCCTGAGATAGTCCCTTTCCTAAGTTGTTTTTGTTGTTCCCCTCGATGATGATATCATTATAGAATATCAAGCACCTACCAAGATCCATGAAATTCTCCTTTATCATACAGCTGGTGCTGCCTTAACATCAAGCATCAGTCTATTAATAAGGTATACTCCTTCGGTGGTTGAGATTGCCGGAATTCTTGATCTTCATCCATGTCAATGTTCAAATATGCTTGTCCAAATATTCTTATAAAGATTTTTCATCTACTTGCTAAGGTATCTTTCGTCCTGGAGGTAGGAAAAGAGCCATTCTCTACGAAGCAGTTCACCATTATCTTGTAGTCTACACACAAATGACAATAGTTAGTTTTTGTAATCACTCCATCCATTTCCAGGCGGTCTATTTCCTTTTGAAGTTTTTCTCTAAGTGCATATGGTAGAACTTTTGAAGATTTAAAAACTAGTTTTGTCCCTTTCTTGAAAGCTGAATGTATCCTGTAAACCCAGGAATTTCACCCAAATCCTTCCCATATACTATAGTAAAATCCGTTTTTAGTTTAGCTTAGATTTTGTCTTTCTCCTTTTTGTTGATGATTTACGTCACTACCATTGAATTCTATTCTATCCCTATTCTATCCATTTTTATTGAGCCATTCATTCCTGTCCGAATATCTGCACCTTCCCCAGGAGTATATAAAATCTGCCTGCCTTGCTAAAATATGTCCTTAACTATATGCCCCACTCTCTTACATGAGAAACAGGTTGCATTCTTGAATGGACTGTCATATGCCATGTGGCGTCCAGAGTGACACCTGAAACAGCTCCTTCTGGAGTCTCTCTTAGATCTCTGCTCTCTACTAACTACCTGGTCCAAACTCTCCTTGCCCTGAATGAGGTCTGCCTCTCTTACACGCACCCAAACTCCCTAACCAAGAGGGTCCAACAATATCATATCGCCCAGGACCCCGCAAGGTTTAAGTCTGCTGCTGTTGTAATCTATAGCAATGCAATGTCATTACATGCTAAAAATATGTTTTTCTGTGATTTTAATGTCCTTGTGATGATAAACTTGACTTGTAGATAAACTAATATACATGTACTGAACATAATATTTAGGCTGTTCTTTCCTGAGCAAAATGATTTTTGTTCATTTACCTACGTTACACCTTTTCTGAGAAATACAAGTTAACTTAAACCCCTACAAACGCAAAAGACAGCATGCTTTCTAAAACGAAAATGGCTGCCATTGGAGCTAGGAAAAAGATAAAAAAATTTGAACAAATTTTGAACACTGCATTAATGTATGAATCCACAAGCAAGAAATCATTTCATTATATAATGATCAAGCAACATCACTCGGACCACTTGAAATGGATTGATCCCCATCTATAACTTGTAAACAAATCAGTTATATGGATATAGTTATTTATTTGTTTGTTGACAAAATTATTATTTCAATGAAAATCACTCTGTTACAAAATTCACTCCTCTCCATTTATGTTATACTCCTTATATTCATTTATGTTACATTCACTTATATACATTTATGTTATATCCTGATATTTATTTAATTTGTTTTTTAAGTTCGAAATCACGAATTATTCATAATAAATTTTACATATTAAACTTTTTCTCATGATTGTTATTAACCATTGTTTGGGTTATCGGCTTATAGCACCTAACTCTGATGTTATGCCGCCCCTTTAACCTATTCAGGTGTACTCGTTCTTCCTGAGAAAATATCTAGTTTCACCCTCAGGCTGCAAAGAAGATCTCTCCTTCTTTATTCAGGTTCAGAACCAGCAACTACCACTGAGAGGCAGCAGGCAAAGTTCTGATGGAAAAAGAAGAAAATCCAGAAGAGACCCCATTTGTCATAAAAATATACTATGAAACCTGAGTGTCAAACTAGCAAAAAATGTTATAGAAGAAAACTAAAGCGGTTTAGACGCGTTCTAAGAATGGAAACCAATTGTTTTGCCAGTATGCCAGAGGAAACCTGGCTTGTAAAGAAAGGAATGGATTGGAACTCGAGAAAAGAAATAGTTCGGGATCGTGGAGTTTGGTTCATACTGCATTAAAAAACACCTCATACTTCATGACTAGTGGAATTAGATTATGATTATGATGATGAAGGCATAGTAACAAAAATAAAAGTTGTCATTCATTTTTAAATTTATTATTTTAAAGTTAAGAATTATATAATCAAGCTGTGATATAATTGAAATATTTTTAAAATCTTCAAATGAGCAAAATTCACATTGTCAATAAAAATGAAAAATCCTAATGAATCTGGATGGTTAGGAAGTTCAAAAACATATGTTTTAAAGAGATACAGAATGAAATATTGTGGATATATAGTGAAGAGAGGAACTTTTAAAAAAAAGACCCAAGAAAGTTTGGCAAAGAGTGATCAAAACTGGACTGCACTGCCAGCACGGTGCAAGTTTAAAATAAAATTTTCATTTCATTTTTATGATTAAATCTTTTTTTTTTTTTCTTCGCGAGGACCACACAGATATCACTGTTTAGTTCTCACTCTCACTTTTCTTTCTCCTCCAAACAGCCTTCATTCTCTCCGATTGTTGTATTTGTCTCTCCTCCGTTCAATTGCTATTCCCACGTTTCACTTCTTCTACTAGAACTTTAATGCTATTGAGTCGTTCTCTGTATCCATTTCCATCTTGGCAGTCTTCATCTGTGATTCCAAGTCTTCTTAATTCTTCCTTCATCTGCTTGGCATGACCACTCTGGCTTTTCAGGTTATATATTATGTCGAAGATCTGTTTATTTGTTCTTTGAGGATTCATTCTAATCATGTGGCCATAGAATCTCAGTCATCTCTTCCTTATAGTTGTTTCCACATTTTCTACCTACTCATAAATTTCCTTGTTCGATCTCAATCTGTAGTTTCCATTTACTATTCTTGGACCATAGATTCTTCGTAATATCCTTCTTTCGATTTTCAGAAGCTTTTCCAGGCTTGTTAAGGTAACAGTTTCCATTCCTTACAGTATCACTGGCTTTACCACAGCATTATAGTACTTTATTTTTGCATTGATGGACAAGTTGTTTTTGTTGTACGAAATTTAGTTTCTCCAGTTTCAGTCTTTTATTTTCTATTGTAGATTTATCGGATTCATTGTTGCTGACAATCTCTCCAAGGTATTTGAACTGTTTTGTGACTTTAATCTGTCCATATTTGGTTTTCACTGTTTTCTTCTTATAATTTTTCTTGATCATCATTATTTCTGTTTTCTGGAAGGAGTTCTGGAGTCTAGCTTTCTCTACTATTTTCTTGAGTTCTTTGATTTGTGTTATAGCTTCAGTCTCAGCTAAGAGAGCCAGGTCGTTTGCAAAGGCCAGGGATTGACATTTATTATAGCACCAGAGTTGTTATCTTGCCAGAATGTCTTCATTATCTTATCCAAGACCACATTAAACAGCATCGGTGAAAGGCCATCACCTTGTCTTAGTCCTGTCCTCACATGAAATGATTTGCTGATCTCTCCCTGAAATTTTATTTTTGATACAGTTTTTTTTCTTTAATGTTTTGTGATCAACTCTATATTCTCTCAGTGCCTCGAATAGTGTTTCTCTGTCTACTGAGTCATAGACTTTTTTGAAGTTAACAAAAGATATGAAGATATCTTTAGCTCGTGTGGTGTGAACAAATCTTATTAATAATAAACAATAAAATCACCTCAAGCCTGTATGAATTAGTTGATTATCGATTATATTCTGGTACATTGCTATTAATTGCTTTATCTGGCGACTTCAAGAAAATTTCATTAAAAAAAAGGTTGGACTGTTTTTTTTTTGTTACCTTGTCCAGATCAGACTGACAAGGGGATTGTACAGTGTGTCCGTCACCAATTTTGATCAAAATTTTTTGGATGATTCTTCATTGAAAAAAGTTGACCTCATATTCTTCCGTTTCATCCAATGGGCCTTAGGAACTGAGAAAAAAAAATAAAACATGCTGAAAATGTATTTATTTTATATCTCGTGTTTGGATAATGATATCAGCATGATTTTTTCAGCCTACCTTTTTTTTTTTAAAATATATTAAAGGAAAAATATAAACAAAAAAATAATCGATTTTTGGTTAAATAAAATTAAAAATGTGTTTAAATTATTAAGTAAATTAGCCTCATAGATGTTTTCACACCAAAAATGATTGGAGATTTGGATTCAGCACATCAATAAACCTTAATGTTGAAAAAATCATCAAAAACAAAAAACATTTTCTTTTTCAGTCCCAAGTGTGCTCAAAATCTTTAAAGTCACAAAATTATATTTGGGTTCGAAGCTCTGTATCTCCCTTTAGTTTACCCAACATCAACGTTCTTGGACTTGTTAAAAAGAGGGGAGTTTCTTCTTTCATACATATAAAAAACTATTTATTGCATTATCTTAGATGGTCATGGTAAAAAAAAAGATTATTACCATATCAAAAAAAAATTAAAGTTTTTTGCTGTTAACGGTTCTAAAACATGTAGGAACATCACTGTTAAAGTAAATTGCTTAGTTTAAGAACATTTACCGATGCCTCAAATTTGGTTTGAATTATTCAAAGGGTTCCTGATTTATGAATGATTATTTAAATCTTTAGAAAAATTTGAATGGCAAAATTTTTCTCGAAAATTTTAATATGGGGGTTTTCAAAATGCTGAAACCAAACCTCTGTCGCCAGTTTTGAATAAAAAAATTCTGTTAATATACTTCACTCTACAAAGAATTCTGTTACCATTACATACAAATCAATACACCCTTCAAGTCGCTTTAAAATTCAATTATTTCGTTTTAAAAAATTGGATCACTAAAATTTACTATTTCTGGATCACGAATAATGTTTTTATATTACACATAAAAATGGCCTGAAAGTTTCTTATCCATGTGCATATCATAATATAAAAACTATATTTGTGATAAAAAAAAGAAGTAAATATTACACTTTTATAACACTGCTGATATTATCGTAGAAAAAAAAAAATAAGAAAAAGTTTTTTTCTTGCCAAAAGGAAATGCAAAAGTTTTTTATATGTATGGCAAGAAGAAACTCCCCCCCTATTTTTAACAAGTCCAAGAACATCGATGTCAGATAAACTGAAGAGAAGATACAGAGCTTCAAACCCAAATGTAATTTTGTGGCTATAAAGATTTTGAACAGACTCAGGACTGAAAAAGAAAATGTTTTTTGTTTTCGATGATTTTTTCAACATTAAGGTTTATTGATGTGCTGAATCCAAATCTGCAATCATTTTTGGTGTGAAAAAATCTATGAGGCTAGTTTACTTAGTAATTTATTTTTAATTTTATTCGAACAAAAATCAATTATTTTAATGTTTATATTTTTCCTTTAATATACTCTAAAAGTTCCTCATCAGTTCCTGGATGAAATGGAAGAATATGGGGTCAATTTTTTTTCAATGAAGAATTACCCAAAAAGTGTTGATCAAAATTGGTGAGACACACTGTGCAGTCCCCTTGTGAGTCAAAAGTCGTTTCTTTCTTTTTCTTCCAAACTTAATTAAGAAGT
This sequence comes from Rhaphigaster nebulosa, assembly GCA_948150685.1. NCBI lineage: Eukaryota > Metazoa > Arthropoda > Insecta > Hemiptera > Pentatomidae > Rhaphigaster > Rhaphigaster nebulosa. Next base: position 73,784,087 of record OX411306.1, on the reverse strand, counting down.
AATTTCTTTTATTATCCATAAAAAAAACTTGTGATAAATATCTATTTCAATTTGGGTTTCTTTCAATTTAAATTATTAACTATTTGACTCGTATTTTTGTTTTTATTTCAATTTTTTTTTTCAGTGTAAATTTTGAATTATTTTACACAGCGCATGATTTAAACCTTTTTTTGTGGAATTCATATTTATTAATTACATTGATGCTTTAAGGTCAAACTTACCAATTAAATTTATCTTTTTCCAATTTAAATTTTATATTTTTCCCATATTACTGACAAATTACAACCTTGAGGAAATGTGATGCTCATTTCAGTGACATGATTTATTTTTTATAAACCTTGAGCCAATACAGAAAGAGAGTTGATTTAATTATGATAAACATGTTTACCGATATTAACATGTTTACCGAAATTTAAATGCCTCAGCTGTTTAGAAATAATGCTGACTTCCACCTTCTAACTTAAATTAGGGTGGGAAGGGTCAGTTTTGATTTCTCACTGAATTATTTTTAGTCAACTTTGAGAATCATGTGTACAGAGTTATTTGAAACCTCCTTAAAAAAAAGAAAAGAAAAAGAAAGTCAAGATGCATTGGTTATAGTTTAGCTATGATTGATTATGTTTTTTGTTTTTTTTCTGTTAAACTCTCTTCCTTATTATATAAAGATATAAAATGGAAAGTAAACAATAACTAACATTTTAAAAATAAAATAAAAATAACATGAAGTATGGAATTGAATGGTGGGTGATTGTCTTTTTTACATTGTTTACTCTTAAATAAGTAAAAATTGTAAGTAATGTCTTAAAAGAAAGAAACAGTTGACCTGCATAAATCTAGGGGAGATATCCAGGGTAGTGGTCAAATAATTAAATAGTTTTATTCTATTTGTTATTTAATTTTGATTTCCATCCTGACCATTTGAGAAAGTTATAGAGCATCTTCGTTTTTCAAATAAATTATTCTACCTATAACCAAGAAATAAACATTTTTCTCCAGCCTATTCAATTTAGTGTGTTTCAAGGTGACTTTCTCGTATTTATGCTGGTTTGTCGCCAAGGGGTTGTGTTCAGGATAGAGAGGAAACATATTGATGGATCTTATCCTGGAGGAACTAACAGGAGCATTGTGGATGAGGCTGAAGAAGATCAGTTTGTCAATCCTACACCTGACTTCATTTCTTATACGAGGTTAGTTTTGAATTTTGAACTTGAAGGTTCCTTGAAAAGATTATTACCTTAGGCAGAAGAGGATTTTATTTAAACATTTTTATGAAATTAGTATACAGCTTTTTAAGCTAAAAGTTTTAGACCCTTCCGCACCACACTATTTCTATCCTATTTCTCCTCTCAATCCTTTCAAAACCTTGCCCAAACTCAGTTTTCAAACTTTCCATAAGAGCTTTCCTTCAGCTACCCTTTCCAATCTGTCTTTTAGCTTGGAACTAGACCCTACCATTCTTCTTAAATTAAACCATGACCTCTAATTCACTTACTGAACATCAAAAACTATTTGTCTTCATTCTTTTAGGATTCGATAAGGCATTTGGCGCAGTTGACCATAAACGAAACTATGAAACCATCCTATATTCAACAACGCTAGGTAGTGGTTGAAATCTTTCCTCTCATCCAAGGACATTTCCCCTTTCCTTTAGTGTGCTTAGAGTTTCTTTTTTAACTCCCCACTCTATTTGCCATTTATACTAATGGCCTCATCCTCTCCATTCATTACTCTCATAATGATCTCTATGCAGATGATTTTCAAATATACCTTTCCTCTCTGCCTTCCATCCTATTGCAAGCCTCAAAACAACTCCAAGAAGTTCTGGACTGAACAAGTCTCTGGGCTACAGAAAACAAGGCGACTTTGAATGCGTGTGGAGAAAACAAAGGCGATCATATTAGATTTGAATCACCTCCTTAAAACCATAGCTTCTTTATCGATCCGATGCTTCGGAGAGTTACTAATAACTAGTTAAAAAGTTACTAATTACTTCGGAGAGGTGCTAATAATAGTCCATTACAGTGATGTCAGATTGGGAAGACCACTCAATATCCATCCCTCGCCCAATACAGCTCCCTAAAGGTTGCCTGAATTACTCCAGAAAAGTTAGCAGGACAACTTCCCAATAGGAACCACATCGAGTTTTGTTGGCTTAATAATATATAATATAATGTATCTTTGAGCTCTATCAGTTGGTTATTTATGAAGCGGATAAAGCACTGACCACTTAGTTGTTCCTCAAAAAAATGAGGCAACACTAACCTGCAACTGAAAATGCTACACCACACATTTACAGAAAACCCGTGCTGTTGGTCAACTTCTTGCACCCAGAGGGGATTGTGATCCAACCAGTAATAGAGATTATACCAATCATGTTCTCCTATACGAGAGAAGATAGATTCAATAGTCCAAAAAATATTAGAAAAAAAATAAGTTTTTCCCATATCATTCTTTGAGCCTTATGACAAAACCATAAACGTTTCCCAACATCTCCAGGAGTTACAGCCTGATGGAGATGTCATCATCAAGTGGTCTTTTAGTATATTATAAACTGTCCTGATCGATAAAGTAGTATCCCTGGCTATGTCTCCGATACTCTGGTACGTAGAGGCTTCAACAGTTGTCAGCACATAAATTATGTTGTCTTGTCATGGGATGGTTGCTGGTTGTTACCTTGCAGGGGACATCTCACAAGATGGCCTATCTCTGCCGCTTGTTGCACCAATCTTAGAAAAGCATGACGATCCGGGTGGGGTTGATCTGGAAACCTCTCAGTATAAAGGCAAGTGGCCGCTGAACTGTTCATGCTGCATTCTCCCAACATCAATAACATTTGTACAAAGTAATTATAATCGCCCATTTCTAGAATCATACGTCCCAGACTACGCACAATATCTAACCGAATAAAGCCCCCTATGTCTGAACTAATATGCCTGATAAAAATATCACGGGGTGTTATGAAATAATTACCAGTTTGGTCTGTTTACTAATCCCTCTCAATCTTATATTGAGGATAATCAAAAGACATTAAACATGTTTTGTGGGTTCCTCTGCTTTCCAGTGTGAATGATACAGAAAAATTTAAAAGGAGATAATTTGTATCATATGTATGTTTAATGTACTGTAAGAAACGGTCTTCAAACATACTAAACTTGAGAATTCTACTGTGACATTTTCTGCAAAATGATAATTTTCAAATTGACAGTGTTAAATCAGGTTTTAATACTAAACATTGTTAATTTTACATTAATTAATTAGTTAATAACACATGAGTTAATTTTAGAGCTAATTTAGGTAACTTAAATGTTTGTTTTTGATACAAGGTTTTCTTTTGGAGTTGAATGAAAATTTGTCTGAAAAACATCTGATTTATTGAATTTTTTTGGGATTAGCACCTTTCCAGAGCATCAGGTAGATATTTGCACTGATATAACTTCGCTCTAGAATTGAATTTGCTGTTATAATCCGTCATAAAGTATACCCCTTTCCATGGAATATTCCAAAGTTAAGTGCACTGGAGAAGTACGGGAGAAAATTAGGGGTTTGAATATGAGCTCAAATGAAACTTCAAGTGACTGCAGTTGTACCTCACAAAGTTTCACAGCTAAATTCCCAAAATAATGGATTTTAAGTGGGTATCAATTGAGTCTTGAACACCCTGTATACATAATTTGAACCATTTATTTTTTTAAATATTTTATTGAAGCTTCATTTAACTGCAATAAATTCAGATTTATTTAATCAAATGCTCCAAAGCTTTGATTGTTTTATTATTATTCTAATGGATCTTTTCTGTAATAAATAAAGAATAATATTAATTAAGCCCAGATTCAATTTCTTGGGTTTGGTGTTTTGACGGATTTGCTCCATAATTTTCCATTTTATTTTTCTGTGATAAAATTACAATCACACAGTTTACTAGGTCTGTTCTATTTATTCAAATATATTCAATTAATAATCAATGTTTTTATTAGAATAAGGGCTCCTGAAAATAATTTTAATAGTACATTTTATTCTTAATCAGTACTTGTCTTTATAGCTAAATTCTATGAGATTAAAATTGGTATTTACTTAAATGATCTAATTTCAATAATTTTTTTGAAGATCCTACCTTGATGTTGTGAAGAGGATAGTGTTCCAAGCATTTCTGTGGGTAACATTGGCGATAGTGTTCCTAGCAGGCACAAACAGGGTTAACCTCTTCTCATTAGGCTACTTAATTGGAGCTTTCATCTTTCTCTGGCAAGGAAATGATCTTTATTTGAGACCAGTAAAAACAATTTTGAAATGGTAAGGTTTATTGTATATTATTTGTAAAATGCTAAATTTTGTCTATATTTTTCGGACTGGGAAGATTCCATTTACTGCCTAATGGAAAAATAAATTATATTAATGAATGAATGATATTAATTACTATTACAAATTTGATATATGTTAGCTTCTGGAATTATCAACCTTATAGCATTAAAATATCTTTATTACATAATCATTATTTGACGTTTCAGGCCATCAATCCATCCTCAGGAAATTCTGATTGCTCAGTCATATATATATATATATATATATATATATATATATATATATATATATATATATATATATATATATATATATATATGTACCTTCTTAAAAATTCCCCCCCAAAAAAATATAAATTATGTCTCTTATTCATATGGCTTATTATATTACAAATTTTAAAAATCAACGGCTTAATGAATTATCATTAAGAATTTTGTTGTTAACATGTACAATTGTTATGCTTATCACTTTAAAATATTTGTACTTGTGTGCTTATTGTTGGCTTCATCATACATATATGGCATATACATAAATATATTTATTTCATTTGTGTTGTTTTATTTCAAGAAGCAGTTTAAAATTAATCAATTCCCTTTTTCTAGCTGTATTAAACTAAGTTGTTGAATGCGCCATTAGAATGGTTATTCCTTACTAAAAAGTCTGGGAAGTAAAATCCCTATGCTACTATATGATGATAGATAGTGTAATTTAACTACAATGCAATATATTGTTTAGTGAGAATGCGAAACTATTAAATTAAATATAACAACAATATATTGTTTAGTGAGAATGCGAAACTATTAAATTAAATACAACAAAGTTGTTAAAGATGGTAAAGAATTAGGCCTGAAAATAAATATGGATAGTACAAAATATAGTTGAAAGGGTGATTATTTCGGCAATATAGTTTTATGAGGGAATATGTTTGAATGCACAAATATGCTATATCCAAACTCCACTTATTTGCTGCTACATTATTATTATTATTATTATTGCTGCTACATTATTACATCATTTATTGTTTTCAATATTTGTTTACTATTAGTCAACAATTGTCAGGTTGGGATTTTTCTACCTAGATTATGTTTTTTTACTCTCTGTTTTTTTATAGTTAGAATGTTTTGGTTTTTTTTTGTATCTACTACTAAATGCTTTCATCATTTTTATCTCATTAGAAACTAATAACTAGAATGATTAGAAAAAAAATGAAAAAATGTTTGAAAACATCTTCAATTTTTTTTTTTTTTTATCGCTTTATTTTACATGATTTTCCCAAACATGCAGTGTAATGAGCTAATGAAAATATGTTCTCATGGCCAAAATTCCTTATTACAACATCACTGTGACGTTCTATTGTTGGGACTGAATTAAAATATTAAATAAATAATGTGATTTAATCTATATGGCGTCAATTTTTAACTTATAATTTTGGATCCTATTTTTGTTAATTAAATGTTCATCTCTAATTTATCGTGTTTTGTGCTGTTTTATGTTTTCTTGTAATCATTAATTTGAGCCAATCTTTCAACAAGTATAACTAATTTAAGTTATATTGAATTAAAGTAGTATGAAAATTTATAGACCTTGTAAATACAAATATAAACCTTTAGTACATTTTATATCATTTATTCTTATCTTATATTAGAGGGGTGATTTTGTTATCCATTCTTAAATAATTTTTATAATCCTATCCTTTTCATTTAACATTTTCAAATCACTGTGATTAATTTAATGTTAATAAACATTGTTTTCACCCATACTTTCCTTTTCCTTTTTTCCAATAACGCCATAGCAAGACGAATTGCCGATAGCTTCCTATTTTTTAAAACATTGATAAGCGATGAGTACAGGTTAGAATAGCTGATCAGATCTCTTGTAGAACCGTGAGTGGAGTGTGAATGGCTAGCTTAATAGAAAAAATTAAAGGGAAAATAAAAGCATTAAAAGTTAAAGGCAGGAAATAGTTATTTCTTAGTCCCAAAATTAGGTAGTTCAGGTGGTGCCTGTTTAGGAAATTGTAAGTTAGAATTTACAAGACTATTATCCTTCCTAATAGTTATTTTTTATCTGACCAAAGCATGGCTACTTACGTTGTAAGAAGATCAACTTCTTGATGTTTTCGAAGATAAAGATAATTCTTTCTTGCCTCATCTTTCTTAAGATAAAAGGCTACACATTTCTGAATGGAAGATCATGCTCCTGTTTAATATAATTGAAGTAGTAGCATGGCTGTCATTAAAATTGGCATGTAAAATTATCGGGAAATTGAGTTGGGTCTGACCTTAGGATTTTTATGTTTATTAGGCCCGGTAGAGAAAGATCTGGAGGCGATGTTTGTTGGAGTTATTGTCATCATACTTTGAATTATTGGTAAGCCTTATTTTAATCATTATGAAATATTATAATATTGTTGTTTTTCTAGGTGGAACTGGTTGATAATTTTCAATGTTGCTGTAATAATCATCAAGACTGTTCTTCAAATGTTGGGCTGTCTGTATATCCAATATTTGAAAGACCATGCATGTTGGATTGTCCAACTTCTTGGCATAGCCTGCATAAAGAAGTTTGGTGCACATTCACCAGTTCCTCGTGGAGCTTTTGGTAATGCTAATTGCTAGTTTTATTGCTCAGTATATATATTGTATTAAAAGTCATTAGAAAAAGCCAAACATTACTGTGCATACAGATTGTTTTGACATTGCTATGTACCATGAAATCCTGAATGTGGATCTATTGACATAAATTGTCAATTATAGCTTTGTTTTTCTTTAGTAATAATTTACAATCTATGGAGACTATGGACATGGCATCACCGATTTCAACAAAATATTTTTTCGAAAAATATCAGACACATGTCTAAGGGTTCTTGCCAATGCGCTCTAGGAGCCGAGAACAAAATAATTTTATATAACTTTAACAATTCTTTATTTATAATTTTTTTCTGCCTTTGCTTTGCATGAATTCAAGGCCCTCGTATACCAAATGATTTGTTTTTTTTGTGTGAAATAAGAAGAAAATATTGCTAATTGTATTAAATCAGTTTATATGTACAAAAACCAAAAGACACTTCCGGTAAAATAAGCCAAATATATTAGGAAAAAGCAATTCGTTTTTTACATTTTTTAAAACCCTAAAATAAGAATTTTCATCAAAATAAAAAATAAAAATTGTTGGATTTTACTGGAGGATTTTTTTTCCTGCCGAAGTCCGGTGTTCACTTGAGCATTCATAACTCCTCAAGATTTCTTCCAAATTTAAATTTACTACAACCGCTGGAAAGCTGAATTTCTTCTCTATAACCCATACCAATAATTTTTAGATTTTATATCTTTATAAGTGAGAAAAATAGTATTAAATAAAGAAAAATTCCTCAAACGCTCTATATCTCTGGTTCTAATTTGTTTACGGAGGTCGGGTACCATTTCTTGTAATTTATAGAAGCCTAAACCTCTCTTAAGTTTTGTATAGATGGGCAAAGTCCGGCAAGTTACAAAACAACCTTTTGCCAATTCGGAGGCGGGGCTGAGGGATGCGGAGGAGGGGAAGGGAGCTCTCCAACCTCACTCCCTGAGTGAAGACAGTGGGTCGGCGCATGAGTCACTTATTTTCTTGTGATCTCTCTTTTTTCAAATGAGAATTCCTTTTGGCTATTCTCTCATTTCCGCAACACCCAAGATGTGAGACAAGGCACTTTTTTTTTAGGGTAGTGTTCCTGGCAGGAATATTCCACCTTACTCATAAATTTCAGTGTATATAATAGTGAATAATAATAATAATAATAGATTCACTAAAGCTAGCCGTTGTCAGTTCAAGCACAAATAATTCTCGAAAATCCAAAATAGAGTCCAAGGAAAGCCTGGTCGAAAACATAAGTGACAATAATAAATCCAACATAAAGTACAAGGGAAGCCGGGTAAAAAACATAATAACAATAGAAAATCTAAAATGAAGTCCAAGGTTAGCACAAAGTAGCAATTGCAACTCTAACAGAAAGTATGGATATCACAACAGAAGCAATAGCCACAATGAGGACCCAGGCCAAGATGATGCTTGGCCGGCTGAGACGACTTCTGCGCAGGTCGTTTTGTAACTTGCTAGATAATAGAGTCATGTTAATGTCAAAGCAATTTTTGTGATTTTTTAAAAAAACAAGGCCCACGTTTGGAGAAAATTTTGACCAAAAACATTCATATTAAATGGTTTTTCGAAGTGTGAAAAACGAATATAAACTTTGTTTTTTCCTAAAAATATATTTTACCATACTTTATTACGTCACACAGTGGTCTAAATTCTCTCATCATGGAGGGAAAAATTCTGCCGTGCTTATTATTTGAAGTTGTGGGACCAATTGTGGTTTCATTTAGTTAGATTTTAGTTTGTACCTATTTAATATAGTAAATAGGTAATTGTATGGATTTTAATTATGAATTTAATAATTTTAATAAGGATGGATAATAATAATTGTATCTATTGAACATATTTTTATAGAAAATTAAACCATTTATTTAGATGAATTCTGAAGATCATTTAACAACTATCAGAAATTCAGCTTTACAACGATCGTAGCAATGCAAAATTTCGATAAAATACTGTGGGATTTTGAATGCTCTAGTGGGTATGTCCTGATATATGCAGATTGTACCAAAGGACGTTCGTGCAAAAGAGGGAATAGGAATAGCCATGTCTCCTGCAATATATAACATAATGGAAGAATGGGAGCCAGTCTCCTCTAGGTTTATACTTGCAGATCTCCATGTGAGTATAGGTAAAATTACTATTATACAGGTATATACTCCCACACACGATGTTGAGATATTGGACAAGGAATTGTTCTAATCTGATCTGCAAGGAGCAGTTGACAGAAGGAGGAACAAAGGAAGGTCGATAATTCTGTGTGGAGACCTAAATGCAAGAATCGGATGGAGTTATAGAACCTCATGCGGTGCCATGGGACCACATGGAGGTGAAACAGCTAAAAATGAAAATGGACAGCGAATGATTGATTTCTGCGTCGAAAACAATCTCTTAGTAGGCAATTCCTTTTACCCACATAGCAGGGTACACAAAATTACTTTTTCGAGCGCAGTTGGAAATAGTGTCCTTGACTATTTCATAAATGATCGGGAAATACAACAATATTTCACAGATGTGAAAGTAATAAGAGGAGTGGAGAGTAATAAGAGGGTATGGAACATCTACTGCTGGTCGCAGATACCAGGATCTTAAGAACCTGCAAGCCTAAGCCTAAAGCATATCAAGCAATAAAGTGTGGGCTCTGGATGATCCGGACACGAGAAACTTTTGCTTTGCCAAATTAGAGGAAAGCCTCAGAGTTCTGAATCTAGAGGGAGATGCATAAAACCGTATTTCGATAAAATACTGAAGGATTATGAATGCTCTAGTGAACTCCGGAGATCGACAGGAAAAAAAATCTTCTAGAAAAATCAAGTCCAAAAATTTCTATATTTTTATTTCTATGAAAATTCTTATTAAGGGATTTAATCGTCAAGAACGAATCTGTCTTGCTTTTCCTAAAATAATTTAATTGGCCTATTTTACTTGAAGCTCCTTTTGATTTTGTAATTTTTTGTATATTTAAACTGATTTAATACAATTAGCAATATGTTTTTCTTATTTTACACAAAAAAACAAATCAATTGGTATATAAGAGCTTTGAAGGTTTATTAAAAAATAAATAAACAACAATTTTATTTCAGAAATGTAAACTACCTGAAATTAGCACTTAATATCAATGATCTAATAAATGAAAAAAATGTTAGAAGAATATGCCAAAACTATTTTAAAAATCATTATTGAAATTATAATAATTATTTTTCATTAATAAAATAAGTAAAATAGAATTAATTCATGCCCAGTTGGGCTAAAATTGAAATGTAAAAAGTGGCAATTGATTTGGAAAAGGTTACAATTAATTTGGAAAAGGTTACAACTGACTTGGAAATGCCATAATCTCCTTTTTTTCTTGATAAAGAAGCACTTTCAATATTCGCTCACCTCACATTCAACTTTAGTATTAATACTTTTTGTAGATCCTTAGCTTCAAGTACCAATATAGCCGTATCAATTTTTGGGAACAAACCAGCTAACCCATGTACCTTGTATTTCTTTTTCACTTCTTTTCTCTTCTAAATGCTTCTTCCTTTTCCAATTGCCTCACTTCTAACTCTATCGAATCCTTATTTTTTTGTTCTTCATTGTCATAATCTACTAATTAAGCAATATCTGGTTGTTAAACCAGATCACCAAAAATGTCTTCATTTCATTGACGAGACCTCTTACTAAAACTTTATTCTTTAAATCATTGAAATTGTCATATGTGCCATTATCAATTTACATGTCACCATTCACCATTAATGGACACTCAAGCTGAAAAAGAGGATTCCCCGAATTGTATGTTGAATCTTACTTACTTACTTACTTACTGGACTGCGCTCAGGGTGACTCTTGGCTTGCAGAACAAGATTCGTCCACCCTCTTCTATCCTGGGCAGCCTCTTTCCAATTTCTGATTCCTAGTACTCTGGCATCTTTTCTTACTTCGTACTCCCAATGGCTTCGGGGTCTCCCTCTTCTTAAATCTTGATTGATCATAAGTGTAAGTGGTCCTAAAGATAGTTCAGTAACAGATAGGTCATAAAGTTAGGGTACCTGTATTACTTGATACTTACAGTTTTTCAAATTCAAACATCATCCCTACCGTATAAATAGATAAACTGTTGCTACTATGAATAATCCTGTTTACTGACCAATATACTCCTGCATTTAAAGGGAAAAAAACTATATAATTTTTTTAGAATATTCAAATATTGAATTTAATTTTCTTATTTTCCTTCTTAAATAATGTCCAATTTATCTTTCTCCACTTTCTCAAGGCTCTAGAACACTAAAAAGTTGAAACAAAACATTGTGGTGCTGGTTGAGCAAAATATAATCACTGATTTTTTTTTTTTTTTTTTCAATGTTTGGAATAAACATAAAATAAGATAAGTTTGATATTTCTCAATTTAATAAACTTTGCATCCCAACCATGGCATTATCATTCTGTTATTAATATATTTTTCTGATAATCAATGATTTGGGCTCAATGCTAGGATTGCTAAGGAGGGATAAATATTTTGATGTGGCTGATATCTTTATATTAAAGTGTCACAATCCCTCAAAATTTTATCATTAAAGAGTGTAGGAAAGTATTTGATTTATTCTTCCACCTTGAATCTTTATATTTATTTTATTTGTTACAGATCCTGTTGAGTGTGAGGTTTATCAAGGTGATATTGGTCTTTTTTGGGACAGTTTATGCTTCACTTTTCTCATTTTGCAACGCAGGCTGTTTAATAGTTATTATTTCTTCCATATTATCGATGAAGCAAAAGCTATGTCTATTCTTGCATCAAGGTAAGATTGAAAAATAAGTTTATTGTTGAAGAAAATTTGGTCCTTTTACTGACATCTTTTATCTGTGACTGTTTGATTCACTATTGACCAAAGATAGAATTAATCAAGAAAATATGAGAGGAATATTTGATACTAATCATTTTTAAAAAAGTTGATACAAATTAGTACAAAATTTTAACTGTTGCAAAAATACAACTTTAGCCTGAGTTTAAGAATGAAAATGATTTTTTTTAATAATTTGAATGACAGTAATAATAATAATGTATCACAATAAAAAGCAATAATATAGCCTGAATATATCACTAAAATATTTTCACAACATTGAAATTAATGATCAATGGTAAGGTCCTACTTACTACTTACTATAACTACGTCCTACTATCATATCTCAGAGTGACTTATAGTAAATGAAGCATAGAAATGGAAAAGGGTTTAAGTGCCTTTAGAAATTCCAAGTTTCTACTTGATAAGTAGAAAGTTTCTTTATACTTTTTTTTTTCATCATACTGTCTTATACTTCTGTTATCTTTTATTACTGTTATTGGTACTGTCACTGTTGTTACTTTGTTTTATATTGTTTTTTCTTAGCCCCGATGATGGCTTAAAACTTAGACAGAAACGTCAGTACACAATATAAGTTTTTCTTAAGAAACTTGGTTGGTGATGTGGCCAATGAATAAACACACAAATAAGAAAAACTCATTATATTGTGTGCTGATGTTTCTTTCTGAGTTTTAGGCTATCATCAGGGCTAAGGAAAAACAATGTAAATTGAAGTAACAACTATGACAGTACCAATAACAGTAATAAAAGATAATAAAGAGTTGTATAAGACAGTATAATGAAAAAAAAATGAAGTATGAAGAAAAATATGTTCATTATAATGTAAATAATAAGAAATAAAGAAAAGATTACGCATTTTAGTCATTAGTTTTCATGATGTTTGATGATGAAGATTCCTTGAATACTATAACTTGTTTCTTCCCTGCCTCATTAGTTTCTTTTACAAAATGTGTTTTTTTTTTTTTTTTAAATCAAGGTAGACTTTCCTAAAAATCTGCAGTTGCATAAGCAATATAATCACATTTAGTATTAACTCGGCCCTTAGGATTGATACAAGAAATACAATATTCCTTGCCTATACGGTTAAGAAAGTAAACACTTGTGGGTGGGAACACTGTTAACAAAAACAAAATAGTTATTAAGATAAAAATTAATTTGGTTATAATAGACAAAATCTATAAGAAAAATAAAATGTTTTATCAGTTTTATTTTAAAACAAGAAATTTAGAATGAATGCCGATCATGCATGCATCCCGAAACATTATGTTTTGATTCCATATTACGGCCCTATTCCACCAAAGTCAGAAATGAATTGAAAAAACTAGGATTAAACTCTGCATTTAAAATTGAAAAAACCCTATCCTCATATTTCTCTTCTCCTAAAGACAAAATAGACCCTTTCCAAAAAAGCGAAGTATACAAACTAAATTGTAATGATTGTGCAGCCAAGTAGACGGGAAAAACTGGATGATCGCTAAATCAGAGATTAAAGGAACATATACATGCATATAATAATAAGACAGAGAATTCCAACTTTGTAATACATTTAAATAAATAAAAAAAAACATAAATTCATCAAAGATTCAGGAGTTAAATTAATACGTCATGTTGAAAACAGCCTTAAATTAAATATATATGAAGCACTTGAAATAATAAAATCCTTCAAATCCAATTCAGATTTTTGCTTAAATGACCAAATAAATATCTCCAATAGTCCAATCTTAAATTTATCCCATCTATAACAGAAAAACCAATTTATCACCGACATTACTGGAAAAATCCTGATCCTTAAACCGTTTACCAATAAAAATCCTACCTAAGTTTCTTTCATTGTTAGTTCAGTGTGAGAAGAAACCAATTTTGAATTGCTTATTTTTGAATTTTTTGTGTGTTTTTAGAACTGTAGATGAATGTATAACATTCGAAACTAGTTTTCAATAAAACAAAATTATAGAAGTGGCAAATAATTTATCAATCCCTAATTAGAATAAATGCGTTTCTAAAAAAGGATGCCTTCTTTGTAGATTACCAGAAGGAGTACGGGGAACTTTACTTACATAAGAGGAATCTGTCATTTGACCCATTGCCTTAATTTATACTCTTTCTTCTCAGTTGAGGACTATTGATAGTTAAGGTTGAAATTATTTTAAAAAATTTGCAGGATAAATTAATTTTTATTAGATAATAAAACATCAAACTGAAATATTATAAATATAGTTATACTTATGCTAATATAATTATTCTAATAATATAAAATCATTATACTTTGTCGCTATATCTAGCCAATTATTATTGATTATTTTACTATATATCAAGAATGGTGAATTTTTTTTAGCATGAATAGTAAATCCAAGAACTAAACCCATAATATTTTGTTGGTATTGCAACATTTTACCAAACAAGGTCAAATCTCCATATACTTGATCCCGTCACGAGCCACTTCAGTGGTGGATGATGAGAGTTGTTCGTTGTCCACATTAGTTATAGATTTATAGTCAGAGGAACAGATTTTTTTTTCATAAAAATCTTCACTTTCAACTGTTCGATCGGGATCTTTGAAAATGTTCAGTGAATATGTAGTATTACTTGCGGATGGTTGATCTACACTATTTCTTCTGAATCACTCCCTGCATGGTATGCTTCTTCATTCATTTCCTATTGGGCGGTGAGAGCTTTTTCTGGAGTTTTATATATATTTTTTACTCATTATCGATGTTCAATGCAACAAAAGCAAACACAAACTGAAAGGGCAAAATAGATGGGTTTGGTATTTTCCAGGTGAAGATGCGGTAGTCGTGGAGGGGACCACAGATCGTAAATCACAGTTGCACTGTCTGGATTCCCGGAATTTTTAACAAAAGGTTCAGTTATAGTTTTAAAAGTAATAATGAGTAGAACAACACTTTTTGAAAGAAATAGAAAGTTTATGTTACTTAAAGGTCCATGTGATCTTTTCCCACATGGAAAATATCAAGAAGGACGTTCTAGGAATACTGCTAACTGCTGGTAAACTGAGTCAAGAAGTTATATAAAAATTATTATTATTGAAAATGAGACATCTAGAAAAAAAAAACTTTATGAAGGTGCCTTATCAGTCTGTGTTAAAATTTATTTGAATAAAAAATTGAAAAAAATGAATAAATATGCAAACATATAAATTGGAAAAATTATTAAAGTTAGTGTTGTTCATAAATAGTTCAGTTTCATTTTTAAACATTTAAGAAATGCTTAATATTTGTTAAAAATATGTGCTTATTGAATGCTGGATATTAATATAATAAATATTTGGTAAATATCACCTATATCAAATATCAAATATATAAAAATACTTATATACGACACAAGACTTCTGAAATCATTCTATTAGTCATAGTTGAAAGCATTTTTTTATTAGGTATTGATAAATTATCTATTTGCGACTTCTATAAATTTGTTTGCCATAATGCGTATGTCAACTGTATTTTTTATGTTTAGAGGTGCTGAACTAATTGAAGAATTGAGTCAAAAGAGGATTTTTGAGCAGCAAGAAACAGAAAAGAGAATTTTGGAGAAGATTAAAAACAAAATGGATAGGATTAAAGCTTCTCAAAAGAAATTACAAGGGCCAACATATAAAGAGCCTATGAATCATTTCCAAGGTAAAAAAAAAGTTTTTCCTTTTTTTATTTCACCCATAATATGTAGTACTTAAAGCTCATGCCAGTTTTACTGATAAAATAATATGTATACACATATTGATAACATATTGTGTTATCAGTAAAACCCTCGTGAGATGTTAATGTATCAAGTTATGATGATGATCAGATTCTGTTCACTTCAATCCAACTTCCATACTTCCACAATCTTTTTCAGTACATTTAGCTAATATATTCTGAATGAGATATATTCTTAGTTTATACACTTAGCTTACTCTCTATTTTAAAAGAAATTTATTGTAAAATTTGAAAATAAACGAAAATGTGGCAGTTAGGTTAAAATTCTAGCTGTCGGGAAAGAGTATATTTGTTCTTGAAGGCGAAGGTGACACTGGTGGAGGTAGCGCGCCCTTGGCAGAAGATGGTAGTGAGAGTCTTTCTTCACCACAAGGATTCCATACTCCAATTGAAGAAGATAGTCCTCCACGGTTTCTCCAACCTCCTACTCCAACATCAGCGATTCTCTCACGTTCTTTGGATGGGTATCTGGAGCCACAGAGGATGTCCTTTGGCTCTCCCTCAGAATTCCAGCCATCTCTTGACGACTCATATCCCGTGTTCTCTCCCCCACCATATGGTGCTGTAGTGAGGGCAAGACCTCCATGGTTCAGCCTTTCTACTCCTCGGCAGTCTATCATCTCAAGCATATCACCTAAGTCACATCACACATGTACCGTATTATTTTTCTGTGTTTTGTTGCACAGTTGCTTTGCTTCAGTCACCAGATGCTATTAATGTACAGTGTTATTAAATTGCGTTTTTATGATTTTAGGATCACCTAAGATAGTTCAGCGAAAGATCGTCTATAAGTCAATGTAAATATAATACAGTTAACTTATATTATGATACAATGTGGTGAGTAAAAAAAGAATAATATTGGTTTTCAATTGAAATTTACTTTTTTAATCATGGCAAAATTAACCTCTAGTACTCGAAAGATAACCTATGTTAGTAAGTTATCTTTTGGTCGGCTGTTTGGTTCCATGTCGAAAGCGGTTATTATTATTAAATGTATTTTATTTTATTCCAAGAATTGTGGACAGTTTACCATATTCTGAACTTTTAAATTCTGGGCTTCAAAAAAAATAATTTGTTGCTTGGACAAATAATAATATAGGGTTGCATGTTGGCTTAACGCCATTGTTGATATTACCTTCTTAAAATAGTATTAACCAACAAGCTATCTTTGTTCTAAAACGGCTTTGTATAAATCTCTGATGGCAGTTTGATGATATTTATTGTTTGATTTCAATTCCTCAGCTTAAGATATGCCTTGGCATAATTCTGTTCTTAATCTGGCACTTAAATTTCACAAATATTATGGTTTTTTAAAATTTCATTTTTCTTGTTTAATAAAATCACACACACAAAAAAAATATATAATTTCATAAAAGAATTGTGATTAAAACAACTTTCAGTTTATATTACATTTTAATAGGTTTAAAGATATATATAATATATTATGAAGTTTCCATTAATAGATGACTTAAGCTTTAATGAACAACTTGCAACTTGAAAACCATCATTATTTTTTTTTAATCAACCCATTAGCACAATGAAGATTTTAAGTCTTATAACATATTATAGTACTAAATAACCTAGATTTAATAATATTGTGTTTGAAGTGATTATACATAAATTGTAAATATTTCCATTTTTGTATATAAATACGCTGAGATAATGAAATGCTTCTGATGTCGTAGTTAATGTTTAGTGTTTAATTTATTGGAATATAATTTATTAAAAATCTCATGAATCAATATTTACATTTTCCGTAATTGCAGAAGAGGAAAATAATGTAACAGAGTTATTCAACAGATGACCATTGATGTAATTTACAAGATATCGGTAGAGTTTAATTAAAATTTCTAGAGCTTTATAGCCTTTTACATTTTATAAGATATTTCTATTTTCAATGATTGTCAAAGTGATTTTTGTTAACAACAGTCAGAGATTGAACGTGACTTGCTTATATCCCCATTTTTGATGTCATTATGTTTAAAGAGGAAATAATCCCCCACCAACTGATTCATGAAAATTGTCTCAAAGGGTTGCATTATTTCGTATATGATAGGACCAACATCAATATCTCTGTATAGTTCTTTCCCTTTAACCTAAGTGACTATTTTTTGGTATCTGAGATCTATTTAAGAAATGAAAAATCAATAGAAAATAAAAGCCAAGGGTAAAGGTGGGAAGGAAAATGTTTATTATTTCTCTGTCACAAAATTACCAACCTGAAGCCTGAAAATAATTATTTACAAGAATCTAATACTTCTTGCTGTTAACTGAATGACTAAAAGGTAATCATCTCTGTTACAATGTGTAAATTTATAGGGCAGTGGTAGACAGAAATGTAGATGGGAGGACTGTGTCAGGTCTGTTCTAGAGGATTAGGTTTTGAAAGGGTTCGTTGGAGAGAGGCTAGCGACTGTTGGTGCCAGATTCAAACCTCCAGTATGTGACTAATATGTGAATGGCTGTAGATATTTCAACTATGAGAGCAGTTACAAGATTTGTTCATTTTAAGTCAATATAAACCGTAATAAATTTCTGATGTAATTGTTTTTTAACTTAAGACAATAGAAGAAGAGAATTTTTTTGTTCCATGTCTAAAATATTTGTGTGTTTCTTAGTATTGTAAATAAATATTTGAAATGGTTTTATGTGCCTGTTATAATTGTTTGCATGTAAGTGAGTAGTAACTTAGTTACCCTTTCAACTGAATGTTTAGTTGTGAATGGTTTTTCATATGAGTAGATTTATTTTTATACTATGTAAATGATTCTTTATTACTTTAATCTATTAATAGTAGTTTCTTTTGTGGTATGTATTGCTTGAAAATTTAGAAAAAGCAATTAAACTGTTTGAAAATTATTAAAAAAAATTCTATGTAATTATGCACTCTTTTGTTATAAATTTTAAGCTGGATATCTCTACTTTAACAATCTGAATTATATTTTGGGTAAGTCCAGATGATTTATTTTAATTAAGGTACAAGTGAATATTCTATGTTTTCGTAGTTAATTTTATTATTTCATTCATATCAATATTTTTCTCATTATTATTTATTTATAAATTAATGGTTGGCTACTTTTTATACCTGTGAAAGCTGGAAAGAAAATATGTAGGTTAAAATAAACTAAGTAAGGTATATATAAGGTTTCAGAAAATATTAATATTTGAATATCATTATTTTATAGAACATTAGCTATGTGAATTTTATACTTTGGTCTTTATATTTTTTAGTTATATTAATTATGTCATTTTTTTAATTTTCTGAGAAGTAAGCATGTTTTGATTCATTCTCAATGAATCTTATTTCAAATTAATTGTGACACTAAAAATTATAAAAGCCAAATAATAAAAATCACATAGGATATTTGATGGCACTTAAGATAGTTTCTCATGATGATGATATGAACTGTAATTACTAAAGAAGTTGATAGAACTTTTGAATAACGATCTCTTTGGTCTAGCATCCATTGTAATCTTCTATATTAATGAATAGTGCTGCCACCAAAATTTTTATTGATCTGGAACATATCTATATATAGTCACAAATAGTCGACATACAATGTCTGAAAATTTCTTATAAAAGTGAAAAAAAAAATTATATTTAATCAGGTAATTCAATATTGTCCCTTTCAAAATACTCCCCCTGAGACACAATATACTTAAACCATCTCCATTTCCACTGCTGGTATGCTCATTGGAAATCCTCTATTTTGTGGTTCTCCAACTGCCTCATCGTCTCTGTTTTTATGGCCTCCATGTCACTTTAATACTTCCCCCAAAGCATCATCTTGCATTTGGGAAACAAGAAAAAGTCACATGGTGCTAAATCAGGTGGCTCTCTGTCACAGTAATCGAATTAGAGGCCAAAATCTGATGCACAACTAGCGAAGTATGTGCAGAGACTTTGTTCTGATGGAGGTATGGAGAGTGCCATATTCAGTTGAACCCAAGCCACACAAGTGTCAAGGCGTCTGAGAACAAAAAAATAGAATTTTTCTTTAACAGTCTGGGCTGGACGAATTCTTTGTGGACAGAAAAAAACATTCAGCATTATCTGTTGATTTAATTCTATTACTTTGCCTTTTTCGGCCTTGGCCACTTAGCTTGTTTCTATTCTCTGCTTTGGGATTGGAGTTACACATAAAATTTCTAGAACTAAAACTCATCTCCTTTAATGACCCTATTGAGAAAGTCACCTTCCTATTTAGTTCCCAACCAGCTGAACAATGAGGCAGCTGAAGAACCTCAAAACAGAGGACTTCCAAGAAGCCTTCCAGAAGTGGAAACAGAGATGGCCTGTGTCTCAGGCGGAGTATTTTGGATGGGGCAATATTGAATTACTGGATTAAATTAATATTTTTTTCACTTTTATATGAACTTTCCAGACAAACCTCGTATAAGTTTTTAAAAAGAGTTACATTGCCTTAGCATTAAGGAGTGTTGAATTATTTTTGATACTTTCCAGTTTCTGAAAGGGATCCCATATTAAATTATAAATCAAATAAGAAGGACCCAAATATTAAGTAAGATTTGTAGGTATGAGTTTATCTCTAATTTGTTTGACCTTGTGAAAGCCGCCAATATTTATTCCTGTTGTCTTTCATAAATTATAAGGAGTGTTTTCGTATATTCAGAATCTTTTTAATTTGAATAGAAAATATTTATAAAGTTAATTTTATTCAAATTAAAAAAATAATATGAAAATGAAATTTATTTACAAAAGACAATAGAGATTTATATGTGTATGCTCTTATTTTTTTAAAATATAAGTTGTTAATTTTCACCTCAGAACAAGAGATATTAAAAAACAAAATAATAACTCCTTTATTTATTTATTCACTCGTAGTTTAAATTGAATTAGTTTCATCTTATAAGAAGACAAGGTAAAATTACAATTTTTATGCTATTTAAAAATATTCTTGCTTTCCTTAATAATAATTCTGTTTGATTGAAAAGACTTTCATGATACAATTAGTTGTTTTTATCAGTGAAGAGTGATGCAGTTGATGGCTCCACTGGTTTGAGATCTGTTCCCCCCAGATATAGAAATATAAAGGGTAATGTAAGCTAACTTAATAGATGGCAGTGGGGATTCACCTTTTACTAACTTTCATCATATCATTCATGGCCACGCCTTTTCTTGTTAACAAATTTCTGTCATCTTTGCTTTATTATCAACCTGCTAATTCTTTCCATTCTATACATCTGTATATAGTGGTTGCATTATAAATTTTTAAGCTATTTTATAAATAGATTTTATTTGATATTTACCGTCTAGAAATCTGAAATGAAACCAAACTCATTAAAAAAAATATTGAAAAATTGTTAATATATTTTTTAATGGTGAGAGTATGGTTGACTGTGGAAAATGTATGTAGGAGAATCTTGGTTTGGAGATGCGATCAACAAATGAACACAAAAATAAAAAAAAAATTATAATGTGTGCCGATGTTTCGGCCTAAATTTTAGGCCATCATCAGGGCTAAGAAAAAACAAGATAACAATATATTTAACAACAGTGACAGTACCAGTAATAATAGAAAAGTTAATAAACAGTTAGATGAAACAATATAAAGTATAAAGAAAAATATGCTGATCATAATATGCTAATATTAATGTGAAAAATAAGAAATATAGAAAAATATGTTTATCTTGTATCTTGGCAATACTAAATATATTTCAAGCTGGGCCTTTCTTACTTTTACTCTGGTCCAGGTTTCTCTTCATCTTTATGGTGTCCTCTTTTTTTATTTATTCTTCCTTTGTGACCTGTCCATTTTGGCCTTCCCAGGAATTACTCTGACTGCATTTGGTTATCTGAACAAGTTGTATAATTTCTCATTATATTTTCATCTCCAACGTTCTCATTCTCTCGCAGCACCATACATTTATCTTAAAAACATTATCTTGAAGATTATAAATTCTATTTTTTATTGATTTAGTATATTTTAGAGACATATTAATGATGATTCTTGTTAAAGTTTTGATCAGCAAATGCATAGTTTGACTCATTAATCACTGTTGCCTCTGCAGATGATAAGTAACATCTATTCCTGATATTCTTCTTTTCATCAAGTGCAGTTTTACTATTGTTTTTAATAACAATCCAATTTCATTAATTTTGTTCAAGTAAGCTCTCTGTAAGCTAAATGCTCCCATTCCAGCAATCTTAGGCCTCGTTCACAATGGAGCACCGCCCTCCGCACCGGAACCAGAGGTAATCCCTCGCAACGACCCTAGTACCCTCGCCCCTAGCCCCCGGTCTGTCCACATCGGAGAACCACCATCACCCCTCTCTAAAGTCAGCAGGGACATTATCTCTCTGCCCCTTCAGTTGAATTTCAGACTTCATGTTGGACAGTACACCTTCTGACGAAGATATTGCGCTGGATTCAGCCTCAGCCAATTATTATTTTTACCGAAAAAGAAAAAGGATCGGAGTTCATTTTTTAAATAGGGGGCATTATCAGCATGGCGAATTCCATCATCTGTACGAGGATTTGGGACAAGATTCTGAAAGATTTTTCAGATATCCTATAAAAATATATATATACATATATATATATATATATATATATATATATATATATATATATATATATATATACAGTAGAGCGTCGATTATCCGAACTAATGTTGTCAGTGGTGGTTCGGATAATCAAAAATTCGGATAATCGAAATTCAGGTACTCGTACACTATATACATATACATATATATATGTATATCCTTCCTTCTTTTCCACTATGCTGCTGAAACGTTTTCACTTCTGGAATGAAATAGTTTTCAAACCATTTTATGAACAAATCGCTGTCCATCCACTCATTTTTTTGGCTTATGTATATTAACGGAATTTTCACGTTTTTAAAACATCGTGGGTTTTTGGATTTACCTAACATTAACAACGGAACTCTATGTGTTCCAGATGTATTGGCACACACCATTACTATAACGCGGTCCTTGCTCATTTTGTAACCTGGAGCTGCGGCTTCTTTTCGAGGCACCAACGACTTAGATTGCAAAGCTTTCCAATAAAGGCCCGTTTCATCAGCATTGTAAACAAAATCCAAATCATATTCTTTGACTTCAAGATATTTCATCAAGTTCTCGGAAAAGAACCTGCTGCTGGAGTGTCAGCACTTAATTTTTCACCATGAATTTCAATCTGCCGTATCCCATATCGTAATTTAAAATTTTTTAACCAACCAGAACTTATAAAGGTTGGGTCGCCACCAAGCTTCATGTTTAATTCCAATGCTTTTTCACACAAAATGGGCCCCGATATGGGCTGCCCAGAAGACCGTTTTTAAGTGTAAACAGCATCTTCCACCAATTTACTTTTCGCTTTTTTCATAGTTTTACGGTTCGAACTGCCCGCCTCACTGTCAAGATTATGTGCGTACCTGGTGATGGAATCAGAATTATTTTTTATTCCGGTTATCGTTGATTTACCAACACCGAACTCGATAGCTAATGTCTGACCCGATTCACCTTTTTTCAGCCGCGTAATAATTTCCATTTTATCTTTTAATGAAAGAACCATTCGTTTTCTTTTTGTTGACATGTTTTAATTAAAAAAAAAAAAAAAAAGTGATCACAAATGCGATGTACACCTCACAAAGAACGGTTTAAAACTGAAAGTAAGCTATCTACAACCAGCCAAATGAGCGTAAAAGGTTTCACAGAAACAAATGCAATGAACTAATTAGGTATACAGTTCAAGGTATACAAATAATATTTAACGAAGCAATTTTTGAGAAATAATTAAGGATGGCTTCCTTTATAGACGTTGGGAAAAATAATTTCATTTTATTCAAAATAACAATAATTTTAACAATTTCAATAAGTAATTTATATGATCAAATTTATTAAAATTAAACATATACAAAAAAAAAAAAACCGTTCCGATAATCGAACGTTCGGATAATCGACGCTCCACTGTATATATATATATATATATATATATATATATATATATATATATAGTTCATTTGATTTACTAAGAAATATTAAGAATTGGAGTTTCCCAATATGGATTATGGAGATAATATGTTTGGAGATCATAATTTTCAAGGAGCTACTTATTTAAGTTACCAGTGTCTGTTTGAATTATTTTCACAGAATTGAAAAAAAAAAAAAAAAAATCCTACAGCATTTGAAATATTCAAATCAGGAACCAACCGCGTATCTCTTCACTTGTCTAATTGCGTCCAGTTAGTTTTGTTGAATTAAAATATAATTAATTGATATTTGTATTGTGCCTGTTTGTAGGGCGTTATTCGGTTATTTTTTTATCTAACTAAAGAATAGAGAATACATCTTTATCCATTATTCGTTAGTTGTTTATAATTGATTTATTTGTTATTCAACAGATAATCTGAATCATCCGTTATCTAATCTTCGTTATTTAAATTAATCATCTCATTCAATTTTAAATAATAAATTTATACAAATATTTCACTCATCAATAATTCATCCGTTCATGAGGCATAAAAAGAAAAGCGAATGAAAAGTTGGCCTGAATAAATATAATTTAATTATTCAAAATTTAGTTGAACAAATCGAATAACCAATAAAAACATTCTATATTTTAAATATATGCATGAATAATTAAATTAAGTAGAATCAAAATAATTTGAGCATCAAAATAATATAATTGTAGCACTTCAGTAGGAAAAAAAAAAGGAAAGACTAAGGAAGCTAAAGGAAATAAAGAAATAATCCAAGGAAGAATAAAACAGAGAGATACAAGGAAGTCAGAAGCCCAATAGATAAGTCAGGAAGCCAGATGACTAGCCACCAGGAAAATCAGTCTCCGAAGTTCCTTACACTCTATCTCAGCTAATAATGGTCCGATTTAAATGATTTTTATTTTGTTATGTAGGGAATTGCATTAGCTTTCGAAATCAGCAATTATTA
The DNA here is from genome assembly GCA_948150685.1 of Rhaphigaster nebulosa. Classification (NCBI taxonomy): domain Eukaryota; kingdom Metazoa; phylum Arthropoda; class Insecta; order Hemiptera; family Pentatomidae; genus Rhaphigaster; species Rhaphigaster nebulosa. The sequence continues at coordinate 73,759,680 of OX411306.1, read as the reverse complement.
TAGATTTTTTTTTAATGCCTTATGCTGATTCCAAAACACAAATCACCTTACATTTCCTCTCTATCTTTATAAATGACCGAGTTATGGGCTTATGAGATCTTTAATCTTTAATTATACACATTTTATATGTATATATATATATATATATATATATATATATATATATATATATATATATATATATATATATATATATATATATTTTTTTTTTAATGCCTTGTTATGCTCATTCTAAAACACCTTACATTTCCTCTCTATTTTTATAAATGGCCGAGTTATGGGCTTATGAGATCTCTAATCGGCCGTCATTTTGAAACAAACAGATGGATGGTAATGTCGAGTTCCAAGGATCATCCTGGGGTGACCTGTGACATTGGTACCGAATCTCAAGACAATCGGTCCAATAGTCTCGGAGAAAAGCCGCGTATGGCGTAGGGCGTACATCGGACGGAGGATGGACGGATTTTTTTTTATTCGATATTTGGATTCTATGTATCTTGAAACGTAAAACCTCAAATTTTGAGGGGGGGTTACAAACATTTTTTCCTTGGCCGATTCCAAAGGTCTATTATTGAAAATAATAAACCAAAAAGGTAGACAAATTACTTAATAACACTAGTCTGCGATGATTTTGTTTTTTAGTTTTTGGTAACTGATTCTTATGTATTTTTTGGTGCTGAATTACCTTCATTTTATTCAGTCAAGTTAGAATTTTTTGTAAACACAAATTTTGTAACAAGTAAACAATTGTGGAATCATAAGACTTAAAACCTTTTCAAAACGGTTTTCTCTTATAATTTATTCTTTTTTTTTTTGTCTCATCCTATGCAGTCTTATAGCTTTTTTATAGTTTGTGCTAAGCATTCGGTTTTGCCTGCTAGCAGCTGGCCCCTCATACTTCTGGTTTAGGTATAGAGAAAAGGATTTTCTTCCATATTTGCGATATATTTATTTCCAGATTGTGAAAAATTCTGATGTGATGGGAAAAACTGAAGGTCATTTGTGGATTCAGCCCTAAAAAATATATAGGAATCAATTATCAAAAGTTAAAAAGCATGTCATAACCCAAATTTTGCAGGCTTGTGTAATTAATGAAAAACAAAATTATTTTCAAAAACAATTAAAATTTGCTAATGAAACTTTAGCTGAATAACTTCTTCAAGATTTTTCTGATCATACAAATTGAACATTTGTTTTGACATTTTTGAAAATAAATCACTGTAAGTTACTGTATAGTAAGAGAAATAAAAATAAAAAAAATAGATGAACTTCTCGTTGTGGAACCTAATAACAAGTGAGCAAACAATTAAATAATTAATATATCAACAAAACAGCACTTACAATTTGAGCTGAGAAAAATAAGCCAGTAAAACGTAGTATATAATTAACTTTTAAAAAAACAAGCACCTGTTGATGGTTATGAAGCTGAACGCACACTGGTCGAATATTAAACCACTTATAGCGTTTAAGGTACTCTGCCACCATCTCCATTCGTCGGCATCATCTAACTTCAGTTAGAAGCCCTAATTAAGATAAACACAGTGTCTAGTTCTTTTAAAAGCCAAAAAGAGGCCAGATATATCACTTTGGTCACTAAATCAACCACTTTCCTATATTAATATAAGTCCAATTGAAAATTACAATTTATCTCAGTTTTCTACAATATTTAATTTTTAAAATAATAGTACAGAAGGAAGGTTCTCATCAATAGGTGAGAATGTATGTTTAAATATTTAAAAATTAATTTTTATTTGTATATTCTATTTACAATTTATATCTGAAATGATATAATGTATTTTATGTATACATACATTTTGTAAAATAATAGTATTTAAAACTATTTTTCTTCATATTGCTGCATGGTCCATTAGAGCTGAATTATTATTCATGTTATTTTTTATTGTATTTAATTGCTTGTTTTTAATAATTAAATAAATCTTTGTTTAATGCATTGGGTTAGATCATGTTACTAATAAGTTTATCTTTCAATAACTTGCATAATTAAATTTTCATTTCTTCTATCAATAACTGATTCTAGCTAAATATAATGATTTAAAATTGTAAGTTCTCTATCAAATATTTTATGAATGTGGTTGGAAATCATTAACTATCTATTGCTGTTAACAAATTGTTCCTTTTCCCTGAGTTTCTTTACTTTGTTGTTTACACTTAAATTAGTTTTATAATTTCACAAATGTCATAAGTATTTGAATATTTATGTATTTAATTCGTAAAGTATTGAAATTGAGAAATACTTAACTAATTGTATTTATTCATGAATTAAACTAATTATTTTGTCTACCAATTCCCATATTGTTTTTTTAATTTAATCTAAAACCACAGAAAAATGTGATTGATTATGCTTATCAAAAATATATAAAAAAACTCTTTATTCATGTTAATTATTTATTGGAATAAACCACAATTAGGTTATGTTTTTTTAAAGATGTAAATAATGTTTTTACTGAGGTAATTCTAATATTTTAAAGTAATTACTATTCAAAACATTTTTTAATTTTGCAATGTAAAATTATTATAGCTATCCGGTCAGGGGATTATTACATGTTTGACGATTTTGAAGAGGAATTGGACGCAATCAGTGAAAGTGAATCTTCCTCAGAGGATAGTGATGTACAAATTGATAAAGAAAGGCAAAGCATTGGAAAGGTAAAAATCTTATTATTAAAAATTAACTGCAAAAATTGGTAAAGCATGTTTCTCAAGGCTGAGTGTAGTGTCCAGTTGGTGGTGGATTTTTTATTTATTAGGCATTTTAAATTATTAAATAGTTGCATTTAAGTTAGTTTTTAAATTTGCTTATCCTTATTTGGAAATTTAGATTCAAATCTCAGTTACCTTAAACACTTGTTTTCACTAATTAATTCATTATTTATTACTTAATTTAAATATTTATCATTTCATTATTTTTTGAAATTTATTTGATTCATTTAATTTATGTATGGTTCTTTCAGTATTTCAACTTTGAGGGTCTTGCTTATGAAATGAATCTTTTATGTGTGCATTTTAATGGTTTTCTTTCCATAGTAATTCAATGGAAGGGCTATTCCTTTTTTGAAATTGATTTTGTACAACTTTATAATTTCACAAATAATGCATGAAAAATTAATGAATAAAAATAAATCATTAAAATTAATTAAATTACAGTTTCTCAAGTTATCCATTGGATCTTTCTCTTTTGGTCTGCAGATTTGTCACCTTCAGCCTTCAGAGAACTAATTAATTTGGCCCTTGTGGAATGCTTTAGCTTGAGAAATATAATCGGTTAGTACCTTAAGGGACTTGTTTCCGTTTTAGAGATAAACAACCAGCAATGGGAATAGTCAATGACTCATCTCATGACATATTTCATCAATCTCATGAGCCTGAACCATGCCAACAGTATCAAAGCAGAAAGGTTTAAGCACCAAAACAAAGAAATGGAGATTTTGAGTGAAAAATGTTATATTTAAATCATTCCTTGCCAAATACCAAATCATATTTAAAATTTCTCAATTTTTTTTTTTTGTTTCAAACTTAGCGTAAGATGAAAGAACTATCGCTTGCGAACCCTTTTACTGAAAATCTCAATTTTTTCGTTTTGGTCCTTACGCCTTTCTGCCTTGAGACCGTCAATGTTATCTGCTTATTACTACCATGTTGATAGTATTTTGTGATGATGGCAACATAATTACTGACATTACTTATAATAGCATCCACCATTGATTCATTTTAGTTTATAAAATTATTTTATTATCATAAAATAACTTTATAATCAGAGTTGTAGGCATTTATTTTGCTTTGTTTATAATTTTCCAATTCAAAGGAAATGATTGTTAATCTTTTGGGAAAACTGTGGAAGGAAAATCATTTAAAAAAGATTGTCTGTTTATTATGATACGTGCTCTTGTGGAGGTGTATGTATTTGCACATGTGTGTGTGTCTGTGTATGTGTGTGTGTGTGTATGTGTGTGCGCGTTTGTGTGTGTGTGTGGGTCCGTGCATAACAATTTCACATAATGAAACACATAGATATTTTATCATTTTGTATAAAATGTTCATAAAAGATATATTTTTAATCTTTAATATTTATTTAATCTAATATTTGTGCAATATTATTATCTTCTCTAGAAGTTTATTTCACAAATATTAGAAATTAATTTCATAATTATGAGGTAAGTTGGAGAATAGATATAAGAAAATTAATTATATTATTGTTTTAGAAACATATCACAAACTGTACTTTTCTGGTGAAAGGGCATTTTATGTGAATAATGTTGCTGAAAGGTTTCTTTTGAATTGATACTTGTCTGGGTGCAAAGTCTACCTTGAAATATGAGATTTTTGTAGAGCTTGATTTTATTTTTATAAATTAATTGTTTATAATTATATACTCAACCAATAATAATATTTCTTTATAATGTATTAGTTCAAAATAAACTTAAGGATACTTCATTAGTTTTTGATATGGCACTAATTGTTACAGGATTGCTATTCAATATATTTTGATGTGTTGCTAAGACAAATTGACTATTCTCCTATGGGATGGGATTTCTGACTCACACCTTTCTTTACTATTATGCTTCTATTCTATGATACACATTCATTTGGTTTACTATGTCATTTTTATAATATTTTGCTCTTATAGATTATGCCATTTTATTCATTCCATCTTATTCATTACAATGTATTTTGCTCTTTTATTTATTTCTGTGGTAAGAGATTTTTTAATGAAAATTAAAAAACACAGTGAGACCCCTCCAATTTCTACTGACTGGCAAGGACTCCCAGAACTTAGTTATTTCTTAAGTGAGAATTTGAGTCAATGGAAAAGGAGACAGTTATTGTTTATTTTAGTTTTAATAAAAACAATCCCTACTCATCTTTAGCCACAATTTATAATATTACAAAAAGGTTGCTTTACACAGGTGAGGGCATGCGATATCATCTGAATATCAAAATACATTGATAGCAGCAATAAAATCATCTGGAGAAAAAAAAAGAATCTGTTATAAAAACTTACAATAATGTTTTTTATTACTAACTTACTTAATTATCCATAAAGAAAGTATGGTAATCAGTCAATATTTTTTTTTCTAATCATCAAATCTTACTTAATTTATATATTTGTTGAAGTGTCTCCTCAATCCAAAAAAGTTATTTAGTTGAATTTTTGTTGTCCCCTTTCTCTAAGGATTCTTTATTCTCTTTAACTACGGAACAATTTTGTATAGTCAAAATGACAAAGAGATATAGGCAATTAAAATGCAATTCATTACATAATGATAAATTGAGTGCAGCAAAACAATCAGAAGTGACTTGCAGTTTTATTTATTGTGATACCTAGATCATTTGTGACAATTTTGGTGTTTATTACTTGATTTCTTGCCAAGATATTATTATTAAAATAAAAGAAATTTTTCAATAAAAAAACTATTTAATTTTTTGGTGAGTCCTGTAATAACTTCTTTCCCAGAGCTCTGAACTCAAATATTTTTTCAAAGTCAGATTCAACAGGAAATATTTTTAAATTACACACATACAGTATTTTTTCCTTAAAGAAATAATGAACTTCATGAAAATTTTTGGGGTAAATTTGGAAAAACAAAAATATTAAAATCATAAGAAATTTGGTTTATGTTTATCTATTCTAGCAGAATTTATCAGTATATTTTCGAAGAATATGATTCCCAATTGGTTTAAGTATTAAAGGGTTAGCCATTCCTCAATATGATAATAATATCTGTATTTTAGGAAATTTATATTAATAGGTTTTAAAAGAAAATATATTTCAAAAAAATCCAATTAAAATAACTATTTGAATTATCAAGTAGACAAAGCATTTGACACAGACCAACATTTTGTTTTCAGTGTTTGTAACATTTTTATCTGTTTGTGATATGTTGTATTTATCATTATTACTGGATTCTTGTAATCACTTTAGATTTTCAGTATTATTATAAATACCATAAATTCTTGAAACCACCTTAAGCTGTAATTATCGTATGCATTTGATATTAATACCACATAAATTGCTCAATTTTATTGCGATAGTTTGGCTGTGGTTTTGGAATTGATGGTTCGTAGATTTATTGAGAGGGTCATAAGCATGGGCTTTGTTGCATGTTGTGTTTTGTGCATATATGTTTAGTTCCTAAGGGATTTGATGAAAACCGACATGGATACTGCAGCTGACAAAGCTTTATTGAAGGATGAAATTGCCCGAAAAAACAGTGTCCGGCGAAGTTCTGTTCCTCTGCCAATTACTGCTAAACCTTTGAAGAAGAGTGTTTCTTCCCTTCCTGACTCACCTCATGTGAGTTACTACCTTATTAGTTTATTTAATTGTAAACAAATAGGTTTGGAAATGAAAACAAAATTACAAAAACAATATCTTTTAATTGGATTTATAATTAATTTATTTGAATTACTAATATAATAGGAAGTTCTATATAATATGATCGTATTTTAATTAAAATTTATTCATTAGTCCCAATTTTATTTTTAATACCTATCCCGTTGTCAAAAACTCACTTGATGTTTGTAGTTCTCAATATTGCAAAGTAATTGATTAGTTTTCTTTTAACTATTTTTCTATGTCTACCAATCACAACTTGAATGTTTGCTGCTATGAAGTGATTAAAAAACATTTTTCATTTTCCGAAAATTTCTATCTCGTTTATTATTGGATTGCATTTTTTAAAAACAAATGAGGGTAATGTTTAAAGATATTTAGTACATCCTACTATAATTATAAAATATTTCTTTTTACTTTATATAATATAAAATTTAACATTTTAACTTTCTCTTTTGTGTTTGTGTATAAGCTGTGTGGATACTATTGTTAGCTAATGTTATTAAAATAGCAAACAATTTTGGTTTCTCATTCTCTCAAATCAAAAGTTATTGTTAATGGCTCCAATTATCTTCTTAAATTCCTTTCTGAAATTTGAACTTTAGTATTATGTCAGACTCTCACATGGAAAGTCTATGTATCTCAAAAACAGACACTCTATCTCCACCCTTTGACTCTGTTATTTTCAACATCTTCCTCTATCAAACTTTTGACTGCAGTAGTTTAGTGTTTAGAAGCACCTTGGACTCATTGGTTGCTAGATTGAAGAGGCTCATAGACTGCTGTTTGAGATTTATTTTTGGGATTTACAATGTCACCCATATTTCTCAATACATGTTCCCATCTTTGAAGCAACCATACTTCTTCGGCTCACCTGTCTCCCATTATCTATACCTATCCTACTTTGAAATTACTATAGAATATGATATTCCTTTCTGTAAAAATCTTCACATTCTTGTTGTCTATTCCCGTTCCGTTGTAATTACTGGACAATCCTCTTCTTGGAATATTCTCTATGAATCCACATTTAGATCATCTGTGTTTTGCATTTGAGAAGTGCCCATTTTCTGTGTTGGATAGAGGTTGACTAATAATAAATTGTTAAATCCTTTTCTTCCAGAGCTCCGATCTCTGCTCTCTTCCAAGGTTTTAAATTTAGTGTTTTAGTTTTTCAATATAAAAAAAAAAAAATTTTAGTAAGAAGTAGTTGACATGTGTTTATAGATCAGCAATTGTAATAATTTATAATTTATCTGTATAATTTTTTGAAAAAGTGACTAATTATCCATCAGAGATAATACTTATAATTGGATTCGATTTACCTAAATATACATTTTAATACATTGCATATACTTAAGAATGAAAAAAAAAAAAGCCATGAAGCTAAAAGATTGTAATTATATTTTATAATTTAAGTTCATTTCAATTGGAGACCAAAAGACAAAACAAATTTTTTTATCTATCGGAATATCAACTTGTCTCAAAAAAGTTTTTTTCTTCTCAATAACTGAGCGATCATTTTGAAATTTCTTTGTTGACAATAAAATGTATACTTCTATTCTTCCATGTGCTAATTAACTGTTTGCATGTTTAACATTTGTAAATCACAGTCATTGTTTCATCTTATAGGACAAATAAATGCTCAGCTCTAAAATTTTATCTGAATTATAGAACCTTACATATGGGCCTTACATAAGTTAGAGAAATATACAGGGTGTCCCACCTCGTGATGTCAATACTTTAGGAGGTTATTCTAGAAGTCATTTGTAGTTAAATAGCGCAGAAATGAAATTTCTATCTTAACCCATCGAAGAGATATCCTATTTTTTGTGTATTTTTAAAAATACACGATTTTTTAGTGAAAAACTGTAATTATTTAATTTCTGGTTGATGTATCATAAAAAACGAGGATATTTTCAAAAACTACATTAAATTTCCTATAAGGAACACCCCCCTTTAAAATTTTATTTATTCACACAAGCGGTATACAGTAATTAATAGCAGTTAAACATTAGTATTTTCTGATTGTGTTTACACTTTTCTAGCACAGCCAATTTTAGGCGCAGAGGTTTGCCTCTGGGTCAAAAGTTGCATCAATTCATAAGCTTTAAAATGATACCCCATTCATCCAGAAAAATAAAGGTTTCGTGGAAAAAACTTTAATTTCCAATTCCAAAACCATAATTACGCTAAATTTATCGGCGGCGTAGAACAAAGAGTGAACACACTGAGAACATAATACAAAGAAGGAGGGAATTTTTTTTGCTTTTCTTTTTTATTTTATTATAACAATCTAATCTTTGGAGAACCTATTTAGTCACTCACATATTGAAATTTTCATACTTACATAGGTAAATTGGAATTATTTTATTTATTTATTTTTTCATTACGATATAAATCTTGAAGAGGCTCACAGCAAGAAAATCTAGGTTTGCAATAATGTGGCATGGTCCAACCCAAAAGAACTTTTATTGAATAATAATAATAATAATGTTTCTAATACTTTCATGTCTAAAGATAGATCAAAGGTAAGCTCATACCTTTAATCAACCAATCCTGTCCGTGCTTGTCTAGCTCGAGACTCGCTCCCAGTATCAAATGGCCATTCATTATCACTTTACTAGTGGTGAGATGCACTTGCTTCCAGCAACATGCCTAATTTTTTCACAACTGAAGAATACGCTGATATTGTGTTTGTATATGGCTTTGCCGATGGAAATGCCTCGAAAGCTGTCTGTGAATACGGTCGTCGTTTCCCAGACAGACGGTTGCCGGATCGCAGATAGTTTTCTTCTACTTTTCGTATCCTGAGGGAGACCGGATCGCTGCCGAAACAGCCTGTCGGGGCACAGGATGTCGAGGATGCTGAACGTGAGGAAGAGGTGCTGAATTTTTTTTATGAAAACCCCTCTTCTAGTGTTCGTGAAGCAGAAGCACAACTTGGGATCCCCACAGCTCAGTGCACCGAATTTTAGTTGGTGACGGAAGACATCCCTTCCACCTCAGCCCAGTTCAAGAATTGCTGGATAGAGACATGGCGGCCAGGAGACAATTTTGCGAATGGTTTGCAGACCAGTGCCAGGAAGACCGCTGGTTCCCTAGACGTGTTTTGTGGTCTGATGAAGCAACATTTACGCTTGGAGGGCTTTTTAATGCCCGCAATACTCATGTCTGGGCGGAGGATAATCCCCATGCTGTTAGGCCATCCTTCTTCCAATACCAGTTCAACATAAATGTATGGATGGGAGTGGTAGATAATCGTCTAATTGACCCGATAATATTGCCCAGACGAATGAATGCGGAATTATTTAGGGAACTTCTGGAAAACCAGTTGTATCCTCTTTTTAATCAGCCTGAAGATCCCCTACCTGACATCAATCGCACATGGTTCCAAATGGATGGATGCCCGGCCCACAGCGGGAGAGAAGTGACGGCTTGGTTGGATAACCACTTCCCAAACCGTTGGATTGGTCGATATGGACCTGTTCCATGGCCTGCTCGATCCCCCGATCTTACTCCTCTCGACTTCCACGTATGGGGAACGTTGAAGAGCAAAGTTTACTCCGAGCCTGTAGCATCAAGGGAGGAACTCCTTGCCAGGATTGAAGAGCAGAGCAATATCATGAGGAGAGAAGGGCGAGACATTCTGCGCAAAGCCGTTAATTCGGTTAGATTACGGGCTCATATGTGTAGACAGCAGACAGGGGGGCATTTTGAGCATTTAATGAGCCAATAAATTAATTTGAATATTTCAATATTGATTTTTTTTTTTATTTTAAGAATAATATTCTTATACATATTATGTATTATTATTAACAGTTTCCCTAGGAGTACTTTTACTTTTCATAAACAAGTTTTTTTACTTTTCGTATTTTGTATTTTTTTATTGTAAATAATATTTTTTATTTTATTGTTTCTTTTAAAAGAGTAGTAATTAGAATTAGTATTATTAGGTACCTACATTTCAGACATTTTTATTTTAAAGTGTATAAAGACATTATGTATCTAGATACATATTACTTATAATAATTTGTAATAACTAAATTTATGATTATGTCTTAAATTTAATATTTTTCATAAAGCAATTTTAAAAAAATCTGCTTATTTTTATTATGTTCTAGGAGTGTTCGGTCATAAAAAAAATAATCCTTATTTACCTTTGTGATAATTATTGTGACGCGCCATGAGAAAAGGGAGCTTAGGGTGAACAAATGAAAATCTATTTCTTCCCACTAATTTTTAGAAGAGACGAATCAAATGAGCCCTTCTGTAGCTCCCTAGGGGCAAAAATCGCAGAATTATAACGATTTGAAGTTTAATTTTTACAAATTATAATTTTAGAAAAAAGCAAGCTCCCATTGAAAAACCGTCCGGTCTAAAGCGGAATTTCACAAAACAGCGCTCTTACACAATGCTTGAGAGTGATCAATGTCAAAAATAGTATTTAGCATGTAGTTTTGATGTTCAGAAATACATTTACTAGAAAAAAGTTTTTATTCTCTGGTGAAAAATTTGGGTCTTCATCCTAAGCTCCCTTTTCTCGTGGCGCGTCACAAATATGGAAATTTCAATATGTGAGTGACTAAATAGGTTCTCCAAAGATTAGATTGTTATAATAAAATAAAAAAGAAAAGCAAAAAAAATTCCCTCCTTCTTTGTATTATGTTCTCAGTGTGTTCACTCTTTGTTCTACGCCGCCGATAAATTTAGCGTAATTATGGTTTTGGAATTGGAAATTAAAGTTTTTTACACGAAACCTTTATTTTTCTGGATGAATGGGGTATCATTTTAAAACTTATGAATTGATGCAACTTTTGACCCAGAGGCAAACCTCTGCGCCTAAAATTGGCTGTGCTAAAAAAGTGTAAACACAATCAGAAAATACTAATTTTTAACTGCTATTAATTACTGTATACCGCTTGTGTGAATAAATAAAATTTTAAAGGGGGGTGTTCCTTATAGGAAATTTAATGTAGTTTTTGAAAATATCCTCATTTTTTACGATACATCAACCAGAAATTAAATAATTACAGTTTTTCACTAAAAAATAGTGTATTTTTAAAAATACACAAAAAATAGGATATCTCTTCGATGGGTTAAGATAGAAATTTCATTTCTGCGCCATTTAACTACAAATGACTTCTAGAATAACCCCCTAAAGTATTGACATGACGAGGTGGGACACCCTGTATATATAATATATCTGTCCCAGAAATTTATCGTCTGTATGATTTAGAGATAAATGTTTACCATCATCTACTCCAGATTTTAAGCAGTTTAAGTAGATCAAGGAGAGAGAGAGAGAGTGAAAGAGAGAGAGAGGTGATCATAGATGAGCCATGCCCAGAACCAACATAAACATTATGATTATATTACATTGAGTTCATAAGTACTGTTCATGAGCAAGTATCTTCTTCTATTGGCACAGCAGGGGCATAAAGCTCCTGACTTGTTCAACTACTGCCAACCACCTCTATCTCTTGTATGAAGAAATGAGATCCTCGTTTGCTGAAGATCCTAAACTATGCCCTGAAATTATGACCTATTTTGATGATTCCAGAAAGAAAATACTTCCTAGTTTCTTGTGCGAACTTCTTTTACTAAATTATATATCAGTTATTAAATTTTAATTCATTAAAATAAAATATGGCCATAATTTCTCTCCTAACTTTTATCAGCTTATGTATTAATTTTATTTATTAGTTCTAATTTTTTTTCATTGAGGAAATTCTACCACTTGATTATTCTGTAATCTTCATAATTAACCTGTTGTGATAGAAAAAGTTCATTACCTTTTCATACCAACTTTTTCATATTTTAAGTTATAATATCAAGAAATTTCTGACAATCTATCGAAGAAAAATGATCATTAGATATTAAAGGAAGTATGCATTTTATTTTGTTGTATTAAAGAAATGCTATATAGAATTGTATTGTGTAGAAGAAATGTTATTTTTGTTTCTGGTTATTGATGTATGCTTGATGTTTCAGGGTGAGACAGTTTAGGTTGATATCTTTTGTTGAAATGTTCAACTTAGATTAATTTTGTTTATTCTTTTAAAAACATTATATAAATTTTTTGATTATTGATAAAATATTTTGAATTTTACATATTTTATACAACATCGAATCATTTTAATCCCTAAATTATTAATAAATAATTTTTATATTAAAATATTTTATAATAGATGTTTTTCAGAGCTAGAATGTGGACTGTGTTGATTGATTTGTGTGAATTTCGTTACCTGTACAGAATTAATACGTAATTTATTTGTTTCAACTAACTTTTATTTATATTATTGTACTTTCATAATTCATTGTTTTGGTTAGTGATGCATGGCTGATACACATTTTGCATGTCTTTCTAATTGCTTTTAACTCAAACTTTTCAATGTTTGACCAAGAAATGCACTTTTTCTGTGTTGTTTATTATTTTATTTTAGTTGTCTCTGGTTATACTGTAGTAGCTTTATAAATATAAATATTAATCTTAATTTTTTTCTAAGAATATGTTGAGGTAATGGTTAACAAAAGCTTTAACTACTGTTGAAAACAATGTAATTGGGGCAATGTTGTGTTAATTTGAAGGCTTGTAATTAGATAATGGATCTAGTTTCTTTTTATATCTTAAAAACATACATTTATAGTTGGTTAGAAATGTACAACTATAATTGCGAATTTTTTAAAGGATTTTGTTATTTTACTCGGGGAATGAGGTAGCCTAGTGTGCAGTCATTCCTATGCTGAAAGGCATTGGCTCAAATCCTTGCTCCTTGTTACTACATTAAATTTTGAAACACTGAAATTAGTCAGGGGATTAATGCGTTATAGATTATCGAATCTTTAATAAAATAAATCAGATTAAACTAACATCACTTGAATGGACAATATAGCCCTACACTACTAGTGTCCATTTAACAATTTTGTTCTATTCATTATTTAAAATTATATGAAATATTTCTCTACGAAGATCTATTAACACTCTTCACTGTTTAGTATGGTTTAGCTTAGTCCTGGTAAGGAAGAAATGAGTGTTAACCAACATTCCTTGAGAAATACTGTATATAATTTTAAATAATGAATAGAATAGAATTGTTAAATGGATTATTTAATATACATGAGAGAACAATGACTAAATCAAAGGTATCAAATTATAGTATTTCGTCTTCACGAGAAAATATCTTATGTACCATTTCAGTTATTTTTATATTTTGGCTCCATATTGTTCATTAGCACTACAGGCATCTGATAAAATTGATTCAAATCACTCAACTCAATTTAATTCGCCACCAGCAGTGCATTAACGAAATGTTATAAAAAATATCCTATGTACCTATGGGAAAATATCATAGTGCAGGAAATAATTAAAATAATCAAAGAGTGCCTAGTGAAAAAAGCATCAGCATACGCACTCCCATCTCTATTGCTACAAACAAGAAACGGGACCTCATGTATTTGGTAAGCAATAATTATATCAAACCAGTCTATTTTGACTTTAATAATTCCCTTAGCTAAAATGTTGAAGTTGTATTTTTTTTATATTTCTTACTTTTTTATTTTTATATATAACTTTTTGTTTTCCTAATTAAAAAAAAAAAAATCTATTATTATTATCACACCTATTCATTGTGAAATAGTGATAACTTATTGTAATTGATAGTTATTGTTGTATCAGTATGACTGACTTTGGCCATTACTTACTACTTTTTTTGACATTTAGTTGAAATATATAGTTCTTACGAAAAGTAGTTTGTTTGCATATGTGTTATAAACCTATTATCTTATTTTTTTGCAGCAGTTGTTTATAATAAAAACTTAGGAAAAATAGTAAAACAGTCCATGGAACATAGGAACATAATAAAAACAGAAACAAAACTGTAACAACCACGAAATTTTGGACAAAATGCTTTTTATGTCTAATAACTGGCCAAATAGAGCTATTTTGAAAAAGGAACCGAAAGAACTATAGTGAAGGAAGAAATATACAAAGCCAATCTTTCCATAGATCATACAGTAACTACTAGGGATTCAAACAAAAAAAGTAAAAACTTTAAACTCCATTTCCCAAAATACTACTTTTTTGAGATGTTACAGTATTCCACGACGGGTGCAATATATTGTGATTGTGTGATGTATGTTGTTGTGGGTTTAATATGTTAATGTTTGTTTTATTATTTAATTTTCAGAAAAATGCCATGATGTTGACATTGTTGGAATTGGACTTGTGATGTGATCATGCAATAATTATTAGAAAGTCATAATTGCTCCTCCTTTTATTAATTATTGGACTTCCTAATATATTTTAATGTAACAAATTTAAAAATCTTTTGATGAAGTTGTTAAAATAATAAATCATACCCCCTGTAATCCAGACTGTTTTATGTCTTATGCAAGGACATACAGAGTGATCGTATTCAGTTGTTGGATAAAGAGATTTGATGGCCATCCCAAGAAAAAGTTCTATAGGGCATTTTTAAATATTAAAAATAAGAGTTTGCTTGATATAATTTTCATTAGAGAATTAATATATTTGGCATTACTTTCTAATTTTAATTAATCTAATTTATTAATTAGTGAGATATCAAAAAATAAACAATATCTTTACTTTGTAAATAAATGGTCGTAAATAATTTCATTAACAATATATTTAATGTTACCTCATCCCTTTTATGTCACTAAATGTTAAGCTGTTTTAGAGTAATTTCTATTTGGCCAGTCTTTTTATACTGCTGATGGTGAGATGTGCTGTCTCTGGTCAGAATTTATGTGATCATATGTTTTTCAGTCCTGGTGCTTTGGCTAGTTAATTATTTTTTTATCTCATTCAATTTTCCTATAATTCGATTAATTAAAATTAAAAAGTAGCACTAAATATATTAATTCCGTAATGGAAATAATATTATAAGCAAACATTTATTTTTATATTTAAAATAGCCTATATGTGGCTGAAATATCATATCAAGTAAAAAAAAACAATAGTTTTGGAATGGTTTCTGAATACAAATGAATTATTTATTTAAAAAAAAAATAATGTGACAAATCAAATAGATAGTGATAATAAAGAGGAATGCAAGCTCAAACTGGAAGCGAGAAATGAGGCTAGACGTAGGATGCTTCAGCGGCACATAAAAAAGACAGCGGCAACAAGAGGAAAGAGGCTAAGGAGACCTGCCGACGAAAGAAAAGGCTCTGCCAAAGGAAAAAACTGGAGGAAATACAAGAAGACTTAGAAAATCAGAACTCCAGAAGGTTTTACAGAAGGGTGAGGAGCGTAAAGGAATGGTATAAGAAAATCAGAACTCCTGAAGGTTTTACAGAGGGGTGAGGATCGTAAAGGAAGGGTATAAGAAAATCAGAACTCCAGAAGGTTTTACAGAGGGGTGAGGAACGTAAAGGAAGGGTATAGGTTTCCAGGATTGGATGGGATTTAGGGAAAGATTTTAAAATATAGTGGAGAGGAGGCCTGGGATCAGCTGTATCAGCTCATATTTGAAATATAGATGAAAGAGAAGGTCCTGCCTACAAAAAAAGGGGACAAACTGAACTGCTACAACTACAGAGGAATTTCTCTCCTGAATGTTGCTTATAAAGTGATATCCCCAGCCATTAACACAAGACTCGTTATCTATATGGAAAGGGAAGTTGGTGACTACCAATGTGGCTTCAGGAGAGGGAGATCCACCAGGATCTAGTATTTGTTGTCCGGCAGATGTTGGAGAAAATACTGGAATACAATATCGATCTGCATCACCTAGTTATAGATTTCCAGCAGGCATACGATTCAGTGGACAGACATACTTTGATAAAGGACCTTCTCTCTTTAGGCATATCGAGGAAGTTAATACGATAAATAAGAATGACGCCGGGGAATATTAGAGGCATGGTGAAATTACAGGAAGCACTTTCCGAAGAATTTCTATTAGCTTACGGAATAATGCAGGGAGATACTAAGGCTTCCACCCTCTTCAATATGTGTATGGAGAAAGCAGTGAGGGCCTTCAGAACCAACGCAGGTGGAACTATATCCAACCGCTTGACGCAACACCTGACATATGCGGATAATGTGGAGATAGTTGCAAGAACCCTACCAGCTCATTGGAGTAATTTGAAGTAGCGGAAAAAAACCGAGTCTTCGTATCAATGAAGAAAAAACCATTTACATGAAAAGCAGCCAAAGCCAATCACTACAAAATGAAGAGGACATAAGCATAGGCACACATAGTTTCATGGTGCAAACAATTTAAATACCTTGATTCATTGGTAACAGCCGATAATAACATTGGAACTGAAATAGGAGCCAGAATTGCTGCGAGGAACCGATGCTACTTTGTTCTTCAGCGTGTAATGAAGTTCCGGTGGCTTTCAAGAAAAGCAAAAAAAAATTGTGTACAAAATTATGATTTTCCCAGTGGTTACATTTGGTAGTGAAACATGAGACAAACATGACGCTTAAATATGAGAGGCTGCTATGTGTATGGGAGAGGAAAATCCTTTGCAAGATTTATGGACCCAGGAGGTGTATGGAGGTCAAGATACAATAGTGAGCTAATGGAACTGTACAGATAAGCCGATATTATCACCCTCATCAAAGCCGGACGCATCAGATAGCTGATACATGTGGAGAGGATGACAGCGGAGCAGTTGCCAAAGAAGGTAATGGAAGGTTGACCTGTAGGAGTGAGAAGGAGGCAGACCACCACTCAGATGGTTAGAGGATGTCGAGATGGATTGGGGTTAGACAGTGGTGGGCTGCAGCTGCGGACCGAGAAGAATGGCGACGAATTGTTGGGGTGGCCCAGGTCCCCTGTGGATCGTAGTGCCAAGGAGAAGAAGAAGTGATAATAATGAAATAATTTATATAAGGAACTTAAATTTTCAAGGTATGAGATGGTTAGATATGGATATTGAAAACAAAAGTGTATAAAAAATTGACCAGTTTGAACATAACATAGCTTTAGAGTAGCTATCAAAGTAAATGAAAGAAAATATCTTAATGCATTCAAAATAACCTATGTGAACTAAATTAGAATAGATTAGTCTTAATTTCATTCTGTTTAATTTTTTAGTGACTGAATTATTTTGAAATAAAGCTCAATGAGAATGATCTAGAAGATATTTACTACTCAGAGAACTATAACATTGATTTAACTAATTTAGATAGTGTAAACTGTTTTTCGAGTTTACTGAAAAATAAGGTTACAACCCAAGATATTTTCTCATGACGACGTTAAGCTGAATTTTAGCCATTTAAATAATTTATTATAATTTTATTGTAAATCAATATTTAATTATAATCGTTGATGTATTAAAGAAAATCTTAGTGTTATGACGGGGGTGAGACCCTGAAACATCACAAAATTTTGTATAATATGATTGTAGTACAATAAATCTATAAATGGAAGGCAATTTCTCCAATGAATTTCTGAATATATATTTGATATTCCCATCTGGTTTAAAAGCAGCCTACTAATAACCCTCTTCTCTATGAACCTTTGTCAGACCTTAGTATCGGTATCAATACTTATATGAGATCTGATTTTCTAATTGTTCAATTAGGGAAACTAAGTTATTGAAAACATCTGCCTTAATATTGAAAAGTTTAACATAATATTTTCAGGAGAAGTTGTCAACCAATAACATAAAATAAAACTTATTACCAAGTGTAGCTGTTATATAAGCATAAGTTCATATAAATCAGTGTAAACTCTATCCAAAG
This sequence comes from Rhaphigaster nebulosa, assembly GCA_948150685.1. NCBI lineage: Eukaryota > Metazoa > Arthropoda > Insecta > Hemiptera > Pentatomidae > Rhaphigaster > Rhaphigaster nebulosa. The sequence continues at coordinate 73,741,612 of OX411306.1, read as the reverse complement.
GTCTAGAAGTACTTTCTGTCTCAGTCCGATAAAATGTCTTTCTTACCATTTTCCCAGCAAGGCATGGCTCACACTCTCTTTAATCACACCAGAGATTATTCAAACCAAATACTAAGTTTTCATCAGCCATTCAGTTGAGTTTCCTTACGCTAACATGGTCTATTATCTGGTGCCTAAGTCTTCTATCCTTTCTGGCGAACATCTTCTACATGACTATTTATATGGCTACATGTTTTTTTTATTTTTTTTTTGTTTTTTTATTGAACCAACAATCATTTAGGTCCTCTGGTTTCTTGCATATGAAAGATAATATTACTATTTATTAAAATCTTTTGAGGTACTTATCTAAGGAATCAGAATTTTTCTTATTAATGCTGCTGACGTCAAATATAAGATAATATAATTTTTTTTAAATTAGAGAAAATATATTTTTTATTTTTACAGTTTTCAAAGTTTTGTCACAAATGTAGCCTCACTGCATAATTTTTTCCCAAACAACTGAAATAAACTTGTTAAAGATTTGTGGTATCCTTTTTAATGATACAGGATTATCAAAATCCTTGTTTTTAAAAAGAATAATGACATTTTAAGCACAGTTTATTGTTTTTAAATGAAAATAACAATTGTTTAAATTGAAAATAGATTTTTAAAAAATGAATTAAAATCAATGATCACAGAAGTCAACAAGATGTTAATGGGATTCTCTATGTAACATGGGCTGGTGTTATTTTCAATTGTTTTGTCTTAAATTTATTTTGTTGCTTTTTTAAATATTATTATTGGCTACTTTAAACCAGTCTGCTCCACCTCTATTTACCATGATCTGTCTTTGTTTATTCTTTCTTTGGAATTAGTCTGTGTGGTCTTTTATCAAATATTATTACTTTCATAGCTGTAGACGGCATGGTTGATTGCTTAGAGCTGTATCTACATGCCTGCTTATCTTTACTTCCTTGCTTCCATATTTTGTGTAATAGTGACTGATCATTTTTCTTAAGTAATCCTCATTTATTCTTCTCCACTGTTGACCCAGGTTTCTTGAGTAATTGTGCAAAGGATTTTTTTTTTTAAATCACTTGACTGCTTTTTAGGGTTCTGTCAGAGAGCAGATCTTACAGCTGTTGACAATTTGTTTCTTCTTCTCTTGGCGCTTCACACTGAAGTGGTCCTTGGCCTGCTTCAACATCTGCGGCCACAGGGCTCTATCCTCCACCAAACGGATGTCCGCCTGTCGCATGTCCTCTTCCATCTTCTCCTTCCATCGTGCTCTTGATTGGCCCTTTGCTCAAGTGACGAAGATCTTTCCTTTGTATACCTTCTTCAATTTGTTTTATACACTGAAATACCAAATACTTATTTATGCAATTATGGACAAATTTGAAAGAGATTTATCAATTTTTAATAAACGGGCAATTAATTGATAATACTGTAATTTTTATTTTTTGTAACATTTATGGTAGCACTTAGTCGGCATCTTTTTTATCAAGTTCATTTTTGGCCTCACTAATATGCATTTTGTCTTATCTTACAGACAAATGATTACAGACATACATTTGATGTTATTTTATTATTAGTAAAATATATTTTGTCTCACCTTCATTTGATTGTGACCTACTTTGTTCTTCTTTTCTTAAAGGCACTCAACATGTTTTCAGTATGTCCTTTATTTGTTTATGAGGACTGTTATATCTCGGAAAACCACCAAATTTAGTTTCATTTCTACATTCATTCCTCTATTTTTTTGTTATTCACTCTTATAACATTCTCAAGATTGAAGCTGAATTCTAAGATGAATATTGTGGTATTCAACCTGAATTAATATTAATATTAGACAGTCTACCTGCAGCCTAATAAAGATTTACGCTGATCAAAATGGATGAGCGACTTGAAAGGCTTCAGATAATTTTCCTTGTATCAGTACTCTGCATTTGAAATTGTTTATACCTATTATTATTATTAGCTGGAGTTATGACCCAGCTGTTGAGTCAAAGCCTGCCCTAGCATAGATCGCCAGTCTTCTCTGTTTTTTGCTGCTGCTTCCAATTTCTGATACCAAATAGAGCCTTTGCAACCTACTCTCTTCAATTTTACTAATATACCTGGGATACCGAAATCACACTTTCTATCTATAGAATCATTGGCCACTTCAAAATTGATGAATGATTCTGTCCAATTTAGTTAGAGGCTATCTCCACTTCGCCCACTAACAACTTTTGGAATTTTTATTTTTACAAAATTACTGATGACAATATGCTTAGCAGTCATAATCGTGATTTTGAGCATTAGGTAAAAATGTAAATGCTAATATTTTATGAATAATAAAACTTCTAGAGCATAGGTTCCAAAACTTATTTGACACAATATCTCAAGAAAAAAAAAAAAAATCAGAAGGCCCTCTTTTTTTTTAAATTGAACAATACAAATATGTAGTGAAAATTTTTGTAACACTAGATATGTGAAATTTTGGATATAAATATATGTTTCTATTGTCGCCACCACATATAACTCCTCTTTCCCTCTTGTACGGTAGAGTCTTCCGTTCAGAATCTTTCTAGGTATCTCTTCCTTCGGCATTCTGGCAACTTGTCCTGTCCGACATAGTCTTCCTAGCTTGATATGCCTCATCACATCAATACCCTCATATAGATCGTAGATCTCCCTGTTCTTCCTCCTTCTCCAGTACTCACCTTCCTTGACTGGTCCAAATATACAATGAAGGATCTTTTGTTCGAAAACAATTATCTCCTTCTCTTCCATGTTGGTAAAGGCCCAGGTCTCCGATCCGTAAGTAAGGACAGGTCTAATGAGGGTCTTGTAAAGGAGACCTTTCTTGCGGGGGGAGATGGTCGAACTTCTCAGGTGTTTGCTGAGACCAAAATAACATCTGTTTGCCTTAACGATTCGCTGGCTGGTTTCCAGGAATATTCTATTTCCCCAACTTACAACAGCTCCCAGATATGTAAAGTGATCCACACTCTGGAATGCAAATTGACCCATAATTACTGGTTCACTAACTGATATCTCTGTTGCAGGTCCTGCACGCATATACTTGGTCTTCTCTGATACTCATTCCCATAGCTTCCGCTACTTCGGCCAACTTTAAAAATGCGTTCTTGAGAGACTCGAATGATCGTGCAATTAGGTCTAGATCATCTGCTAAACCAAGTATTTGAACCAGCCTGTTAAAAATGGTGTCATTGGTCTGGATTTCCAAATCGCGAATCACCTTTTCCAGAGCCAGGTTAAGCAATAGGCAAGCAAGCCTATCACCCTGCCTAATCCCTCTTGTGGTGATAAACTCTGGAGAAATGTCTGACTGTACTCGAGCAGTACACCTATTTTCATCCAGGGTCATCTTAATCTGGCAGACAAGTTTCACAGGAATTTCTAGTTCACACAGTGCTCCATATAGCTAAGGTCTTTTTTTTTAAATTTCTATTCACGGCTATCGTAGGCACTCCGAAAGTCAGTAAACAGATGATGGGTCATCATCCTGCATTCTTGGAATTTCTTGTAGCTTGGAGCTTGTAGTAAATAATAATCAAAAAGACTTTGTAAGCACACTGAAGAAGTGAGATCCCATGGTAATTATTGCAGACCAAGATGTCTCTCTTCTTGTGCAACGGATAGATGATGCCTTTCTTCCACTGATTGGGCATTCTCTCTTCCACCCAAATGGTGAGGATTACATTGTAGAGGGCTCTCCGAAACTCCTCACAGCTGTGGTTAAGCAGCTCAGCCAGAATCCCATCTCATTCACCTTCCTGTAGAATGCCCTGGTTTCACTCTGTCTCCGATGCACCTCCATTTCCTCTAGCTGCTTCCTTTCTCATTCCTTCTTCTTCCTATGATGCAGTCGTTTCTCCTCCCTTCTTCCGTTCCTTTACTCCTCAGAGACCCGTCTCGTGTGATGCTTCTGGACCATGTTTTTATAGACCTCATTTTTGGTATAAGTGGCAGCCGCACACTTTGCATCAAACCTAGGGGATCGCACAGCTCGCTCTTCTATACTTATTATTTCCTTCGCCACTTCTTTTACTACTGTACAGAGGATATTCCACTGCTCGTTTGCTCTACGCACTGGCATGCTTACATTTACCATCTTTTCATCTAATTTCTGGCAATAACATACACTAACTTCCGGCTCCTTCAGCTTGGATGTCGCCATCCTCTCTGTCTTCTTTCCCCATGATCATATATATATCGCTGTTGGGGCATTTATCAAGGGTCTTATCCAACTCATTATAAAACGCTTCCTTCTCATTATCCAGACGACACTTTGGTGGGAGCATAGCAACTGAGGATAGTATAATTATAGAATTTGCCTTTCAACCGCAAGACGCAAATCCATGATCTCACTGGTTTAAAATCTATAACTTAATTTCTGGCTCTTCCTCTCACCACAAAGCCTGTTCCAGATACATGTTGATGATCGTGGCAGCTGTAATAAATGATATGGAGTCGCTTTTCAAGTATGCCTTTCCCTTTCTACCTCACTTCTTGCAGAGCAACCAAGTCTAGTTTGTAATTATCAATCCGTTGTAGGAGTTGCCAAAGCAACCTCGGTCTATTTATAAGGATAAAATGTTCCATTGTCCAAAAGTGAAGTCCTTGTGACGAAGAATGAGTCGTTTCCGTGAATTCAGTCCGGCTAATTCTTGTTGAGGTCTCATTGCAGGAAATTTTTTTACGGGGTTGGGTTGCAAGTCCAATGCCTAACTCTCCTGCATTATCCGCGCTTGGGAGCTACTTTTCAAGAGATCAAAACAGACCTTTATGTTTTACTTGTTTCTTCCCCTTTGCAAATAATTTTTTTATCTTGGCTTATTAACTTCTCTGGGCTCTAAATTTGTATTTATAAGATTTTATTTTGTAAATATGCTTCATGTAAATTAATAAAACTAAGGAATTCCAAAAATGTGTTTTTTCACATTCATTATTTACAGGTGGTAGTGGTGGTATGTATATATAAGTTTTCAGTTTGTTAATAAAATTCCTTATAAAACTTATGTAACTTTGAAAGTTTTTTTTTTATTACTAAAAGGTATTTCAATAATAAAACTATTTTGAAAAGAAATTATGAAAGTATTAATTTAACTTAGAGGTCTTGAATGGTAAATAGTGGCATAAAAATAAAATGTAAATCATTTTAATAAAGTATTAGTTATTGAAAATAAAACTTTAAATATTATAAACAAAAAAAATTTTTTAGTTTGATTGATGGATTATTTTTTGTTATTCATTTTATTTTATTTGTTATTTATTTTTATTTTTTACTGTTTTGATATCTGTTTTGTTTCCGAATTAGTTCTCAAATGAGAACAGACCCGTTTATCTACCTCTAAACTAGTTTGTACTGGTTACCTACCTTACTTAATTAGAGAGAACTAGTAGTATGGTTATTCCTTGCCAGTTACTTCCCTTTTTAAAGAAAGATAATTAATAGCTTAGCAAAATATCTCGTCTGAAACAGAAGACAAGAAGATGTGGGAGCAGTGCCTATGTCAAAAGAGTTAAGATATAACCCAAAAGGGAAGTACTGTGGATCCTCGCTATAATATGACTCATTATAATGCAGTTTCCAATATAGCACAGGTCTAGCCTTGGTCCCAATCTCTGATCAATCTTAAAATAATATGATAATATTATAATATATTTGTTTTCATACATTATAGAACAAAAAAATTATTGAAGGAATTAAGTATATTGGTGGCGTGCTTGTTGTAATTACGTACTTTTTGCTATACTCTTCATATTTTTCACCTTGCTTCCTCAAACTTTCAACTTCTCTTTTATATTTGATGATTTTTCTTTAGTATCAGGAAGAACAAAATGTACATCCTAAATTACATTTAAAGTCAAAACGTCACTCTAACTTATCAGTCACTTCTAGGAAAAAGAGAGAATAGAAATTAAGAGTCCCCTCTGGGAAATGCTATTAAACTGCAATAACTTTTCAAAACAAATACTGTGATACACATGGCTGAATTAAACAATTTAGAGGTCCCTAGAAAATGCAAATCTCGGGGTCCCATATCTTCTTTTCAATTTAATTAATTTTATTGCAAAAGACAAATGATAATGGAGAATGAATGCTGAGTTTTGCTACATTCAGATCATTGGTAGTGATGAATGCTATACTATCACTCTCAAGGAAAAACATAAGCAAACATGGATTTTGTCAAATGGAGTTGCAACCCAGATAGACTCTGTTTTGATTTCTATCAGGCACTTCAACATAGTTTATGACATCTAATCCTTCAAAGGACCACACAACAACTTTGATCATTTTCAGGTGGTTGCAAAGATCAACCATGTTTATTAGAGATTTGGCTGTAGAAATATTACTAAACAGATCATCTGAATGAGCGAAAATTTAAAGAAGGAGGAAGTAAGTGTGCTTTCTATAGAGACATTGAAAGAGGTATCAGGAACATCCCTACTGTAATAGGAGGAAGAGAGGTGGACGAGGAATGGAAATATTTAAGGCAGGTAATAATTGAAGTCGCAAACCAACACTCTAAGAAGGAGCAAGATGAAAAATTAAATTACATAGACCTCGAGGTATAATTTAAGTAAATAATTTAACATAATTTGGAGGGAGTTAAAGTAAAAAATGAAAAAATAATGAAATGCCTGAATAAGGACACAAGGCGAACAGAAAAGAATACCCCAATGCCAGAACTAAAACCAAAAAGATTTTAAAACAAAAGAAAAGAGATGTTTTACAGGCGAGATTACGTATTATGGCAGAGCTCAGAAGAAATAATGCAGCCAGGAAGTTTTTCGATTAAATGATTAGAATAAAATCAGGCTTCATAAATTACTGCCCAGCAATAAAACAAGCTGATAGAAAAATGGTTTTCTTGAATCAGGATGTACAAAATAGATGGGAAGAGCATTTCAAGAATCGCTAAGTCCCGGGATGATGTGGAGTGCCAAGATTGGAAGTTTCAAAAGGAAAAAAATTATCTCAAAGTGAGTTCTCCTGAATCGGATGATATTAGCCTGATTTTAAAGGACCTAAGGAATAATTAGGCGCCAGAGTCAGGTATCATATCAGATGGTTTACGGCCAGAATTTCTTAAAGTCAGCGGGTCAGCACTGGTCGAGAAATGACTAATCTAATTGCTAATATTTAGGAGTCTGAGGAAATGCCAAATACCTCGAAGGAATAAGTCATCACACCCATTTTCAAGGATAAAGGAGATTCTAAAAACTGCACCAATTACTGAGGAATCAGTCTTCTGAATACTGTTTAAGTATTCTCTATTGCCTCACATAACCGCTAAGAGAAGTATGTAAAATCATCTAAAAAGGGTTTAGAAGAAATAGATCAATAATAGAATTTAACAAGATCATATGGATTATTTTCATAGATTTATTCAGAGTGAAATCTTTCAAAATCATTTATCTTCCTAGAATATTAGTAAAAAAAAAAAATAAATAAATAAAAATTAACAATATCTATTACTTAAATTATTCATGTCCATATTCCATAATTGATGTTTGAATTATAATTAAAAACTTACCTTTAATAATAATGACCAATAATTAAAGAGGAAATAAAAAAATTAATTGAAAAAGAATGGCTTGGGCGATTTATGGAAGAAGCACACTGCTAAAAAAAGCTTCTAGGAAACTAGAAGTCTACTGAATTTAGCTGTCACTGTCTGAAGAATAAAAAGGAAATCCCCATCAGGTAAGGAGTGACAGAAGTGAGCAATAGAACCAATGAGCGATGACCTCACCTGAGTGCCATCCATACCGACAGTGTTAAAATCTGCATATGATTCCTTTATCAGAAAAGAGCTCTACCTTGTGATGGAAGAATTAGGCATTCCATTCTAAAGTTAAACCGACTTACTGCATGCACATTGAGGGAAAGTGTCAGCAGGATTAAAATAAGTGGAAATTCGGGCTGTTTAGTAGTGAAATCAGGAGTTAGGCAAGACAATGCTCTCTTTCCATTTCAAATCAATATTGCCATCCAAGTTATGGTGAAAAGAGCTGAGGTTAATCAATAAAGTACATTTTCAATAAAATGACACATCTCCTTGGTTATGTTAAGGATGTGGTCATAGTTAGAACATCTATTAAGGGTATAAAGAAGCATGTGAAAGATTGGTAAGAGAAATGGAAACAATAGGACTTCCCATAAATGAAGAAAAAACGAAAATAATGGTGCTAAGGAAGAAAATATCTCCAAAGCTACCAAAACATTATGTATTGGGAAAGTTCGCATTTCAATGTTTCTCCAGTGTCAAGTATCTGTATTCAATTGTCGATGACAGAATAAATGAAGAGGAAGAGATACAAAGCCCAATAATTGGAGCTAACAAAGCATTATAGTATTTATCATTGAATGTTGCTCTAACATTTTAAATTCTCTTAATTGCCTTATTACCCTTTGAATATGAATTCGCAAGCTAGAGATTAATTTAGTTTGTCAAACTTCAGCTTTTATAACTTTTCATCAGCATATACACTGGGTGGTCTTAATAGTTTCATGACCTTTGCATGAAGTATTTGTTTAAGGTGCTTGAAGCCTCTGTCAGCTAAGATGTAAGTTCTCTGTTGTAATCTATCTAGAAAATTACAGTTGTCTACTATGGAAACATCACTTGTTCTACTCCCGAACCAATTATTATATGGTCAGTGATTGTTTCCTTGTCTTGATTTTTTGGGAATTCTTAAAAGACAAACATCCAAAATTAATTACTTAATTTAAATGTGAATAACATAAACTTAATTATATCAAGAAATTTGTAATAAATAGATAACATATCTTCAGGCTTAATGATTTCTTGTATCATATCGTCATATTTTTGTAAGCTCCCAGTATGGGCTTCAGTGGCGCTTGGACTTGGCAAACATTCTCTGACAAGATCTATTCTATGCCTTTTACGGAACACTTTTCAAGAAGATTCAGCATCAGACAGCCGTCTTTTACGATCCTCTTGACATTGAAATTTAGTTAGCAAAGTCTCATCTGGCAAAAGTAATAGGGTGTATTAAAAATAATGACCCTTTTTCAACAAAAAGTTAATATTTTTATTTCTTTAATATAAAACAGAATTAATATTCAAAATATAACCTATTAAGATCCACTGTTGTCAACCATATTTCAGCCTGTTACTCGATTCCATGCTGCTATTCTCTCCAAGGGACGGCTGCTGAAAAACTTTTAAACCACATTGTCAACCTCTACAAAAAATTTTTTTTGTCTTGAAGGAAGTGGGCATAAGAGGAAACAAGTGATAATCTTGTGATATCTGATGGAACTGGTATGGCAAAAGTTCGATTCCCTGAAGATTTTTCAACTTTTTCAGCGTCCAACTGAAATTGTGTGCCAGAGCGTTATCCTGCTGATACTTAGAACACCTTAACGGTTTACCTAAGCTAGGTAACACTGATAAAAAGTTAATATTTTTATTTCTTTAATATAAAACAGAATTAATATTCAAAATATAACCTATTAAGATCCACTGTTGTCAACCATATTTCAGCCTGTTACTCGATTCCATGCTGCTATTCTCTCCAAGGGACGGCTGCTGAAAAACTTTTAAACCACATTGTCAACCTCTACAAAAAAATTTTTTTTGTCTTGAAGGAAGTGGGCATAAGAGGAAACAAGTGATAATCTGATGGAACTGGTATGACAAAAGTTCGATTCCCTGAAGATTTTTCAACTTTTTCAGCGTCCAACTGAAATTGTGTGCCAGAGCGTTATCCTGCTGTTACTTAGAACACCTTAACGGTTTACCAAAGCTAGCATGTTTTCTATCCAACTGTTCACAGTGGAATTCTGAGTTCGTAGAACATCCGTCAGAACCTCATGGAATGTCATCAATATCCACTAATGATCACCCAGAGCCCATCTTCCGTTCCAAGGATGTGTCTCCTCTGCTGATTTATTTAAACCAATGCCACGTTGTACGATGGTCAAGGACACCTTCACCTTCAATTTGAATAATTTTGTGTATTGCTTTAGTGGCTTTTTCTACGATTTTTTTTTTTAATGTTACAAGTATTTCGTAAGAAACTATCTTTCTTATTTGGCTGCAGCTGATGAACTAAGGCTTTATTGCACAGGTCAAATGTTTAAAAACAAGCTTACTTAATATCCTTTATATGAGAATATTAGTTATGAGTTAAAATTGAATAGGTATAAAGTACGTATTTACATCCTTTGACAAAAATTTTATAAAACAGTCATTATTTTTGATGCACCCCATTATTTTCTGACTGAAGCCCAATACACCCCATTATCTTCTGACTGAAGCCCATTACACCCCATTATCTTCTGACTAAACCCCATTTTGTACTTTATGTAGTTAACTTTATCTTTTTCCATCTACAATTCAACATTATTGTCGTTATATATAACAAGTATTTAACATTATGTTTGAAAAGACAATATACTTTAGAAGACAGCACAGAAAACTATAAAGAAGATAGCTATATAAAGGATCCTTCCAACTTATGCTGTGAGATTAAGCCTTGTTAAGAAGTTAGGTATAAAATATGTTATTTCCTTTTATAAAACTTATTTTTAACTACTATTTATTATATATAAAGTAAAATATTACGTACATCAAAGTGATCTTCTCACATAAAAACATTTGTATGGGATGAAATCTGTTTGGGTCTCTTCGAGCTAATTGTAACCACTTTTTTCGTTTGTTTGGAACAGCAACAAATACTTTGTACTTTTTATTGACCTATTTATACATTGTGGCACTACACACCATTTATATGCACTACACACCATTCTATCCAATAAATTCGAAAAAAACAAAACAATCAAATTCACTTCAGCTACTACACTGTTTTCCTAAGGTTATAAACTTGTGTTCCTAGCCTGTGACATCACCCTTGTCATATAACCAGCACCATAACAGAAACGGCGTTTTGGGAATTTTAAACTTTAACATCGATTTTTATTGATAATACAGTAGATCTTCCGGAAATATCAATGTAGTGTGTTTATTATGTAATAAAGAATATTTTAAAACAATTTTCCAAAATTGTTGTCTTAACCATATTTAACATCTTAGATTTTTAATGCCTTGTATATTCATATTCAATATATACCCAATTTTTAAAAAATTACTTTTTTACATAATTTTGTTTTGTGTGGAATTGTCCATATTAGGTTTTGTCTAATTGCTCACTCTTCACCATATTTAACATCTTTGATTTTAAATGCCTTATATATTTATAAACTTCATGATTTATATGTCTAATTTTTAGATATAACTTTTTGACATAATTTTTTTTATAAATGTGGCACTGTCCATATTATTTTTTGTCTTATCCTGATGTGTCCAACTTCCCTAATATCTTATAGTGAAAGTAAGATATTAATGAAGGTGATATAAGATATATGAGGTGAAAAAATATATAACAAAGCACTTTTTACAATCAACATCTTGCCAACAATGTGGGCATCTATTCAGCCCCTAAAATAGCTGCAAGTTATTTTCATTAAACTAACAATTATGAAGGCAAAGCAAATAGCTTAAAATAACTGATGTTTTTGAGAAACAATAATATCAATTGTATTTATTTCTCAAATTTAATATTTAAATAGTAGATAGTAATTCAAGTATATAACATGAATTAACAAAGTTTATAGGTATTGATAAGGGAGCGGGGTAGCTTAGTGGGTAAGGCACTGTTCTACTAATCTCAAGGTCCCGGGATTGAGACCAGCTGAGGCAGATAATTATTTATTCTGTATTAAATCTTGGATCAGCCCTGTGGGATCAGGAGACCCTCCTGGGGCTCACCCAACCTTTGGGGTGAAAAACCTGGCGGTTGAGCATGATGAGTCGAATCACCTCGTTGCACAACCGTTGGCTTAGAAACAGTACGATCTTTAACGAGTACTGAACCCAAGACCCTTCACGGGTTGTAGTGACACAGGTTTAGGTATTGAAAAACAAAATATTTTTTTTCACCATGACTTATTATTATTGATGCAAAATATATATATTTTTTTTAATAAAGTATCTTTTATTACATATATGTGTATATAATAATGAATCTTTTATTACATAATTGTGTGTATAGTTCTTACAATAATTTGTATTTTTCTGCCCCACTATAGTGCCGATAAGCCTATAACACAGGTGGTTTCATTTCTTCTTGACCTGTAGTATAGCGAGAGTCCACTGTAGTACTGACTTTTTTAATAATTGGATATGATCGGTTTACCCACGTAACTCATTGCTGTGTTGAATGGCGAATTAAAATCATAACAAAATTTATTATTTTATACCTTATTTTCACAAAAAATATATGATTTTATGACTAAATTTAATCTTACAATTATATTCTGATAGCTAGTATAATCATCATTTTTTTTAATATGAAATTTTTCTCAGTACTATTTTTAAGGCTAACCTCTTTAAGAAAATATGTATAATTTAACATTTCATTGTGTTAACTAATTATTAATTCATTATAGAAACTATCCAAAATAATGGAAGCTCTTGAGCCTAAACCAGGACCAAGTCGTGAAGCAGATCGAAAGGATAAGTTAGTTTCATGATCTTAAAATAATATATACAAAATTAATTCTGCTTTCAAATCAGTTGGATCGTTCATTTATTATCTTGTATTTTAGGTCTGAAGATGATAAAGAAAAAAGGAAAATTCAGTTTGGTGAAGATGATGGCATGTATGTTGATAATGTTTAATATTTGTTTGTCATTGTTGATTGTTTTTGACATGGTTAATTGTTTGTTATATACATTTATATAATTTTTTTCTTTTAATTTCCAGTGAGCAAGATGATATATCGTTAAGTTCAGGTAACAAAATAAAATCTATTTCTAATTTTAATTTTACTATCTACTTTTTAAAACCTATTATTTTAAATGCTCAATGTAATTAATTTTTTTTTTTATAGATGAACCCATTCCTACTTCATTAAAATCAAGATTTATAAGCCTCATTAAATTTATTATTGCTTTTGTCAATAGCATTATGGTTACACTTACAGTGCATTTAAACAAATTTTCAAGGGATTACCGTTTTGTTATAAAAACTCTAACAATAGAGAAAAAACAGTTGAAGGTGCGAGAAATAAATAACATATATTTTATTGAGTACTGCATGAAAATATGCTAAAATTGTCAAAATTATGTGTTTTTAGTCAACTAAGAACTTTGGAAGTGGTGTCAGACGTGGATCCAACAAAATGTGGGAACCTCTTCCGAGATCACTCACACTGAAATCTAAATCAAGGTACAATTTTATTCCTAATTTCATGTTATGATATATGAATAAGTTATTTGTAATTTTAAATACAGATTACTTGACAGGCCCTCCAAATTATCATTAACTAACAGACTTACAATATACAAAGTACTAATTAAATCTTTTAGGGATTGATAAATTATTTGCCACTTCTATAAATTTGTTTTATTGAAAACTAGTTTCGAATGTTATACATTCATCCTCAGTTCAAGGTTTAAATGGATTATATCAAACAGATAAGTTTGTATTGGTTTCTTCTTGCATTGAACTAACTGTTAGTTCAATGCGAGAAGAAACCAGTACAATCTTTTCTGTTTGATATAATCCATTCAAACCTTGAACTGAGGATGAATGTATAACATTCGAAACTAGTTTTCAATAAAACAAATTTATAGAAGTGGCAAATAATTTATCAATCCCTAATTAGATTGAAACTTCTATACCGTCATGCGGATGTCAACTAATTAAATCTTTATATTTTTGGGCATATGGCTCTACCAAAAGTTCAAACATCCAAAGAATTCAGTTGTCTCAGTCAAAAGCATAGTGGTTGCGCTGCACCATTCTTTGTGAAAAATTACTTGCTACTCAAGTACTTGGGTACCCTAACAGTTTCAGATACTGCAACATGAACCTGTTAGCACAAACATTTACATCCACCACGATCCCATAGGACCCACCCCAACAACTTTCGAGATGGTGGCCTAGAGACTTGTTAAGTTGACTGTTATAAATCAAATAAGTTGCTGATTTGCTTATTCCAAAAATAATTTGCAGATGGCAAATTAATGTACTCCTGAACTGTAAATAATAATAATAATATTTTCCAGTGCTAATAAAATTTTAATAAGATTTTATTTTATTTAATTTGTTTGTATTTTTATCTTTAAATCAAGGAGACAAATATTTTATTTTATTTATTAATTATAGAAATGATCAAATATTTGAGTAACAAAATGTAAGTTATTGTAAGGATAATTAATAAATAAGACCCTCAGCTGTTGGACCTCAAAATTTTATTATTGAAAATTAATTTGTCATAACCAAATCATAAAATTCTTCTTTCTTTATTTCATTTTGTTTATTTTGATTTGTGTTTATGCCAGTCTATTTTAATAAAGCATATATGAAATTTTATACGTCTTTAGCAAACCAATTTTTTTTCCTCTATTATTTCCCTATTAACATAGAGGTGCTTAGTCAGTGTGGAGAATTAGTCAATTAATTCTGCCATCTTTATTGCTAGTGAGGTTTCTCATCACTGCGATTGTCTTGATCTGCTGTCTGCTAGTCCTATTTACTCGAGATTGTCTCTTACTCTATTGTTTCTAATGCAATTTTGTTTTTTCTTACAGCTCTTCAAAGAAGCTTTATCATAGCAACAATGTCTTAGTGCATACAATTTTATTAAAATTAAAATAGTCATTACTTTTTGTTGTAGTCTGTTTTTGTCTAAGTGGACTTTTTTCTGTATTTTTTCCCACATGAAGTATCCCTGTCCTTGCTGGTATAAAGATGCAGAATCTTATTTTTAGAAGAGCTGCTTTACTTTTGTTTGAAGATTCTATTGTCCAAGATGAGTTGTATTGGAAGAAATTTCATCTATTTATACAACAAAGAAGAATTAGCTTAAAATGTCTATTTCTTATTTTATCACTGGGACATTATCAATGATTTGGATTCTTGTTCATTAAATTTTACATCCTCTGTAAATTATTAATTTAGCTTTAGGCATTGATTCTCTTTTATATATTTGCTTCATGACTTATGATACTCTTCTATAATTTCTTTTGCCACTGAAGATTGTTTCTTAGATGAGGTATAACAAATATTTGACAGTCAATTGCTTGAGACGGATCCTTACTTATTAGTTTGTATACTGTATATCTTTAAATGTTAAGAATGTAATCGTTATATTAAATTTGAAATAATTATCCCGAACTCAATCATTATGGAATTAAGTAGTATGTCCCTATTACAGTCCTATAGCAGAAGAAGATATAAAGGATCTAGTAGAAATTCCAACTACTCAAAACAAAGAAAGGTTCGTTATTCTTGGCATGTCAAACAATTTTGATACTATTACTTTTCAATTCTTCACAGTTTCTTATAGTCTCTTCCATTGATTTCCTAATATATTTTTTTCAATTATTGCCTTATTTTAATCACTTCACTATGCTTTTATATTTTTTTTTCTTTGTTAATATAACATGATTTAAAATTCAATTGAATGATTTTATTTATTTATTTACAATTGTTTGGGCTCTTCAACTACTCAGGTCATTTTTGTCCTGTACTAAGTTTTCAAAATATTTAAGAATCACAAAAGTTAATTAAATGAATATATATATATATATATATATATATATATATATATATATATATATATATATATATATATATATATATATATATATATATATATATATATATATAGAGAGAGAGAGAGAGAGAGAGAGAGAGATTATTTTTTTAAATGTTTGTATAAATTCCAATTTAAAAAAATTATAAAATAAATTTGTCCGCCATCTTTGTATTATTTTTCAAAATCTCTGCTATTTTGGTCCTCTTTCCAACTCCATCCTATTCAGCTTCATACGCATAGCATTCTGTCAGGATGTGTAATACCGTCAAATGTACCCTTTGGAAGATACATAGAGGTGGTGTTCCCCTCATCATGAAGTAATCATTTGTGACAGTTGAGTGTCCTATCTATCCTTAGGCAAGTTAACACCATCATATCTCTTCTTGACAACTGAAAGTCAGCTCGGTTAGGAAGTATGTAGAGCTCAACTATTAATTGTTTCTTACTCTAAACCAAATGTACTACGATTTCTCATGTGCCTCTATGCTTTAATAGAATGATAAAATTAGGAATCTCAATTTATTGTCTTTCAATATCATTGTTATTCTAAAAATTAATGGGTGCAACAGAAATTATGTTGTTTATTACTATTATAACTCTTTGTCTAAGGAATATCATTTTCCTTATTTTATCTTCTTTTTTTTCTCATTATATCTTTTGTTTTATTTGTGTTTTTTAAAGTTGGATTTGTAATTCTATTAGTTAATGTAATTGAAATTCTTAAATTATTAGCCACTCATGTTACTTTCTCAACTACCCAAAGTAGGGGAAGTTTGCTAACCGTTCAACAATTTTCTTTTGAGGTCTCTTAAGATCTTGAGATCACCTTATCCAAAAACTGGTTCTTAGAACATGTTATTCTATTGTTATCCCATATTTCTAAGGACTTTTCATTCTCCTGAACTATGGAACTGCTTTCAATTCTATTACAAACTTTAGGGGTGTGCAGCAGCAAAGTCTAATTGTTTGATAATAATTAAAGTAAATCAAAATTAATCTTTAGTGACTTTTGCTTTTGTTTGGTTTTGTACGTAGATATAGAATATAATTTTGAAGAGTTTTTGGATGATTCCTATCTAACATATTTTGAAAAATGGGTCATTCTAAACCAAACAACAAATAAAAAAATAATTTTAGTTTTTTTAAATTAGTGAAATTTAATATTTATGCTCTATGCATTCAAAATTTTAGATTTTTTCATTTTTAGTTTGAGATGTAAATTAAAAAAAAAATCAACTGTTTTTGACATATTTTGAATTTTAAAAGAATTTGACATATTTAAAAGCTTATAGCTGCAAAACAATTTATCGTAGAAAGCTCAAAATAGGGTCATTCTTTTCAGAATTACATGGGCATAAATTACATTGCTACATTATATATATATCTTGAATTAACTAAACCTATCCTTCAATTGCCAAAAACTCAAAATAAAAATCTAATTGTGGGTTCCCTTGTAAAAAAACAAAACCTTGTATTTTTGTGCCAAAGTATTTTTTTTCAAAATGAAATTATATTCGTCATATTTTATACAATTTAATTTACTTTGCTAAAAATCATTATACAAAATGCGTTTTAAAGTTATTTACCATATCCAACATTATTCCTGAGCGATTAATTGGTGAATGAGCTTCCACTAAACTTGCTCTTCCGGCATTCTCCTGCAGTTCCCATACCACCTCAACCGACCAGCTTTCAGAGACGGTCTCTGCTACACCCATTCGCTCCCTAACCACTTCACTTCAGACTCTGTCCAGCGTTGTTATCTGGAGATACTTTCTCTAAAAATCTATTTCTACAGTCCAAACTTTGGCATACAAGCGAGCATTCATTGACCATACCTCACATCCTTAGGTTAATGTGGATTCGACTATAGCCGAGGAGATTCGTCGCTTGTTCTCATTCGAAATGGCGTGGTTCCAGAGAACAGGGTGCAGCATCCTAGTTCCTTTCCTTGTGAGCTCCACTTTGTTTCAGACATCAACTTCAGGTGCCCCCACATCTTCCAGAAAGGATCCGAGGTACTTAAAGGACTTAACATTTCTGCACATCTGATCCCCTATGCGCAGATCGTCTTCCTCATTTCCCCCCACAGCCATATACTCAGTCTTTTGGAAGTTGATCTTGAGACCTGCCGTTTCATAAAGTTCCTTCAACTGGAAGACCACCATCTCCAGGAAAACTTTCCTCCGGGCTGTCACCAACTAATCATCCGTGAAGAGCAGGGTAAGGAGCTCGTCGTCATCGAAATAAATTCCATAGTCCCGACATTGCCACATCCATTGCTTCACTATGTCAGCCAAGTATATCTTGAAAAGACTTGGAGACAGGCAACACCCTTGTCCAGCCCTTTGGTCCCGGAAAATGGCTCAGAGGCGGGTCCCAATCTTCACTCTGTACAAATCGCTTCCGTACAAATGTTGTATTGCTTGTATAACGGACTCATTAATACCCGCTCTTCTCAATGCTGGCCATATTCTTTCTCTCAGAACACTGTCATATGAATGCTCCAGATCAATGAAGGCAAAATGGAGCTCCCTATTCGTCGTTCTGCAGTTCTCAATGAGTTGTCGAAGTGCAAAAATATTGTCCATGCAGGATCTTCCCACAGTGAACCCAGCTTGCTCCACTCCACCAGCATAGTGTACTCCTCTTCGAGCTTATCCTGGACCAGTCTCCCGATAATTCTGTTCAATGAGCTCTGCACACAAATGCCGCGATAATTCTAGCATTGCCTCCTATCTCCTTTTTTAAAGATGGAGCAGATTTATCCTGTCCGAAGATCATCTGGTAGATCGTATACTTCCAGAACCATGTTCACTATACTGGTGAGGAGTGTAAGCAGCTTTCTGCTGCCGGCCTGTAAAAGCTCCATATGTAAGCCATCTGGTCCTGGAGCTGTTCCACTTTTAGCTCTGCCCAGAGCAGCCCTCACTTCTTCCTCCATTACTTGCATAGGATTCGACTTGGGGTTTTCCTGTATGCTGCCCTCTTGCGTCATAAACTGCACTCTACTTTCATTAAGGAGGGTCTCATAATGCTTTTTCCAAGTGGCCTCACCGATTGGAGAAAGAATATTGCCTTTACATGGTGTCCTAAAGCTCTTTAGTACACCCCAAGCTTCTCTCACACGATTGAAACCTAGTGTTCCATCTATTTTCCGGCAGCATCTCTCCCAGGAGTTATTCTTCTCCTTTACAACTGCCTCCTTAACACATTTACTCAAAATTCGGTAGGGCGGTTCTCTGTTCAACGCTAAGTGCTTCTCATATGCTTCTTTCTTGGCCTTTACCAGATCCAACACCTCCTCAGACCACCAATCTAGCTGCTTTCTATTTTCATCAAACCCTAACGCCTCCCAAGCTGCTGAGTGGATGCATTCTCTTAAGTGGTCGTACTTTTCAGAAAGACTGCTCCCCGCCTTACATCTATTTTCTAGTCTGCTATTGTATAATCCCCCGACACTGTCCTCCACAGGAAGATATAGCTTGTACTTTGGGGAAGTAATGCTCTCTGCTTTGCAAAGTCGCGCTTTAGGCACCATCTACCTTTCCACGGGAAAAGAATCTTGGTCCGGTGCATATAGTGGTCAGTTCCACATTCCCAACTCCTGAACACCCTAACATCTTCCACTTTACAAGTTGATTTTTGCCTAGTGATGCAATAATCCAGTATGGAGGATTGGAAATCAGGCTTAGTCCATATGAATTGGTGGATGGGTTTGTGCTGAAAGAATGTGTTCTGAATCTGCAAATCGAACGTATCACAGACATTGATAAGCCTCTTTCCGTTGTCAGTAACCTGAATTTCTCCACACCTTCCGACAACTATGCTTCCTACTTGGCGACCAACTCGTGCATTGAAGCCCCCAAGAATGATGACTTCCACAGACCTTCTCCAGCATGAGCCTGAAATCCTCTTCGAATTCATCCTTCACTTGAGGAGGCTCATTATTATCAGGATCGTAGATGCCTATGACCGCGACACTTCTGCCACAAACATCAAGATCTACCCAGATAACCCTCTCCGATATTTCCTCACAATGCTTGATCTTTTCTCAATGCTGCTTCTTTATCAGGACTGACACACCTGCCTTAGCTCGCATATCTCTTTCCACATCACTCCAGATGTGCACGAGGTCGCCCAACCACTCCTGGCCCTTATCTTTCAATTTCGTCTCTGTCAGCACAACCAGATTCAAACCTGCCCTTTCCACTTTTGCACCTGAGATTTTTAGTTGGTAAGGCTCTGAATATTTCATGTACCAAAATGAAAAATCCGTTTCCCTTTCCAAATTATACTGCCGTTAAGACTATCCAATTCCGAGGCTCTTCTCTGACTACTTGTAGCGGAAAGAGTTTTACGTCAATGAGCTGCTGACCCAATTGATAACCCCCAACCTGGAGGATCAGGGGTTTTCTATCTGCCTGCCACAGCTGACAACCCCTATCTGTCCGGGTTTATATTCGGAGTTGTCCCTCTCCTAATTATCCCCGCAGTGATGGGAGAGTAGTAGTGCATATTTAGAGGCGGCCCAAACTCGCCTCGTCACAATTTTCGTTGTGGGGCCCTCTGGGATATTTGTGAGGATGGCCGCACCACTGACCACTCTCCCCCGTCCTGTTGGCATCTGCCGCTCATGGACCGGGAGGTGCAAGTCCACTATCTGCCACCTTTGGCCCCGCCTGGTCCTCTGAGCTCGGGGTTCCTCACACAAGGCGAGGACAGGACAACTTTTTAACCAAAAGGTTTTTTTTTAAACTGCAGCTTCCTTGCACACAGTGGTGTACGGAAGAGGGAACAGGGTGATATCCTCTTCCCTCCCTGCCGGATTTTTTAAAAAATATGAATTTTATGTGTTTTGTATTTTGAATAATAATTTTTGATCCAATTTTCATTCTTATTCTTAAAACATATGCCCTATTTGGCGATTGCAGACTGTTAATGATTACTTGCCTTCTCATTAAATCCCTCTCCCGAAATAAAATTGAAATGCAGAATATCGTTATGTAGTACTTTTGATTATTAGATTTTTCGATGTAGCAAAATTTATGAGTCACATCCCATTATCATTATTACGTTCATGCAAATTTCTGTACTGGTCATCAGATAATATACTTCTTCCCTTCCACTTTTGCATTTATGCTCCCTAATATTATTTTAATATTTTATATTTTACTATCAGTTTCGCCATAGTTTATCGCAAACCCACTCTAGTTTCATAAAATTTGTATTTAACTTCGTCATCACTGTCTTTGATAGGAGAGTGTAAGTTTATTAACACAATTTTAAATCAAAACCATTTTCTTAATATTAAACAAAATTATATTATTACTTAGTCATGAGAGCTAGGAAAATAAAAATGAAATAATTTAAAAAATATTTAATAGGCTTAAAAAATCAATAATATAAAACGTTTTATATTACAGCTCAGTATGACTTTGTTCCAACTAAAGGAGCAGGTTGCCATTAGTTGAGTGATATTTTTATAAAATCTAAATATAATTATTTCATTAAGAACTATACACCATATTAAAATGAAATTTGCAATAAAAGGAACAAATGAAAGGAATGATATTATTTGAATGTCACAATTTTTAAATTTGAAAAATCTCTAAAATACTCTGAAATAACATAAAACATGAATATTTCATGAAAACTTTATAAATTATTTATGAAAAACCAAATGATATCAGTTGAATATTCAATCTCAAAAGTTTAAAATTATTTCTACAAACAAAAATAAGAAATAATCGGCTTATATTGGTCTTGTTTCTTCAGATAATGAATATAGTAGAAATATTACCTATTATCCTCTTTTGAAATTAGTGAAATAAAAACTCAACAAATGGTAGAAAAACAAACTAAAGAATTATGTAAAAATTCACGAACAGGTGTGTGCCTTACTAAATCATTATGTTTTTAGTATTATTATAACTAATAATGTGAGTAATTGAAAAATTTTCAATGCTCAGATAACATGTAGGAGGGGTTGATGAAGGAATAGAGAAAGGGAATGAAAGTGAAAGTTCCACCATTGAATAAATATTATGAAAAATCCTCATGTGGTGCACTTTATATTCCAATGCACCTGCTGGAACCTTAAATCAATATGAAATATCGTAACATCGACGTTTTTAACATTTTTTTAAAAATTAGAGTAAACATGTTTTTCTACAGTCATAAATGCTTTGCTGTAAGTTTTTTCCAAGACTGCTGAATTTTTGTTGAAAATTTGATGGGATATGTTTAATAATACAAGAATATCACAATGCTAAAAGGCTCGTAGAAAAAAATGCTTTAAATCCTACCAAAAAATTTAGTATGATACTCGCTGTACATTTTTAATCAAATTAGTTGGAACTTTTGAACATTTGAATATATCTATTTGAATAGAAAATAAATTTAAACATTCAGGTTCAGATTAAAATGACACATCATTGAAGTTGTTAATAAGTAGTTGAGGAAGCACATAAATAACGACTAATATTTTTCCTTTTAACATCATGCAAAAATTCTCTCCATTGATTAATTATGTTAATCTGGTTCTTGAACATCAAGTATTTAACTATCTTAACATATTGATCTTATAAACATTTATACTGTAATAATTTCTCTGAAAAGTAAGTAAAACCTATTTTTAATTCATCTATTTAGAAATTTATATTGTTACTTACTGTAAATATTTTTGTTATTTACTTGAACTTATATCCTTCTCCTTTTTTTCCTCTCTTACTTCTTTTTGAAAAGTTTAATTTAGTTTTAAGTAGTTTCATAATCTATTGAAATTATGTTATGTTTGAAATACATGAATAACTAAAAAAATTTAAATAAAAAAAGCATATATTTTATCCTGTAAAGAGTAAGTATATGATTTATTGGAAATTTCTGCTTGTAATATAGCTTTCTATCTTCCTTTTTTAATTGTCTAACTTGTTTATATGCTAGTTAATAACTTAATACAATATAGATTTTAGCTATCTTATTTTATATTAAATGTAATCCATTTTTTTAATTATTTATAGTATATATATATATATATATATATATATATATATATATATATATATATATATATATATATATATATATATATATATATTGTATTATATTTAATGATGAATGTTTTTATTAAATACCTATTTGCATGATTATTATTCCAGTTAAAACTATTGGTTTATTCCATTCTGTTTTATTGTTTCTTATAGAATATATTTTTCATTGTTCGCACTGGCTGGTATCACTGAATTGGCTAGTTATTTGTTTTGGAAATATAAAGTAACAGAAAATGTATGCTCAATAAAAAAAGAATTGCAATGTTCATGTTAGAAATAATTATACTTTTTTTCTTGTTCATCTATATCTCTTAGCAAATTGTACACTTGTATTATATTTATATATATATATATATATATATATATATATGTGTGTGTGTGTGTGTGTGTGCATATATATTTATAGTTAAGAAGACAAAAGTAAGAACTGTATATTTACATTTTAAATTTATGTTTCCTTTTACATCGATATTTTAAAACTATAATTTTCTCTAAAATGTATGAAAACTCCTTATTTTGTTTCATTTTGATATTAAATGAGAACAGTGATATAGGTTTTTTTTTTACATAAACTTATTATTTTTGCAGCCCAATGTCAATGCAAGCCTTTGAAGAGGTGGATGAACTGGATAAAAAAACACAACCACCTATTGTGAGGCTAGTGATGGCCATCTGGTACGTGATATTGTCTCACTCTGAACTTGTTTGCTACTTCATTATCTTTCTGCACCAGATCCGATCGCCAACAATCCTATCATTGCCACTTCCACTCATGGTATTTCTTTGGGGCACCCTCACTGTTCCGAGGCCTTCAAAGACTTTTTGGGTTACCATCATCGCTTACACTGAGGTATTTTTGTCTATATTAGAAAAATTATCATTTTTAAAAATCATATTTTGTCATTTATTTTTTGCAAGTATCTTCTTTTTTTATTTAATTTAAATTTTATTTATTTTTTTTATTATTGAAATAAAACTTTCTTGTAAAATATTTGTCTGTTTTCTCCTTGTTCCATTGGCCTGCCAACCCATTACTGGGTCCTAGCCTCATCAAGCAGCTTCTGCCAGTTCAATTGATTAATTGCAGCTATCCCTCCAATTCTAAGTTCCGAGCAGGATCCCCAAGTCTTTCCGCCTTTCGGTCGGGCGCCATATAGGTCTTCATTTAGAAGTTTTTCAAGATCTCGAAGGACCCCATCCTGGTGACCTGGTTTACCCTTCGAAGCCTACTGAGCCTGACAATTCTTTGCAGCATAAGCCTCATTAATCAAAGAGTAGACTTCTCTATTTGTACGCCTTCTCCACCCACGTTAAGCCAATGGGCTACTGAGGCATCAAAGGATTTTTCTCTCAATTGCCAGGAGATCCCTTTCATTGGACTTCGAGAAGGCCCGTGTTTCTGACTCTGATAAGTAAGCACTGGTCTGATGAGTGTCTTGCATAACCTTGTTTTTATAGTTTTTGATATTGAGCTACTTCCTAGGTACCAACATACCAACATAGTCCATAATAGCACTTATTGGCTGATGCTATTCGCCTCCTTATCTCATTCAAAACATCATTATCTGCATTAACCTGTGACCCCAAGTATAAAACTGTTAAATTCGTTTGAATGAGTAAGAACCAATCTGAACAAAATCTTCGCTAGGACCTCTTGCTTGATCAGCAAACACATATTTTGTTTTCAGGGTATTGACAGCAAGTCCTAGGAGCATCCTCGATTGCAAGGAAGGCTTCTTCTTTTATACTTACTTCTTTATATTCTTTGGAGTTTTTGATGTCCCAACAATAGTCAGCATAGTCCAGAATTTGTACCATACGATTAAAGATCGTCCCGTTGGTCTGGGTCTTTGATTCTGTAATACCTTTTTCCAAACTAATATTGAAGAGCAGACAGGCAAGGTAATCAAGAACTGATATCAACATATAGATGGTGTGTTTGGATCTGGTATTCTCTTCCTCGCTCTAGAATGGTTTATAAGGTGAATATCTTTTCTGCAGTAGACTTACCTTTGTGTAAGCCATATTTACAATACAATGTAATCAAGGCAACATAGGAAAAGCAGAACATTTTGTTTTAGTTGTAAATTTTAATACACCCCAGTTTTTATGGATCGCTAAGCACAAATTTGAGATTTGCTGGCAGATATTTTTTCCGGAACCTTATTTTTTTCACAAAAATTTCAAAATGTTGGCACTTTTTTTGTTTTTCACCTTTATCTTGGAAACTATTAGTTTTTTTGAGTAGACCACGCAATACGAAATTAAAGATTTTTTTAATTAATTAAAAATAAGTTTTTTTATTTATTATTTATTTATTTATTAAAAATTGTTTGAACTCTTCATCACTTGGACTATTTTTATCCTGTACTAAGCTTTTAGACATTTGGAAATGACAAAATTTAAGTTCAATCACAACAAAATTATGTACAATTTAGATTTTTAAATAGCAAATATTTTTAAATTTTGAAATAAATTTCAATTTTTTTATGAAATAGAATCAATTTGTTTACAGTCTTGATGCTTTTTTTCAAAGTCTCTTCTATATCAGTCCCGAGTCCAACTTCATCCCATTTAGCTTCATATGCCAAGCACTCTGTCAGGATGTTCAATATCGTCAAACTTACCCCACAGAAGATACATTGAGGCGGTGTGTCCCCTTGTCATAAGATACTCGTAGGTGAATATTGTGTCTTTTTTTTTAATAATTTTTGTCAAATTTAAAAATTGGAACAAAGATCCGTTCTGAATGACCCTCTAAAAAATTTGGTACAGTAAAAAAAATCGGGATCGTGCTGAAAAATTCGAGACGGATGGCCACCTTACCCTGAAGGGGCTTGTTGATTCTCGTTGTTATAACTTGTGTTTTTACTCAAACACCCCTGAAGAGACTTGTTGGTTCTCGTTGTAATAGCTTGTGTTTTTACTCGAACACGAACTCTGGAATAGTGAAAATTTCTAAAATATAGAAAATTGTCAAAAAAAGATATTTTTTTTAGCAAGCAGTGCTCGCACCAATTGCCGTTGCCTTCCATTTTTTATTCACAACTAAGTTTAGTTTGGATGGGGAGCATTGTGTAAAGCATGTATCCAGATACAAATAGCGGTATCCAACAAATATGTTACCAACATCCATCAACAAGTTGCTTTACAGAAGTTTAGTATCTTATCCATAGTTTTATCCATTTTGTTGGATTGTCTGTATTTATCTTTAGAATGGATATGGTTATAAGAACTATTTGAGAGCTATTTAAATAGCTATTTGAGAGCTATTTAAATAGCTATTAAATGAGAGCTATTTCCTTAATTGGGTTTTTTATTTTTAATTGAAGATATTTTTTATAGCGTTACATATTTGCATAATCATAAATCACATAATAATTAATTTTTCACTTTGTGAGAAAATTCCACCGGCCACCCGGCCTTTGAATCACCTTACTACCCGGTGTCTGGTCCTAAGGAAAGCTTAATTACCTGGTACCCGGAGAAGTCCATAGCTCATCATTACCCTAATGAAATCTGATGTTACCCAGCACAGTACTAGCTATGGCATAATAAATTAAAGAGCATTAAATTATGCATCTAATGAGTACCTTAACATAACAGAACGAGTACTATATAGGGATCTACAGCTGGAAATGATTACTCTAACAGGAAACTCATACCTTAAAAGTTGTAGAACATCAAATTGTTTGCCCATTGAGCATAACAATTTTTAAATCCGGTCAAGTTCATCTCTGAAAATTGGCAATCTTTCGATCTCCAATCCAAAAAAAGTTTTTCTTATTGGTTTTTCAAGATGATGAAAAATGCACAAAAAGGTAGAGGTCGAAAATTTGGATTTTTGCAAGAGGGAGAAATACATAAAACATACCTGAAAATCAAAATTACTCCATTTTTTGCCAACCAAAAATGGGCTAATATGCCAATCTAATCAACTCTGCTGGGTGGAATCAGCTGCTGAGGGTGGTAGATCTGTAACTTTGGATGAGGGCCTAAATGCTTACCTCT
The DNA here is from genome assembly GCA_948150685.1 of Rhaphigaster nebulosa. NCBI lineage: Eukaryota > Metazoa > Arthropoda > Insecta > Hemiptera > Pentatomidae > Rhaphigaster > Rhaphigaster nebulosa. The sequence goes on along the minus strand of OX411306.1, from coordinate 73,714,915 downwards.
TACCTGTTTAATAGCATACATTGGAGAATACGTTGCTGGAGGAATGTTGTCAATTTTTGGTTTCATGATGTTGACATTTTTGTTGTTTTAGAAACCTATGAAAATAATCAAGAGGCCAAAATTGGTTTTATGGTTGATATTTATCAAAATTATAAAGAGCAGTTGCTGGTTATGATTAACGATGAGCGAAGGAATTTCAACTGACTAATTTGACTAACATTTTAACTTTTTACCTACAAAACCCTGTAATTGTCGGTATTTTTGGTGTATTTTCATCATTTTCATTGTCTTAATTATGTTCATTATTTTCCCTTTCACTTTGATACTGAACACTTGCTTCGAAACACATTACAAACAGAGTGTACATTGGTGAAATATACTTTTTATGTGTACTTCATGAAATTTAATAGTATGTATGGTCAACAGTAGTGTAGCATGGATAGTTTTTATGGAAATCGGACGTAAAGAACGATTGTTTTTTTTTCATTTTTAATAATGATTCCAGAGGCATGGGAGCAAAACAAGTAACCTAACATATCTAGTTATAATTAGGGTACTGCCATAGTTTTGTTAAATGGTTAGATAATTTTATAAATATAATTTAAACTGTTGAAATAAATGGTTTATTAGAGTCATTCTCCTGGAAATGGTCAATTGTAGTTCTGAAGTTTTACAAGCATTGCCATAATATTATTCTTTCAAAAAGCATTCAGAGTGCTCCTTTGAATATTAAAATGTAAATATATTATATTCACAACTCAGCTGCATACGTATTTCTTGAATGAGAAATTTTCGAACAAATGCCTTATATGAGAGAATAAACATTGGCTTTAAGAAGTGCCTTCAACAAATAATGGAAGGTTTCATGGCTCTGGCATCGACAGATGCCTCTCTTCAAAGTTTTTGGGTTGGGTGTTTTACCCAAAATGATTTGAGCCTGTAGAAAGACGAATAGCTTATCTTATAAGAACTATTTTCTTAGTTAATAAAAATTTACTTACCTTGTTTAATTAATAAAAATTTACTTACCTTGTTTAATTAATAAAAATTTACTTACCTTGTTTAAAAATAGGGAGCCACCTCAAAATAAATGAAAATAGATGGCACCTCTAGACCTCAATGAACACGTATGGGCATTCATGCTCCTTCCTTAACTTGCAAGTAGAGAGACCTATGACCGTCATTTAGTGCTCATTTGATATTTTAAATCCCCACTACAACTCAAATTACAATCTGATGAGGGAATGAAACAAAACTCTAGGACACTATTCATTTTATGATATCTTTAAAACTGTAAAGTATAGAATTTTAGAATCTTCTAACCATACCTTATTAGCCCTAATAATACTGAAACAAAATAATTGTCCAGCTTAGTAATTTTCAAAACTTGGTTTAGGACAGAGCGAGGGAATGAAAAATTTGATGCTAATTTTTTTTTCCTCAAATCTTTATATTGGCGTGATTTTATGTTGTTAACTATTATTATACTAATCACACCTTTATTTATAAAAAAATGCTGGCATATTCCATTGTCATGGAAGCCATGAAAGTGTGGGGACGAGGATTCACACTTTCTTAGAGAATGACCCACTAGTTAAAAATGTTTTTAGTTTAAAATTCAAATCCACAGTATATATATTAATATTCTTATATTTTATATCAAAATAATTAACAAAAATGTTGTGATATTTGCATCCACAGATAGTTGTTATAGTAAAGTGCATGTTCCAATTCGAAATGATTCCTTGGAACTCGAAGCTGATTCCAGACAATGCACCTTTTGCTCTTCCTAGAATCTTAGGCATTGAGAGGCAGCCAGGAACATATGCCTATTATGATTTACTTTTGTTGCTAGTAGTGTTCTTCCATAGGTAAGTTATAATGTAAACTGAATGAATTACCACATTATCAATAAATTACTAGGCTACAGATGTTTTTCTGCAGGTTGATGCTTAAATCTCTCGGCTTATGGAAAGTTTCTACTTATTCAACTGGATCTAAAAGCTCAATTGATTCAGACATATCTGGACTGGAAAGTTATAAGACTGATGAAGGGAGTATGCTGGACGGAGCTAAGAATGCTGATAAACCTAATGATAAGGGGGACGCTACTGTGGCTTTAGTACCTGATGGCAGTGTTGCCCCTCCATTTGAACCTCGCCAGTCTTCAAAAATGCAGTTGAAGTATTACTGAAGTCTTATGTTATTGTTTTATTTTATAATTTTGTTTTTTAATTTATATTTTTTATAAAACTTAGCTTCACTTATAGTCAGGCCTTTAACAAAAGTCTTTTGTCAATGACAAAACACAAACATTTGCTTTTGAAATATTAATTAGCGAGAGGTCAGATAAAGTAATTAATTCTTATTATTATATGTAAAAGTATAGCTTTTTTATAAATGCATAAATGTGCAAACTTTTTGTAGTTTGGGGGAATATATATATATATATATATATATATATATATATATATATATATATATATATATATATATATATATATATATATATATATATATATATATATATATATATATATTGACTAAAATTTTGGTATGTTTACTTTTTTTTGTTTTTGTTTTGTGCTCCTCCAAAATGACTCTGAGGGTTGAAAATTTGTATGTGAATTGAGTTGGTGTTAGAGAAGTGCCTTTAGGGCACTTTTATCTCTCATCCCATGTGGTTTTTCACATCTTCAGTTTACTATTATTTATGATTACCTAATCATAAATTATTTAAAGATAATATATTTAAATATTGTTAGATTTAACATATTTTTTGTGTTGTTATTTGCAGGACTCAAAAAGCTTTCTGGCCATTTATCAAATCTTTTGTAATATTATTGAAACCTACTGGTAAACTGACTGATGATGTTTATGCATATATGTTTTTTTGTGATTTTTTTAACTTCCTTGTCGTGATATTTGGCTTTGCTTCATTTGGGGTAAGTTTTTTTTTTTTTGTATATTTATTTTATTATTATTATTTTTATCAATAAGTTAAAAAGAATTTCTGCAGGTTGTGTTATTTCTCCTTTCAATATTGATAATGCCTAATTATTATTCTGTAGATCAGAAGTAAACTATCATAAGTAACATTTTCAAAGTTTTACTGGAGAACAAAAAGAAGTAATTGTGTTTGTAACTTTCTCATAAATTTTACTTGTTTCTAATACCCATTTATTTGCTGATTGATTATAATTTCCAATAGGTCGTATGTATTTTTGACATTAGGTTGTAAAGATGCAAGAATGTCTTTAGAATAGTATTGACTTTCTGGAAATAACTATTTTAAAGAAACAGATGACATATATGAGTCGTTTATTTCCAAAACGAAGCCTAATCATCATTGACAAATTTTCAGGAAACGGGAAAAACTATATTTTCTATTCCAATGGTGATATCATAACCATTTTTTTTTTAAATAAACTAAAAAAATCTTCATTTGTAGCACATATGTCCAGAAATCGTTGATTATTTTAATATTAATTAAAGAGCATTTAAATTTCAATAGGGCCGGTTTTGGAAAAAATAAAATTGATTAGGGTTCGTTTTGGAACGAAAAAAATGGTTGACATTGTACTTTAATAATTTTATATTTCCTGTGTCACAAAGATACTATAAGATCAATTTATTTACTATTTTTATTTGAATGAAAAAGTTGAAAAATGCTTTTGAATAATTTATTTTTCAAAAATACTTAAGATAAACATAGAAGAATAAATATTTTTATGAATTAGACTGAAAATCAAGGGTACTAATAATATAACAATAAAAACTCTATCACAATAAGAAATATATAAAATAACATTATTGGTAAAATAAATAACACTAATATTTAAGTTTCAAAAACAAAAACAATATTTTTTTTTCCTATTATATCCAAATTTTTAATGGCAGATAATAATAATCCATCAAAAATTCAGCAGCTAAAATGTACTTTTCTGTATTATTAAAATTTCTGACATGAAATTTTTACGTTTTAACATGTTGAAGTTTTAACATAGGAATCAATATTTATCTCAATTTCCGAAAATAATTTATTAGGGTTCATTTTGGAAATAAGCGACTCATATGGTTTAACAAGGAGAGGATCTCAGATGTGTTTCCTAGATTTTGATGAAACTTTTTTAAACAGTTTATTCCTAAGTTGTATGAAAATAAAAAAAAAAATTACGAAATATTATGTGATTTCCAGCATCGATAGACTTCATTCAATATAAAACACTTAAAATGGCCCATAGTCAAGATCAGGTCCTCACTCCTAGCTATCTAACGAACAACAGACCTAGAGATACCCTCTCCCCTCTCTGGCTAACCATCAACAGATGCTAATTACTGTACAGAGTGCCGCATCTTTCCCCTCAAATGACTTGCTAATTATGAAGGTGTAATCAAAATTGTGTGCCAATATTCTTTGTTTTTCTTCATTTCTTTTAAATGTCCACATTTACATTTCACATTTTAGTTTAAATAAAACATATTCTCATGTTTGTAGAATAAATTTATTCCAAGCATATTTTTAATATATGTAAAAATGCTACTTTTTGATTACTTAAACAAGCAATTGTTCTATTGCTCGCTTGGTTTTAACACTATAATAATTTTATTGTCAATAGTTTTTTCTCTTTAAAACAAAGTTTTTATAAGTCAATTTATTTTGTGTAAAATGATTATGTTTTAATAGTAATTAATAAGAAAAAAAGCCATTTGGTCACCAAGTTTTTTATTTTATTTTACATCATATCGACGTTTCGGCCATCTTGGGCCATTCTCAAGTCATATAAAACGTACTTCGTTTAATTGCTTATAAAACAAATGTCAACAACGTATTATTTCTTTTCATTTTTTATTACTTTCTTCCATTATTGAGTCAGTGCATTTGTATGGTGTGCTGATTGAAGCATGACAGTCATGCTTATATATATATATCACATTAACTGCACTAAAGAACTGTAAAATATACATATAATGTTAACTCTAAAGATCCACATTCTGTGCTCATCATTTTTTATTTTAATGGAATAATGCATTAAAAAGTCTAAATGTTTTAACTACTGTTGACAAAAATGTTATATTTTAATTGTTTTCTGTTTCAGTCTTCCCAAGGAGATGGAGGAGTTTCCCAGTATTTTGAAGAGAACAAAGTGCCTATTCCGTTCCTAGTCATGTTGATACTGCAGTTTGCATTGATTATTATTGACAGAACTCTCTATTTAAGAAAATTTATTTTGGGAAAGATCATTTTTCAGTTTATTCTTGTTATTGGTATACATGCTTGGATGTTCTTTGCTCTGCCAGCTGTTACACAAAGGTTAGGTTTGCTTATAATATACATAAGATGGGGAAAGAGGAGGGAGAAGAAACCTGAATTCCCTAATGTGAACCATTATTTGTCAATTTCTATTATTTTCTAAGAAAATTTACTAATGATTCAATAACATTTTAAACAAAGAATTATTTGAAATTGATTAATAAAAATACAACAAAACATGGCATTCTGCCAAAATAATAACATTAGTTTAGTTTATTTTTTCAATTAATTTTGAAAAAATATTGTTTGATTTTGTTTAATTCACGACTGCCCATGATAAACAAATTCAGATGTTATTCTAGGATCAGCCCAGGTGTTAATTAAACCCACTAATCATATTGTTGTTTTATTTATTTTGACTATGATTCTGCACACAATGCATAGGCTTTTCTCATATTTTTATATTTGATTTAAGTGCAATCACTTGGTTGATGTCATACCATTCTTCTGTTTATTCTTTCAGCTTTCATTGAATCTTCCTTGCTTTCCCAGAAGATGTTCGATAAAATTAGGATTGGCGTTGTGGACTAAACACTTTATGCTGTGAATAGCTATCTTGTTTTAAATGTGTAGCCATACATTATCCAGCTTATTCAGAAATTGTCGGCTGATAAGAGGGATAAAGTCATGACTTGAAATATTTGAGAAGCCCCATAAGTTAGAGAGACCAAATTTTCGGAAAACAACAAAAGAAAAACAACAGTCCAGGCCAAGACAACCCAAAACGTCTGATATTTAAAATGTCATTGACCCTAAATCTATTATATTATCAATTAAGACAATAAGGTTCATAATGGTGTTTAAATTTGCTTGACTAATGGGGTTTCTCAAATCAATCAACCTTATAGTATTAAATTGTTTACATTAGTATATTCACACTAGATAAGACAGCTTCTGATTCTTAATCCCTTTCATATGTGGGCTACTGGAAAATCTCTGACTTAAGGCGTTTCTAAAATAAATGATAACTAGTCACCATCATAAAACAACAAAATGAAGATTAGTACTATTGAATGTATTAAGTAGATACTCAGAGACCACAGTTGTAATTTGTGATGACACCTTCATTTATAAATACGGAATTAATCTATAAAGAAATGGGATAATCTTAACTATTTGAATGATATAATGCCTATTCAGGGCTATTTCTTGTAATGGACAGAGGTCAGTCTTCACCAATTCATTAGCCCAAATCATAATGTTCTTACCTCCATGCCTCACCTCAAGAGAGATTTATTCATGCTGTACTTTTCCTGAGCACAGGTTAAGAGGATATAAGTTTGAGAGTAAATGGCATGAGTCAGTGGATATCTGTACTTCAAATGACATCAACTGGGAAATTGAAATATATATGATTTAATTGCAGCAGAGTGAAATGTCAACATGCTGACTTTGAACTAGTGATTGTAATCAACAACCTAAAGAACTTTCAGACTCCTTTGTCACCGTAATGTTAATATTAATAATGTTTTTTTTATTTATTGCTTTCTTCTCTTTCTCTCCCTCTTGTTCTTGCTCTCCCTCTCCCTCTCGTTCTCGCTCTCCCTCTCCCTCTCTCCCTTTCCCTCTCCCTCTCTCTCTCCCTCTCCCTTCCTCTCCCCTCCCTCCATATCAATACTGGTTAAAAGTTTTCTATTTTAAATAGCATCTTGTTTGACCATATAATTTGGTCTAATTTAATGTTGTTTTATCGAATGCTAATACTAAAATTATATATTTCAGAAATTTTAATGCAGCTATTCCCCCTCAAATGTGGTACATGGTGAAGTGTTTGTACCTTCTACTTTCTGCATATCAGATTAGAGTTGGCTATCCTACTCGAATATTGGGAAATTTTCTTTGCAAGAGCTATAACTATATTAATATGTTCCTGTTTAAAGTGTAAGTTAATTAAATATTTTAATAATTTTGTTTTTCATTTTTTATCAAATATATATATTTCTTTCTAAAATACATGATTGACGAATATTAGTCCTATAGTGAGCATACAATGCAGATATATGAGCCAAGCCGAACATTCATTCATGTAGGAGAGATATTTATTGCCATGAGTCTGATTACCATTAACAATATCTCAATACCGCAAACCAACAGTAATACATAAACTTTTGTCCAAACACCTACTACATACCAAGACTATCTAACTCGATTCTAAAAAATTTTTTTTAACTTCCAGTAACCCAAAGACTTAAAAGACTTAGAATAATGTTAATATTTACAAAGTAATATAAATGCCTTATTTTATGAACATTGTGTATATACACTCACAGATACTATTTTTATACATTCAGAGACTTAATACATATGTAATTATTTACTAAAATCCATATGGAACACTTATGGGACCTATAAAAAAAAAAAAAATCGTATTCAGAACATACATTCCTTCTTAACAAATATGCCTATTTATAAATATGGTATACATATTTAATGATACTTAACTTGCATTTATCAATCGTTTCTACACAAATTCATATTACCAAGATTTTTACATTTATTATATTAAAAAGATTTTTACAGTGAAGGGTGATATATCAGACAATGCTAATCAATAGCAGAAAAGTAGTTGGTTAAAGGACCTTCTGTCTTAGGTATATTGATTATTTCAGGTGTGGACACTATTAATAGGGTACTATTTTCTTCATGCCAATTTATTTATTTTATGTTTTTTTATCCATTTTTTTAACTTTTTTTTGGAACACATACATATTTATAATGGTGGAAGTATGGTTGACCACGGAAATATGTGTAGGAGAAGCTTGGTTGGGCATGCGGTCCATGAAAAAACACACAAATATAAAAAAAAGCTAATTAATGCTAAAAACAAAAAAACAAAAAAAATAACTTTGAAGAGAAGGTAAAAAAAGAAGAACTATTGACTTACAATTTATTTATTAATTTATTTAAACAAGGAAATATAGGAAAGTTTTAATTTTGATAAAATAATAAATCTTACAATTAAATCAGCGGTCACAATCTGAAACCACATAAATATAAAAAAGTTTTGGCTTAAGATTATTTCATCATTTAATTTTTCCCAAAATTTTAAGCATAACTATTAATTGTCAATTTATTTCTAAATATGCCACCTAAAATAATAGTATGATACTATTGACTTTTATTGAGGGGAAGAGAGGTAGGGGGGATGAAAGATCCAACTTTTCAGAAGAGGCAAAAAATTTCATAATTAAGTTTTCATCGTATTGAGATGTATATTTTTTAAATAGTAAGTTCTAGCAAGTAATATACTATCAAATAAAAGAGATAGACAATTAATGTTTGTGCTTAAAATTTTATATTATTTAATGGAGACAAAATGTTTCCATGGAAACTAAACCGAAACCTTTAAAATATATTTAAACTTAACAAACTTAAAATATATACGTGGTTTACTGAATTGTTGTACTGAAATTGTTTAAAAAACTGTTTTATTGTACTTATGTGGGAGAAGATATGAAGAAGTGAATGCTGCTGAGTTTATTTCAAGTATTGTTTATGTGAACTCTTTAAAATTATGTTGAAAAGATAATTATTATAGGACGGTAAGGGAAAGTTGTGTGATGCGCGCACCGCACCAGATTTTTTTATCATTCTGCTTGACAATAGGGACATTTTGGTGCTAAACTCATTTTTTTACCTTCATCAGAACCAGAGATAAAAAAATAAAATGTTTTGCATATACAAAGTTTCTATTTTTTTTCTGGGCTTCTGACTCATGAAGTTGGCTAATCTATAAGGCTAATCTATATTTCCAATATTCGCCGAAAAATGTTTTATCAAAATCCAGGAGACACATCCTTTCCTTGTTTTTAAAATTAATCAGATCCTTAACTCTTCTTTACAAGGCCAAACCAGAAATCTTTGAAGAAAAATGTTTTCTTTCTTATACATTTTCATATTAACCTATATACATTTCACCCACAATCAAAAGTTTTTAACTAAAAATAATTACACTTTCGTTTTTGTTTCTTATAAGAAACATAGCCCTCGTAAGGGTGCACCTTCAAGTTATATCATTTTTCAGAAATTAAAAAAAACATCAATGTGTGCTATTTACATTTTATTTTGAAGTATGGAAAAAGAAAAAGTTTCATTTAAGTACTAAACATGATGTAACATCATATAAGTAAACTCAACTGTGGTTTGCCTGACCAAACAAAGCAGCCAATTAATATGTCAGGTCGGGTATTATTGTAAGGTGTTACAGTTGTGGACTTTTTCCTTTTTGGTGAAGGAAAATGACAGAAATTGTTCAACATACAATAATTTAGAATAGGAGATTCAAAAAATAATAATAACATATAAATAATTTTTTGCTTCCAATGCAAACTACAACAATAGAATTATTACTAGTAATAAAAAGAAATAGAAAATGAATTAAAAAATAAGAAACAAATATTTAAACTTAGCACCTTTGTTGATTCTTCCATTGTGACTCAAATAATAGAGAAGGTCCTTTTGAATTTCCTAACATGTACACCAACATAACACCCTAAAAATTCCTACACTTCTACAATAATAAAAGTACAACACTGGAAAAGCAGTTGAAATAGACCCTCGTAAGCCTTTTACAAAAATTGAGAAAGCCGTGTATCCTACAGTATATACCACCCGGTTAAGGGTTAAGATTTATAATGCCTGATATTGAAATCAACATAATTGTTTTACAGGTTCATGATGGTTCCTTTTGTATTTGAGCTACGAGCTTTGATGGATTGGATTTGGACTGATACTTCAATGACTTTATCGGACTGGTTAAAAATGGAAGATATATTTGCCCATGTTTTCCAACTAAAAGTTAGTATTAATCTTTTTCAAATAATCTCATTGGTTCATTCATTAATTTAATACTTCAAAATTAATTCTATTATACTTTTAATAATTAAAAGAATAAATATTATAATTGTTTATAATAAATAATCTAATTATAACCAGTAAATAATGGTGTGTAAATATGGTGTGTTGTTTTTTAAGAAGAAGTTGCTCAAGGGGTGCCATCAATAAAGAAGAACACACTGATTAGTGGAACTTTTTTTTATTGTGTGCCAACATTTCGGACTACATTGTAGACCTTCATCAGGGCTAAATTGAGAAAAAATATAACAAGCAATAGAGTATGGAAATGTTGCAGTTTAAACATGATGATATATCAGTAAATATAGGTAGACAGATCTATAAATTATTGACATGAAAAAACAAAAAGTTTTGTTATTATTATGGTAATCCTCCTTTTAAGTCTGAGAAGGGATCTTTCTAGAGCTTTGATTAAGGTCCAACGCTCACAGCAGTATGTCAGTACTGGCCTAATAAATGTCTTATAGATTCTTATTTTGGCTTACAAAATAAAATAAAATAACAAAATTAAAATAAAAAACAAAACAAACTAAGGCGAATCCCCTCCCATTAATCAAAAAACTGATAAACAAAACTTATCCTTAATCTACTCCCAAATTTTCAATGTATTAAAACAAAAATAATTTATTATCTGTTCCCATATCCCACTATCCACTCTTATATCCATTATTACTACTTATATGTTATGAATGTTGGTTTTCTTTCATTATAATTTTATTTATCTATTTTTTATTTATTATTTTTAATTTTTTTATTCATTTTTATTTTATTTTTATTTTATGTTTATTTTTATATTTTTACAATTCCTTAGTTAACTAATACTTCATTCTACCTCTCCATCTCTTACCTGTTTGATTTGCCTTGCACTGGAATGCCGATTTCATTTATTTATATTCATAACCCACCATTCTTACATTCATTTCATTCTGGTAGGAGAATCTTGGTTGGGGGTGCGGTCAATACACAAACACACTTATTATAAATTGTGTGTCAGCCTTGTTATATTACTGCATTTATTTATTGTCCGTAATATCAACCAAGATTCTCCTACGTACATATTTACTTATGTATAAAATTGTGTTTATATTGCTTAAATGTCTATTTTCTATTGATAATTACTTTTTTTGTCTAATTAGTCCTGATGAAGGCCTATAGCATAGACCAAAGTGTTGCCACACAATAAAAAATAAATTCCCCTTATTGATGTGTTCTTCATTGACTGCACCCTTTTGCCCCCCTGCCAACTTCTTGTTAAAATTGCATCTACGATCAATTATACCCACACCAAAATGTATGGTATGATAAGATATTCGTATACCATATAATACAAACTGGTTATAATGGTTCTTTTATAAATGATAGAATGTTTAAAGTAAAAATAATTTATTATGCTTAACTTTTTAATTAATTAAAAAATATATACAAAATTTATTTGATCCTCATGGTCCTAACCCTATCACTCTTTGAAGACATTAAGCATCTTTCCATTAAACATCTCTTGGATCTTTCCATAGAGATTGCATCCATAGGATTCATTTTTCTCGTGATACAAATAGATGTTGCGTTGTATAACTTAACATATAAATAGGATTTGATTTCGGTGAAAAAATCCATCACTTAAATTCTTTGATCAGTAGATAGTTAAATTTTATTTAAAAATTCTGGTCCATTTTGAATTTTTAATAATGAAATTATGTTATAAAGAAAAATACCGGCACATAATTTAAAAAATATATAGAATGTTATTAATATAAATAAAAAATAAACAATTATTTCACGTATTCTATTGTTTTAGTGTCAGAGAAGAGCTGAGAATGAATATCCACAACCAAGAGGAGAAAAGAAGGCTAATATAACAAAGTACTTTATGGGTGGAGGATGCCTCATGGGAATCATTGCAGTTATTTGGTTCCCATTGGTGCTATTTGCACTTGGTAATACTGTTGGTGAGCCTAATCTACCCTCAGAAGTGACTGCATACCTTGAAATTGGCTCATTTTTACCAGTCTACAAATACACTGTCAGGAACAACTCTATTGAAAGGTAACTGTTTCTTTGTTCTACTAAAAACCAAAACAAATAGTTACTATGACAAGCAATAAACCTTCGGTACTTTTATCTGTTTTTAAAAGTAAAAAATAATAAAGAAATCGATATTAAAAATTCATATAAATTTAAGGGATTTTTAGATAATATTAAATTTCATGAAAAAGAGCTAGAGATTATAAGTCTAGATGCAAAATCTTTATTCACTAATGTGCCAATAGAGGAGGCTGTAAAACTAATTGATAGTAATCTGGACTACATTAAAAATAACACCACAATTAAAGAAAAACAATTATTTATTGAAAGTATAAATTTGTGCATTAAAAATGGTTTCTTTAAATATAACAATGAAGACTAGAAATAGCTTAATGGTTTACCGATGGGGGGTATACTATATATTAACCTGAGTGGAATATATATGAATGATCTCATTTAAAAAAAAATTAGAGAACATAAAAAATAAAGCGATATTAATTACAAAATATATTAATAATTTATTAATTCATACAAATAAAAATGAATACTTAGAATTAGTGAAACAACTTAATGGACAAAATAACAGAATAGGATTTACTTTAGAAAAATCAGTAAATAACAAAATTAGATATTTAGATATTGATATTGTAATACATAATGCAAAAAAAAAAAACCTCTACAAAATGGACCAAAAACCAATCACTAGTAATAGATTGCTCAATTATTATTCGAATCATCCGTTCACTCAAAAGATTAATATAATACAAAATTTAGTAGTTTGTGTGCATAAATTAACAGATAATGAATATATAAGAAATATAAAAACAATGATATATGATATTCTAGATGAAAATTTTTAACCTAAAAAGTTAATTAATAAAATATGATATGGGTATGTATGACAAGAAGAAACAAAATAACAAAATTACCATAAATGATATTAAATTTAGAAAGAATGTATAAAAATGTAATAATTATGATTATATAAAATATAAGGATAGGAAAAAACTATTACTGATTTTTACACAGATAAAAATAAAGCAGATAACAAAAAAGAGGATAAAAATGAAATAGTAAATACTATGAAGGGAAGTGCAGGATAATTAGTGAATTGTTACATAATGAACTATATTCTAGGTTAAACTGAGAAAATAAATAAAACACTAATTTTGTATCATCAAAAACATTAAGCTGGGAGTGTATAGTGAGATCAAACTAAACAATTTTTTATCTAATACAAAAGACAGAATTGATAGAATGGAGCGAAGAAATGTAGGATAGAATGCAAAAATTGTGATAAGGCATATATTGGAGAAACTGGTAAAAAATTTGAAACTGGAATCAATCAACACAAAAATAATTGCAAGAATAATAAAAATGTTAATATTACCGCCCTATTGTCTGGCAAGTTACAAAACAACCTTTTGCGAAATCGGAGGTGGGGGAAGGGTGTGGAGGAAGGGAAGCCAGCTCTCCCACCTCACTACCTGACTGAGAGCTGTGGGCCAGTTGAATCGCGTATTAGCTTGTGATCGCTCATTGTTTTTCAAAACAACATTCCTTGTGGCTATTGTCTCATTTCCATTCCACCCAAGAGGTAGAGCAAGGTGCTTTTTTTTTAGGGTGGTGTCCCCGGGTGGAATATTCCACCATACTCATAAAGATGAGTGTATAGTGAATATTATTCGCTGTCTTCACTCGAGTCCCAATCATCCATTGAATCTGAGCCGGAACCCACTTCTATTATTTTGTCAATTTCTTAATCAACGAGTCCGTCTCATACCCAGTATTCATTTTCAATTTTCTTCACGCAAGCAAAGCAATTTGACCATTTTTTGGAAGGAAAATTTTGAAAAATTTCCTCTCATAATATTTTTTTTTTCTTCTAACGAGGTCTTCATTATTTTTTCAGCTAACAACCTTTTTATCTTGGCCCAGACTAATTTGATTGGATTCAAATCAGGGTGGTATGGTGGTAAATGTAGAGGTTCGTGCTCTGATTCACGAAACTGTAGGAGTTCTGGTTTCCTCATATCGGGACTAAATGGAATCCCATTCTTCACAAGCCAATCTATCATATCTTGTTTAAGGGGAGCCGAGTTGGGTTTTTGTCTGCTTGGGCACAGTGATAGGCTGCATTAATACCAGACGAAAGAATTATCAGGCAAGTTGGAAATTAACTTCTCCTGGAGCCACTTGGAAAAGTTTGTGAAATTCAAGTCGTCATGATAATCGCCCGTTAGCAGAGTTATTACGAAAATTAACAGGGCGTTATTTACAAAACCAAATTCTCCACCGCCATGGACAAATATCAGTTTATTTCCTTTCCCGATTTCTTTTGTTATCCCAATCACTTCTTCACTTGGCAGCAATGAGAAGTTGTATGAGATGCGTGGATATATGTCTGTATGTTTTCAATCAATGTAAATTATATTTCTTCCTTCTTCCCGGTATTTCATTATAACCTCATGAAATATAATATAATATAGCCAAGCTGCGATCTCTGATCTTTCAATCAAGAAAGTTCTTTTACTCTGGCACTTCTTAAACCCCTTAAACCCCACTGATTTCAAAATTTTCTGGAGTGTTTCGTTACTTGTATCAATTACATCATCTTCTTTTAGGCAATAACTAATTTTTTGAGGGTGGAGTATTCTTTTCTATCAACATAAAATTCGTGAACTTTTCTTCTTATAGCAAAGTTCCTTTTGTAAAGTCGTCCACTTCTATTTTTTTCCGACAAGGGCTTTTCTTTCCCTGGTGAAGAAAGGCTCTTTTTTGTCTCCAATGATGAGTCACCTTCTTTTAAAAGGTGCCTTTAAATGTGCCTTTAAAAATTTAAAATTGTCTTTATCGTACTGAGACCAACACCAGCAGCAGCTCGAACACTCTCATTCACGTTGTACTTCAACTTAAACTCCTTCTTCTTTTCAGGCAAAAATTTTGCCACATTACAAACAATTTTCTTTGCCTGGCCACGAAGAGGTCGTCCAGATTTACTAGAGCTAGATTTATTGCCGTGTCAAACACAAATAACATTCGAAACAGAGTCCAAGGAAAGCCTGGTAAAAAACACAATAACAATAGAAAATCAAAAATGAAGTCCAAGGGTAGCACAAAATATCAGTTGCAACTCCAATAGAAAGCATGGATATCACCACAGAAGCACACTGGCCACGATGAGGACGCAGGGCAAGTGAGGGGAGGACGAGTAGTAGGGGAAGGGGCGTGCCTTCCCCACCATGCATAGCGTGCCCGAGACGACTTCTGCGCAGGTCTTTTTGTAACTTGACACCTTATAGCATAACATGCAACCACAATTTTGATTTTGAAAATACAAAAATATTGGATATAGTAATATCAACAAAAAATAAAAATATAGTAAAAGCAGTTCATGTTACAAAAAAATATAAATGAAACAGTAAATTATAAGATTGATACAAAAAACCTTAGTTACCACTATGCAGATATAATAAATAGACTAAATAAAATACATAAGTAATAAAAAAAATAGATATATATATATATAATATAATATATAATATATATATAATATAATAATATATATATAATATATATATATATATATATATATATATATATATATATATATATATATATATATATATATATATGTGTGTATATATATATATATATATATATATATATATATATATATATATATATATATATATATATATAATATATATATACATACATATATATATATATATATATATATATATATATATATATATATATGTATGTATATATATATATGTATGTATATGTATGTATCTATGTATATATATATGTATATGTATATATATATATGTATCTAATGTATCTATATATATATATATATATATATATATATATATATATATATATATATATATATATATATATATATATATATATATATTATATATATTATATATATTATATATATATATACATATATATACATACATTATAAATTTATATAAAACTTGTACAAATAATTTTTAAACAACATCTGAGAGAGGATAAAATAATCAAAATAGAGATTAGAACAAAGTTTAATTCCGTCAAATGTTACATTGTGACAGTGATAGTAAAGGTGATTTGTACACTCTTTTTATCAATTTTTTTTTTAAAGAAATAGTGACTGTATAAATAAAAGTAAGAAAGAATTTGATAATTATCTAAAGGAGAAATATTTTCCCAGGTTGAAAAGAAATTTCCGGAAATAAGAGTATATAGATATCTAATAATATAGGATGGATCGATAAGTTCGTTCAGTTTTTGAAGGGCAAAATAAAACAAGTTTTTTTCATACAAAGAATAAATTTTATTATATAATGTATTCACCATTTTTATTAATGACCTCTTACTATCTTTCTAATAATTTTATTATTCCGCTCTCGTACAACATCTGGGGCTTAGAAGTGAAAAACTGATCAAGATATCTTTTCACATCTTTCTCATCAGCGAACGATTTCCCATTGAGGGAAGGAGTTTTTGAGGGACCGGAATAATGGTAATCAAATGGTGCAAGGTCCAGAGAATACAGTGGGTGTGGTAAAACATCCCAGCCAAGTTGCATTAACTTTTGCTGTGTGATTATTGCAGAGTGTGGTCTGGCATACATGGTTGTCATGTTGGAATACACCCTTGCGATTGACTAGTTCTTGGCATTTCTGTCCCAATGCTTGGTTAAATTTCATTAGCTGTATACAGTAGATCTTCAAATCAATCATTTTTCCTCGTGGAAGCAACTCGTAAAACAGCACGCCACGAAAATCCCACTATATGGAGAGCAAAATCTTTTTCGGATATAGGCTGGCCTTCGGGGTTGCATTAGACGGCTTGCCAGCTGTTGTCCACTATCTCCTGCACACTGCATTGTCGTAGATGATCCACTTTTCGTTACCCGTCACTATTCTTTTGAGAAATGGGTCCTTTTTGTGCTGGTTCAGAAGAGAGTTGTAGATTGATATTATGTTTGCCAGGTTTGCCTCAGTCAGATTGTGTGGCACCCAAACATAGAGGTGGGACACTTAGCCCAAGCTGTTTTAAATGCCTTTGAATGGTTCCAAAACCTATTTCCAGTGTCTCTGCAATTTTTCTGTAACGACTGATCTTGTTCGATTAGAGCCTTGATATCACTCGAAGCAACCTTGGTGACCAACCACTGGTGGATGCATCTTCGAGACTCGTTTCTCCGGAAGGAAATTTAGCAAACCATTTTTGAGCAGTACATTTGTCAAGGCATTGTCCCTGTATAACTCACATATCTTTCGGTGGGGCTCCGAAGCTCGCTTGCTTTTTTTGAAATAAAAAAGCAAAATAATGCCGAAAACGCATTATCATCTGACATATTCACTACGCTGTTGCACAAACAAAACTAATGCCAATGAAACCAAACATGACAGTTTCGAAGAGCGGACTTTGAACTTTCCAATAATTATCATTATTGTCTGATAGGCAAAGAGAACTGGAGATATTTGAAAACAATTCGCACTACAAACAACAACCGAACGAACTCATGGATCCACCCTGGTATAAAGATGTATATTATACCATAGGAAAGCTAAAGATTTAAAAAAAAATAATACCTAACATATAAAGTCATATAAGTTAATGGAGAGTGACTAAAAATGCATTAACTTTAATGATTGTTGTAGTTAATAATTTCTACTTTATATTATTTATTATATTAGGTGTACAACTCTGCTTCTGCTGTTTTTCCATAAAATTTGAGGCTTTATTATATAAAATAACTACATACTTATGATTCAAATACTGTCCTTCGTTAGCCACTACTTTTTCCCAATTTTTTCTCTTTTTCTCTTTCTGCCAATCCATTTTTTTACTTCTTCATAAGAGTGGAAATGCTGATCACCCATGCCGTGTACCATCGATCGAAACTAATGGTAGTCAGAAGGAGCAACGTCTGGAGAGTATGGCGGGTGGGGTAAGACCTTCCATTTCAGCGTTTCCAAGTATGTCTTGACCTGTCTTGTCCAAGCTTATTGTTATATATTTTTGATCTAACTTATTTCGGCATCTACCGTTGCTGCCATCTGTCAAAAAACGGCGGAAGCAAATTGTACTCCTGATATTATATTATTTCATGGAAGCTAAATGGAATTTCCATATAAACTTTAAAAATTGCCTTATTGAGCAGAAATGAATTTCTACTCAAAGTAAAGTGGCAAGTGAAAGTTGTGTGATGTGCGCACCCGTACCTTATTTTTTGTTATTTCAAAATTTATATAAAAGAAATAGCACTTAACAGATAGCTAAAAATTCATCATATAAGTAATTATTTGATTATATATTCTAAAAAATAATTTTCTTTTGGTTTACAGTATTACTGCTCATGATTGGGAGATTTTTAGTAATGCTTACCAGAAATCTAGATCAGCTCAAACATTCCTTTCCAACTATGAGTATGAGGATGTTGGAGTCGTGTCTTTTGCTACTAATTCAGCGAGTCAGTGGTCAATATCACCACCTGCTATTGAGCTCCTTCGAAAAGAGTTAGCGTCAAGTGAGTGATATTAGTATAATATACATGTATTTTTAGTTGTTTTTCATTATCAGTATTTTTCAACTTGTTGGTATCTCCTGACCGTGGAGATATCGGTCTACTATACCACAGGAACCAGCCATATTGTGTTGTAAAAAATTTTTTTTTTACTTTTTTACCTTAGCATTAAACTAGGTCTGATTTTATTTAAATTTTTCTTATATCTATTGTTAAAATATTTTTTTATTACTTCTATTGTTAATGATTCATCTTTTACCGCTGATCCAAAAATTTTTTTTTGTTGTCATACACAGCTATATCACGGATGGGTATCACGCACCCACCAATCTAGATGAGAATCTGCAATCAGCCTTTTTTTGGAGCTGATAATAATGGATTTGTTGTCAATTTTAAAATGCCTAGTTACAAATGTAAAAGTAATTGAGATGATGGGAGCTGGAAAAAGGGCATATGCCCAAAAACTTTATTCATAGGAGTCTTCATGTGAAGTTTTGTAAATGATGTATCTGTTTATGAAATCAGCTCTCATTTATTTTGGTATTGATTCTCGATACTGTGTATCACAGAATTATAAAAATACTTAATTTTAAGTAACAGTCGTTTGTAGATCGAAAAATATGTACCAAAGAAGAGTAAGTGGCCACATCTTTTTTTCATAGACCGTACAAAATAAAGAAAATAAATTTTAAGTATTATTTTATTTATTGATGGTTGACTGTATGGTAAATTAAAAAGGACATGGTCTGGGTGGCTGTAAAGAATAACATAAAATGTGGTAACTATTTATTAAATGCTGATTCATTCTCCGCCTGCTTGTCTGAGGTTGAACTCTGGTGAAGACCTACAACGTGTGGGTCGAAATATCAGTATTTAATAAATAGTAACCACTATCTCTTGTTATTCTTGAGTGCCACCTAGACCATCCTCTTCTTAAATTTTCAAATATATAATGAAAAATACAAAAAAAAAAAAAAAAAATGGTAAAACAAACACTATTTTATTCAAATACTAAGTTTTTTTTTTAAATTTATTTATTTAGTTTGGCATTTATTTAATTTGTCATCTGCAAATTATGCTTGCAACAAACAAATCTGCGCTCATTCCGAAATAGCGGTCAACTTAACAAGTCTCTACTAGGCCACCGTCTCGAAAGCCATGTTCCTGTTGGCAGTCAGTCTGTTGGAGAAAATTTTTTAGTATTCTATATTTGTGTTCAGATACAAATATACATTAAAAAAAAAATGTTTTAATGAACATTAAATTTGATATTTCTGTATTTTTCTAACAAAACGAACAAGCCACCATTCACATCAAGAAGAACTAAATCTATAAAGAAAAAATGCAATATCTTGAAAAAGACATTTGACAAAATTACTACAAAATATAGAATATGTACTTGTTATAATTTTGAATAACACATTTTTAGAATAATACATTTACAACCTAGTAATGGACCTCAATATCAAGGAAATCCAAAATGTTAAAATAATCAGCACCTTTAATAACCAGCAATGGACCTCAATATCTAAAAACTTTAATATTCATATTCGAATAATAAAAATTCAGCATTGACTTTTATTATTTGATTTAAAATATAAAAATCAAATCATGACTTTTATTTTCAGATGCTAATTATAAAAATCATATCTTGGCTTTTATTCACTAAGAGAGAAAAATAATAGTTAATTTCAATCCCTGCCCATGAGAAATAAGTACCAAAATTCAGAAATTTAACTTGTAATAGCTTGGGTTTGATTCTACAGATTTTAATGTTTATTACCTAATTTTTCTTGTTCTGAAATTCAGAACATTTAAACATAGTTTGATCCATATCTGACCAAATTTGAAAGAGCTAGGACTAAAATTAGTCGAGGAACTTCGTATGGACCCATTCAAATTCCAAAGTTCCACAAAGTAGCAGAAATTTCCGTTACACACAATGTATGATATGATCCAGCGTTATCCGGGATTAGTAAACAGAAATCAGGTTTTGTTTCAAAACGATATCCACACACTTACAAGATACAAAAATTTTAGAACTAGGTGGGGTTGAGCTTCTCTCTTACTCTGCTTATAGTCGGCACCTTCTGATTACCATATCTTCCGGTCAATGGCTCACTATCTTCTAGAAAAAAACCTTCAATTCTCTGGATGGGGTTCAAAATGGAGTTGAAGAATTCTATTCAAAACCCAAAGAATGGTATTGTGAAGGAATCCAATTACTAGCCTCTCCAAGTAATTCCAGCAAACCAAGGAACACAACGGTGTATATACTTTGGATATTTAAAAAATTGTGTTAAAATAAATTTATTTTAAATTAGAAAAAAAATGTAGTTTTCTATGACATCCCATTATAGATGTATTTTTAAAAGGATGCATTCTAAGGAAATTATTCATATTTTTTAAAAAATTAAATGTAATTTTTACAGATGATCCAGTCCTTATTAGGTTTGGTTGGGAGATTCATCGAGTGACAAGTAATCCTGAGGAACCTCCTAAGGCAGAGAACAGTGTCACCACATGGCTAATGCCGAATGACCCAGTACGAAAATCTTTAGAACAGGTATTTGAGAATAGCTCCTTTGCCGAAAAAATCACTCTGAGAAATATGATGCCCAAATTCCTTAAAGTGACTAGCAGAGGTACTGCCAACCCAATTGATAATCTGATGATTTATGGTAAATGTTTCTGCTTAAAATAATAATTTTGACTTTATTTTCAGTTTATATCTTATATTATTAAACCTTATTGCAGTTTGTTAATGAACAATAGTAATGAGCATAGTATTTTTTTGTTTTATGTATTATTTTGAATTATATATTTAATTTGATGAGGATTTTTTTTGTTAAGATGATGAATCACATTCTACTCAGCTGTTAAGGAATGTCTCTATTAAACCAGTCCATAGCCCTACAGTTCCATGGTTCTGGGACCTTTATGAACAATGTAATGATATTTCTTATGAAAACCTTCTCAAATATCTACCTCATAATGATTGTGATAATAAGGTTGTAATTTACACTTTCAACGATAAAGCATTTCCTGCAACTCTGAATCTCATCTCAGGAAAGGGGTATGTGTTCTTTTATTTTTTTGTCTTATGTAAGTATATCCAAGTGTGAATGTAATTTAGGTATCTTTTTAAATTGTATACTCTTTTAGTTTAGTAGAGTTTTGATGATAATTCCTTACTCATCACCATAAATAATTATTTTACCTAATCTAAAATACTTTTAATTTTCTAACTCTTAGAATTGTTAAGTTTCACAATTTTATAAGATCTTTTATTCTGAATTTACTTCATAGCTGGAGCTATGAAATTAGTTTATCCTGTTTTAGTATTAATATCTGAGAATAACAGAAGTAGTTTTAAGATTAATAAACCTATTATATGATAATAATTGTATTAATTACTGACTTATTTGCATCAAGTTGATTTTTTAGTAAATGTTTTACTTTAAATTGTTTTTAGTAATTAATGCCTTATTAGTTAATAAAGTCTTTATGGGTACAGTATTGTGAAGCAATCCTTGGAAATTTGAGTATTAATGGATGGATTGATCTTAATATATATAATTTAAGAATGTATTCCAAGTCTATATACTTAATAATATATATTAGACTAGGTTTATATGACCAGTCAAAGTTTTCTAGAGGCTCATTCTATTACACAAACAAATCTAATTCATGTTTTGCCTCTGTGCCAGATAGGCCATTGTCAAATGCTGTTAATTGTCAAATACTTGTTAATTATTCAAGCTTATATTTTTCATGGAATAGTATTATTTTATAACATTAAAAAGTGGCATGTATTTTTGAAGATTTTTCTTTATATTGAAAGGTAAAGTCTTTTATCTTGTGTGTTATATTTTTGCATTTTATTTCATCTATACTTATATTTATGGTTTTCAGAATTATTGGTTTGTACACCACATTTGTAATCGTCATACATTCTGTTATCAGAGGATTTTTTACTGGAATATCATTCAAAATTATGTTTGATGACATGCCTAACGTGGATCGATTACTTCAGGTATTTATTTTATATATATATATATATATATATATATATATATATATATATATATATATATATATATATATATATATATATATATAGCGTCAGTATTTTAATTTAACTATAACATAAAAATTGTGTTCAAATGCTATACCGAGATAATAAAAATATCTAATAATAATCATACTTCACCGACTGAATTGATAAATCATTAATAACCATCTTTTTATTATTAAATCAATGCATATTATTAATTAAACGGTTGGTTAATAAGATGACTATGTTAAAAGAAAGAATTGATTGTATTTAAAAAAAGTACCAATGACCTAAAACAGATTGAATTAGTATTACATCTATGCAATATAAATAACCCATGCTGCTTAGTTGGATACACAAATCTCTTCAAACATATTGTATTAATAATGTTGATTACTATGCATAAAATTAAATTTTTGAAAGACATCTGGAAAAAAAACACATCAAACTAAGTAAGAAACTAAAATGGAAAAGATTCTGTAACTGAAGATGTTGCTGTTACTCATAATCCTTTGATGCCAATTTTTCAAACCCCAATATTATACTTCATTATGCAGGATCATCTCCCACTCATTATTTATCTTTTCCTGCCGAATGAAGATAACTTTTTTTCCTATTAACACATTTTAATTGTGTGTAAGAGAAGTCCATTGTTTCTTGTTTTTAACTTTTTGCAGTTTTTGCTTGAGCTGCTTTGTTTGAAAAGATAAATCCTTTTTATTGCATATCCTTAACACTTTAATTAAATATTAATAAGCACACTATTCATCAATACATGACAGTCAACTCAAATAGATACAAATACTCATTTTGCATGAAGTGTATTTATACAATTATGCTGGGTTTTTTAAAGAGGAGATGTAAAAAAATAAATGAAAATAATGAAAAAACCTGTAGTACCGTTATAAAATTATGATAATGAGGTTAATATTTAATTTTCATATTTAAAAAGGAGTTGGATAGCCTAGTTGGGTAGTGGGTAGCGAGGTAGTGCCTTCTTATACTGAATAAACTTTAATTAAACCCCGGTTTGGATCACTAAATTTTCTCTTTCTGAGAACGAAAACCATGATTCTACAGGCATATCCTGGATCCGCTAAAAAAAAAAAGTAATAATACCTAATAGTAATCTGCAATACATTAGGAGATTGTTGTAGGTTTCTGACCAGATTGTCACCCAAAGACATTGTAAGGCCCTTTGTGCCTGTTCTCCAGGCCCTTCTTAACAAATTTCTTATGGCAAGCACACTGGTGTGCTCATTGACTCCTTGCTTAATGATTGTGCGCACACCTATGCACTCTCCTTACCCAACTCAATGACTGGGAGCTTTCCCTTTTTCTTTTTCCCGGAGCACTTTCCCTTTCGTATTTATAATGTCCCTATGCTTTCCAGTCATTCAGAGATGCTTTCCTCGCCATTTCAGTCTATCTAGAAAGGATTTGAAAACCAGGAGCAGATGACAGTTTTGCAATATATTTCAATGTTAAGAAGTTAAAATTTAATTAGTAAACAAATTAATAAATCTAATTTTAGTGAAAAAACACAAAGGGAAGTTTTAGGAATTTTTGTAATATTTTTAACTTACATTTAGCTAAAAAGAAACTTAGTTTATGTTAAAAGGCTCAGAGCCGATAATGTTAAAATAGTCAGAGCCGAATGTTTTTTGTTTATTCCGTAGTATGCTTGGTAAGTTCAGCAGTATGGATGCCATAGTGAAAGGGTTAAGGTGGTTGTGGGATTATTTTGCTACAGTTTTATAAATAAAATAATTTATAATCATAAAATTTTCCTTGCAAATAATTTTGCAATTTTACTACTTTTGCAAAACAAATATAGCATTTATACCATAGGCTGTGAAAAAATGTTTTATTACTATTTATTAAGATATGAGACTAAACTGTTTTAAATTGTATAGAATAATATAATAGTTCATTTGTTAAAACCTTGTATGCTAACAATACTTTAAAATAATTTTAATTTTTATCATCTCATGAAATTAATTATTAAATAATATTCAACAGCTGTGCCTGGATATTTATCTTGTGAGAGAGAGTGGTGATTTGGATCTTGAAGAAGATCTCTTTGCAAAATTGGTCTTCCTATATAGGTCTCCAGAGACATTAATTAAGTGGACACGGCCTCCTGAAGAAATAGCTGAAGACGAACAAGATGCACCACCTGAATTAAATGATTAAAGAGTCTCAATAATTCTAGCTACAAAGAGTCTAAATTATCATAACTTTAAAGATTTTTAAAAGTTTTATTCACAAAAAAATAACTATTTTGGAGTTTGTTGAATAAGTAGCATTCTTATTATTTAAACTTATTTCTATTACTTTGGTTTGTCTCAAAGGAAAAAATAATGTGCCTTGTCAGAAATGATTAGACTTGCAAGAATTTTATAAGATGTATTAGTATGGTATATTTTACAAAAGAAAATTAATGTGTTGAATTTATGTTGTTTTGAATTCTTTGAGTTTATATTAAATTTTGACTTGTACTAGAAATATAGTTTTTGTTAGGAACTGGATTACAATATACATTTATTTGTTTTACGAGCCTATGAAATAGAGATATACTTGGATTATACATGTAAGGTGCTTATAAATGCTTGTATTTCATCTTTAGTAGTAAAGTATTATACTAACTACTACTATTGGTATTTTGTTAACGGCTCGTTTTAAATCCTAAATATCCAGTTTTTAGTATGGCTTTACTTAAAATTTTATCATACTATGAAATAGTTGCTTGGTATTATTGGATAATTATCATTTGTATGAAACAGGATATAAATTTTTGTGTTAATTTATTTACAAAATCATGATAATTAATGTTTATATTATTATGTTTTCATTTGTGAAATTTCTGTGATAATCTGTTGTATTATTTACCATTTATAATTTTATTAAATTTCAGTTGAGGCACTAACTAGTTGTAAGGTGTAAAAACACAATACATTACTATGGCTGTAATGTATTCTTGCAATCTAATGCTTTGATCAAGTGATTAAAGTAGAAAAATAAATGAAAAAAAAAGAGTCTACAGAAATAGTCCCTTTTCAAGAAAAGAAAGCTCTACTGCTCATTTATTATCAAATTAAATTTCTGATAATTAATGAAAGGCTGCTGGAATTAAAATAGTTATGCTGCTATCATTTGATTAATGATTAGCAGATTTTTGGCCAATATTATAACCTTGATACTCATTTGAAGGTTCCAATCTACCATCTATCTGCTAACTTGATATGTTGGCGCTGGTTCCAATTCGCACAAATTAAGTGACTAATGGAAAATACGTTAGGTAATGTTATTTATATTGTACTGTGTACCATTTAAATTTTTTGTGGTAAATGACATTCAATAAGTAATTGTTAAATTTTAGGATCAATTTTTACTGTTATTAATATATGTAAAATTGTTGTATTAATAATTTAAAATGGCTATTAAGCAAAAACATTTTTGTAATTTTCATTGAACTATTAATGTTTAATAAATTTTTATATTATACAACTTATTATTTTTCCTCGCTTGTCTATCTCTAATTAGTTCTTAGGATTATTAAGTTTTAACACTTCTTGCTTGAAAAATTTCATCTCTCATTCTTTTTCTGTCTTCTAATTTTATTGTCAAAGTTTAACAGGTTTTCCTGTCATTTCATTTCATTTTCTGGGCTTGTGTTTCACTTTTAATGCTCTCTGTTTAAGCCAATGATTTTTTTCTAGAGGAAAGGAACTTAAGAAAGAACCTTTTAGTGTGCAGGTGCCTTACAATGACCTTTTGATATTGAAATGACAATCTGCTTAATGCATGCGATTGAAAAAATGCAAAACAAACCAAATTGTTAAAAAAAAAATTGAAGATGGTGTAAGTAATAGACAAGATACCTATCTTAAGCTATTTAGAGAGAGAATGCTTTTCCCTCCTTGAGCGTAACCTCATGGCCTAAGCTCTCCCTGCAAAGTCCTTCCTTAAGTTATTTGCCTATAAATAGTTCTGATGAAGGTTATTTTTGTTCTCTGGGAGTTCCTGGTGTTTGGATCTGGTGTTTTGTATTTGTTATGATATTCTAATATGTTTATAAGAATGCCTTAAAAATACTTAGATGCAAGAAATTTTAATTCCTGTTTAAAGAATCACATCTAGTAGGAAAAGTGTTGCTTTACATTACACTATATAAGTTCTTTAACAAAGATCTTTTATAAAACTTATTTCTATCTTTGAGTACTATGATGCCACTTCCTTATTGCACCATCTTCAATTTTTTTTATAAACAATTTGGTTTGTTTTGTATTCTTTCAATCGTGTACATTAAGTTGATTGTCATTTAAATAACAAAAGGTCATTGTCAGACACCTGCACACTAAAAGATTCTTCCTTAAGTTCCCTTTCCTCTAGAAGAAAATCATTGGCTTAAACAAAGAGCATTAAAAGTAAAATACAAGCCCAGAAAATGAAATGAAACAATAGAAAATCCTGTTAAACTTTTACAAAGCAACTCCTCTTGCTAAAAAAAAAAAAAAAACCCTCTTTGCACTTGTACTCTTTTATCGAGTTGTGCTGATAATTTGGTTGGGAAATAATTCTCTTTTATAAGAAGAGAATTATTGGAACAACAGGCAACTGGTAATTTGGAAATAAAATGAGCTCATCTCTGGAAGCCAACATTAGCCACTGATTGTTAATGATTGGTAGTTATTTTCATTATAATTATCATTTTGTATATCATGTTAGGTTACTAACTTAAATTATTAGACATATTTGTCTGTCTTATGATATATATATATATATTACTCTAAATATTGTTTATAAAGCAATTACTCTAAATATATATACCTAGCGTTTAAATTGTTTGCTTTATTCTTTTGTTGCTAAACAGATGATTTTTTCTTTTATTTATGAATGATTTTTAATTTTTAATTGATAATTAATTTCCAATTGTACGTTTTGGAGGAAAACTATCAAAGGGTGACTTTTGTACATGCCTGGAGCGGAAATACATTAAAACCAGAGGCTCTGGTGCCTTAACATGTTGGGGCATCACCTAAAGCTGCTTCCACACTAGGCATGCAGAACTGAGCAGAACCTTACAAAGGTGAGCAGCTAGTGATTTTGCAAGTGGTTTGGAGGTCAATCCCCCCAATTATGTGCAGCTTGGAACGAGCTACCACAATCCTCTCCATGTCAGTGCCTACATCAAAGGAAAGTATTTGTACGCGCTGTATTTGAAGGGGGTTTTGAATTAACATACGCACTTTTAAACATTTTCGTTTATTTTATTTTATTTGTTTGCTTAATAGACGAATTTTAAAATAATATAAAAGAAATAAAGTTTAATAAATATATAATAATAAAACGCTTAACGAACCCGAAGGTTATGCCGATACCACCAATACCTGTCTACAAAGCTTGATCCACCGACTACTGTCCAAATCCAAATCCATAAGATTACCCTCAAAGCAATTCTTCTACCCCTCGGACGTTTGTTAACTTTGTAGGAATTCGTTCCTTACTGACAAGGGGAGGACACAGTCAATAGGTCATCGATTTTAACTACATTTTTTTTTTGCCGATTCCTCATCCAAAAATATTGAGCACGCTTAGCGGCATTGGTTTCAGTGGTCCGTAGGAGCCGAGAAAAAAAACAAACAACAACACAAACTACGTTATTTTATATCTCGAGTTTGGAAAATGATATGGATGTGGTTTAACCACCAAAGCATTTTTTTCAGAGCATATTAAAGGAAAAATACAAACTTAAAAAAATAGTTGTTTTTAGTAAAATAATAATTTTTAATGGGTAAGCTAGCCTTACAGATTTTTTTACTGCAAAAAATATGACAGATTTTGATTTAGCGTACTAAAAATCTTTACGTTGAAAATATGGAAGACAAAAAATAATTTTTTTCACTTCCGCGGAGGCTCAAAAATTTTAAATCACGAAATTACGTTTAGATTTGTAGCTCTATATTTTCCACAAATATAAACAGCTATGACATTATCTAGAAGATCTGTGCAAAAAATGTGATTAACAAATGAAATCAAAATTGAGATTTTTTGCGGATAAAGTTCGAAAGCACGTAGGAATACCCCGATTAAAGCAAATCGCGTAGTTTAGGAACCTTTACTGACCCTCCAAATTTGGTTTGAATCTGTCAAAGGATTCATGAATTACGGGCGGTTTTTTAAATCTTTTAAAAAATTGGAAGAGTAGATTTTAAAGTTTGTGTTTTTCCTTTAATGTACTTCGAAAATCAAATGTTTTGGTTGTTAAACCACATGGATATCATTTTCCAAACTCGAGATGTAAAATAATGCAGTTTAAATGTGTTTTATTTTTTTTCTCGGCTCCTATGGCCCAATGTAACGGACGCCGGCACAGGTGTCCAACATGATTCAACACAGCAACAAAAAAAATGGGTTAAAATAGGCTCTCTTCTTGTGAATCCAACAACTTTACAAGACCATTTCAATCATCGCGATGATATCTCTTCGATTATATTGACAGGGTGCATGCTCCGCAATTCTGCGTTGTGTAACCTCCTAAATTCTCCTTTGGCCTTATCCTTTTTCGTTCCAAATATTTTACTCAATTCCTTATTCTGATCTTCGAGGTGATCGACCGCTGCAAGGACAAAAAGTGAAAGAGGTATGGAAAAGGCTAAAAACGATAAAGACCCAAGTCCGGTACAAGAATAGCTCTCGACTGATAGAAATAAAGGAATGGATAAAGTATTTTTCTGATTTACTGCAGGAAGATAGGCCAGAATACAGGTTACAGAACCAGGAAAACGACCGGACTAACTACGATATTAATGATGTATCCTTGGAAGAAATGGAGAGATCCTTAAGGAAGATGAAAAATGGAAAGTCAGCAGGTCCGGGGGATCTGCCGATAGAGCTTATCAAAGCAGGACCAGTTGAACTCAAGGATTTACTAGCAAAGATTTTCACAAACTGCTTAAAGACAGGTAAGATACCAAAGGATTGGTTAATGGGAGACATCATCCCTATCCACAAACAAGGAAAGAAGAACGTATGTAGGCTTCAGATGTGGAAGATCGTGCAGTGACCAAATTTTCACCCTGACTCAAGTCGTGCAAAAAAGGATGGCATACGACCTCGAAACCCATCTGACGTTTATTGACATACAGAAAGCCTATGAAACTGTGGGAAACCTTGGATCTGGTGAAGATAAGTAGAGGCCTTAAAAAGCCATAAACAGTTTGTATATTGGAGCGGAATTCAGAGGAAAGGTCTCAGAGTCTTTCAGAATTACAAAAGGATTAAAACAGAGATGCAACATGTCCCAAACACTTTTCAGTATATATATATATATATATATATTGAACAGGTACTAAAATTAGGGAAACGTAGATGCCGAGGGATGGTAGTTGAGGTCGGAAATGATATAATGTTTACCCTATAGTTTGCAAACGACAAGGTTGTCATATCAACAGATATGGAATTTATGATGAGGAGTACACCGAGTGGAGCCTGGAGATATATACTGAAAAAACGGAATACATGGTATGCAACTCCCCTATTTCATCTCTCTGCATAGAAGGGTAGACGATCCCTCAAAATACTGCTTTCAAGTATCTTAGAGTGACCATGGACAGTTTTGGCACAGTCCAAAATGATATTCAAAAGAAACCACTCATGGTAAAAAAATAGTAGGTCTCCTAAACGGTATATTATGGAGTAAAAAGGTCTCTTTTGAAACCAAAAAGAAGATATACCATTCCTTCTTGGTTGGCACAACGTTATATGAGTTAGAATCTTGGACAGTGACAAAACAATATGCAAATAAATTACTGGCTCTAGAAATGGATTTATGGAGAAGAAGTATCCATATCCACCATATCCAGGTTGCAGAAGGTCTCCAATGAGATTATAAGAAATAAGGTGGGGCTAAACTCGACATTCTCAATGACATCAGTGAAAGAAGACTGCTGTGGTTTGGACACCTCATGAGAATGGATGAGACGCGATGACCCCTTCGAGCATTTTAATACTGTCCGGAGAAGAGAAGAAGACATGGAAGACCTCGGAAGCAGTGGATGTAAGGGGTCAGAGAAGCAATGACAGCTAGAGGTCTGACGGAGGAAGATTGTTTTGACAGGAGATATTGGAGGGAAGGCGTTTTGGGGACCGGGCGGGATGTGAGAAAATCGCAAAACCCGATAAATAAATTTAAAAAACAAATACGTTTGATGAATTTTGTTTTATTTCACAATGAAGCTTTTTATTCTGTATTCCTGTGTTAATTTATTGACTGGAAACAAAGTGAATTCAATAAATTTCATTCTCAAAACACTTCTTTGGCGGAAAAACCTAATTTCACACCACATGTTTTGGCAAATCAAGATAAAATTCTAAACTTATCTCAACTTTAATTATACGAAATTAAATCTTAATGAAAGTAGAAGTGGGGTATCTGCAATCGGGCTGGGACTGAGAAAATCGTTAATAATGAGAGATTTAAAAAAAAAAAAATCACTTTTACCCGACTACTGTGAAACCACAAGGTGGGTATTGTATTTTGCTTGACCATTAGTAGGACCATTAGTCTAACGATTTTTTGAACGAACGGCTCAACCGATTTTCAAGTTTAATGGGTTTTTATTGAAGTTGACGCCTATGAATATTGAACCTTGGTGTAGTAGTCGGGCGCCTTCCACTGCACGTTATGGCTCCATAAGTGCATTCAGTCCAGTTCATCTGTCCTTGTCAAAATACAGAAAAATCCTTCCATCTCTGCATGTAAACATACAGGAAGTAATTTAATGTATTGAGTAAAGAAAGGTCTTCATTTTCGTTTCCATGTGGAAGGCACCCGACTACAACACCAAGTTTCAATATTTCATTGGCGTCAACTTCAATAAAAACCCACCAATGCGCTTAAGTAGTTATACAAGTACATTCCTTCCTTTAGAACAAATGAGATTGTAAGATATAAAAGTTATTTCCGTAGTTGGAATTTCTATGTTTTATAAAATTTAATTTTTAACTATTGGTTCCTGCGAAAGCCCCCTTACAATGAATTTTGTTAAGCTAAACTATATTTCTGAAAGAGGATTTTGTCTTCTTTACGATGGTGGAATTCGAACTTAGTTACATTGAATAGTTTTTGATTGATCGCTTCCTATTTAACAAAAAAAACCTGGTTTTCTTACAAAATCACAAATGGAAGGGTTCAACAATTAAACACCGGAAAGCCACCATCCGCGCTAGAAGATTAAGTGAACCGACAAGCCAGGAGAGGTGGACTGTAGCGGACCTGGAAGGCCAGATCGGAGGCGACGCCGTATGGATGCAGTGGACCAGGAGGGCTGGACCGGCACTGAGACGGATGCTGAGTGCGAGGACTGGTCGCGCAGACCGGTAATTGATGAGGTGCAGCCTCAGGACTAAGGCGAGTAACTACGCACCGGGCTACATTCCAGAACATCTTGTTTAATTGTTCCCATAATTAAACCTGATCCAAATAACAAGTAAAAAAAAATATAAATAAAGAGCACATTTATTGGCAACAGTGGTATACGGCTACTCCCATGTAATACCCCACTGCCTTCTAAAACCCTTTAAGACCGAGGAGTCAGTAGTGAGAGAAAGGCACTGGGCAAGGTGACTCACCAGTATGTAAATGTTCAAGTTTTACATTTAATGCTTTAGTGATTAAATATAAAACTCGAAAATAACAGAATACAGAACACGTGTGTGGACAATGGAACTTTTAGAACAAGAGCCGAGGCCACCACAAATACCTACCTCCAAGCCGCGCAGTTTTGAGCACCGATGATTGTTCTATTTGGTTTGGCTCAGTTTTGCGCGCCTGGTGTGGACACGGCTTTATTTTAGGATTCTTGAGCCAGAAGAGGTTCCTGTTCAAGTCCGGCCTTCTTGGGTTGGTCGAATTTTATTGCGTGGTGGACTGAACGAATATACGGTATTACGACCTTCCAACTCTAGATAAGAAAGGTTGGTAACCTGTTAGACATTCTTTCTTTCTTGCCCTAGTTGGGGTACAATAAGGACGTTTAACAAAAAAATAACAAACGAACTACGTTGAAACTATCAAGATTCATTTTCCTTGTATTGTTATATTTTCTTTGTATGTTTTTAAACATGAAGGTAATACAGTGGTGGCAACAAGTTGTTGCACACCCAGTTTTAGTAAAACTAGTTGATCAAAGGAAATAAAAACTTCACTCAAATTCACTTATTTATGAGTATAAAAAAAATCTTGGTTTTGTTGAATAACACTTAAAACAATAAAATTCATTTAAAAAAGTATTTGCATCATGCAATTATTTTAATTTTTTTAATTTACAGACAGCCTGAAAGAATACTGCCGGAAAAAAACTCCTGATAAATAGGAAGTATATTTGATGGCCAGGAATAGGACAAAGGAATCTGTATAGGAGGCTAAGAGGAAATCATGAGAGGAAGCTGGAGAAAAACTAATCCAGGATCATGAGGAAAACTTAAAGCTCTTTTGGATGAAAAGGAATTAGGAATATTAAAAATGTGCTAGGTGAATTGGTCTCAGATGATAAAGGCATTCTGAAAGTCTGGAGAAAACATGAAAGGCAATTCAGTGATGACTTTCTGAATCTTATGGACAATAGAGATGGACGTTGGAATGAGACAGAGTTTGATGAGTCGATAGGGGAGGTGGAGGTTAACAAGCAATCGCAAGGCTGAAGACCGGGAAAGTTCCAGGACGGGATAATGTAGTTGGAAAGAACTAGTCAGGTTTCTCCAAAAACTTTTTCATTAAGCCTGGGAGAGGAAGAGGATACCAAAATAATGGGAATATAACGTTGTAATTTTCGTTCACAAGAAGGGCAGCCAGACTCAATGTTTCAACTGTAGACCGATATGGACACCAGTTTTCTACAAACTATATTCGTACATTTTAGAAATTAGATTATGACCTGTAGTTGGAACGTGCATCGGAGAGGAACAGACCGGTTTCAGAAAAGAACGAAGAATTGTAGACCATACATTCTCCTTAATAAATGTCTTGCATTGGAATTTGTACTTTGCCTTTTTCGACCTTACAGCAGTATTTGACTCTGTTCACTGAAACGAGATATCGGAGCTAGGAACGTTCCTAAGAACCTGGTGTATGCTATAAAGTCTATATATCAAGACCCAAAAGAAATCGTAAGGCTGAATGGGCAGGAGTCTGTGTATTTTAATATAGCAAGAGGGGTTAAACCAGGTGGCATTTAAAGCCCGTTGCTATTTATAATATAAATGGAAGAAATAGCAGCAATATGCAAAAGGGAAACTGAAAGGGCGTTCCTGAAGAAACTTGAAGAAATCTCCATGCCTCATATGTAATTTTTGTTTCCTTAACTACGTTTTATAAGTAAAATATAGCTTTAGTAAACATTTCAAGTTGTGAATTATTTTTAAATGGTTTTATCTACCTCTCTCTTCATTATCGATATATTTCAATTCACCAAATCCTGTTTATAAATATGCGCACAAACTGATATAACTTCTGCTTTTACCATTTGAAATCTCAAAGGATGCCTTATATTGGCTTAAAAGATTGCAATAGCTATTTTTATCGATTAGATATGTGAGATATTCAACTATTTCACGTGTGACTTGCATAAATCTCCGTTAAACAGTATTACGTCCTTCATTTTGATAATTTATTTTGTTTGGATTTTTACTGTTTTTTTTTTTTTTGAAATCACAAAAATTAAAATATTATCTAATTAGCTTTAAAAAAATGTTTTAAGAGAATTAAGAATTCGCATTCTGCCTTATCAATCCTTTTTTCTTGTTACATTCCCTTTTCAGTCAGCAGGTACATATATGGGCAATTTTATACAGAAGACAAGTTATGTTTCGTAATAATATTAGTGTCGTCTTCTATGACTGTCCGTGGTCAGAGATATTTAGAGCATCGATGTTACGTTTAACTGTGATGCGAGAATTAATTGTTGGGGTTAAACCTTGCCGGTTTATATTCAAAATCATCTTTTCGGCTTGGAAAAAATAATATTCAACTATTCACCAATACCCTCGATATGTTGATTTCATTTTATTATTGATTAGTGCTTTACAGTAAACAAAATTTTCTCTTGGCGTTTCCTTGAAATAAGTGGAGCTTTTATAAGGCAGGAAGAATTCCTTTTCAAGCTCAATATTTTGCTTCCTCTGACTCCGACCCCATAACTAATACTTTCTTTATGGACATACACTTTACTGTAAAAGTAGCTACTGAGTTATCAGATCTGAAATGTCTCATGTTATGCAGACCATTACTAACTTCCAAACTTTACAGGCTTCATTCTCTGATCACAGAACATTCGTCACATCCCACCAAAACCTGATCATGGATCTTGCCCTCAGGTTGGTTTTTAAATTGTACCAATTCCAGCAACTCAGGAAGTGTTATTTCGGATTTCACCTGGAAAAGAGACTAGCATAGGGAGCCCACTCGAAACTTAATTTAATTATTAAATATATAGATAATTTGGCCTTATACTCAGACTACTTGACAGGCACTCTGAATTATCCTTATTATTCCAATATCATTTACTGTCAAACATACCATCTCTAAAGTACTAATTATACTTTTATGGACAAAGGAGAGAGCAACATGGGCTCTGCCAAAAGCTCAAATATTCTAAGAAGTCAGCCTGTCTGCGCAAAATAGTGGACACCATTTCATGTCACGAATGACCATTAACCAATTAATCAATGCGAAATACGACACCTTCGATGGCATATTCTTTATTATAGAAAATATGTTTTTATTGTCTCAAACATCGTTTTTTTTCAGAATTCGATGGAAGTATTTGATTGGCTAAATTAAAAAAAATAAAATAAAGTTGGAATTATCTTGTTCTTGAAGACGTATCAAACACGGGACGAACGTTTTTTAATAATGTTTACAATAATTCTATTTATGTTTGAGACTATGAGAACAAAAGTGGCCTAAGCCACATGCAAGTTAGGCCATTTCTTCATTCTATTTCGACTAAAACGGAATTATTTGGAAAGGCCAAGTGCTTATTTATTTATATATACCTTTTTTATTATTATTGTGGTATAACATCCTTTCCTATCCTAGTAATGCATTCAGGACGGGTTAGTGCCGTTAGTGGACGGCTGTAGATTACCAATCTTTTTTAACCAGAGTGGGAAGGTCGGATGCATTACGTGGGGCCGCCACGAAATAAATTTCAACCGGTCCAGGATGGATTCGAGCCGACGCTATAGCATCTATATATACTTCTATAGGCTACACTGTATAGTGCACTGTATGAACCAAAAAAAAGTCAATATTGGAGTTATTATGATTTTCTGGATTAGGCCACTTTTACTCTCATAGCCTCATTTATAAACATAGAGGACGTCAATTTCTTAAATATCTGTTAAATTTGCAGTTTAATTGGAGTATACCTTATAATCTTCACCGTCCTTGCTGGATTTCTTCGGAATGCCTGGTTTCGTCTATCAGAAAGGATCTATTTAGATGAATGGCCCCAAGCTGATTATATTGAATTGGTAAATATCATCGTATTTAGAAAGAATAAGTTAATATACTTAAATTTAAAGATTAATGATGCTTTGATTTAAAGTATTTTATTATAAGAATGTTAGATAAATATACTCAATATATACATAATGCTAGTACCTGTTCGGTGTTGTTTTATGACAATTAAACAACTAATGGATTTTAATACCGCCATTTTGGGTCACTTTCAACGATTGATAGCGTTACCGCTGGGTTGCGCTGTCGGGTGCCTCAAAATATTTTCCTGATTTTAAAATCTTTTTTCTAACAATGAACTTCGTAGAACATTTGATACAGCTTTGTGATGGTCATAGTTTTCTTAAATATTTGTACTGTAGGGAGGGACGAGAAAATAATACTTTGTGGTACCATGCCACACAGTTTTCACTAAGTGACAAAAAAATGCTGAAGTCTAGGGAATGAGGTTTGAATGTAGGGTGTGAGATCTATGGAAGCAGTTGATTTTTTAAAAAGAAATTTTCAAAGTACTTGTTTCATGAAGGAATTGGCTCAATTTCGAACTCTGAGATATCTTAAGAACGGACGAAGACGAAATATTAATTCGTATCGATTTCAGTGAGAATTATTCAATCAAGTATGCTGCAGAGGTTCAAGCTTTTCATTCCGGCGTGAGTCAGAAACAGATGATGCTTCATAGTTGTGCAATTGGTTTTAAAAGGGTCGCGTACAGTAAGTCACTTCGAAATCTATGTGCACTTTATCTCAAAACTTAGACGAAGGTCCATTAGCTGTCTGGGCTCATCTACACCCAGTTTTAAATTCATAAAATCGATTGTGTGTAACAGTCAAGACCGTTCATTTTCTCACCGGCAGTCATACAACTCAAGACCGTAATCGCACTGCATCTCACTTGCTAGCTAACACCTTAACTGCATCATTTGACGACATATCAGTGGCAACATTCAGCACCAGGTCATGTTAAGAGGGTTTCTGCTGGAGCTTCAAAGGCATCTTAATGGTGCATCAGGTGGTTTTTCAGATGGAAAACCATAATTAACTCATAATGCGGAAACTTAACTGCTTTAATTTCAAATATAATCTTCCGGTTTTCGTTACTTTCTTGATGACATCTCAGAGATCCTAATTTAACATCACAACTGAAGAATGTGGAAAACGACATTCTGTGGAGACCAACAGCATTAAACCAGCTGCCCGATGTTGAATGTAGAGTTAATTCAGGACTGTTATCCGCGGCCTTCTAAACCAAATACTTCTACAAACTCATTATCAGATATTGCTCCAGAAGTCTACTTATCGATTTAATTCCGTTGCTATAGAAATGAATAATTTCGTTATATTTGCTGTGTGGAGAAACTAGGCCGAAAAATATGACGTTTTGGGTAAATGCATAAAAATCTTTGAAAACTGACATTAAAAATTATTAGAAAATGATATTGATGACTCTGCGGTAATCTTTATGGTTATATTCACTGCATTTCCTATACCTCGTATAATTCTGGCAAAAAGTTTACTGTTTCGACACTGACATTGGTATTTGCGAAAAGTGAAAATGTGAGTAAACCCCAAGTAATTCAGCAGTATTTTTTTCTCAAAATTTTCAAATGCATATAATTCTATTTACTGTACCTATTATATTGATGTGGGACTAGTGCGCACTAAATTTGACAAAGTTCTACTTAATAGGACTGTAAAATTTTTATTTCTAAAGCTAGATTTTTCTCTTTTATTTTTTTAATATTTTTTATCATTATTTTTTTTTTTTAACGTTCCTTAAACGATTATATTTAAATATTACATTCAAGCCTACGCTTCAACCACGTCCATTTTGATGAGATTGATAATTTAATTTAATAGTACTTAGTTCGCACTTGCCACTGCCTTAAGGGGTTAGTGCATACAAGGTATCTGGAAGACTCATTATTCAAGCAACAATGATTTTTGGACAAGTGCAAAATAATTCGATTTCCGGAGGATTATTATACTAGCGTAATCACCGAAAAAAGTTAAAGATTGTCTGAGTTCTTCATTGAGTTATGAAAGAGGGAAGCGGAAGATAATTGAATAAATGAAATAAATATAAATGATAATTGAAAAAATAATTTATTTTAATTCTCTAGTCTATAGTTGTCTCGGCGAAACATGATACTAAGGATAAGTGTACACCATATAATAGAGGTTTGCACTTGCCCCATCTATCATGTTTTGCTGTGCAAATGCAGACAAGCTCTTAAAAAATAGAAAAATGTCGAGGAGAATGTAAATAACAAAGTATTTTGCAGAACAGATTCTATAGGTTTTTCTCCACGGCAAAAGAAAAAAAGGCCTACTGGTAGATAAATATCGATACAGCCAACATACAGACAACTTTATAAACAGGTTGGAACTAACATTTTTACAACTCTTTATACTTCACCTAAGAGGACTTTCGTGACTGATTTCTAACACATCATTGTTTAGGTATCAGGCTCCGAAAAGGACAGTTCTTACCAGTTGAGGGTTTGAATTTAACGAGACAATTACACAGTAACCACAAAAATGCACTTTCCCCAAATCATCCTACTTAATAAAGTTCTTAAATTATCTTGCCTCTCTAAGCTTATTTGGTTGTTATTTTTCAGAGTTTGATTTCTTAAACAATATATTAAAGGTGTTAACTCGGTTTTTAATTGAATTATAAATGTTTTTAAACGCAATAAATTTAGTTTAAATTTAAACTCGTAATGAAGTCTGAAAAATGTTATACTACGTGTCTGTGATTCTATATTTGTAAGCTAAATTATTTTCCACATGTTGTAATTTTACGTTAGTTAAATGTTTATATTTTTTTATGAAACTATTGTGTTGAAATAAAAATTCCAAAAATAAAAACGTGATCATTTCTCACTTCCCAGACATACTCGTATACCTCACTCTCTAGATTTTTTTCAAAAAAATCTACGAATAGATTGATTATTATGAATGCTCGCATTAGTAACTTGCTAAAGGCCGCTAAACGTGAGGGAGCCATTTGGTTCGGATATATTTGGAATCCGTACCAAACAAGGGGTCACTCATGACCGCGCCAATTAAACCGAGCATTTAATCGTTTTTTTTCTTATTTTTTTTCCTGATAACAATATATTATTCAAAATCTTTAAAAACAATTAAATTAATTAATTATAAATTATACGATGTTTCTTTGGTCAGCTCAATTACAAAAAGATATTTTTTTGATAAATGGGTGGCCTTAACAATAAACATACACAGGAGGAAATGTTAGTAATTATGGAAGGGATAGTCTATCAAAAATATAGTTCAGTGCTGGCAACAGCACCTTCTTAACTCAATCCGTTTTCTAAATATGATTTTTAAAGGATTTTCCAAGAAAATCACGTGTTTTTTCTTCAAAAAAGTTTCAAATTTCACTATTGTAACTGAATATTTCTCAATTTTTGGAATCAATCATGAATTTTCTATAAGATAGCATGCAATTTGTAGAAAAATACTGCTTCGTCAGGCAAAGCAAAGTAAACTAGGAAAAACGAATAATTTTCAGAAATACTCGGTTGAATCTCACAAAATGAATGTTCGTACTCGTATTGTTGTGGATATCTAACGTTTCTTAACCTCCCAAGATCAACATAACAACTAGCTTCGCGAAATTGAGTATATCGTATTTATACATATATTGTAACGCTCTACAAATAATACTAGTTTTTGGCGAGGATAGAGGAGAAAGACTAATAAGTATTAATACACCCGCTACACAAAAAAGGAGAGAATACAGATGTAAACAATTACAGAGGAATCTCTCTACTACCAGTAACGTATAAAATATTCTCTAGAATCCTACTCATAGATTAGAGCCGCAAATAGATCAAAACATAGGGGAATATCAGGCAGGTTTTAGGAAGGGAAGATCCTGCCAGGAGCAAATACTTAGCCTCAAATTGATCATAAAATATTACAGGTCTAGACCACAGAAAAATCTTTACATCTCCTTTATAGATTTCAAAAAGGTCTATGATTCAATAGACAGAGAAGTATTGCTTGAAATTCTCAGGGAATACGGAGTGGACAAAAAGACAATAAGTCTGATAAAACTGACTCTGACGAATACCATTTCAAAGATAAAATTTCAGGGACTAATAAGTAAACCGTTCCAAATAAAGACGGGGCTTAGACAAGGCGACGGCCTGTCACCGATTCTGTTTAATACTGTGCTGGACAAGATCATGAGAATTTTCTAGCAAAATGACGATGCGGGTGCAGTAATAGGAACAAAAAGGGACAATGTGAAAGTAAAGTGTTTGGCCTTTGCAGAGGATCTAGCCCTACTAGCAGAAACAGAGGAGGAAGCTATAAAACAGGTAAACATCCTGAAAGATGTATCGTATTCGTATTCGTATGAAAAGACAGAGGTTATGACAACGGATGCCAGCTTTAGCAAGGAAATATTGAACACAAAATATGGGCAAATAAAAGTCACAAAAAAGTTTAAATACCTGGGGGAGATAATATGTAACAACGGAACAGATAGGGCATCAATAGAAGAAAGAATAGCCAAACTCGAAAGACTGATCTTTGGCACTAGAAACATGTACAGCAAGAAAAATTTGTCCTCCAATGCAAAAATAAGGCACTACTGTACAGTAGTAAGACCAGCAATACTGTATGGGATGGAAACAGTCAGCCTTCCGAGTCTGGAGAAAATCCTGAAGATTGAGAGAAAAATTCTGAGGAGGATTCATGGACCCAAAGTAACAAAGAGGGGCATAGGCGAAAATCCAACGAAGAAATATACAGAAATTTGGAAGATCTTGAAACAGTCATCAGGACCAGGAGACTGAGGATCTACGGCCACATGGTCAGAATGAGCAATAAGAGGCTGAACAAAAAAATTTTCGACAAAGTTTTCAGCTATAAAAATATAGGTGGTTATGTGAAACAAATAAAAGAGGAGCTGGATAGGCTAAAAATAGGGGATAAGGACTGCTTGGATAGAGAGCTTTTCAGAAAAAAAGTAAAAGAAGTTGGGATTCTTGCGGGGAGGAAGGAGAGACGGGGGAGAAAATGGACTAAGGAAGAGCGAGAGGAACAGTCCAGGAAAATGTGAGAGTATTGGAGTAGAAGGAAGGCGGAGAGTGTGAAGGAAAAAAAAAAAAACATTAACGATTGACGAAATTCTAAGGTCTCTGGCGCATTGTCATCCTATAATTTTTATCTAATTAGGGTAATATTGCTTTCTTGTACGAAGTAAAGGAAGTATTGTAACCGCGAAAATTTTCGGTTTTCAGATTTATTATTTAGGAAATATTCATTTTGACCATCCCTGAATCCATTTTGACTAGTTTCGTCGTGATGCCTGTACGTACGTTCGTACGTACGATCGTAGGTACGTGAGTATCTCGCATAACTCAAAAACAGCAAGCGGTAGAAAGTTAAAATTTTGTATTTAGAATTGCTGTAAAATATAGTTGTGAACATCCCTTTTTGGTCTCTACATGATCACCGGTAGTGGTACTTTACTTGAAGATATTGATTATTTATTTATTCATTTATTGATTTTTATTAAAAATTATATTAAAATATAATGCAAAACGTCCCAAATTAGGTATATATGACTTATATATTAATATAAATAACATAATTTTGGTTAACATTGGCAGACGGCAAGTTGTACTTTACTTGAAGGTCATATTAGACTTTCAACAAAAATTATATTAAAATATAATTTAAAACATCTTAAATTTGGTAAATAGGACTTTTATATCAATATGAACGTATTTACTAGATTTTGGTTAAAATTGGTTATCCGAAAAGGATAATTTACTGGAAGATCATAATAAACTTACATACAAAATTATTTTAAAATTAAATACAGGCATGATATGGTTCGGTAATAAAGGTTACAAACGCGATTTCTTTTCCGCTCCAATTAAACATTTTTATTACTTGTTTTAAGTGTTAAAAGTATGAGTAAAATACTGGTTTTCCTCCCCAGTTGTGCGATGAACAAGTCTGCAGTAGGAGAATAAGATATATGGTAAGTGGGTTCTTCTGCTTAAAATGTCGAAACTGTCAATTTCCAATGCTTTATCTAGTGACATTGACAGTTATAATGTTGTCTCGGGACACGCAGAAATCTCTTGGAAACAACTAGTTAGTAGTAGGTAACTACCTACTGAATATACCACATATAATAACGGAATGAGACCCCCAGAAACAAATATATGTATGTGTGTCAATAGATGGATGTCGCGACGCCGAGTGTCGTTTTTGAGATACCGCAATCCTCGGAAACTAGTAAACAAATTCAGAATCACTTTTTGAAACATGGATTTATATTTAAATAGGCGTGAAAGGAAGTCTTGTGTTGCTCACATCAGATATTTTTTGTGTTATGCATTTGTCGCACATGACGTAAATACAAAACTGAGTGCTGAGTGGAAATTTTCCAAGATAAGTTTCAATGCTTGATACTTTGATACTTAGTATCATCATTAACACTATTATTGATTTGATTATGTGTTTAAGTTTTATTAGATCTTCTTTATTTTAAAAATACCCATAACATGAAGGTAGCAAATAATTCAATTAATTAATAATTGTTACTGCGTTAATTATGATTGGTTGAAGTTAAAATATTCCAAAGACAGATTTTCATAGCTCCGTGATAACTTAACCGTTTTTTTCTTTTATTTCAGCTTCTCAAATCAATATACCTGGTACGGGAACAGAAGAATTACGACCTTGAAGAATATTTATACGCTAGGTTGATCTTCATCTACCGCTCTCCTGAAACGATGATCGATGTGACCAGAAGGACCGTTGAAGAATACTCAGAAGAATACTTTTTTGATTCTCCCCCTGGCGGCTCACGGACCAGCAGCGCTGGCGGTTCAAGGACCATCACCGCAGGTGGTTCAAGGACCACCACCGCAGGTGGTTCAAGGACCAACACCGCAGGTGGTTCAAGGACCAACACCGCAGGTGGTTCAAGGACCACCACCGCAGGTGGTTCAAGACCCAATGACAATGGTGGTGCAAGGACCAACACCGATGGCGGTTCAAGGACCAATGTCAATGGCGGTTCAAGGACCAACGACAATGGCGGTTCAAGGTAACTCCTCCCCCTTCCAGTGTTCAGTGAAAACTGATTTATTTACTTTCTTCCTTAAACGGCATTGATACACAGTTGATAAGCCATAGGTTGCCACATCCACCACACGTTTGCCAGCCTTCTCTACTCAATGTAGGTATGTTCTAATTCCTTAAAGAAAAACCTGCTTTTCGCGACCTTTACACCCAGATGTTCTGCATAGGATACGAATATGATGATCCAAGAATCTAAATTAGATTCAGCTTTAGATCACCTACAAAAAAGGGTCCAGTTACATTTTAATCTAAAACTAACGATAAAAGCCCAACGGAGCGTAAAACCTGTGAAATTTTCGGTATTTCTTGAAAACATCTGCTGTAAATAGGCTTTCTTCATTCTAAAAATATGCATTTAATCAAAAAAGTTTCAAACACTATATAAAAATAAAGGCATTCTGCTTTTATTTCACCATTTTATTTATTATGATGCAAATTTTCGGCCTACAAGCTGTCCTCAGGCATTGCCTTTATTTTTATATATTGGAGTGTTCACCTCAATCAACAAACATATATGTTTCAAACAATAGTTGTTCAGCATAAGTTAATCTACCTATAATCTATCTATAAGTTAATCTACGTTAGTTACATTCGCAACTAACGACAACCGCTATACGGAGCGTCAAACTTTCCAGTAGTGTGTGACAGTATTTCCAGGAAAACCCGCTGATCACAAACCTCCACACTCTGCTAATTTAACTTGATAAAATGAAAGAAATGGTAGAAGGAAACTAAGTGTGGGACATTTACGGACATCGGTTTGGTATTGACAAATTTCGGAAGGCTTACTCTATTCTAAAATAGAAGGCTAGCCAGGAGTCTTTTGCCATCCTACAAAAAGCTCTAGTTCCTTCCAGCACTTTTTATTCTTTCCTTATTTTATTTAATATTTTGATATTATTGATTGAAATTAGCTGTACTCACTTATTACTTTCAAGAAGGGTTTAGTTGCTAGTGTTTTGGTAAAGTATTAATATTGCTGTATATTGAGGATAGGGAAAGGTTATATATTTTGATTGAAACTAATAATTAATTCAATTTATAATATAAATAAATGTTGTTAACTTAGAACATGGAATTTTCCCGACTTGGGGAAAAAAGAGCTAATAGAAAACCTTCAAAGACCTTGGGAATGATCAATGGAAATTCTAAAAGAAGAAACTAATATGTTTTACTTAACCTAACAATAAGATTCCGCTCGAAATTTGTAGCCCACTTAAATTCTCCGCCCGGGGCAAGTGCTCCCTTTGAATACACTGTTCTGTATAAAAATCCTCCTTCCAACTGTTTTTTTTTTTTATGTTTTGAGCTGTGCTAGTCCAAAATACGAATCCAAAAGCAGAAAATCTCTATCAGACAGAATTTTATGTCAAATTTTTGTTAAAAATTTG
This sequence comes from Rhaphigaster nebulosa, assembly GCA_948150685.1. Taxonomy (NCBI): domain Eukaryota; kingdom Metazoa; phylum Arthropoda; class Insecta; order Hemiptera; family Pentatomidae; genus Rhaphigaster; species Rhaphigaster nebulosa. Next base: position 73,670,074 of record OX411306.1, on the reverse strand, counting down.
AAAAACAATAAGGTGTTTTTCAACATTTTGAGCATTTTTTTATCGTTGAAAACTTCAATGAAAAATGAAAAATCTATATGATTTTGAAGCTATTAAAAAGTATTACAACATGAAAAAATTCCGAGAGCTCAAATGTTACGCTTCAAGAATGTTTTTGTCCTTCAGTGAGAAGTATTAGGCAGTATGAAGTATTATGGGCCCAGTTTAAACCTGGAATTCAAAGGAAAATTTAATTTAATGAAACTGGTCTGCGTTTGAAAACATGTGTGAACAATTTTTGGGTAACAAAAGAGCTACAAATTACAAATACATTGTTGAAGAATTGCTTTTATCATATGTGACCAGGGATTGCAACATGTCATTAAACATTCATTTTTTGCTGTACCATTTGAATTTCTTCCCTCCAAACTTGGGACAGTTTCAGATGAACACGGAGTTCAGTTTCATCAAGAGATTGCCCAAATAGAGAAAAGTTATAGCGGTAAATGGAATGAGAAGATGCTTGATGAATACTGTTGAAAACTATGACGGTGGACAGCTGATGAAAACTATAAATATAAAAAATATACACATTGATAAGGCATAAAGTTATATTATGCTCAGGATTAATATTTTACTAGTAAACCCGAGCGAGATTAGTTATCCTCTTCTAATCCCTAATACATTGGAAGTATAAGCAATATTAAGGAAACATGCTTATTCGTATAAACAATATTATTTACCAAAAAAATGTATTTAACACACACATTTGGTGAAACTACATAGTTTACAACTATTATGCTGAAGTAACAGTTTACTAAATAAGTAATTAGTAATTCATTCAGTTTTAAAGGCAATAAGACTCAGCTATACCATTTTCTATGTTTAGTGTTAATATTTAACAGTAGGTATCTTTAGGATTAGACATGGGAAAGAATATATAATCTCCTATATCATTCATGAGAATCTAAAAACAACATTTTATTTGCAAAATAACCTTTTCACACTTATTAAAAAGTTTTCGTATACAGTCTCAAATTACTTTCAAAGATGTGAAGTTTTCATGATAACGGCACGTACCCAAGATGGCACAGGGCCCGTTCGGCCCTATATCGCGCGTTATCTCGAAAACGGTAGACTTTAGGGCTTTAAAACGCTGGACCGATACGCTCCAAGGGAAGTAATTATATTATAGCATATTTTCCAAGGGAACGTATGTGATCTTAATGCCCGCATCAAAATCTTTAAAACCCATCTTATCCCATCTTGATCCGCCGACTCTCAGTCGTCAAAGCTTTGAAACCTCCTAGTTTTTCATCACTTTTATTTAAGGCCCAGTAAGAATTTAAGAAACAAAATTGTAATTCGTCACTCCTCCATGAAATTCCCTTTCTTTTGGTACCTCATTCGTCAGAATCCATCGTTCCTGAGAGCAAGGAAAAGGAATCTATAATACCGTAATAATATATAGTAGTGACTAGATGAGCCATTAGGTCCGACCGTGGCGCGCTCTTGGAACGACCTTTCAATTAATCCGGGTCCTGAGTCTATGATTTATGCTTAATACATTCGTTATCGCTGACGTCTTGTTTCGCAACAGGTCCTGGAAATAAATAAGTAATGGACTATGAGGAAACACTTTTTAAAGGATATGAAAAAAAAAAAAGAAGAAGGATGCTAATGATAAATTGAATGTATAGTTGAGTCAGTATTTTAAAACAGGTGTTTCATATATACCTTGAAAGCAGTATGCCTCTGCAACCAACAAAGTGATCAAACAGCTGAACAACTAATTTATGACTGCAGATTGGTAGGTTGTAATAAGAACAAACTAGTATACCCGAGCGAGAACTCTCGCATTACATATCTTGATGAATCCTTAATGAAATCGAAGTATAAGCGATAAACAATATAATATTATCAAGAAAGTTTATTTAACACACACATTTCGTGAAGCTTTATAATAGTTTATAATGATTATGTTCAAGTAATAGTTAATACTTGAACAGTAATTAACAAATTAATTATTAAAGTAATTAACTTGCCCTACTGGAAAGTACCCCCTCAGTTTAACATTTAAGCAATAAGACTCGTACAGTAACCACTTTCTGTTTGTAGTATTCTATCATTCATGGAAACATGAAAACAATTTTTATTTACAAAACGTTTTCACAGTTATTAATACGTTTTTGTTAACAGTCTCAACTGGCTTTAAAAGGTATAAAGTTGCCATGACAACGGCACGTACGCAAGATGGCATGAGACCCGTGCGGACCTATATCGTGCATTATCTCAAAAACGGTAGGTTTTTAAGCTTTAAAACGCTGGACCAGTATGATCCGAAGGATCATACGTGATTTTGATGCCCGTGTAAAAATCTGTAAAACCCAACCCATCCCGTCTCGATCCGTTGACTCTCAGTCGTCAAATTTGTGAAACCTTCCAGTTTTTTCATCACTTTTATTTAAGCCCCTGTAAGATTTTAAGAAACAAAATCAGGATTCGTCACTTCTCCGTGAAATTCTATTTCTTTTGATACCTCACCCGTCAAAATCCATCGCTCCTGAGAGCCGGAAAAGGGATCTATACTACCGTAATAATATATAGTAGTGATTATTTTATATATTACTAGTATACCCGAGCGAGAACTCTCGCATTGGATATCTATCCTTAATGCATTAGAAGTATAAGCGATATTAGGGAAACATATTTATTCGATTAACATTATATTACCAAAGCAGTTTATTTAACACACACATTTGGTGAAGGTACGTAGCTTGTAATGACTATGTTGGAGTTACAGTTCATATTTAATAATTAGTTTATCCCACTGGAAAACATCTCTCCAATTTAGCCATTAGGCAATTAGATCCAGCTATAACATTTTCTATGTGTAGTATTCATACATAGCAGTGCCCTTTAGGGTTAGACATGGGAAATAGTATATAATTTCCCACTCATTAAAAATTTTTGTAAACAGACTCAAATTGATATAAAGTTGCCATGACAACGGCATGTACGCAATATGGCATAAGGCCCGTGCGGACCTATATCGTGCGTTATCTCGAAAACGATAGATTTTTAAGCTTTAAAACGCTGGACCAATACGCTCCACGGGAGCGTACATGATCTTGATGCCCGCGTCAAAATCTTTAAAACCCAACTTATCCCATCTCGATGCCGACTCTCAGACGTCAGTTTTGAAACCTTCCAGTTTTTTCACCACTTTTATTTAAGCCCTTGTAAGATTTTAAGAAACAAAATTGGAATTCGTCACATCTCCGTGAAATTCTCTTTCTTTTGATACCTCACTCGTCAAAATCCATCGGTCCTGGGAGCCGGAAAAGGGATCTATACTACCGTAATAATATATAGTAGTGACTAGTATAACCTGGCGAGAACTCTCGCATTAGATACCAATGCTTATTCTAATCCCTAATACATTCGAGGTGTAAGCCATATTCGGGAAACAATATAATATTACCAAAAAATTTTATTTAACACACACATTTGGTGAAGCTACATAGTTTGTAATGACTATGTTGAAGTTACAGTTCATACTTAATAACTAATTAGCTTGCACCACTGAAAAACATCTCTTAAATTTAGCCGTTAGGCAATATGACTCAGCTATACCATTTCCTATATGTAGCATTCATATTTAACAGTGCCCTTTAGGATTGGACATGGGAAAACATATATTAAACTCATTATAAGGTTTTGTAAACAGATTCAAATTGATATAAAGTTGCCATGACAACGGCAGGTACGCAAGATGGCAAGAGGCCCGTGCGGACCTATATCGTGCGTTATCTCAAAAACGGTAGGTTTTTAAGCTTTAAAACGCTGGACCAGTATGGTCCAAAGGACCATGCGTGATCTTGATGCCCGCGCCAAAATCTCTAAAACCCAACTTATCCCGTCTCGATCCGCAGACTCTCAGTCGTCAAAGTTTTGAAACCTTCCAGTTTTTTCATCACTTTTATTTAAGCCCTTGTAAGATTTTAAGAAACAAAATTGGAATTCGTCACTTCTCCGTGAAATTCCCTTTCTTTTGATGCCTCATTCATCAAAATCCATCGCTCCTGAGAGCCGGAAAAGGGATCTATACTACCGTAATAATATATAGTAGTGAAGTAGTGATTATTCACAAGAAAATTAAATAAATAAATGAAATAAGAAAAACAAAAACATGCTATTGCAATTTTCTCAAAAATGGTGCCTGATAGAATTTTTCGGACTTCAGATTCAAAAATCACATGAAAATATAAAAATCAGGAAAAATTTATCAAGGGAGCGAACAGTGATATTGAAACAACGAGGATCAAATAAAGTTATATTTTCTAAAACTGAAGTTGTAGAAAATTAATTTAGGTTTAATTCCAGCACAGGCCGAGGTATGTATACCTAATGGTTGAATCAACAATTTAAAAAAATGAGAAAATTGGATCTTCTGATGATTTAATCTGAACACTTTCCTTGACTTGAAAACTTCTCTAATATCTAAACCTTCGTTTTGGACAGTTTTCTAGGCCTATTTTAATGTAAAAATAAATATTGTCTACTTAAAACGTGAAATTATTATAATTGGGGAACACAGAACATTAATTATTTCGTATGAAGAAAACCTGAAAGGCTTGGGAATAAACCGTGTGGAAGTCCATGGAATAACCAATGGGAATTCCCAACGGTAGAGTTCAAACAATAGTATTATAATTTAGTATGATGATGATTTATGGCACTACTAAAGGGATTGGTTAAACAATTTTATGGCTAATTTTAGGCTTTCATTAAATTGGCTTTGGGTTTCTACTTGTTTTTGGAGAGATGTAATATTTCAACTGGCTTTAGATTTTTTCAGGAAGATCTTAGTAGATTTTTCAATGAAAACAAATGAACATTAAAACCGTGTAATTTAAATTATCTTTCATTTTAATAAGTTATATTACCAGAGTGTAAATTTCGCAATAAGCAGGTTTTTTTGGAAATACCGAATATTTCACAATTTTGACTCTCCGTAGAGCGGTTGTCGTTAGTCGAAAATGTAACTGGTCCTTTTTTTGTAGATGAACGTATGCTGAACAACTATTGTTTGAAACTTTTTTTGATTAAATGTATATTTCCTGAAAAATGATACTCCACTTACAGCAGATGTTTTCAAGAAATACCGAAAATTTCACAGATTTGACGCTTCGTAGGGCCGTTATCGTTAATTTTAGCTTAAAATATAACAGGACCTTTATTGTAGGTAATCTTAAGTTGGACAACTTTTATTGCAAACATTTTTGATAAAATACATTTTTATAGAATTAAGATACCGGAGCGTCAAGCCTGTGAAATTGTTGGGATATCTTTTTTCAGGAAATATACATTTAATAAAAAAAAAGTTTCAAACAATAGTTGTTCAGCATAAGTTCACCTACAAAAAAGGACGGATTACATTCTCAAGTAACGACAACCGCTCTACGGAGCGTCAAACTTGTGAAATATTCGGTATTTCCAAACAAAATTCGGTATCCTGCGCAAAAAATCTGGGTATAAAGGTCGCGAAAACAGATTTTTCTTAAAATACTGAAAATTTCACAGGTTTGACGCTCCGTTGAACCGTTACTGTTAGTTTTAGCTTAAAATGTAGATAGACTTTTTTTTTTTTTGCAATCTTAAGCTGGACAACTTTTGTTTGAAACTTTTTTGATGAAACGCTTAATGTTTAATATTTTTTTCTATTTAAAAAAAAAATATTACCCACTTACAGCAGATTTTTACTAGAAATGCAGAAAATTTCACAGGTTTGAGCTTCGTAGGTCCGTTGCCGTTAGTTTCAGCTTGAAATGTAATGATCATTTTTTGTAGGTAATTTTAAGGGAAACGGCAAAACAGCATTGGTTTGAAACTTTTTTCGATGAAATGTATATTTCCTGAAAAAGAGACAAAAAAAAAAAAAAAAAAAAAATGCTTTTTTTGAAGTTTACTTTGGCTAAAATCATAATCATAATAAAACTACCAATTTCAGTCAACAAACTATATTTGTAATCTACGCAAAAAAAGACTTAATCATCAAGGGCTACCTGATAGAGTAAGTCGTTTTTTTGTGTTGGTAGCTACGAAATTCTCCCAGCGTAGCTTTTGAAAGTTTCAATAAGGTACATGTGACATACAGTAGATTATAACATGAGATCTACTCATTCTAGCAAATCCTTTTCGTGACTTTAAATCCTTCTTAAAGTTCTTCCCTTAAGGTCTAACTCTTCTGTGAAACCCAAATTTTTTTTTTTCGTGCACAAGATTTCCCATATTTTTAATTACTCAGTTCTAATATATTGTTCTGGATACATGTCAACACAAGTCAGTTCAGACTATTGCTCTTTCGATAACAGGTTTCTGCTGTAAACCGTTTTTAAAGTTGGCAATGTTTTCTTATAAATCATCCATAGTCGATTTAACAAAACGGATCAGTTGGGGAGAGATTTCAATTCCTATCATTTCCTTATACACCTAAGTCTTCTCTATTTAAATAATCGTATAATCATACAATTGTGTAATAGACCAACCGGGATCAGCTGTTTGGGACCTATGAGAAAAGTCACGCTTCAGGTCAGTCTCAAAGTTTTACCTATTTATAACTGTTGTTAATGCTTTTATAAACTTTAATATGCGCTATTTGGAGGCGCGTGTTCCATTATTTAATATAAAACTGAGACATTTATAAGAAGTTTGGCAATTATTCGCCGTTTATTTATTTATTTTAGCTTTTGGCTCTGCAGCGATATCGGCTGGCCTTACAATGTACTTTCATTTAATATGATGCAACCGACAAGTTAGAATCAAATAGAATTGGAAAAGAACCAAAAAAGAAATGCATCAAAGGTCTCACTTAAACTTAAACTCAACCCACTAGTAACAACTGCCAGTTAAGCCAAAGCCACCACTACGAAGCGATTTTCAAAACGAGAAAATGTCATAATTTTATCTACTTTTCCTAGTATTAAGCAAAAAGAATATGTTCTGAAAATTGCAGACTTGATTGATCCAAAATTCATCCGCTATACCTCACGAATATCCAATTCTCGATTTTGCGTCAGTAATAAAAAGCACTAGATAGCCTTTTGAAAAATCACAGATCACTATTTATTGACAATGTAGACATTTTTATAAAATTAATGGTTAATCCGGCCAAACGAATAATAATTTCAAACGCTTGCTCTTCTATTCCTCACGAATCAATTGAGAAAGGACTTAAAAGTATAGCTTTGAGATTATTTTCGCCCATTTATTTTCTAAGGACGGGGTACCTTATCCAAGGTTGGCCCATGCATTTAGTTTCCGACGGCAAGTTTACATTCCACCTGACGACCTTAATAAAATCCTACTAATAAAACAGGACAATGTCTCTTATCGAATTTCTTTTCAGTGAGGACATTGTCACTTGTTTCATTTGTAAGTAGCCAGGTCTTATATCAACAGATTTCTCTGAGTGCGAAAATGATGATGCCATTGAAGAATCTCATAGTACTGAAAAGGATAGTGTGTTAATAAATTTAAATTACAATATATTTGAAAAACCAAGTGCTGATCACTTTCTTAATCACAGTAATACCGTACAACCAGCCCTAGTTAGTTGCCATGACGGCTCTCACTTCAATAGAAACCAAGTGAGAGCCATTAAGCCCATTCTCCACGAGCGGGTAAAGCGTCGCTCTTTGGTGAAAAAAGTCTTTATTGAAATAAGATTTATTACTAAATAATAATATTTAGTAAATATATATATATATATATATATATATATATATATATATATATATATATATATATATAATATTATATATATTTATTACTAGTTATCTTTATTGAAATAAGATTTATTACTAAATTACTATATATACACAATAAGCATATATACACACACTACACCCACATGTATATATATATATATATATATATATATATATATATATATATATATATATATAAACATATGTACCAAATATCTACATACTTACATACCTACTTATCAAATATCTACGCAAAAAAATTACCTCTCTTTATTCTTACATCCAATTAGGCCAACTATATACATCCAATGCACTAATGCAAAATCAGATTTACTATTTTATCTTGTAAAGGGTTTTATCCTAAAAATTAAATATCTAAGTTATTTATTATGTCTGCGTAATGTACGCTTAAACTGTTTGAATCAGTCTTGAAATTTACAGCATGTTTAATATTTTTTGTGATATAAATTGCTTCTAGAGTCTGATTGATGAAACACTATTTCGTCGCTTTCCGTTTTCCGGTCATGTAATTTGCAACAAATATTTCAATTATGAACGTTTAAAAGATTTAAACAAAAATTTAGTGAGATATCCTCTCAAGTGTAGTAAACTATTGTAATAGGAATGAATTTGCTTAAAAAGATTATTAAAACGTTTTTATAATTTGAAATTGATCTTCAGAGAATTAAAAAAAACAACATAGACGCGTGATGCCAAATTTTTTGATACCCGTTTATATTTAAACATATAATCACAAAATTATAGCGAGATTAAATTTTACTGACCTCGTTCGTCCTTAGCAGTAATATCAATATCTTCTCAATCTTCAAACATGTTCCTTTTTACGTCGGACCAGCATCTAGATTTAACTTCTCGATTCGAATATTCTTTGGACAGAGCATCACACGGTGCAGGTCAAGCCTCAATTTCATAAATAAACTTTTCAGTTACGTATATAAAGAATACACTACGCTTCAAGTAGTTATGGAGCGACAGAGGCGGATGAACGGGGCTAGGTGGAGAATGAGTCGCTATTCTACCGCTAGCGGTTCTAACGCCACTGCTGGCACATATACAGCGACCTGCTTGCCCGCACATGAACACCACAACCCGCGGCGGGCAAACCGCCCTTGTAGATAATCCATACTTACTCCATTGTTCTGTTCCACTGGCGTTTATAACGGGCAAACAGCGGCGTTTTGCCCGCTCGTGGAGAATGGGCCCCAAAGTGACGAGTCCAAGAAACAGCAACCTGGTAACCATGGTGACAATAACCACAACAAAGAAAATAATGCCGAGATCAAATCTATTACAGAAACAGCTGTAGATATTAGCAATAATTTAATACTATCTTCTACGGTAATTTCTGGAATCAAAATATGTCACTCTAGCCCTCATCCTTCCACCGTATCTATTGTGGAACTAAACCTAACGTTAGGTTCTCAAGAAGACATTGAAAATATTATTAATTTCGAAGAATTTTCACTGAAGGCAGTTACTCAGTCTGGTAGCAAAAAATCAAGGATATTAAAGAAGGTGGGTATAAATTCTAGAACTAACCTTGAATATATCCGGCAGGTAATTGAAGAAAACAAGCAGACATACCCGATATCGTTCAATAATATGGATAAGTTGATTGAAATGTCGTCAAACACGAAAAAATTCAATAAATTAGTTCAGGAATTCTGAAACAATAAAAAGGGCACAATAAAAATAAAAAGGAATATGCTGGCAGACACTAAAAGTCTTATAACAGATGGGCGTTCAAAATTAAAGATACCAAAGCTTCTGAAAAAGAGATGGGACTCAATAGATAATGTAGTAAACTGACAACTAATTAGTAACTACAAAGTTTGACCTATAGATCATATATTTTTTATATAATTGTAGACGATGATCAAAATAACAAAATCATTAATTGTACAGTGGAACTGTAATGGGTTTTACAAGCATTATGAATATTTTAAGTTGATATTAACCGAAGAAAATCCAATTTGCTGCTGTTTACAAGAGACACATTTTAAAGGTTCTCAAGTAGTAAATTTAAAGAACCACAATATCTATCGAAAAGATAGAACAGATGGTAAGTCTGCCTGGGGAGGAGTAGTGATAATTATAAAAAAATATGTCTTCTCAGGACCATGTAACATTAAATGAAATCTAAAAGTTGTAGCCGTAAAAATATACAAACCCGAACCCATCACAGTTTGCAATATGTATATACTGCCAAATCAAGACTTCACTGCCAATGATCTCCAAGCAATAGTTGACCAACTTCCAAGACCAGTCGTCCTAATTGGGGACCTGAATGGCCACAACAAATTATGAGGTTCCACATTAGCCGATTATAAAAATAGAGATAGTGAAATTGAGAAATTTATAGATAATAATAATTTTCTAATCCTAATTAATGACGGTTCTCCTACTCATTTCTGTTCAAATAGCTCTCTATCCGCAATTGACTTATCTTTTGTGGATGTTAAACTATTCCATAAAATTTATTGGAATGTGAAGGATTCCTTATACGGAACTGATCACTTTCCGATCACCATAAAGTTTGACAGATATACAAATACTATATTAAGTGGAATTCCTAGATGGTCGTTCAAAAGAGCAAATTGCGAAGAATTTTCATCAGCGATAGAAGAAGAAATATCAAAAAGGCGAGTCTCTACTACTGATGTGGAGGAAAAAGTTACTCTCTTCAACCAAAGTATACTTAATGCGGCAAAGAAGAATATTCACATACAAAATATTCACCAACGACAGTCGCCTAGTCACTTGGTGGAACGAAAAATGCCGCATAGCAATAATGAATAAAAAACGGGCATTTAATAAATTTAAAAAATCCAAATCAACAGAAGATTTAATTGAATTCAAAAAGTTGAGATCAATTGCGAACAAGGTATTGAGGGCAAGCATAAAAATTCATCCACGAACTACGTTAATTCCATCAATAGTAGCAGTACCATAAAAGAAGTGTGGAATAAATAAATGCTATTCAAGGATAAAAAAAAATTGAGTCTGTTTCAGCGATGCAGGCTGACAATCATATTATAAGTGATCCAATTAAAATTGTTGAATCTCTAGGGGAATACTTTTCTTCCATGTCCAAAACAGAAAACTATAATCCAGGCTTTCTTCAGCATAAAAGGGAACAAGAAAAACATTTTATTGAATTTCACAATCAAGGTTCTGAAAATTGTAATCATCAATTTAGCCTAACCGAAATGAATAAATAATACGCTGAAGACATGCAGAGATAAATTCACCGCAGTACCCGATCAGATTCCATATATTTTACTAAAAAAGCTGCCTATCATCGCTCAGACATTTCTTCTACTAACTTATAATAAAATTTGGACAACATGAGTTATTCCTGAAACCAGGAGAAAAACAGTAGTTATTCCAATCAAGAAAACTCCCTAAAATATAAACATCAATAACTACCGACCTATATCCCTACTCTCTTGCATTTCAAAACTACTCGAAAAAATGGTCAACAATAGATTGATGCATTATTTGGACACGATGAAATTTCTTTCAACCTCTCAATGTGGTTTCAGGAAACACCGCTCTGCCATAGACCAAATAACGAATCTAGCAAACGAAATTCAGACTGCGTTCTCTGAGAATGAACAGTCGGTAGCTGTTTTTATTGATATAACCAAAGCGTACAACATGATGTGGCGATATAATGTGATCGGTTCGCTGCCACAAAATGGTCTCTCTGGACGATTGGTGACATTTATCAAGAATTATCTTGAAGGGAGGACATTTTAAGTTGAATCCAATCTGTCTCAAACATTTCAATAGGAAAACGGTACGCTCTAAGGATCCCGCCTGAGCGTAACATTGATTCTAATAGCTATAAACAGCATTGTAAAAACAATACCAGCTGAAGTAAAATGCCCTTTATTTGCTGATGATTTTGCAATTTATATAAGAAGTAAATCTACCGAATATATTGCATATTCGGCATGTGGAGATTGGAATGTGGAGGAATATATATTGCATATGGAGATTGCAAAAAACATTAGAGAATCTTGGAAATTTGTCCTGAACTACTGGTTCACCTTCTCAAGTAACAAAACAACCGCCGTCCATTTCTGCCGAAAAAGAAAATGCCAAACACATCTGTCATTAACATTATTACAACAACGTATTATTTACACAGATGTAATAAAATTCTTCGGGGTCTACTTTGATAAGAAGTTAACATGTCTCAACACATCCGTCATGTAAAATAAAAATGCCTAAATACCTAATCAAAATGCCTGTCATTGATTATGTGAGTGTTACTTACAGCTCAACAAGTACTCCAACTTTGTAATTATTGGACCCAGTGCATAACCCATTTCTTCACCTCTGTACCGGTTAATTCAGGACCACAACCGTCGAAAGCTTATATAGAGAGAGTGGTGAACCTTCTCTGGAAATAAGGAGAAAATATTTTAAAGTCTAGGAAAAACTTTATCGCAAATAAACTCCCGCCACTTACAATTACAAATTAAGAGCAGAAAATATCCTGTAAATGTTTCCATTGTAGGAGCAAAAAGTCGAAAAATTATTTACAAATAATGTTTCCTACATTCTTCAAAATTCCAGATAATTCACTACCTAATTGGATATCAATAGAAGCCCAATCGACTACAGTTCAGCGGAATTTTCGAAATCCACAACTCCCCATCATTTATTTCAACAAATGTACAAAGAACAGGAAGAAGTGTATTCCAATTAGTGTTTCTGGTTCACGGATGCTTCAAAATCAAACTCTGGTGTTGGATGTGCTATTGTCGTGGGGTCTATTTGTCACAAATTCTTTCAACCAGAAGCATATACTGTTTACACAGGTGAACTTTATTCAATCTGGAAAGCCTTGACTCTGATAAAGCACCAACAAAATACCATCTGATCATGTCAGAATCATTAAGCTCTCTCAAATCCTTGGAAAATGAGATCTTAAAAGATGCTTTAGAAATGAAAATTCAACTTATTGAGAGAGAATGTGGATATTTAGGCAAATCAATAAAATTCTTGTGGGCTCCTTCTCATTTGGACAATGCAGGGAATGAGGACGCAGAAAGTGCTGTTAATGCTGTTAGGATAGACCTTGTTACTGAGGTTACATACGTTAACAAGGCAACAGCCTTGGACTGGCGTAAATGTATTAAGGAAAGATCACACGCTCCGTAGGTCACTGAGTGACAGATGAAAGATTAAGAAAAATTAAAGGTATCTCCAAGGTCTGAAAACTGCCGAGAGGAGAAATCGCCGCGAAGAAGTTATCCTTACCAGAATATGGTGTGGATATAAAGCCATAACGCACACCTATCTTCTGAAGTGACTGCACCTGCCATACCTGCAGGCTACCTCTTACTGTGGAACACATCTTGATGGACTGCGAGGCTCTTAAGGATACAAGACAAGATTGTAACAGAGGTAACCGGCTGGACATCACCCTTGGCGATACCGAAACCGCTGTAAAAAATTATTCAAGTTTCTAAAAATATCCCAACAATTCCCATTATTCATCTATTCAAGAAAAATGTTATAAAAAAAAATACATTGTGTTAAAAGTATAAATTATTTGTAAAGTGTGTATCTGAATTTAACGTGTCATTAGAATGTAACAAAAATATTTGTAGCATGCTAATAAACCTCTATTGGTAGATAAATTTCTAAAATAAATAAATAAAAAGGCCAACCGTTTTTCTTTTGTAACTGCTGACTGCGAAAACTACTGAACCAATCTTTACCAAATTGTACCTACATCATTTACATTGTCCCCGGAAGTTTTAGAAATAATAAAATCTACCGGTTTTTCGTTAAAATGTTAATAAACTAGTGATTAATAAATTGCTTAGATAAAACGTGTCGTAACCATAACAACTTAATACCCGTGGAAGTTCATAACAACTTTTTAATAAATATAAATAAATAGGGATTTGGGAGAAAACGTTATTTTAAATTATTAGTTATTAATTAGTTATATAATTGGAAGATAAAGAAAAAAAAAGTAGTGTGAAAACGAGAAACTTTCTTACCGTTAAAATAAAAATATAATTCTATTTTTACAATAATCGCAAGGCCCTAACAAACAAATGTTTTGGAATAGATCTTCGCAAGGAATGTTTTCATCATGCCCAATTTTTTATATGGTTTATGGTTATTATCAATGTTATACAACCGAGCGACAAAACTCGAAATATAACTGATTTAGAAATTCTATGAATTTATTTTTTTTCTTACAATGAATGCACCGTTGTTAAAGATTTTCAATCCTAGCAAGTATTTAAGCTATGTAGATTAAATTTGGAGAATCCAAGTTTTTCTCATGGACCGAGTAGAAAAACCAAGGGATTTGTTTGAATATATGCCAAATGGAATCACCAGAAACATTGTATATCCAAGAGCATTGAAATAAATCTTAAATTGAATAAAACATTAATTACAATCTATGTGATTCAAAACATAAAACTAATAATGTTTTGTAAATATATAATTTTATCTACATAAAATAATAAACTATCAATTCTGTCCATTTAATCTATACATTTACTCAAATCTAGTAATAGCAAAGCATTGCCGGGTCAGCTGGTTATGTATAAGCTGGTGATTAGTTTAGATTTGAAACTCAACATCTTGTGGATAGTTTATATATATATATATATATATATATATATATATATATATATATATATATATATATATATATATATATATATATAGAGTCTATCCACTTAATATAATAATATATCTATATATCTATAATATATATATATATATATATATATATATATATATATATATATATATATATATATATATATATATATATATATATATATATATATATATATATATATATATAGAGAGAGAGAGAGAGAGAGAGAGAGATATTCCTTTACGAATGGGATAGATCACATTTTATATTTACTTGAGAACTTTAATTCTCTCCATTATCACTCGTACTGTTTCTAGTAATTGTTGAATCCGAATTTATTAGTAGGTCTCAGAATCTGAGTGCTACTATACTATCTGAATGCTAATCATTCCTTGTAATAAGTTCTTTTGTGGCTATAGAAAGATGGTTTTTACACCTTATCCGATTCTCATAATTTCATGTAAAATTATTGGAAAAGAGTTCAATTCAAGGAAAAAATATACAATGAAAAGTTCTACTAGATGTTAGTAACCGAAAAATAATGACAATTACTTGATATTAATTAACATGTTTAGTAACAGAATCACCAGAGATCTTTGCTAAACCTTTTTTTGTAATCAAGATCAACATGAAGGTGCTTCCAACTTCTGATAATATCTTATTGTTTATAATTAGAATTTTTAATAAGTGTAATTGTGAATATTTTATGTTTAGGGAAACACCTTAGTCGGAGCTATGGAAGAAATAATTTGCCATGGAGGAAGAAGCTCCTTTTTTTATATAAATTACAGTTTCTCAATTCTGCTCCAGAACTCAGGAAGTTGTTAATTCACTCAAGTTATCAGATTCGAAGGCTAACAGAAGGATTATTTTAAAGGAGAAATGATGATTTGACGTGCGAAAATAATTACATCAAAGTTAATCGTAATGTGCAGACAAAATCCACATAAAGAATACTTATTGTATCATTACTGAGTGCTATTTTTAATAAAAAATATTATAAAACGTCGATAAAAATGGAATTCTGATTTTTTTTTTTAAATTAGAATGGCAAACAGTAAGACAATATATTTTATCCCTGTAAATGGAATTGAATTAAACGTTCGTTATATTATTAATTAACAATGGTGTAGTTTATAAACAAAATAATGAGTATTGAATTAATTTAAAAAAATTAATTCCACTTCGCCATATTTTGTTTCCGTATTCATTTGCGTGTTTGCTGAATGGAAGCTCTTAAAAAGTTTTTTTGAAAATAATAAAAAAACCGTTAATTGTATAGAAATCTTCAGAAGTTTCAATTTCATTTTTATAATTATTCTGGCTCTGACTTTTATAATTGATGCAATTCTGAATGTTCCACGGGGTTCTCATCATTCGTCTGAAATTGCCAGTGTGAATAAAATGGTTTTTAGGTCGCCAAGAGAAGTAGAGAAACAGTAAAATACGGGAACATAGTATTAAATATTTATTGATTTTTAGGGAAATCTTTATCTTTTAGGAAAATTTTAGGAAAATAAAATGTACTATACTCAAATATTTTATGATGTAAAGACACTAACATCTCTTAAAAAAAAGAAGAAAGAACACCTACCAAATGACCAGTAATATGTTGTGTTTACCGTTTATGTAAATGACATAATTAAAAGAAATAAAACGGAATCAAACAGCTATTTTGGTATTCAAGAAAATATTTCAAATAGTTCAGGATAATTAATTGTTTATCGGATAAATGACTCCTATGAACGTTTGAGTTGATGATCCGTTATCTTTCAACTGATTTGGGTTCTATTGATGACAATTCTTAACTGACCTTAAGTATCCATGTAGCATTGAGGCATCGCTTTTTCTTAATCTCTCATCGGAATAGAATTTAAGAGGACATTCCTATTAAATAGATGCTCATTAACATTTTATAAAGCTTCGATTAAATTTTTATTTTTCAAGTAGGTACTTTCCGTGTTTAATATATATACACATAATATCTACTTCCTAGAGAAATAAATCTCATAATAGTTCAAGTTACTAAACTATTTCCCTCTCTCTTTATATTTTATTTTAATTAATTGTGGACCTCTGTTAGCAGATATTAGCAATAAATAAATTCTAAACTAAAATTAAAAAAAAACATTTATTACAAACGTTATGAAATAATTACATATCTAAAAAATACATTTTCACGGCATAAAAAATAATACATTAATCCTGATTTGTAGGAAGTCAGTTAAAAATTTCAGCGTAGAGGGGCTCTGGTTGGCTGCTCCTCGGATGGTCATAATTCAGCTCACGCAGTTCTAGGCAAAGAAGGTTCTTTCATCACAAAAAACATATTAAATAGGCATACCAAAAATTATATTATATCATAAGTCCAATGTTTGAAAGATATCAGTAAACGTAAAACAAATCATTTCTAAATTAGGTTAACCAAGTGCTGGCACTGGTAATTATATTGTTTTGAACACGTTGACTGCCACAGAACATTTCAGGATTCCGGTGTAAAATGCAAATTTAATTTAATCATATTACTGGGGTTAGTAAATAAAAAATGGCCGTTTTAAGGGTTAAAATGAAATTTACTTTTTTCTTCCATCTCTGTTAATTCTAACGTTGTTGTTATTGGTATCCTAATCCTATACTGAATCATTTAGTAAACGTAATGCCACCCTGTGAGGCTCATTATCTGTTTGGCATTCTTTCAATCAAAATGACTTTGAGGTATGAAATTCAAGAAGTTCTGCCACATTACTGGAAAAGGAAATTTTCAGCCGCCGAAACCACGCGTTTGATACGGGAAGTTGAAGAGAAACTTAACCTTAATGAGCGGGCTGTGAGGCGGAAGTAAATTTGAAAGTGGCGATACAACTTCAGGGTCACCATCTGTTGATCACAACAGGTCCATCTGTTGTGGACAGCTAGGCTCTATGACACGATATTGAAGATAGCGTGGACCACAAAAAGTCCTCGGTAGTTACCTTCCGAACTTGGTTTGTCACAGTCAAGTGTGAATCGTCACTTATACCAATTAGGTAAAGAGAAGAGAGGATGTAGAGATGTCCCACATGAGCTCACCTTAAAGCAAGCCGAATGTCACCTGGAAATATGCCGTTTTCTCCTTCAAAATCCATGTGGCGAACGTTTCATTAAAACGATTCTGTTAAAACGTGTCACCTGCAACGAAAAGTGGATAGACCGAGACTAGCCTGCTCTACCGGACACAAGAAGAAGTCAATTTGATAATAGACGATGCTGTCGTCTATACCTTCTGCTGGAATTTGGAAGGTATAATAATTTGGAATCGAAGGACAAAGTTTTGGAAAGGCGATACCTGGCGTTGGTAGCTAGGATGAATGTTTTGCTGCAGCAGGACAACACCCGGCCGCTCACTTCGCGACACACGAAGCAAAAACTTGCTGAAATGGATGCCACCCATCCTATAGCCCTAATCTTGCGCCTTCGTACTTTTATCTTTTCCGAACTATGGCACACTTTCTTAAGGGGTGAACATTTCAAACACTGGAGGAGGCAAAAATTGGAGTAGAAGACTTTTTCTAGTCGTAACCTAAAGATTGACATATGCAGAGCATCAAACGCTAGCTTCTAGTTGGCAACTAACTATAAAACATAATTTACTGTATTTCGAAAGTTAGAAGAAATTTAATCTAAGAAAAAAATAAACTTCATTTTAACCCTTGAAAAGGTCATTTTTTTTTACTCACTCCAAAAACTTTAATTAAAGTACA
The DNA here is from genome assembly GCA_948150685.1 of Rhaphigaster nebulosa. Classification (NCBI taxonomy): domain Eukaryota; kingdom Metazoa; phylum Arthropoda; class Insecta; order Hemiptera; family Pentatomidae; genus Rhaphigaster; species Rhaphigaster nebulosa. The sequence goes on along the minus strand of OX411306.1, from coordinate 73,651,916 downwards.
TTGTAATCAGCAAAAAGAATATAGAATGTGCTTAAAACATAAGAAAAAAAACAGCCATGTCGAATTTGTACCAAAGCTAAAAAACATCGAGAAACACGTTATTTCTGCCCAAACTATCAAGAGAAGCCATGGAATCTATCATGGGCATGGAAGATTGTTTTAAACATTATCACAAACAATAAAAATATTAACTACAGAAACTGTTTAAAAAAAGTTTGAAATTGTTTGAAGTGTGATACTAATGTGATAAAAATGTTTTTAGAATATTCATTGCAATGTAGGTTATATTATTGAAGGCAACAAGTGGGGTTGTTGTAATGAAAGAAACATGAAATAATTGTTATAAATTTAATAATTGTTAATAAAAATATTCTTATGCTTGTTAATTTTGAATAAACTTTGTATAATTATATTTTCTGTTTATTTATTAATAACTTTTCTGTTCATGAAAGCCGCCCTTGATCTTTTGTTCTCTTCATTGAGGCCATCTATTAAGATTTACACTTATGCTCTACGAATTTCTTCGTGCCTGCACACATATGGCAAGTAAACAAAGCACGAGATAACACTTAATTAGTGCCCTAGGAAATAACGCAAATTACGAGTTTTCTCGTAGTTGGCAGTCAAATTTGAAAAGATAATATTAGAACTAATTAATGGCTCTAACCCTAAAAGTCATTGGTAGAATCAAATTTATTCATATAATAAATCATAGTATTCCGTTTGCTTCGAAATTATTAGGAGCTCTTAGACTGTATATTCATTGTCTTTTAGAATTTCTTTAATTTTTTTTAAATTCCCAATTGTTTTTTAAATAAACTTTTAGAATTTCTTCCATGCTTGGGATTTTAGATGACGTCTTGCACTAAGCCTTTTACTGCTATTGCAGATTTTTTAAAATTTCTTACTATTTTATTTAATTTTAAATCGTGTTCTCGCATTAAGATATTTATAGTTTATGTGCATTTCATTGTTATTGGGATAGTTTATTAGGTGATAAATAGAAATATATACTGTCTAATTTTCGTCAACAGTTACTCCTGAAATTGTTTCTATGATTTTTCATATAGAATTCGGATTTAATTTTTTTTCTTTCTCGTGTTTGGATTTTGTGCTCTATAATTTATTTGTTCGCGATTATCAGTAATTTAACACGTTGATTGCCTACTACGATAGCCCGTAAATTGCGTTATTGCCTTAGACGCCAACTACGAATTATCTCGTAATTTGTTTATTTGTCATATCTGTGTAGTTATGAGGAAATCCGATCTGTGATATGCTTATAGCGTATTTAACGCCAAATTTAAATTTGAAACTTTTTTTGTAACATTTATTTTTTTCATAAACTATATTTCATCAATACAAAATTCATACCCGATCTGACCCAGAAAAAAAAACCCCATTTTGATATTGGTTTAATTTCTTATAAACTTCATTCAGTTTATGGCACCGGACTACAACAATTCATTTCCCTTAAGCGTGGCAGCAATAGAGTACAGAATAACACAGAGGAGCCTTCCCAGTATAAAATAAGTTAAGGAGGTGAGTCCACTACCCTCACTCTCATCGTCTACACCCAACCTATATCTCTAAAACAGAAGAACTGATTGGCGACAATACACAGAATGGCTCTGCTGCGGTTAACTGAGGCCTATACAATCTAATCTCACGAAGCGGTGTAAGTCATAGCAGGAGCGGTGCTTCTCGACCTCCTCCAGCTAGGAGATGCTGTGGTGTACAGCTTGAAGAGAGAAGGCTCGGCAGGACTTCTCCAGAGACCCTCCGTGAGAGGAATGCGGTTGATCCCAAAAGTTGGAAACAGATAATCCGGAAGCATACCATAGAGAAATGGAACCGATGGTGGTCGACAACCACAAATGGGCCGACGCGTCGCCCAGAATTTGCATGACCCAATCGTCCGGGAGCACCCATTTAGCCGCTTACCGGCACTGGACGGTGTGAAAGTATTTTCGTAACCTCGCGACGCCGTCCAATGCCGGTAATCGGCTAAATGGGTGCTCCCGGACGATTGGGTCACGCAAGTCCTCACGGTGTATGTAGACTTTCGGGCCAAGATGCATAGCTTTGGTAAGGACATCGACCCCCTTGCCCAATGTGCGGCGTTCCGGAAACTGCCGAGCACGTAGTAACAATCTACACCGCATTTGAGGAACAAAGAAACGCCCTCCGGAGGAAGACAGCGGTTTACATGCTGACTGAGAGCGACCTTTACTTCTTGATGACTGAAGATAGCTACAGACATTTGGAAGAGTTCGTCTATGGGTGGAAAGTGAAAGTGGGAGCAGAACATTTTAATCTTTGCACCCCTAGAGCTATGCCTCTGGTGGCTGATGGAACAAAGATGGCTGTTGAACGGAGATGAAGATTATTGGCAGTGCAAGCATAATAGGTGCATCTATGAATGCTACCTCCGCCAAAACCCGTGTTGCCGAAAGGCTAGGTAGGGTGTAATAAATAAATAAATAATAACAAAAAACAGATTTATCAACAACTCATTCGGCTTTTAAGCAGATGAAGCATATTTTGTCTACTATAATTATTAACAAACAAAAATCTAACCGGTGTTAATGGCACAAGTGATACAAAAACTACTCTGTTGTTTTCATATTTTTTGTCATCCTTATTAATATTAGTAATTGTTATATTTTAATTATTATTTCTACTAATTTGCTATTTATACCTATTATTATTAAATTAATCAATAATTGATTGAGGCTTAGGTGATAATTCAAATAAACTAATGACGCTTACTGGTAACAAAAAGTTATTGTCCTATAAAATGAATGATTTTGATTAATTTGTGCCACAATCTTTTTTTATATTTTCATTTAAATCTCTGAAGTGTTATTATTATTATAGAAAATTAAATTTTACCTATGCTTTCAATTAATCAATGCTTATAATTGTTTTCCACCTCATCTACAAAATGATTTTGAAATTGTAAAAACTTATATTCTGTGATTGCGCTCCTAATTGCAATAAAAACTAATCGACATTTTTAATACTTGATTTCAATGTGAATATTTTGTCGCACATTCTACTGATGTTAATAGTATCAAATTTAGGTTGAACTAAACCTCCTCGATTCTTTATTGATATCAAATTTTACTATAAATTCTGTGCATCACATTGGAAATTGCATCAAATACTCTTCGTATTTAATTGTTGTTTGGAGTATAAATCGTACAATATAAAAAGTAAAAAATTGTAAATAAAATAATTCACAATATCGACAATATATTCAATTATGTCCGGCACTAATGCTGAAAACAATGGCTCTATTTGTCCCTACTATACAAAAACTAAGAGAAGCAAAATTGGAATTTAAAAAGGTTCTAAATGAATATTACCACTATTTGTTGTAAATGAGTATGAATGAGTATTACCAATATTTGCGCTACCTTCCTGAAATTTCTTATCGACTATTATTTTCCTAAAAATGTGGCACAATCGGAAAGCGCTGGGGTTGTCTGTCATAACGTCTTCCTGGACAATATTACTCATTTTTTAACCCATTTAAAATATATAACGATAATAAAATATTCCGGTAAAAAACAAACAGACACTAAAGATCGAAAATAGTGGAAAAGAAAACACAAATCGCATCTAAGATCAAAAACGTGTTAGAGCTCTGTATGTGATGAGGGTGAGGGTAGTGAGCCCACATCCATTCTCCTGAAGTCCTCTTCGTTTTTCTGGACTCTTTGGTGGCAGCTTGTATTGTTATTCAATAAACACTTATTATCTCTCAAAAATTACTACAATAGTTGTTTAACAAATTATTGTTATTGGTTGTTATTGCTATAATGTTGTACTAAAAAAATATGCCAACTTTTAAATTAGAAATTAGGCATTTGTTTACAATCATATCAACTGTATTGTGATGAGATTTCAGTTTTGTCATTTTTCATTTTTGGGGTGCCATGATCATTGTTCATGTTCATTCGTTGTTCAAACACTTTTGCTGTATTATTCGAAAGATTGACCAAATTAAAAAAAACAAAAAACATTAATTGAGCAGTATTCACCTCTGTTGATTTTCTCTGCATAAGTGTTGGTGAATGTTGGACAAAAGAATGCCGGATCATAGCTGTCGCAATCTGTAACATTGACACTGTAAGTTTCGCAATAATAACACTGCTGCAGGATTAATGTTTTATACACAAAACAATTTTTATTTCTCTCTAATATTACTATAAATGGTTCATTATTTTTATGTAACCGAAAGCAGTTTCGATATTTTTAACAAGGATAGGTCATAAAAGAGGATACATTTCTGTTATCATATCTTGTAATTATTCCATAATAATTAAATATGAAAAGATAACCAGGGCTAATTAAAAACAATCTATTTCATTTTTTTTTTTAAAGAAATAAAATGTATAATATCTGGTATTTTTTATTTTACTCCTTGGCAACCGTTGGTGCTATATGTATATACAAATTTAAATTCTGGTTTTTAATTAATATAAAAATACTGGTATCATTTACAATAATTTAAGCAATATTAGTCAACTCTAAATTAAAATCTTGTTCAAATGGTTTCTTGTTAATGGTTCCAGGTTGAACCTAGTTAATTCGTTCAGTACATGCCCTGAAAAGGAGATCTTTCAATAGAAAGACTACATATGGTAGTACAGATTATTATTCCATATAATTCAGTAACCTTTAGTATATCTCTGCTAATATTGGTTCGATTTCAATGATTTTTGTTTCATTGAAATTTAATTAACTAATTTTTAAAGTATACGCGTCTTGAAATGTAAAACTCAAATATTGAAGAGGAGGAGGGGTTTATAGGAAATATTTTTTAACGTATAATAACTCCTTTCCCTTTTTCACAACACATGTTATTTCTCAGGGAAATTTCGTGTGGAAAACCTTTCACTGGACATGAAATAGATATACTATCGTTCATGCTTGAGCATCCTTTCCTCCCCGATATATAAGAGGCTGAATTCGAATAAAAATCGGGAGTCATTTAAATGAATAGGACCTGGAAATGTTTCATTAGATAATAACTGACATTCTAATAAAAACTTCGAAGTGATTCTTATTGAACTATGTCACCAAAATTCATTCACGTTATAATTAATTACAAATACAATTTAAATGATTTTATATTCATTAAATCTTTAATACTGACCTATGGATGGTGTTTCTTCCATTGCGTATGCCATTATGCAAGGAGGAAATGGCTGGGCTTGCTGCCGCCGCCGCTTTAGGTAGACCCAGAGGGTGAGCGTTAGGAGGAGAAGCGTCACCAAAGCTATTCCCAAGACGAGGATCATCGGAAGGTGGATGTAGGAGCCCTCGTCCCTCGATAATTTGACTCCTGCCGCGATGCTCTCCGTCATGTTGAACTTAATCTTGTTGAAGATCAATGAATAATTAGTTTCTTCCTCTTGGGCCATCACTTTTTTCATTGGTTCTTCAGAGCTCTGCCGATAGTCAATCGTATTCGATTCCATCACTCTGTTCATCTCAGTTGAGACCAAACTCGATTCTGAGATTTCAGATGTCTCTTTCAGAATATCCAATGGTTCCTGTACTTTCAATCCGGTATTGGAAAAGTTTTGTTTCTTAAGTGCATGCCATTTCTGATTGGGCTTCGATGATGGAGGCGGACTACTCAAAGTTTCCACTGCTGGTCTTTTATCGGTAACAAGATTTATGTTCATAAAATCAAGTAGCGGTTGAATTTTCGTAGGCCTAGGCGATTTAGTTGTTATCACCTTATTCCTAAACGTTTCAGCTTGTAAAATACTTCTAAGAGATATTTCAGTCGTTTGTTGCATTAAAGTTTCATTATGTTTTTCAGTCTTTGGTTGATAGATAGAAGGAAACTCCTTTGCATGCATATTCTTAGGTTTGATTTTTTCGTGTTTCTTTTTAGGTTTGTCTTGTCCTGAATAGCTACCATATGCCTCATCAGGTTTCGTTTTTTTGTGAGTATTTAAATCCTTAAAAATATCGGTTGTCAAAGTCGCCATTGGCACTGTAATGGGTTCTGTTTCTTTAATTTGAGTGTTAGTGGTGTCATAGATATTTTCCTTTTCAGATATTTCCTTTGAAATAATAAATGTCGATGCCATAATCTTGGTCGTAGTAGTAGGGGAATCTGTCTTAAGTGGAGTAACGGTAGTTGGTTCAGTAATTGAAGTTAATTCAAAGATTACAGGGCTATTGATTGATGAAGCTATTGAAGGAGCAAAGGTTGGTGTCGGAATCGATGTTTCTGCAATTTTTCTGATAGTTGAAGGAATTATTGTTATTGGCAAAGTTAATGGTGAGCTTGTATTTAAGTCAGCGACTGTTTGCAATTTAATGGATGTTGTAGGGATAATGAAAGATTTCATAGTTGTAGGATTGGCAGTGGTTGTTGTCAAAGTTATTGGGATTGTTAATAAATTTGACATTGTTGTAGCTTCATTGGTTAAATTTACGAAATAAGGAAAAGGAATAGCTATACTTTTTGAAATTATATCAGTATAAGTAGTTGGTGTTGTAGAAGTTGCAGAAACTGAATTACTACTTGTCTTTTCATCATTTGGAATACTAGAGGACGAAGGAATCGAAATATTACTTGTTGTAGACGACAATGGTGCCAAACTGATTCCTTGTACTATAGTAAATGGTATCTTATTATTTAAAGTAGAACTTGAAGGAATGTTTTCAGTTTTAAAAACAACCTTTTCTTGTAATGTATCAAGATCTGATGACGTACTCGTAGAGTGTTTTTCTGCCAAATGAATCGATTTTGTTGAATAGATAAAAATAGGCATTGTTGGTTGATGCTGGTTGTCTAATGTCGGTTCCTTTTCATTTATGCTTTCGTTGGCCTTCTTAATTGGTTTTGATGTGTTTGGAGACTCAATATAAGGAACGTAAAATCTTGGGATTACTGATGACTTCGGTTCCAAACTGAAAATGTTTTCATGAGTGGTGGTTTGCAAGGTACTTTGTGGTGTGTGATTATTAATTGAAGTGGCAAACATTTGTGTTTGAATTTCATTTTCGACAGATTTCGTGTTATGGAAAATTTGTTGGGTTGTAGCAGTTTCTGTAGCTTTGGTGGGCCACTGTGTAACAATGTTAGGTAATTTAGTAGTAAATGTATATGTTGGTTTCGTATGGGCTGAAAGGGCAGGTGTGCGGACGACTGCGTCCGTTGGTGAGGTATTGTTTTTGTGGTTAGTTGTATTGATTGGTAATGAAGTTTCAATAGTGACAGTATGCAGTTGTAAAGTATTTTGAGATTCTGGTGTTGGACTAGTTGGAATGGGTGTTATTATCTCTTTCGCAAATGTAGCACTCTTCTTAATTGAATTCTCATCATTACTTTGCGATAAATCTTTTTCTGTCGACTTTGACGAAATAGTAGATAAAATAGGTCTTATTGGAAACTCCTCTATCGTTTCTAACTCTTTAAAGCTTGTACTATCGTCTATGACTTTTTTGTTTACTTTTCCTTCATTGGACAGTGGATGAAAAAGCTCAATGGTTGTAGGCCTTTCGACGCTTGTTTTATTTGGCATTTGCACTGTTGCAAGGGTTGGTAGAGAAATTTCAAGTAGCGTTATTTTCGTGGTCACTTCGGAAGTTCCTTGGATAACATCCATCTCTTTTGTCGGCGGAGCTTCATCTTTCTTCACTTGCCGTGTGGTAGTCTTCTTGCTATCGGCAGCAGATTCGACCCATGGAGGTGGAGGAAACCGGAAGAAAGGAGTCTTCACGGTCTCTAACGTTGTACCTTCGGTCGTTGGAGTGGTGATGGTTGTAGTTGGCCTGATTGTAGTGGTTGTTGTTGTCGTGGGTGTGGTTGTTCTCCTCGGTGGTCTGTCGTCAACAAAACAGTCTCCCGTCAAGTGGTGGCAGGTATATCCTGATGGGCAGTCACAGGGCCGTTTACAGTCTTTTCCCCAAAGTCCTCGTGGACAAGCTAAATCAAAAATATTTTTCGTTATATACTACAAATGCATTATATTTGACATGCAGTAAAATGTTTCTAAGAAACTTCATTTCATTTTAAAACTTATTGCTAGCGATGTTGAACGAAAGCACTATACTATTTGAATTTGAATAATTATTGCTACTTTAAAGATAAATTAATTACTTTAATTAAATACTAAATAGATAAATGATATGACTTCTTAGTCATTTATTATCGGATTTTCAATCCTAATCCTCGGTCAATGAAAACGCCTGTCGAGACATTTTCAATTCTTTTGTTGACATGGTCAAGTTTAGGGGTAATTGATTGACTGACTTATCAATTATTAATTTTAATCTTTTCTTTTTCAACAATAATATTGTTTTATATGGTTCATTAAGTAGCATGCATACATTAGCCCTGGACAGTGCCGGCTCTAACCGGTATGCAAAAGCTTCCCTAAGAGGGGTGCTAAAATTATCGTTTTATCGGAAAAATGTTACAAATTATAACATGGTACTTATATCAATATAAAACAACTGGAAAGATTTAAAAAAAAAAAAAAAAAAAAAAAGTTACATCAGAGCACCTAGGGGTCCGTAGGAACGCTACTGGTCTTGCATTTACATTATGTAATCTGTATTGTTGACGATTTACTTTCGTAGAGTTTTTCATTCATTATCTAATCGGAACACCTTGTGCTAGACCATACTTATTCACCAGCGTAATTAGGAAGTTTCTATTGAGGTAATTACTATGGATCCATGTCAGCTGTATGCATAATCTATATATATATCTGTATTCTAATATACGTTATAGTAAGCTAATATGACTATTGATTTCCTGATTCTTAGAAGCCTATAATATGCCCAAAATTTCCATTATTGTGTATCCTATTCCGCTACTCCACGAATTTAATAAGTTCTGCTGCTAACAAGATGTTAGATTGCCCCAATTAACCGATGTTTCATTCAAATAATGTGGTTATTCCAATTATGGAGTGTCCCAATTGATTTGGGATCGAATATATTTGAGTTTTTTGCATATATGGAGAATTGTTTTTTTCATTCGCCAATTAATATTTTCTGACATACATAAACTAACTGGACAGTTTATAGTATAATATTGCTTACTGACCCTCGTTACAGTAGAGACCAGTGTAGCCCGGAGTGCAATGGCAATGGTTAGTCCTGTTGCACCTCATGAAGGGGCAGTCAGCGCCTGTGGGGCAGGCAGGTACGCAACGCCCCTCCATCTCAACGTAGCCTTCGCAGCAAACGGTAATCGTTTTGTTGTGCATCTCCACCTAAAGTTGGTAATATAGACATATTAAAGTTATCGTAAGAGATGTATATATACAACAGGATATCAATACGGTTAAGTGTAAAGAAACTTGCATGTAGTTTGATCCTATCCTTGAGCTGAACAGTGTACTTGGAGCAACGAGGAGGGACCCTGAGACACCAGGTGTAGCTGCGGAACGTAACTGGCTCGGTGACGTTCACTAGCACGTTCACTGGGTGCCTGCATCATCAAATGCTAAACTAATAAATTTCGACGAATAATAGAAAACATGAAAATCAAAAAGATCCAGGTTTCCTAAAAAATAGATCAGTTTTTATTTTACGAATTAATCCATAGAACAGACTATGTGTGTGTGTGTGTGTGTTTTAATTGGACACAGGGTGTCCAATTAAAATAACCCAATATTTTCTCGAAAATTACTAAAGATACGAGTTGGGGCTTCATTATGACCTCATGTTTTCACAGAGTTTTTTTAAAATGCAATACAAATGTAGAAAAATTTCATTTTCCGTTTTTCAACATGTCTTTTAGAATTATAGATACAAGATCACAATTTGAAATAACAATATCGAATTTCATACATTTCTAATCAATGGATCTCCAAGAAATTAAATCAATACTGTAGTATATATATATAGTATATATAGTATCAATACTACTATATATATATATATATATCGTATCGAATGTTTTTGTATGTATCGAAATAATAGTTCAATACATCAAAAAATATCGATATTTCGGACCTAGATATTTTTAAACTTTTAAAGGGACACACACTAATTGATATTTCTGTGCTGGTTTAATTAAGGCATTGTTCTTATAATATCGATATTTTTAGGACGCAATAATTAAGATGTTGTTTGTATAATATCGATGTCACTAATTCACTAGTTCACTGTCGATGTCATTAAGATATTGTTTTTATAAAGTTCATTTATAGAAGACTTTAAATATTAAGAAACAGGTTATTTCCTATCCTCCTTTCGATTCGTTTAGGTTTTCTTTTTTTTAATTTGGTAAAATAATTAATGATATTTTGAAGTATCGATATTTCTGTGCCGATGTATTTAAGATATTGTTTTGGTTTATTATTTTCAATAATAGACCTTTATAATAGACAAAGAAAAACAAATCTGTAAACCACCCTCAAAATTTTAGGTTTTACGTTTCAAGATATATAGAATCCAAATATCGAATAAAAAAAAATCCGTCCGTCCGCCGTACGCCGTACTCCGTCCGCGGCTTTTCTCCGAGACTACTGCACCGATTTTCTTGAGATTGGGTCACAGGTCAACCCAGGATGATCCTCGGAACTCGACATTACCATCCGTCTGTTTGTTTCAAAATGGTGGCCGATTAGAGATCTCATAATCCCATAACTCGGCCATTTATTAAGATAGAGAGGAAATGTAAGGTGTTTTAGAATCAGCATAACAAGGCTTTAAAAAAAGAAAAAAATGAAAAAAAAAATCTGTAAAATTACCAATTAAAGATCTCATAAGCTCATAACTCGACCATTTATAAAGATAGAGAGGAAATGTAAGGTGTTTTGGAATCAGCATAACAAGGCATTAAAAAAAAAAAAAAAAAAAAAAAAAATCAGAATCAAAAAATCTACAAGTGCCGATTAAAGATCTTATATGCCCATAACTCGGCCATTTATAAACAATAGAGGAGAAATGTGAGTATAGATAAAATAAGTAAAGGTATTTTGGAATCAGCATAACAAAGAATTAAAATAAGAAAAAATAAAATAATCTCTATCTGTAAATGCTTTTGGTTTATTATTTTCAATAATAGACCTTTGGAATCGACCAAGGAAAAAATTTTTGTAACCCATCCTCAAAATTTGAGGTTTTACCTTTCAAGATACGTAGAATCCAAATATCCGTCCATCCGCCGTCCGCGGCTTTTTTTTTGTTCATTTAGAGTAGGATTTAAATAATAAGAAGCAGATTATCTCTTAATCTCCTTCCGATTCGTTTAGACTTTTTTAAGTCTTTGAAACCGTTCGAGCTCGGTCGCCCTATAATACATATTTAGAGTTGAAAACTGATAAATAGTTGGGGGTAAACCTTTGGAATCGCTACTAACGACCTTGAAGAGGTCTAGATTCTCAGACCAGACTATACTTTCATCCACTGCGCATGGCCAATTAAATACTCAAACCGATGGATCTTTTTCACTTGGAATAGTCATGTAGGGTTAGGCCAGACTTACCGAATAGATCTCTTGTCCATACCCGCCTTCTTTAAGTTTAAATATCATGGCCAACCTCTTTAACGTTCTATTAGCTTCGGATCTGGGAAGTTTAGTCCAAGTGGTGAAATTTTTTTACCAATTATGTGTAAAACTAAGGATCAATAGATTTTCATCCATGAAGTTTTAGAAAATTGCATTCATTTTCTAATGAAAAGGCGGCGTTAAGCTTCAACGAATGCGAATGCGCCACTTGTTGTCAGCAATCATTTATCATTACGACACCTCTGGCTTATCATTCTTCCGCTCCCAGGAGTATGATGATTCGCAGTTCCTGACTTGGTCCTTGGATCAAAATTGTTAATAGTATAACCCGAATGAGTTGTTCATGGATCAAATTAACCCTTTTCCTCTGTAGTAGCAATATCCCTTCGTAAAAAGGCGGGAAGTCTGACCTAACCCTACACCAGCGTTCCAACTGAGAAGGATCCGTCGGTTTGAGGATTTAATTGTGCATGCGCAGTGGGTGAAAGTATAGTCTGGTCTGAAAATCTAGACCTCTTAACGGTCGTTAGTAGCAATTCCAAAGGTTTACCAAGACCTATATAGTTAAAGTAGTGCAATGGAGGATGATGCCTTGGAGGAAGATGGAGGTTATTAATATCGAGAAAATTAGAACAGTCTTACCTTTGAGGACTAGCACTATGTTACTCATTTAGTTTCAAGAGTTATACTGACTTTACTACGCCTGTACAGGTGTGGTTGCCCGTCGGCACTGCGTTGGCCTGGAGCCATAGTATCGCTGCTAGAAGCGCTGTAAGCTGGCCGGACATCGCTGAGCAGCATTGCACTTGATCTGCTATTACCGCACCATCACCTTCTGCAGCTCCTGGGCATCATTGAATATTTTAGAACATGTTTGTTAACAATTTATTTACTTATAATTAAAAAGTTTTCTTACGCCGCTCCTCATAATGTAATCATAATGCAACCAATAAAATTAAAGAATTTTAATCCTACACTAAAGAAATCAAGAAAATCGTGTTGAAAATTCATGCAGCTGAATTATGAATGCAACAGTGCTTAATCTGTGTCTTGCTAGACTTTATCTTAAGTCAGACCGTGATGGAAATATGAAAAAGTAACCATAAGTCATGAAGTTTTTTAGTTCCTGTTGAATCTATCGGTAAACTATCAAGTCAAATAATCACACCATGGTTCTCATTGAAGAAACCTAGTGAACAAGGAAACGGAAAATAACCATTCCGGGCTAAAAGTGTGCATGAAACGATAGAACCAAGTAGAGATTTAAAGAATGTTAAGAAACTAGAGGGAAGGTTGGGCTCAACAAATGTAAACTAAACAAATTATATATCGTCAACCAAGATAGGATCAGACGGAAGTAGGATTCAACATCCAAGGTTAGGCATTGTTGTAATGAGGCTCCTGTATTATTTTTGTATATTAATGATCAATGAGGATATTAATAGTCTAGATCAGCGATTCCTGACATTTTCACTCATATGGAATCCTTGTGACACAGTCCAAGTTCTAGTAAACCTCTGCTTCGAAGTAACAATAGTTTTTCATTGCATGCTTATTTATGAAAAAAAAAAAGACTTTGTCATTTTTGATGTTCATTAAAAAAAAAAAGTAATTACATAGAATAGTGTAATTCTAAATATAATTAGGTTTAGATAACTACTAATTTCAGTATAAAAATTTATAATAAATATTAATGTAACATGAAATTTATTATAATTTATATTTATTAATTTATATTATAATTATATTTATTACAAGTTATACATACGTACTGTTTAACCCTTAGTAGTCCAGTCAACTAGGGGACAAGGAAGGGATCTCGGTGAAAAGTTTTGAAACCTTGCTCATTTATGGTATTTGGGATAGTGATTAAGAGTTTCAGCATTGGTGCCTCGATTTTTTCGCGGTAAAATAATAAAAATGTAAACTAGCTCAAAATATTAATCTTATTTTGTATTTCTCTCATATAGCATCAAAACCAAGGATTTGTTAACAACATCCACCTATACTAAATTAAACAAGAGTAAATTTTTTACGTTTTAGCTTTCTCATCCGGGACCACAATAAGGAGCATCCGCTCTTAGTCTAATAGTCCGGTATCCAAGGATCATTAACATTTAATTTTACAGACAAATTTGGAAAAATCTAGTTAAAATGTATATAATGTGCAGAACTTCCTCAGGAATCAGGGAAAATAGTCTTGTCCAGATCAGATGATTAAAACTTTTGAAATACAGGTTCAAATTTTATTTTTTAGAAATAAGTTTAAAAAAAAAGTAATTATAATTTTGAAATGAAATAAGTCTAATTTTGTTGAGCATCAAAAGAGCTATCATTTTCATGGTTTAATCATGATAGATTGATTGAATATTTTTCTACAATACTCTAAAATTTGAAGCCAAGAATATTATTTGTTTGCATTTTTTGCAATTTAATTTTTATGAACAATTAAATTACACTTAAAGTAATAGTTCATGTTGTCGCTTATTCTGTGATGAACAATTTGAGTTTTTTTTTTATTTCTCTCTGGCCCCTAAAAGTGAAGATATACGCGAACAACTGAATTTAAAAAAATCACTTTTTATTTATATCGTTAAATTAAAAAATCTAGTGGGGTGCCCGCATCACACAACTTTCCCTTACCATGCTATAATAATTATGTTTTTAATATAATTTTAAAGAGTTCACATAAACAATACTTGAAAGAAGCTCAGCAGCATTCACTTCTTCACATCTTCTCCCACTTAAGTACAATAAATAGTTTTTTAAACAATTTTAGTACAACAATTCTGTACATTATATATATATTTTAAATTTGTCAAGTTGAAAATATATTTTAAAAGTTTCGGTTTAGTTTCCATGGGAATATTTTGTCCATTAAGTAATGTAAAAGTAGAAATCATTAAGTTAATTTCTGTTTTTGTATTATTAAATTATGTTATTGCAGAGCATATTGTTGACAACAGATTGGAGGATTGGTGGAAGGGGGTTCGGTCGCATCCTTCTCCTTTTGATTGCCCTCGGTTATCCATCTAGTGTCTTGTACTCCTAATAATATACGCTGTATCTTTGCTAATACAGGTCCGATTTTGATGATTCTTTTTTTGCTTTTTAGATAATTTAATAACCTTTCATACTATTCCTGGCAGACAACCAGCTTAGATCTTCCAGACCACCTACATCAATTAATTTCCGGTTAAGATACTTATGCTAAACGTTTCTAATCTAATCTGAATCACTCCCTTTATCAGTTAACTTTATCGTTAACTCCTTTATCAGTTTATTATATTAATTTTGATAAATAAATATAAGTGGAAGGAAGAAGGTTGTTGTTTAATATCCAAGTCATTATGAATTTGATGTCTGATTAAAATAAATTTGAATCTAAATAAATTTGAGTAACATTCGAGTATTATTAATCTTATAAGTAGGAATATTATATTGGTTAATTAATAAACGATCGTAAACACAAATCAGACCTTTAGAAAGGTACCCAATTTAGAGGACTCAATAGGTAATTAATATTTAACCGTATTCTTCAATACTTTTGGGATTATCCTCCTCAATGAATGCCCAATGGCATCTGTCGTAAGAGAATTTAATATATATATATATATATATATATATATATATATATATATATATATAAATAATGGTGGGAATATGAAATATGATGGGAAAACAATATTAGAATATTATAAACTAAGGGAGAATAGAATATGTAAAAGTTATATATATATATATATATATATATATATATATATATATATATATTGTTTTCCCATCATAGTATCTAAATTCTTAGAACTCTGCCCTGGGAACTATTACCATAAGCATGAGAACTGTACATCATAGCATAAGCTTTCTTATGCTACCTCTGTAAATCTTTATAAACCCCCACTACTTTGTAACATTGTCTTCAGTCCATCTTAGACCCGTCTCCACGCCACTTTCCCCTCTGTTTTTTTATGTTGTATTTTATTTTATACTTCAAATAAATCTTTTTAAAAAATTCTTAGTGCTTATTACAAAGATAATTGGCGCAGTCGATAGGATACGTCGATCGATAAGATTCAGTATCAACTGTTAATTGACGAAGTCCAGGCACGTCTATGGAGAAGATTCAGTATCAACTGTTAATTGACATACAGAGGAAAACGAGACGTTAAACTTGGCAATGCTGACTATCGCAACTTACTGTCAACTTACTGTAAGTTATAATATTTAAGAGATATTATTTTTTTTTATATAAGCAAACATTTTTTTTATTATTATAATAGAGTTTATAATATTATAAAGTTATGATTTCAAACCTAAAATAATTTGAATGAATTATTTTTCTTTATTATATCATATTATTAAGCTTATTGCAAATTAACATTAACATAAGAATACTTTTTTTTTTTTATATATATCATTTTATACATTTCATTGTAAGTTTTTATATTAAAATGGAACCTCCCACATTAAAAAAGGAATATTTAGACATGGTTCCAGATTTTAATGGAGACCCAATGTCATTAACCAGATTCTTAGAAATTTCTGACAAACTAATCAATACATTTTATAATCACGAAAACACATCAGATTTCCAAAATGATTATTTAGTAAATTCTTTAAGAGCTAAAATAAAGGGCCCAGCAGCGGATATAGTAAATTGTAAATATGTGAATACTTGGGAAGACATAAAGAACGCTTTAAAACAGGGATACGCGGACAAACGGGACGCGTATACACTAAATATAGAACTAGCGTTAATGACTCAAGGTAACGAATCACCCTTTGACTTCTTCAACAAAATTCAAAAAATAGTACAATTGCTAATCTCATATTTACGTAGTGAAATGCCTATGGAGGCACTGGCTCTAACAAAATACATTGAAAAATTAGTTTTACGTGTATTACTAAAAGGATTGAAAGAACCACTTGGGTCTTTCATGAGAACTAAAAATCCAGTAGATTTAAACCAAGCAATAAATATGTTAACTAATGATTTTCAATTACGGATACGAAACGTCCATTAGTAAATAATAAATTTAATAAACCGCATTATAAAAACACGCAACAATTGGTAAGATACATACCAATCAATCAAAATTATCATAATTTTCAAAGTCCCAGACCTAATAATTCTAATAGTCCCAATCATTATAAACCAATTCAACCTTCTAAACCTATTAATTACAATCCAAATCAATTCAGACCTCATCAAAATTATCAATCCACCCCTACGAGTATTAATAGTAATTTCAGAAATAATACTCCATTTCAAAGACAACCTGATCCAAGTATAAGATACAAGTCATTTCTCAACACCCCGCTTCGAAGAAATCCTAAGCTTGAGATAGAAGAATTACACAATTTAAATTCCCTGTTATAAGTTATAAAGTAAAGGAGGACAAAATTGAACAAACACCTAATGAACCCATCGTTTCATTTCCAGACGACTACAGGAAAACTTCCGAATACCTTAATGAGGATGATCCGAATAATGTTCAAAATGATTTTTTAGATCAGAGCCAAACTCCAGAATCTTGGACTTAAAAAATAATTCCCCGCGCTGATATTCTAAATTTGACTCACTATAGTGCTCTACCATTCGTTTTGTCACCTAATTCTAATTTAAAAATTCTTATTGATACCGGAAGCACAAAATCACTTATATCTTCGCGTATAGCAAATAAATATTTTCATAATAACATTATCCGTGAGCCTTTTAAACTCACAAGTGCTCATGGTTCTTCATTGCAAAATTTTAATACCAGTACAGAGTCATCAAAATTATTTCCAAACACAAAAACCCTCCTTAAATTTGGCATTTTTGATTTTCATGAAAAATATGATTTATTATTAGGCACTGCCAACCTTAAGTTGTTAGGCGCTAAAATTGATATGTTAGAAGATATAATAACTACACCTTTCGGCAATCTCAAAATCCATTATGACAATAAGCTCCCTCAATCCGGTAGTAAAAATTCCCATTAAAAACATTTCTAATGGAGAATGTATTGTTCCTCATACCGATCTCAGTTTTCTCTCTATTCATGAAGGCTTAATAGCAATAAAAAATAATGAAGCAATTTGCACTATAAAAAACAAATCAAATCGATCTTTTAAAATAAATTTTAAATCCCCCATTTATGTAGAGCCAATTAAAAATTTTAAAGTAGATGAAGCCCATAAAATAAATTTATTAAATTCAGCAAAAACTAACTTTCCGGAAATAAAAGAATTCATTCGTATATATCATTTAAATAATGAAGAAAAGAAAGAAATATAAAATTTAATAAAACCATATCAGGAATTATTTTATATAAAAGGTATTCCATTAACAGCAAGTACGCGAGTTAAACATAAAATTTTAACCAAAGATGAAATTCCAGTTTACACTAGAAATTATAGATATCCTCAAATTTTTCAAAAAGAAGCAAAAAGACAAATAGACAAAATGTTAAAACAACAAATCATCCGCCCTTCTTTTTCGCCATATAATAGTCCTATTTGGATAGTCCCTAAAAAATTAGATCAATCCGGAACGCAAAAATGGAGAATTGTAATAGATTATCGAAAACTTAATGAGAAAACAGTAGACGATAAATATCCTATTCCACACATTACTGATCTTAAGATCAGTAAGATAAATTAGGCAAAAGTAATTATTTTTCGACAATAGATTTAACAAGTTCATTTCATCAAATTTTATTAGATAAAGACAGTATTCCAAACTTTTTCGACTGAAAGCGGTCAGTTTGAATTCTTAAGACTCCCTTTTGGTTTAAAAAATAGTCCACCAACTTTCATGAGAGTAATTAATGATAGATATACTTATGGGCATTCCAAATTTCGTTGCATATTTAGATGATATAATAATCTATATTACATCCCTTCAGGAACATTTATCCATTCTGAAACAAGTTTTTAGAAAATTAAAAGAGGCAAACTTAAAAATTCAACCTGATAAAACAGAGTTTTTGAAAAAGGAAATAGAATATCTAGGACACCTTGTCATACCAAACGGCGTTAAACCTAATCCTGACAAAATTATTGCTATAAAAAATTATCCGTTACCCAAAATAACTAATCAAATAAAATCCTTGGACTACTTGGATATTACCCTCGTTTCATACCAGATTTCGCGCATTTGACAAAACCACTAACCCGATGTTTAAAGAAAGGAGCAAGAATTAACGCTGCGGATAAAAATTATTTAGTTAGTTTCGAAACGTGTAAAAATGTTTTAGTCAACAACCCCATCCATCAATATCCGGATTTTAATAAAATTTTTTGCTTAACCACCGATGCATCAAATGTTGCATTAGGTGCTGTCTTATCTCAAGCACATGGCGGACGAGATCTACCCATAGCTTATCCGAGCCGCACGCTTAACGAAAGTGAATCAAAATTATCAACAATTGAACGCAAACTTTTGGCTATTGTCTGGGCTACTAAATACTTTCGACCATATCTTTTTGGTAGAAAATTTATAATTTATACAGATCACAAACCACTTCAATGGTTGAAATCATTAAAAGACCCAAATTCAAAATTATACCGATGGAAATTAAAACTAGAAGAATTTAAATTTGAAATTAAATATAAAAAAAAGGTCATGAAAACAAAGTGGCAGACGCGTTATCGCGAGTAGAAATAAATATAACAGAATCCGAAGATCCTGACGCCTATTATTATTAATGATTTAGTTGAACAATTTTACCGCGAAAATGAAACATCAGAAAACGAATCCCTTATTGTAAATTAAGATGAAAATGAAATTTTAGATGAAGTAGAAGATGAACCTGAAACTAATTCCGTTCATTCTAACATATTAGGAAACACCGCAATTGAAATGCCAATAGCAGACTTTCCGGACTTAATTTAGGAACAAACCAAATAATTTTAAAATTAGTTGATATTAATCCCGCGAAACCAAAAAACGAAAAACTTTTTAATAATTCCAAAAAAAGAATAATTGCTCAAATTTCAAAAGAAAGCTTCGAACAAGATATAATAAAATTAATTAAAGAATTTGTAGAACCAAAAGTTAAATATTGTTTGTACTTTGAAACAGATTTTTATGCTCAATTTTATGGAGTAATGATAAAATACTTCAAACACTCAGAACTAAATTTCGTAAAAAATACAAGTACGCTCACAGATGTCCAGGACCCCGATGAACAAACAAATTTAATAAATGATTATCACACCGGCAAAACTAACCACAGAGGCTCAGAAGAAACTTGTAATAGAATCAAAAGATTATACTATTGGCCTAATATGAAAAATTCAATCCAAATTTATTTTAACAACTGTGAAATTTGTGCAATTTCAAAATACGATCGAAATCCCTTAAAACCTCATTATAACGTTACTCAAACACCATCTAAACCATTTGAGATAGTCCACATGGATACAATTACTTTAGAGAATAAAAAATATTTAACTTTAATTGACACTTTTTCCAAATTTGCGCAAGTTTATAAATTAAAAAACGGCCAGGCAACAGAAGTGAAACAGATTAATTTCACATTTTTCTCATCACGGTTTACCAAAACAAATTATAACACTTAACGGTTTAGAATTCAGAAATTCCTTAATTTCAGATTTGTTGAAATTACACATGATCCAATTACATTACACTTCTACTCAATCACCCCAATCAAATGGACCAATTGAAAGATTTCATAGCATATTAATAGAACATAGAACATAGAAAAAAAAGTTAAATACGCCGTACTCGCATAAAATAATACCATTCATTCCATAACCAAACTAAAACCGATTGAAATAATTTTCGGACATTTAGATATAGATACACCCATTTCAATGGATCTTGATAAACACATTATAAATGATTATGTCGCGAGATTATGTCAAAATCTTACATGAAAATATAAACCGCCGTAATCAAGAAACGGAAGAAAAATATATTTCGAGACTAAATAAAAATCGCGAAGAATTACCAAAAGATATTCCTGACACAGTCTTTGTCGCGAATAAACAAAAACAATCAAAATTAAAAAAATAAATATAAAAAAAAAAAAATAAACAAATAGATAGGAAATCTAAAACCGCAGTTATTGATAAAAAACATTATAACACGCGTGAAAAGGTACATTTCAAAAATATTAAAAGACCTCGTAAAGGAGTTAATATAGCTCACAACGGACCACCTGATGAAGCTGGTCCCAGCCCAAGTCATCATTCTTAGAACAGATAAGGAGTGCATTCACAACACATCACAAGACAATAACTAGCATCGTAATTAGTATATTTATATTTAAGATTCATTTCATTTTTTTTTTCTCTCATAAATAAATAAGTAAAAAGAAATAAGTAAATATTATTTAATTAACAATTTAATATTGTTTTTAATATAATTATAACATTATAACATGACAGGATCAGAGCATATGAAATCTAGTCAATGTCAAAAGATGGCTAAAAGCCCAATAACAATTATAATAATAATAAATATTATAGTTTAATTCTCATTAGAGAATAACAAGATAATAAGTTTTGTTTAGATAAACAATTTAAAATTGTTTTTAATAATTATAACATGACAGGATCAGAGCACATGAAACAATATGAAGGAGGAAGATAAAATTTCTTGAGACCGGGGTCCCCTAAAACTATAAATTTGTCTTAATGTAGTAGTCGTTTGTTTTTATATTACACGGGACCCCAAAAGTGCGTGAAACCTTAAGCGGTCACGCCCTTCGTCCCCCTTGGATCCGCTTTCATTTCTTTATAGGAAATATAATAAGCAAAGGATACTTTGGAGACTAATGTGGGCATGAAACATTTCAGTATACATACCCGAAAAAACTAACGATTTTTTTTATTTATTTGTGTGTCCACTTCTTAGCCCTCAAATATCAAATAACATTACATTTTTACTGACTAAGCAGATGACACTCCTTGAGTCGTATAAAAATTCCATTTTCAGTTTTATCATCGGATATGTTATTTATTATATTATTACAATTGAATAAAAACATAGATGTGGAGGTAAATGCTCATGAACGGTAATGTAAGATAGTGAAATAAAAACCAAAATTATTGATTTTTGAACGGAGAATATTTTCATTTCAGAAATTGATTTTGGTAATGTTAGAAGAAAATGCAAGGGAAGAAAATGTAAGATAAGAAAATGATAGAAGACTGAAGTCTTGAATATGACCCTATGGCATACCTGAATTTATTATATGGAGCACTAGCATTCTTTTCATATCTAAAATTTCCGATAAAACCGTTGGATATATTTAAATTCTGAAAAATGCATTGGATTTTTTAAAAAAAATTCTGCACCGTTGCTAAATCAAACTTTTTTAAAATTTTAGATTTCAAATTTCAACAAATATCTGTTTGAAAATTTTAAAATCTATTTTCCACCATTCTTTTCGTCATTACGAAAAAAATATAACAAACTAGTTTATTAAAAAAATATATATATTGGGGAATTAAAATGTTTTTAATAAATAGGGGGGGAAACATAACCGCCCGAAAGTACTGCCAACTCTTGTACTAGAAACACACCAATGTGTCGTCCCCTTTCGTCTTAAAACAAGAATTCAAGTTATTCATAACAAATTATTGGAAAAAAAAACAAAGGAGGGATTAGTGGAATTATGATTAGTGCTCCTTTTTATTGAAATCTAAAATAGACTATTTGTTTAAAATTTAAATAGACAGTTGCCAACATTGTAAACAGGAGCAATAATATATTATCCTTTATAACTGGGTTAGTAATATTGGGAATAATTCCAAAGTATTTTGTTAAAAAGTACTCTCAATAATATTTTGAAATATTACAATATAAACGTAAACATAACCTTGATAAAAATTAAATTTGATTGAAATTTTGATTTTTAAGTGTTTGAATTCATCTTGGACTAGCCCTCAATGTTGCGGCAATTGAAGAGGCCGCTCAATGTTGTGCAATATAACAAGCGGGTTAGGATTTAATAAGCCAATTGATGAGATAGGGCAGAGAAGGTTTTCTGTACGAAGGAGGGAGCACATTTTCCCACCGTTGTTGTATATTACTCAAGAGTAATAAAAGAGTAATAAAAAACATGCAAGCATCCATACAGTTTCATTATACACAGTTTGTAAGTTCTATCAAAATGTACTATAGTCTATGTACTACAGGCTATGTTTTCAAGATGTATCCTATAACTAGACTCAATTTGATTTTTTTTTGTTTTAAAATCACAATTTTGACTATAAAATTTCATTCCATACAAACATTGGTGGTTGCAAAGAAATGTTTCCGAGACTCAGATGTATTTTGGTTACAACTCATTCTTCTGCTATATTGCATTTTACTAATATTCATGATTACCTTCCTGAATTATAATTATTAGGGAAGAGATGGATTGATGACCCCTATGCTACCTTCAAACTTTTGGATCGTTTGCCAACAAAAGATGCATCACAATGATTTTAATTCCGTTTAATTAATTTTATTTCATAGATTATTTATTTTAAGTAACTTCACCTACATCAAGAGGCACCACTTTAGTAAGCATCAATTTTTCGATTAATTTTTTTTTATCATGGACTTTCTGATTATATTTGTTTCCAAACCCTTAATTATTTATACCATTTATTTCTAAACTGAATCGGTAGCTGATTCAACCAATATTTAGATTTTCTCGAGATAGTAATTAGACCTGACACTATTTTAGTATTTCACCCATTTTTGGAGATTGTAGCATATTATTGGTAATAACAGCCATCGATACTTTTAGGGGACATCGATACATTTAACCATATCGTCAAATGAATAAAACCTTAAGCACTGTGAATATGATGGGGTCATCAGAAACATGGAAATGAACAATTAATGAATGATAAGGAATGAACAAAAGTGAAAGGAAGAAAAGAAAGAAAAACAGAATAAATGAATCATGAAAAAAAACATGCTCATACGCGTTTTGGCCAAGTTTTATCACAATTTTCGCAGTTTAAAGGTAGTTTTCAAATTCTAAATTTCCCAACTTTTTAGGTTTCCAAATTATTGGGCAGGAGAATGAGGGCGAAATTTATTAGTGACGTGTCGATTTGTTGACAAATTTCCGATTTGTTGATAAATTTTCGATTATTCCGATTTTTTTCTGAGGCTTTCCTTACGCTATTTGATTTTTTTACTGAAATTTTTCCCCTCATCATCTTTCCATGTTTGTGCAACAATCTGAAAAGTTACACACTTTCGTGGTCGTTTAGTAGGTCGGTAAGTCCTCAAATCTTGTCCACTTTTTCTCTTTTTGGTTTGCTTCGTCTGACACGTTGATTCTGCAGCCATTGCTGCAGCGTCTTTGTTTCGATATAATTTTTATTAAAATTAATTTAGTAGCACTTTCGCTCAACAATGTTTCATTTTTAAAAAAAAAATAATTTAAATACTCTTAAAGACGGTTTCGGTCACTAAAATACAGTACATACAATTTATTCCACATCATTTAAATTAAAAAACATGGGAAACAGATTGCAGGAAATAATTGCTGCTCAAACAAAATTAATTATAATGACAATATAGATAATAATAACCCATATTTTTAAAGGTTGTTAAAGTCTTCAATCCCTTAGGATACAAAATAACCTATAAAATTATAACCAATAACATTTTTTTTTAGTCTCATGTCTTGTAGACATTTTTAAGGAACAGGGTGACAACGACAATAAATTTTTACACTTTTTTCATCTGATTTTTTTACTTTACATAGGAAAATTCCTAGGACCGTTTTAATCAATGGGAACAAATACAAAACATAATATTTATTAAATCAACCTTAATTAGTTTAATAAATTATTTAGACTTATTTATTTATAATCCCTCAGTCGTTCCATTGATTACAGGCATTCTATTTGTTCTCTATTTTATGATCATAAATTTCCAATTGCTGTAAGTTTATATGGCAAAGGGCAGACTATACAGTACCTGTAATACTGAACGCTTATGCGGGTTTAGTAGACTAACTTTTTTTTTTTTAAGCCCAAATTGTTTTCTTCAGAAATCTGACATACTGATAGTTGCCAATAGTCACTAAACATTAAGAGGTGAAATTCAAATGTCTTAATGTTGTGCATCTTTTTTTTTTTTTTCATTGCTTCAAAAAGGTAAATATAATGAAACTTTTAGTGCATTCCTTAAGCTTTTCAACAATGCAAATAATTTAAGATTCGAAGGATTTTAAGAATAATGGATTCCATGGGCCACTTTGGAGCCAATCTAACTGTTTTTTAAAAGGTGTAATTTTCAATTTGTATAATTAAAAATTATACAATTTGTATGTAATTAAAAAAATTAACTATATTTCGATGGAAATATTATTATTATTATTATCTTTCCATTTTTTTCAAATAGTTTGAGTCCTATTTTATTACATTAAAATGGATAATCTTAGTTTGTTAAGTATAATATGCAACGAAAATTTGGAAGACCACAAAAGGTATAAAAACAATAGTTAAAGCTAGTTCAACAAAAAAGAGAGAGCGGATTGCATGAAAGAATTTAAGGAAAAACAGCCGTTCGTGTACAGAGAGAGTACCGAAAAAACTATACGAGGGTATTAAACGAAATTAAAAGAATATTTATCATTCGAGTTGATCTCGGGACAACCAGACTTATTTAATAATGAGTCACTTATTTAATACAGAGCCATGCTGATGTGTGTGATGCGACATTTGTACTACACGGAAAATTCATGATCTAATATGTGACTGGCTAAACGGTTTTTCTTTTAGAGGAATTGTAAATCCATATTGTGACTTTTTTCTTGAAGAGTAACGTAGAAGAACCTCAAAGAAAAATTCGTTTGACATTCACTTTGAAGAAAACACAGAATGCACTACACGTAAGGAAAACTTCTTAAAGAATATGAGAAATAAGTGAAATTTGCTGCGAGCAGTACTTTAGAAATGAAAAAGTGGAAAATATAACCTTTACTGTTCAAAATAACGCTGATGTCGATATAGTTGTTTTAGAAAACCTCAAGGATAGCTCTAAGGTAGTTGCCATATGATCAGATACAGATTTTTTGACTTTATTAGTGGCTCTGGCTCCAGAGAACAAGAAAAGTTATTTATGTAAAAACAAAGTAGGCAATACTCCGATTAAAGAATATTATAACATTGCCATATTGATACCACAGTGGTATTATGTAAAATTTAAGTAGTACAAAACATTGCCTCTGTACTTTTACTTGAAAATACACCAAAAGAACAACTGCTAAAGTTAAAGATTTCCTATAGTTAGAGATTTGCACTTGGGCTAAATGGATTAAGTAGGTATACAAAATTGAATGAAGCTCGTTATTTCAAATTTATGAATCTGATAATAAAAGAAACTTAATATTTAGAAATAAGCAAGACACAGAGGTGAATGATACTGCAGCAATTGACCACAGATAAAGACTAGCTAGGTGTCGGAGGCGCTATAATACTTAGCCTAATCAATACTAAGTCTAATCAAAAAGCAAACTTCAATATGGCAAAATTACTACCAACTACTGAAGCATGTCAGCAACATATGTTTCGTGTAAGTACGAAATACAAGTTAGACAGTAGTTTAGAAGACAATATTTAACCAGCTACAGAATTGGGATGAAAGTTATAGGGAGTAAATAATGGTAGAGATGAGAAGAAAGTACTTCGAGCTATAATTTTTTTGGAGCCATTAGCACCGAATGGTCTTCAATATTAAGGGCAGGAGCAAAATCTCTCCCAAACCAAAAATTAAATAACTAAGAAAACCATTCCCCCTCAAAAATGACGTAAAACGTTATTATGCTAATAACACATACTATTTTAAGCCATACTATCTTATCGTTTCTGGTAATAAAAGAAACTTTATATTTATGAATAAGTAAGACACATGGGCGAGTGATACTGCAACAACCGACCACGCGTTAAGGCTAGGTGTCGGAGGCACTAATACTGCTGTCTGTTTTTTCCCGGCCAAAACATATAAAGTTAGGCACATATTTTGAAAGGGCGATAACTGCCCTACAACTTTTATTCGACATATTTTCGGATACTATCTCAAATAAAAGTGCTATATCCTGAAAACTACTTGAATATGAATTTTAACTCAGAAATGTTGCGTGTTTTAGCAAATTCTGATGGAAGTATCATTTTTAAGTAAAAATATTAAAATAGATATATAGAAATAAAACAATTCAACCCGCATCAATGATAAATGAAAAATTGTGGAGGTATGCTCATGACAAAAAGACTCTCGAAATAGACGTTCATGTAGGGCTGGTGGAGAAAGAAAAAGATAGAGAAGTAAGAACTTTTACGGAATGATTCCTCTAATTAGGTTCTAACAACTGACAAAAAATCACTTCTCTCTGATTTGTCCCAATGCAGAACCTATATTGCCTAGAATAGTTGTGGAAACAAGGAAATAAAGAGATGTCAAGGGTACCAAACGAAACCTCAGTAATGTTACAAACAATAGCCAAAAATATAATGGTGGGGAGGAACCTCAGAGGTGAGATATCTCATCTCTCGGTGACAATCCCGAAATTACTAAAAGGGAACTTGACTACAGTCAGTATCGGATCCAAGTTAGGGTTGGAATATCGAAACGCGATATATCGATATATCGGATTTGAAAAACCGATATATTATATCGTTATCCTAACACTCGATATATCGATGATATCGATATTTTACACCGATATATCGCTGATATTGATATTATAAACTTTATTATTTTATTTTAATTAGAAATTTCCTTTATTCTTTGTCATATTTTTAATGTTATCCGTGAGCTGTACTTAACATTATAGCTTAATTATTTAATCAATCTAGGACGCTGTCTTTGAGCTGTTGTAACTTCCTTACTGTTTTAACTCATAGGCGTCACTACCGGTCACTAACCTGTTGTTCATTGCTGTTGTTAGTGTGGTGATTAAAGTGAAAATAGAAACTAAAGTATCGCCACCAAAAAGTGAAGTGTGGAAACATTTTAAATGGAGAGACAGTAAAAGTGTGGAGTGAAAATATTGTCACAAAATATTTCGGACATCGGTAAACAACAAACCTGAAGTCACACCTCAAACCTTTCCATTCGCACTTTTTTTCGTCTCCATCAGGGTCAGGTTTTTCTGCAACACCATCTACTTCTAAATGAAATAATTCCTCCGTCAAAAACTTCTGACA
This sequence comes from Rhaphigaster nebulosa, assembly GCA_948150685.1. Lineage (NCBI taxonomy): Eukaryota > Metazoa > Arthropoda > Insecta > Hemiptera > Pentatomidae > Rhaphigaster > Rhaphigaster nebulosa. Next base: position 73,624,234 of record OX411306.1, on the reverse strand, counting down.
TAAGAGTTTCCAAAATATCGCATCATTTCAAGAGGGAGACGAACGACGAAGAAAAATTAATGATGCTATTTTATATTTTATCTGTAAGAATACTCTGCCATTCTATACACTTGAAAAGGAAGATTTTCTCAGCTTGATTAAAATTCTAGCCCCTTTATATAAGGTACCTTCTAGAAATACATTAAAAAAATTATTGAATGAAAAATACTCAGAACTGCGCTCTCTTATTCAAAAACATTTTAATGAAGTAAATTCAGTGATATTGACTTGTGACATATAAACGGAGTCCCACCAGATGAAAAGTTTAATTGGTGTCACTGTTCATTTTATTTTAGAAACAAATGATGAAATGTCCTCAGCGTTCCTGAAACTTCGAGAACTCACAGACAGGCATACATCCCAATACATATTTCACTTTTTGGAAGATGTGTGCCGACGTTTTAACATCTCAAATGAAAAAGTAAAAACAATTGTCACTGACAATGGGGCAAACATTGTGAAGGCAATGGATACGTTCTCACAGGCCAAACATGCTCACTTGTTAAATCTAGTGTGCGAAAAGACTAGTTGGAAGAATTATTTAGAAAGCTTCGTAGCAATACAATTTGGTTTGAAATTGTTGGCTGTGACCAGTTAAGAGAAGCAACTGAAGGTGGCACTAAATGCAAGCTAATTTCAGATGTTCCTGCCAGATGGAACAGCAAATATTACATGGTCCAACGTTTCCTAGAACTTCGGCCACATATCAGCGTTATATTGAGTGGACACACAAGTGCTCCAGATATGATGACTGCACGGGATGTTGAAAAATATTTAAGAATAGGAATCGAGGTGAATAAGGTAGATGCTTACAACTAGTTTTAAATTTTATTGTGTTTCAACATTTCACAGTGTGTCATATGCATAGTAAATCATAGGTCTACTAGCAATTGTACTTTCGTACTTTATTATGAAATATAATCCAGGTCTTTTCTCCTTACTCTTCAAATAAATTCAAGAGTTTATGATTAGAAAAACAAAAAATAATATGGATCAGTCACTCACCAAATTGAAATAAAATAGACAGTACTATAAATGTAAATAAATTGTTGCAGATAATCATTGGTTAAAATATAACACATGTTATTTTATAAATATAATGGCGTAAATTTGAGAATAAGTAATATTTAGTTGTCAAACAATAATTAGGAGATAAGATTGAAACACATATACTGTTAATTAATTCTATGTAAAGACAAACAGGTAATAATATAAATGGTGATTGTACAAAAATATATATCAAATGAGTTACATATTTTTATATAAATGTTTTGAGAATGCTCAATGTATGTATGGAAATTTTATGAAATACAATTCCTTTTTAGAAAAATAAAACAAGGTTTTTTTTTTTTAAATTTGTAGAATAATATAATATATGAAATATGGCGAAAAGCCTTCGAGATAAAAATGTATTATAATACTTATTTTTTTTACCAAAGTATTATTCTTTTCTATATTTTTTTATAATGATTCATGGATAATAAAAATATTGTTCTATAAATAATAATTATATTAGTTCATGACCTTCAGCACATTTTAACGTTATACTCATTTAATGCACTAATACTCATTTAATGCAATTAATACTCATTTAAAGTTATACTCATTCGAAATGAAGTTTTAATTTTAACGTTATACTCATTTAATGCACGGTTTCTTTGCTTTTTCATCCCTTTCCTTTCGATATATCGATATTTTTCTACCGATTATCGGTGGATATCGATATTTGGTTTTGCGATATATCGAAATATCGAAACTCGATATTGTTATATCGATATTTGGTTTTGCGATATATCGAAATATCGAAAATCGATATTGTTATTTCGAAATTCCAACCCTAACCCAAGTATCATAAGCTCATAACTAATACTGGCATCGAGAGGCCTCCTAACAGTACATTTATTTGAGATTCCTCTAGAAAATCTCAGCCCATACAACATTATTAATAATATATGCATATGATTCAAATTTACAATCTGGTAATATTAATAAATTTAGTTTAACAATAGAAATAATCTAAGAAATTCATTGCTGTAGCTGCTGAAGTGCGAAGTTTCACCGATTATCAATTGGGAAGCGCTAGTTACTAAAGTTGTTACCAAATATGTCTTGCAGTTCCATCTCTGATCCTCTTGTCTCGGGGACTGGAATTCCAACCTTATTTTCTTGCGTTCCTTTCTAATTTTTCTTCTATCAATTACAATTGCTGTATCTTATGATGATACAAGGCGCATGTCTATAAGAGCGGAAGAAGCAACAATAGCAGTATTACGGCCGGAAATACCAGTTTAATCACAAATAGTAACCAGATTAGGTCAAGAAAGGCGCATTTGACTTGAACTAGGAAAAGGTCTTTTTGAATTAACACTATTTTGCCTTTCTGGACTCTCCAAAGTCTCGAAATTATTTAGGGTTCGCGTGAGTACATGCAATAACGTCCGTCAGTGCAATAGGTTCTGCTTATAGATAGAATTTGATATGGATAAAATTAAAAACAAGCTACGTAACCTCAAGACAATCGAATTTCGCCCCGAAATTTTTAGAGAATGGGTTTTAGCCAATATGGCAACTATTAGTATGTCAGGCATATCAGAATTCTGAAAAACAAAGGGAGAACCTTGCGGGCTGATCTTAGGCCTAGTGGTAACGCTCAAGGAGGGAAAAGCTATCTTTCTATACATTACTTTAGACTGTAACATGTCAAATATATCATCTTGAACTTTTTTTAAACATTGTTTTCAATGTATCTTCTATCAATCGCTTGCACTAATTCGTAAGTTCATTGCTATTTCTATTTCAAAAGGTTATTGTTTGTCTTATGCGCACTGATAGGTTCTTCCTTAAGGTTTCCGCCTGTAAGCAAACTTTATATTATATTGATAACGTTTTTGCATAATAATTTCATACTTATAAAAACGTTTTTGCAGTCAACTTGTTTCCCTGGGTATGAAGTCGTGACAACACGTCTGCAAGTAAGAACCTTTTACTTTTAGCAATTTATTATATTATTTTTATGATAGGTTAGAAAAAAAAAACTTTGCTCTTGTTTTATAACTTTAACCCTAAAGGCCTATACACTAAAGTTTTTTTGACGGAGCTCTGACGGCAAAGCTGCAAGAGAGCTGTCATTGGTAATTTTTCTCAATTTCCCATTAAATAGTCATTTTAGATTTTTCCACTTTGTTTTAATACCCTGAGGATCCTTCCTCATTTCTATAGCTACGTCATCAATGGCCTTCTTTTTTTTTTTTTTAAGAAAACCCTAGATTCCTTAATGGATATGCCCCATATAACTGGATACACATATTTCGTCCAGGTTTATTGACTGCCTTGATTCCTCTCGAGACCGAAAAATAAATAGTCCTTGTCATTCTTATTTTTTTTTTTGTTGTTGGTCATATAGTTCTGAGATCAGTCAAATGTTCCATCTCTTCACTCTCATCAATCGTGGACATTATAAATAAAAAAATTAGAACAAATTAAATTTAAGGAAAAACAAAACAAAAAAATCGAATTCAAACAGAGCAAAACAATAAAAAAAAAATATCAACACAGAAACAAAAATAAATTTCCCACTTGAGTAATTACTCTGGTAACACATTCAAACAAGCTGACAGAGTAATAATATGAAACAAGTGAAGCCCAAGGAAAGGTTTTACAACCAGCGTGTACGCAGACCTTTAAGCTCTCTGCAAATTCCTGGAATGGAAACGCAAATATTAGAACATTCATATGCCAACGATATCTGGGCATATTTTCAGCTTAATGACAATTTGAAGAAACAGCAGATTTATGAGATATCTTGAACGCATCATTGGTATAAACGAAACAATGATGAAGCAATCACAATAAACATCTACGAATGGAGAAGCACCACCCTAAATTTGGGACAACCAGAAAATACACTCTTGATTTCAAGTCGCGAATGCATATTATGCTCTACACAGGTGTTAATTATAAAAGGCATGGATTAGACAAAGTCAACCATCGATATTTACGGAGATAAGGTTATAATGGTAAGAAGTATTAATAGTCTTAATTGCCTATAAACACATCAATTATTTATATATCATACCTATCGTTTGTTATCTATCCGACATACTCCGATAACAACCTCTGTTTGGCAAGGACTTGATTCTGGAAACTGAGATTGGATGAGCAATAATCTGTTAAATCCGTTATTGTAGTGAGCTGGAGAATGTAAATAAAAAAATCAATAAAGGATGTTGCGGAAATGGGCATAAACTTTGTATTATAGAAGTTTACTGCTATATGGTGGAGGGACGTTTGAAATGATAATGCCACTTCAACTTATTTTCAATAATTTACAAAACCGAGGAATTGAGGTATTACTTGAAATACTGAAGATAGTCCTACGAAATAATTGATAAGTCGTCATATTCCCCTCATATCGCCCCACGCACAGAATTCCAACAGTAAATGTGGGGAGGCATTAAAGAACTGATCAGAATTCTGTGCGTTTCTAAAGAAAGAAAGTAGCAAATGTAGTTGAGACATTGGAGAAACGGCAGATATGATTTTTAGGAGGTGATTTAAACATGTTACAATCGCCTTTGTATTTTATGCAATTAACTTCATTTTCTTACCAGCTGTAAATTGGATAGGCAATATTAATCAGCCTACGAATATAACAGTTTTGGATAAAGAAGGGCTAAGAAATTTGTTGAGAGGATATTGTGACCAACGGTAGCAGAAGCTTTGTTAAGAAGGGTAGAGATAAAGTCAAGACATACTGGGATGAGAAACTGGTCGGAGATCATATTGGAAACGTTCTTCGTTGAAGTTTGAGAACTGGGATTGTGTAATGCGTTCTAGTGATTTCCTTTTTAGGCTTGCGAGAAGAGGAATATTAGCTGTGGACTAGGCGTGGATAGGCTTATTTAATGATCGAATAATTTTAGAAAAAAAATGTAGAATAGAGTTAGTTAAATCGCTGGTTAGACAAAGCCCCTTTTAGCATGAAGCGATTCAATTAAAATTACAGTAAAAATTTCAAATTTTATTTAAAGATAAGATAGCCAGTTGCTTAGATTACAACGTTTGTCACCTACTTCAATAGCGCGTTCTAACACACAAACTCTTCAGCTGTATATAATAGTATACAATTCCCGCTGAGTCCTCTAATTCTCAATACTAGTTTAGCGAAATTTAGATAAGAGTGCGACGCTTTTACGGATGGATTGTGCAGAAAAGTACTTTTATAAAATCTATTGACGAGATTACATAGTAAATATATTTAGATAAATGTAAGAAACTGAAGGTACGCCTATCATTATTAGATAATGCAATATCTAAGTAAGTAAACATTTAGTGTTGGTATAAAATTTAATTGAATGTTACCTACCTACAGGTTAAATTTACGAACTGGACAGAGTCAGGGCGATGGAAACAAATCGCAAATTAGACATACATTCTATACTTCACTTCGTTGTGAACCTTATTCATTAAAGTGTGTTTGATTAAACAGAGAGCCCGAAATTTGCACCGCCTAGAGGCTTTTACATGGCTTAATACGGCACTGTATCTTGAAATACTAAATCCGAATTTCTACAAAAAAATAAAAAAAAATTATATTTTTACTCACATTCAAAATGAATTCAAATATATCAACATCCTCTCATAATATCGTTGTTTATCATTATCATTTAATTACTGTCCAAGACACATTTTAACCAGTGTAGTCATTTATAAAATCGATTTATCGTGAACGCAGTCAAGTAAAGAAAAATTAAGCATGACACAATTACGAAGTAAGTAAGGTAAAAATTGTTTGTTTTTTTGGTTGTTTTTTACTATTAGCAAATCTTTTTAAAATAACTCAATTAAATTCAATATTAGTCGTGAAAACACGAGAATTTATTCAGAATCGCATGCAACAGGTTTTTCTCTGTATCCAAAAAACGCTGGATATTTATTCTTTAATAATTTAAAATGAAACCAAAAATTTTACTAGGCAAAAATAACCTTCCAAAGTTCGTTAGAAAACAATGCTGCAAGGAATTTATCGATAAAAAGAGTTAAATAAGAAGGTAAAATCATGAAGAATAATGAAGGGGACGCATTAGAAGCTCGACAAATTTTCAGAATCATAATTTTTTTTTTCTGACTCTTTATTATTGTGAAAATAATAGATATTTATTAATCGGTATTTACAATACCAACATAATAGATACCAATTAATTGCAAGAAGGATTTTTGTTCAGTTTTCGTGCTGAACCAGAGATATTTTAAAATTATAAATGGTTTATCTCTTATTCTATAACTATAAATTAGTTCTTCCATTTCTTCTTTTATTGAAACAATCAATTGTTATAACATTTACAGGAACAATAGCCCTATCTTCAGGTCATCTCTACAATGAATCATTTAAATCATTTAGTAAGTTAATGGTTATATCATATATTTAGCTGTTGTTTATTCCTTAAATATAATCATAATAAATTAATGAATGTTATAATTTATTACAAATAGTGTTTCAAATTTGGGTTTATAATCCGCTTAAAAAATCTCCGGTTCAGTTGGAAAACTGAACAAAAAACCGTCTTGCTATTAACTAGTATCTATTATGTTGATATTGTTTAATAAACAGTCAGAAACATAAAAAAAATATATATATTTTAATGATTCTGAAGATTCCCTCATTATTCTTAATGTTTTTACCTTCTTGTCTAACTCTTTTTTTTAACCGGCATATATATACTCGTGTATATATATATATATATATATATATATATATATATATATATATATATATATATATATATATAATAGATATATTATAGAATCATTAACTTACTAAATAATGCAATGATAATGACAATGCAAGGTGTCCTGAAGATGCGGAATTGCCCTGAAACGTTGATAATAACAATTGATTGTTTCAATAAAAGAAGAATTTTGCAAGATTTCACGATTTCACTTCACTTATTCCTTAGAAAGTAAAGAGTTTATGAACTGCTCAGTTGACAGAAAACATAATTTTTCCGCAATTGTAACATTGTTACGTCAGATGAAAAAATGACAACAAAGAATGTCCTGGAGGTATGTTTAAAGAACTTGTCAAATATTTACCATTATAAATAAAACTTTCAATTAGGGAATTCTTTTCTAAATCCATCCAGAGAGATGTTCCGAAGGAATTTGTTACATTTATTCACCACATTTTCAAAAATGGAACCGAAAAATTCATTTATGATCACAGTTTCACGTATAATAGTTCATGAGTTCTTTCGGTAATCTTAAATAAATTATATAATATGATAACATTGACTGTTTATCTGAAGAGCAAGCTTGGTTAAGGATAAAAAGACCTTGTGTTCACATTGGCGTTACTATTTGTAAAAAACTAACCAAGAAAGGTGAGATCCATCTCATCTTCATCCTCGTTTACACTAGTAATTTGAAATATATCTTATTCAGACTGTGTTTATTCACATTCCAATCGAAGGCACATTTAGATTTGTTGTTTTATACGGAAATATAATATGGTGCAATTATTTAGGAAAAATTCGCTGAGCTAAGGTGTTGTGCAATAAATAAAGGTACTTACATGGAGACAGACAGACAGTGGTAGATAGCCAGTGTGAGGGGACAGTGTGAGGACGGGGGGGCTACACCCTGATATCCGGCCCACTAACTGGTTAATGCTTCCCGCCAATTGTCTCTAATAGCCGCTCCGCAGGATGTCTCAGGATTCCTACCGCTCTCTAGCTATCTTATTAGTCATCCTCTACCTTCTACCAGTATTTATGCCTGGATACTTTAATCCATGAAGCTACCTTATTTCAAAGAAGCTTTATCTTATGAATAAAACAATTATTTCAACTGTAAATAAATGAATTTACATTTACATTTAGAAATTTGTTTTATTAAATATAAGAGGTCCTGAACCGAATAACAAAACGTTCACAAAGTTTTTAGATCCTATTTTCGTATTGGTCTAATATAATTGATTTTTGTCTCACTAATTTTCATGTAATTTCCATTCGCCATGTAATTATCCAAATGTATTGTCTGAGAAAGCTATACAAGGCAGTCAAAAAGAGGGAGAGGTAATTGTCATAAGATTTTTTTAATCTCAACTTCTTTTTCAAAATCTTATATATAGTACGTATATTTGATTGATAAAAAAACTCCAGACCATTCAATTTTCCTGTTTGACCTCCTTCTGATTCCATAACTTTTCAATATTTCAATATTTAGCATTCTCTCTAAATAATGAGTTTTTCACAATTGCTCTTGAAAATGAGGTATTTATTAATTAATTGTATTGTAAACTTACATTTTGGCCTAATAAGCATTCTTTATGAAACTTCCCCGTAAGTGTGAGGTTTGAGACGAGCTCCTTTTCCTTTGATGGGACCCGAGTTGGTTTTTTTTGTCAAATTCCTCGAGATTTTCGCTACAAAATCAATATCACTGATGATTCCTGCAATAGCTGATTCCTTCTCAAGGGAGGCTCAAATCAAGCACCTCATCATCTGAGTTCTCAGCAGGCATAATATGAATAGAAATATTTTGTTCACAATTATTCCAAAACAACATATTACGTAACGATTGTGTACAATCGATTTTCGTTTCACAAAAAAATATACAATCAAAAAAAGTGTGTTTGTTGTAGCTAAGACGATAAACTAATATCACACACACAAAAAACCTATCTTCTATTTCGACGTGTGGGGTGAGAAGAAGAAATTGAGAACCACAAGGAAATGTAATTCACATTTTATTAATAATCTTAATATTACCAGATTTTAAAGCAAAGTGGTAAAGTCTTTTTTGGAACCTTAGAAGATTATCTCATCTTGAGTTTCAATAATCTGTAGTTTTTCATTAGCATTACAAAGTGCTCTGATATAGCGTGTTCACAATCACTCCGTTTTCACAATTACCTAGCCTGGCGTTAATACACACTTCTAAAAACAAAAACACAGGCACGCACTCATATATATATATATATATATATATATATATATATATATATATATATATATATATATATATATATATATATATTGTTATAATAGGTACATTATTTTTATTTATTTATTCCGTTTTATATTACAATTTTGAAATTATGATAAAAAATTATTTCTGCAGTTTTAGTTTTCAATTCAATTCAGTTCAGAAAATCATATTAAAATTGTATGATTATATGTATTAACATAGAATAACATGAATTATCATGCCGTCTTTTATAGATTCTCTCTTTAAAAAAATGCTATTATGACTGGATAGAAATTAGAGCTTAAAGATTTTAGCAAAAAAAAAACAGTGTTTGGCTGTGCTTCCATTAAAAGTACTTTTGTCTTCTAGGATTATTCTCCCTCTTCCGTTTTTCATGAAAATGCACTAATTTTTGAAGTGGAGTCTTGAAAGAAATCTGCCAATGATTTCATCTTCCTGACTGGATAGATTCTATAAATATTAATAACAAAATAATATTAATATTCTACAAAATTAATAATTTACTAATCTTGTTAATTCTTATTTGCCTGAAATTTAAAAAATGTTCATTTCGTGCACTAGTAACTTTAAACAAAAAAAAAAAAAATACATATTTCATGCCAGTTGTCTGTGATTGAAATATCTTGCACTAGGTGCCCTTTATATAAATTCGTTTGCTCATTTCCATTACTATTTTTTTTGTAATGCAGATGACATTGTTTCTATTTCATGACATAGTTTTCTAGGTTGTTTATTTAGATATTATGCCCAAATGTTTGATGGTAGGAGTGCGAATACATTTTTAAGAACTTCACATTTCATCGATTTGAGAATTTTTTTTTGCGTTTCACGATTCTTCGTGAGCATATTCAACAACATAGTGAACGTAACTTTTAAGTTTCGTTACTGTTTCTGATTCTCTGATTGGAGGACCATTTTTAAGCTAAACAGGATGGTGATAAAGAATTGTTTTCCCACGAGCAACCTTCTCGCTACCGGTACGAGAATTCCTTGACGAGACGGTGGTTTATAAGGCTTTAGTGGATGAAGATTATAAATAAAATCTAGCGAGCACAAATATGACAAAATATATGAAAATCTATTTCACGACACAGGAGTTTTTTTTAAAATAAATCGCTAATATTGAACCATTATATTATAATTCTTTTCTTATTTTTTAATTAAGATTGCATGAGCGATTATCTAAGTTTGATCCTCTCGAACTCCAGAGACTAAACTGATTAAAAGTGAGTAAACTATCAAGTAAGTGAGCAGAGGACATTTAAAAAAAAAAAAAATATAATGTTTCTCCGAAAAGGCATAGTGTGATCATTGGCCTAAGTAATCCTAGCGGATTCCAAAAAAATATTCATTATTCTATCTCCATCTACTGGTATGTCATCACTTTTCCTGAACGGTGAGAGACAAGTCATAAGAAAAGGCTAGATTATTGTGCAGAGTCAAGAAAAAATTGGCAATTCCCCGGTAATCCCATAAGAAATAGCTTGAGCTCCTTTCTGCGAGTTATGAAGAAGAGTTATTAAAAAAGACTAGCTTATTGCAGTGCATGGATATGATGCATTCTTACATGCGTCTTAATTTTAATTTTAAACAACTGGTTAACGAAACAGTCGTTTTAACTAAAATATATATATATATATATATATATATATATATATATATATATATATATATATATATATATATATATATATAGTTAGTTAGGTATAACAGATTCAGCCTCATTCTAAAGACCCTGACTCATCTTTTCTTACCTATAATTGCCGTGGGAAAGAGGAAATGTCTCTCTGTCTGGCTGTCGCTTTTCCCGTCCGTATTATCTTAGGTAGTTAATGCTAGATTATTAGCCAATGCAGTCAGTAGTGTCATTTCCATTATCATAGTTTGTACTTCATAATAAATCTTTTTAAAATCCCTTTTGAGACTTCGACTTATTTAATTATATATATATATATATATATATATATATATATATATATATATTTTTTTTTTTTTTCTGATGACACTATAGACAATGTAGATCGCGATGTGGTTTTTTCTCAGACTTTTTTTGCTTTCGGGAGCACAGAGAATCTGGAGGGGGTCACCCAACCTCACGTTGATATGTATCATGGTTTCCATGGTGCAGCAATAGGCTATCTACAGCTTTATAACAGGTCTCTTTGGGACCAATTTGGAACTGTTCTTCCCAACGACTCACTCGAGTTCAAGGACAGTGACAAACCGGTCAAGATCCACAGATTATTGCTGTCCGGGTTAAGGAGACGCGCGAAGACCTATATATCTTTCCCTGAAGCAGACCGTCCATGGACATGGTTTTTCACGACGTAAATAGTCGCCAAGAGGTTTGGTCTATGGACGGTCTGATTCGGAGAAAGAAATATAGGCCCTCGTGCGCCTGCTGACTCCGAACAGCAGTGGATCTTGACCGGTTTGTCACTGTTTTTGAACCCGAGTGAGTCGGTGGGAAGGACACTGCCGAACTGGCTCCAAAGGGACCGGTTGTGGAGCTATAAATAGCCTGCCGCTCTGCACCATGGAAACAATGGTTCGTAGCAACGTGAGGTTAGATGACACCCTCCAGGCTGTCTGTTCTCCCGCAAGCAATACATGTCTGTATGAATACCACATCGCGCGGCCAAAGATCTCCATGGTCTATAGTGCAAACCGGAAAAAAAAATAATAAAAAATATATATCACATATACACATAAATTAGTTAGCGAACGGTAAGCATGAAACTAACATTTTATTGTAATTCTAGGATATTGCAAGGCTATTCGAACTAATATTGAAAATCAAATTGAGTTACTCTACCCATAGATCCTTCTTCGCCAGCGCTATGACTCGAAGAATGGTTGATTCCTGTAATCTCGACCGCCAATCCGAGTCCAGGACCGAGCGCAAACTGCCGTACTGTCTTCTCATCGTAGCTTCTATCTATATATCAATCTTACTTAGCTAGCACCTGTTCGTTAAAGAAGTTTCAAAATTATTTCTCCAGGTCCCATCCTTACTATATGTTGCGCTCATTGATGAATGCTACAACATCGCCTTATAAGATAAGATAAGATATTGATCTTTATGGTGGTATTCTCCAGGTCCTAAAGTGAAAACCAACCGGTCCAACTCCGAGCTGATTAGAACTGGAAAAATGGAGGATAAGTATTGGAGCCTGGAGATGTCTCGACTGCAGAAAATGCTTTTACAGCCCAAAGTAACTACAGTTGGCATCCAATTTCCTAAGTATCTCTTGCTGGATAACATTACTACACAAGTGTTTATGAATATGCATTTGAATCACAAGATACAAGAAATCATCCAAATGCTCAAAAGAACAGGATGTCTGCTTCAATTATTTTATTTTCATTACTGGCTTGTCCCAGTTAAAGGCAGCTTCTCATTTCTGGTGCAAACCAATTCGTGGTGAATGAAAATTACTCAAATAAATTAATTGAAATAATCAATACTTTTATTTTTATAGATTAATTAAGGAGTAATATTAACATTATAATTTTAGTTTTTCCCATAAATATCTATCAGAATCAGAATCATAGCTGTTGCCGATAATACTAAAACGCTTAGAATAAAATTGAACAAAAACCTTATACCTAGGTTAGCAAAAAAAAATATAGTATTCACATTATTCACTGAGCTTTTATCAGTTTTTAAATAAACATTAAGCAAGCGTTTATTCTCTATCAGACTCAGAATTCACTCTTAAATTTATTAAAAATTTCTATACGTTGATATTTTGATAAGCGACACTTTGAATAATTTAAAAACAAGGGAAAGTGCTGATTCATTTTTGTGGATTCTTGGTTACCACGGCATTGGAGGAATAAGCTAACTGATACCATAGTCCTATTTAGTATTTAGCGCATTTTCTACAAAAAATTTTTGGGATACAAAGGGCATGACAGCAGTGACAACAAACTTTGCACAGCACAAAAAATAACAAGCAAAGAGTTGTGGATCTCTGTGTCTAGCCTAACCACAGATTAGGTAAAGAGAGTAGAAGCAGCAAGCCATGGAAGACTGGTGACACTAGTTATCCCCACTCTAGAGGTCCCTACCCAATTACTAAAGGCAATGGTAGTTTCTCATTGCAAAAACATCAACATTTAGTTTCAGTATGAATAATTTCATTATCGTAACTCATGTTTTTAGGGGTGTTAAATTTGACTCTGGAATTATCAAGCAAAATTTCCAAGTGCATTTTAAGATATTGTAAAAGAAAACAGCAAAATCTCTGCATTTATTTTGGCTTTTCTCTCTTAATTTTCAAAATATGTGTGGTAGCGAAAAAAATACTTACCTTTTGTAAATCAGACTAAATTTACCTCAATTTGAGCTAAACCACAGATCTGTATATCCAATAGATCCAGATATAAAGCACTTCAAGAATTGTACTTACATTATTTATAAATTTATTTTGATAAAACTAAGTGTAGATTTAATTAAGTATATAAATTTACATTATATTATTAATGATGCATTATAAATTACCAATATTAATTGAATAAGATATGATTAATAAATTACAATGAGGAATCATATTTTTATGAATATTATTATATAAACTAATGAATAAAAATCTAAAATACTTTTTCAATTCAATATAAGTAGTGCCATGTCTAAACTATATTAGTTTAGCCTTTAACCAGGTTTTCGAATTATATTTAGGTTTCTAAAATATAAAAATGTATAAATAAATTTAATTAGATTGGAGGCCAAACTTTTTATTCCTTATATAAATTTTTGAAAAATTTATAGGCTCACCAAATAAATATTTAAATAGTATCTAAAAAAAAAAATTTGACTGAAATTTATACAATTTGTATTCAACTTGACTAAATGTTTACTTTTTGTTTGTTGTTACAATTTCCCACAGACAAGTTATCTGCATTCGATAGCATATTTTGTTTTACAGATTGTGTGAATGGCTTTGAAGACTAGATGGTATTTTATGTAACTAATGTTTGTTAGATTATGTAACTAAACTGCATTAGTTTGGTGCTCATATATATATATATATATATATATATATATATATATATATATATATATATATATATATATATATATATATATATATATATATATATATATATGTTTACCTTCAGCCCTTCAGCATAGTTTCATTGATAATAATAGTTTTTAATCACAATTTAATGCTATAAGAGCAGGAATACTCAAAAATTAAACTGAAAAATAGACATTAAAGTATATTAGCATTAAGAATGGTCTTAAATGTTTAAAGAATTAGCAATAATTGCTTATTAAAATATAATAAGCGAGTATCCATATCATAAATAAGCTCTGATTATCCATATCACTGGTAGCCTTCCAATGATCAATGTCAGGGTTCTGCCACAGAGAATTGTTTATTATCCTTAGCTGAGGCCATGATGGATGAGTACATTTGGATGATGATCGAAGAATGCCTAGTTCAAAGTGGTGTGGATTTGATTCCCACCTGGTTCAGTTAACAATTATTTTGTGGTGGTCTTGCAAAATGAATCTTGACATTTCAATTGTATTAAGTATATGGGCTAGGTAGACATCACAGGTTGACAAAAAAGACCAAAACCTCCACTTGCCATAATAGTTCTCTCCACTAATGCTAATACCAGTTCAAATATCCCTAGCTGTTCTTAGGAACAATGACGGACACAGATCGTATTTTATCTCTGATTTCATTAAAAAATATATTAGAAATTTCAATACTTCATAGCTTATTGTACTCTGAGGAATCTGCGATAAAGTGGACAAATCCTAATGGGAAAAGACTTTTTCTAAGAGAAAGAAATTCCATATCTTTTAGCATCTGGAGAGATCAAGGGGAAAAGGATGCTTATCATGTATCAATCTGGATAAGTGAGCAATGGAGGAATTAAGGATTGATAAATTATTTGCCACTTCTATAATTTTGTTTTTATTGAAAACTAGTTTTGAATGTTATAGATTCATCTTCAGTCCTAAAAACACACAAAAATTCAAAAATAAGCAATTTGCTTTGTTTTCAATAAAAACAAAATTATAGAAGTACTTTATTTTTCTAAATAATTAATTTGATTTACAATTGATTCATAATTTGATTAATTTTATTGATCTGCAATAATTGTTGTATACGTCATATCGTTTTTGACGTGCTAGGCGATCTATAATTAACTTCTTGAAATAAATTTTAATTAGTGAAATTTAACTAGCATAATTTTAAACCACACTTTTTATTGTAATTAATTTAATGCAACACTAAAAATAATACTAAAAATACAATAATTATAATAAAGTAAAATACATTTTTTTAAAACCCTATTTATTAATGTTTTTTACAATTACTCTTAGTTTTTAGGCTTTGTAGATTTAATTTTCATAATGTTTTATATCTGTGTATTTTTTAATATTCAAACATTAAAAATATTAATTTGATCATTATTTGAGGTGTGGAAATGTAAAAGGGGATTGTCATTTATGGAGATGATGTTTTGTCATTTATTATGTTTCATTAATAATGTTTTCCACACTAATTATTGTCCTTTTCAAGGTAGGCAAATGTACAGCATATGCTTAAACCCTCAATATGTAAAGTTTGGATAAATACCTGAATCATGCATAGTTTTGGGATTCCTGAAAAAATTTAATGAAATGGTTTGTTTATTTGGATTTATCATTATTTACTCCAATAGGGCCAACTATGCATTGCTTACTATCATAATCATGATCTTAATCTTCTCTAAGCAGGATCTACAGTGAAATTATAATAATGAATTATAATTATTTATATAATTGAAGACACGAGCGGATGAAGGTGCTAAGTAACAAATTTTCAGATATTGATTTTGTATTATAAATGAAGGCGTTATGTGTTTATCTTCGCCTTGTAACATTAATTACCCAAGATTCTTGGTTAGTTGCATGATTTCTCTGCGGATTGGATAGATAATGCATTTAAAAAAATATATTTGTCATTTTCTTATGGACCTCGAAATGGAAAATAAACATAATTAATCAAAGTCAATGCATGCTGATTTCACTAACAAGAAAATCAAATATCTGCCGATTGCAATGAATAACGAAGTGTACCCCTATTCAAATTAGGCGAAAAATCTCGGGATGACATTGGGTGCAAAGCTCTGATGGAAAGAGCATATAAAAAAAAAAAGATAACAGCCTAACTTGATGCATCAAAGAATGTATTGGCTCTTAAGCAGACAGTCCAATCTTTCAGTACATAGCAAACTTCTTCTATACAAGCAAGTCCTAAAACCTATGTGAATATATGTAATCCACAAGGGCATGCCATGAGGGACTCCAACAAACAAATTAAATAAAGATTCCAAAATAAAGTTTTTAGGGGCATTGTCGATGCCCCCTGGTACATCAGAAATTATGATCTTCTTCGAGATCTTCTAACACCTACAGTTAAAGAAGAAATTAATAAAATTGCCCAGTCAAATCAAGAACGAATACAAGGGCACATGAATGACTCATACTGAGGCCATCCTTCTCCTCAACTTTAATGACGTTTTATGAAGACTAAAACGACAGAACCCCACGAGCTTAAAGTGATAGTTTGAATCTAATTTGTGGGAATGTTAAAACAATATTACGTATATTTGTTTTTGTTTCTTTTGTGTATATTAGTTTTCTATAACGAAACTGCTAATAAGCTCATAATGAGCTTGATTGTAATTTCAATAAATAAGTTCTTAAAACTTTAAATTTGTAACAATCATTAATGTCTTCAATTATTTGCTGAAGGTCTTGCTTTAGTCTTAAAATTTTTCTCAGCCACTTTACTAGTCTGTTACCTTTCTGTACTGAATTGGCAAATAAATCCTAAGGTGTAGGCAAACAACTTATGGAAGAACTAAGTGGGTAGAGCATAGACCTAGAAGTTACACTCAAGGAGGTGAAAGCCTTCTTCTTCTAGGTAACTCCAGACAGCTACCTTATCAAATATACCATTTTGAATTTTTTTAAAACATTTTTATTTGTTTTAATGTCTTTCAATCGCATGCAATAATTCTTAAGTTGGTTGTTATTTTAATAACAGAAGGTTATTTTTAGGTGTCAGCACACTAAAACATTCTTCCTTATGTTGTTTACCTATACTTGCCGTTTGAACATCAGGTAAAGCCACTGAATGGTTGTGTGCAAAGCAGCAATTTTGAATTTGGAGGCCTGTGGAAACCAAGTTTTGAGGCCTCCTAAGCTTTCTCAAAATTTAAAGATGTGGCTACATGTAATATATAATAATATAATGTTAGTTATTAATTTTATTACTTCATATAATCTTGCATTACTACCTATAAATTTGACAATTTGATATTATATTTTATTGTTATGTACTTTATAACATGTAAAATAGATTAAATAAGAGAACAAAAAAACAAATTAGGAACAACAAAAAAACTTGTTAAAATTAAGAAACAAAATTAAGTAACAAAGAAAATTAAACTGAAGAAAAACAACAAAAAAAAACTTCAAATTACTCAGGTATTCAGTATTCAACAAAAGACAGTGAAATTGGCTCAAATTAGGCAGTTTTAGATTTTTGAAGAGAAATGTCCTCCGGTTGAACTTAAACTGAGAGAATTTTCTTGGCATCTAATTCAGTGTGTTCTCCTGACTTGTGTTTGTTTTAGCCTTGGAGATCATCCGCTGTATTCTGCATTACGTTTAGGCCTGGCTTTTTTTTGTGTTATCTTCAATCTTCTATGTTATGGACTATTCTTCATGTAGCGAGAGGCTACATGATCTACCTGGAGTTTACCACGTTCATATTTTCACTAACATCAATATATGTCTCTCATTTTGTGATTCTCTTGAACAAGAAAGACAAGTTTGCACTTATATTTGCTAAAACTTTCTTTAGAGCTGATGAATTAAATAACAGGCAGGTTTTTTCAATAGCGGCAGAATCGGAACTAAGCCTTGATGAAATGTCCATTATCTTTTCAAAGTTTTCGCAATAGCATTCCGCTGTCACAATCCAAGTGCGCCATCTTGTTATGACTGGTTCAGGAGATAAATTTAAGTCACTAGATTCTGTGGAAAGGAGATTCCCAAGGCGAAGATAGCCGATTCCACCTGAATCCTCCCTTCTTTTCTCTCGTTGCTTTTTCTACAGGATTTGTCCCTCTTATGGACAGATCTCCATAGTTTAAAATTCATGATTAACAAAAAGTTTCATAATTATTGTCATTATTTATGTTTAACAATTTAATTTTCTATAAAAATAAGTTAAATAAATGCAATTATTATTATCCATGATTATATTCATGATTAAAATCCATAAAGTTATCCATTTACTATCGTATACAGATGCAAATTAGAATCTAACAAAATTAAATCACAATCACTACCGCAACTTTGAACTGATGGAGTTCAGATCACTGTGCGATGTAACAAACTGGGGTAAAATATTTTTTTAGAGAGAACAATTCCGCTTAATAACGCCCGGCATTCACAATGCTTATGTCAATGCCGGGCGTTGACAGGAATAAAAAGTCGTCCAGAAAAACCAAGACCAAAAATTTCGCTTTTTTCATTTTTATGAAAATTCATATTTAAGGGTTTTATAGGACTATAGAAACTAATGTGACTTGCTTTTTCTAAATATAATTTTTTTAAGCCTATTTTACTGGAAGCGTCTTTTAGTTTTTGTGATTTTTTGTGCATTTAAACGCATTTAATGTGCAATATTATTTTCTTATTTTGCATGACAAAACAAATCGTATGCTGTACAAGAACTTAGAAATCCATGCAGAGCTAAGACAGCAAAAAATAATATAAATATTGTTTAAATTACATAAAATATTTTTTTTCTCGTCTCCTTTTTTTATTATTGTAGTGTAATATTTAATGGTTGTTTAATATTATTGACTCTAATGGAAGGAATATCATCATATTTTCTTTTTATTTCTATAATTGTTATATTTAAGGTAGGTTTGTTAATTCTTGGTATTTTATATTTTTTCAATTTATGCCATATGTTAGTTTTCTTTTTTGAGAAATTAGCTTGTATTATTTCATTAAAATTATTTATACGTTCTTTATAAAAGTCTTTGTTATTATCTGATTAATATTTTTCTTTAAGTGTATTTTATATATCTGTTATTTTTTAATTAATATACCTAATTTATTATCCAAAAAGTTTGTTTTCTTTCTAAATTAAAAATATTATTGATTATAGAAATATAATATAAAATCTTATGGCGACTCAGTATAAGAGTGGTAAAATCATGCAAGAAAAGCTACAAGAGAAAATAAGGGAGGATTCGGGTGGAATCGGCTGTCTTTGCCTTGGGAATCTCCTTTCCCCAGACTCTAGTATTTATGTAAGTATTTTATATATTTTATATGTAAGTAGTTAATATTTTATATGTAAGTATTTTATATAAATATTTTTCTTTAAAAATATTTATGCAACTGGGAGCCTTCAAAAATATCTTCTTTACCATTGACACCAGCTGCATAGATATATACATACATAGATTTGTCCCCCTACAAATATCACCTAATCTCAAATTGAAAAGAGAACTTAAAAAAATCCTATTTTGCCGCATTAATTATGAAATTTTGACCACTATGCGATGGTTGACCTGGCCAATTATACACCAGTAATATTACTATATATATCAAATAATAAAGATTATTTTACTATAGATAGCAACACGAACTCACCACACCACTATATAGTCCACTTCCAACAAGCTTGTTTTGGTTCTATGGTTCTGCCGCTGTCTTTCTAAACATTTTTTTTTTTTGGAAAAATATTGGTTATAGATTCTCATATTTTAATACCGATATTATGATTTATCAAATTAAAACTACCGGACAAAATATACATATTTTTCTTTAGAAATATCTCTAGTGGAGTGGACTCATCAGCATGGTGATTCATGATCATTTGACAGAAGTGGATTGAGAACACTTAAATTTCCTAGAATAATTATTTGGCTAACCCCGGCCACCTTTGCTACCCCTTCCAATAGATGAAAACATAATCTTAAGAAGGATATTTAGCCTTATTGAAGATGGATAGGTCTATTTGCTGATATTGATGAGGTAAGAGTTATTAAGCTTGAGAGGCTAAGCTGTCCCACATGACATGTGGCAAGGATGGGAGAAACAGAGATTCCCTAGAAAATTTTGAAGAAAGTGCTGCATCGCGCTAGGTGAGCCGACTGAAGTAGAGGTGGATGAATGGGTTGGCAGCCAATGCTACAAGCCTTCTTGGGACCTGAACTGATTGGAGAATGGCTGCACAAGATTGAGCTGAATGGCGGAAGATTATTGAGCAGACCAAGACCCACCATGAGTTGTAGTGCCACAGAAGTAAGTAAGTAAGTGATTTCAGGCCAAATATGTAAAAAGAAATATTTGCCCAGCCGAAATGTCAAAAGTATTTATGAAAATATGTAATTTAGGATCAAATATATGAAAACGGTAAAATAATTTAAAATAAGTAAAATAAAAAGCATTCTATTTTCCTTCATATTGCTTGATGCATTTTGGTCAAGGAGAATCCAATATCCAAAGCATTTTCCTTTGGTAAAAACATGTAAAACAAAAAAATCCTAACCCTAGTCATGATCAATTGCTTTGGTGGGTTTACCTACTCCTTGCAAATTCTGAATAAACCATACATTAAACCTTTTCATATTTTTTCCTCTGAAAAAGTTCATTGTTCCACATTTTCATATACAAGGTTCCTACTCCTACCTAATCCTTTAGGTAGAAAAAGATGAACATCACAATAGAATCGTATATTTCTTTTGCATGTAATGAATTAATGTTTTGTTTTTTTAAACAAAAAATAGGGTATAAACCAGGGAACTTTGAACATACAACCTTTAGTTATTTACTAACTGTGTACTTTACTGGCCTATCACCAGCAGCAGATTTTATCTTAAAAAAATTGCATCATTCTGGATAAAATTGTTGTATTAAAAATATTATAACCCATGCATGTTGATCAAATATAAGATATGAACAAAATATAGTTTACCCAGTTTTATATCTAGCTAACTATATTCAAATAATCCTGTTCTGTATTTTTTTTCCAAATAAGTCTAAACTATCAAGATTGCCAGATATGAAAATGGACATAGAGTTTAAAGTTTTATTACAGGCAAGAGATGTTTTAAATGAAATAAATTGGGAAACTTGACAAATCAACGAAAATCAAAACAACTTTCTAAAGCCTTAAAGATACAGATATATTGTTATAAGCACTTGATTTAAAAAATTAACTAATTAGGAACAAATTGTGTCAAGATTAATTGGATTATTGAATGTGCAGCTATACAACTCAATTTTCGTACATATGAAAAAAAAAAAAAAAAACCTGTACCACTACAATCCATGAAGGGTCTTGGGTTCAGTACTTGGTAAGGACTGTACTGTTTCTAGGCCAACGGTTGTGCAAGGAGGTGATTTGGGCGAGATCACGCTCAACCGCCAGGTTTTTTCCAGAATTAAGGGTGTCCACTTTATAGAGGCTGGGTGAGCCCCAGAAGGGTCTCCCGATCCCACAGGATCGATCCACGGCTGATAACAGAATAAATAATTATTTGCCACAGCTGGTCTCGAACCTGGGACCGGAAGCGTAGTAACACAGTGCTTTACCACTGAGCTACTCCGCTCCTTTTGTACATATGAGTATCTTTTAATATATTTTTAGTGAGTTGGTCGTAATCTGCTAATACTCAAGGTAGAATCCATATTATCTTCCTCTACCTGGTTTATATAGCTTATAAACTTGAAATATATAACTTGATTGGAAATATGCAAGAAAGAAAATCAGAGAAATGTTTATAAAACACATTTATTAAAGCTTTCCATTTGTTAAAGAAACACTTTCAATAAGAAAAAGAATCACATTAAATATTACACATTAATATCTAACTATTTTTTAATTTCAAACAACACACAGTGTTATTAGTGGACGTTGAGTGTACGACTTTTTTGGGCTACCCAGAAGACTTGGCCTTCTTTAACCACAGATAAGCTGGAAAAAAAAGTGATAAATAAATTAAATTGATCATTACTATTTATGTTTTTATAGTATAACATGATACTCATACATGAAGACACATATTAATAATAATTACACACATAATAACATAATAATTACATTCTTGAATTTCATTTCTGTGCCAAAAGATGATTGTTTGAAAAGTTAAAGTTAAAGAATGTTTAATGCTAATGTAACATCTGATATCGATACTATAATTATTTTTATAATCAATCATTACTGTGGTTTATATTTTGTTGGAGATGAAGTATCGTTAAACAAAACAATTTAATAATTTTTTTTTAATTGGTTTAAAAATATAAATTATAATGATATTAATTTCAGTATTTTAATGTACTTACTAGAATATGACTTGCTCCTTGAGGTTCTTAGGTGCTGTCCAGGTAACGGTGACTTCCTTCTTATTATCAGGATTGGTATGGGTAACAGTGTTCTAGAAAAGTTGGTTTTATAGTATAGAACAATATCCTTAATTGAAATTGGTATTTAACAATAGTTAAACATTTTCAAGAAAATTACAGAAAATAGTACAAAAGTTGGTTTTAACCCATTAACATCATTTTCATTTCATGGACAAATGAAATCTATCTGTTCAAAAGCCATTTTCATTTTTTGTTCTTGTTTAATAAAGTCACAAAGTTACACATTTATAATTATCTTGCAAGAAAATAAATATATAATCATTAAAATATCAATTTTACCTCTTTTGATGAACCGCAGTCCACAACTTTTGCATTCTTGTCAGTGGATGAGAACTTTCCTACTGGTGTTCTTCCTACCCTGGCTTGCATAATGAATCCTTTGAATTGCTCACCAGTCTTTCCTATAAAGAGGGTAACTTGCATTAAGAGTGTGGTAAATGGGCCCCTTACCTCTGTGGTATAATGTCAGGCATAAACTAAGTCTAAGTCTGATGCATAATTTGATCTGATTTTTGATGATTTTTACTGACCTTTGATGGTGACTTTTGTAGATCCTTCAGCTTTGATGCCGTTCTTCTCTATGTCAATTATGTAGGGTGACCTGGTCTTCTGGGCATCAGCTCCATGCTGTGGGGTCAAATCTTCACAGGCATCAGGTGGAGCTCCAGTAGCGTTTCCATTGACTGAGGCTACTGCGATTAGCAGGACTGCAGCAATTGTAGGAAGGTACCTGCGAGCATATCAGACCCACATTTCTAGTATTTGATAATGAAAATTAATATTGTTTACTTAGTATGCCAAAAAAATAAAAATGTTTAACAACTATCACAAGAATGGAATTATAACTGTAATCAAATGATAGTAAAACTCCCTGTTAAAACATTACAAATCTATATTAAGGTGGAAGGTGGAAGGTGAGGAAATGAATATTGTAATGGTTTTATATCAAAGGATATGCATCATATTGTATTTTATCTAAATTTTAAAATTTAATTATTTTTTCTAGCTTATAACATCCCTGTAGTTTTTGAAAAATATTTATCTAGTATGACTGCTTTGTAGAAAAATGAAAATTATAAAATTCTTTCACAGTCAAGACCAGGCAAATCTAGAGGAATAATTCACTGATGAAAAAATTGTGGAGCAGAAGAAATCTAATGTAGATCAAGGAATAGTGGAATTTCTAAAGCTACAAAACTTATTATTTTGATTGCCATTATTTTGAGGAAATTCACCAAGTCCAACCACCATGTATGGAAGACAGGGAAGCCGTTGGAAAACTGACAAAGGTGAAGAGACCGAAACCATTGCTTAGTCAACAGCCATTAAAGGTGAATTACTGACTGCTAATGCACGAACTCGAAACATCGAAATAATGGAATATATCGAAATCTGCCTTGGCTTTGATCACAGCGAAGCGCACTTCAAATCCTACATCTTGTAGTATAATCATTGACGTTAATCCTGTTATCAACCATGACTTTCTTTACCACCGCCATTTGATGGGCAAAACTATCGGCCATAGATTACAAGAAACCTTAAAATTGGTTTATATCATCAACTCCATTTCAATGGCAATAACTATTTTGAGAAAAACTGACCTCAAGTCATTTCCTATGTTAATAATTTTCTATATTTTTTAAAAGTATAGTTTTTATAACAAAAGTAGATCTATCATTAATTATGATTGAGGTAAGAAGAGAACACCAGTAAAAAAAAAAGGATGTAGAGAGCATACTAGACAGTCTAAAACACCGTGACCAACGGGCCTTCTGGACGGCCCAGCCTCCCTTCTGGACAGCCCATAGCGACGCCCCTGTTTGTTTCTTATTATTATAACAATAGTAGTCATAATTTTGATCCCATTTTTATATGCTCATTATCTTATTTTTTAATGTAAAATGAGAATATTTTTAATTTTATAAGAAAAATACATAAAATTGTGTGATAAAAAATCGTATTTATGTAATCACCTCAGAAGGTTTTAACCTTTCCTTAGATGTAACCTCTTTCTTTTCTAATTAAAATTTCAGGAATATATTGTTGAAATCTAATGTGATTAGTTGATCGGCCTCCTATATCAGGGAACCAAAGGTGAACCAGCGACCTTTGAATCAATGGCAACATCCAGCTATTCTGTCTTCGTTTCCCAATGGACGGCTTGTTGGCTAATACGCAGGAGCATACGGTGTCCTAATTTAGTAAATAAACTAGCTCTTCTATTGTATCAAATAGGTTCCACGAAATCATTTTTTGAAATTATAAATAATTGTTATGAAAAGGTAATGGTAATATTTTATGTTTGTAAATATTCAATATTTCACTCTCCCTCATTTTTAGGCACTATTACATTGTGTGCTAGGCACTTGATGGGCTTTGGTGGGCCTATTTTTTTTGTTTTCTTAACACAATATGTTTCAGCGGTTAAATTAATTTGTTACTAAAATTAGTCAAGAAAATCTTCGAAGATTAATAAAATATCACACATTTTATAAATTTAATGTTTGCAATATTTCCTAGCAAAGTTAATTAGTGTCAGAACTCTCCCCAAAACCTGCCCATAAGAGGAAGTTGTAAAACCGGTTGGCGTGATAGATAGTTGCATTATAAGTTGGCCAACCATTCAGAATTGCTAGTACGAGTTTACGATTTACAATTCAAGAAACTGTAGACGTATCCAACATTTCATTATTCTAATCATTTGCTTTTAAATTGTAAATGTCAGAACTTCATTTTCATTCAGAACTTTTTGCTTTAGGAAACAAATCTACAAATGCATAAACTTCGGGATTTTAATTGTTTTATAATTAAGACAGGAAACTGCTTGAATTATCTCGTAAATCTTGTTTTCTATTTGCTCACACATGGTTGGTATTTATTGAAAACCCAATAACTTAGGTGAGTTTTGAATTTTTTGGAATTAGTATTATTATTTTAAGGATTTTTCATTTAATTCTGAATATATCTTATATGAGCATAGTTGTTTTCAATGATTTTTCATCAGCTGCATGTACTTTAAGTTCATCAAATTAAGTTATTTAGCAGTGAAAGCAGAGGCAACATAATTGTAGATAAAACCATGCTTTTATTAATTTTTAAAACGCTTCAACTATGATCATATTTCGCAGCTATTTAATTTTTTTTTTCGTATCTTTTGAGTTTGAGCTAAAATACATTAGTTAGTATAATTGACACTGACAGAGCGACCCTAATAAATGTGAATTAGGAGACATCCCGCATTTTTTTTTTTTTTTTGACCAATTATTGTACTTTCTCTATTTTATTGTCTATTTTATTATATAAACCAGAGTTAGGCAAACATTGTGACTCAAAATACTTTTTAAATGAGTATTTCAAAAACAAAATACCTTTATTGTTTTGAAAGAAAAAGAATTTCAATTACAACAGTGGCGTGTACGCAAGGGGACAGAAAGATCATGGGGATATATTCTCTCTCAAAATTTGTGAAAAAAATTGATTTTCATATAAGTATTGTGTTTTGAATAATAATTTTTGATCCAAATTTCATTCTTATCCTTAAAACTTAAGTCCTATTTGGCGATAATAGACACTTATTTGACAGTGATTACTCGTCTTCTCATTAAATAACTTTCCGAAAAAAAAATATTTAAATCCCCAAAAAAATTCTGCATACACGCCTGATTTACAAAATATTGTCAAGCATTTTGGAAGAAAAGTATTTCAAATACAAATTACATTGTATTTCGGAACAAATTTCATGTGTTTCGGAAGAAAGGTATATCAAAGACAAGATTTTAAATACACAATTCTCTTGAAAATATGGAATGATAAAATATAAAATAATATTGAATTATTTGGCGAAGGATGCAGACTTTTCACACCAAATTCGACTTTTTTTCGGATAAAATTCAAAGTTTTACAAATCAAATCGAAACATTTTATTCGTGTTGATTTTATGAGATCAGAACATCAAACGGAGGGATAGCAGAAATGGTTAAAAAATATATAAGTTTTAGATGGAACATACTATGTATCTAATTGTAAAAATAAAAAATCAGATAACATACATTACATTGTAATAAGGATTTAATTTCCTTAGATATTTATTTGATGTTATTTATTTAGTATCAGCTACCTTGTAAATTATTTAATATCAGAAATAATGCTTAATGTACATCAAATTTATCTAAAGGAAGAAATGGAGGTTTAGGCAGAACGTAAACGTTCCACATTTATATCAATATTGTTTCATTTATTTCCCAGAATTTGTTCAAATGCTACTATAAAACATAAAAAGGAAGGAAAAATTACTAATTTTTAAATGAATATACTTCTAAATATATATTTTATTTATATAAAAATTATGTATGGCTAGTATTTTGTACTTCACCCCTCCAAATAGTTTTTTATATTTTAAATTTTATTGCTTAAAAATAAAAAAATATTTTTTGTATTCAGCATATTTTATGTTAAAATAAAAAATATTTTTTAAAACTATGTTTTATGGTGAAAACAATACAAAAATAATAATAATAAACAAAAACAAAACAGTAGGTGCACTTAATACGTAAAAGTTTACACAGATAATTTTCGTTCTTTTTAATTAATACTCTTCCATCACCTGCGGGCAACTTCAATGCAGCAATTATAGTATTTTTATGAATGACAATTAAAACAAAAGTGGAAAACAGATAATAAATAGACAGAGTAACGGAGGTCATTGTGTAGGAAGAACCATCAATATGAAAGTACTACTGTCTAGGAAGCAATTTATCAAGGCTAGTATCGTCTCTGTGAATAGGGATCTTGATACTACAGGTTAAAGTTGGTCTTTAAAGAAATTTATATGGTTTACGAAATACCCTAATATAATTCTATAATACACTGATTATAAAAAAGAAAGACAAAATAGTCATTTTAACAGTGAAAAACATCAATAAAAAAACCCTTTAATTGATTGAATATTGATAATGAACTGAAAATAAAATTCTGTGATGAATTATTCTATATTTTCCTGAAAAAATTACCAACACATTTTAACGTACTAAAAACTCCTTTTAAGTTTGTCTAGTGAAGCACAGAATGACGCAGATGACCTATTTTACTAGAATAAGTATGAAAAACTGAAAATTATGAAATTTCAAACCTTGACAGGAGTAATATAAAACCGGTCATTATGCAAACACGATTATTTTTTTGAGAAATATGGTTGTGCAAAACACAGCTGTTACCTCTCGTATCGCTGTATAAGGTCGCACGATGTGTTGTTTCCTCTGTAATGTCGTTGCGAAAGGAGTAGAATCACGAACTAAGCTATTCTTCAAGTTGTATCCACATTCAATTATTTTACAATGAACAAAAACCATGATTTATATCTATAACATATCTTGAATATGTTCAAAAAAAAAAAAAAAATCTCCCTTCAATGAACGAAAATTTGTTGTAAAGGAAGAGAAATGGAGACCAAAAAAAAGGTGTTTTTTTGTCATGAAAAAAAGAAAAATAATCTGTAGGGAAATAATGAGTTTGAAGCAGATGCAGCTTGTATCATATTTACTGCTTCTTGCCTATGTAGACTTTAAAAATTAACTGTTGCAGAAAATTCTTATACTATTTTAAACTATACTTAAAAATTTTGTGATGGTTTTTACAATTTATAACAATCGTAAAATTTTATTAGGTAAAAAGGAAAATGTATTTTTTTTTTAACTCCTAAATAAATTAGCGTTTCATATTTATGACTTTAAACCATGCAAAGTATCTGAAAATTAGATTTCATTTTACAATATATTTCCTTAAATGAAGGTTTCTTAAGGTTTTTTTTTTTTATTTCAAAACCCCATGGGATTTGGTGTTGATTTCAGAGGTTGGTAGAGTGGTTTGGATCTCATTTCTTGCATATGATGCCGATATTTGGGAGTAGTGGGTATTTATATGTTTAAACGGTTAAATGATGAGGCTCACTTGTAATATTGTGCCAGTCCAGTTAATTTTAATGGCTTTATCTAGTAAGAGTCTCAATATAAAATTACGCTACAATTAATAACGGTTATAGATTTCGAATTTACAACTCATATCGAAATCAACCTAAAGCAATAATAATGTCAAAAGCGTTTAATAACGCCCTTAGTTGTGCTTAATGTTAAGATATTGTTTAAATTAAATAGCTGACGAATAATGCTCACTTAGCTCGCTCAAGGTATGGGCAAACACCCTATGGGCTATTGAATAATACAATCGGGATTTAAGTTATTGAATAAGGGAACTTGTCAGCGGAAGTAATAATGTATCACTTTAAAGACTAATGAAAGTTATTGAGAAAGAGTGCTTGTTACTGGAAGTAATAATATATTACTTAAAAATTGTATGTACACGGTTGGAAATCAACTGTAATAATTCATTTAATTGGAATAAATTCAATAATAACCATCTCTCTGTTATTCTTCCACCTCGAATAAAAAATAGTTTTTTTTTTCCTGATTCTATTTTTAAAAAGAAATAAATACAAATTAGCATTGTAATTTTCAATTAAATACCTGATTATTTTTTAAGAATGTATATTTATTCTCATGTATTAAATGTTATGTGTGCAATCACTAATCGATTTCGTTGGCTCAATAAGTAACATAATAGAACATTAAAAGAGACCAAAAAAAAAAAAAAAAAAAATGAAAGAAGACTGGGTCATAGGTGAACACCCGCGCATTTTTTTAAGATTCTGTTCGTGCCACTCCTCAGTTGAATAACGACGCTTTACAGGAGAGGCATTGAGTCTATTTTGAGAAACACAATAGTAGCAAAGGACAGGATTTATATTCCCATTTTTATAATTTAGTACATTATTAATAGTTATGACTAGATGCGTGGTTATGCTTCAATTAAAACTGATCGGTTGTAACCGATGTAAATGACCGGCTTCGGAAAAACCGGGAAAGAAACCCGATTATTTTAAATAAAATAATTCCCCATCAAACCTTTTATTTGTTATGACGTCACATATAACAGTTACTGTCATTGTTACAAATAACTGGTAATTGGGAAGACCTTTAATTAAAATAAATTGCTCATTGATCTACAAGAAATTACCTGAAAAACCTTTACAGAAATATACAAATACCAAAAACCCTAGAAATAAAATATTATTAGAAAAATCTTTAATAGTACTTGATGTGCCTTACCAAAATCACTTATAAGATCCGGTGAGAATGATAATGGCATCAAGTTTTCTTTTTTTTTGTTGATAAAATGAATGTTTTGTAAATTAGATTATTAAATATTACGTGATATTTCGTAAAATGGAGTATGTTTCTGTTTTAGTCAATAATGCTATAGATTTTGAAAAAATAAGTTGTGCAAGTTTTAATGCTGATTAAATAATTGTTTCAACAGGCTAAAATCCATTACGCAATTTTTATTCTTAACCACGATAAAAAGCCGGTGAGAATCATAGTAGAGTAAGTTAAGTTTTGTAATTTTTAGAAAATTAATGTTTTGAAAATTTTCTTTTAAAGCATTTTCCATGCGAGATCAAATGGACTAATGGCTCTATTCCAGCCACTAAAGCTTTAAAGTTTAATAAAATTAGCTGTGCAAGTTTAGTTGTTAGAAATTTTTTCAAGTTTCGAATTCGGCAATTTTAATTTTCAGGAAATGTTTCAAAATCGGCTTTTGAAGGATTAAAAAAAATAATTAATAAAGATTATAAAACCTACCATTAAACTATCAGCAATTCTTTCAAGTTCCAAGTTCAGTAATGCCAAGGGATTGTAAAGGAGACTATAGAGACAGTATTGAGCTCTCAGCACTTTTTCTTGTTTCAAGCGCTGGGATTTTAAGGATTTTTTTTTTTCAAAGGATGAATTTCGCGTCGTGCATTTTTTTCTATTTTTAAGAAACGAACAAACTTACAGACATTAGGAATAATTGAGAATGAGACATAGAAAGAAATTGAGTAATAATAAAGTAAAAAGAAATCGTTAAACCTCAAAACCACTACTGCATTAATGGTGAATGCAAAATAAACAATGGAAATTTAGTTGTAATTGTATTCCGTGTAACTGTGTGACTTTACCAAGGAGGTAGGCAGGTGGGTAAAAGGTAGGGTGTTTATTTTGTATTTTTTGCTCAATATGTTTTGTTTTATTTATTACGAAATTAATTTTCAATCGTTTTTTTCTCCGGAGTTTGGTTAAAAAAAAAAATAAGAAATTGTAACCGATAGTGTATAAAATTCGAAAAAAGCCCTGGTTATTTGAAAGAAAAAAAAAAACGGTAATCGGGAATAGCCTTGACATCTCTAGTTAGAAAACTGTAATAATGCCAAAGCAATTCGTGAAAATCAGGTAATAATGAGGAGAAAATAAAAAGTGAAAGCCATTTATATTGTTATGATAATACTTCATTCAATTAATTATTTAGTAAATCATAAGGTAGAAGACTTTTGTATATAGTCTATTCTATTCCTGACAGGTACCTACTTTCTCTAGAACCTTTATATTTTAACAGGCTTTATATATTAACCTATTATTTTCATTTTTAATTCCGTTTTCTACCGACTACGATTTGTCTATTTTTCCACCAAAATATTTATCCGGGCGTTTTCGTATGGGAACCATCAACACACGGATTACATTCTCCTCCCGTTTAGGTTTTATCTGCTAGTTTATGGAACTAGCTTCATTCTTCTATAGGAATAACAGAGTAATAAGTTTAACTAAGAATCAACGGAGCGATTCAGAGAATAAAATGAGATTTATAGAATTGAAATTTCTTTTTTTTTCAATGACCCGACCATGCTTTCTAGCATTTATGGAAGCGATCATGGAGGAAATTCTACGTTGAAAAAAAATGTGTTTATGCTGTACAATATATGTGAGATATAAAATATATGCTTAATTTTTTGGAATACTTTTAAGCGGTAACAATCCTTGGATATTTTAACATATTTTCAGTTTTATTAACCACTGCTTTACTATTGAGCCAAAATTGGGATGTTACTCAACTACAAAAATTGACCGTAATAACAAATAATATAAGAAACTCTCACCACCAGAAGATGACTGACTAATCGCCCAACAAAACAGATAATACTGTAAGAAACAGATAGGTACTAATCTTCTAGGTGTGGTGAAATAAGATATACGAAATTCTTATATTAGTACCTCAATGCTAGCTTTCATGACAATGTATCTCTTGATGAGTACATGCATATGAAGGCCATGATAGAAAGTCTACCTATTCGGCAAATTTAAACTTAAAATTTCCAAGGCGAAAACTGGTTCTGCAATCAAAACTGCTATGATTAGATCCAATCAACAACTTGATGATTATGGCCTATATGCAACACATGAGGTGTGCTAAAGACGTATTTACAAGTGAAAGTGATCACAGCTCTAAGTGAGATAAGAGTGAAACTGTTATTTATGAAAAATTTACTTCTAGAATCATGGCTCCAAGTCAACTCTGTGTTCACAGGCGACAGTTAGTTGCGGAATGAGACATAAAAACAATAAATGGGCGCAAGAGAATTTTTACAAGAGAGAATTTTTTTTTATATACTAAAACTAATTTAATAACGATTTAAATCGATAATTTAATCACTAATAATAGTGATTTAAAAAAAAAATAAAAAAAACCGCGGCATATTAACAACAAGAGACATTAAGCTACAGCAAATCTTAATTTTTTTTTCTTGAATGTTACTGTGTTAACACGAATAATTAATATAATAATTATACATTAAGATCAAATTTAGTAGTAGAAATTATTACGAACAAATTGAAAAAATAAAATAAAAATACAATCTTTAATTTTAAATTTGTTTAAGGAAAAACACAATAATCTTCGGTTTTTAAAATATTTTTGAAGGCATTTATGAATAAATTTCTTAATGAATAAATTTAAACAACATTCTTTCTCCCTTAAACAAAGATGAGTGACTGTCAAAATTCTGCAACCTGTAAAAATCATTGATAATTTATATTCATTCTTAAAAGTATGAGAAACATAGACACACAGCTTACTGAAATGAAAATTAATTGCTAGTCCCAAAGATACTTACATGATGACAAGTGAAAACTATGGAAGACTGCTAGAGACTGAACTGTTTGGCCGGCACAAGGGTGGGAGTGACCTGCCGCCCCGCTCCGGTACTGACTGAGGTGGAGGGGTGCTGTTCTTGCACAACTCTTAATTATTGCCTATTTATCCCCGATCACCTTTTAGTATATCTTATATCTTCGGTAGGCCTTATATCGACATCCTATAGCCAATTTATTTTGCTTGTGTCGCGTTTCTTGCCAGCCAAGGCCGATTTAGCAATCATATATAGGAGAATCAGGAACATCAAGATTAAATTAATTTTTTTTTTAATAGGATCAGTTTTCCTTTATATGTTAATAGTACGTATTATAAACTCCTACGACATAATATGTATATTTTATTATAATATTCTGATATAGTATATTATATTCTAATACCAATAGGTATTCCTATTAGCATAAAGATTTTTTAATATTTTCTTTAACTGTATTATTTAAAAAACCACAATTTGATACTTAAAAGCATTACAGTTTTTTCAAGATAGTAAAGTACATATTAATTGTGATGGTTTTTTAAATGTGATAAAAAATTGACAATAGGTACATAAATATGTGCTTATTTTTACATTAATATGTAATAAAAAAAAATCAAAAAGTTCAATAATTGGCAATTACAAATTACAAAAGCCTGAAAATAAGCAAAATGTAAAATTTTCCGATTTGTTAAAACAAGGTTAACAACCAACATTTACCTGTAATGTTTATTTTAATTCGTCATTATCATTCTGCACCCTCTAAACTTTTTGTTAAAAATTCAAGCTAGTATAGATGAAACATTGCACTTAATATGCTGCACACTTCTGCAGCATCTTCCAGTATAAAATAATATGGTGTATAAAAAAAAAAAAAATGACCGCTTATCAACAAAAAGTTTATATTTTTATTTCTTTAATATGATACAAAATTAATACTCAAAATTTAGCAGCTGTCTGCGAATAATTAAATAAGAGTTAAATTCAATCTCTGGTTTTAAGTAATAACAAAATAACGATCGGCCACAAACTTCCAGTCTGACCAAGGAAATATATATATATATATATATATAAAACCTGATAAACGAATTTTGTTCTTACAAATTATGTCACAGTAACAATTTATCGAATTTCTAGGTAATTCTTAATTAGTATCTTCGGAAAACTTATATATTCTCGAGATATTATTAAAACTGCACTTTCCTTAACCTCATAAACGACCTCAATATCAAGATATTTCGAAATGTTATAATAAATCGAAACGTTGGTGCATTATTACAAAATCGATACTTTTTTCATAAACAGCATCTTCGACAATCATATAATAGATATCAATATCAAGAAAATCCGAAATGTTACAATTAATCTGTTCATGAGCGCCCCATATTAAATGGATAGTTTTTCATGATCAGCATCTTCGATAAATTAATAATGTACCTCAATGTCGAGGATATCCGAAATGTTAAAATAAATCGATACGTGATGTCGCTAAATTAACATAAATAGTTTTTTCATTATCAGCATCCTCGGTAACCTAGTAATGGACCCCAATATCAGAAATATTTGAAAAACCTTTATATTCATGGTCAAATAATAAAATTTTAACATTACCTTTTGGTTTATTATTTTCAATAATAGACCTTTGGAATCGACCAAGGAAAAAATTTTTGTAATCCCCTCTCAAAATTTGAGGTTTTACATTTCAAGATACGTAGGACCCAAATATCGAATAAAAAAATCCGTCCGTCCGTCCTCCGCTGCTTTTTTCCGAGTCTACTGGACCGATTGTCTGGAGATTCGGTACCAATGTCATAAGTCACCCCGTGATGATCCTCGAAACTCGACATTACCATTCGTCTGTTTATTTCAAAATGGCAGCCGATTAGAGATCTCATAAGCCCCTAACTCGGCCATTTATAAACATAGAGGAGAAATGTAAGGTGTTTTGGAGTCAGCATAACAAGGCATTAAAATAAGAAAAAATAAAAAATAAAAAAAACGAAAAATAAAAAAATCTCTATCTGTAAATGCTTTTGGTTTATTATTTTCAGTAATAGACCTTTGGAATCGACCAAGGAAAAAATTATAACCCCCCCTCAAAATTTGAGGTTTTACGTTTCAAGATACGTAGAATCCAAATATCGATTTAAAAAAAAAATCCGTCTCAAAACGTTATTCTCTACAAAACGAAATAAAAATCATTTAAATCTGACCATTATAAGCTGATATCTAGCGTAAAGTACTTCGTTGACTGCTTCTTCTGGCGGCTAGTCATCCGGCTTCCTGACTTATCTATTGGGCTTCTGACTTTCTCGCATCTCTCTGTTTCTTTTATTATATTATTATTCTTCCTTTTAATATTTCTTTACTTCCTTTAGCTTCCTTAGTCTTTCCTTTTTTTTTTTCCTACTGAAATGCACATCAAATATTTCCTCTGTATCATTTTACATCACAGCCTACTTGAATTGACACAGTTCCCAGTTCAGCACTCTCACGGCGATCATCTTGTGACAAGCTTCAAATTTCTTTCCCTTTGGTGTTTACTGCTTAATTTTTTTTACTTGGACAGAATAGATATTTTTAAAATATTACTAAGTGGAAATAATAAATCATTGTGTAATAATTTGCAGCGTTTTTTATTTCATTTAAAACATAAAAATCACATCATGGTTTTTATTTTTGACCTTGAAATATAAAAGTCATGATATGACTTTTATTTTCTGATGCTAAACATAAAAAAATCGTAAGAAACAGTCATCTTTCTTGTTCGACTGGAACTGATGAACTAAGGCTTTATTGGCCTGGTCTAAAGTTTCGTAATAAGCTTACTTAATCCTCCACACGAGTTTAGTAGACACCAATATACATTGATTAGGTTTAACGTACGCATTTACATTCCTTGACAAGAATCTGATAAAATGGTCATTTTTTTTTATACACTCCCTTAATTATAATTTGGAACGAGATAACTATTTAGTTTTTGTTCTTTATTTAGGTATTTATTCATTGCATTTTCTAAGGGATTTTCAACTTCACTCTTAACCTAATTTTATGAAAGCAAAATCATTGAAAAAGCAAATAATTTCGTTTCATTATTAGCAGGGATGAGAAGGTATGGTTAGAAGATTCTAAAATTCTTCAATTTAGAGTTTTAAAGATATCGTAAAACGGAAGGCATCCTATTAAAATTTGTACCAGAGTTTTATTTCATTCTCTCACCAGGTGCTAATTCGAATCCTAGCGGGGACTTAAAATATCAAATAACCACTAAATGACGGCCGTAGGTCCCGCCGGTGCTTGCAAGTTAAGGAAGGGACAAACATGCTAAAACTTGTACAGTGCAGTTTAAGGGTGCCATCTATTTTCATTTGTTTTGAGCCGGCTACGTTTTTTTATTGTGGTTTATTTCCTCGATCCAATTAAACAAGGTAATTTTGTTTTAATTTTCTTTGGCGGTATAACATATTCGTTTTAGGAACATCATTTTTGATTCGTATAAAATTTATAAAGTTATTTTGTGTTATTTTATTAAACCAACTGCAGTTTTTTCATTCCCTTACTTTCCACTTCCCCTCTTAAACGTGAGCCGCCTTAGAAGTTCTATAATGTAGGGAGTTCAAAAGGGTGTAATCCATTTTTTTTAGAGGACATCACAATGCGCTGCCCAGATGATTAAAGACTTCATAACAAAACAAGATAAAAAACAACAACAACAACAACAAAATAATTCTTCTTGCTGATACTGGCGAGCTCCACATACAGTTTTGAAAAGAGTTTCTTATAAGATAAGCTCCTCGAAAATCGTGAGACCCATGAAAACTTCCATTCCTCACTAAAGACACTTTTTAAAGCCAACGTTCATTCCCTCATAGAAGAAATTTGTTCGAAAATTTCTCATTAAAGAAATATACATGCAGCTAAGTTATGGGTAGGTATAATATATTTACGTTTTAATATACAAAAGAACACTCTGAATGCTTTTTGTAAGAAAAATTTTCAGGTAATGCTTGCAAAGTCTCAGATCTTCAATTGGCTCTTTCTAGCAGAATAACCCATGTGATCCAATTGACATTAGAAAGTAATTGAAAATCTCTAGTTCATTTTTCCTGAGATCGATTAAACATGTGTTGAGCCACTTCTTAAAGCTAAAGGAAGTAAAGAAATAATCCAAGGAATAATAAAACAGAGAGATACGAGGAAGTCAGAATAAATAAGTCAGGAAGCAGGATGACTAGCCGCCAGAAGAATCAGTCTCTTACGCAATATCTCATCTAATAATGGTCCGATTTAAATGATATTTATTTCGTTTTGTACGGAATAACGTTTTGCGGACGGATTTTTTTTTTATTCGATAATTGGATTCTACGTATCTTGAAACGTAAAACATACTCAAATTTTGAAGGGGGAGGCGTTACAAAAATTTTCTATTGAAAGTCTAATATGACCTTCAAATAAAGTACCTCTTCCGGTTTTCCAATTTATTATTTATCTCTAGTAGTTATCCCTAATTCCGATCCATAGCTTGTCTACATCTTCGCGATCCTCATCTAAAGATTCAAAGGCTTCAAATCTATTCTTTATTTCTACCGCGAATTGATTTCTGATTGAAGGGTTTTCCAATTTATCTAGATCAAAATTTTCGGAACAAATACGGCTTTCTTTTCTTTTTTTTATATTAAGTTCTTGTCGAAGTTTTGCGATTACTAATTCATCAGATCTGACCCACATTCTGCCCCACGATAAGACCTCACGTTAATTATACTATTTTGCCATCTTTGTTGTATCAAAACATGATCAATTTGCTTGCGTGTTTGTGAATCCGGCGATGTCCACGTATACTTATAAATATCCTTATGTTTAAACGTAGTACTTTTGATTGCTAGGTTTTTCGAGATAGCAAAGTTTATTAGACGGATCCCATTATCATTACTATGTTCGTGCAAACTTTCTTTACCGATCGTCGGATAGTATACTTCTTCCCTTCCCACCTTTGCGTTTGCGTCCCCTAATATTATTTTCATGCAGTTTCGAGATATTTTATCATAAACCCACTCTAGTTTATCATAAAATTCGCATTTAACTTCATCATCACTGTCTTCGGTAGGAGAATGTATGTTTATCAGCGCGATTTTAAACTACCGCCCCTTGAAATATGGCCACAGATATCCTATCACTAAAAAATTGTACATCCCTCAATGCGGAGAGCAATCTATTCCTAATTAGAAATCCAGTACCTAAACAATAATTACCGCTCCCACCGTACCAAATAGAATAGTTCCCTTCTGTTAACGAACCCTCCCCTGGCCACCGAACCTCTTGCAGTGCCACGATATCTACATTTATATTATATATATACGATATCTACATACATATATATATATATATATTTTTTTTTCCAGCTACATTTGAACAGCTCCAGCGGTTCCCTTTGGGTCAAATGATCTGAAATTCGGTATGTAGGATATTCTGTATCGAAGGTCAGCGGCAGGTTTGTTAGGGTACATTTGTAGGTAAATTTGGGTATGTTAGGGAAGTGCCTTTTGTCGGTCTCAACTTTTTTTTCACTCTCTAATTTTTTTAATATTTTGTATTTTCGTGAAAATGAATAATGACGGAACTCATTCTGCTACTAACGGATTTTTTGTTTATTATTTTGAATAATAAACCTTTGTAATCGACCAAGAAAAATGTTTTGTAACCACCTCCCCTCCTCCGAATTTGAGGTTTTACGTTTCAAGATACATAGAATCCAAATATCGAATAAAAAAAAAAAAAAATCCGTCAGTCCGCGGCTTTTCTCCCAGTCTACTGGACTGATTTTCTTTAGATTCGGCACCAAAGTCACAGGCCGCCCCAGACATCCTCGGAACTCGACATTACCGCCAGCCTGTTTGTTTCAAAATTGCGGCCGATTAGAGATTTTATAAGCCCATAACTTGGCCATTTATAAAGATAGAGGGAAAATGTTAGGTGTTTTGGAATCAGCAAACCAAGATATTAAAAAAAATAAAATAAAATAAAATCTATATAAATGCTTTTGGTTTATTATTTTCAATAGCAGGCCTTTGAAATAGACCAAGAAAAAAAAATTACCCCTCTCACCCTTAAAATTTGAGGTTTTACGTTTCAAGATCCGTAGAATCCAAATACCGAATAAAAAAAAAAATCCGTCCGCAAATTTTAGTATTAGCCCTAGGTCTCCTGGCATCAATTGTGGATTTCTTACTCCCTCGCATCTCTCTACTTCATCCTTCCTTGGATTATTTCTGCACTTCCTCTAGCTTCTTTGTTTTTCCTTTTTCTTTTCCCACTGAAATGCACATCCAATATTTTCCTGTTTACCATTTTATCCTCTGATTACATATCCTAACCATTTCAGCAAGCTTCCTTTGACACAATTTCTTCTTGACACTCCCAGTTCGGCACTCATGATGATCATCAAGGGACAAGCTCCACATTTCTGTTCCATACGTTCCTACTGCTTTATTTCTTTGCTGAACTTGGTTGATATCATTTATAAAGTATTCTGCACATGTTCCTTTCCCGAAACCCTTCAAATGCTCATTTAAAAGATAATCTAATTATGTTAACTGTAAACCAAAGCAGACAGACTAGATATTTTTGTTGACATTGTCAGGCGCTTTGTTAAGATTTCCACCAGGTTCATAGAATCAAAATTACGATCCAAAGGTATTTCTCCAAAATATATTATCATACCCAAATATATTATCAACCGTTAAGCCACTAGAGCGCGCTGAAGAAGTATAAAAAAGTGGCAACGAGCGATTTAAGGTTCTTTACATCCAATTTTCATAAACATTTAAAAAAAGTTACCCAACCTTTGACCATACATGCTACTAAACTCATGAAATACACATTAAATACATAAAAAGTAAATATTATCTAAGTACACTCTGCTTGTAAGATGTTTCGAAGCAAGTATTTATGAACTGCAAAACTTTTTACTTCGATTTTTTATTTAAATCGAGATAGCAAAGGCTAAAATTACTCAGTGAGCGAAGAGTCTAAATATCTCTAAACTGATCCATTTAATTAATTTTCTTACGTTTAAAAACCAATAGTTACAAAACTCCCTTCATCGAGTAACCGGTGGACAGCAAAACTATACATACTTATCTACATAACAATGTGAAAAAAATGGAAATAAGCAGTTTCAGCGTTCACACTCTCATATTTATAGGTTTTGGTTTATAAAATTCCTTCACCTGTCCTACCCTATGCTGCTCAGAGTCATCTATTGTATATATAGAACGGAAGGAATAAATAACAATGGAATTAGTGGGTAGTCAGAAATTAGATTAGGAAAATATAATGTTAGAGGTAAACAACTTAAGGAAGAACCTTTTAGTACTCATGCACCAGATAATAACCTTCTGTTATTAAAATAAGGATAAACTTACGAATTATGCATGCAATTGAAAGAATGTTAAACATATCAAAATGTTTTAAAAAATATTCAAGATCGTTTATTTGACCATGTACTCTTTTAAAATTTATTTTCATCCAAACCTCGCCTTTACGGTTATAAGGAATTCGGCAGCAATCCGTATAATACTGATGTCAATTATCCGATCATTTATACATGATTTCTTATCTTCCATGCAGAGCGGCCTCCATGTTCTGGCGGTCTTCCCGTTACTGGTCTTCTTATATTTCTATTACCTGGATCGTAGTGAGTTACTCCCACCGTCGGCTTCCAGGCATATATGAATTCCTTGAACCATGAGAAATTGTCTTCATTCACCAACCGAGGAAATTCTTCCTCAGTGAGGACGCCGATTCCCGCGGTTCTCATCATCTTAGAACTTAATTCTTGAAATGCGATCCAGACCGTGAACAGAGGCTTAATTAAAAATTAACAATTCGAAATTATTTTTATATCTTTGAAGATAGGTTAAGGTCAGATGTAGCTCATACTAGGTGTCAGTGAGGTGTTAGTGAAGACAAACGAATAGATAAAGTCTTTGAAACAAGCATCCATCATTGTATTGATGAGCCAACTTTTTTCTTTTTACTCATTAAATACATTCCGGACAGGTAACTGGCCCCTCAGAGGCACTCCCACTGGCTAGAACAATTCCCACAACCAAGGCTATTCATTTGTGAACTTGTAATCAAATCTATTTGATATATATATATATATATATATATATATATATATATATATATATATATATATATATATATATATATAATACTAAATGGATCACACATTTGAAATTAAAGATGGATTTAACAAAGCTTAGAGTTTTTTCGTTCTTAAGTTACTGAAGTAATTTTGTTTTGGGGATCACACGATCAGTTGAACTTCAAACAAATACTGCCAAATTACCTTATATCGGAGTTTTTAAACAAATATTACACCACAGATATGCAGGAATATTTTAAAGCTAAAAATTAAATATCGAATTATAAATAAACAAAAAAATCCATTACATCCTGGAATCGGAAAAGCATGGGGCATTTCGTTTACGAAATCCCATAAGATACAATATGATACAATCTTGCCACTATTTCTAAGATTTCAAAGGAGTATGACAAACAAGGAGTCTTAGTATTGCTTATTAAAATCAAATATACCATGTGAATGGAGAACTTAGCAAGTCAAGATGGAACGTGGTAGGTACCTGTTTCGATAGAAGCCAAGATTTTATGTGATGACTTAATAGCGACGCTCAAAAGATTCGATATCATTCAACGAATGAATATTTATGTTGTAGGGATATTTTAATCAATACCTCAAATATATCTTTGGACGATGTGTGGCACAAGGATAGAAAGTTTTTATATAATTTAGTATCCAATTGACCCTTATAATTGGTTCAATCATAGGTAAGAATGGTAAAATATACATGGATCCCGGATGGCTATATCCGTACCAACTATTTGACAGTTACAGGTTAGCGATAAATAAATCTAATTGAGGAGCTTTCTATGACAAGTGGACACCTCCACTTTCGACCAAAATAGATTTCTATGAGCTCTTTCTATCTCTTCTTCTGACAAATGCGTTTTTTTTTTTTTTTGCCATAAAGAAATAAGTGAATAGTTTGTTATTTCGAGCTCACAATGGTGGAAAAAATAGTTTTTGCTGTTTACTGTTTTACTTTGCAAACAGAAGTGAAAATAGAGTCCACTTTTGATAGAAAGTTCCTCAATTATTCTTGTCAGCACATGCCTTAGTAATGGTTTAAGGCCAATTATTTTCGATAAACATAAAGATAAGTAGTTAGCGTCCGCATGATGGTATAGAAAGATCAATCTAATTAGGAATTGATAAATTATTTGCCACTTCTATAATTTGGTTTTGTGTATAATAATATAATAATATTACTAATCATATTAATACTATAATAACATCATAAAATTCAATATGTATAATCATACCAAACTGTATTTTGAATTGCTGATTTTTGAATTTTTGTGTGTTATTAGAATTGAAGATGAATGCACAATATTCGAAACTAGTTTTGAATAAAAATAAAATTATAGAAGTGGAAAATAATTTATCAATCCCTAATAAAGATAAGCTATATTGTGATTTAACATCTTCCTCTTACATTCTTCTTCTTTATTACTTCTGCATCACTTTTTTCTACACATCTATACGTTTCGGGACATTTTCCCCATCATGAGGACATCTGAAATCAGTAGCATTCTCATCATTCCATTTTTCATCCATAGGTATTGATATTTTGTCTGTTTTTAAAATAAAAAAGTACATATTTCACAAGAGATATTAAAAATGATATTGAAAAGATCAGTCTTAATATTCCTTGTAAAGCATGTAATTTTTTTTTATTAAAAAAAAAGAAAATATTAATACGCATGGATAAAAATGGAATCAAGGAATAATCAGAATGCTACTGATTAGGGATGTCCTGATAAGGGGGGAAAATGGCCCAAAACGTCAAGAAAAATGTGAAGTAACAAGCAATGAAGGTGAATAATGTAGGAGAAAAGATCTTTATTCATAATATACATACCTAATAATATAATTACTTGCATAACTTCTAACATATAAAAACATTTATGAAGTGATAAAATAAGATCGCAGACTACAAATAACAAAAATAGGGCAAAATGTGGGTTAAAAATACTGCATTACAAAAAAGACGGTATGGGAAGCTTCAGGAACGCGAAATGTTGTACGTGAAATGGTTGGAACTCGACGGTTCAAGTGGCTTGGCTAGAAGAATAGAATGGTAGATCGTCGAAAAAGTCAGATGGCTCTCCGAAGTTTGATCGGAAGGAAATCAACACCTGGGCAGGCCAAGACGTACCTACAGAAGATGAAGCAGAAAGATGTACCATACCGGGACTATGGACTGATGTTCCCATCTCCTTACTAAAATAAATTTTTTATATAGATAGGAAATTATTATCATTATTTTTTACTTTTGTACAATTATTGAATTTAAGCTCAACAGTTTAGAGATTAAATTGATTTTTATAAAATTCGGTATTCAGTTCATAGCAATGCATTAATTAGTAATGTAACTGAGATTTTTGAGTTGAGATATGTGGGTCATTGTAAGAGTCGGCTAGCGAATAACTGCCTCTTTACGCAACAAAATGCAGGTCTTACGTAAGGAAATTTCTCCAGTGAAATTCTGCAGCTTTAATGGGTTTAGGGGATTGTAATGTTGCCTTAAGTACTGGCAAAAAATATTTCGTTCCGTTGTTTAGGGGTCATTTTTCACCTAAGCTCGGATTGGATATGGCCAATTTTTATGAAGTGGATCTATATTCCTCTTGTTAGTTACATTATCTTTATTTGTAAACGACGAGTATATCATATGAAGAAACTAATTTGCGTTTAAATTATGATCAATATCTAGTACAACAAATATGACATCTTTAGCAATGTTGCCGCAATATTGAAAAAAAAGAATACAAAGCTAAATTCCATTTTTGAGATGGTAAGATCAGGTGTTACTGATGGCTCGATGTGTGCATGCTGAATGTTCTACCCCTAGTACTTTGCTTGAAATTATCTACAATACCATTTAGCTTAATCAGCTAATTCTGTAGTTAGTCAACTTAAACATTACGAATGGAAAAAAAAATCAAAATGGTACATTTGGAACGTAAAAGAGGATTGTCGCAACAAAAAGAACAATAAAAAAGAA
The DNA here is from genome assembly GCA_948150685.1 of Rhaphigaster nebulosa. Taxonomy (NCBI): domain Eukaryota; kingdom Metazoa; phylum Arthropoda; class Insecta; order Hemiptera; family Pentatomidae; genus Rhaphigaster; species Rhaphigaster nebulosa. The sequence goes on along the minus strand of OX411306.1, from coordinate 73,580,529 downwards.
ATACAAATACATACCTATTTGTAAGAAATACAAATAGGGAAAACAAGGGTTACAGCAACATACCCAATAAGGCACTACACCTGATCCTCCGGTCATTCCACTTCATAGAACTACTCCTAGAAGTATCCTTTTCGAACAGAATGGAATAACATAATTTGAAGAAAGGACAATGACGTTTGTCCAAGGACAATGAATAGTGGCGGATGTAGTGAGCATCTTTACAATGAATGGTTGTAGATGTATTAAGTAAATACATTCGCTTGGGTTACAGCATTAAAAACGTCATTAGGAAAACAGCGTGTTCCATCTATAAACAAATATCGGGAAACTGTTGGTAGTGCTCATTATTTAAAAATGTAGAGGGAATTCAGAATCCGGATATTATTTGTAACTAATAAATTTGCATTTCAATGATAACATAATTTAAGCAAACAAGATTTTCAACCTAATTTTAAAATATAAGTAATTAATCTAATGAAAAATATTATTCACGACAAACGAAAATTAATATTTGTATTCCAAGAAAAGCTAAATTAACTATAGCCCTTGTGTAAAAAAAATAATGTTTTCTTAATAATTTTAGTCAAAGAAATGAGTAATTATATATATATATATATATATATATATATATATATATATATATATATATATATATATATATAATATTATTGTTATTATTATTAGTACTCGTATATACGATGGGAACGAACAGAAAACTTCCAAAGGGCAACTTCCTAAACATAGGATGAATAGTGGAAGAGTGAAAATTGGCAGAGGAAAAATCTCGAAAATTATGGCAACTATAGAAAAGATTATTCAACTTTAACTCGATATAAAATCAAAATACGAAGGTACTCCAAAAGACTAGAAAGATGAATCGTACGATGCAACACATTTAACCGTTTTAGCCTGAATTATTAATCATCATGAACACCCATAAACATAGCGAAACAAAGATGCATGATAGTGCAAGAAGTAATTAGAAACCTCAACATTGAAATGGAATAATGGAGGGGTCGGTTTTCTAGGAATGAGGACTACCTGTGGCATACGCAGGGAGAAGGATTGGGGGTGATCCTCCCCTTTTGACCCAATTTTCATACTTATCCTTTAAACTTACTCCCAATTTGGCGATTATAGACATTTAGGTGATTACTTGCTTTCTGCTGATTTAATCCCTTTCTCCCCGAAAAAAAAAATCCTCCCCAAAAAACATTATGCGAACGCTCCTGAGGACTACAAACCAAATATTAAGAGAATATCGCTGTCCCACTTCAACAGTAACATCAAATGCTAACTGAAACCATTAATATTTGAATATGCAAATGTTCTCAGCAATGTTTGTTTATCTCTGCAGTTCATCACTACAATAGTTTTATTACCTAGATTTTTGACATTTTTATATAGTAACTACTGTAATGAACTGCATAGATTTTCCCATTATTGCTGATAACATCTGTATTTCTCAATATTGACTTTTCTTTTACCTCATTATTGACCACTGTTAAACTGGGGCAACGACATAGAGGTCTGCCGTAGTAAAGAAAAAAATATATTTGATTGATAAATCAATATTTGATAAAGAAATAATAATAATAATAATAATTCTTGACCCAGAAAATATTGTGTGCCATTGATGCCTTATTGGATACTTTTTCTGAAGCATAATGTGAAGCCTATCCATGATACCTCTCGAGATGTAAAATTAATTATAAATGATTTTAACAAAAATAGTTTTGAGAAAAATTGTCAGATTTTTATTTTTATTGATTGAATGGATTTTATTTAAGTCGTAACTCAAATTTAAGGTCTGCTTGAATTACAATTTAGATCTATCTATATTTGTAGATAAGGTAATTAATGATGTTTTGGTCATGGTTTGAAATTTTTTGTTTCTTGTAATAAGTGGCATAGTGAAAGGAAAAATATATTTGTATACCATTAGCTTAAAAAGTGATTTTGGTAGTGATGTATGGTATGAGGCGAGTCATTATTGTTGGTAGTAACAAGGGTTGAGGATAAGTAGAATCATGAAAGAGAAACACGAGCGTTGGTACAACATTTTATTGGGAGCAGAGGGGAGAGAGGGCAAGACCAACAATTTCTCAACAATTTTTAACGGATTTTCCAACAACAATTTTCTTTACTAATCAAACAACATTATACCGATGAAATCCCGATTTCTTAACTTTAAGGCATTGGTTTTAAATTTAAGTAACTCTTTGATTAAACCGTTTTACCACTATTGTCACAATTTGAAGTAGGTTCTCAAATCTCAAATTTTCCAACTTTTTGGGATTTAAAATTATCCCCTATCTCTCCTATGGGGCATTCAAATATCCTTTTCCTGCATATGGATAAGGACTTGAAGATATTTTGGACCTGACGTCCACATACTGTGAACGAACTGAAAAAAAAAATGAACTAGAGAGAGCAGTGTGGATCAAAAAGGTTTCGTAATTTTCTAAGAAGAATATGGTGGTTAAATTGGTATCGGATGTTCGTCTGGTTTTTGTCTATTTATTCTGTGTGTCTCCAGAATGGGATACATTTAAAAATACATTCGGATTAAAAGTTGTTTCATATTCGAAACTCGAAATTATATTATAAAGCTTTAATTTTTAAGTATTCATTGTTACTTAAACATATAAATTAATTGTAATCATCTTATGCAAGTTGTAGCATGATTATAAAATCTGATGCGGACACCGCACGACTTCCGTGTACGCCTATTAAACTATAAATCGCTCTAAAAGTGATCCTGAATTTGTTTACTAGTTACCGAAGATAGCAATATCTCAGAAACGACACTCGTTGCCACGACTATTGACATACACACACACATTGAGAGGACCTTGAAACGTGCTTATCTATGATTTTTAGCACGATTCTTATTCCTCCCTTCTGAGAAGGTGGGAGGTAAAAAAACAAAAAAAAAACAGTTTCAGGTAAAAGTACCACTTCCGGTTTTCCAATTTAAACTAAAATCGATTATGTTATTTTTATCGATATATGTGTTATATATTAAATTTGAAAAGTTTTGTATTATATCTTAATATTATTTTTGATGAATGTATATAATGACCTTCCACCGCAAGTTCCACTTCGGGTTTTCCAATATAGATTTTACCAAATTTTAGTAAGTTATTTATATTAATATTTAAGTCTTTTATACTAAATTTGAGAAGTAATGCATTATATTGTAATATAATTATTTATGAAAATCTATTATGACCTTCAAGTAAAGTACCACTTCCGTAGATCATGTAATAACCAAAATATAAGGATCACAACTAAAAAACAATCTAAAGTATAAAATTTTAACTTTCTACGGTTAACCATTTTTGAGTTATGCGAGATACGAACGAACAAACGCACGTTCTGACATCACGACGCAACTAGTCAAAATGGATTCAGGAATGGTCAAAATGGATATTTCTGTTTAAATCTGAAAAATCGAAAATTTTCGCGATTACAATACTTCCTTAACTGCTTACAAGGAAGTAAAAATAGGTATTCATGCAATTGAAATTTCTTTGGAAAATACTAGAATAGAAAAATAGACATATTATCTGGTGGTTGATTTTTATGTGAGAAATTTCATGTCAACACATGAACAAACTGGTTAATGACAATTTCTTCATTTCCTCTGAATGAATGGCGAGGGGAAGTCCACAATTTGCTAGTGAAGGACGGATAAAAACATTAGCAAAGAGTAATTTTGGAAGTCGCTCAATCGACATTATTTTTTGTGTAGTTTATAGCATTCACATCTGTGGTCATGTTGATTCTACATCCTTTCAGCTCTGTGCCAGTCCATCCTCCTCCCAGTAATGATATCCTCATCTCGACGACCTCATAAATCACTCCTAAATTGTTCTCGAGATAACTCATTCTTTAAATTCATTTATTTCCCTTTAATTGGCTAGTAATTAACTCAGCGGATGTGATTTGCATAACAGTAACTTAAACACTTTTGGCTTCCGCTACCGTCAAAAATGTTTGTTCTATTTTATTCAGTCTGGCTTCATTAATACCTTATTATAGTAAAATTCGGATGATTTTTGACAAAGCTATTTATTGATATCAGTCGTGACGGTCAAACGTAAACATGCAGAATTTTATTTTTTAAATTAAACGTATCTGTATTGGCCTGGAAGACCAGGTGACAGCTAAGTATAGAAAACTCCGTAGGCCACGGCGGTGTCTTGAATTCCCCACGAAGACATTGTACGGTAAGTGTGAGTCAAATAGATCTAAGTGACTCCTGAGTGATTCGGCTCCTGACCCTTTAAGTTGGAAATAGGCCATGGTAGGATACCTGACTCTTTTTTTTTATTAATTTTTTTTAGTTGTCCTTAAGTAAAGCTTCTAGTAGTGATGTGCATGACGGAAACATTCAATAAAGTTACAATCGGTAATTATTTTTCGGAGAAATTTGAAGTTCGCTCAGGGCTAAAACAAAGCCATTCCCTTTCCCCTGTCCTTTTTACTTTAGCACTAGAGTATGTCATTAGAAAGGCAATGCGTACCGAAAGAGGTTTAGATCTGGGTGGTAAAATATCCATGCTCGGATTTGCGGATGATTTGGTATTATTAAGTGAGGACGCGGAAACTATAAAACTGAATACAACAACGTTGATGACAGCTGGGAAAGAGGTTGGCCTCAAAATAAATACGGATAAGACGAAATATGTGGTTAGCAATAGAAACAGAGGCGATTTTGAGGATATAGATATAGGAGAAAATAGGTTTGAACACGTTGAGAAATTTAAGTATTTGGGGTCTGTGATTACTAGAAAAAACGAAATTCAAGAGGAAATAAAGGCGCGGCTTAAGGTGGGAAATGCTTGTTATTTTACGGTATCAATATTACTTAGGTCGCGCATTCTGTCCAGAAACTTAAAACTTAGAATATACAAAACTATTATCTTGCCTACAGTTCTGTACGGGTGTGAAACGTGGCCGCTAACCTTGAAGGAAATACAACGCCTTAAGGTCTTCGAGAATAAGGTACTGCGTAAAATATTTGGCCCGAAAAAGGATGAGTCAACTGAAGAATTTAGGAGATTACACAACGCGGAATTGCGGAGCATGCACCCTGTTAATATAATCGAAGTGATATAATCGCGACGGTTGAAATGGGCTTGCAAAGTTGTTGGGCTCAGTAACGAACGAATTCCTAAAAAGTTAATAAACGCTGAGCCGGCTGGTCCGAGGGGTAGACCAAAACGTAGGTGGGAGGATTGTATTAAGAGTGATCTAATGAATTTGGGTTTGGACGGTAGTCGGTGGACCGAGATTTGTAGACAGCGATTAGCGACGTCCGGGTTCGCTAAGCCTTTTATTATATTATTAAGTAAAGCTAAGACTAAGGTAAGGAAAATATCTAATCTACCTAATTAGAGATCAATCAATTTTTGGTTTATTTTTTTTCACTGAGGTTGTTCTGTTCAGCTCTGCTTCCATTCATCACCCTTTCAACAAAATTACTTTCTATCAAGCTTGAAAATAACCCTGAAAAAATCGAACTCAGCAATTAAACTTGGTCAGGAAAACACACATTTGCTTTAACTTTGCTTTGTAAACAAAATGGCTTCTCTTTACCTACCTAACAGAACAAAGATTCCCACAAATCCCTTTCAAGCCCACATAACACTTGTGATGTAACACTCAAGACCGATTTTTAGGACAGTTTTAAAACTTGATAAAATAACATTGTAACAATAATTTTTATGGCATATCTTGCATTACCCTATTTTACTAGATATCCTAATAGCACAGTATTATAATATTAATTCTTAAATAAATTTATTTATTCATACAGCAGTTATTAAAGATTAAGGACAGGAAAAAAACATATCTTCAACAAAATGAATCTTTTTTTTTTCTATTGTTTAGCTAGAATGCTAGAATTTAGTTATGTAGTGCTAATTTATCATCAAAAGCATTTCTATTTTGAAAACAAAAATAATTACAAAGAAAATGAAATTATATTTATACTACGCTGTTAAAAAAATCAAAAAAATCTAGCCTATTCCGGTTTGCAGGATCATTCCGCAGACAATGTTGCTAAATAGCCACTTGTTGACGAATTGACTAAAATCGGCGGCGTCTGCACTGCTTAGGTATTCCCTCTGCCTACAACATTGTGATTGCTTAAACGGCACACTCTGCAAATAACCACAATTACCCCTAATCTTCAGATACGCTTGACTCCCACAACAATACTTATCTTTGTGCGATGCAATCCACAACTCTAACGGTGATGGAATCATTTTTGTGAAATTTATTGTTATATTTGGTGTAATTCATGACAAGAATAATTATGGAATAAAATCATGCCCTAAGAACATGCCAATCATAATATGTTTAATAAATAAACATAATTTTCACGTTAGTATTACAGTTAGTCTAATATTATGTGATCATTGTTTGTTAATCTATTTTTAATTATACGGTCAGCATCTGACCTTCATTATTTTATCCTATATCTCGAAACAGAAGCTTGGTCATCATTAATGCAGGTATAAAATAGAATAAGTGTGAAGATAACTAAGTTATCAATTGACCAACTTATCCAATAACGCTTCGCTATTGATAGATTTGAGTATAATACAGGATCTATCAGGATTGGCGGATCATAGGCCAGGAGGTAATTCCCCATCTCATTTGCAACAATAAAGTTCATTTTGGCTATCGTTCATTTCGCACCTGGGAAGGTGCAAGTTTAAATTTAAACAATATTTTAACTAAACAAATATTTAAGTTAGGTAATTTCAAATTTCAGCACCGCAAACTAGAGCACTCAATTAGACTATGTTCTGTTATTTGTAAAACCATTGATTATTCGCGATTTTTTTAATCAGCCTCCTACTGGACTACATATTTTCTTCACTTTCTTCTTTGATAAGCATAAGTATATGTTAATTAAGTCGAGATTTGTTACAGAACAAGATGGAATTCGCCCCCAGTTCTGTAAAAAATCATGATATTATCACTCTTTAAACTATCAATGTTTCCAGCTCAAATTACTCGTTGTGATCCCGTGAATGTTTTGAAACATTTTGAGCTCGAGATACTAAAGAAATTTTGTATTAAATATGCTTAATTTCTCCGTTTGAGGGTATCTAACGATTTTTTGAGCGAACTGCAAGACCGATTTTGAAGTTTGATGGCTCAAATTTCTCGGTTAATTCCCGCGAATGTTTTGAAACATTTTAAGCTCAAAATACTGAAAAAAAAATGTCATTATATTTTAAGTATTTTCGGCTTTTTGTTAATGTTTCTTATTATACCATTTGTATGTTCATGATCATATGGTAATAAATTAAAAATAGCCAGTAATTGAAAAACTAAAAATGTGAAAATAAAACAATTTAATAAAAAATAAAAACCCCGACTACGGAAATGACTTTTATATTTTACAGCACCTATTCGTCCTAAGGGACAGAATGTACTTGCATAGATACCCGACTACAACACAAAGCGTTTCAATGTTCATGGGCGTCAACTTTACTAATGCCCTTCAAGTAGTTATGCAAGTACATTCTGTCCCTTAAATCCAATAGGGCTGTGAAATATAAAAGTTATTTCCGTAGTCGGATTTTTATTTTTTATTAAATTAACTTTTTTTAGTTATGTACATACTTCCAAAAAAAAACATGATAACTTTTAAATTACACAAAATTTATATTTACTCCTTTCCTGTTCGGAATCGAACCATATCCCAAATGAACATTTTTGTTGCAAATAATATGTGGAATCACCTCCTGATACGCTAAGAATCTGAAAGTCTAGCTAATACTCCGAACACTTAAATGTATAAAGACTATTTAAAGTGCTCCAAGCGTAAACTGTGTAAAAAAAAACAAAAAAAAACTGAATATTATAAAAATTATTTGTACCATGGTACTGTAATTTTTTATAGTATTCTTGAAATTTCAGTTATTTATATTTTTCATAATGCATATATTTAAGATTTTCTTGAAAAATTGTGAAAACTAGATTTTGTAGATTTTGATTCTAAAAGCCTCATATATAGATTAAATGAACACAAGCGGAAGTTTGATATCTATTAATTATTTTATTTAGTTAAAATTAGATATTTGCATACATATTATATTTGGCACATTTGCTCAACAATGTTTCAATTTGTTTAATAATTGCTCGTTTGTGAGAGCCAGTCCAAATGACGATTTTAGTCACTGAGAAATATACAAAACATAACACTCATTCCACTTTATTCCAGTAAAAACATTGGAAATAGGTTGTAGCAGACAATAGCTGCACAAACGTTATATAACTTGATAAACATTTTTACTGGTTATATTCTTTGTTTTGTATGAGTTTATGTATGAATCAAGAGCTATAGATCCAATGTATATTATTTAGAGGACTGGTCTGAGTTTGTGGTAACTTTCAGAATAAAATGGATCGAGAACTAGTTTTCTGCGATGAAGAATAAGAACTGGCATTTCCTCTTCTTCCCAGCGTCACATTTCTTTAGTCTCGGAATCGTCCTGACTCAATGATATTTATTATTAGTAATTTAATGTCCTCATGTACTCCAGCTAAGGCAAGATGAATGAGTTTTTCTACAATTAAGCAATCTATTAAAGACAGAGTAGATTTATTTTGAGTTCGCCACGAAATAAAGACATATCGCACATCCAGAAAGAAATAGCAACAACTAAACGGACATCATCCCAAAGAGCAGCCAGCCCTGAAATATCAGGACTCACCAATTAACACAATAAGTGATTTACCAACATTTGTTCATCTATCAGAGGAAACAACTTGGGGGCTTCTACGTACATTTTAGCCCTTGTCTAATTTTCGTTCTGACAAAAACAGATGTTTGAACTGTGTCCCTTTCATTCTGGATGTGAGATATAGAATTATAAATTATATTCGTATTATCTTTTGACTCACCAACTCAACATAATAAGCCTTCTCAAAATAATGATGGATATAAAAACATTCTGGATACTGACAAGGTAAAAATGAACCATTGCTACTTGATTGTTTTTGTTCGTTCGAAACCAAGGATTTCAGAATACAAAAAACCTTTAAACAAATATGTAATACAACTAAAATTGTTTTACAATTTACGAAAACTCAAAATTATGATGAAAATAAAATTAATTGAGAAATTTTCTAAGTATAATGAATATAATAACATTATAATCTTTTAGTAAATGTGGTACACTAATGTGCACCGTAATAGTACACAGTTCAACTTGAAATATAGAAGTGGAACTGAAACACTCTCACAACTAGCGGCTAACTTTTACTTTTGATTTGACCTTGCTAAGCTTTCATTCAGTATATTTTATCGAGCGTTAACAGCTATGCCATGAATATTTATACTAGTCGCAGGTGACAGGACAGAGCATTTACATTACTGGAACTTATGTAATTTTAATAGTGCCTCTTCGACAATAAAACAATGTGGATAGTTTCAGGATATAAAAACCTTACCTTGATATTTTCTTAACAATTAATTTTATTTTTTAGATATTGAAAATTCCAACATTACTCATTTGAGACTGAAGTTTTTTTCTCAGTAGGTACCCATTGGCCAGATAATCTGGGACTTTGAAAGAAAGTGTTGGAAAGCTCGAAATGGTTTCAATATGTTCATTGGGGATTAGATAATAGTGGTCTAAGTTTGCCTAGTTCTAAGTGGTAAGCCAAGTCGGGAAAGGGAGAAGGGAAGGAAACTCCAAAAATTTTGGGACTTTTTTCAGTTTCAGGCCTATAACATTTAAATGACGCACCCTAGCGAAATCTTTATTCGATTATAAATTAAATAACATTAAATTCTGCGTTAAATTAATACCTGAATTGAATTCGGCTGGACAGAAGAATCAAAATTGAAAATCGAAAAAGAACTGGACCTCAGTTGAGAACAGAAAGAGATTTCAGAGGAACGTTAGGAAGAAGTTGCGATCACTTTTGAATCGCTCTTAAAACAGAGCAGGCAAACGAAAAAAATCTTAGAATCAAAATTTTAGGTAATTTACTCTTCTTTAATATAATATAAAATAAATATTTGAATTTATTCGATCAATACATGGTTTTCAAGGAATGACCAAAGAAACCCACCTCCAAAAAACTTTTATTCATACTTCCAGGAAAATTTCAAGGTAACAAAGTTGAAATTCGTAATCAGTACCCTAAAAACGTAAATGATAAAATTTTCAGAACTTCTCCAAAACTTTCCTCCGAGACCTCTTACTCAAACATTAATTTATATATTCGGCTTCTAAAAAAAATCTTTTTAATCTACATTGTTGGTAAATTACTCTTCTTATTTTCAGTATAAAATAAATATTAGAATTTATTGGAGTAATGCATGGTTTCTAGAAATTAGAAAAAAATATTTTTTTTTTGCTTTGTTTTTTACTTGCGGAAAAAAAATTTGAGGTAACAAAGTTGAAAATAGTGCTTAATACCCTACACATTTTCAGAACTTCTTTCAAACGTTCCTCTCAAATCCATCTCTCAATTGAGATCCAGTTGTTTTTTGATTTCCAATTTTGATTCTGCTGTCAAACCGAATTCAATATTTGAGATATTCATTTCAAGCAGAATTTAATGTTCTTTAATTTATAATATAGTAAAGTTTTCGCTAGAGTTTTTTTTTTTCCATGACACTACAGCCCAATGTGGGCCCTGGCCTCCTCGCTGAGCTTTCGCTAGGTCGTTCGGTCCTGTGCAGCTGGTCTCCTGGTCTCCAGTTGTTTACTTTTAGGCTGGCTTTCTTGTCCTGAGAGATACAGTCTTCCCATCTCAGTTTGGGTCGCCTTATCCCTCTAGTTCGATTAAGGTTTCCCGCCAAGAAGACTTTTTGGGATGCCACCGTTCTTCATTCGGGCAAAGTGTCCGGCCTATCGGAATCGTCCGAGATTGATCAATTTAACCTAAATCACTTCCTCAAATAGCTCATACAGTTCTATATTTTTTCTGCTCCTTCACTCGTTACAAGTCTTGACTGGACCTAATATCCTTCGAAGAATTTTCTTTCGATGATGAGGATCTCATTCTCTCTTGCCTTCGTTAGAGTCCACGTCTCTGGGATATACATCAAAACTGGACGAATCAGAGTCTTGTAGAGCATCAGTTTCGTCTTCCTTGTTATATACGGGCTGTTGAGGTGTTTCCGTAGTCCGAAATAACTTTGTTAGCATTCAGAATTCTCCTCCCCACTTCTAGGGAAATATTGTTATCAGAGCTAACTACAGAACCAAGATAAGTGAACTGGTCTACCTTCTGGAACTTAAATCGTCCAAACTCCACGAAACCCCCAGCGGGATGAGCTCCATGAGATTCACCAGCATGCAAGTTACTTAGTCTTATCCTAGTTTATTGCGAGCCCCATCTCTTGAACAGCCCGCATCAGGTCTAGTAATGCTTTTTTCCAGTACGCAGAGAGACCTTACGACGATATCGATTTTTTCGATAGGCTCTACGATGTTCTTGAGTTCTGGAGGATCAATGACGTCCTCATCCGAGAGGTATCCTCTTCTGTTAGGACCATCTCATCTTCTACAGCTTTAATGCTGCACCCATCTATCCAATATTTCATTAGTTCCTGCAAGAAGGGTTTCGTCTTCACTCCTGCATGATTTAACTGTAGACTTGAATGGTGCTTTGATATTGTTCACACGTCTGTAGAAGCTCCTTATTTCATTCATGCTTCTGAATACTTCAAGTTCTTCGAGTTGCTGTCTATCTCAAACTCTTTTCTTCCACCTGTGCTGTCTCTTCTCTTCTCTCCTTTTGTCGCGACATTCTTCGGTCATTCTTCTTGTGTATTTCTTTTGTTTCGGTAGAGTGCACCCTTTAAATGTTATAGGCCAAAAATAGGATAACGTCGGAAAATAAGGTGTTTTACCTTTTCTCCCGCCTTAACAAACTTAAGCTACTATTATTTCATGTCTAACAAACAGATTAAAACCATTTTCAGCTTTCCAACACTTATTTCCAACCTCGACGCCCGAAAGGATTAACTGGCCTATCATTCTGTGTCCGTATCGACAGTTTGTGTTACGTGTATACTTGCATAACAATATGTTAAATCTATTCCCACTATTCTATTATTTTTAATTTGTCCAGTTAAAAAACTATTACTTTCTTGTACGAAGTAAAGGAAGTATTGTAATCGCTAAAATTTTCGGTTTTCAGATTTCGACGGAAATATCCATTTTGACCATCCCTGAATCCATTTTGACTAGTTTCGTCGTGACGTCTGTACGTACGTACGTACGTTCGTTCGTTCGTATTTTGCATAACTCAAAAACGGCTAGCCGTAGAAAGTTGAAATTTTGTATTTAGGATTATTGTAAACTCTAGTTGTGAACCTCTCTTTTTGGTCACTGCTTGATTACCATAAGTGGTACTTTACTTGAAGGTCATAATTGATTTCCATAAAAAATTTTATTAAAATACTATACAAAACTTCTCAAATTTAGTATTTATAATTTATATATTGATTTAAATAACATACTACATTTTGGTCTAAATCGGAAAACCGGAAGCGGTATTTTACTTGAAGGTCATATTAGACTTTCATCAAAAATTATATTAAGATATAATGTAAAACATCTCAAATTTGGTAAAGAGGACTTTTATATCGATATAAATGTATTTAAGATATTTTTATTTTATTTTAATTTTTACGATTTCACAAATATAAAGGAAATCTGTTCAAAAATGTATACGTTATAAAATTTCAGTGAAAATTTTTAAAATGTTATTATTTCTTTTCATGCACCATTTTTTCCAAAGTATTTATGCTTCAGATATTCTTGTTTTGTCTGTCAACCATTACCCTAAACTTCAGGGTAGCATGTTTTGAAAAAAAACAAACAATAGTTATAGTATTTGTATAATTATGCATCAAACCATAAAAATAATTTAGGAAAAAATGTTTAAACTAAAACAAAAATACAAACATCAATGGCATCATATTTTATATAAAAAAGATAAGTTGTTTTTTTTCCATGTTAAACCTGACCATGATATAACTTGAGGTAAAACTTCGGAGAGGAGCGGAGTAGCTCAGTGGTAAGGCACTGTGTTGCTATGCTCTGGATCTAGGGTTCGAGGCCGGCGGTGGCAGGAAATTATTTATTCTATTATCAGCCGTGGATCGAGCCTGTGGGATCGGGAGACCCTCCTGGGGATCACCCAGCCTCTATAAAAAGTGGGTACCGTTAATTGGGGGAAAAATCTGGCGGTTGAGCGTGATCTTGGCCAAATCACCTCCATGCACAACCGTTGGCCTGGACCCTAGGTTGTAGTGTTACAGGTTTTTTTTTTTTTTTTTTAATGTTCGGAGAAGGAAGTTGTGACTATTCACACAACTAAAATAAGTAAAATATTGTGTTTTTCTTTTATAACATCTTTGTAAGTAGTTAATTAAAAATCAACCGAGAAAAATTGGGGTGTGGCTGTGTAGAGGACGCGTGTTTAACATTAATGTGATTTTTTTTTTTTTAGAGAGCATAACGTAGTCATTATTTAACACAAAGAAGTCCTTCAGAGTTCAATGTTTTGTTTGTTAATCTCTGCATGAAGGCGGGCAACCAGGTGTCTTCGTAATCGGGGATTGCATACCGATGTCTATACGTTCTGTGGTTGATGCAAATTAACGAACACACAACAGTGAAGACAGATATACTTTTATTATCGAAAAAAATGTTACAATGACATTTAAAATATTTCTTACAAACTAAGTTACGATATCTTAGCTATCTTACATCATGGCTTACTCTGATATGGGATGCCCTATAGTAAATTAAGAGAAGGCTTTATAGCGATGAGAATTGAGAGGGGATGAAGTTACAAGAAGCAGAAGGAGGGAGATAATTTCCTCTACACCTAAATTCTGAGTGGCCTATTTAGGAACAATTCTTGGAAGCTCATGTGAACTTCTTCTGAGGGTTGTCCTGAGGGTTTAGTTATAAAGTATACAATTGACATCTGACCAAGAATATGGTAGTAATAAACGGTTGAAAGCTTGGCAGGGTTTCCGGTAGAAAGACAGCAGATCTCTGGTCAATGGTCAGCCGACCTGACATTGACAAGGTGTTGCCACATGGTAGGACTCGCGGGTGTACTGGGGAGTCCTGAGAAAGGCAGTTTACTGATATTAAAACTAGTGTTTAAAATTATCGTTATAAAAATTGTTAAATCTGATAACTTGCAGAAGCGAATACATCGATACACCAGCATGGCTTCTACTCATTAATAAACTAAATAAACTCTTAAAGATTTAAACCCTATTTATACTCATTATTTCTACTTGGACTAATGTTTTTATACACGCAATCGATGTATCTTAAACTTGGACGAACGGACAGTGGGCGATAAGGCTCATCTAGCGGCGTTTAATTAATAGCGCTTAGGTAAATTTTTTTTTTATGTAATATTTTTTTTAGTTGAAAATAGATTAAGCTACAATGTTAAATAAATAAAAAAAATTTTAAATATATTTATATATTTTTTTTTTGTGAAAGTTGCAACTTTTTTTCATATTTTAGACATTGTTTATTTCATTCAGGAAAACATTATAAAGTTAATATATTTAATGTTTCACATTCGTTTGGGTTAAAATATATATATATATATATATATATATATATATATATATATATATATATATATATATATTTATATATTTATATATATATATAATTATATATATATATATATATAAATATATATATATATATAAATAATATAAATATATATATATATATAAATATATATATATATATAAATATATATATATATAAATATATATATATATATATATATAAATATATATATATATATATAAATATATATATATATATATATATATATATATATATTTATATATTTATATATATATATATTTATATATTTACGAATATTTATATATTCGTTTGGGTTAAAATATATATATATATATATATATATATATATATATATATATATATATATATATATATATATAAATAAATATATATATTAAAATAAACTTTATATTAAAAACAGTTTTTTTAACATTTACTTTTTTTTAATTTTTTTTCTGTTGAAATAACTATTTTTGGCCTTATTCAGTCTTCATATATTTCAGTTGTTTTCATAACAAAAATTTAATTAAAATGAAAAAAATAACAATTCAATAACAATAATAATAACAGTTTTTTATTCCGATTCGGAATTACTAGATGAATCTAAGGTGCAAGGTACACAATGTTCTGACAAAAGTTGTAAAATATCATTATCGACTTCCTTCTTTTTTGAGTTGCCTTATAGTTTGCGTAAATTTGTAATCAAGGGATCTGATGAACACATAAGCCCATGCATTTAGTCCTCCATTGTAATTAATCGAGAAGTCTTTCGCGTATGGTGCTCACGGAAAATGCAGTAATCTTTGTTCCGGGCTTCTAACGCTTCTTTCGACATTTTTCCTATTGGAAGTGGTGATACTTTAATTATATCGGCTCCATGTATTAAGATTTATCTGTGGAACACGGCATATAAAACCAAGGATACTGCGTGATAAAAAGTTCTGCGGTCTGTAAAGCATATTGCATAAAGGATTCAATATCAATTTTGTGCCCGCAAGCAATCTAGCGTAATATGACACTGAATCTGTAAATTAGCTTCTCATTCACTCCGGTTATTTCGGATGCTAATTTTGGTTCTCTGAAAAATCGCCTGGCTGTATTGCCGTTATTGGTGTCGCCGCAACCAGCCATTGGGATGTCAGCAAGCAAACAGATATTTTTCTTTTTAAGCCTTCTTGAACATACAATTTCCTTTACTTAATTTCGTTTTGTTGGAAAATTCGTCGAACATCTTATCGTGTCTTCCATGATTAGTCAGAGGATTAACTAATAAAAGTTGTCCGTCTAACCACTCCTTGTTGTTTTCTTCAAACTTGTGACTGCTTCTATGGTTGAATTTCCATTTCTCAGCCAATTTTGATACAAAATTTCTAATTTTTTTGCTTATTAGAAGGATTTCATTATCATCATACATTTTGATATTAATTATATCATTAAATATATGACTTTCAACGGCAGAAATTTTTTTAGTAGGCACGGACTCGTTGCGCCATAGTAAATAAACTTCTCGTCTGAGCACGGACATTGTTTCTGAAAAATGCAATATCATGTAAAGTTGCAGGTGGCTGCAGATGATTTGGACATTTTACAATCATAAGACAACATAGTAATTTAAAAAAAAATATTCTAGCGCGAATATCCACGAATATCAGAAGTTCCGGTCCACGGAAGTTTTATTTTGGCTTTTTTCAAGCAGTTAGTGGTATAGTCAACTTTAACCATATTTTTTTCTACAACACTTAAGCACAGGTCACAAACAAAAATTTTTTTAGTTAATACATACCTATAACTATAAATAAAACCACTTATCTTCCACTTAATTGAGACAAATATTTGTCTTAGTGAGGCACCGACTGAAACATATGTTGTGTTTGACAGCTCAGAGCTGTTCAGCTGGATCATGTCAATCAAAATAGAATCGATATACAAATTCAGTGGGATATTAGTAATTGATAGAAACACAATTTTGGCGCAATTAAACACTTTGAAAATTGAATTAAACGACGCTAGATTGACCATTTCGCCCACGTTCGAACGCCGTTGGATCACCGTATCAAATTATGTAAGTTGGCGAAATAACTCACAATTGCCAAAATTGGTATAATACATCCATGAATTCGTTAATGTAGTGTAGATAATCCAAAAACCCAATAATATGAAAACCGGGCGAATCATTTTGGATTTTCAGCTCCGATATATTGGCTACATTTCAATTACACTACTCAATAGCCAATGAATTTGTCGGTAAAAGTGGGACTGCAAGCATAGCGTAACGGATAGGAGACAGTTTTGAATACACATAGGATATTTTCTTTCTTTTACTTCGATAGCTACTCTACCTTATTTCTACTTAGTACTTACTTTTTCTACCATTTAAAATTAAGATAGAAATTTAAAAAAGGATATTGGAATAAATATCAACAAAAAATGCATCCTAAAGCATTTTAATAAAAGTTTTAATTAAAAAATAACAACCTCAAATATCACCAAAATGGCACATAGGATATTTTCTCGTGACTACGATATTTTTCTTGAAAATCTTGGTGTTTTTCACGACTATAAACCAACCAAAATTGAAACTATTCTGTAGTTTAGGATAACGAGAGGGATTCTTAAAAATCGAGAAGAACAGCAAGAACAGAAGAAAATTTATGATTTTTTTGATAACTTGTAATTTAGAAAAAAATGATTTTTCATCTATTATTACCCTAGTTTTTGAAGGAATAAAAATTAGAATGTAAGTTTCATGTTTGCTCCTTCATGTGGAAAAGAAACTTTTTTTTTTCTCTTATCATTTTCACAATTTACTTACCCATATTTATGTTACAAACACGTCTGTTCGTTGATGAAAAGTTTACCTCTTCTAATATTATGACCATTTTCTAAAAGAACGGAATCTTGAATTTTGTGATGTAATAGATCACTAAGGAGTCATTTAAGTCATACATTTGATCAAAATGCATTAAAAAAAATTTCTAAACCATTTCTATGGTTTTCTAATTTTCTAATAATTAAAATTTTCTAAATTCCTCTTTAGCTTGATTTTTTAAACAAAGTCGAACGGATGATCACAACTATCTTTGATCGTACTTCAACGGATAGCCTCTTGACTAACGTTCCGTAAAAATAGCAAAGGACGTTGGATCTAGGTGTCCCTGTCTTCGACAACCGTTTAAATTAAGTTATGGTTTAATTGTACACGAAGAAAACATTGAAATCACTCTGTAGGGCTGATTTAATGCTATTCTTAATGTTTAAATCAATTCATACAGTAGAAGTTGTGCGCATCATTTATTATATATTACACACAGACTATGTATTAATGCTGTTTAGACACGAATTTGATCTAATATTTTGTAGGAATTGCTTTGTGGTATTATCCAAAAAGTCATCAAAACAGCTCGTATATCTTCAATTATTTATTTTCGATTGCATTAATTTCAATTTAAGTAAATAATTGGCATGCCATAAACAGAGATTTTGGATGGGAAAGGACCATAAACTCGTTATAATTCTGCGAAATCGATAGTAATATCCTAATTGATGAAAAAACTTATGTTTCAAATGAAATAATTACCCATTTCAGTACTGAGATTGACATTTTCGGGATAAAATTATATCAACACAAATATGTAAAAACGAAGTGCATCTAATTATTTTATATTTGACAAATATTAATTAAATATCATATATATATATATATATATTAATAATTTTTATAGTGTATATTAAGTATAGTAAGTAAGTCAAGTTGGTCTTGTCACATTGAATTATATCATGAGCTTGCACTTGGGCTTATGCTTGTGAATTAAAATATCCACTTATAGCTTATTTAAACAAAGTAACTTTTTCAATGAATCCATAGCACGATTTTTAATTTGGATTTAAACAATTAAAGCTGTATTATTAATTTAGAATGATGATTTTTATAGCCCTTCAAACCGTGCCATTTATTTCTGCTTAGGGATTGATAAATTCAAAATATAGTTTGGTGTTATAACACCAAACTATATTTTGAATTGTTTGTTTTTTTTTAGAACTGAGAATGAATGTATAAAATTCGAAACTAGTTTTCAATAAAACAAATTTATAGAAGTGGCAAATAATTTATCAATCCCTAAATAGATTAATCGTTCTATACCATCATGCGAATGTCAACTGTTTATTTCTGCTCCACCATGCATGAGACAAAATAAAATGAAGTAAATCTCCATATATAAATATTATGATAATTATAAGCTTGCATCAATTATAAGGAAAAAAAGACAAAGAGGGATAGAATATAAAAGAAGGAAAGAGAGAAATGGTAGATGAGCATCCTTACTGAGAGTTTCTTTCTTCACTGTACTTACGACCATTTTCTCCTTCTTTATTTCAAATTGAATATCACCCAAATGTTTGGTTATAAGAAATTCGATTGCTCATTTTAAAAATTAAATAAATATGCATCAGTATTGTTTTAAATGTTTTTTTATATTTGTATGTATGACAAAGAGTATTTTTCTGAATCTATATAGCATAAATAAGCCTTTAGAAAAGGAAAATGTAGCAAGATGAGGAAGGAGGTTGGTGTATATCTACAACGCAGGTGGTGACTATTAAATGCAGACCTTGCCAAAGACCCTGGGATTCAGCCTTCCTCAGAGGAAGGATAGGCTGTGGAATTTCTAATATTCCAGACTTATATAGAATATTGGTTTTTCCCAATATTGTATTGAAAGCACTCTTTTTTCATTGTAGCTGTATTCTAGAAAAAAGAAATAACTTCGCATTATCAATGGTATGAATAAAATAAAGACGGATTTTCCAGCTTGCAGGATGAGTTGTGAAAACTGTACTTAGGCACCATAATGGAAATGAATGCAACACTGAACTAGTATACAAGAGCTCTGGTTCTAGAGACGCACAGTGATAAGAGGCGCAAACTAAAATTAAATAATTGTTTAAATAACAAAGAAAATGTTTATGATGGGTAAAGAAAATATTTCAGTTAATTTTATTTTATACAGTTTATAGGTGCACGTAATCATTGTTGTTTGAAGTTGTGCGTAGTTTTGCAAAAAGTTAAAGTAGGCTCAGACACATAAGAGAGTGGGGTAGACAGACTTCCTCAGTCTGTACTGATAGAATAGACCTGTGTTTATCAAAGGAAGCGGCCTTGTGTCATCGGTCTCTACTGGTAGAGACTGGAGTGTTCAATACGTCTGATTATTTGAAATAGTTTCTTTCAGTAAAAGAAATACTTTATTTATTTTCGAGAAATACTGAATGAACCTGTTCTCTGTTAAACATGTCCTACCTACATCACTATATGTATTTTGAGTTTAAATATCGAAGATATTAAATTAAATTAGATAATTTATCGAAGAGATTAAACTTATTTCCAATAGCTTGTTTACATACAAAATACAAAAATTACTTTCATAAGTGTTGTTATAATGCGATTAAATTAAAATTGTCATCATAAAGATTATTTTCTTGAGGAAAATCGACCAAATCCTCTTCTCCCCATCATTTCTATAATATGAAGAGGAGATAGCAAAAAGTCTTGAGCCAAGGGGCGCAAAAACTTTAAAGCCGACCCTGAAGATGTCGAATGTTTGTAATCTCCTCCGATTGTCCTACAAAGTTTTACAAAAGTCCTACAAAGATTGTCCCTTCCTTCCTTCCAAACATCCTACAGCTTTGGATCGTGAGTAGGGTTATCGCTCTACAAAAAAATCCGCGAACACAACCTTGTTTAGTACGTCATTAATTGTTATCACTAATTGTTTACTATTATTCAGTGTTGCCAGGTTGGGCACAATTTCATCTGTTAATTAGGGTTTTTCTTACTCTTTGTAATTTTATTTATGGTTAGAAAGTTTTTGAGTATTTTTTTTTTTTATCTACTACTAAATGCGTTCATCATTTTTATGGAGATTCAAATTTTTACATTAGAAACAAAAAAATTATAATGGCTTCAAAACACATGTTGTTTTTTACTACTTTATTATATACATATTGAAGTCGTTTTTTGAAAAAGGCAAACGCCGAAAATTCGAAATTTAGGTTTCAGTTCATTATGGCGCATAAACACCACCTCTATCGATTCCCCCTCACGATATATCGAAAAAAAAATTGGAAATGGTCTAAGAATCAACTATTGATGACGTAAATACCAAATACAAACGACTCCCAATAGTCGCTGGCCTTGACCAGTGCTATAAGTCTTAAAAATATATTGCAATTATAAAAGTTTTGCCACGATATATAATAAAATTAAAAAATACATACTGTTAGTAGGGAAAAAAAACGTTTCAAGTGTTTCCTATGAAGTTTGATAAATGGCGCTTATGCCTTTTTCAAAAAACGAAGTCAATATATCCCAAACGTGCAGTATAATATGGTAATAAAAAGATGTTCTCATAGCCTATTATCTCTTATTATAACGTCACAATGTCTATTGTTGGTACTGTATTCCATGGCACTACAACTTCTGGAGAGTCAAGGCCTCCCGCAATTTGGTCCGCCAGTCATCTCTATCGGCCGCCGCTACTCTTCAGCCACGAATACCCAGAATGGATCTCGCGTCGGTGGGCTTACCATCTATCTATCCATCGCGACCAGGTTCTTCCCACTCTTCTTGTGGTATATATTCTTTCATCAGGAATCTTTCGCGGTATCTCTCCTTGTGTCAATCTTGCAATATGATCTGTCCCTCAGAACCAACCAACCTTTATAATTTTAGATAATATATAATATAATATAAGATAATATAATATAAAGTAGTCTGGGTTCTTTCTTGTACGGTTCCCCTAACTATGTGTTGGTTCGGATTCTCCAACAATGATATAGCTATGTAAAGGACCAAATATTTGCTCGATTGAAATAATTGGTTTCGAAATAAAAACCATTGATTCCTTATTCGAGTATGATTGATAACGGGTTCAAAGATTGAGTTTAAAAATTTGCATTCTGTTTGTGGAAAAAAAGAGGCTTTGAGAAAGACTTACTTATGCTAAAGGATAAACGACAAAAAAGTTCTGGTCTGGCTGGTATCCCTATTGAGAAGTTTTTTCCTCTTTTCATTCCGCACATTAACTGCTTCTTCACAATCTCGGTTAAACCACGCATTTTTTTTTCTTTCTATTTTCATCCCTCTTACAATGTTGGTCTGCTGAATCAGATATTTCCATTCATCATTCACATCTCTTCCTCAAATTATAGCTGAAATGTTTCCTACACCTCTTTCAATGTCTCGCAGGAAAGCACACCTTATTTCCTCTTCCTTTAACTTTTTTCTTTCCCAAGTGATCTTTACTGTATTCCTTTCATATATCCTTAACTTATATGCATCGTTGATCTTTGCAACAACAAGGAAGTGATCTGAATTGATGTCTGGTCCTCTAAAAGATCTCACGTCATTAACTATATTAAAATGTCTACTGGAAACCAGAATGTAATCTAGATAGATTTGTTGAGATCAAGAAAGATTTGTTGCAACTCCATTCGGCGAAATCCATGTTTGCTTGTATATATATATATATATATATATATATATATATATATATATATATATATATATATATATATATATATATATATATAAAATATATATATATATATGTGTATATATATAAGTTAAGGCCCGGAGTGCAGCAGTATTAGCCTTAACATATTAACACAGATATGGTAATATACGGCTGTAAACAACACCCAGAATTTGTATAAGGAGAATTAAAACCTCAATAAAGTCAGTCTTATTTCTTTAGTATCCGATACTGTGCGTGTCATTACTTAACCTTTTCCCTTTTTTTTATGTTTGGAGCTGCTGACGCTTAACTGGTTCCGAAACCCGAGAGGAAGCGTATGTATAAGATTTTTTTTTATTTCTTTTAAAAGACGTCACGGAAAAATAATTAAGTAATGACCAGCGAAGGAGTACTGAAACCAGCGGTCCTAAACGTGCAGAACCTTCCGCAATTACCCCAAGACTCGCTAGCAGCAGCGCATGCGAATGCGCTGGAATGGATGAAAATTAGAGTGGCTACGTCGCGGGACCTGTACTCCGGACGCCGTATCAGATCTGGAGCGCTTCTCGGGGAACGTAGGTGAGTTAAATCATTTTATAATAGGAGGTGACCGCCTAATTGCGCGAATAGAAGCCAAACTAGCGGAAGATCTAGTGAACCCCGGAGACGCGGAAGCGTTTAAAGGGGCCCTGGTGTGTAGAGTCAAACGCTGTATCCTGAACCAGATACAAGCAGACGAGGAGACACCGTGGCCGGTGGTGAAGGAGAGGTTGAAGAACACCTATGGCGGCGGCAGATGGACTCCTGAAGAAGATATCTTCCAGCTATTCAGGAAGGTAAAAACGCCCCAGCAGTCGAAGGGGCAGTACGCCGGAGCCCTGAGACTACCGTAAATTAAATGAAAATACGGTGGATGAAAAATACCTGATCCCCAGGTTTGAGGACATTTTGGACAGACTGAGTGGGGCGACAGTATTTAGTACTCTGGACTTAAAGGCGGGATACCACCAAATCCGAATGCACCCCAAGGACCAATATAAAACGGCATTCACTTTTGAGAGGAGGCACTACGAATTCACGCGGATGCCCTTCGGACTGAAGAACGCCCCAATAACGTTTCAACGCCTTATGGATGAATTTCTAAGGGGAATCGACGAAACAGTATGTCAGGTGTACATGGACGACCTTTTAGTGCTTAGTAAAACTGAAGCCGAGCACGCGAGGCACCTGCGTAGTGTATTCGAACGAGTCCGCCAGTTCGGTCTAAAGTTATCGAGCGAAAAATCACTCTTAGGGCAGGACCAAATCAAATTTTTAGGCCATACCATCACGAAAGAAGGAGTCAAACCGGACAACGACAAAGTAGAGGCCATTCGGAAGATGGCAGTTCCACGAGACGTGAAGGGAATTCGTAGGCTACTGGGAACTCTTAATTATTACAGAAGGTTTGTGCCAAAAATGGCGGAGTATCTTGTCCCTCTCAATAGAGTACTAAAAAAGGGAGCAAAGATCATAGTGACGCCGCTCATGGAGAGTAACATCCGTAAATGTATGCAGCGGCTACAAGAGGAGCCGTTATTGGCATATCCGGACTTTAACAAAACCTTTAATGTCACCACGGATGCGAGCGAATACGCGTTAGGGGCGGTGTTGTCCCAGGAAGCCGACGGCGGCGAACGTCCGGTAGCATACGCAAGCAGACGCCTTACGGACGCAGAGACGAGATACAGCGCCCTGGAACGGGAGTTGTTAGGAATTGTGTGGGTCGTTGACCACTTTAGACCCTATGTATTCGGGCGGCGATTCCGCGTACACACAGACCACAGACCTCTGCAATGGGTGGGGACGCTGAAGAAATCCTCAGCGAGGGTTACGCGATGGAAAGTGCTCCTGGCCCAGTACAATATGGAAACAGTGTATAAGCCCGGTAAGGAAAATATAGTCGCTGACTGGTTGTCTAGAGCCATCATGATAAATGCCATAGAGGAGGAGGTCGGGGAACCATCGAGGGACGTACGTCAATTTCTGACACCCAAAAGAGAAGGAGAACAAGGCTCGAGGGAATCGAACGAAGAAGAAGAGTCCCCAGGAGAGACGAGCTCGACCGAGGAAAGACCGGCGGAGATGGAAGAAATAGAAGAGGTGATAAATGACAAGCGGCGGCAAATAATCTGGAAGATCAGGACTTCGGGCCTCATGAAGGTGGAATACTCCCGTTATGGACGCAGCAGGATTAATTCCATATGGTCGCAACCAGGAGCGAGAGAGGACCAAATTTGCAGAGCGCTGAAGGACGCGTCGAAACCAGGAGTGACATACCATCGCTACGTGGGAAACGCCACGATTTGGGAAAAGATCAAGAAATTATGGCGGTCAGAGCAAATCGGTATGGACCGGACCTTCATCCGCTGTAAACTAATGGTAGAGACAGTGAGAGACGAGGAACGTCAGAAAGAGCTGACCCTTGCGTATCACCAAGGGAAGACTAATCACCGCGGGGTGACCGAAACTTTGCAGGCACTGCGGCGAAAGTATTTTTGGTGGGGGATGAAGAAATCCATCACAGAGACCATCGGTGCATGTTCTGTATGCCTAACCACCAAATACGACAGACATCCCCCAAGAGGAAGGCAGGAGGAGACGCCGACTGCGGATGCGCCGTTAGAGGACTTACAGGTGGAATCGTTCACCTGGAGAGGATACAAGTGGGTCACAATCATCGATCTCTTCAGTAAAGTAGCGATGGCGCACGAGATCCAATTTTTGGGTTGCTTGGGTTGATTTTTGAAGGGTTGTCAGAGCGAATATCGTCTGATGGCTTAGGGAAGAAATGAAAAAACTCGACGTAGTGTGGCATCTTAATACGCCAGGACACCCTAAAAGTAGAGGGAACATCGAAAGGCTACACAGCACTCTGAGCGACCACTTGAGGGTGTACCAGGTAGAACAAGGGCTGGAACCGGATACGGCGATGAGGAAAGCGATAGTGGCATACAACCACTCCATCCACACGGTAACAGGATTCTCGCCGTTCGAGATAATTTTCGGGTTAAGGGAACGACGTAGGGATTACGGAGGTACTACGGGTAACGAGGAAATTGCGGGAGACCTGGTGAATAACATAATTGAATTAGAGAAACGATGGGAGAAAGCGCAGTAGGGTAGCGCGGGAAAATTTTCGTGTAAAGGACGTGATGGGGGCAATAAGAATCGGGTCCATCGTTTATCGGAAGATAATTTCCAATAGGGGAAAGGAGCCGCTGCGATACGAGGGGCCATTCAGGGTGATAACATTGTCACCATTGAGAGTGTCAGCGAACCAAAAAAGAGGAGAACGGTTTATATCGAGCAGTTAAAGCTGCCAATAGTAGAGCCAGAGCAACCTTAACGAGTGACCTTATTTTTTTTTTCGGTTGGCTCTACAGACATTGTAGATCTTTGGCATCTTTTTTGACCCTATCTATCCATCGGCTTTTGGCCTTCCACGTGGTCTTTTGCCGATTATTGTGGCATTCATTATTGTAAAAAGGCATCCTGATGGATTGCTTCTAGCTACATGCCCCGCCCATCTTAATCTCATTGCCTTCATATCATGAGGTATTGACTGACCAGTTTCTGTAAGCAATTATTTCTTAGTCTTTCTTCTCCATGATTTTAGATTCTGATCCTATATCGCTCCGGTTATCGTGCAGAGGACTTTTCTTTCAAATCTCTCAATTTTGCTATTTTGGATGCCGGTTAGAGCCCAGGTCTCGGTGCCGTACATCAGAACTGGTTTATCACGGCATTGTATACCCTTAATTTGATATTTATAGAGATTATTCGGGATTCAAGTGCTCTCGAAAGAGAGGAGAAAGCTCTATTTGCGCTTGTTATATGCTGGTTTATCTCATTATGCTGGTCATTGACTGAGGTTATTGTGGAGTCGAAGTATTTAAAGCTGTCTACTTTCGGAAATATTTTGCCATCCACGTAGATACTATTGTTGGGGTGGATTTATCGGCTAATTATCATATATTTTGTTTTATATTCAATTACTTGCAAGTCGATGTGCTCTGCTTCTCTTAACAAAGTCTTAGCGAGTCTCTCAACATCCTCTTCATTGCTTCCAAGGACAGCTATGTCGTCCGCGTACGCTAGGATTTTGTGTTTCATTCCGACGTGTACCCCTCCATTATCGTGTGATGTTGTTCTAATCACCTTCTTAAGGGCTAAGTTAAACAGCATTAGCGAGAGTTCTTCTCCCTGCCTCAGACCTGTTCTAACTTCAAAGGCTTCAGACATCTTGTGTCAGACTCTCCATTTGTGGTCATTTGTACACGCCTTCGTCAATCTCACCAATTTCACGAGAATACCCAGCTCAATCATGATTTTTCAGAGGAAGTTTCTATCCACGAAATCAAATCATTGGCTGCTTTGAAATCGACAAATAAGGCGTGTACATCTTGCTCTACTTCCCATCGTTTTTCGAGTACCTGTTTTAGGATAAATATCTGGTCTAGCGTACTCCTTCCTCTTCTGAATCCTGCTTGGTGGTCGCCTATTATATTTTCGTAATGATATTGGTCATTATCTTCCAGAATGTCTGGTTTTTCAACCTCTTGTGGGTCGAGGTCTGTTCCTCGTTTGTGGGGTTCTCTTGGTTGAGAAGTTGCTGGAAATGTTCTTTCCAGATGCTTAATACCTTTCTTTTGATGCCGTCAGTTTGCATCTTTTCCTCGCATTTGCGTTTTTCTCGGTCTATATCCTACTCTTCTTTCTTGATGTCTGCGTAGAATTAACACATATTTCCGGCCTGCCAGTTGTCCCCCAATAGTTTGCAGTCTTTGTTTGAGGAATTCTCTTTTTGCTTTTCTTATTATTCTGTTTGTCTTTGTCCTGGCGTATTTTTCCAACGTCCTTGATCAGCTTTGGCTAGGGAGGGAACTTTCATTTTTCTTCTTACTTCCACTACCTTTTCACATGCTTCTGTGAACCACTTCTCTGCTTTTCGTTTCTCCTGAATACTTCTTTAGCGGTTTCTTTTAGTCCGGTCTCTAATGCCTCCCAGTGTTGATCAACCGTAAGACCCTCTGTGTCCAAGGATTCGAATTTATTCTTCAGCTCAATTTGAAATTTAGCTTTTAATTCAGATTATGGACTTCGTACCTGCTTCTTTCCACATGGTCCTCTACTTTGTGGATTCGTTCCAGCCTCTGACAGAATTTGATCCTAATCAGAGTGTGGTCTGAATCAAAGTCTGCTCCACGGCAGCTTCTTAAGTCTTGGATGGAGATCTGATGTCTCTTTTCTATCAGCACATGGTCAATTTGGTTTTTAGCACTTTTAGGGCTTACTCAGATG
The DNA here is from genome assembly GCA_948150685.1 of Rhaphigaster nebulosa. Classification (NCBI taxonomy): domain Eukaryota; kingdom Metazoa; phylum Arthropoda; class Insecta; order Hemiptera; family Pentatomidae; genus Rhaphigaster; species Rhaphigaster nebulosa. Next base: position 73,553,042 of record OX411306.1, on the reverse strand, counting down.
TACTTGTGGATGTCTCTGTGCGGAAACATCGTGCAACTGACCACTAGACCCTTAGCTGCTGTCAAACTAATACATCTCACTCCATTGTCATTGCTGATTTTGTGAAGGCTTTGGCCTCCGATAATAGGACAGAATTGGGGTTCTCTGCCTATCTTGGCATTGAAGTCACCTATGACTATGTCATATTTTTGAGCATGGTTCACTACCTATTCTAGCTGATCGTAGAAATCATCCTTCACCTCATCGTCTTTATCTTCAGTTGGTGCATATACGTTAATAATCGTGGTATTAATCCAGCGATCTCTAATTCGTAATACTTATCCTCTCGTTAATCGGGGTGAAGTTTTTCCTGATTTCCTGAGTTTTTAACTGATTTCCTTCCAGCTGGACTAACTGTAAATCCAGTGCCAGCTGTTCCGTTTTTGGCATTTCTCCCGGTATAGAACAGTGTTTGGCCATCAATAGTGGTTTCACTCTTATAAGGTTGTTAAAGGTATGTTATACCTTGTTACTTCATTCACTACCGTTTGCGCGGCCTCTGCTCTGGATAAGCTCCGAACATTCCATGATCCAAGATGGAGTCCGTTATACAAAGCCGGGGTCGTTACCATGCTGACAGTCAGATTTTCCGAGGTTAGTTTTAGGTTTCGTAATAGGTGAATTACATAATATATATTACGTAATATGTATATTTAAATTGTATATTGAAATGATTCAGAAGGAGCTTTATATTATTCAATCATAATATTAAAATAATTTCCTGCATTAAATCTATTGTGATTTGTAATTTATAGGATAATCGAAAATTCTCAATCTTAAGGTAATTATTTCAAGTAAATTCTTGTCATACTTCACCCAATTATGATATATGAGAATTTTAGTAAAAAGAAATACCACTGAGATTGATATAACGTCAACATTATATATATAATATTATAAAACAAAGTATACAACATTTTAACTGTATACTCAATTTATTTATATAGAAGTATCTTTTCAAGTGTCCCATCATTTGACAGCCCATTTACCTACACAAACGCACTTCCTGGCCAAGGGGTCATTGACCAATAATTGCCCTGAATTCGCAAAGTGGTCGTCCGTTTCCAATGCCAGTACAATCCAGCCTTTCAAGGCGTGCATATTATACAGCCCAGCCCAAATTATTTCCTTATAATCACTATGTTCAAACCGTTCCGTTGTCCGTACTACTTCGTGGAACAGTTAGGCTAGAAGCCTTGGGAGCTCTTAAGGAAGAAATACTTATATGCAGTTTGTTTGAATTTGACTGATGTTTATTATTACGTACTGGAGAGTAATTATAAATAGTTTAAATTTATTAAAATGCATAATCACGAATTAGTCAACTTATACAAGGAGCCGGATCAAAGATACTCCAAGGAAATTATTATAAAAAACAGATGGAAAAAGAAAAGTGGGAAGGCCCAAACTGAGATGAAGGGTGGAGTGAGTTGTGATGCCAGAACAATTGTTAGAACAACCTGGTAGAGGATGTTAAATTTATTTTCAAATGCTAGTAATATTTTATAAAAATTAAAACCTAAACAAAAGCTGTTTCGCCAATGTTATATTCCTAATATTTTGACGTGAATACCTTCATGAATTTGCTGCACTGTTGGTATTATAGAAACCTCAGTAATAAGGCACTCGACTCCTAACTCTCGGGCCCAGAGTCCGACTGAGGCAGATAATAATTTATATTAATTATGTGTGTATGGCAAATCTAGCTGAAAAACAAAAAATTGTACGATACCGAAATTACGTATTTAAGCTAAGCATGTATAGACCTGGGATACTACAGCACCTTTTTCGCCAAAATCAACTTACCGGAAGTGCCACTTTATATCATCGATTTTACACATTTATACAATTTCATCGAAAAAGGCTCTGACGATTTCGATCAAACTCGTTATATAAATTTACAAATAAGTGGCCTTTAAGATTATCTAGGTCTTGCCCTCATTGATTATAGTCTGAAAGGGCTTAATTGCCGAATTTTCAAAATAGCTTCCTCTAAAGTACCTTTAATTTTGTTTACTTGATATAATTAACTATCATCTCATTGTTAAGGCTGGTTTACACGAGTAAGTTTTTTTATCAAAGTTTTGATAAAATTCACATTGATAAAAAACTAACTCGTGTAAATCAACCTTTATTAGTGATAAAAATGGATAAATATAAACCATGAAAGAATATGATAATTAACTAAAGAAGAGAAAAAGGAGAAATATTTTTCCCAGGTTGGAAACAAATTTCGGAAAATTATAAACGTAGTGTATAAATTATAGAAAATTATAATAGTAGTAGGATAGATGTACTAGCAGTTGTCCACGGCTACTACGTGAATATTTCATGTCCATTTCGTTTTCATTTATATACGTTTATGATGAGGAAAACTATAATGCATATAATAATTGTGTTTCAAATTGTATGTGCGCGAGGCATGTTCCGCTTCTGCTGCTCCACAGTAAGCATGTAACACCTCTTGTAATTAAAAGATTTATAAAAATGTTTTGTATTGTATGACTAGCATGTTGCTGGCAACACTTTGTGATCTAGTCCGTCGTGACTGTGAGATTATTGTTGTAGTTTTGGGCTTTACATAATGTATCTATAGTGTACCAAGTTTTGTGTTCTAATAAAGACTTTAAAATGTATTAGTTGTTTTCAGTTGTTTTTCTTCATAATCCTTAAAAAACCTGGTTGGACTGAAAATGAAATCTTGACCATAAAAAACATGCATAATTTTTTTTTAACGTTCAAATGAACCACTCAAGTTATTACATCGTGTCTTTCATTAGGCTTTTGTTCGTCTTTTAAGGCATCTCGGATTTCAGACCATTTCGGTTACATTTAAACGTGATTAACAAATCAGGACGTTCATAGCGACGAATATAAGCCGTCGCATCCTAAGTTCTAGTCATGCATATAAAGAGATGCATATAACCAATATAACAGGATAACAATACAAATATCTTTCAAATGTCCTAAACTTTATCATTCCCTTTAAGATAAACATGGTTTTCCGCTCAAAGCTTGCTCTGGTTGAACCTTTCTGTCTCTTGGCGTAGATATTAACCGAAAATTGGTTGAAAAGATACTGTAAGATGTAATTAATACTAACGTTTTAGCTTCAAAACATAACCGTTGTATATAGCCGTAACACATTTGCAACATAAATGAGATTTTCCCCACCCGTGGATGAAGTTTTACGCCTGTAAAAAGTAAATACGTGTTTTTTATGGTTTTGTATCACGTAGAGTAAGAATTTTTTCAAAATCCCGCTTTATTGCACATAACGGAATCCACCATTAAATATTTGAGCTTGATGGGCATTGCTGTTTTTGAGATACAGTGATTACTAAATCAGTGAGTGAGTGAGTGGTATTTTTCTATCATGCTGGTAATTTAATTACCTTTCATTTAAATGAGCATCTGTGTGTGTGCGTGCGTGCGTGTGTGTGTGTGTGTGTGTGTGTGTGTGTGTGTGTGTGCGCGCGCGCGCGCGTGCGTGCGTGCGTGCGTGAGCGTGTGCGTGTGTGAAATGTAGTTTTCGAATTATATAAAAAAAATATTGATGAGTTTCCATTTCAACCTGCGCTGAGAACATGGATACAATGTCCAATATGTTCTTTTTGAACAATTGTCGCTAGTTTCTTTAAAACTCCATTCCTGAATCTAATGTAAATGCGTAGAAACATTTTTCAGTAAACAATAATATCAAAGTAATTAGGAAATGATGGCCACCATTTTTTTTTTTATCTATTAGTGAATATTAGTTATTTATTTTTGTATTATGTGTCATATCTTCATTTACCTATTTGAAATGTACTCAGGTGTAATTTATTTATTTAGAAAAATACAGATTACTAGTATTACTAGAAACAAGTAGGTAAATAATGTGGAATAAATCACTTAAAAAATAATCTTTTGTATCATTGTGACAATGGCAAACCTTCATCATACTAATACAAAAGATAAACGAAATTTCGCTTATTATTTTACGAAATTTTCTTTTTTGCTTCATCCATTTTTTTTCAAGACATGTTTCGGATGATAGATGCCTTGAAAAATATTTATATAATTAAATTGTCAATGCTGTGTCCCAATAACGGTCAACAGCCAGATGGAATTCACAGCCACGAATGACCTTACTTTCATGATAATAACTAATATTTTGAAAAGATAATTTGTAGTCAAGATTCGTGAAAGTTTTCTGTGGTCAGATGAAGGACTGCCTATGGCAGTATTGACCTCAGAGCCTTCACTTCCGACTGTAATAATTAAAGCTACATTGTTAACTGATTGTGGATACCAAATTATATTGTCCGTTAATTATCCCTTATGCATAGCGAAAAATACCTCAACATTCCATAAATTTACTGATCTAATTACTAAAATGTTTGTCCAACTTTCATATGATGTAGGTTTGAAAAAACTGCTTTGTAGTTTTTTGTAGGGATTATTTTCCCAAAATGGCAGAATTGTGAGGATAATTTATCTAAGATTTTTCCCTACATTTTTACGGTCCCATATTTTTACGATATGGCCATTGGGCATGCCTGAGAACATTCCTGAATTGGGCTCACATAAAAATTAATATTTTTGATTTTATAATAATTTTTTTATGTTGTCAAAAGGTAGGGGACTGATTCTGGTGATAGAGTATAGTAAAATAAATGGTAATAATTAACAATTCTTGATCATTTGGTTGATGATGAGCAGACTCGTGTTGAATATTGGGTTAAAATTGGCGTTTTGTTCATTAAAAAACTATAATCCTAAAGGAATTACAGAACATCAAAAATGAAGTTCATTATTCACACTTTATTGCTAAAAAGCGGCTAGACTATAGTAAATAAAGAAAATCTGGTGCGTTGAGCGCATCACACAATTTTCCTCTTCAATCCTATAATAATAAACGAAACAATACCTACTTGAAATATTTTCAACAGGCACTTCTTAATATCGTCTCTCACCAAATTGCAATGAAGTAGTTTTTTAAACAATACAATACGATAATTCTGTGCTCTCAATATTTTTGGTTTGTCGAGTTGTTATAAAACGAAATATCAACGTCTTTTTATTAATATAGAAAACCTGTTGAATATAAAATGAATAATTGTTCTGACTACAGTGTAGTTAACTTATAACATAAACCGCAGACAATTTTTGCTCATTTAAAAACAGTAATTTCTTTATCATTAATCATGGCAATCCTTCTCCTCACTATATATCCATGTAGGCAAGTGAAAGTAAAAATTATTGATGGTACAACATATTTATTTAAAAAATTACCAAATGTTTTCTCAGACGTCTCATCTATCTACCATTTTTTATTACTATTGACCATGGAAGACGGCTAATTATCTCAAATAAACTAAACTAAAGGTACTTTAGAGGAAGCCTTTTTGAAAATTCTACATTTAAGCCCTTTCAGACTGTTTCACTGAGGATAAGGACTAGCTGATATTAAAGACCATTTAATTGTACATTGATATAAAGAGTTTAATAAAAATCGTTAGAATCGTTTTCGAGAAAATCAAAAATGTAAAATCAATGATATACAGTATAGTGGTAATTCCGGTATATTTGCCTATTTAGATAATTTTTTTTTTTTAGATAATTGTTTACCTTTCGTATGATTATTAACATAATTTACCATCAAATTCATACTATTTGAGTTACGCGCAAATAAAAAAAAAAATCGTCATAAATTTCTTCCTGCATTTTTTTTCGGTGATGTAGAATATATATGAAAAGAAAACGGTTTAAGGATAAAGACATTAGGCAAGTTTCATCAAAATCGTTAGAGCTGTTTTCGAGAAAATTCTAAAGTCGAAGATATTAAGTCGTACTTCCAGTTAGTCGATGTTGACGAAATAGTTGCTAACGTCTCAGGCATAACCTACATCAAATAGGCTGTACACAGACACAGATAAAAACACAAGACATTTCGCGAAACTTGGTATTATTTGTATTACCGTTGAAAACTCGAATTCGAAATTTTTCACGATTGCAATACTTTTCCGTGCAATATATTTCATATATATATATATATATATATATATATATATATATATATATATATATTGTAAGATCCTAAAAAAGGGCCCTTTTTTTATTGTATAATACCTTCAAAAAGGTCCTTCTTTTTATGTCATTAGCAATTAATACGTGATATATTTTAAAAGAACACGTTATTTTAATTAGATACCATAAATCAATGTAATTCAAAAAAATATTAAAACACGCGGAACAGCTGTAAGTCGAGCCAGCTAGGAAAAACATTCTTGATCGAAGGCCGGTATAGAAATGACAAAGGCTGTGGACCGCGGGAGATGGTTGCCAGCGCTATCTAAGGCCCACCAGGTGAACTACGCCTGTGTCAGGGAGAACCTTCTTGATCGAAGGCCGGCTTAGAAATGACAAGGACTGGGCACCGCGGGAGTCGGTCAATCAATGTACCACCAAGTGAACTAACTCACTGAAAGTAAGCATACCTATTTTTTAATCAACAACTAAATTATATTTAAATAGTTATCAGCATTTAATGTTTTAAAATGTACTGTGATATATATTGTAATTATAAAAATACAAATAAGAATAAAAGGCGTGCTAATATGGTCAGGAAAATTATATATATGTTAGACTGTCTCAAAATAGAGATTACCCAGCAGTCATTGCGCTCTAGTATAAATAGAGCTCCGATTTACTGGCCTAATCAGAACACCTTCGGGTCAAAGCTTAGCAAGATCCTGTGTGGCTGACCGCCAGTGTCTCCTCCTTGTACTATCAATCTTACCCTTCCTCCGTAGTGGTCGTGCTCGTACTCCGATCCTCAGGATCCCTCAGGAAGTCGGGCTCGTACCCCAGATCTCGGCCTTCCTTCTTTCCTTCCTTCCTCGGGTAGTCGGGCTCGAACCCCGGCTCTCGGCTTTCTTTCCTTCCTTCCTTCCTTCCTGAGTGGTCGGGCTCGTATCCCGGCTCTCGGCCTTCTTCTCTCCTTCCTTCCTCGGATAGTCGGGCTTATACCCTGGCTCTCGGGTTTCCTTACTTGCTTAGTTAGCGGCTTCAGCTGCCAAGGTCCATGCTTATCCCTTGGAACTAACCCCAGCAGCCACCAACTAGATAAGTGCAGCGTCGCACTGGCAAGCTATCTCCCTTCCACCACCCTATCTTCACCCCTCTAAATAAGTAGTTTTGGACAGAGGAGAGCAGTAGGTAGACAAATTACTAGACAGAGAGTGATCCCTCTCACCATTAAGGTAACCTTGCGGTGTGTCCAAGATGAAAAAGGCTAGAGCAGCGACGAACAACGAGGGCACATTAGTTAAAAATTTTACAATACATATAAGGACAGTAAAAATTATATAAGATTATAATTTCTTATAATCATGAGGCATCTGAAAGAATTATAAACGTATAAAGAAAATATTCTAAATAAACTAAGTGAAAACGTAACATTCTCTTTAGAAAAATAGAAAATAAAACATAACAATTAATAAGAACGTGACATAATACTATTATAAACCATTAATTTTTGTAAGTATTCTCTAGCACGTTGATTTATCATAGTAGAATCACAAATAAAAAAAGTTGCGAAGAAAATATGAAAAGAAGAAAAATTTATAAGACGTTTATAGGGTAATAATACGAGACTGATTCCACTTATTACTTATCCTGATTACACTTCAGTTTTAAATAAAATAACCTCGACGTTGTTACCCTCAGATCACAACATGTTAGATGCAAAGAATTCAATACTTGGGAATTGGAATCTACCTCTCTCCTAGGTTCCTCTGGGAAAGCAAAGACAATTTCACCAAATGAAATGGAAGAAATGTCACTGTGTGGAATACCAAAGTAGTTGCCTTATTTCCAGAGGAAATCCTTAAATCACCTTAAAGATTGATTACATCGTACATACATTGATCATTGTAAAACCCATTATTTTCTATTTATTTTTTTTTAAAATGAGACTATAGTTTCGATACCATAGCGAAATAGTAAACAAAAAGTAGTTATTTATAGCATTATACTTTTTGTATAGTGCTTTCAGCTTCTTTAGTAACAAATATTTCACTTCACTGTTACTCACACAACAAAGTCCCCTGGCATTTTTAAAACAACATTTTCAAGGGGACTGGACATCGAGGGACTGGAAATTTAAACATAATATTAATTTTAAAATGTAGGAATGAAATATGAAAATTCTACATTTTCACTGTACGGCTAATAAATGTTAGGAAGAAATTTAAAAATACTTCTGATGAAGATAATCAATCACACCAGGAGATTGGCAATTTTAAAGAAACTCTACTGTTCACGTAAGTTCCTCTTCATACGAAGTGGAGTCGAAGGAAATGGAACGGAAACTGCAGATAGCAAAATCCTAGTTGTTCACTAATTGTTGTGATGCTTCTTCTTTGTCGAATCACTGTCCAGAAAATTTAGAGTTGTGGAAAATCCACTTTTCATCATATTTTACAATTCTGGTCATAAAAGGTTCGTTTCTGTTTCGGCAAAGCAACTTCATAACGAAGATTTTTTGGCGGTTATTTTTTGTTTTCGATGATATTTTCAACATGAGGTTTTTTGGTGCGCTAAATCAAAATCTGCCATAATTTTGGGTGTGGAAATTTCTATAAGGCTAGTTTACTCAATAATCTAAACATTTTTAAAATTTGTCTTTATCCTTTAATATACACTGAAAAACTATGAACGATTTCGGTGAAAAGCCACGTCGATATAATTTTCCAAATTTCAGATAAAAAAATAAGCAGTTAGAGCGTGTTATTTTTCGGCTTCTAGATCCCATTGGAATTAACGCAGACACTATTTTCGGTCCAATGTTTTTGGATATAGAATCACCACAAAAAATTGGTTGAAACCGGTGACCCATTGACTGTGCCCTCCACTTGTTAGTGCCAGCAAGGACTGAGATGTTCACCATTTTTCTAAAAGATTTAATATAACAACGTTAACATAAAATGTTGTTCAATAGGTAATGTGATTGAAACACAAGTTTCTTTGTTATCATGCTGCAACCAGTCTTTCAATCAAATTTTAGATCAAATCTTCCGTCAGATGATTATGCTAGCATTAACACAGTTGCTTTGAAAAATCAGATAACATCTCATTAAGCAAATATTCAGATTTTTAAAGAGGTACCTTATTTTATTTTTTAAAAAGAAATCAGCGATAACAATTTTATTTGTCTCCCGTTTGATTGATGATGACCGAGAGGCAGAGATGGGCAGACGTCATAATGAATGATTATGATTACGATTCTAATAAAAAAAGACCATTATTACTTGATTACACGATTATAATCGTAATCACGGCGATGATTATGATTGTAATCGCGTAATCGAGTAGTCATAATCACTGTAATCGTAATCATATAATCATAATCACTGTAATCACAATCACTATGATCATGCACATATGATTATACAGCCCAAAACCTGTAGATTTTGCCTGATCTAAATAATTTATCTGATTTGATAGTCCAAAGGGCTCCGCAGAACCCCTTTGCGAACCGAGCAACTTTAATTTGACATAAATATGAAATCTGTGGTGTTTGGTAAATTTTTTGCGACAATGGCTTGTTAATTAATAATGTAGGGTAATTTAATCTTAGTCAATTCAATACAAAATGAATATCAGATGTTATTCTTAGATGATTTTCAAGTTATGAGCAAAACCGAAAATCAAAAGTTCTTTTTTGGGGATTTTTATTATACATCCGGTAAACATTCGAGGGTGGCAAAGATGAAATCCGTAATCAGCGCTCTGAAAATTACAAATTAGCAAATTTTAAGAACTCCAAAACTTTCACAGAAGTCCGTTTCTGCTACCAGTTGGACTGAACCCGATTGGCTAAGAGCAGATGCTCCTAAACAATACATCGGATGAAAAAAAAAATTATATGAATTTTTTTGCGATGTTAAAAAATTAAGTTCTCGAATGTTTATCGGATGTATAAAATAAATGCAAAAAAAAGAACTTTTGTTTTCCTTTTTTGCTCAAAACTTGAAAATCATGCATTATTCGAATAACCTCTGATATTCATTTTTTATTAAATTGAACAAGATTAAATTACCTAAACAATTGATTTTAATCATTTGTTTGCTTAGCAGCTCCGTTTTGAAGCGAGCGCAAGTCGCAATTACGAGACGGAATTTCGAAATTAGTTGTTTGTGACTTTTTTCAATGTCCAGTGAAAATTTGAGGTTGAAAAGTTGAAATTCGACTTCAGAACCCCCCAAAACACAAGCAAGTAAATTTTCAGAACTTCTCCGAGAACTATTTCTGGTCCCCACTTGACTGGACTATAGCAAAATACTTATTATTTTAAAGCTGTTAAGTTCAACATACTTCATCTACGCAAGTGAATATATTACATTAGTACAATGAATTTAAGTTTTTTATTTTTCAATTTTATGGCCAAAGTTAGTACTCAAATTGTCCACTGAGAGTAATTTTTGCTAAACGACACGACTCTAATACTGAAAACCATATCAAAATCCGCTTTGTTGCCGATAAAAGTAAAAAATATCTTGTACGTTTCGGGAAAATGATCTTATCATTAGATAAAAACGTTATCAGTCACTGAAACACTATTGAAATGGAATGTGAATACTGTTCTATTGACTTATTTCCTTTTTCTTAAAGATAAAGTTCATCACAAAGTATAACAAAATATAACGTCATTGTCGCTGCCATTGTCAACGCCATTGTCATTGTCAAAAAAATTGACTTATATCGCTTTATCCAAACAACGGATTCTGCGGAACCCTTTGGACTATCATATCACATAAACTGTTTAGATCAGGCAAATTCTTTAGGTTTGGCCTATATAATCAGATGCACATGATTACAGTGATTGTGATTATGATTATAGTGATTATGATTATGTGATTATGATTATAGTCATTTTGATTACGATGATTATGATTGTACGATTACGCGATTACAATCATAATCATGTCTCATTTTAGCTAGATTCACAGTGCGATGGTATCAAATATAAAATGATTAAGCTCATTTTCTGTAATAAACACGTAATCATTGATTACGATTACGCCCATCTCTGCCGAGAGGTTATGTTATTTGTTGGCCAGGTTACTGATTACTACCATGAAGAAATGGTGTCCATTCAGGGTTTCCTTCGACATTTATTCGAGTCTAATACGGGATCCATCATGCCTTTCGGAATAAATTAATAGCTATTTGTATACAGATGTTGCTGCATTGTCCCAAAATGAAATTTGAGACTATTAACAATGGCTGCAATACACAATTTTGCCAGTTGATCAAACCTTTTTTTCAGTAATGTGACTGTTCTATCTTTCGGATTTCAAAGCTATTCGAATATTTATTTTTTTATTCTCAGGACAAAAATATTTGCTAATAGAGGGAATGCGTGGAGCTGAGTAGCTGTGAGGAGCTGAGTTATCATAACTAGTAAAAGGCGAACTTTAGGCTGAAGAGACAATTGCTACGGAGAACCGTGAATCGAGCGGAAAAACAGCCGAAAAACAATGAGTAGCCAACCTTCACCTACATAACACCTCTACCATGGTGTCCTCCTTCCTCTGCCTAATCTCCACCAGCTTCTGTTGTTTCCCAATCTGGTATTCTCATACCTGCAATATCGGACTGTTTTATTAGCAATACATTTTAATCACTGAATAAATAATCTTTTATACTTCAAATGGAATGTGTGATTTTTTTCAAACATCCCATGCTTATTCTGTTACATACAATAGAGAAAAAAAAATAATGCACGATGTACTACTAATAAGCTTACATTTGCATCGGATTATTTTAAATACATGTTTAGTAATTATGAGGAATGATGGTCATTTTGTTGGGCAATGTGGGAGTTTCATAGCTGCCAATGGTGCAATACAGCGCCAAGTCTTGTTATCCTCGTTATTGAGATGTTCGATTTATCTATTTGTGACCTGCCTATATCAATTTTTAACGTTGCTTTGTAAAGACAATCGATTTTAATAACATCGACGGTCCTCAAACGCTTTTATTATTTACCATTGTGCTGGTTTTTATTGACTTCTCTCATTTTACGTTTCGCCGATAATTCTCATCAAAACCTAAGTTTCAGTAAGTGCCTTCGCTAAATAATAAATCGAAATAAAACTTAGCAATTTAAATAAAAACCACTGGTAGGATGGGACAATCTGAGATAAGATTTAAGATAGAATTTATTATAATAATAGTAAGAGTATTTTTTTTTTTGGTATAGAATTTCTATTACAACTATACACTGTCCATCTCAAAAGATTTACATAAATTAAGATTCGATCTTAGGATACAGCAAATGAAGTAATCATGTCCACACTAATGCCATATAGAACAGAAAATTAAAATTTTCAATGAAATGCTGAGCTGGCGTATTGAGGAAAATAGTTTCAATAACAGCTATGTTGGTTGGCATCAAGAAACAGTAGGGAACTATGGACCGGTAAAAAAGACAGTGGTGATGCAGGAAAATTTTGCGTTCAGTGCAAAGTAACAAATAACATAAACGTCGCAATTTTTTTTTTAATGAAAGTATGTGAATTTAGAATCAATGAAAGAAGAAAATAATTTGGAACTGGGACCATTCCTACTCTAGTTTTGATTCCAACTGTTGAAAATGTCAAAAGCAATATTTAAATTAATATTAAATAATAAACAATAAAGTCGTCTTCTTTAAGATGTATTTTTCTTGCTGCATTTCGTGTTTTGGCATCGGTATTGACAGGGTTGAATAGTGACTCATACCGTTGCTATTGCTAAGCATACTGAAAATTCAGGCATATATTCATGTTTCAGGTTGTTGAATTTCATGTTTCAGGATTTTAAGAGAAGAGGTTGAAATTAAATCAAACAGCTCACTTAACAAGAATGAATTAAGAAGACGTCATATTGAATGTATATAAGTCCTAGAAAAATAAATTAATGGAAATTAATACCTTCCGAATCCAAGTTGTCAAAAGAAAAGGTAGGAAAGAAAATAATAGAATTATCTGACGTAAAGAACCAATGCTGACTGCTGTCGAATGACTAGAAATATCAGATAGAAACTAAATGTTAATAAAAGAGAGTTAACATTGTCAGTATAAATCTGAAGAAAGAAATCTGCATTAATCTATAAATGAATTACTATCAAGATAAAGCTATAAATCACAGAACCGCCGCGCAGCGGTTCAAAACTAACTTTTTTGGGACAAAAATTTGTCCTTGGAGATACAAACGCGCAAGGAAAATGAAACAAACGTCATTGTCTTCAGGACTAAATATAATTTTGATTACATTTTAGAGAAACGTCTATAACTCTGCGATTTTCGCAGTTATTTGAACTTTTTTTTTTTTAAATTGGAATTTGAAACAAACAAATGTGATTTCCATAAAATATCTACATATATGTAGCTATGGCGAGTTTTCGAATTTCAACTAGAAAAATCAGTTATTTATGAAAAACACACAAATTTTCGGAGATTATCCAAAACTTTTTTTCCAAAAACATTCAATTAAATACATCTTTCAATTGGAATTTTCGCAACATTTTTCTGAAAGTGATTTTGTCACGGACAGTAATACGAAACACGTTACCGTAATTTCGAGAGTATTTTAAATTTTCCACAGCAAATTTAATGAGCTGACACTTACATAATAAATCTACTTCATATTAGGACAGAGGTGCCCACCCTCCAAATTCAATGTCGCATCCTCAGCTTAGTCGAGGACGTCCTCACCTCTCTAAACGTATCGCTACTGCTCTTCAATGTGAATCCCTTATTTTTATTATATATGAACATATTACATTATTTTAATTTTTATTTTAAAATACAATATCAATTGACTTTTATTAATGAAGTCTTAGGCCAAACATTTTTTCTGTTTTCTTTTCAACTTCCACATACTTGTTATTCTTAAGGTATCTTGTCCCAGAATAAAGTTTATTTTTCTATTCTACAATGCGTAGAAAAGTAGAGGAATCTTTTGTTATAGCCGTAAATTTTGATTCATCCCAGGTTTTGTGTCGCTGAACATGTATCTGAGCTTTGATGCTGACAGATATTTTGACCGAAACCTTGGCTTTGTTGCAAGGCTTCAATTTTTTTTTTTGTCCAGTATCTCGGGTTCACAAGAAGACCACCTTACACGAAATTAAATTAAAGAAAATTTCTACATTAGATGCCCATAAAAAATGTCTTTATGCTCAACCGTTAAGCCGCTAGAGCGCGCTGAAGAAATATAAAAAATTGGCAAAAAGCGATTTACAGCTCTTTATGTCCGATTGCCATAAAAACTATCCAAGTTACAGCACTTTTTACCATAAAAGATATTAAACTTCATGAAATACATATAAAATATATAAAAATTACATTTTACCTTTGTCCATTGTGCTACTAGTGTTTCGAATCATTGTTTAAAATCAAAGTGAAAGGGAAAATAATGAAAACTATGAAGACAAATGATGAAAATAAACTTGAGGGTGTGAACTGCAAAACTCCTTTCTTCCATTTTTTATTGAATTCGAGATAGCAATGCTTATTATTACTCACTGAGTGAAGAGTTTAAATATGCCTAAACTGATCCCTTTATTTAATTTTCTCACGAAAATTTGGGTGTTTTGAGGATTTATGGGGTATAATTCAGCTCGTTACATTTTTTACAATCAGGGGCAAATAGTCAAGGTTTTGAACCTTTCATAGCTTAGTTATAGTTTAGCTCGTTATAGTATATCCTTTTCCGAAAAAAATATTGAAAATCTGAAGCAATTCGGTTATTTTGGTACTGTCTGGAGCAGAATCCAGTTCGTTTTAATTTCAGGATGTTATTCTACATTTATCATTATCGTGATTTCAGCACACGTTCGCCAATGATGTAGAAGATCATATGAGAGACGTCTGGTTCCCTGAGGATATCGCTTCTGTCGTGATAAAAACTTTACTTAACGTATAATATTTCTTTTCGTTAAAATTGTTGATTTTTTAATAATGTCATTGGTCTGTTTTAGTTGAAGCCAAAACTCGTAGTCAATAGAGGCTTTCAAAAGTTATCGCACGATCCTAAAATTCTACAAATATTGATAAATTGAAAACCATTAGATTGAACAATTTGAAATATTAAGTTCAACTTTTTAAGTAAAAATAGTATCCCGCCCTTTTTTTTTCTAAATTAATTTTCTATTTTTCTCTTTTTCAAAATTTAATAATTATCCTTTTGATCTGTTGTAGGCAAGACCATCTGCATTACCCCATGCCCATGTAATGAAACCAGAAAACGTTCTCCTGCTTATTCTAAGCTTTGGTAAGCAATCTGTGATTTTTGGAAAACATCAAAAATTGTAACAAGATCGGGG
This sequence comes from Rhaphigaster nebulosa, assembly GCA_948150685.1. NCBI lineage: Eukaryota > Metazoa > Arthropoda > Insecta > Hemiptera > Pentatomidae > Rhaphigaster > Rhaphigaster nebulosa. Next base: position 73,537,642 of record OX411306.1, on the reverse strand, counting down.
TTTTTGGAAAGTTTTTTCACAAACATCCATTTATATTGAAGAGGACCAAATTGTCTAACAGCCACTTATAGCATGCAAGAACACGTGCTTTCAAACAGTTTGGTTGCTAACAGCGTGCATTTGAGAGTATGATGAACATCGCTTTCTGGTCGACATTTTTATTTTATTTTATTTTTTTTACTGAAATCCAACAACGAAGAGGTAAACCAGATAAATTTGTTGGGCCTCTGTTTGTTCGGATACGCCAAATATTAATGTGCATTTTATGTAGTTTTATGCGAATTCCATGAAGTTTAATATCATGTATGGTCATAAGTTGTGTAACCATGAATAGGTGTTAGCCTTAAATCGCGTTTTTGGCCCTTTTAGTGAATTTTACCTCATTTTCAGCGGGCTATAGCCGCTTAAAGATTGATAGTAGAGAAATATTTTATGGAATTAAAGTGTAAAACATTTTGTCTATTTTAATTTGATGGAGAATGGTCTAGTTTGAATAAAATAAGTTTTCAAAATATAGATAGAACACTAAGGTTTCGGGCAAAATATCTGTCAGAAAACCTTAGATTCACGTTCAGAGAGCCAAAAACCTAGGGTGTACCAAAATTTTCGTCTACATCAAATCTTTCCTCTTTTCTGACCTAGTTTGTCTGGACCACCACTTATATAATTTTAGTTTTAATGTACTTTTTTTCTATTTCTTCCTCTGCAAAACCCCAAAAAGGCGACTTTTCGTTACCCTCCAAGAATTTTTACGACGCAGCTTGCGTCCTAATCCCTCTCTCCCTCTGTGGGCACTTCTGTATTAGGAAAACACTTTTTTGAAAGTAACAATAGACATAACATAGTACTACTCGGTAGTACCTACAACACTTTCATTGCAATATCAATACTCTAAATACTGCTAATAAATTGCCACAGCTGTCAGCTCATGGAAAACCACAGCTAAATTAAGCATCAACCATGCAGGCTAAAGATCATTGGGTTTATAAAATATATAAAAGGAATTATTGAAGATAGTGCTATCTTCTGCAACTCAATAATCAATTTGAGGTGAACAAATGTATACAAGACTGCAGAAAAAATAGATCAAAATATCAAATCATTAGAATTGCAAAAAGTAGTTAATTACTCAAGAAAAACTAATGTGAAATAATATACCATATCTCTATACAAATTAATGAACTTGTTTTAAAATCAAAGTTCTAGCATCACATCTACTTACAGAAACATAAATTTTAGCGAGCTTGACTCATGAAGAATATGAAATAATTAAAATCAAGAAGTATTAACAAAAAAAAAATCCAAAATAGTAAGATGTTTGGCAATGAACAATGATCCTAACAAACACATCAGCAGACTGGAAAAATATAATATATGTACAAAAAAATGTAAATGTTAACAGTATTGCTGATTTATGAAAAATGTCTATTAAAATCGCAAATCAATGGAATCTGATAAAGTATATCATTAAAGGAAAACTAGTGGGTATATCTTTGCACCCCTTACTCAGTACACATTAATCAACTTTTTCAAAAGTAAAATCTGATATATACTAAAAAAAATGTTGACATTTACAAGGAAAAGTAATGAAGAATATATAATAGTAAATAAAACAAGCACTGACTCAATACAAAACCAATTTGAAAGATGTTTGGTTGTCAATAATAATCCTACCTGAAAATGCCATTAATAAAGTTCTCAATATGGCTTTGTTTACTTCAGTATCCATGTTGAAGTAAATAAAGATATACAAGTTTGCAGAAAAATAATATAAAAATAATAAATCAATGGAATTTGATATAGTATTTAATTAATCAAGAAAAGCAATAGACAAAAAAAATTGTAGACTTTATTAAGCAATAGGAACTGATGAAGAATAATTAATAATTAAAATCAAGATGCTCTGACTATTCTCAAAAAACAATATGAGAAGACGTGTGGCAATCAATAATGATCCTACCCCTTAATGGCATTAATAATATTATAAATTTGACTTTGTTTTCATTAATAACCAAGTTGAAATGAACAAAAATATTCAAGTCTGCAGTAAAATTAGTGTATATAACAAATCTATGAAATTTGAAAAAGTATATAATTTCTGAAGAAAAAGAATTCTGTCTTCATAAAACATATCTTGATACAAATGAATCTACATTTTCTAAAAGGAAACATCATAAACCCTAAAAACAAATGCAGACATTAGAAAGAGGAAGTAATAAAGAATATATAATAGTAAAAACAACAAGGATTGAGTTGATACAAAACCCATTTGGAAGAGGTTTGGTAGTCAATAGTGATCCTACCTAGTAAAGCTATTGGTAAAGTTCTAAATATGGCTTTGTTTACTTCAATAGCCATGTTTAAGTGAACAAAGATATAAAAGTCTGCAGCAAAACTAGAGAAAAATAATAAATCAATGGAATTAGAAAAAGTACATAATGATTCAAGAAAATCTATTGTGGAATTGATAAAGAATATTTCATAATTAAAATCAAGATGCACTGACTATTCAGAAAACTATAGAAACTATATAAGAAGACTTGTAATCAATAATAATCCTATCTCACAATGCCATTAATAAAATAATAAATTTAGCATTGTGTTCACTAGTAACTAAGTTGAGTTGAACAAATGTATAAAAATCTGCAGTGAAATTAGAGAAAAATATTAAATCTATGAAATGCGAAAAAGTATATAATTTCTCAAGAAAAGAATTGTGTCTTCATATATCATATCTGGATACAAATGAATCAGCTTTTTCTAATAGGAAACATCATATACACTAAAAACAAATGCAGATGTAGACAAACGCTTCCTGAATAAATGACCTAAGGGAGCCCGAACGTCAGCAATGCAACATAAAAGGGAAGCTATGAGGACCAAGGCTCCTTCAGGACCATTTGGGGAACAGCCGGCTGGTGCATGAGTTTCTCCCTAGGTCCTGCACTACCGGAGAACTGTGGGAGATGTGGGTATCTTTCTGAAATCTAACATCAAACCAATTAAAAAATTTTAGACTTTAAGAGTTGAACTCATAATAAATATCAAATTTTAAAAACCAAGAAGTACCGACTAAACATAAAAACCAGTATAGGAAGACGTATGATGATCAATAATGATCTTACCCTGGTGTTACAGTATATTAAAGAAAGATATATCTACAAAAAAATATAAATCTAAATTAGCACAACTCATAAAGAATCTGAATTAATTTAAATCATAAACCTTTTATGTTTATTTTCATCCTTCGTTGCCTCTCAGCAGTATGGGTTTTGGAAGAAACACATTTAACATAACATATAAACAACCTACAAATCATAAGTATAAGAAAATTAAAAAAACTAATACCAAAATTTTGAGTTTAAACTAGTTTAGAATATAAGAACCAATTGGTGGTAAGTTGATATTAACAAAAATATCAAAACATTAGTTCGACAAAAATTTACACATGAACTAGTATGTCCAGATAGATCAAAATTAGTATAAGTTTTACCATCAATCACTTACCACCAATCCTATTATAATAGCTCTTTTTTAGTAATCTAGGATCTTTTATTCACTAGGAATTAGTTTACTAACTGTCAGTATCAGCTATTTCTAATACATCTCTGATGTGTAAATTTCTCAAGAAAACTGGTCCTGCTTGTAGTTTTAGCTTCTTCCCTTTGACCATCTTAATTTCTTTCTTAAGCATTCATCAGAACACTGATGAGCTCAGGTAGCTCATACAACTTCAGTTTATTGTACAGTTGCGGTTCTTCACCCATTACTTTTGCAAGCTAAGAATACTGTAGAGCATCACGTGATACTTCAAAGAATCATTCATTTGAAATGCTTGTGTCTTACAGAAGTCGGCTTATGTGTTATGTATCCGATTTCCTTGATGTAGTTTACAGCAGAATCAGAGAAAAATAAGTTATTAATAGAATTAATAGGAGAAATCTAGAAGAATTTAAAAACCTTATTGGTATTATATAAATAAATGAATCAACAAGCTAATGATTTACTAAGCTAATGATCTAGACAAAAAAAAAATTACTTTGTAACACAATTAATGAGAAAATAACAAATCATTATACATCGATAAATAATAAATATTAGAAAAGGATGGTAAATAATATATTTTTAAATGATCATAAAACTTTTCCTTATTAGCCAAGATGAGAAAAAAATATAAAAGTCAGCAACACAGTTTAAGTATAATGCCAATTCCTTAGACTAAAATAATTAAGTTATAAAACTAATACCACAATGATTTCTCATTGATAAAAATTTTACTCACCAGTTTTATTTATTATTTCTTTCATTTTCTTTAATTTATATTAATTCAAGGAGAGTGGGTTATCATCCCACTGCCCCCGAGTCAGGTGGAGGGACATATCCTCCTCATAGTTCCCTGACAAGCTTCCCCGTCCGGGCCGGCCACCTAGGGGAGGTGACCCTAGGGTGTTTACTGAAGTTGACCTTTGTCTGTGATGTGGGGTGTGCTGTATATTGTGTACTGTATGAGTGTCAAAGTTTTTGTTTCCCCAACCTGGAGGACCAACAGCTATATATTTTTCAACCGAAAAACGAGAAACATTATAAGGACTGGCAACCACACCTCCAAAGAGTTGAAACGACGCAGAGAATATGCCAGGGATGCAGCCTAAGTCCCCTACTTTTCATATTGGTGCTGGATAAGGGGCTGAAGAGAGCCAAACCCAGATTGCGGCGTTTTCAATTAGGGCATAGAAATCTACAGCCTACCTTGTATACAGTTCTCGCTTTTGCTGATGACCTTGTCGTATTCGCTGCGGATGACCGGTCCTACAACACAACGTGAATATCATGCAGGAAGAGTTGAGAAGCATTAACATAGATATTAATCCAGATAAGACCAAATGCATGAGAATAGGAAGACGTCCTCACTGTGCTATGAGAATATTGAGACTGAAGGGATCAGTCCTAGAACAGGTGCAGGATTTTAAATATCTAGATGCCTGGATCAACAAAAGCGGCTATATTGATGGATAGATGTCACAAAGGCTGGGAGCAGCTGGTAGATTGTTCAACGCAATCCGGAAAGGTTTTCTCAACAAAAGAGAGGTGACAAAGAAGACGAAGATATCGGTCTACAAGTCTACGTTCCTGCCCATCCTATCTTACTCCTCCGAATCATGGACCCTTACCTCAAAACACAAAGGGCAGATCCAGACAATGGAAATGAGATACCTAAGAAAGCTTGAAGGAAGGACCAGAAGAGATAGGATCCGCAACACGACAACAAGATCGAACCTTGAGGTACAGCCAGTAGAAGCCACTCTTGAAGAAAATAAACTAAGATGGTTTGGGCACCTCCTGAGGATGAGCACGGAGAGAACGGCCAGGATAACGTATGAGACGAGAGTAGACGGAAGAAGACCAAGAGGAAGACCATTATTTACCAGCATTATTTACCTGGGAAGAAGGCGTGCGGGAGGCGTTCAGGAAGCGAGGGCTGGACTGGAGCAGGAGGAGAGAATTGGTTCAAGAAAGGGACACTTGGGTCAAGCTCTATAGAGGGCATTCCCACACTGCGCAGCGGTAGAGGGGGAAAGAATATGATGATGATGATGAGTTTTATTGATCAAAAACCCCAATGTAGTTTAGCAGTTGTTTATAGTTGCCAGAAGGACTTTAATGACAATGTGAAAAATATCACACATTTTCGTTATTTATCTAAGAATCATTAGACCTTTAAGAAAAAATCCGTATTTATATATAAAGATTTAATATTTAAAAAGAAAATCTGAATTATTATTAATATGCTTACTTTAGAAAGGAATTAATTTAATAATTTCTAGTAACTAGCAGCTTTTGGTTACCAGACTCTAATTATCCAAATTTTTTATGTATCTTATTTTGAAATTGTAATTTTGAATATTTAGGCATTGGCTTCTAAACTTCATTTTTTATGATATTGAATTTCATCTACTATACAAAAAAATATAGTTATTGACAGTCATTTTAATATAATTTATCTCTAATTATAGCACTTTAGTTTTCCTCTTATTATAAATATTTATAAATTATAAATATAAATATAAATATATATTTTATATCATTTATGAAACAAAAGGTCTGACAGGGATCGTTAATTGATGAGTAGCAGAAAAATTTGATCTAGTAAAGGGAATAAGTAGAATAATCTCAGTACAGATAACAAAATGGTGAGCGGGTGCAATCTTTGTATTCATACACACATATCAATAATAATGATTGTTTATTTACACACCTCCAAAGATATTTATGGATCAAATTATAAGAATTTTCAAAAAAGTAAAAGTTTCTAGGAAATAAGAAAAATCATATGTAGAAGTCATGCTACGGTACAAAGTTTCATTAAAAGGTTTAAGAGTGAAAAAAGGATAGAAAACAAGACAAGAAATTTGAACAGAAGGCTACTAAGTTTTTATTAATGATTCTTATTAGGAAAGTGAAAGAAAATCCCAAAATCAGCTATTGAGAAGGGTTCTACACTAGGAAAAAATATCAATCTAGTGACCATTCATAGAGTCTTTATAAAAAATCTATTCTTTTCCAGAACTGCGAGAAAGAAACAATTTGTAAGTAAGAAAAATAAAATAAAGCGACTTGAATTTGCAAATATGTACCAAAATCAATAATTAGATTTTTTTTAAAAATGTTTTACTAAAGCAAATGTGAATATTTTGAGCTAAAATTTAAAAGAATCAATTATTCAATTAATTAAAAGGACATTTTCTTTTTACAAGGATAATGATCCCAAGCATCAGACACTTAAAACAAGAAATTGGCTTTTATAGGATTTCCCTGAAGTTATGGAGGCATCCCCACAGTCTTCAGATATCAATCCAATCAAGGCAATGTTCGGTGCGCTGAATCAAAATTGATCATAATTTTTAGGAAAAAAAAAAAAAGATATAAGGCTAGTTTACTCAATAATTTAAACATGTTTCTCAATTTATTTGACCAAAAAGTATCAATGTTTAAAGTTTGTATTTTTCATTTAATATACACTGAAAAACAAATGTTTTGGTGGAGAAACCATGTCGGTATCATTTTTCAAACTCGAGATAAAAATAAAGTAGTTTCAGTATGTTTTATTTTTTTTTCTCTGCTCCTAGGGCCCATTGGAAACAAACATCGACACACACGTCCTAAATTTTTGGATGTAGAATCACCACAAAAAAATTGGTTGAAATCGGTGGCCCCTTGACTGTGCCCTCCCCCTCTAACCTAACACCAGGTTCACCAACAACTTTCTCTTCTGGAGATATCCTTATGGCTGCTTCTCAAATCCCTCCACTTTTGTCTAGAGCCTCCCTTACAACAGGACTAAATTAACTAAATAGCCTCAGGGCGCAAATCTTTTGGAAGAGGAAATTTTCATTGTTGTATTTTTTTATTATTAGTAATTTATTTATTTAGTTATTTTTATTCAAAATCTTATCATGAATAAAATAAGCAAATAAGTTGTTCTAAAGGAAATAGAAAACATTATATGTATGCATATCTTACGAAGAGAGGCTCATTATTTTTAGTGGACTACGGACGCCGAATATCTTAGGACGGCCCTGCTTTGCTTACACCTTCAATCTGAGTTATCCTCCTCTTTTGATTATATTCTGTTTTTCATCTGTCTTCTAGCTTCTTTTGTTCCCATCCAAGCCATAGTAGATGGAAGCAATAGAAATTTAGAGGGCTTAGTTTTCTTTAAAATTTCAAATTTAATGGTACTACCTTATTTTATGCCGTGGAGTCACTCTAATACGAATAATAAGGGGATGACAAAATTCTTTGTATAAGTGAATAGTGGCAGAGTTTATGTTTTTTTTTTTTAATAAAGAAAAATTCTTAGCAAAAATATATGTAATAATTATTCACTTTTGCACCAATTTAAAAATCACAACTTGCAAACAATTTGTACAAATTGCAAACAATTTGGAATCTTACAAAAAATCATTAAAAAAAAATATCTTATACATAATTATAAAGAAGAATAGAAATAATAAATCTCAAATAAAAGACAAAAAAAAAATCACATAAAATAAGGTAAAAATATGGTAGGTACGTTAATTGAGCTTAAAAAGTTCGATAATCTTATTTTTTCCACAAGCTACATACCGTAAAACTCGTTCATAATCAACAAAATTGTCCTAATTTTTTTCATTTACTTCTTTAGAATAGACGAAATGCACCGCTACCTCGAATGCTGCTACCGTTTGGACCAAAGTTGGTGGTACCATTGGCTCTTCTTGTTTTATTCGTTGGTAATCAGAACGTCTAAGATTCCTTCGGCTTGTCCCTGGATTACTTCAGTAATAATTTTCTGATCACTTTGGGATGTGCAGATAGCCAGGTTGTTGTCCAGTTCTACAAAATGTTCATAAGTTATATTAGTGATTCTGTTGAAATTGGATCACTCAGGAGTTTCCACCACAGCTTTTTCCGCTTCATTCGGGTTGCCATAAACTTCTTTTAATTTTCTCTTCTAGAGAATGTTTGGTTATTTTTGTATTCATTTTAGAATAAAATAAACTTTGGTAGAGAGTGGTGCGTGCACAACACAACGACTCTCAGACACTGACTGAATCAAGATATCGTAAGTGAGACTTCAATGTATATGTATGAGTTTACTTCCCTAACTTTATAGTGTAAGAACGGCAATAAATAATTTTTTGTTGAAATGTCACTTCATTTAATATTTTTTTTTAATTGTCATGATGTCGTAATTCTCAATTTTTCTAAGGAAGCAAAGAGTTTTGAAAAAAACTGAAACAACTTCCACTTAATGATCATAACTTTCCATTTAATGACAATAACACGAGCAAATCAAAAGCAATCTGAAGCAAAGTTTAATATTTGTTTTTGTTTTGACATGTAGATAGGTGCCTAAACTTTGTGATTTTTATTAGTCTTTGGTTGATTCCTAGCAAAGATATTTTCAAAAATTAGAATTAGAGAAAAAATGTTCAATTTCAGAAATAAATAAACCCTTTTTCAAATTTTTTATCATTTATTCAAAACTTTAGATAACGTTTCGGATATATTTGTCCATTTTTAAGTTTAATTTTTCTATTACAAAAATATCATATAAAATCTTAATAACTATTATCAACATTATATTAGCAAACAATTTAAATCTAAATCGTAATATATAATTTATTATTAATTATTCCTGTATAAAATATCTTTTCCTAAGTCTTCAGCTGAAGTAATTCCTCAGGATCAAATTCAGAGAATCCGTCAAATCGAAATGAATTGTAGTACTATTTAGTCGTATTTTCCCCAAAATAATAGAATCATGCTCTGTGTCGAAGGTCATCGGAGAGGATGGAGGTTGCATATTAAACCCGTCTCAAGTCCTAGTACACGGTTCTGGGATTTTCGAGAATGTTTTTTTTCCTCGGCATTTGAACACATCCACCCTATGATTGGTTGTTTTCTAGAGAGAACAATACCAAAGAAGTGGGAGTAAATTTCAGCCAAAATTTCGGCCACTATTACGACATTAACCGGTTTTTCGCAACTCTACAACCCCTCCAAATTAAGTACGAAAGCTGAATATTTGTATGTGAATTGATGTGGTGTCAGATAACTATCTTTTGGGGGTTTCACTTTTTTCTCCAACCCCTGCCATTTTGATATTTTCACTTATGTTTTAGAAAAAATACGAACTTAATGACGGAGCTAGTGCAGATTTAGGTCACCCATCGAACATAGACCTGGAAGCAATTTTAAAACGCTGCAAATTATTACACAATGGTTTATTATTTCCAAATAATAATATTACAAAAATATCTGGTCTGTCTATTTACAGGACTTTCCGTATTGGTTTGGTTTACAGTTTAGATAATTAGATTATCTTTCAAATGAGCATTTGAAGTGTTTCGGGAAAGGAACATGTCCAGAATTCATTTATTTAAGATTTCAACCAAGTTCAGCAAAGAAATCTTTATTTCTACTGCTTTCAGTAGGCACCTATGGAGCAGAAATTTGGAGCTTGTCCGAAGATGATCCGAGTGCCGAACTGGGAGTGTTAAGAAGAAACAGTGTTAATGCAAGTAGGCTGTGATGGTTAGGACATTTAATCAGAGGGTAAAATGGTATAGAGGAAAATATTGGATGTACACTTCATTGGGAAAAGAAAAAGGAAATACCAAGAAGCTAAAGAAAGTGCAGAAATGATCCAAGGAAGTATGAGGTAGAGAGATGCGAGGAAGTCAAAAGCCTGCAATTGATAAGTCAGGAGGCCTAATGGCGCCACTATGACCTTCGGCGCCGGATAATTAGTCCACGAAGTCCATTATGCTATATTTCAGCTAATACTAGTCCGATTTAAATAATTTTTGAGGGACGGATTGTTTTTTTTATTCGATCTTTGGATTCTACGTATCTTGAAACGTAAAACCTCTTATTTTGAGAGGGAAGGAGGTTGCACATTTTTTTACCGATTACAAAGGTCTATTATTGAAAATAATAAACCAAAAGCATTTACAGATTTAGATTTTTTTTTATGCATTATGCTGATTTAAAAACACCTTACATCTCTCCTCTACAATTATAAATGACCGAGTTATGGGCTGATAAGATCTTTAATCGGCATTTATATAGATTTTTTGTTTTTTTAATGCCCTGTTATGCTGTTCCAAAATATCTTACATTTCCCCTCTATCATTATAAATAGCCGAGTTATGGGCTCATAGGATATCTAATTGACCTCCATTTTGAAACAAACTGACGGATGGTAATGTCGAGTTTTGAGGATCATCCTGGGGTGACATTGGTGCCGAATCTCAAGAAAATCGGTCCAGTAGTCTCGAAGAAAAGCCGCGGACGGTGGACGGCGGACGGACGGATTTTTTTTTATTCGCTATTTGGATTCTAGGTATCTTGAAACGTAGAACCTCAGATTTTGAGGGGGAGTTACAAATTTTTTTTGCTTGGTCGATTATAAAGGTCTATTATTGAAAATAATAAACAAAAAAACAGTATAATGAGTGAAAGGTAAACTTGCAAAAAAACAACAACATATAATCATAAATATTATACCAAAACGGAGCTTAACTACAGAACTCCAGTCAAGTCCGGTTTTAGTGTAGTCCCACCAAAAAAAAACAGCTTGCGTTGGGTCATTTTTGTCCATTTCAGTAACTATTAACAGCATGATAACTCTTTTAATTTCTCATTTTATTATTGTTACAATATTTTAATTAATTTTACTTCTTGATCTCAATAAAATGACCCCATCAATTTTCGTCACATTTTTAGCGAAATAAAAGCTCTGAAAATATTATTTATTTCCTGTAATTAAAAATGTATGTCTGGAAGAACATTAAAAATAGTCTATACAACATAAAAAAAAAGTATGGGCCAGCCTGAATTGGTTTTGATTAACTCAATTTATCGTTAAATAACGTATTTTACATCGATTGGCTTACATATTCACTATGGGTGTTTTTTTTTTAAATTTGTTTTTCATTATCCTTTTTGAGTTTTTTGTCTGCTTTGGAATAATAGCTATGTAATCATCGCAATTAGGAAATAATAGTAAATCTAAAAAATATTATTGATGTACCTCCTATATAAGTTCTAATTTAATTTTATGTCTTGAGGCTCAAAATAATAATAATTTTTATACATATATAAATGTAATAATCTTTTTATAACCTATTTTTATATGATTCTCAAATATCTTACCATTAAATACTTTACTTTTCTACTAAGTAATGAATTTGAATTTCTATGTTCCAAAGGCTGTGAAGCTATGCAGGCCTCTATTTTGCCAGTGCTTAAAAAAAAAAAAAAACCTGTACCACTACAACCCGTGAAGGGTCTTGGGCTCAGTACTGCCATGCATATTGCCAGTGCTTAAGCTCTTCTTAACCTATGGTTTAATTTATAGACTTTGGTACGGCTGTAGGTATTAGCTGAAATCAACACGAAAGTCGTCTTAAAACAAAAAGTAAATCTTTAAATTGTTAAATTTGTAACTAGTATTTCAATGCTGCCATTAAAATTATAAATGCATTACGCTCAAGCATTCTATGAACTGTAATTATTACACTGATTATAATAAAATGAAAGAGTAAAAGTTTCAAATTCACGACAGGAATATAGTTATATCGATTTCTTTATAAAACACGACTCTATTTACAATTGAAGATTCCACGGAAAAAAAGGGGAAATGCTAACTGCAATGCATTTCAAGAAACTCACGTTTTAGAGTTTGGAATTATTTGTTTTCAGTCTATGTACATTCTTCGACTGCTTCTAACAAACCGATCATCCACGTTTCCGACTTTTTATTTTTACCACCTTATTTCACTGAATTATATGTACATACTGAAGTGTATAAACCCATTTAGGAAAAATGTGACCCTCCTCCTTTCTTCCGCGAACTCATCATTTTATATAAATTTCATAATTTAACTACAAAATTATATTTAAACAAATTTGGTCATGAATCATTAAAAAAAAAAAAAAAAAAAAAAAAGAGAAGATTACATTCTATGCATTTCATTATGAATTAAATTTAAAAAAAATCATTATCATATATAAACTTTTTATGAATATTAAGTAAGGACTACATAAGGTGACAAATACATATAAATACAATATACAATACATGCCGAAATGCAATAATATTTTAATATTCTTACTATCATTAAAACAATCATAGCCATAAGTATTGTCTTTTGTGTAACGGCTCGTTTAATAGACCGATTAGTTTTTGATTGTTGGCAGTACGACAACGTTTTTCCCATCTGACAGACTGATCAACCATGATGTTATACACTGGCCTATTTTTTTTGTTATTTCTATTTGTACTTTCAGAAAGTCATCACAAGGAGTCAGGAATGGTTGAAAACGAAATAGACATGGATTTAAAAAACGACAATGATGTTCAAATAGAAAAGCTATTAAAGGATTTCGACAATGAGCGAAATTTGGATGAAGGCGCAGAGGAGGCTATAATAACGAACACGGATGCAGAAGAGGAGGAGGATGAAAGTCTAGGCTTACTTGATCTTATCAGTGATACAGTTATTTCATCTTTGAAGTTCATACGGTATATATTATTAATCATATAATTCCTATTTCATATTTGTTAGGTACTTAGCATGTTAAATTCGGCTGACTTAGACATTAATAAATCATCGGGCATATTATTTGAGATAAATAATGAGATAAAAAATTTAGAATAAAATAATAATGTAATACAGTGGTGGGACAGATTTATTTGGAGACATTCACCAAAAAAAAAAAAAAAAAAGAGAAACATAAATTTTTATCTTTTTCTAATGATAAACTTCTTTTATCTTAATCAGAACATATATATTTTTTGCAATAAAGTTACCATTCAATAAAAAAATAAAAAGCTCATATCGTTGGGCCAGTGGACCGCCTCATCCAGTTCTCTTTTCGCCATCTTGAAAAACCGCTAAGAAGAAACTTTTTCCAGTTTTTCAAAATAACTCGCTTGTGCATATAAGGTAAACATTTCTTAATACCAATTTTAAAGATCGTTAAATTTTCTACAAGTTTGTATATGATATTATTTTAATATTCGGATTAGTTACTGAGATATGGGGAGTGAAAATCTACAAGAATGATAATAAAGTTAGATATGTCAGCGGTTTCGCATTTAAATATGATCTACGACACATAAAACTATAAACACCCCAGATGCTAAAAGACTTAGTCTGCCGACGTTAGAAGTGGGCGGGTTTCAAAACGATGACCAAAAATATCGAAATTTTAGGCCTTTTTCTTTTGTTTTTCTCCTATTAAAGAGTATCAAATTTTGCGTCAATTGTAATATAACTTTTTCGGCCATCATTTTGAAGCCCGCCCCTCCGAATGACGGCAGACAAAGTTGTTAGCATCTGGGGTGTTTGTAGTTTTATGTGTGCTTTAAAAAATCATATCTAATACGAAACCAGTGACATATCTAACTTTTTGGATATTTTCACGCCCCATATCTCAGTAGCTATTCCGAATATTAAAATGATATCGTATAAAAACATGTAGGAAATTAAACGTTCTTTAAAATTGGTAATAACAAATGTTCATCTTAAATGCACTGCAAGGGATTTATTCTGGAAAAACTGAAAACAAGGTTCTTCTTTGCGGGTTTTCAAGATGGCGAAAAACGCACAAAAAGAAGGAAATGGAATACTTGGATTTTTTATAAAAAAGACAATGCGTAAAACATACCTGAAAATTAAAATGACTTATGTTTTTGCAATCCGAAATGCTAACCAAACTGGGTTAAAATACCAATTACCTGAGATCGGGAGATTACCAATTTCGAGATGACCGAATTTAAAAATTGTACAACAACTATTTTGTGACTTTCTCTCTTAGAGAACTCATTTCCAAGTTGAAGACTCTTATAATAGTACTCTGTCTCTATTTTTTACAAAATCGTTGTTTATGACCGTCGTTTTCGACCACACTAGTCAACAAAATGATTATTTTGTGTTACTAATTAGACGCAAAATTTGATTTTGTTTAATTTTATATACCGTTGCTTCTTCGATATAATACACCGTTCAAGAATTATTGCTGATAAACGAAAAATAGTTCTAAAATTGCGAATTTTTTTCAGGTCTTATGATCCGACAGCCAAACTCTTATTTTTTTAGTGTCAATAATATAAAGATTTAAAAAATTGCTATCAAAGTTTTATTCAGATAATGTCAATTTTTTTGTGCGGAGCTGTCGGTCTAATAGGTGCATTTGAAACCCCACCGATCTATCCCCGAGGTTAGTTCGCTTCCTCCTATTACCGAATTTATTACTCCAAAGAACTTAATTACGTTAATGATTCCTTCCTTAATTCTGAAACAGGAACCAACTTTTATTATTCTTACAACTGATTAGAGTTACGGATCATTGGTAGTTTTATAGTTTGAATTGATTTCAATTATTAAATCAAGGTTTCATATTGAAAGATATTGGACTCTCTCTAAGTAACATAAAATTTTAATATTTTAATTTATCGCACTTGTTTAAATGCTCATTAAATATTGATTGAATCGTAAAATTTCCAATGTTACTGACTAAGTACCATCGGAAAATTCTTAATTGTTATAAGCATTCTTTCAATATCAATGTATCCATACATTAAACATATATTATGTTAATCATATTAATTATATGAATAATATTAATCATGTAACACTACTAATACCGAATAATTTTTATTTTCAGGCGTAAAGTAAATAACATCGTTCGCTGGGCTTGGGAAGCCCACAACATTTGAAGAATCCATCTTGATGTTACGTAGCTGTTATTTATAATTGGAATATATCGTTATAAGAGTAGTGGATTAATAATTCCCTTAAATTTTGAAGATAGAAAAATAGATTACTAATGCCCGGTTCCGTAATTACATTCTCTATACGAGTTTTGACAATGTCTGTATCAAGCTCGGGTTTGTAGTGGCTCGTGCGGGTCCTACACTACAATCCCCATACCGGTGTAGCATAATCCATCCATAGGGTAATTTAGTAATTTTATTATTCTTTAAAATCCATAATCTTTATAAAATAGCTAATTTACTTCAATTTCATTATTTGACCACGCTACAAAATAATGAAAAAAAGGTGCAATATAACTGTTCCAAAAAAAAAAGGAAAGAATCAATATGAAACCGTGTATTAATTTGGATCAGAGAAAAACGTGATCAGAATTTGAATCAGAAATGCTTATCATGACAGAAGAAAAGTTAATAAACAACGCTAAATATTGCGCCGGTCTTGTGAATAATTAAACCCGAAACATGTGTTTTATGACTAGTAATTTATATCAGGAGTCATTTTTACCTGCCTAACATAACCTGTAACAACGATCACTAACTGTTTTGCATGGCCTGATGCAGATCGACGAGTTTCCAATAAAATATTGCATTTTTAAAAATTAAATATCTAATAATTAACTTGAAATATAACCGAATTGATTGAAAGTAGTAAGGCATTTATACCGTAGCATTTTAAGCACGAGTATAAAATGACCTACTGCAGATCGTCGAATTTTCAATAAAATATTGCATTTATTTATTTTTATATATAATAATGAACAGGATATTTGTTTGATTGGATAAGAGAATTTGTTTTAACATGGTAATTATATCATAGAATTTTATGTTTTTCTATTCATCATCATTGTTTTATTTATTCCCTTTTTTTAGCTGTAACAAAAATTGAATGGTAATATTGGAAACTGCATTAAACTTATTTTATGCATATTTATAATGCCCATATTACTTTATTATTAGTTTTTTAGTTCTAATCTCAAAATGTGCGAATCTACTAGGTTGACACAAAAGTTTTGTCAGTGTTTTGTATAGTTCAATAAAAGTTATTTGGACAATAACAACTTACAGCTCAATCCTCAAAGTATGATCCCTCGTGTTGTACTGTCTTGAACCAATTACCAGCATTGAAACTCTTGAAGACATTGGAGATACCAGTCTTTATCCTTTGATCCAAAGAACTCACGGACACCGTTTTCGACTTCCTTCTGATTATTGAAATAAGAAAATGAACCTTTGAGCGAAACAAGTAATAGTCAGAAGAGGCTAGGTCAGCAGTCCTCTAGCTGGGTGTGGTAGAAGTTCTTGATCGTAAAGTTCTTCAATTTTATTCAGAGTTATTCTAGCGGTATGAGGACGAGCATTATCTAGTTGCAGTATATTTCTGAACCCCAAGAATAGTCGACAGTTGGTGGGTACTGGTTGACGGATTTTCATTAACTGCTCTTTCCTTAGCCTCTATGTTCCACTGAGATAGGCGCCCGGAACGTGGTTCATCTTCAAGGGTGGTGTCGCTGCTGTTGAAACTAGGGTTTTCGATAGTTCGATAGTAATATCGATAATCATCGATAAAGAAGGATACTATCGATAGCTATCGATAAATAACAGAGGCGAAAAAGTCTGTGTGGATTTTCCGTTTTCCTCCTTTTCGGCTTTTCTTTCTTAATTCTCTCTCCCATCTACTCTACTCCCCCACTCTTTACTCCCCTCTTGAAATGTGTTTATAGGACTTTGGCCATCAGAATATTAAGGAATCTATATACTATGAAAATTATAATTTCTTGGGAGTTCAATAAAACCTTTAAAAAAAAAACCTTATAAAAATTTAAAATTTAAATATAAAATTATTTTTAATATCATGTTGCTCAAAGATTTGAATTAATAATACTGTATCTTTTAATATGATTCTACTTTTATTTACTTTTGATTAACAACATTATAATGGAATTGACATGGCAGAATTTAAATAACATCCAAAACTAGTTGGGTTATATTACACTCTTTAGAATTATTGTAAGCGACTATGAAGATAGAAATGTTGTAGTGGTGAAGGTTCCACGAGCTTCATTTCTTTTCTAAAATTAAATTGATAGTAAATAAATAATAGGATTGGAAATCATCTTTCCAAAATTATTATTCACTTTCGCGGCTTTAATTACAAATAATTTTGTAGAAACTAAATTTTTTGTAGAAATTAAATTTATTTATCACTATAAATAAATACTTACCTACCGAAAGAGTTTTTTTCAGGCTGGCGAAACAGTATGCGAGCATAGGAGTAGGCTGTTTCCGTTTAAAGCAAATATGCAAATTTTTATAAAATCTAATTTGTGGGTGTTGGAAGAATAATTTGTTCATTTATTTTTTAGCTTTTATTGGTTTAAATCATTTGATGTACTATGCGCTAGATAAGATTACATTTGTGTAGTTATCAAATGTTTAATTTTTGTTTGTTTTGTTAATTTTTCTTATATGTAAAATTTTTTTGTAATTTTCGAAGTTTGAATTATCTTTCTTTTATTATGTTCCCAAAATAAATATTATTATTCAAATTTATTATGATATGTTTCTCTTTTCCCATTTCATGTTGGTACCTAACAATTGCGATTGAGATGTTAAACTTCAAGTTACTAAACTATCGATAGCTCCAACTATCGAACTATCGGCAACCCTAGTTGAAACGCCTAAACCTTGCGCAATCCTTTCATTTACAACACCCTCCCCCTCCACTTCACATATTTTTCGAACAGCAGCCGCTCCAGTAAATCTTTATTCCAATAAAGTACACGAATTTCATTTTTTTTATGAAATTATATTAAAAGGTATGGGCTTGAAAGAGATACGATAACTAATTAAACAACTGTTGTTTGAAAGGTTCTCTTTCTGATGAACATGGCCAGTCTGATAAAGAATGATACAGAACAGGACAGATAAAGAAACAATTCCATTCCATTTCCACAAAACCGACAAAACTTTTGTTAATAATGTAAGCAAACGAAGGTATAATTTTAAAAATGTCTGGGAAGAATCATATTGCTTTTTAAATTACAATGATAAATTTGTTAGCTGTGTGGTAGTAGCATTGTAATACTGAGGAAATGTAACCTTCAGCGTCACATCCAAGAGTTTCATTAAATACGAAATATCCCCTTAAATCTGAACATTATTACTTCACTTTAATTTGCTCCTCGTCTACCGTCTGGTGTAGAGGGTTTTTTCTGTAGAGCTCTTGATCCATTCTGCTCGATCCTGTGCCAGCTCCCTTCTCTTTCTCCAATTCACATTCCTGGCCACAAACGCCTCCCGAGCACCTTCCTCCTAGGTTTCTCTAGGGCTTCCTCGGCACATTCTTCCATCCACTTTCATGTCATAGATCAGTCTAGCTATTTTCTCGCCCGTCATTCGTGAGACATGTACAAACCATCGCAAACGATTCTCCTCCAGAGATTCATGTAATGATTTAAGGTCGAGAATATTCCTTATCGTGGTGTCTCTCACCTTGTATCGGCGAGTTTTTCCTTCGATTTTCCGGAGGAATCTCATCTTCATGGCTTGGATTTGGCTTATATGCTTGTTGGATAGGGTTCATGACTAACTGGAATAAGTTAGGGTAAGCAGAAAAGTTGTCTGGTATGCTATCTTCTTTGTATCTTTGGAGACTTCAGGCTTTCCGACAAAGGAATTTCGCAGGACATTTAATAACCTTCCTGCTGCAGCTACTCTCTCCCTTATTTTACAATCTATGATGCCTCGCTCTTGTATATGTGCTCCAAGATATTTGAATATTTCCACTGCCTCCAGCTCTTGCCCTTCTAGTCTGATTACTCGGTCTCCAGGAACTTGGGTTTTCCCATTCTCATCACCTTTGACTTTTCAGCGCTAATTTTCATATTCATATTTTCATATTAGTAAGGACGAGTTTTTCCTGTAGAATCCTATGGTTGGACTGAAGGTCGCTTCGATTCCTTTCAAATACCACTATATCGTCTGCGAAGGCAAATACATTTAACTGGATCGCTTGCATGTTTCTATATGCTATATGGCAACCCCTCATCTTCTTCTTGCCATTCTTCAAGGCCGTATCTAATTCCACAATGAACAGGAGTGGGCTCATGCTGCATCCATGCCTGCAACCAGCCGAAGATTGTCGAAAACCAAATTTACATTAAATAAAAACACACTTAAAATATAGTGCCCGCCACCTGGCAGATAATGGGTCGCAAGTAGGGAAAGGTTATGTATTCCTGATTTATACGATTTATCGTATTAATAAATTATGAATATTTATAAAGAATATTAAATAAAAAAAAAATTAAGTACCAATATAAATGTATACAATAGGGTATTACAAAATAAAAATATGAGCAGTGAATTTTCCTTATACTGTTAATATAAATATATTAATCACTGAAAACTTAAAGCTCATGTATTGTAATGCATATTGGAAATGATTTGTAAAATCCACTGCACGTAAATTAAGTTCATATGAAAACCTCAAAACTAATGCTGGAATAAAGGAGGTCTCGAAGTAAGAATCTAAAATGTTCGAAGAATGCAAAAATTAGATTCCACTGGAACCAAACATAAATCTCTTATTCTCGTCACCACTGCAGCTGATATGAAAATAGAAAATATTAAGGCCATGGGGGATATAAATAAAGTTTCGTTTATAGTTGTCCCATACAAGAAAGAGAAAGGAATTAAATAGCGATACCGATGTCAATAGCTGGGCCACACGAAAAACCACTGCTATCGGTTACCAATCTGCGTCCGATGCACAGGGTCGCACGGCATTAAAGAACGCCAGCGACAGATTAATAAGATCACGTTTACAAACTGTGAAGAAGAGTATGTAGTCTCATTTCGCTAATGACCAAAACGATAAGAGATAATGTCTCAGCTGAGCAACAAGAGGAAAGACGCCATCAACAAGATCGTCCAAGGATAAACCAAGTCTGCTTTCATAATATCTGATGTAAAGCAGAGCTGTCAGGTGCCTTCTGCTGTAAATACCTATTAGTCCAAGCAATGAAGGCCAGAAATGACCTTGTGTCGGGAGTAATCAGAAATAAGCTGAATTTTTGTCAGTTGTTAGAATTCACTAAAAGGATCATTATCCCAAAAGTACTCGCCCCTTTCTCTTGTGCTAAACCCTCCTCTCTATTTGAAGTTCATTTTCCAAGCTTTTATGTTTTGTTTGATATCTCTGTTATTACTGACCCAATACGTCACTGTTATACTTCATTTTTTTCTTTTAGTAATTGCCATTAAAAAAAAGGTATTCAGGGGTTTTTTTTTCTAGGACCAACACTTTTGCATCTATATGTTAAAAACTATTATTTTTCTTTGAAAAATGCATATTTGCTTTAATTTATGATAATTCAAAAAATACTTTATATGAAATTTCTAGTGAAACTTTCAATTTCTAACCATATATATATATTCCTTAAAAGGGACGCAAGCAAATACCATTTGATATGCGGCCGCCATTCGGCCGGATGCCAAGCAAGCTGCTCCGCTCTCACTTGTTAAGTTTAAATTCTATAAATTTAAAAAAAGAGGCATTCATTAATTTTCATTTTTATTTTTTTCAACTTCTACTGAGTTTTGGAGGGAGTAGGTATTTTTTTGTTGCTATTCATAAGTTGAAAAGGTCAGTTTAATGAAACATTCAGCGGATTCCTTAATATTTTCGACAATGCAGATAATTTAAGATTCGAAGAATGGGTGAAGTCATGGGCTATAATGTATAGTGCCAGTTTAGAGCCAATCTAATGGTTTTTAAAAACGTGTCATTTTCGATTTGTATCACCTTAAGGTAACTAAAAAATTGAACTATATTTCGATCGAAATATTATTATAATTAGTTTGTTATATTATCTCTATATTTTTTCAAATATTTTTTATCCTAGTTAAGTACCTAAAAATGGATTATCTTAATTTCTTAAATATAATATACAAAGAAAATTTGAAAGGTATAAAAATCACAAAAGGTATAAAAACAATAGTAGAAGCTAGTTTAACAAGAAAGAGTGGATGGCACGAAAGAATTGAAGAACAGCCGAGTACCGAAAAACTACAACGAGAATTGTACTACAGAGTACCGAAAAAATAAACGAGAGTGTTAAGTGAAATCAAAAGAATGTTTCTGATTAGAGTTGGCTTCGGGACCACCAGACTTATTTATTAATGTAACGAAAGCTTCGTTGAGCAAAATATTTGAAAATGGCATACAGAATAATTTTGGTTCCATATGTGAGCTGCCCAATCGCTTCTTCTTATGGAGGAATTGTAAATACATTTCGTGACTATATTCTATCTATGAATATTATGCTACTTTCGTCTTCGGTGGATACCCAAGAGCATCCAACTACGAAAAATGAAGAGTAACTTAGAAGATCCTCAAAGAAAAATTCGTGTGACATTCATTTTGAAGAAAACATAGAATGTACACCTCCTAAGAGAAACTTCTTAGGGAATATGTGAAACAAACAAAATTTGCTACGAGCAGTAGCTTTAAAAATGGAAAAAAAAGAAGGAAAATAATTAACCTTTACTGCACAAGATGATACGATCTCGATATAGTAAAAATTGCTTTAGAAAACCTGAAGGAGAGCTTTAAGGTAGTTCTTTAAGGATCAGACACAGGTTTGTTAACTTTATTGGTGGCTCCAGAGAATAAGGAAATTTATTTATGTAAACTCAAAATAGACAGTACTCCGGATAAAGAATATTATAAAATAGGTATTTTGATAAAGCAGCAAAATGGTATTACGTAAAACTTGAAAAGTTCTTTTGTTAGCACATACAATACCGGGATGCGATGCTTCGTCTTGCTTCCATGGTTTAGAAAAGATAAAAGCAGTTGAAACAGTTAAATATTTGGTTGAAGCTCAGCAACAAACTTCTGTAATTTTACTTGAAAATGCACTAAGAGAATAATTGCTAATAAACGGGGAAAAATTTGGACTCGAGTTACATGGACTGAGTAGGTATATAAACTTGAATGAAGCTCCCTATTTCAAATGTATGAGTCTGGCAAAAAAGTCTAATCTAAGAGCAAACTTTGATATTGCAAAATTACTACCAACAACTGAAGCATGTCAGCAACATATTTTAAGAGTGTATTTGTAAGTACAGAAATGGTTAGACAGTAGATTACCTGTTACAGAAGAGGGATGAAAGTTAAAGGGAGAAAATGATGGTAGAGGAGAGAAGAAAGTACTTCAACCTGTAACTTCTTTGAAGCCATTTGCACCGAATGATTTGTTTCATACGGTACCATGCCGCTGGGAGTTATTGTGGATGCAGAAAGGCAGGTTTTCTTTGTACAAATATGTGCGAATACTGCAATAGATATTCTTACCACAATACCCTAATCACGTATCATGATCAAGACAATCTTGATGATGACTAAAAATTTATAATTTATGTATTAATCAATAATTATGTGTGTATTTCAAACAATAATGTATTTCACCAATTAACATGAATATTCGTAAATAAGAATTTTAATTGCTAATAAAAGAAAAATAGTAGATGGGAAAAAAATAGGCCCGTGATGCTGTAGATTTAGATCAGGAGCAAAATCTCCCCCGAACCAAACCTTGCAAAGGGGTACTTAATATAACTGCGAAAACCATTTTTTTTTTCTGAATGAAGTAAAATAAGGCATATAGTACCATTTTAAGTCATAATATTTTAACAGTGGTCGCCTTATTAAATATGCACTTTCCCAATTTTTTTTAATAACATGAACTAGCCACAAAACATGCTAATTCACTATCCTGATGTCTGTGTGAAATCTTTCTCCTTGTTCGTCACTTACTGCGGCCAAATTTTCTTGAAAAAAAATCCAAATCGGAGTGTAAAAGAGCATGCGACACCCTAGTATTTTATATTCTTTCAAGAGCTCATCTATGAGGTTTTTATAATTTTCATCTGCCTTGTTGCCCCGAAATCCTTTCACTACCCTTAAAAAACATTCCCAATCTGCCAATTCCTTTTCATTCATTTTTTCTTGAAAACTGTACGCTTTACAGTAATTAGTCTATAATTTTCGGGTTTAAGACTACCAATTACTTCATTTAAGCCAATATTCACCCGAGTTACTTCAAAGCAGTTTAAATTTGTTGAGCTGTGTAATGCATGAAGCACTCTGCTGACGACCAGGAGGATAACTATAAGTAACGCGAAATGTTGATAATTAGTATCCCAAGTTACATTTCGGTTCCACAAATATTTTTGGGAAAGTAATCAACTAAATTCTACTACAATTTTGAGGAAGTTGCTAATTATTTGTAAGATTTCAGAATGGGGTATAAATTACTGATATTTAGCTTTTAAGTATACCATTACGGGATGCATCGGAAAAAAGTTCCAAATGCAGCAGTAGCGTGGTCAGGATTTCGTGAAGGGGAGAGGAGGAAGAAGGGCTCCATCCAAAGATCTTCTTTTAAGAAACCCACCACAGCTGGGGATATCCTGGGGTCCTCTCTCTATAGATAAGATTTTCTATGCCATCGCATATTATTTATGAAATAACATTCAAATAGGTTCATACAATTTTAATTTACTGATAAGAATAATTAAAAGTATTTTGCAATTTAGAGAGGGAGGGAAGTCCGGACCTCCAGACCACCCTCTGGCTACGCTACTGAAATTCAGCATTTTTGGATTTACTTGTCGTTGCAAATTCTTTAAAAGAATGTAGAAAGTAACTTTTTTTCCTATACCTCAGAAAGCTCTGGTCACATGGTAGATCATTTTTTATATTCCCAGGCAAATCTAACAAATCCAATTGTTTGATCTTTGAAGCTCACGATTTGTGACCATTCTGAGTTATTGACCAGAAAATTGTGCCGTGGTTTCGTAGGTGGAAGAAAAGGGGATATTTTAGTGTGAAGATGCAAATATTTAATAATTATTATTTAAGTAGCACTAATAAGGGATACTAGTATTTTTCTGAAGGTATTTAGTTTTAAAGGACAGTTATAATATTTTAACAGTGGTCGCCTTATTAAATATGCACTTTCCCAATTTTTTTTTAATAACATGAACTATCCACAAAACATGCTAATTCACTGTAAACATTCTACTGTTGAGGTATGACGGCCGAAATGCAATAATCTTTTAGTGTCCTTACTAGCACTAAAACAATCATAGCAATCAGCATTGTCTTTTGTGTAACGACTCGTTTAATTGACTGATTAGTTTCTGATAGTTGGCAGTACGGCAAGGTTTTTCCCCTCCGGCAGACTCATCAATCATGATGTTATATTCTAGCCTATTTTTTTTGTTATTTCCAATTGTACTTTCAGAAATTTATAACGAGGAGTCAGAAATGATTGAAAACGAAATAGACTCGGATCTAAAACACCACAATGATGTTAAAAATGAAGATATATTACACAGTTCCGATATACTGCATAATATCGAGGAAGAATCCGCGGAGGAGACAAATGTAATGAAAGAGACAATGAACCATGAAGATCTTGCTGAAGGAAAACTTTGGGATATCATTGAAGATAGAAAGGTAAAAGGAAAAAAGCATTCATTAAAAAAACACCATCATCATCATAAAGAAAAAGATTCATCAACGATTAAAACGAAAAAGCATTCGAAAAAAGACCATTTGGATAATGCTGGCTTATTTGAGGTTATCGGCGACACAGTTGTTTCTTCTTTGAAGTTCATATGGTATAAATTTCTGATCTTTGCTTAGTATTTACTCATTGTTTATGTTAACTCCGGTTTACTTATAACGAGAGCTTACGAACTTGGCATCACCGATTCAATGAAACATTTTATATAATTTCAATATTATTTTATGTTATTGTTTAATGTATTTGCTCTGCATGGATTTCAAAGTTCTCCAAACAACAGATTTTTTTTTTCTTTTTCTGTAAAATGAGAAATAAATATTTCCGATTGTATAAATGTATAAAAACCAAAAAACACTCCTAGCAGAGCAGGAAAAAAATAAATTACGAATAAGCAAGTCAGATCCGTTCTTAGCGTCCTCCAAAACCCTTTAATAAGAATTTTCATGGAACTCAAAAAAATGGAAATTGTTGGACTTGATTTTGTTGGAGATTTTTTTTTCTTGACGATATCAGCCGTATACTTAAGCATTTATAAATTTCAAAATTTTATTCAAATAAAACTTTAGTGCAACCGTTGGAAAACTGAATTTTTGACAACTTTTAGATTTTATGCCTTTTTAATGGAGAAAAAGTAGTGTGAAATTAAAAAACAAAACAAAAAAAAACTCCTTTTATTTTATATTACATCTCCTCTTCTACTTCTTCTTTTTTTTTTTTTACGGATGTTGGGATTATACTATTTGGTGTAGTTCAAAGGGCACTAAATCACTTCCAAGTTTCGTGTGAATCGGTAGGCTGGTGTTGAAGTTATTGCAATTGTGATTATCGAACGAAATAAAAAATTGCAGGAGTAAATAGGTAATTTTATGTTTTCTAATTATGAATGTATTTATTTAACTTATTTCTTACAATTGTTAAATCATTATTATAATTTATCTAATATTTATCTAACATAAGTTAATGAAATTAATTATTAGAAATTGTTCTTTTAAAAATTAATCTTTAAAAATTAAATTCTTATTCTATAAATGCCTTCGTATTTTGTTCAAAAATCACAAAAATTACGATAACTTAAACACAACTCCATCCACGAAAATTGGGAGAGGTTTAATGCTCTATAGACTAGACGAAATGGCACAAACCCGACCTCTGTGAAAAAAAGTAGATCCGGAGATATATAATAAAATGTTTGAGGAGTTTTTTTATTTTAAAATATTTTATCTCTCTTATAAAGGCATAAAATCTTAAAGTTATTTATTGAAGGACGCTAAAAACGGATCTGACTTGTTTATATGTAATTTTTTTTTATGACCTACTTTACAAGAAAGGTCTATTGGTTTTTGAAATTTTTTGTTTTTATTGAGCTCATTTGTTACAATCGGCAATATTATTTTTATCTTATTTTACACAAAAAAACAACAACAAATCTATTGGCATATGAGAACTTAACATTAATATATGAGAATCTATGCAGAGCAAATGTAAAAAGCAATAGTATAAAAAATTGTTACAATTATTTTTTTTTAATTGTTGGTTCATAGGGCCCGTTACCAAAAAATTTCATTGAAATCGACGATCCCAGGTCCGTAGCTCTCCTTTTGGATATAATTAGAACAGTGAATATCTGTACTTCAGATGAATAGTAAATAGTCAGATAAATAATTTTGAATTTAAACAATTTATAATTAACAAAATGTGCGACTTTGAATATAAGAAATTCATTTTAAATTTGTGCGTTTTGCGTGTCAATAAAATTATTATTAATAACTCCTCTAGCTCCCAGTGGAGCAATGGGCCCCAACGTATAACTTCCATCCATCTCAATTCTCAGTCAGCGCTTTCACCTCACTCCAGGTCTTTCGTGTCTGCTCCGCCTCATTTAGTACGGATGTCATCCAGGTGATGCGAGGTCGTCCTTTTCGGTGTACTCCTTGGGGTTCCAATCCAAGTACTGTTAGGCTGTTTTCGTAGTGTATGGCCAATTCAGTTCCACTTCTTTCTTCTTATGCCCTGCTCAATCGGCCTCTTCTTCGCGAGCTTCACGATGAGGCCCTTTCTCCAGTCTACAGGGAGCTTTTTCTGCCACCAGATTCCTGTGATTACCGGCAGAAGGATATCGGCAGCTGCATTCGGATAAGTCTTGAGTAGCTTCATTTCCTTTATTGCAGCTATCAGTTCCACCTTGCTTGGAGGATCCAAACAGATGCCGGCTCCTGTTCTA
Organism: Rhaphigaster nebulosa; assembly: GCA_948150685.1. Taxonomy (NCBI): domain Eukaryota; kingdom Metazoa; phylum Arthropoda; class Insecta; order Hemiptera; family Pentatomidae; genus Rhaphigaster; species Rhaphigaster nebulosa. The sequence goes on along the minus strand of OX411306.1, from coordinate 73,510,491 downwards.
GATCTTCATTTCCTTCGAAGCTCTCCAGGGAAATATTACTGATAGTGGAATCATCACTTCCCTGATACAGTACAGCTTGGAAGTGCTCTTCCAATCGGGCCAATTGCTTTTTAAGTGTTGTAAGAATGCCACCATCGTCTACCCTCACTGACCTGTTTTGGACTGTAAAAAATCATGCAAAGAATCCAAGTGATTTTATACTGTTCCTTTGCATCATCCCGTTGTGCTGCATTTTCTGCATCTTCGGCCATCATTTCTATCGCATCCGCTTATCTTTTCCCACGGCTCTTTCGACTTTCCTGTTAGCTGCATTGTGGCATTTTAGTCCTTTTCTTTTCTGCTGCCGAGTCTTGCTGGTATTTAACACCTATTTTGCTGACCGTCGTCTCTTCACTACTTCACCAGGTTTCCTCCGACATCCACTGTTTCTTTAATGGATTTTTATACCTAAGCATAGCCTTAAGTTCCAATAAAGACTCCTTGGGCATCATGCCATGCGGCATCGACCCCAGCCATAGCATAACCATAGATAATCGATTTATATAAATCATAAAGTCGTACCGGTTGGTGTTGGGCTCGCCTGATTTACTCTCTAATGTAAGGTCTAGTCTATCAAAGATGTTTAATCATGTAGCCATTACCATTATGAATATCGAATAATGTTTATTTTCAGGACTAAAGTAAAGACGATCTTTCACTGGACTTGGGGATGTTCCATGTTTTGAAGATTCCTAATGGATGGATATGTAGCTGTTATTTATAATCGAAATATATCATTGTAAATGTAATTGATTACTAATTCCTGATTAATAATGGTTTCGAATATGAAGTTCAATGGCGTATAAACACTTCTCTGATGCCTAGTTTCTTGTTCAGCTGTTAGCTTAGTTCTAGACTAACAAGGCGAGTACCAAACTTGGGAATCATCTATTCCGATCACTTATATGCATGTTATAGGGCAAGTTCTTCTCAATACCTATGCATTTGTAAAGTGGAACGACGCAATTTGCTTTGATTTTTGAGAAAAAAGACTTGAAATTATATTTGAATATTTAGTAGGAGTGACTGTTTACAGTAGCTTTAAGTAACTACCAGTGACTAGCGTGCTGAAAAAAGTATAGAACAGTGGCAAAAGGCAATTTATTGCTTTTTACGTCTTATTTCTATAAAAACTATCCTTATTACGCTACTTTTGACGATACATGATAATAAACTTCATGAAATATATGAAAATTACATTTTACCTATGTCCATTGTGCTTCTAGTGTTTCGAATCATGTGTTTAAATTCAAAATAAAGGGTTTATGAAAAATAAACTGGAGGATGTGAACTGCAAAAATTGAAAAATTAATAGTTGTTGCAAAACTCTCTTCATCCAGATACAGGTAGACTGCAAAACTACTTACCTAAATAAGATTGTGAAAAAATGGAAGTAAAGAGTGCATATACACAGAACATATAACATTAGTTATAGGTAAACTAGTTAAGAAAGAACATTTTAGTGCGCATGCGTCTAGCAATAAACTTTTGTTATTGAAATGAGGACCGACTTTTTAATTATGCGATTGAAAATAATTAAAATAAATCACAATGTTTAAACTAATATTCAAGATCGTACATTTAATAATATTTAACAACTTTTCTAGGACCAACACTTTTGCTTCTATATGTTAAAAAAACTATTATTTTTTTTTTTTAAAATGCATATTTGCTTTAATTTATGATAATTCAAAAAATACTATATATGAAATTTCTAGTGAAACTTTCAATCTTTAACGATATATATATATATATATATATATATATATATATATATATATATATATATATATATATATATATATATAACATCATAATTCCATGAAAGGGACGCAAGCAAATACCATGATATGCGGCCATCATTCGGCCGGATGACAAGTAAGCTGCTCCGCTCTCACTAGTTTAGTTTAAATTCTATAAATTTATATAAAGAGGCATTCATTAATTTTCATTTTTATTTTTTTAACTTCTACTGAGTTTTGGAGGGAGTAAGTTTTTTTTTCAATTCATAACTTGAAAAGGTAAGTTTAATGAAACATTCAGAGGATTCCTTAACCTCTTCGACAATGCAGATGATTTAAGATTCGAAGAATTATATAGGCAATGGGTGAAGCCATGGGCTATAATGTATAGTGCCAGTTTAGGACCAGTCTAATGGTTTTTAAAAACGTGTCATTTTCGATTTGTATCATCTTAAGGTAACTAAAAAATTGAACTGTATTTCGATCGAAATATTATTATTATTAGTTTGTTATATTAAATCTATATTTTTAAAAATATTTTTTATTCTAGTTAAGTACCTAAAAATGGATTATCTGAATTTCTTAAATATAATATACAAAGAAAATTTGTAAGATGTTCATAAAAGGTACAAAAACATAAGTAGAAGCTAGTTTAACAAGAAAGGGTGGATTGCACGAAAGAATTGAAGGAAAAACAGACGTGTTCACAGAGTACCGAAAAAAATAAACGAGAGTGTTAAGTGAAATCAAAAGAATGTTTCTGATTAGAGTTGGCTTCGGGACCACCAGACTTATTTAATAATGTAACGAAAACTTCGTTGAGCAAAAAATTTGAAAATGGCATCCGGAGCAATGTTGATGTGTGTGATGCGACATTTGTACTAGACAGAATAATTTTCTTTGAAAAATGCATATTTACTTTAATTTATGATAATTCAAAAAATACTTTATATGAAATTTCTAGTGAAACTTTCAATTTCTAACCATATATATATATATATATATATATATATATATATATATATATATATATATATATATATATATATGGTTAGAAATTGAAAGTTTCACTAGAAATTTCATATAAAGTATTTTTTGAATATATATATATATATATATATATATATATATATATATATATATATATATATATATATATATATATATATATATATAAAACATCCTAATTCCATGAAAGGGACGCAAGCAAATACCATTTGATATGCGGCCGCCATTCGGCCGGATGCCAAGCAAGCTGCTCCGCTCTCACTTGTTAAGTTTAAATTCTATAAATTTAAAAAAAGAGGCATTCATTAATTTTCATTTTTATTTTTTTCAACTTCTACTGAGTTTTGGAGGGAGTAGGTATTTTTTTGTTGCTATTCATAAGTTGAAAAGGTCAGTTTAATGAAACATTCAGCGGATTCCTTAATATTTTCGACAATGCAGATAATTTAAGATTCGAAGAATGGGTGAAGTCATGGGCTATAATGTATAGTGCCAGTTTAGAGCCAATCTAATGGTTTTTTAAAAACGTGTCATTTTCGATTTGTATCACCTTAAGGTAACTAAAAAATTGAACTATATTTCGATCGAAATATTATTATAATTAGTTTGTTATATTATCTCTATATTTTTTCAAATATTTTTTATCCTAGTTAAGTACCTAAAAATGGATTATCTTAATTTCTTAAATATAATATACAAAGAAAATTTGAAAGGTATAAAAATCACAAAAGATATAAAAACAATAGTAGAAGCTAGTTTAACAAGAAAGAGTGGATTGCACGAAAGAATTGAAGAACAGCCGAGTACCGAAAAACTACAACGAGAATTGTACTACAGAGTACCGAAAAAATAAACGAGAGTGTTAAGTGAAATCAAAAGAATGTTTCTGATTAGAGTTGGCTTCGGGACCACCAGACTTATTTATTAATGTAACGAAAGCTTCGTTGAGCAAAATATTTGAAAATGGCATCCGGAGCAATGTTGATGTGTGTGATGCGACATTTGTACTAGACAGAATAATTTTGGTCCTATATGTGAGCTGCCCAATCGGTTTTTCTTATGGAGGAATTGTAAATACATATCCTGATATATATCTATGAATATAATGCTACTTTCGTCTTCGGTGGATACCCAGAGCATCCAACTACTAAAAATGAAGAGTAACTTAGAAGATCCTCAAAGAAAAATTCGTGTGACATTCATTTTGAAGAAAGCATAGAATGTACTACTCCTAAGAGAAACTTCTTAGGGAATATGTGAAACAAACAAAATTTGCTACGAGCAGTAGCTTTAAAAATGGAAAAAAAAGAAGGAAAATAATTAACCTTTACTGCACAAGATGATACGATCTCGATATAGTAAAAATTGCTTTAGAAAAGCTGAAGGAGAGCTTTGAGGTAGTTCTTTAAGGACCAGACACAGGTTTGTTAACTTTATTGGTGGCTCCTAAGAATAAGGAAATTTATTTATGTAAACTCAAAATAGACTGTACTCCGGATAAAGAATATTATAAAATAGGTATTTTGATAAAGCAGCAAAATGGTATTACGTAAAACTTGAAAAGTTCTTTTGTTAGCACATACAATACCGGGATGCGATGCTTCGTCTTGCTTCCATGGTTTAGAAAAGATAAAAGCAGTTGAAACAGTTAAATAATTGGTTGAAGCTCAGCAACAAACTTCTGTAATTTTACTTGAAAATGCACTAAGAGAATAATTGCTAATAAACGGGGAAAAATTTGGACTCGAGTTACATGGACTGAGTAGGTATATAAACTTGAATGAAGCTCCCTATTTCAAATGTATGAGTCTGGCAAAAAAGTCTAATCTAAGAGCAAACTTTGATATTGCAAAATTACTACCAACAACTGAAGCATGTCAGCAACATATTTTAAGAGTGTATTTGTAAGTACAGAAATGGTTAGACAGTAGATTACCTGTTACAGAAGAGGGATGAAAGTTAAAGGGAGAAAATGATGGTAGAGGAGAGAAGAAAGTACTTCAACCTGTAACTTCTTTGAAGCCATTTGCACCGAATGATTTGTTTCATACAGTACCACGCCCCTGGGAGTCATTGTGGATGCAGAAAGGCAGGTTTTCTTTGTACAAATATGTGCGAATACTGCAATAGATATTCTTGCCACAGTACCCTAATCATGGATCATGATCAAGACAATCTTGATGATGACTAAAAATTTATAATTTATGTATAAATCAATAATTGTGTGTGTGTATTTCAATCAATAATGTATTTCACCAAATAACATGAATATTTGTAAATAAGAATTTTAATTGCTAATAAAAGAAAAATAGTAGATGGGAAAAAAATAGGCCCTTGATGCTGTGGACGGCACTGATTATTATTAGTAGAATTACTAAAGGTTTTCTCAACTTCCATTGCTTTCTGCGACATGGAAATGTCTTCAATATTAAGGTCAGGAGCAAAATTTCCCTCGAACCAAAACTTGCAAAGGGGTACTTGATGTAACTGCGAAAACCATTTTTTTTTCTGAATGAAGTAAAACGTTATTATGCTAATAAGGTACATAGTACCATTTTAAGTCATAATATTTTAATATTGGTCGCCTTATTAAATATGCACTTTCCCAATTTTTTTTAATAACATGAACTAGCCACAAAACACGATAATTCACTGTCCTGATGTATGTGTGAAACCTTTCTCCTTGTTCGTCACTTACTGCGCCCAAATTTTCATGAAAAAATCCAAATCGGAGTGAAAAAGGGCATGCGACACCCTAGTATTTTATATTCTTTCAAGAGCTCATCTATGAGGTTTTTATAATTTTCATCTGTCTTGTTGCCCCGAAGCTAGTTTAACAAGAAAGAGTGGATTGCACCAAAGAATTGAAGGAAAAACTGACGTGTACACAGAGTACCGAAAAAAATATACGAGAGTATTAAGTGAAATTAAAAGAATGTTTCTAATTAGAGTTGGCTTCGGGACCACCAGACTTATTTAATAATGTACCGAAAGCTTCGTTGAGCAAAATATTTGAAAATGGCATACAGAGCAATGTTGATGTGTGTGATGCGACATTTGTAGTAGACAGAATAATTTTGGTCCCATATGTGAGCTGCCAAATCGGTTCTTCTTATGGAGGAATTGTAAATACATATTGTGACTATATTCTATCTATGAATATTATACTACTTTTGTCTTCGGTGGATACCCAGAGCATCCAACTACTAAAAATGAAGAGTAACTTAGAAGATCCTTAAAGAAAAAATCGTGTGACATTCATTTTGAAGAAAACATAGAATGTACTACTCCTAAGAGAAACTTCTTAGGGAATATGCGAAACAAACAAAATTTGCTACGAGCAGTAGCTTTAAAAATGGAAAAAAAAAGAAGGAAAATAATTAACCTTTACTGCACAAGATGATACGATCTCGATATAGTGAAAATTGCTTTAGAAAACCTGAAGGAGAGCTTTAATGTAGTTCTTTAAGGTAGTTGGATCAGACACAGGTTTGTTAACTTTATTGGTGGTTCCAGAGAATAATGAAATTTATTTATGTTAACTCAAAATAGACAGTAATCCGGATAAAGAATATTATAAAATTGGTATTTTGATAAAGCAGCAAAATGGTATTATGTAAAACTTGAATAGTTCTTTTGTTAGCACATACAATACCGAGATGCGATGCTTCGACTTGCTTCCACGGTTTAGAAAAGATACAAGCAGTTGAAACAGTTAAATATTTGGTTGAAGCTCATCAACAAACTTCTGTATTTTTACTTAAACAGTCATAATATTTTAACAGTGGTCGCCTTATTAAATATGCACTTTCCCAATTTTTTTTAATAACATGAACTAGCCACAAAACATGATAATTCACTGTCCTGATGTCTATGTGAAACCTTTCTCCTTGTTCGTCACTTACTGCGCCCAAATTTTCTTGAAAAAAAATCCAAATCGGAGTGTAAAAGGGCATGCGACACCCTGGTATTTTATATTCTTTCATGAGGTTTTTTATAATTTTCATCTGTCTTGTTGCTCCGAAATCCTTTCACTACCCTCACAAAACATTCCCAATCTGCCAATTCCTTTTCATTTATTTTTTCTTGAAAACTGTACGCTTACGTATAATTAATTAAATTATATTATAATGAATTATAAATTATAGTATAATTAATTAAACTGTACGTAATTAGCCTATAATTTTTGGGTTTAAGACTACAAATTACTTCATTTAAGCCAATTTTCACCAGAAATTTAAATTTCAAAAAAGTTTAAATTTGTTGAGCTGTGTGATGCATGAAGCACTCTGCTGACGACCAGGAGGATAACTATAAGTAACGCGAAATGTTGATAATTAGTATCCCAAGTTACATTTCGGTTCCACAAATATTTTTGGGAAAGTAATCAACTAAATTCTACTACAATTTTGAGGAAGTTGCTAATTATTTGTAAGATTTCAGAATGGGGTATAAATTACTGATATTTAGCTTTTAAGTATACCATTACGGGATGCATCGGAAAAAAGTTCCAAATGCAGCAGTAGCGTGGTCAGGATTTCGTGAAGGGGAGAGGAGGAAGAAGGGCTCCATCCAAAGAACTTCTTTTAAGAAACCCACCACAGCTGGGGATATCCTGGGGTCCTCTCTCTATAGATAATATTTTCTATGCCATCGCATATTATTTATGAAATAACATTCAAATAGGTTTATACAATTTTAATTTACTGATAAGAATAATTAAAAGTATTTTGCAATTTAGAGAAGGAGGGAAGTCCGGACCTCCAGACCACCCTCTGGCTACGCTACTGAAATTCAGCATTTTTGGATTTGCTTGTCGTTGCAAATTCTTTAAAAGAATGTAGAAAGTAACTTTTTTTTCTATACCTCAGAAAGCTCTGGTCACATGGTAGATCATTTTTTATATTCCCGGACAAATCTTATAAATCCAAATGTTTGATCTTTGAAGCTCACGATTTGTGACCATTCTGAGTTATTGAACAGAACATTGTGCCGTGGTTTCGTAGATGGAAGAAAAGGCGATATTTTATTGTGAAGATGCAATCATTTTATAATTACTATTTAAGTAACACTAGTAAGGCATGGAAGTATTTTTCTGAAGGCATTTAGTTTTAAAGGACAGTAGTCATTCTACAGTTGAGGTATGATGGCCGAAATACAATAATCTTTTAGTGTCCTTACTAGCACTAAAACAATCATAGCAATCAGCATTGTCTTTTGTGTAACGACTCGTTTAATAGACCGATTAGTTTCTGATAGTTGGCAGTACGGCAAGGTTTTTCCCCTCCGGCAGACTCATCAATCATGATGTTATATTCTAGCCTATTTTTTTTGTTATTTCCAATTGTACTTTCAGAAATTTATAACGAGGAATCAGAAATGATTGAAAACGAAATAGACTCGGATCTAAAACACCACAATTATGTTTAAAATGAAGATATATTACACGGTTCCGAAATACAGCATAATATCGAGGAAGAATCCGCGGAAGAGACAAATGTAATGAAAGAGACAATGAAACATGAAGATCTTGCTGAAGGAAAACTTTGGGATATCATTGAAGATAAAAAGGTAAATGGGAAAAAGCATTCATTAAAAAAACAACATCATCATCATAAAGAAAAAGATTCATCAATGATTACAACGGAAAAGCATTCGAAAAAAGAACATTTGGATAATGCTGGCTTATTTGAGCTTATCGGCGACACAGTTGTTTCTTCTTTGAAGTTCATATGGTATAAATTTCTGATCTTTGCTTAGTACTTACTCATTGTTATGTTAACTCCGGCTTACTCACAAGGAGAGCTTACGAACGTGGCATCAACGATTCAATGTAACTTTTTATATAATTTGAATACTATTTTATGTTATTGTTTTATGTCTTTGCTCTGCATGGATTTCAAAGTTTTCCAATCAACAGATTTTTTTTTTTCTTTTTCTGTAAAATGAGAAATAAATATTGTCGATTGTTTAAATGTATAAAAACCAAAAAACACTCCTAGCAGAGCAGGAAAAAAATAAATTACGAAAAAGCAAGTCAGATCCGTTCTTAGCGTCCTCCAAAACCCTTTAATAAGAATTTTCATGGAACTCAAAAAAATGGAAATTGTTGGACTTGATTTTGTTGGAGAATTTTTTTTCCCTGACGATGTTAGCCGTATACTTAAGAATTTATAAATTTCAGAATTTTATTCAAATAAAACTTTAGTGCAACCGTTGGAAAGCTGAATTTTTGAACTTTTAGATATTATGCCTTTTTAACGGAGAAAAAGTAGTGTGAAATTAAAAAAGAAAAACAACAAAAATCTGAAAATCGTTTATTTTATATTACATCTCTTCTACTTTTTCTTTTTTTTTTTTTTTTTTTTTTTTTACGGATGTTGGGATTATACTATTTGGTGTAGTTCAAAGGGCACTAAAACACTTCCAAGTATCGTGTGAATCGGTAGACTCGTGTTGAAGTTATTGCAATTGTGATTATCGAATGAAAAAAAAATTGCAGGAGTATACAGGTAATTTTATTATTTCTAATTATGAATGTATTTATTTAACTTGTTTTTTACAATTGTTAAATTATTATTTATCTAAAATTGTAAACCTGAGTTAATGAAATTAATTATTTAAAATTGTTCTTTAAAAAAAATTAATCTTTAAAAATTAAATTCTTATTCTATAAATGTATTTTGTCCAAAAATCACAAAAATTATGATAACTTTAACACAACTCCATCCACGATCCACACGAAACTTGGGAGAGGTTTAATGCTCTATAAACTAGAGGAAATGGCACAAACCCGACCTCTGTAAAAAAGTAGAACCGGAGATATAAAATGAAATGCTTGAGGAGTTTTTTTATTTTTTATTTTAAAATACTTCTTCCTTATAAAGGCATAAAATCATGAAGTTGTTGGTGGAAGGACACTAAAAACGGATCCGATTTGTTCATTCGTATTTTTTTTTTTTTTTTTATGATCTACTTTACAAGAAGTGACTTTTGGTTTTTGAAATTTTTTGTTCACTTAAGCTCATTTGTGACAATCGGCAATATTATTTTTTTTATTTTACACAAAAAAAAACAACAAATCGATTGGCATATGAGAACTTAACATTAATATATGAGAATCTATGCAGAACAAATGCAAAAAGCAATATTATAAAAAATTGTTACAACTATTTTTTTTTTTAATTGTTGGTTCATAGGGCCCGTTACCAAAAAATTTCATTGAAATCGATGATCCCAGGTTCGTAGCTCCCCTTTTAGATATAATTAGAACAGTACATATCTGTATCTCAGATGAATAGTAAATAGTCAGATAAATAATTTTGAATTTAAACAATTTATAATTTACAAAATATTCGACTTTGAATATAAGAAATTCATTTTAAATTTGTGCGTTTCGCGTGTCAATAAAATTATTATTAATAACTCCTCTAGTTCGCAGTGGAGCAAAGGGCCTCAATGTATAACTTCCATCCATCTCAATTCCCAGCCAGCGCTTTCACCTCACTCCAAGTCTTTCGTGTCTGCTTCACCTTCTATGGATCTCCTCCAGGTGATGCCAGATCGTCCTTTTCGGTGTATTCCTTGGGGTTCCAATCCAAGTACTGTTAGGCTGTTTTCGTAGTGTATGGCCAATTCAGTTCCACTTCTTTTCTCCAGTCTACAGGGAGCTTTTTCTGCTCCCAGATTCCTGTGATTACCGGCAGAAGGATATCGGCAGCTGCATTTGGATCAGTCTTGAGTAGCTTCATTTCCTTTATTGCAGCTATCAGTTCCACCTTGCTTGGAGGATCCAAACAGATGCCGCCTCCTGTTGTAGATCTTCATTTCCTTCGAAGCTCTCCAGGAAAATATTACTGATAGTGGAATCATCACTTCACTGGTACAGTACAGCTTGGAAGTGCTCTTCCCATCGGGCCAACTGCTTTTTCAGTGTTGTAAGAATACAATCATCTTCTGCCCTCACTGACCTGTTTTGGACTGTAAAAAATCATGCAAAGAATCCTAGTGATTTTATACTGTTCCTTTGGAACATCTCACATCCCGTTGTGCTGCATTTTCTGCATCTTCGGCCATCATTTCTATCGACATCCGCTTATCTTTTCCCACGGCTCTTTCGACTTTCCTGTTAGCTGCATTGTGACATTCTAGTGCTTTTCTTTTCTGCTGCCGAGTCTTGCTGGTATTTAATACCTGTTTTGCTGACCGTCGTCTCTCCACTTCTTGCCAGGTTTCCTCCGACATCCACTCTTTCTTTAATGGATTTTTATACCCAAGCATAGCCTAGCTCACTTCAATAAAGACTCTTTGGGCATCATGCCATGCGGCATCGACCCCAGACATAGCATAAACGTAGATAATCGATTTATATAAATCATAAAGTTGTACCGGTTGGTGTTGGGCACACGATTGGTGTTAATCAGGCGATTTATCCTCTAATGTAAGGTCTAGTCTAATCTAGTTTAATCTAGTCTATGTTTAATCATGTAACATTACCAATATCGAATAATTTTTATTTTCAGGACTAAAGTAAAGACGATCTTTCACTGGGCTTTGGGAGGTTCCATGTTTTTTTGAAGATTCCTGCTGGATGTATATGTAGCTGTTATTTATAATCTAAATATATCATTGTAAATGTAATTGATTACTAATTCCCTAATAGTTTCGAATATGAAGTGCAATGGCGTAGAAACACTTCTCTGATGTCTAGTTTCTTGTTTAGCGGTTAGCTTAGTTCTAGACTAACAAAGGGAGTACCAAACTTGAGAATCATCTATTCCGATCACTTATATGCATGTTGTAGGGCAAGTTCTTCTCAATGCCTATGCATTTGTATAGTGGCACGACGCAATTTGCTTTCATTTTCGAGAAACATCTTTGAAATGTTCAAATCTGTTCTTGAAACAAATTTGAAATTATTTTTGAATGTTTAGTAGGAGTGACTGTTTCCAGTAGCTTTAAGTAACTACCAGTGACTAACGTACTGAAAAAGTATAGAATAGTGGAAAAAGGCAATTTATTGCTTTTTACGTCTGATTTCCATAAAAACTTATCCATATTACGCTACTTTTGACCAAACAAGGTATTAAACTTCATGAAATACACATGAAATATATGAAAATTATATTTTACCTATGTCCATTGTGCTTCTAGTGTTTCGAATCATGTGTTTAAAATCAAAGTGAAGGGTTTATGAAAAATAAACTGGAGGATGTGAACTGTAAAAATTGAAAAATTAATAGTTGTTGCAAAACTCTCTTGATCCAGCAACAGGTAGACTGCAAAACTACTTACGTAAGTAACATTGTGAAAAAATGGAAGTAAAGATTGCATATACACAGAACATATAACATTTGTTATAGGTAAACAAGTTGAAGATGAACATTTTAGTTTGCATGCGTCTGACAATAAACTTTTGTTATTGAAATGAGAACCAACTTTCGAATTATGCACGGGATTGAAAATAATTAAAACAAATCACAATGTTTAAACTAATATTCAAGATCGTATATTTAACAATATTTAACAACTTTTTTGTGTTTATTTTTATCCCTGTCTAGCCGGGGGAGGAGAAGAGGGGGAGCAATCTGCAGCAATTCATTGAAGCCAATTTTCCGATCATTTATTCATTATCTTTTATCTTCCACAGAGCGTATCCTTCATCCTTCGATGGTAGTAGAGGGAAAATGCGGGAGCTGGCGCACCAAAACATTTCAGCCAATCAGGAGCCAACATTTGGTCACGTGTCCTATGGCGGGAAATTTGAATTTGAATTTTTGCCTCGACCCTACCTTAACCACCACGTGGTCCCACCTCGACCTAACCTTAACTATTAGGCCACGCCCCTTTATAGTCACGTGATCCAGTCACGTGACCAGCAGCGCATCCTGGTCTACGCTCCGCCCACATGTTTTTAGTCACGTGATCTAGTCACGTGACCCTTTGAACCCTCCGGTATATGCTCCGCCCAAATGTTTTAATCACATGATCCAGTCACGTGACCCAAGGCACCTCCTGATCGAGGTGGGGGCCCGAGGAAAAACGAGGACGAACGAGCGTCACCGAGGACAATGATCGGGGCCCGGCCGCAATGCTCCGAGGGTATCCGAGAGTAGCCGAAAGGAGCCGATGATATCGCAAGGTCTGATACGAGTGCAATTAGGAGCCAGGTAGTTAATTATAATTAAATCAAGTTCAGAAAAGGGGAAAAACAATTTAGGAAAGGCAAAAAAACCGTTGAGAAGACTATATTTACATAAAATTTAAATATTGGGAAGGTTAAAGAAAACGTAAACTAATAGGTGGGTAAACGTAAACATTGGGAAGGTTGCATAAATCATAGACATTGAGAACATTATGTAAACTAGCCAGGAAAATCCCCTACTGGAGTAAGGTGCTGCGCCCTAGCGGACAGAAAATGTATAAACATTGAGGAGGTTATAGAAAATTTAAAAAAGAAATAGATAGGTAAAGGTAAAAATTTGGAAAAATTGCATAAAATGTAAACATTGAGAACTGAAAAAGGTACAAAACTTTAGCTAATAATAATGACGTCATCTATCCAGATATTATGAAATGATTAAAAAGCTCCGTAACCGTAGGGGAGGTTACATACTATAAAGTGGATACCTGATCCTTCATCGTATAGGTTATGATTATATAACCGTGGGAGGGATTACAGCCTATAAAGTGGATACCTGACCGTTCATCGTATAGGTTATGATCATGTAACCGTTGGGGAGGTTACAGACTATAAAGTGGGTACCTGACCGTTCATCGTATAGATTATGATTATATAACCGTCGGGGAGGTTACAGACTATAAAGTGGGTACCTGATCCTTCATCGTCTAGGTTATGATTATATAACCGTTGGGAAGGTTGCAGACTATAAAGTGGGTACCTAACCCTATAACAAAACCTCAAGTCTCTCAAACGGTAGAAAAACAAAATGGCGACCGGGTACACTCATGCTCTATAAGGTGGGTACCTGATCCTTCGACAAAATCTTAAGTCTCTGAAACGGTAGAAAACCAAAATGGTGGTGTAAGAAAAAACAAAATGGCGGTCGGGCACACTCATGCTCTATAAGGTGGGTACCTAACCCTTCAACAAAACCTCAAGTCTCTCAAACAGTAGAGAAACAAAATGGCGGTGTAAGAAAAACAAAATGGAGGTAGGGCACACGCATGCTCTATAAGGTGGGTACCTTACCCTTCAACAAAACCTCAAGTCTCTCAAACAGTAGAAAAACAAAATGGCGGTGTATGAAAAACAAAATGGCGGCGTAAGAAAAGCAAAATGGAGGTCGGGCACGCTAATGCTCTATAAGGTAGGTACCTGAACCATCAACAAAACCTCAAGTCTCTCAAACGGTAGAAAAACAAAATGGCGGCTGGGTAGACTCATGCTCTGTAAGATGAGTACCTGGCCCTTCAACAAAACCTCATGTCTCTCAAACGGTATAAAAACAAAATGGCGGTGTAAGAAAAATAACAAAATGGCGGCCGGGTACACTCATGCTCTATAAGATGGGTACCTGACCCTTCGACAAAACCTTAAGTCTCTCAAACGGTAGAAAAACAAAATGGCGGCCGGGCACACTCATACTCTGTAAGGTGGGTACCTGACCCTTCAATGAGTGGAGGGGGTTAACCTTGTGGGCGGAGCATAGGTCAGGAGGTGCCTCGAGTCACGTGGCTGGATCACGTGATTAAAACATGTGGGCGGAGCATATACCGGAGGGTTCTAAGGGTCACGTGACTGGATCACGTAACTAAAACATGTGGGCGGAGCGTAGACCAGGATGCGCTGCTGGTCACGTGACTAAAAAGGGGCGTGGCCTAATAGTTAAGGTTAGGTCGAGGTGGGACCACGTGGTGGTTAAGGTAGGGTCGAGGCAAAAATTCAAATTCAAATTTCCCGTCATAGGTCACGTGACCAAATGCTGGCTCCTGATTGGCTGAAATGTTTTGGTGCGCCAGCTCCCGCATTTTCCCTCTACTGATGGTCTTTCCGGTACTGGTCCTCTCCTATTTCTATTACCTTGATTATTGTGGGCTAGCCCCAACGTCGCCTTCTTGTCATTTATGAATTCCTTAAACCTCGGAAAATTTTTCTTATTCATCAACTATGGAAAATCTTCCTCAGTGAGACGTAGATTACCGCGGTTGTCATCATCTTGGTCCTTAATGCGATTGAGGTCGTGACAACAAGCTTTGCCCTCTCCGAAACACCGCATGTGAGGTCTAGAGGATAGTTGCCTCAGAGGAGGAAGGGTTTCTTGTGCTTGAGTGTAACCTTCCGGCCTATGTTCCGCCCACAAGGTTCATCCTCGTCAAAGGATTCTTGATCTGGGGTATCAGGCTTATGGCCAGAGAGGTCGAAACCCAGTTCCGCCTGAAGGTCCATTTCGACAGTTAAATCAAATCAAACGGAGATAGACTTTTTAAAAAGGTTTAGTATGAATGCAACATAAATACACGGTAAATAACATGTAGTTCATCATAGTTCATAGTACATCTGATAAGAGAGTGAACAATTATCTTGGGAGGAGCAGGTATTTATAGTACAAATATAAATAAATACAGTTGATCCTGTAACAATAGCATATATCCTCCGTTCCTCAGTTCCAAGGTCCTCCGACGGAACATATAATATAATAAGATAATGATACGGAATGAATTATAAAAATAAATTATAACTTATTTTTTAGACAATAACTATAATAATTCTATTAACAATTGAGTTAATATATATTTCTAGATCTCTAAATATTAATGCTATACTTCTAACTATACATCATAAAACTTTTGAAATTAAATTTTGATGAGTAATTTTTCCCCGCTCCCCAAGAATATTTAGGACGCAGCTCGTAACCTCCCTACCCTCTGTAGGCACCCTTGCAGCGATCATCCCGTAAGCTTTGTTTCTCTTCAATTTGATTGAGGAAAGAGACATATTCGTGAATGCGAATGAACTATGTTTCACATTAAGAGATTTGAAATAATAAAATAAAAAAATGCAGCATAAGGTACGGTTTACTACAAAACTTTGGTTCAAATATATCTTTGATGATTATCATCCGAATGAAAGCATAATTGCGAATGAATCTGATGATGACGTGGAGAATGAGCGAGTAAAGATCATTGTGGTTTTAAGTGCATAATATTTTAATTTTCAATTAATTTATTATTAAGTTATCTCAGCGACCCGGTACAGTGCTCAACGATAGGGGTAGAAACACCATTATTATTCTACTTTGATAATTGTGTTGCCATAACTACTAAATCAATTAAGAGTGAATTTTTCAAAAAAATCTCTACAATATCCTATGTTAATAACAACTTTATAATAACTAAATAAATGCTTTAGATCTTCTCTTAGATTTTTATTTGGTTGACTAACCGACAGGGATACTTTGAAACAGAAAGTGAGTGTTGTTTTCATTCGAGAAAACACTTACATTTATATTGAAAATAGAACTAACCTGATTTTTCGTCTTTTGCTCGTCTAATTTGGAAAGAGACTGGGGGAAGAGGCAGTCCAGAGAGATTTTATGGTATACGGCTCTAGCGGTTTTGATGAAACTTGCCTAATGTATTCCCCTTAGAGCCCTTTAAATTTTCATGCATGAAGTATATCAACGAGAAAACGCAAGGCAAAAAGTTATAGCCTAAAGAAAATTTAATTTGTGCATAACTCAAAAAGTAAGTATTGTATGGATACAAACAATATTGTTCCGGTGCATTTATGGACATGCTTTCTGCCGAATATGTCACGCTTGATTGCTCTTCAAGCTTACAATCCATTTACCTCAATCTTTATACTTGGTCCTCCGATTCTACCTCTTTAACCGCTCCAGCCGAGTCCGCCGAGGAACAGAATTTTCCAACCATTATCCAGTTGAGGCCGGTGTTCCTCAAGGTAGCGTCAAGAGACCCATCCTCTACATTTTATTAACCGCTGACATTCCTGTTACATTTGCTGATGACACCGTCATCCTATTATCTAACTCAGATCCTTAAACCTGCAAAGGCACCTTTCCTAGATAGAATACTACTGTAATAATTGGCGTATCAAAGTAAGCGAATCTAAATTCAAAAACGTCACGTTTACCCTCCGACGCAGATCTTGTCCGCCAGTTCATTTTAACTCCATACGACTTTCTTTCTCAGACACAGTCCGGTATTTTGGCTTCCTACTTGATAAAAACTAACATGGAACCCACTAACTAGACTTAAAAGACAAGAACTTAATCGACGATTTGCCAATTATATAAGCGCTGGAATTATGGAAGCGCTGGAATATCCTGGAGTCATCTTTTTCCATCCATAAGTGGGGGGACAAGCCTGGCTTGGGGAGTCCCAGGCCGACTTTAAATAGTATATATAAGTGTGCCTGCGTTTAAGATGTTACGTATCTTTTAATTTATATAAGTTTATTTTTTATTTTTTCATTATTTCATTTTATTTTAATTTTAATTATTTGTAAATATGGTATGAATGATTTCTTTGATCACTATTACCATTGTCCCTTATTTTTAGCTTAATAACAGAACAAGAGGGTTGTTTTAATGAATTTTTTAATGCTCAATTGAATGCATCAAACCCTGATTCATTAGGAGATAAAGATTTCAAGATATAATTTAAAATATAGAGAAAATAATTAGTTATATAAAAGGGAAACTTGAAAAATATTTTATATGAACATTAATGAAGTGACTCAGATTTTTGACATCAAATTCCATGCTTATGGAATTCCATGGTTTATGATACCAAGGAGTTTGAGCTAAGCAAATAAAACTGTAAAAATGCCATTTCCTTCCTTAGATTTGGGAATGGGCTCGTAAACTATCCCAAAACGATGGGATATACTTCATTCAGCATTTTAAGAGGGCTACGATTCAGGATTTTTTCCACGTTTTGACTATTGTGCGTCGTTCGGGTACAGCTTGTAATATTATAAATTTCGAGATAAAAAACATTATCTGATTAGTATGCTGCAATTTAAATTGTGATCTCATAATTTCTTCCATGTAAAAAGTTAAAACAACCGAACAAACACAAACATTTGTTGTGCTCTTTAAAGTTATAAGACGAACATTTCTTTGAATCTCGGTCTTGAAATTTTAACCATAATAAAGCTTAAAGTACAATCGACTATATAGAGATCGTTTATTAGGTTTTCAAGGACCCAAAAAATGGAATCAGAGTCCTTGAAAACATAATTAACGATCCCTAGGTCATAAAAAACTTCAATATTAAAAGAAAACCGAAATGCGCATGCGCGATCGGAAATCCGATAGTGAATTCGAAAATAGCGCCCTTCAAAACATAGTAAACGGTTATTATACCGATGAATTTTGAAAACTAATAATTACGTACAAATGCTCCTGGCCGAACAATATTTCGGTAGTCAATGACTTTAGCAACTTCAAAAACCTAATGAACTATAATTAAAGCGATGAAATCTCCTCCCTCTTCCTCTATCACCAAATAAATAAAAACAGTAAATATTTAAAATAAATACACAACAATTTTATTTAAAAAATTTAAACTACTTGAAATTAGCACTTAATATAAATTACATAATATACGAAAAAAATGTCGAAAGAATATGCCGAAATTATTTCAAAAGTCATTATTATAATTAAAATAATTATTTTTCAATAATAAAATAAATAATATTGAATTAATTCATGTCCGGTTGGGTTACAATTGAAATGGTGACAATTGATTTGAAAAGGGTTACAATTGACTTGGAAATGCTATATATTAGCCTATGATATTATCTAAAAGCCAAGATTTGCTTTTGTATCTTTTTATAGAAGGATTAAAACCAAAACGCAAACATTTGTTCCATCACGTGATTCAAACACCACCCTAATATTTTCGAAGATATTAGACCAGGGATGAATTGAATTTTCCATTTCAATAAATGAGTCCATATGATTTGATACATGTGATTGGCGAAGTCATATCTTGTGTACACAAGATGCATGCATTCAAAATTATCAGTAGTTAACCTAATTTCCGAAAGTCACCAATATGCCGCTAAAATGTAAGTTGTCACATAGAAAACAGTTTTTTCAATGCTTATACATCAGAAGCTAGAGTATATACGTCATCATTCTTTTAATGGCGTTGGAATATTGCTATCATTATCGTTTTTAATTAATTTTTTTTGGGTAGATTTCGAATGTGTATTTACAGATACCGGTGACTACATGCTGGTGGTAAGTTTATTTTACATTTTTTTATCTTAGAAATCATAAGAAAGTGGAACAATACAATTTTTTGCATAGCTGTAGACTAAAAAACGGCCATGTAACTGTCATATTCTGCAAAAATAATTTGTAAACAATGCCGTAAATAAATCCTCCGAAACGTAAGACCTATTAGTTCTTATTAGCAACAAAAACTGCCTTGTACAGCGATTGAGGTTCTTGTACTTAAGCTGATTTATTAGGATTTAAGTGCAGATAATCTTGTACTATTTTTTGTGCACTGAAAAAAAATATTTTTTTGCAGAAATTAACGAGGAATATTCATGGTAATAATAGTTTCCTTTGAACAATGAACCATTATGTATAAAATGTAAAAAATGGCCTTGGGGTGAGGTATATTGTGGAAAGCGCCTCCCTAGGGGGGAACTTTTTTCGATTTTTGCTACTACATGCCGTATGAATGATTTTCCAAAGTTTCAAAACTTTTAATATTATTTCACAAATTTGCTGTTTTTTTTGTTTTTTTTAATAAATTGCTTAGAATATTCCTTGAGTAGTTCCAGTAGGCCTGGCGATTGAGGAAAGATGTAACTCATTACTAGAGCATAAGTCGGTTCCAAGCATTGACTTTTTTACTATTATAAATTATTTTTTATGGTAATGCAAATTCGATGCATAATGTCTAAGTTGTTTTTTAGTAAATAACAATAAATAAAAAAGCATGTTTGAGATTGACCATTATTGCTCTTTCCAACAAAGTGCTGTCTGTATTAAGTTCTGGATGAAATATATCTGCCTACGAAAGGAGTGATACAAACATAAATCAATTTTTGTAATATTTAGCAGAGGTTTAGATTGATTAGCACAAATAAAATTTAAGATAAACTATTGTTAAATATTTTAATTGTAAAATGAATATGTGTTTGTTCTAAACGTTGGGTATTGTCCTGCCCCGAACTCTGATTCAGCCGGATGATAAGATGGGAGAAGTGGTGAAAGCTATGGAAGTGATGTGCTCCCAAGGATTCCCACCCAACATGGCCAAAGACCGGATTCTAGAAATATTCTTTCCCAAGGGACAGGTGAGCCACCATTATATTTCATATCTAGATGTTAACAAAATAAATGAGCATAAATCCAGTTTGCTCCTGAGTGCTGGAACCGTATAATTTCCTCCACTTGTTAAATTTAAATATTAAGCTCAGAGCTCACGGGGACGTCGTGTAAGGGCCCAAGGTGGTAAGTCCAAGTGATGTACATAAGAGGAGCGAGCCCTTGTAGCCACTTGTACTTGTCCCACTTCAAAATGTCCCGAAGCATATTACAACAGTACTTTTAAATTTAAATTATTATTGAAGAGTCCACAGAAGAAAGGGGTTGTCACTTGCAATTCATTTCGGGAAAATCAAGTTTAACAGTTTGGAGCTCCTACTACCTTCAGTTGTTCAAAGGTAGGCGAGACCGGGTCTAGTTGATACAGGGTCAAGTTGATACAGGCCGAAATTCTTCCTGATGTGCAGACGCAAACAAGTGGTGACTGGCTTGGTTGGACAAGTGATTGATACTTGCTAACCTCACGTGATTATTTGGAGGAGGTTGCTTCGCTCTGTAAGATGTGAACGAAACACTGTTTTTCATCGTCAAAAGTAAATTTTTACTACTATTTTTCAATTATTATTGAAAGTTTATTTGTTCGTGAATTTTGTTATCGATGACACCACGTTGTTACATGCTATAAAGGTGAGAATTTCACCTTTTTAACTTTATTCTAACTGTTGCCGGTTTCAAGTATTTTAGAGTTTAGTATAATGACGACGTTTGGGTTAAGTTAATACGCTTCATTTGGGTCAAGTTGATACGGCGTACTATTCCTGACTTCAGAGAGAGAAAGAAATCTATCAAGACAGAAAAACACAAGCTAAGTTATTTAAATCATTTAGGGGTAAACTACGCAAAGACACAGGCAAACCAAGAAAAGAAGCTAAAGATAAAAAAAAGAGAAAAACGAAGAAAAATAAAAAAAGAAGTATCGGACACTGATGAAGACGGAGAATCTTTTTGTTTGATGTGCTTCAAGAGTTATTCTTCATACAAATCTGGACAAGACTGGATACAGTGTATTTTCTGGAAGAAGTGGACACACATCGCCTGTGCAGAGAACAACCCCTTTTACACTTGTATTAACTGTCAATCAGACCCAAATTTCTCTTCAGAGTCAGAGTAATCGGTCACAATAAATGGTTATTATAGCTTTCGTTTTTCCCAAAATGTCGTAGATTTTAAAATATCTTTTATAGTTACAATAAAAATTGTTCATATTTCTATTTTGCTTATTATTTTATTAATTCCTGACACCGTATTAGCTTCCTCAAAGGCATATCAACTTGACCCAGACCGGGTCAAGTTGATACATCTTGCAAAGTTGTTAAAGCTTTTTTCTTGACAAGACAAATTTAATTTTATAAAAAATTTAAATATCACAAGTTATAGATAAATAGTTAAAGTTACGAATTACACCAACTTTATTTCAAAATGATGACAGGAAAAAATTACATAAATCAGGAAGTAAAAAGTGTATCAACTAGACCCGGTCTCCCCTATTCTTAAAATATTTCTAACAAACCGACAATCCATACTTTCGGCTTTTTCTTTTTTGATAAAACTATAAATTGAGATTATAGTCATCCCAACTTCGGTTCTTCTGTAAATAAAATGATTCTTTTTTGGTGGTCAGTCCATTCCAAGCGGTCAAAAAAAAAAAAAAAAAAAAAAAAAAAAAAAAATTGGCATAGACCTGTCAAATAAACGGCTTTGTGTGCAGTAAATTATGGTCTACAAATCAAAGTCCTTTTGCCTAGCGAATGTGTTTCTGCTTATATACAAATGTCGTTTTCCTAATTATTGTAATATATTTGTGATCAAGTAACCATGTGATCAAGTAACCATGTGATTAAGTAACTATATTTCTTGTTTGCATCCATTATTGTATATTCTTGTACCACGCTATGTTTAAATAAATAAAAGCTTCATAAGTATTCATTAGATTTCACTATAATTTTTTTTAGTTATAGAAGAAAAAGTAGCGTTAAAACAGAAATACGTTTCGCGTTAAACACGGTTAAAGGTAAAAATATAAAACTCAAGTTGTGTTTACTCATGTTGCAATGGAAAAATACCTGAGACTAGCCCGGGTCGAGATGTTGCCTGACTCACCAAGCGCTGCTGAAGATTGGACCCATTGGCTGGCAACTTTTGAAAATTTTCTTGCTCTTTCTGAATTCTCCTCCGAAAACGACAAACTAAAGGTATTGATAAATTTTCTTTCCCCGACAGTTTTTGAAATCATAAGTGATTGTAAATTGTATAAAGATGCCATAGGATTGTTGAATTCAACATTCATTAAAGTAAAAAATGAAGTATTTGCCCGACACTTATTGGCTGTGAGGAAACAACAACCAGGTGAAACAGTCGATCAATATGTACAGATTTTAAGACACTTAAGTCGTGACTTTGACTTCAAAGCCGTCAGTGCAACAGAGCATAGGGATGAATACATCCGTGATTCATTTATCAATGACCTAACTTCAACTCACATAAGACAGTGTCTTCTTGAAAACAAAACTTTAACTCTGAACGATGCAATTAGGCCCAGGCCCTAGAAATGGCACAAGAAAATGCCGAACGCTACCAGACGCCAAACTATGTCTGTTCGATCGATCCATCTGAACTGAAGATCACGTCTCCAAAATCTAACTCTGAGAATGTCCCTGACGAGATCAATATATTTTCTGCTCTTCAGAAAATGGGGAATCGACATTCACGTTCTTCTTGTCCTGCTATAGATTTTACTTGTCATCGATGTAGAAAAATTGGACATTTCGCCAAAATCTGTCGTTCTAAGCCTCACCACGACACTTCGGTATCGTCAGGTGCCCTTTTAGCTAGCGTGAACGGGCCTTCACTTGGTGTTCTCAAGAAAGCAATAGTCCTTGCTACAGTTAACCTCATACCAGCAAGATGTCTTATTGATACAGGAAGCTCGATAAGTTTTATTGATGAAGAGTTTGCAAACAAAAATAAAATTAAATTACACCCTGAAGTAGGTAAGGTTTCCATGGATTCAACAACCTTGACATCTGGAATAAAGGGTTTTGTTATTATCAATCTTATTATACTTATTATTATACTTGTTGTACAAAATCACTCATATTTCAATTTTAAATGTGCTGTTCTTCAGAACCTATGTGCTGACGTTTTGATAGGTCATCATCTACTAAAGCAGCATTCTAATGTTGAAATAAAACGAGAAATGTTCGTTATCAATCTGTTCTTCAACCCATGCTAAAGTGGAACCTCCCCGCCTGTTCCAAAATTTGAACCCTGGTTGCAAGCCGATTGCTACTAAATCGAGACGATATTCTGATACTGCTGCAGAGTTTATAAAGAAAGAGATCACGAGAATGCTTACTGAAGGGATTATTGAAGAAAGTGTTTCCTTATGGAGAGCCCAGGTACTTGTCGTAGAAAATGAGAAAAAAAAGAAACGACTGGTCATAGACTATTCACAAACAATAAATAGATTCACACCGTTAGACGCTTATCCTCTTCCATGTATTGATGAATTAGTCAGAAAAGTTGCAATGAACAACATGAATAATGTATTCAGTACAGTAGACTTGCGTAGGGTATATCATCAATTACCTATTTCTGATGAAGAAAAACCATATACTGCCTCTAAAGCTTGTGGCCGTTTGTACCACTTCAATAGAGTACCTTTTTGAGTTACAAATTGTGTCACTTGCTTCCAGAGAGTGATTGATAATATTATATCAAACGAAAATGTATGTGGTACATATGCGTATATTGACGATATTGTCATTTGTGTTGCCACTTGCATCAATTTGTGTTGTCATTTGCATCAAAAGCAGAACCTGACAATAATTTAAACAAATTTATATCTGCCGTAGAAAAGTATGGACTCGAAATAAATAATGAAAAATGTAAATATAACCAGACCACGATCCCGTTGTTAGGACATGTTGTATCACATGAAACGATTCGACCGGATCCAGAACGCCTGAAACCACTTTTGGATCTTCCATTGCTGAATGATACAAACTCACTAAAACGCTCCTTAGGATTTTGTGCACTCTATTCAAAGTGGGTACCCCGATTTTTGGAGAAAATAAAGAATTTGGTTATAACATCTACCTTTCCATTGTCTCCAAAAACAGCCGACGATTTTGCTACGATAAAAAAAGATATCTCAGATGCTGTTATTATGACTGTATCACCGGAACATGAACTCCCCTAAATAGTAGAAACTGATGCCTCTGATGTTGTATTAGCTGCCACATTGAGTCATGATGGACGACCTGTGGCTTTCTTCTCATGAACCCTTTAAAAATCAGAAAAGCATCACTCGGCCATTGAGAAAGAAGCTGCCGCTGTGGTCGAAAGCTGAGAAAATGGAAATGTTACCTCATCGGTCGACCTTTTCAACTTATAACTGATCAACAGGCACTCTCATTTATTTTCAACTGGAAACACTCGAGCGAAATAAAAAATGAGAAGATAATGCTTTGGCGATTAGAAATGGCTCCCTTTAAATTCGATATAATTTATCGCCCGGGAAAAGAAAATATCAAGGCTGATACTCTTTCGAGGATCTGTGATGCAGCCTGTGAAAATAAATTACTTGATCTCCACCGAGCTCTTTGCCACCCCGGGATCACTAGAATGCATCACTGGGTAAGGAGCAAAAATCTACCATACAGCATCGACGA
Source organism: Rhaphigaster nebulosa (assembly GCA_948150685.1). Lineage (NCBI taxonomy): Eukaryota > Metazoa > Arthropoda > Insecta > Hemiptera > Pentatomidae > Rhaphigaster > Rhaphigaster nebulosa. The sequence continues at coordinate 73,485,690 of OX411306.1, read as the reverse complement.
AGTGAGAAGAATATCTTCTACATGTCCGGTTTGTGCTGAAGTTAAACCAAGATTTTATCATTCTGATAATCATCTCATCAAGGCCACCTCACCTATGGAACGTTTAAGCATAGATTTCAAAGGACCTTTACCATGTGGGATATCTTCTATCTTCTATCTACCAGCTATCTTCTGGTTGTTATCGATGAGTATTCTCGTTTTCCCTTTGCGTTTCCTTGTAGAGATATGAGCTCATCAACTGTCATCCAGTGTCTTTCACAATTGTTTTCAGTTTTTGGATTTCCCGCATTCATACATTCTGATAGAGGATCATCTTTTCTTTCTCGGGAATTGACTATATTCTTGCCTTCCTGTGGAGTAGCTACAAGTCGAGCAACTCCGTATAACCCACAAGGAAATTCTCAAGTGGAGAGACTCAATGGGACATTATGGAGAATAATATTGCTCGCTCTAAAATGTAAAAAACTCGAAACAACAAAATGGGAAGATGTACTGGAAGATGTATGGAATCTCTTCATTCGATTAGATCCCTCTTGTGTACATCGACAAACTGCACACCACATGAAAGGTTCTTTAAGCATGCTCGTAAAACCATAAATGGGGATACCCTACCGTCTTGGTTACTAAATCCAGATCCTGTTTTGTTATCCAAGCCGGTACGCGTAAGCAAATATGATGATTTAGTGGAGCAAGTTGAATTAATTGAAGCAAATCCTCAATATGCCTTGAAAAAGAATCGAGACGGAAGAGAGTCTACAGTATCTTTAAGGCACCTTGCACCACGAGATGATGGGAAAGAGCTTAAAATAAAAGAGCAAACTTTCATGGAAGAGTCGGATGATAGACTGACCTTGATGCAATAAGAAAATCAGCCTGAAGAAGATTTACCTGTATCTCCTGTTCAAAAAGATAAATCAGCCCTGATTGGAAAGGATATCCCGACTCTTGCCTCAGAAAATTCACAATTCACATGAAGCTCAAGAGACTATACCGGAAATCAACAGACCAAAAAGAATAATAAAGAAACCATCCTATTTCAAAGACTTCGTTTTTCCTGATAAACTGAATTAGTAGTTTATTCAAAGGGAGGGGAAAATGTAATATATTTGTGATCAAGTAACCATGTAATTAAGTAACTATATTTCTATAACCTTGTTTGCATCCATGATTGTATATTCGTGTACCACGCTATGTTTAACTAAATAAAAGCTTCATAAGTGTTCATTAGATTTCATTAGAATTATCAAACCTCGTAACTCCAATTTTACGATTTTAATGGAGTTACGATGTTTTATAATTAGGATGACGATATGCTGCCAAAGTTATCAAATCAGAATGATCAATTCAATTTTCGGAGACTAATTTCTTAAGAAGGAAAAATTCATTAGCCTCATATTGGGGTATTTCTGTTGGAGTAACAGATAAAAAAAATTGAAAATATAAAACATAGTGATTCTCTATACCATCAAACTCCATTATAAATTTCAGCTTCTAGATTCAACTCTAAGTAAGTATAAAAATATCTGATGTGGACACCACATGACTTCCAATAGGTGCGGCTATTAAGTTATAAATCGGTGGCTTAAAAAGTGATCCTGAATTTGGTTAGTGGTTTCCAAAGATAGCAGTATCTCAAAAAGGACACTCGGCATCGCGACATCTTAATAGATGTCAATACAAACACACACACTTAAGCAAATACACAATTATAAAAATGTTGAAAACGGTTAGTATGGACCTTGAAATGTGATTATCCATGATAATCTCGATTTGTGATTTTTAGCTCAATTCACATTCCTCCCTTCTAAAAAGCCGTGAGGTAAAAAAAACAGTTTCAATTAATTACAATACTTCCTCTACTGCGTACAAGAAAGTAATAGAAAGAAAATAGGTAGAGATGTTTTAAACCGTGAGATAGCATTGTCAATATTGGTTGCCTCATATCCATGGTTGGCAAGCTCTTGTTTTAAAGTTGCTGCAGGTGTAGCGTAGTGCAAATTTTTTGAGACAACACGGGAGCTTTTATCTTCTGGATGCTGATATGTGTGGAGGTCAGCACCCTTTCTTCTTAAACTTGCTACTATCCTGCGATATACATCGGCATTTTCGGGATACACGGTAACTCCTCTCATACAGGTTTTCTGTCTGAAACCACTAGGATCTTTTCATAATGAAGAAATGTAACAAGTGCTATTCTTTTACATCGCTTGAATAAATAGGTGGGAGTTAAGCATTAACTGGCTGTTTGATAAGGCTCCGAATCTGTTTTGAGTACAAATTGTATCACTAACCTTTGAGATGTTCTCGTGGGGTCTCTTTCCGTTATTATATGTTATTTTCTTTGAGTAGATAATGCTATGTTTCTGGCGAACTGCTTTTCTAAGGCAGTTGAGGGTTCCAGAAACCGCATTTACTTAATTTACCACTTAATTAAACTATATGATGGCATGCAGGGTAAATAAAGTAATATATTTTGATAGAAGATCTTACTTAATTCAAGAGGATTTCATTAATGAAACTGTTGATTTACTAATTTACAGCCTAAATTCCTCTCATTGTAAAAGAAACCTTGACTATAACATAAGTATTTGAGAATAGTGGGAGAACTTGCTTATTTAAAATCTTACTCTGGTGCCACATAATATTAGATAATAATGTACACATTTGAATGAAAGGACTATCACTTATCTTAGTATTGCCTTCGCCGTCTCGGATACTGGCCGCTTCGTCACTCGATGGTCTGGTCTTTTCTCCCGCAGCGGTCTTCTTCTCTGCCGCCACTCTCGGATGTACTGCTTAGCTGGACCCTCTGCTTCTACTCTTAGAACCTTACACTTCTGCCTTCTAGCTAGAACCTCCTTACCTTCAGCCTGCTCTGCCCCTTCTCTCTCTTTCCCCTTCTCATTCTTGAAATATACACTTTGTCCCCACTCTCCCTTTGGACAATAGGATTGATTGATGCTATAGGAATTTTTGAAGAGGCCTTCGAAATGTTTGAACTTTTTTTCTCTATTGTTCCTTGTATCCTTGGATGGCAGATTTTATTATAACTTGTCTACCAAGCCTACCTGTTGGTTTTATGGTGCTTTCACTTTTTGCTTATCATCACGGCCCGTCGGCAATCTCGACCTAGGCCCTCCAGGTATAGACTTCAAGGATCCCAAGCCCGCTGTTCCGAAAAAGAATCCGATCAATATTAATATTGCTAGTAGAGGGAAAATGGGCGAGCTGGTGCACCATTTGGGAGCAGCCAATCATGAGCCAGCATTTGGTCACGTGACCTATGGCGGGAAATTCGAATTTGAATTTTCATCTCGACCTAACCTTAACTGTCACGTGGTCTTACCTCGACCCTATCTTAACCACCACATGGTCTCACCTCGACCTAACCTTAACTATTAGGCCACGCCCCTTTTTAGTCACGTGATCCAGTCACGTGGCCCGCGGTGCCTCCTGGCCTACGCTTCGCCCACAATGATTAGTCACGTGACCCATGGAACCTCCTGACCTATGCTCTGCCCACAAGATTTACCCTCTCCCCCCATTGAAGGGTCAGGTACCCACCTTATAGAGCATGAGTTTACCCGGCCGCTATTTTGGTTTTCTTACACCGCCATTTTGTTTTAAACCGTTTCAGAGACTTAAGGTTTTGTCAAAGGGTCAGGTATCCACCTTATAGAGCATGAGTTTAACCGGCCTCCATTTTGGTTTTCTTACGCCGCCATTTTGTTTTTCTACCGTTTCAGAGACTTGAGGTTTTTTTGAAGGGTCAGGTGCCCACCTTATAGGGCATGAGTGTACCCGACCACCATTTTGTTTTTTCTGGATGAAATGTATACATGAACTTTGAAAACATAAACAAAGGGTAGAATCTCTTAATCCTAAAACAACTGCTGGACCTTGAACTGTTTATCTCTAACATATAAATAAATAGCATAGTCCCATAATCCTATAACTGCTGGACTTTGAACTGTTTATCTCTAAAGTATAAATAAATAGTAGAGTTCCTTAATCCTATAACAGCTTATGTACTTTGAACTGTTAATCCCTAAAACATAAATAAATTGTAGAGCTCCTTAATCCTATAACAACTTTTGGACTTTGAGCTGTTAATACCGAAAATATAAAAATTATATAGGACTTGTTAATCCTTCCGCTAAAAAGTAAACAAATTTAGATTTTGCAATAATGCGCTATCCCATAATCCTTCCTTTGAAAGTAAACAATGGACTTTGAACTCTCAATACTTTAATGATATCAGGATAGGTAATGACAATATTAATTTTAGCCAAAGTATTGTACCTTTTTTAATTCGGCATTAAGCCTTAAGCCTCTTCACCACGTCAAGGTAAAGGTACAACGAAGAGGGTTTTTTTCTATTTTTTTAAAATATTTTTTTTAATTTAATTTTTATTTATAATGTGACACTTATACAAAATTGTATTTAAATTTAATTTTTAACTTGGAAAAAATAAAGATATCATCATGAAATGTATAAAAAGCAGAACTTTTTGCTATATGGCAGGCTGGTCGGCATAGCAAATATTAATATCGTAGGCGTGAGCAATAATAATTATGAGTCTGATAAGCAAAATATATTTTCGATACAGGTAAAGATAAGAAAATATTTCATAAAAATTTCGATTTTTTTTTTGTTGTATTTTCGTGCATTTAAAAGAGAAATAAAACCATTGGAACAATTCTGTTGAACTAATTGGAGATCTATTCACCTCTCATTCACTCACACAATCAAGTTTGCGGGTTTTTAGGCCTCACCAGTGACTTACATTCAGAGTTTACGGGTGATTAAACATCGCTAGTGACCCATTCCATTCATGGTGAATAGAATTTAAACCAATTATTTTTTATCAATGCTTCTAAAGCCTTTGTCCGATACTGCATACATTTCTCTTGAGAAAAATTATGCATGATGCAATGGCTGCCTTGCTCATCTAAGATGAGTGAATTAATTTTTGGACAACCATAATCTTCCAAGTTGACTATAGAACAATTGTACAAATTTTGTAATAGAAATAGTTTCTTATCTCGACCCTTAACAAAAACAAATTTATAATTACAATCAATAAAGTTGAAAATTTCTTCAATAATTTCATATTCAACTTCCCCATATTCCCATTTCATTTTATGATAATAATTTTCTAGCCAATAGTTTGTTCTTCTACTTTTATCAGTTTGTGTATATTGCTTCGGTGGTTTAAAAATTCAATGTCTTGACGACTTGAAAGCTTGATCAAAAAGATAAAACTCTTTAATAATATAACCTCCCAGGCTATCTACAAAGCACTGGAAGTCTACAATCACTACACTAGCCGAAACCATACTGAACACTGAGCAAAGGATTCACCTCATTTTATACCATTCGCCGAACCGTACCAATTAGAGTGTTATATTCTACGAGTCTATCATGTATAATTAGACAATATGCTGTATTCGACGGAAATATATTTTTTGATTCGATTTCTAATCTTACATCTACTGGTCCACTTTTTATAGATTCAGATTGTTTCGAACAATCTATTACGATTAAAGGTGCTTTTTCTTTAAAGCTTTTTAAAGAAGACAGAGGTTGCATTTGTGCGCTATAATAGGAATTTTGAAATGAAGCGTACATATGGTAGAGCAGGGCAAACCGATTGGATGAAATATCTATATTCAAATCATCATATGGATAAGCGTTACAATTTAAGTACAATTTTACGTTGAAAATATTACAATGATCAAAGTTGCTTATGCGTTCCTTTATCATTTCTTCTTGGATTCTGTGAAGATTATCAGAAGATTGTAATGAACGTGAAGCAAGAACTGATATTTGTTAGAAGTAGACACGATGAAAACTGCTACATGACAAAGCGACCAGGAACCGGATTTTTTTTTTATCGCGTTTTTATTATCATAAATTAAATAATTCGGTGGTGTTTGGGTAAAGGGATATGAACCATTTTTTTTTTTTTTTGCGAAAATGAGTTTATGTTACATTTTGTTTTTTGTAACTAACTTTCCCTTTGAATGATATATTAAACAGTTTCATAAGGAGAAGCAATGGCAACGGATATAAAATTAATATTTTGTTAGGAAAATAATGACAATGATCTAAATTCGGATCAGATAAAAAGTGATGAAGACAATATGCAGATTATCTATGTAGACTTGAAAATGAACTTGTTCTGTCCGAAACGTCGTTAACTTACGTAATAAAGAAGTTTGAAAGGTTATAAGTTCTCTGAAATCTAGCGTCTTTATAAATTTAGAATAACCTTTCGTTAGAATTAGCACTATATATCGAGCATATCAATTTATTTTTGTTAGTGTTTTAGTTCTTTTATCCCCTAGTTTCATGTGTAATTATTGTTTTACCTAAATAATAATACGTATATTCGTTAGTTTAACATAGAAGCTTCAGTCTTTCAGACATTTTTCCTAAAAATGCAAATGCGATTTCAGCACTGACTAATGCCGTAACAGAATCGTAACTTAACTGCAGGCTGTATAAGCCGAAATACTATCGAAAAATAACTAAAATGTTGCTCTATAAACTCATGCTCTATAAGGTGGGTACCTGACCCTTCAATGGGTGGAGGGGGTAAATCTTGTGGGCGGAGTATAGGTCAGGAGGTTCCACGGGTCATGTGACTGGGTCACGTGACTAAAAAGGGGCGTGGCCTAATAGTTAAGGTTAGGTCGAGGTGAGACAACGTGGTGGTTAAGATAGGGTCGAGGCAAGACCACGTGGCAGTTAAGATTAGGTCGAGATGAAAATTCAAATTCGAATTTCCCGCCATAGGTCACGTGACCAAATGCTGGCTCCTGATTGGCTGCTCCCAAATGGTGCTCAAGCTCATTTTCCCTCTACTATTGCTAAATCGAGTGGTATCTGTTTAATTTATCTCTTATTTAATGTGAATTATTTCCTTCAATCCCTGTATTCTCAATACATAGCAGTAACAAGTTCCCAAGAGGTTTCTTCGTGTTCCATGACAACATTAGAACTGTCCATGTCACTATATAAAGCATTGGAAATTGCCGGTGTCGATATTTTAAACAGGAGAACCCGCTGCAAATTTATTTACCTGCTGCAAACTCGTTCAGCTCACAAATGTGGAGGAAAACAAGTATCTTACATTCAATTTTAACACTTAAAACATATATGTAATATAATTGTTTAATTAGGCTGGAAAAAAAATCGAATCTGTAATCTTTATCACCGAACCACATCGACGTCTTTTTTTGAAAAAGGCTTAAGAGCCAAAAATTCGAAATTTAGGTTTCAATTGATTATGGGATGTAAACATCACCTCTATCGATTCCCGCTCACGATGTATGTGTAAAAAATTGGAAATGGTCTAAAAATCGAATATTGATGACGTAATTACCAAATACTAACGACTCTCTGTCGTCACTTGTAGTGAACTATCGATCGTTCCTAGTTCTTTGTATAACCTTCCTTGTTATCATTCATTGTTATTATTACTTGTTATCAAGTTGTACTTTGTGGTTCTTAATAAATCTATGAGAAAATGTAGTCTTAATGAAATCAATTATATTCCCTGAGACACTACATATTATCACTCTTGTCTTAAACAGGGCTAGAAGTGTATACAAATATATTGAATGATAATTATAAAAGGTTTTCCAGGTAAATAAACTTCTATTGCATACAATAAAGAATAAAATTAAAAAATAGATATATTTTATTTCGAAAAAAATCGTTTCATGTGATTCCTGTAAAGTTTGCTAAAAGGCGCTTACACCTTTTTCAAAAAACGTCGTCGATATGATCTCTGTATTTAATTTTAATATAATTTTTGATGGTTTATTATGACCTTCAAGTAAAGTACTCCTTTCGGCTCAACAATTTTAACAAACAACTAGAAAATTATTTATATTGATATAAAAGTCCTATTTATTAAATTTGAGATGTTTCACATTATATTTAATATAATTTTTGATAAAAGTTTATTTATGACCTTGAAGTAAAGTACCGCTTCAGGTTTCTCAATTTAGATTAAAATCTAGTATGTTATTGAAATCAATATATAAATCATAAATACTCAATTTGAGAAGGTTTTCATTATATTTTAATATTATTTTTTATTAAATCAATTATGACCTTCAAGTAAAGTACCACTTGCGGTGATCATGTAGTGACTAAAAATAGAGGTTTACAACTAGATTTTATAACAATTTTAAATAAAAATTTTTAACTTTCTACGGATTATCGTTTATATGGATATTTCCATTGAAACCGAAAATTTCGCGATTAAAATAATTCCTTTACTGCGAACAAGGAAGAAAAAATTGTTAATTATTGCGAAAAAGTAGTTATTTGGGTCATTGAACCAATCGGTTTGAATATATGTTCCTAGGAGATTGTAGCTTCTGTGTAAACATAATTGTTTGTCAACTGTTGCCAGTGGGAAGTTGTTACTTTCAGCTTGGAGTTTAAGCATTTTTATCTCAAGATTCAATTCGTTTTCAAGGTTAAACTTGGATTCGAATCGTCAAAATCTTTTTTCTCTTCCATAACAGTAGATGGTAAAGATTTTAAGTTTTGCGTTTCATGATTCGTATAATCCAAATATTGAATAAAAGAAAATCCGTCCGTCCAAAAAGTTTCATCGAAATCGGAGCAATATTAGCAGATATATAGCGTATTGGACTTTTTATACTAACTCCTCGGCGCTCGTGACCCTTGGTCTGCATAGTTATCCTCTTCCATTTCTTCCTGTCCTGCGCCTCTATTATCCAATCGTCTACTCTCAGCTCCCTCATACCGCTAGCCACTTCATTTTTCCTTAGATCCATCCTCCACTTCGTGTCTTTCCTTTTTCCTTTTCCCACTTAAGTGCACTTCCAACATTTTCCTCGCTACCCTTTCACCTTTTATTCTTATTATTTTTTTAATTGCTTATATACATTTTTTAAAGATTTAAAAAAAATAAAGAAACCGGAACAAAAGATAATACCAGAATTTTATAAAAATAATGATAATGAAGATGAATAAAACAGATAACAAAACAAATAAATGTGAAGGAATAAAAAAGAGACAGAATAAAGACTTCAAACCAGAATCAAGCAGCATATAAGCAATTGTAAAAATAATAAGAACAAGAATACAACAGCATTAGCACAAGATAGTATTTAAAATAACAACTTTGATTTTAAAAATCCCAAAATATTAGATAAAGAAAAATACATGAAAACAGAAGAACAATGAAAGCAATCCATTTAACAAAAAAAACATAGATAATACAGTTAATTATAAGACTAACACAAAAAATTTAAATTGCCACTATTATTAATAAATTGAATCTAAACTAACAAGCATTGAAATAATGAGGATACATAAAAAACAGACATAAAAATTGTTATTATAAGAAGACAATTAAATAAAATATTAGGAATAACATCCAATATTATATATATATATATATATATATATATATATATATATATATATATATATATATATACATATACATATATTTGGTATAAAAAGTAATGTTAGGGCAACAGCATTAGAGATAGATACATGAGAGATAAATAAATAATAGCAGGAATGGATTAGTATTAGAGATATTACCAGAGCAGTGCGACAATTATGAAAATCGATGTGATACACACTCTTAGCAATATTTTCAAAGATATGAAACACAGTTTTTATGGTTAAATTGATTGTATTTATTAACAGACAAAATCAATAGTGATGGATCTAGACAATAGGAGTATAGAGGTATTTATAGTATGACTTGAGGTATTTACAAATGACTTAAGTGAAATTTTGTTATATAAGTAATTCTGGCTATTATATTTGCTGTGTGATATTTGTAGTTAAAAAAAAAACAACACCTTGAGAATGGGGAAGTACCCCGAAAAGTTAGTGGAACGATGTAGCAAAATATAATAAAGGAATACAGAAAATATTCCACTAATATAACACTCTAATAATTTTTATTCCATACCAATAATAACAATTTTTTATAAATACATAGAGTTGAATCTAAAAGCTGAATTTTTGTATGGAATATGACCTCATAGTTACCTTTTGTGTTGTACGTTCAGTTTTTTATCTGATAATCCAACCGAGATATTGCAGCTGGAAAAAAAGAAAAAAATATCTGACATGGACATTGTATGACTTTCTTGTACGCTTATTAAACTTTTTCGGTAGAATGCACCGTTTAGGAGTAGTCCTAAAAATAAAAAAACAAAAATAGTCCTAAAATTTTGAGTTCTCTTGGCCACCACTTTGTGTTCCAGAGACTAGAAATTGGTAGGCATCCATTTTACATTTTACCTGTGAACATGTTCATTTTATATGCACAAATCTTAGTATGAAATAAGTCACTTTTTTTTTGCTGCACTCATCATTAATAATCGAAAACCGTGCCTCGTTAGCCTTTCTTGTGTTATAATATTAATTTTAGTTTGTTATTAGTTTAAATTTTATTAAAATTTAATATTACAAGTTATTAGTGTGATGGAGTGCATGTTGAAGCCGTGTAGTGAGCCTGGTGAAGAGTTTGTCAAAAATGTTACTCAGAAATAACATAACTACATACAGAGGATTTTTGAATGTAGTGTGATTAAGCAGGAACCATAGTCTCTTTTCCACCAAATGCTGTTCTTTCACGTAAAAGCCGTTTTTATTTAAATTCAAAACGTTGGGTTTTTATGAGTGCAAAGCAATGTATAAATCCCTCCAAGAATACCCTTTCAAACTAATTCGTGTGAGGTACGAAAACGGGAATACATTAATACAATCCGTGAGGATACTATCGACAGAAATTGGACATGGGATTGATAAGTGCTGCATAGACTCGAATTTTTGAATGATTTAATTGTAGTGAAAGCGTGATATCATGTGTACTGCATGATCATCCATGGTCAAAGCTATTGCAACTTCAGGAAGAATTCCTTCGCTCGAAGTTGGAGTTTCCATATTGCTGGATTGAGGAAATTTTCACTAAATCGTTTAGCAACGAACAGCAACCTCCAAAGCTATTTGTGATCGCTATACCAGATATATCCTTGCTCACTAGGGAAAATATATTATGGTGTTTCATGGCTTCCAACAACCGGCACACAAAAGGTGAAAAACACATAGAAGATATACCTCAGCTTCAAAAATATGTGTACAAGTGGAATTTTTTTCCGAGTAATGCAAACAAAATAAAATTAATTTCTCTCTTGACAACTCACTTGACGGAAGCAGGTTGTTATGTGATTCAGGCAGATGAAGATGCCGATAGCTTGATTGTGTCAACAACCAATATGAGGCGAAAATAGAAAATACACTGTGACCATACCAATTTACTAATTAGATTGGTTCCACCCAACAATCAAATGAAAATGGTTTTGCCTGTGGAAAATGAGCCATATTGAACCATATTGAGAAAATGTTTCTATGAGGGGACTATGGAGTGCGTGGTAACAAACTTTTGTTCGAGGAGCCTAACACTATGACAAGTTATGAAGAACCAAATTTATTGATGAAATGTAACATTTTTTTATAATATGAATTTTGCTTCCTATTAACATGCCTCTTTGAATTATAACATCCAATAATTTCATGATAAGTATTACCGACTATTTTTCATAACCAATCCTTTTTCTACAACAAAAAATGTTCCAACATTTTTCAAGCAAATCAAAGCATACCAAAGATTAGCTATATGTTCTACCTCCAAACCTCAAAACCTACTGGGCTTAGAAAAACAAGTTGCTTGACCACTTTTGTAGGAAATTAAAGTATTTCAATTTTGTAAAGAATCTATTTTCCACTAAACCTGATCGTTTTCCAGATATAAGCAAAAAACTAATGAAACATATGGATTTTACCCCTTCCTCGTCCATCCATGCCCGACACATCCACGCACAAACCTTGTAAGGACATAATGTGTTAGTGGTACTAAACAATATAAAACAGACTCTCTCTCCTTTATTTTTTAAATGTTAGGGCCAAGTGTGTAATTTTACTGGACTAAATATCAACCAGCAAGATTTGTCATCTGGACAGTAAAATTTTAAAATATTTAAGTTATCAACAGGAAAATTTGAAACATTGCTGATTTATAAAAAAAATTATAAATACCTTTATAAATGTAAGAGGATCACTACAATATTCACTGATTATACTTGTAATATCGAAAAGAATCACCAGAGATAAAGTTATGTTACTTATTTATTTAATAATAATTTACTCATTGTAACATATGTTTTAATAATGCACCATGTATTTACAAATCTATAAATTTAGAAATCATATACCCTAATAGATTCGGTAGTAAACTAATATTTAAGCTTAAACCAACGGATCATTTGAATGGATACCTATCTGCTAAATGCATGCATATAGCAGTCTAAACAGATGTTTAGAAAGTTGTGTGAAGTTTGATTGCAACGAACCTTAAACCACTTATGATTCAATCTGCGATCTAAGTAAATGAATTGGAATATGAAATTAGACATGTACCAAAATCAGTTACAGTTAAATAATTCAGAGGCAGAAGATAATCGTGAAACTGAGGCCATGGTAGAAGAAGTTTTCGAGAGTGTGACACATCTTCATGATGTAAGATATTTCCATAATATATTCTTTCAGTATTCTTATTATTCCACGGTTAAAACGGTAATCAATACTTTAAACAAACAAACTATCTAAGAACGTAATCTAATATTTCGTTTTTTCAAAATCCTTTATATTTATGTATGTTTATAGATGATGAAAAATTTTCTCTGTTGAACAAATTTATTTTTCCTAAATTTTAATTTTACTTAAGAGATATGATTCATTTTAGAGATATGACGAAATAATAAGCGTCTCAGTTAACAAAAAAAAATATTAAAGTTGTACGTTTTTGCAAAACCCTTCAAACACAGTTATCTTGTAAAAACATTTGAATTTTTTTCGGAGAATACTGGGCCGATTTTTTATTAAATTTGTAGCAAAAACACAGGCAACACAGATTAGAGGTTCATAAGCCAATATCTCGGCCATTTACGAAGACAGAAGAAAAACTAAAGTGTTTTAAAATCGTTATACCAAAGCCAAAAATAATAATAATAACAAAAATATCTGATGTGGACAACACATAACTTCCTTGTGCGTCTATTAAACTATAAATCCGTTGCTCAAAAAGTGATCCTGAATTTGGTTACTAGTTTCCGAAAATTGCATTATCTCAAAAACGACTCTCGGCGTCGCAACTATTGACACACACAAATACACTTGTTTCTGTATGTCTCATTCCGTTATTATATATGTCGTTTTATTTCAGTATGTAACATGAAATTTTGTCAAAAAGAGGTTAAACAAAATCTATTTTTCCCGAAAAATCAAAAATTTCGATTTTTAGTTTTTAGAAAAATATCTTTTTTTTTCTGAACTTTTTTATTTTTAAATTAACCTGGTCATGTTAGATATTTTATAAAACAGCATCTGAACAAACTGTTAAAAATTTCAGCTCCCTAGGTCAAATAGTTCTTGAGTTACAATCCTTTAAAGATTGTTAAATGATACAAAATATGTGACATTTTCAAAATTTCAAAGATTTGTAACTCGGAAAATTTTTCATCTAATGTGCTAGTACTACATCTGGACCAAAAATTAACAAATTCCAAAGACATGAAATTTGGGCCATTGGTTGATTTGGTGTGGAATGACTCCAGTGTATTTTCATTAGGAGGTATTCAAAAGTGTATACAAAAAAAATTGGTGCGCGCATCAGACAAATTTCAGTTTCCACCCTATCATATTTTCCATTTTCTAAAATAGTTATATGGATTTCACATAATCACTACTTAAAATGTTTTCAGCTGCATGCTTACGTTTTTCTTACCAAAGTACAATAAAATATTTCTTCAAACAATTAGTACTGCAATTCTGTACACTATACATATATATATATATATATATATATATATATATATATATATATATATATATATCGTTTGTTAAGCTGGAAAAAAAATTTAAATGCTTCCATTTGGTTTATATTGAAATTCCATTTAGTTTCAAGTGGAAACCTTTATTTTCTATTAAATAATATAAAAGTAGAAATCATTAGCTTCAACAAAGTTTATGCTTTTTTCGTCACTCAGTACCTTACACGACTTTGTAGGTTAGGTTTTAATTTGTCTAATATATTTTGCTTTCCAACGGTGTTATATATTTATATTACTGCTCTAATTTCCGGAAATTTGTTTTCAACCTGGGATAATATTTTTCCTTTCTTCTCCTTTCGTTAATCATCAATTTTTTCATACTCCATATAATATCCGTTGATGTCGCTGTAATATTCCAGATTTATACCTATCTTAAATACGTAATTTCAGTTTCGTACATTTCATTTTTGAGCTAGGCTGTTCATATACACTGTTGTTAAATACGCTATATCTATGCTAATCGTTGCTCTGATTTAGATATATATTTTTGTTTTTTTAGAATTAAATTATATTTTATATAATTTCATTTATAAAATTTATCATAAAATCCGTAATATTTGAGTTATGGTGCAAAAAAAATGTCGTGCATAAAATTTTCTTTTCATCACAATATCTGAATATAATCAAAATATCTGATGTGGACAGATACACACCTACACATCACTTTTTGATTGCACTAGTTTTACATGTCTTTAAATCTAGGAAAAAAATTATTATTAAAATTGGGTGGATACAATTGGAAGATTCCAAAAGCCGTGAGTCTGTAAGTTTGAGCTTTTTTCTTTTGCATTAATTAAAATTGACTTCCTACTACGCCTATTAAACTATAAATCGGTGGCTCAAAAAGTGATCCTTAGTTTGGTTACTTGTTTCCAAAGATTGCAGTAGCTCAAAAATGACACTCAGCGTCGCTACACCCATCTATTGACCTACACACAGATTTTTCTTTCAAGACTCATTCCGTCATTATTGGTAGTTTTCTTCCAATAGGTAACTGGTTTCTAAGAGATTTCTTCGTGTTCCGTGACAACAATAGAACCAGGTAAAGCATTGGAAATTGACAGTTTCGACATTTTAAGAGGAAAGCCCACTTAACTTATGTCTCATTCTCTTGCTGCAGACTTGTTCATCTCACAAATTTTAACACTTAAAACAAGTAATAAAAATGATTTAATTTCAATATAATTTTTTATGTAAGTTTATTATGACCTTCAAATAAAGGTTTTAATATATACTATATAATAATGACCCTTTTCGGCCCATCAATTTTAACCAAAATCTGGTAAATACATTTATAACGATATAAAAGTCCGATTTACAAATTTAAGATATTTTACATTATATTTTAATATATAAAATTTTTGATGAAAGTCTAATATGACATTCAAGTAAAGCACCACTTCCGACCTGCCAATGTTAATCAAAATTTATTATATTATTTATATTAATATGTAAGTCTTATATACCTAATTTGAGAAATTTTGTATTATATTTTAATATGATTTTTGATGAAAATCAATAATGATCTTCAAGTAAAGTACCACTTCCAGTAATCATGTAGTGACCAAAAAGAGAGATTCATAACTAGATTTTACAAGCAATCCAAAATACAAAATTTTAACTTTTTACGGCTAACCATTTTTGAATTATGCGAGATACGTACGAACAATCGTACGTACTGATGTCACGACGAAACTTGTCAAAATGGATTGAGGGATGGCCAAAATGGATATTTCCGTTGAAATCTGAAGCTAAAAATTTTCGAAAATTTTCTTAAATACGAAAGTTCGTACAAGGAAGTAAAAAGAGAAGGGACCTTTAACCGTCTCATTTTTGTAGGTTATGCGATACTATCTAATTTTTTTTTTTGGCCACAACATTAACTAAACACAAAATAGATAACCAATCATGTATGCTTCGAGGCTTAAAATCTGTTTATATTATGATATGCACATGCTTAGGATCCCAGCCTTGCTTGTGATGTCATAGTAAATTGACTTTAGTGTGATCTGAAGGGTACGTACATTGACTTATATATAATGGAAACTGTGAAGTATATTAAACGGAGTGAAGTATATTAACAGATTCTTTTTTATTCAAAACTGGCTTTCAGATTTGGTTTTAGCTCCTTGAAAAATCCCAATATATTACAATTTTCGGGCGTATCTAAAAATAAAAAAAATATTTAAAAGCGTCTAGATGTTTTCATAGGTTATAAACATCATCTAGATTTGAGCCTCACCTCAAACTGGCCAGCGATCAAATGGACTGAGATATCATCCTCTCTTGGCGGCTTAAAGTCAATAGACACTAATGACTATACAGAGCCCAGCTTCTCTTACCATATTGAAGACTTTATGATAATCAAAAAGGCGTCATCAAATAGTTCGCCAACACTCCTGGTTTCGCATCATTTCATTTTTTTTTTTCATTTGAATGTCCACTTTTACTTTTTCGTTTAAATAAAACATGTTCTCAAGTTATTAGAACAAATTTATTTTTTTAATTCATAGGCCAGTGCAATTAATTAGTGATCTGCGATCATAATAATTTCGGTAGTTCCAATTTTTAATATGTTCTATGAACTCGTCCCCACATGTAAAATCCGAATTTTCGACCTTGTAGTGCCATCTTCAAAAACCAGCTAGAATCACGGAAAAATCACCTCTCCTCGATTATCTCCTTTCCAATGCAAATTTCGGTTAAAGTACCTTGAATAAATTTTATAGAACATAAAATTTCCTACAAACTTATTTATTTATAATTATCTTTCTAGCTCAATACAATATTGAGATATAAAGTCTTGAACATGCGTATAAGTTCATAAAAACCAGGAAAATGCACAAGGTTTGATTTTTTGTGATCACCTGTTTCAATGTTGTTCAATTGTATCACTCTGTTTCTAATACAGTTTTGAGAAAAATTAACTAACAATAATGTAGCGGAGCAAAAAATTTCATAAAACAAGTGTATTTTCTTATTACGTCTATGGTGGTAACTCACAGAAAACAGGCCGAAAATTGAATAATGTTTTGAACTTTTCATTCCACCATGTCAAAAATTGAAAAAGCGGTCTAAAGAAGGGGAAGAAATCGAGACTGCCGCGGACGCTCCGAGTGGCTGACACCACACAAGCGCCATCTCACTCAATAGTCTACCTGGAAATGAAACTGGACCGTCATATGACCCTATTCACTCATTGCTACAACAAAGTGAGATCCATCAGAAGAAGAACATATAGACTCCACCACCTACTATTATCACCTGCTCTTTCACTTAGGCTCAAACTACAAATCTACAAGAGCATAATTAGACCGGCACTTTTGTACGGCGCTCCGCTGTTCACGCACCTCCGAGACGGAACGCAGCGCCATCTTCAACAGTTTCAGAATACCGTACTACGGAAAATGGTAAGATCCACGTCGATGAAGAAGATGAAGGTAGAAGGTCTTCACGAACACTTCGAATTGCCCACCATTCCAGAGTTCATAAAAAGAAGACACATAAAATTCTTTGACTCCCTAAAATCCTCGGTGAATCCATTATTCAAGACGATGACACCAGCAACAGCTCCAGTGAGCTGGCAGCGGACTGTAGAATAAGATTAGGTTAAGTATATGAATTGAGAAACAAAACAAAAATGAAGTGTGCCCCAACACGATCCACAATCTCCAGAAAAACAATTTCAGAACTCAATAGTAAAAACAAAAACTGCTTAAAATGTACAAAGCTACAGCAAAAGTATAATTCATGAAAAGAAAATGATGGAAACATTTTTGAAATAAAGTCTGTATATAAATATCGGAGTTAGAGGGAAAAAAAAAAAATATAACAACAATAATCAATTTTTATTCTTCTTAATATTATAATATAATTATATTCAACTAATTCACAGTTTTGAAAATACAACAATCAATCTGGGGTGATCCTGACCTCTTAATTAAATTTATCGAAGCTACCACCCACCAAAGATGAAGTCCGACATCACGCTTCAAGAGTGATATCGGAGTGATATATACTAGCAAGTTCAGACTTTGTTTTGTTACGATAAAACTCCAACTGAATGAGGGTGGAAGAAGAATGCTCTTGGGTTACTAACTTACTTACCAATGTTAAAGGAAGCTGCACCTAAGACCTTCCTGAACTTACAAAAGCAAAAGAGGTTGCACTGGAAAGTGCACCTGCAGAGATTCGGGGATGGAATGCTCTCACTGCAACGGCAACTCGTGCAAGAATGATACTGAAATCTTGGCTGATGAGACAGATGAAGAAAATATTGAAGATGTTCCGAGACCGAGTAAGAGCCTGAAAATTTAAATAAGGGACCAGGATCTGATAATTTTTGCAAAGACCGAATATTTCAACTCATTACCATTTCTAAGTACTTCCTCAGTAACTAATCTTAATTTTATGTTGCAATTACGTTGAAAATAAATCTTGTAGACGTGTACTTTTAATAGTATTAAAACCTAAAATAAAATATGTTAGCAAAGGAATAATGAAAAGTTCAAAATATTGTTCAATTTTCGGCCTGTTTTCGGAGGGTTAGCATTGATATGTCTATTGTAGACATAATAAGAACATACACGAGTTTTATGATATTTTATGCTCCGCTACATTATTGTTAGTTAATTTATCTCAAAACTGTACTAGAAACAGGGTGCTCAGAAAAAATCAAACCTTGTGCATGTTCAAAACTTTATATCTCGATATTTTATTGAACTAGAAGATAATAATAATAAATAAGTTTGTAGGAAATTTTATCCTCTACAAAATTTATTCAAAGTACTTTAACCGAAATTTGCATTGGAAAGGAGATATATCGGGGAGAAACGATTTTTCCGTGATGCTGGTTGGTTTTTTCAGGATAGCGGCGCGAGCTCAGGCACTGCAAGGCCGAAATCTCGGGATTTTACATGAGGCGACCAGTTCATAGAAATAAACTATTATGCACTTGTGCATTGTGCAAGCTCTAGTTCCACAACTCATTTGAATTTTTTAACACTATAGCACTGTTAACGTTAATAGTTATTTTCTTTTTTAAAATAAGATTGTTTGTAAATTAGATTTTTTTGTAAAAAAATATAATATTTAATAACTCTTCATTAACTTTTAATCTTAAATGTCACATCGCAAAATGAAATAACATAATTATCTTAATAATATTAAAATTGAATATTATTCAATGATACTAAAATTAATATTAATTATTATCATATTAATAATATTTTACCAAATATTAATTCTACAGGAATGATAACAAAATACACCTTATTCGCGTAAAAAGAATAATTGAACTTTTATATTGTAAATGTACCTATTTTAGTCGCTTAGGTTGTTTTAATGCCATACAAACTTATATATATATATATATATATATATATATATATATATATATATATATATATATATATATATTATAGAATTACATTGTATATTAAATGTTAATTTTAAATTTATTTTAAAGAACTAACAATTAGAAATAATAATTTTTATGAGTAAAAATAAATTATATTAAAGAAACTGAGGTATGTATGAGATAAGATATCCAATATATACATAAAAAACTAGTCAAAATGGATTCAGAGATGGTCAAAATGGATATTTCCGTTGAAATCTGAAAACCGAAAATTTTCGCGAATACAATACTTCCTTTCCTTCGTACAAGGAAGTAAAAATAAGATCAGATAACTATGATATTATAAATTATATTACTGATAAATTATTACTGTATATTACTATTAGGATTGTAGCTTAATTGTTTTTGGTTATTTCTTATCCCAATCCTATGGAACCGATTCTCGTTCTACACCTTCCTACCCCACAATTTCGTATTCTAGGCTTTCTTGCCAAAAGAGTTTTGTGAAGATTGACCCATTGAGCTAGGTCTCAGATAATCTCCGACAACCCCTCAGTACGGCTCAAGCATGCCGCTTTGTTCCTTCACGCACCTGAAAAATCCTTCATCCTAGAGGCATTTCCATATACTAACTATAATATATATTTTATACAAAATTTAATCACCAATATTTCATCAAATCAAAATTTATTTAAATTTCATTTCGACCCCCCAGAGCTCTTCAAGTCATTCCAATTTTCGCCTGTTTCGAGGAGGGTTATAGATAAAAAAGAGAAGCTTCTGCATACTTCCTATCCACACTTCCATCTCGACGGCATCAAGACTATCCGCCTGAGTCATCTCCCTCCTGATAGTAAACCTTGAAGTGATCGACTTCTTTGCTAACATTATCATACCAGATTAATGCATTCCTGCTCGGGGTAGGGAGCATGCCTGGCATCCTCTAATCTGGAACAACTTCAAGTTGTCAGATGCTGCGCCAGCCTCCACTATCGCTATAATATCAGCACCATGATTGATGGCAATAGTTTTAAATTCTGTATATTTGTCAATCATTAGTCCGCCCGAGTTTCAAAAAAATACTGTTAGGGAGGGCATTGTCATAGTCTTGAGAATGACTGTTTGCGTGAGACCTTGAGGATGTAAGTCTCTGCATTTCGGTATTAAATGAGCTGCTACAGGCGACAGTGTGATCGCTTTGGTGTCTTTGAATTTCAGTTAGTTTATAATTTCACAGATATCCCAGAGGGCACGTGGTATTAACTATACCGGACGCGATCACTTCACCTCCCATAACTGCAACCGTAACGAAGACCCTTTTCAAAAATATCACGCATCAACCAACGGCTCTTTCACTTTTTATCAACCCATAATACCATAATGACCTTCATGTAAATTATTCCTTTCGGCTCACCAATTTCAACCAAAATCTGGTATATTATTTATATTGATATAAAAGTCTTACCAAATTTGGGATGTTTTATATTATATTTTAATATAATTTTTAATGAAAGTTTATTTTGACCTTCAAGTAAAGTACCACTTCAGGTGATCAGGTAGTAATCAAAAAGAACGGTGAACAAATAGATTTTACAGCAATCCCAAATACAAAATTTCAACTTCTAATCGTTAACCCTTTTTGAGTTATACGAGATCCGAACGAACAATGTAATGTCACGACGAAACAAGTCAAAATGGATTCAGGGATGGCCAAAATGGATATTTACGTTGAAATCTGAAAATCGAAAATTTTCGCGATTACAATACTTCTTTTACTGTGTACAACGAAGCAACAGATTAACTAATTATTGTTGCTTTGTTCAATTTCCTAATCAAGGATAGATATAAGATTTTTGTCAGTGCTTAATGAGATAAAAGTTGTATTATAATGTTCATTAAATTTTATTTGGAATTTTGTCTATTTACTAATTTTTTTTCTAACTTGCTGTTAGCGAGATTTTTTCTTTCTATGAATGTGAAATGCTTTGACTGATTGAGCATAAGTTTAGAAATATAGTTGCGCAAACAAGGATGATATATCTCCCTCTAGAAATTTTTGAAAAAATATTTTTTCCTTGTAAGTTTTGTATTTTGAATTAAAATTTATTATCCAATTTTCGATCTTATCCTTAAAACATACATCATATTTGGTGATTATAGACATAAGTCATTACATTGTATAGTCATTAAATCCCTTCCCCGAAAAAACAATTAAAACATTAAAAGAAAAAGAAAAAGTATTGCTTGTTCCTGTTTAGCCCTAGAGTAAACAAATATTGGGTTTAATTTACTATGGTGCTTACCTTATCCCAAAAAAAGTTTATTGCAAGACTGACGGGAATGTTGGAATAGTTCATTTGGGTTTAAAGCATATTTTTCCGGTTATAATATTTTCTTGAAATAACAAAAACGTGTAACTACAACTTTGTGCTATTTAATCCACGCGGACGGGACACTAAAGGATCTACTGTCTTTAATGTATTAACACAGGTAAATGAAGATTCATCCGATGATTCGTCGAATTGTAACGGCTTGCCGCTACGAGAAATGAGTATTTTTCAAGATCTGTCAGGGAAATCAAAAGGGAAGCAATATTCAGCATTTAAGGTAAGAAAGCAACTATTTCTAATTTTATGACAAAAATTATTGTGGATTGTTCCGACTGCAAACTAAGAACTTCACACAACTTTCTTAAACTTCGGTTTGGCTTATTGAAAAATTCGATTTATTATCGTTACTGATGTATACGAGTTTACTGACTATAATTTCAGACATTAATTAGTTTGACCTAAAAATACTGGAGCAAATCTCTCTATTACTTTGTTTATTCTACGAAAGAGGGTTGTGCTACGAAAAGGCCACAGCGTGATAATCGCTTCCCCAAATGATCAGTCTCAAGAATAATATTAATGGGGCCAATTCTTGTTTGAAAAAAAATCGCAACCTACGCCAAGTTGTCAGGGTCTATCTTGTATCAAATTAGTGAGAAAAAAAATGTTGCAAAAACGAAAGAACAATCACCATAGTTTGGATAGAAAGAATCCTGTTCAATAAGTCAGTATTGTACAATTGTTTGGGTGTATTGGCCCACTTTTGTTACACCACAACATTCGCAAGAGTCAACTTGAGAACCTCATATTTGTCTTGTTTATATTTGAAACTCATCTATCCTCACCTCTACAAAAACTAAATAAAGTACAGTTTATACATTAGTACAATTTTTGCGAATTTTTGGGAGAAAATTATAGTGCAGTAGTAATTGAATTGTCGATTTCGAAAAGACCTCATCTCTGAATATTAAAAGTTTTAAGGAGATTTTATTATCTTCTTGTATTTCACCACAGAGACAACCAGATATCAGCCATTATACCTTATAAAATATTGTTCTATATGAGTACATTATAACAAAAACTTAAAAGTCCATTTTCAATAAAACCCGAGATGATGAGACCTTTTCGAAATTTACAATTCAATCGAGCCTGTTGCAATTTCTTGCTTCCTTCAAATCGTGGTGCCGTTCAAATGTGAATATTATAACCATTAAGTGTAATTGAGACAATAGCATGTAGAGTGATATAACGTCCAATGTTCATATTTTTAAAAATTGAGTGAAAATATCAACAACAATTTTTCTGTAATATGAATTTTGTCGAAGGAGCCTGATATCTGTACCATCCCCGTTACCCTTAAGGAAGACGGAAAAAAAGAGGCAATTCCTGAAGTGGTTGAAGACAAACTGGTAACGATGAGCTTTACTTAATTAATTCATATAATTAACTGTGTGAATTGAACAAATTCTTTTATTAACAATACAAGCATAATATTTTAACATTTTCCAAAGGCTGAAATATTCTATTTGAAGGCGTGAGGAAGCACAGTTGGTTTTGAACACTATTACTTGCTCTTAGGCCCAGATTAGAGTCTGGCTATATCAGAAAATTTACTGTTATGTTAGCCGCGGATCGACTCTGTGGTTGAGAGGCCCTAAAGGCGAGGATTTCTTTCTGAAGGAAGAGGGGAGTCCATCCAAGGATCGACTTTAAAGAGACCCACCCCAACAAGGGTATATATGGGGTTCAAACGGTTCTCTAAATATAATATTTTCTAGGCCTAGGCATATTATATAATAAAATAACATTCAAATAGATTTATACCGTTTATGTTTACATATAAGAATAAGTAAAAGTATTTTGTAATTCCGGGCCCTCCCTCTGGCTACCCGAAATACCGTTTCTTCCTTAGATGGTAGTGCCAAATCGGGCTAAGAAGATTTTGAAGAAACTTTCATCAAGTCTTCTCCTTAAAGCCCTCTAACCATCCATACACTCGCTACATCTCCGAGAAAAAGGAGTACAAAATATATGACGGAAGGAATATCTTATTTTCGCATCACTCGAAAAGGGTACATTTTTCGTCGATTATACAAATGCTCATATGAAAGATAATCAAATTCTCTACAAAACCAAAAAAATCATCTAATGTAGGCCCAAGGTGTCGCGAAAAAAAAATAAAACGCTTTGAAACTGCTTTTTTTATATCTCGAGTTTGAAAAGTGATATTGACATGATTTTTTCCAGATATAAAAGGAAAAATAACGCCACGGTTAAAGCAAATTACGTAGATTAAGAACCTTTACTGACGATCCAAATTTGGTTTGAATCGTTTCAACGGTTACTGATTTATAGGCATTTTCTGAAAGAAATTTAATTTTGCATTCGCCCGAAAAGTTCTGCCGAATTGGGGATTCCTTCATTCATTCAATTGGGGATTCATTCGCCGAATTGGGGATTCCTTTTTCAGATAGCTAAAACTAAAGCTTCGAAAGATAATCAAATTCCTTAAAAAAAAAAATCGTCGAAATCGGTCCGTTATTAGAAAAGATATAGTGCGTTGAACATTATAGCCATATTACAGAAATACCATTCGAAATATGACGACCTATAATCGGATTCAAACGGATCACTGTATAATCAATATAGTGAAATAAACAAAATCAATAAAACATTGTTTCAAACATTTAAATAAAGTGTAACATTCAGTCGTCTCAGTCACTAATGAGATTCCTTAAAATGTATTAGTTTATAAAAAGTAGAGAACTATTTTCCTGTGAATATTTTCCCCCCACATTTTTTTTGTGTTTTTTATAGTACTAACGGTTAACAGAAACTGGATAAATGAGCAACGGTTATTCTCATAAGTTTTCCCATATTGTAATAGGGCCAAATTTTCGATGTGCAGGTTTCAACTCGAGTTCAAAAGAACGCAGTTTTGCTATTGGTCTGACTATGAAACGATTGTGTTTTGAATGGGTTTACTTTTTTTATTTTGAATTTAAATTAATTCGATTTTGGTTTATTATTTTCAATAATAGACCTTTGGAATCGACCAAGGAAAATTTTTTGGTAACACCTCCTCAAAATTTGAGGATTTACGTTTCAAGATACGTAGAATCCAAATATCGAATAAAAAAAAATCCGTCCGTCCGCCGTCCGCCGAACGCCGTACGCCGTCCGCGGTTTTTCTCCGAGACTAATGGACTGATTTTCTTGAGATTCGGTACCAAAGTCACAGGTCACCCCGGGATGATCCTCGGAACTCAACATTACAATCCGTCTGTTTGTTTCAAAATGGCGCCCGATTAGAGATCTCATAAGCCCATAAATCGGTCATTTATAAAGATAGAGAGAACATGTAAGGTGTTTCGGAATCAGCATAACGAGACATGAAAAAAAAAAAAATTGAAAAACAAAAAATCTGTATAATTACCGATTAAATATCTAATAAGCCCATAACGCGGCCATTTATAAAAGCAGAGAGAAAATGTAAGGTGTTTTGGAATCAGCATAACGAGACATCAAAAAACAAAAAATCTATAATAATTGCCGATTAAAGATGTTACATACCCATATCTCGGCCATTTATAAACATAGAGGAGAAATGTAAGGTGTTTTGGAATCAGCATAACCCTAATAACAAAAAAGAAAAAGAAAAAAAACGAAAAATAAAAAAATCTCTATCTGTAAATGCTTTTGGTTTATTATTTTCAATAATAGACCTTTGGAATCGACCAAGGAAAATTTTTTGTAACCCCCCCTCAAAATTTGAGGTTTTACGTTTCAAGATACGTATAATCCAAATATCGGATAAAAAGAATCCGTCCGCGAAAATCCGTCCGTTTTTGTTTGGTGCTTTTATTGTATTTAAACGAAAGCTAACGAAAATCCCTACAATACAAACTAGAAATCACCTAAATCGGACCATTATTAGCTGAGATATAGCTTAATGAACTTCGTTTTTACTTTTTCCTAGTGAAGTGCACATCGAATATTTCCTCTGTATCATTTTACATCACAGCCTACTTGCATTGACGCAGTTTTTTTATTAACACAGTTCGGCACTCTCACCGCGAACATCTTGTGACAAGCTTCAAATTTCTTTTCCTTTGGTACCTACTGCTTCATATTTTTTACTTTGACAGAATAGATATTTTTGTGGAATAATAAACAAGTGGAATAAATAAGTGGAAATAATAAACCATTGTGTAATAATTTGCAGCGTTTTTTAATTTCAATATACATTCAAATAATAGCAGAACAAAACGTTTCCGACTCATTTTAATTGTATAAATAAATCACAAAACTGATATAATATTGTCCTATTACTATATTTCTATTCCGCTTGGCGATCCTAGTAATAATAAATACGTAATAAATATAAGATAATATAATAATAAATAGTATATGAAAAATTTTGCTTTTAAAAAGACTTTAGTATGTTTAATCAGCTGTTTTTTATTATTTATCCATATCCATTTTTAGTTGTTTTATTTAAAAATAAAACGTTATAAATATTATTGAATGCTGTTGGAAAAGTTCACTATAAAAGTACCTAGCATAAAGGTTTATTTAACGAATGAAATTCTTAACTGTTAATTTTTTCTACAAATTTTTTATGATTTCGATTTTTTGTTGTGTAAAAATGATCCGACAGATCAGAGAAGTTGTTTTTGGGAGGAAGGGGGAGAAGCTTTATGCTTTAGAATGGTTTTTGTAGTAAAACTTTAGAAAATGAAAAAAAATAAATATATTGTCTGTGATTTTAGAGCAATTATGATAAGCACGAATGGTAGTTTCGTATGGACTCTTGATGGATTTGACTCTAATAATTGAGTAGAACTGAGGGTGATGAAAAAAAAAAGCGTTTCTTCGGGCTGTTTGCTTTTCTGAGGGAGGCAATATAAAATATAGTGCATTTCTATTCCAGATGGAAACCGATCGATTGGAATGTATAGTTTATTTAATTTACTTAAAAGGCTAGTACCACTGCTCCCTCCCACCGCCCGCTTTCACTTACTAGATTGAAATATGATATTTAGCATTGGATATCTTTTCCAGAGTTGTCATGCTTACCGATTAATATATCATGTGACATGCAGGTTAATATACGAAATTAAATTCCAGATTTAAAGCGGA
The DNA here is from genome assembly GCA_948150685.1 of Rhaphigaster nebulosa. NCBI lineage: Eukaryota > Metazoa > Arthropoda > Insecta > Hemiptera > Pentatomidae > Rhaphigaster > Rhaphigaster nebulosa. The sequence goes on along the minus strand of OX411306.1, from coordinate 73,458,894 downwards.
ACTATATGTTATTTAAGGAGATGATAAACATAATTAAATATATTGAACTGAGAATATTGATATGGATAACTGGAAATATCTTAATTTTGTACTGCGTTGCCAACATGAAATCACGTGTAAAGTACAAATATGAATATTATGGGCTATGACTTATCTGATTTCAAATCTTATTCTACCAATTTCCTTCTTCAGGCTGCCATACTTCTTGCTTTCATCTTCTCCTAACAGTAGCTGCCATATAGTCTATCTTCTCATAGACTTGCCTGATCTGGTAGTTCTCCTCTCTTTATCTAACTGCAAAGACTTTTATTTTCTTCCTTCTCTACTATTTTTTTTTTGTATCTCCCTTTTCTTTTCTTTAAAATTTCCAAGACGCTGTCTCGGTTTTAGAAGTCTGATTAATCATACAAATTCAAGTCGGCGTTTTGTCCTTCAGATGCCTGTTTTATAAGGTTAAGTTTTTAGGAGTTGCCTAGCTTTCTAGGCTTTCTTGCCTAAAGATTTTTGTAAAGATTGGCCCATTGAGCTAGGTCTCAGATAATCTCCGACAACCCCTCAGTACGGCTCAAGCATGCCGCTTTGTTCCTTCACGCACCTGAAAAATCCTTCATCCTATAAGTATTTCCATATACTAACTATAATATATATTTTATATAAAATTTAATCACCAATATTTCATCAAATCAAAATTTATTTAAATTTCATTTAATCAAAATATATTTCCCATTCATATTCGCATCCTCAATACATTACACATGACCCGAACGAATTAAGAAGATTTTTTTTTAATTCAGCAATATTAGAAAAAAATGTCGAAATCATACATGTTGCCTACTAAAACAATAAAAAATTCGGTCAACATTTGATCTGATGTAATCAAGTTATCGTAATTTTACTTTATTTTGGGAAGTCAAACTTCTAAGCTACAAAGGATTAACGACGTATTTCCAAAACCATTGTTTTGCATAGAGTATGTTTTGCAATATATTTTCATAGTTTTAAAGATAGTTTTAAAGATAGTTAAACGGTACCATTCTAACTGAAGAATTCAGGGAAAGGTGAGTTGTCTGACGGGGGAATGAGACTATGAGCAGCCATATCTTTTTCGTCACTTAAAAAAACATTTCTGGGCCTTTCATATGATATTTCATATGGCCGTTACATTGAACTTTTTTTTTTTAAAGAATATTTTTCTTATTAGGAATTAATATTCATTTATTTATATTATATAATTTCATTTACATACCCAAATTTATGAGGAATATAACATTAATAGTGGAACTACTGTGTTAGTGGTGATATTCCATTTTTACCTGTAAATTTTTCCTTCAATAATGTACTGTATTAATCTGTTTAAATCGACAGCCCCTTTCTACTGCAACTACCAAGCTTGCAGACGAACTAAAGCAATGCACTAAGAATGATAATGTTCCTCGAAAACCCTCAAATGCCGGGGAATGTAATTCTACGAAAGTAAGTTTTCTACAATTTTAAAAATGTTAATAATATTACTATATGGCTTACAATAATTATTATATTGAAATCAAAGTTTTATGAATAGTGTAGTAAATATATTAGTACTTCATGTATAATGAAGTATCGAGGAGGCAGTAGATCTGATATGAGCAGACAGGTAGAATAGAGAAGAGCATGAGTAATATAACTAGGATTGGATAGGAGGTAACTGAAGGGAACAAGCCTTCACACATTGCGAAGGATAAGGTGCAGTGCAAGCAGAAGGGACCAGTCTCCTGATCTCATGGATACAAGCTGAGGAGAACAAGCCCTCAGATCTTGTGGAAACCAGAAATATAAATGTGGTGTCCTTCAGAGTTTTATCGTTCTTGAAGAGGATAGAAGGCAGACTTGGTCCAAACCAAATGCGCTGGAAACAAAACTCTATGAGACACTAGAGGATCTCAGAAGAACCTCTAACTTCCTAATTTTATCGGACGTGACCAAATAATGTAGAAAGAACTAAGAAGAAGAATAAACATTCTTGGGCATTTATTTTATGATGTTCCGTGACCGTTGAATTGCACATTTTTTTTTTTTCCAGAATATATTTCCTTGTTATAAATTACTAAATTCATTCATTAGAATAGTAACTTAATTTCTGGGAAATAAAACGTTATTACTAGAACTACTGTGTCAGGGGAGATATTTCATTTTTACCTGTTAATTGTTATGCCAATTAATTTTTCAATTAATAAAATACCGCACTAATCTAGTAAAATCTAGCTACTGTCTCCTACTGCAGCAACCAAGCTAGTGGACGAACCAAAGCAATGCATTAAGAATAATCATGCTACTTGGAAAACTTCGAATGACGGAGAATGTAAGGTTATTAAAGTAAGTTGAAACATTTTTAAATTTATTTTTAGAACGTTAATCATATATATTACAATTTAAAATTTATTATAACATTTATATAGTAAGACTAGTTACATGAATGGTTTAGTTAATATTTTAGTATCTGTATAATATTATGATAGATACTCGTAATTATAGTGTTCCATGTTTTAAAACTGATTCTTAAAAGACGATTGACCAAACGTAAGAAAAAAGTTTTTTTTTTATAAATTTCTAATATATGCCGGGTGTCTCAGCGGACATGGATCACCCTCTGTAAATTCCAGAATATTTGGAATAACGGAATAAATTATATAATGGATTTTACACATTAGTACAATTTCCTCGAAATCGGCTCATACGATTTTGAAGAAACTTGCCTAACGTCTTTTCCTAAAAGCTCTTTAACTTTATATTTAATTTGCCTATAGCTCAAAAGTAAGCATCTAATGGTAAATAACGTATATAATGAATTTGAAGGTAATTCAATTCTCTAAAAAAAAAAAAAGAATCATCGAAACTGAACCAGTGCTAGCAAATCTTATAAGTACTGCAAAACCCTAGATAGAAAGTCAAGTGCGTCCAAAAGGAAACCGAGCCTTCTCCCATCCTGCCGCTAATCGTTTGTCAACAATACGCTCAGTAATAATGTAATGAAATAATATAAAAATAAAAATTAACTTAATAATTTCTACTATAATATTATTTAATAGAATCAAAATGTTTCCATGGAAACTAAACCGAATCTTTTATATATATATATATATATATATATATATATATATATATATATATATATATATATATATATATATATATAGTCGTTTTTGAGATACTGCAATCTTCGGAAACTAGTAACCAAATTCAGGACCACTTTTTGAGCCACCGATATATAGTTTAATATGCGTACAAGGAAGGCTTGTGTTGTCCACATCAGATATTTTTAAACAATTGTACTAAAATTGTTTAAAAATATCTGATGTGGACAACACAAGCCTTCCTTGTACGCATATTAAACTATAAATCGGTGGCTCAAAAAGTGGTCCTGAATTTGGTTACTAGTTTCCGAAGATTGCAGTATCTCAAAAACGACACTCGGCGTCGCGACATCCATCTATTGACACACACACACAGGTGTAGGGAGCCTAGCACAGACTCAGTTTGGCTTCCGGAAAGCAAGATCAACTCTGGAGGCAATCACCATGGTGATAGAAACGGCTCGGAAGGCTATTGCGGGGAAGAGCTGGAGGAGAGGTGCGAAATGCTATTGCGCAATTATCACGCTTGATGTTAAAAACGCCTTTAACTCGGCGAGATAGAGCTGTATTCTGAATGCTCTACAGAAAATGGGTGTCCCCACTTACCTGACGAGCATTATTCGAGATTATTTCAGGGACAGGACCCTGATTTATTCAACAGAGGATGGACCAAAAAGGTTTAAGGTGACTGGTGGAGTACCCCAGGGCTCAGTGCTTGGGCCGCTACTGTGGAATGTTATGTACGATAGGGTCCTCAGGCTTAGCCTGCCAGAGGGTGCCAAGACGGTGGGCTTTGCCGACGACATCGCAGTGGTGATCGAGGCAAAATACAAAGACGAAGTGACCTGGAAGGCCAACCAGAGCATTTCATTGATCCGAGATTGGCTGGCATCGGTGGGGCTCCAGCTGGCAGGCAGGAAAACAGAGGCCCGGCTTATTAGTAGTCGCAAAAGGAAGGAAGAAATAACCTTGAGAGTGGGTAGACAAGAAGTATCTGAGGTATCTTGGTGTTATAATCGATGAGAGGCTGCGGTTCAAGGAGCATATCCAACAAGCATGCGATAAAGCGGCTAGAGTGAGCACAGCGTTGGCCCGACTGATGCCCAACATAGGCGGACCCAGAAGTAGTCGGAGACTATTGGTCGCAAGTGTGGTCCCACCTACTCTTCTCTACGCAGCCGCGATATGGAGTGAGGCCTTGGACATACTGGCCTACAGGAGACCAATAGTATCTGTCTACCGCCGGAGTGTTCTCAGAGTGAGCAGGGCGCTCCGCACAGTTTCCTACGAAGCTGCATGTGTGGTGGCCAGGATGCCGCCGATAGAGCTGGTCGTAGAAGAGAGGCAACGCTCATATAAGAGAGTTGACCGCATCTCCAGTACAGATGAAATGAAGCAGACGGCCGAGAGATGGCAACGTAGCTGGGATACGATATTGAAAGGGAGTTGGACCCATAGACTGATACCTCAAATCCAACCTTGGCTGGATAGAAAACAAGGGGAAGTAGATTACTACCTAACACAGATGCTCACAGGACATGGCTGCTTCAGAGCCTACCAAGTGCAGTTCAAGCTGGACAATACCACTGTATGTCCAAGGTGTCCAACTATAGATGAGACTGTAGAACATGTATTCTTTAGCTGTCCCCGCTTTCAAGAAGAGAGGGGAGAATTTCTAGGAATCTGTGGCTCAGGAGCCTCAGTAAACAGCATCGTCAGCCTGATGCTGCTTTCACAGGAGTGTTGGATGGCAGGCCAGTGCCTAGCGGCAGAGATAATCAAGAAGCTGAGGAAGGAGGAAAAGGAGAGGCGCGCCTAAATAGTGGTAGCCTAAAACAATGGGGCGGCACACAGCCAATCATCCTCCATGAAGTAATGCCTAACGGTGGTCCCGTGGAGGGTGGGAAAGAGGTATATTGAGGTGGTTTTAGTGGGTAGAAATCCCACACGCGGATAGGTACGGGCCTATCCGTGTCTTTTGAAGATTTCCATCCACCCCGTATAAAAAATAAAAAAAAAAAAACACAAATGGTTTACACTCAATTTTTGTGTAACAGAATTTGGTTACTAGTTTCCGAAGAATGCAGTATCTCAAAAACGACACTCGGTGTCGCGACATCCATCTATTGACACACACACACACACAAATGGGGAGGAAAGCCAGTATTTTACACTCAATTTTAACACTTAAAACGAGTAATAAAAATGTTTAATTGGATTGGATACCAAATTGCGTTCCTAACCTTTATTACCGAAACATATGATTTATGTATTTAATTTAAATATAATTTTTGATCTAAGCTTATTATGACCTTCAAGTAAAGTACCCTTTTCGGCTCACCAATTTTAACCAAAATAAAGTAAATACATTCATATCAATATAAAAGATCTATTTACCAAATTTGAGATGTTTTACATTATATTTTAATATAATTTTTGGTGAAAGTTTAATATGACCTTCAAGTGAAGTACCGCTTCCGGTTTTCCAATTTAGACCAAAATCTAGTATGTTATGTAAATCTATATATAAGCTATAAATAATTTGAGAAGTTTTGCATTTTAATATACTTTTTGATTTTTACCCGAATTTAGAACTTTGGAATGTAAAAAAAACATGTAACCAGGTTAATTGATGATAACAATAGATGTTTAAAATTAAGCATACAAAATAATAGACATTGTCACAGAAATCACTGGTTAGTAACTGCGGTACTCGAAACGGAAAAGACCCAAAAAAACTACTTTATTGCGTTTATGTGAGAGACGACTAGAAGAAGTGCAATACAAATAGATTAATAAAACAAATAACCGTTAGCTTGTCCAAAACACTTTATTTTTTGACGTTTGACACTTTTTGCTGTATTCTTATTTATTATTGTCATACTAATACTTATGAAATATATGAAAATAGACTCATTTTAAAGTGGTTTTAATTATCTACCATGTTTACTTCAATAGCTTTTTAAAAAAATTGTTCCTTCAGAGAAATTTGAAACTTTACAAAAAAAAATGTGTTTTTGCGATAATCACCCTCGGGACTTATCGGATAAAAAAAGTGCCCGGTCTGAATTCGTCTTAAAATTTCATTTCCTATCAAAATCCATAAAAAAAAAAAAGAAATCAGATGTGGACACCGCATGACATCCTTGAACGCCTATTAAAGTATAAATAGGAGGCTCAAAAAGTGATTCTGAATTTGGTTACTAGTTTCCGAATAGTATCTCTAAAACGACACTCGGCGCCAAGACGTCTATTGGGCCCATCTATTGAAACACACACTCACACACACACACACACACACACACACACACACACACACACACACACACACACACACACGCACACACAAACGCACACACACATGCACACACACGTTTGCTCAAAATTTTTAAAGCCACAAAATTACGTTTGGGTTCGTAGCTCTGTATCTCCTCTTCAGTTTACTCAATATCGACGTTCTTGAACTTTTTAGAATAAGGGGAGTTTCTTCTTTCCATACATATAAAAAACTATTGTATAATTTTAGACGGTCTGGGTAAAAAAAGATGATTACTGTATGAAAACAAAATTGAACTTTCTTGCGGATAACGCTAGTTCTAAAACACGTTGGAACATCACTGTTAAAGCAAATTACGTAGTTTAAGAACCTTTACCGATGTCCCAAATTTTGTTTGAATTATTCAAAGTGTTCCTGATTTATGAGCGATTATTTGAATCAAAAATTTTTATTTTTAGATTCGCTCGAAAATTTGAATATATAGGTTTTTCAAAGTGCCAAAACCAAATTTGACACCAGTTTTGAATAAAAAAAATTCTGTTAATATATTTAACTCCGTAAAGAATATCGTTATCATTACCCCCAATACACCCTTCAGGTCACTCTAAAATTCAATCATTTTGTTGTAAAAAATTGGATCACTAAAATTTACTATTTCTGGATCAAGAATAATGTTGTTATGTTATACTTAAATACGGCTTAAAGAGTTCTTCTCCAAATACATATAATATAAAAACAATATTTGTGATCAAGAATTAGTAAATATTACACTTTCATAACACTGCTATAAATATTATCGTAGACATAAAAATAAGAAAAATTAATGTTAAATATCAGAGAGACCAAATTTTTCTAAATGAAATAATTAAATTTTTCAGGGTTCTAGGAGGTTTTTTGAGCGATTTGTAATGTAGATCAGTATTATAATAGGGTAAACATATATTTTTTTGGTAAAAATCTATTCTAGCCTTTAAGTTAAGTATCACTTCCGGTGATCATGCTGTCAAAAGGGAGGTTCAGACCTAGATTTTACAACAATCCTAAATCCAAAATTTTAACTTTCTATGGCTAACTGTGTCATGCGAGATACGAGAAACGTACGAACGTACGTACGGAAGTCACTACGAAACTTGTCCAAATGGATTCAGAGATGGTCAAAATGGATATTTACGTTAAAATGTGAAAACAAAAAATTTTCGCGATTACAATATACTTGTAAATTCGTACAAGGAAGTAAAGACACCCATTCCGTTTGAAATTCCAGAGTAAGTGCACTGTAGAAGAACTCGAGAAGGCGACCAAAGGCCCACCGAATTTCATCCTGTTATTTCAAATACTGGGGGATATACAGGGGGTAATCCATGTCCGTTAGGACACTGTATATTACAATATCTAAATATATGATATTAAGAATATAATAATAATAATACATATATATATATATATATATATATATATATATATATATATATATATATATTGTAATATTTTTATAGGGTTCACCTCCGATGCGCCCTTTGGTTGTCGGTCGCTTCTCTAGCTGTCTGTTACCCTAGACACACCGTAAGGTTACCTTAGATCGATCCCCACAAGGGATGCCAAATGTAGTATTTTTACGTGGTTCACCTCCGATGCGCCCTTTGGTTGTCGGTCGCTTCTCTTGCTGTCTGTTACCTTAGACACACCGTAAGGTTACCTGAGTTGTGAGAGGGATCACTCTCGGTCAATTAACTCACCTACTCTCCACTATTCTCCTCGATCCGGAAGTACTTATAAGAAGGGTAAGAAGATAAGAGGGTTGGAAAAGGGGTAGCTTGCCAGTGCGACGCTGCCCTTACCCAGTTGGGTGGCTGCCGGGGTTAGTCCCAAGGGATACGTATGGACCTCGGCAGCTGTAGGCGCTAACTAAGCAAGCAAGGAAGCCCGGGAGCAGGGGTTCGAGCCCGACTACCCGAGGGGGGATGGGAAAGACGGGAGGCCCGAGTGCGGGGTACGAGCCCGACAATCTCGGAGGACCCTGAGGACCGGGGTACGAGCCCGACCACTCAAGGAGGAAGGAAGGAGTAGAGGTATCGAGTGCCGGGGTGCTAGCCCGACAATCCCGAAGGAAGGAAGGAGGGATAGACGGGAGGGCCGAGTGCGGGGTACGAGCCCGACAATCTCGGAGGACCCTGAGGACCGGGGTACGAGCCCGACCACTCAAGGAGGAAGGAAGGTGTAGAGGTATCGAGTGCCGGGGTGCTAGCCCGACAATCCCGAAGGAAGGAAAGGAAGGATAGACGGGAGGCCCGAGTGCGGGGTACGAGCCCGACAATCTCGGAGGACCCTGAGGACCGGGGTACGAGCCCGACCACTCAAGGAGGAAGGAGGGTGTAGAGGTATCGAGTGCCGGGGTGCTAGCCCGACAATCCCGAAGGAAGGAAGGAGGGATAGACGGGAGGCCCGAGTGCGGGGTTCGAGCCCGACAATCTCGGAGGACCCTGAGGACCGGGGTACGAGCCCGACCACTCAAGGAGGAAGGAAGGTGTAGAGGTATCGAGTGCCGGGGTGCTAGCCCGACAATCTCGAAGGAGAAGGAGAGCCTGATAGTGCAACGCTGCCCTTACCCTGGGTTAGGGTGGCTGCCGGGGTGAGTTCCAAGGGATAAGTATGGACCTCGGCAGCTGAAGGCGCTAACTAATCAAGCACAGGAAGGGTAAGGTAGAGAGAGAGAGAGAGAGAGAGAGAGAGAGAGAGAGAGAGAGAGAGAGAGAGAGAGAGGTAGGTAGGTAAGGTTGGAAAAGAGAACACTGGCGGACAGCCACACGTGGTCTTGCCAAGCTTCGACCCGGAGGTGTTCTGATCTGGCCTTTAAATCCGAGCTCTATTTATACCAATCTGCAATGACTGCTGGGTAATCTCTATTTCGAGAAGTTAATTTATAATTATTTTTCTCGGCCATATCAGTACACCTTTTGGTCTTATTTTTATTTTTATAAGTACAATATTCATCACATTACATTTTAAAACACATTTAAAAATAAATAACCCTTTTACATATAAATTAATCGCCGATAAAACAAAGCCTAGTAAAAGTACAGTGAGTTAGTTCCCTTGGTGGCGGATAGATAGCGCCCTAAACCCACTCTCGCAGCTCTCGGCTCTCGTCATTTCTATGCCAGCTCTTGACGGGGCAGGTCGTTCAGCTGGGGAGCGGCCTAGTTCTGCCGGCGGTCGCTAGATCGTGCTGCTACCCCCTTCCCGTAGTCCACAGCCTTTGATCGAGAAGGTTCTGCCGACTTGATTAACAGCTGTTCCGCGTGTTACAATGAATTACATTATCTTTAGTATTTAATTAATCTAACGTGTTCTTTTAAGATATTTTACGTACAAATTGTGAATAACACAGCAAAAGGGCCTTTTTTAAAGGTACTATATAATAAAGAAAAGGGCCCTATTTTAAGATGCTACATTTACCATTTCCTGTAGCGAAAAAAAAAAATTATTAAGATTTTTTTTTTTTCAAGTATTAGTTTCTTACATAAAACTAAGTTACATAGTATAGTTGATTCAAATATTACGCAATAAGTATTGCATCTCAACAAATACATTTTTCTTTTCCAAGAGTTAGCTGATACAATGTCAAAATTAAAATAAATTTATACAAAGAAAATCAAATTACATATGTGGTTGGTTTAACAATATACAAATATTCAATCAATGGAAATACAATGAGCCTTACGTTTAAACAAAAGAGTTAATTTCTTACGATTGTTAAAAATAAGATGAATTTATACAAAAATTTAAGTTATATATGTGATGGATTTAACTATATACACATATTCCATTAAGGAAAACATAACAAGTCTTATAACAAAAAAAAATTGTTTTGTTTTTTTCAAAGTAAAACAAATCTTACACGCTAATTATTACATATATTTTTTTCAAGGGTTAGTCTCTTATTATTATACAAAATCAATATTCGAATGAATTAAGTTTATACATAACAGTTTATGTTGATTTAAACATTACATTAAGAAATACCCAATTTCTATTATGCAAATTCAAAAATTACCTCTAGATCCTGTTTTTTACAAGCTCTATAAAACATTATTTATGCTAGACACCTTTCTTGAAGGTTCTTAAACATATTCGAGGTTTACATCGAGATTTGATCCCTACAAGTCGGTGCAACATTATTTATGTTAGACACCTCCTACAGTTTCCTTAAAAGATTCAATTTCCATTGAAATTCCACTTTTAGAAGTTATATAAAAAAAATGTATGTTAGATACCTCCCTTAGGTTCTAAAATACATCCATTTCCATTTTAAAATTCGACCTTTTACAAGAAGTCAAAAACAGATTAAAATATTTAAGCTAATAGACAAAGTCTATTTAAGTCTTAATAGACAAAAATATTAAAGTTTAAATTATTATTTTTTTTTAATAACGAAATTTAATATTTGACTTAATTAACATCAGTTGATGTTGGGTTCTTTGATTGATTACTCGAAATATTTCTTATAAACAATTATGCGGCGAGTTATTTCCTTGGGTGGCCTTTAGAATTTCCATTGTCCATATCCAAACTGAGACTATCCGGCTGTAATATTAATCTCATTTTTTCTTCACTCTTCCCCGAAGATAATTTTCTCCATCTTCTGTTAGGCTCTTATTTGCCTCCGTGTCTTCCAAGTCTTCTCGTTCCACTCTTGAATATTCTTCACTCTGCACTAGCTGCTCATCCATTTCTGTTGATGTGAAACCTTCGGCATACATCGGATGTTCTTCTAAGTGTTCCCTTTGTCTGTCGAAGCGAGATTTTTCTTCATATTTATTATTGTAGTCGTCTTCGATTCTAGTAATTTTATTTACCCGTGGATTGGATTGAGTCCAACTGGGGTTCCTATTAAAGTTATATTTTTCTATGGGCTGGTTTTCGGCTAGCCGCCTTGCTTCTTCGTCATCATTTCCCTCTCTTGGCCTCGTGATTTGATTGACTCTTGGATTTGATGGGCCCCAATTGCGGCTATTACCAAAATTTCTTCCTTCCACTGGCCTATTTGAATACTGCCGAGGTGGTGATTTATTTCTCTGGTTATTCCCTCTTATGAACGGTCTCCTTGGTGGTACCCCTCTGTTCTCCCAAGGTCGTGTTGGGGTTCTCGCCTGGTCCTGATTTCCGGCGGGAATCCCTTCTCGTGGATAAGATCCCTTCTGAGATGGTTCAGAATATTGGTTCGTCGTTTTATTATGATAACTACTTACTTTAAGGATTTTCTCTTTTCCAACTCGGTTTAATACTTCGAGGAATCCATCGATACTGTTTATTCCTTGGTACAGTATTATTTCCTCGATGGTCTTCCCAAAATGCTGAGCCATGGACTTGCAGATGAATCCTTCATCTAACTGATGTTCACAGGCCCTTGCTCTCAATACCATATTGCAGAAATACTGCTGCGGGCTTAGGTGTGCGTAGTCGTAATAACTGCCGTGGTTCAACTCTTCCCAGAAAATAGGGTCATATTTTCCCCTCCAGAATTTATTCAAGAACTTTTCGCTAAAATTATCAATTTCGTAGATTTCATTCTCATGCATCAGCCACCATACTAAGGCTTCGTCCCTCAAATGCTGTCTGATGAAGTCTCGGAATATCACGGTATGGCCCCATAAGTGGTATTGTGATCTTAAGGAGTTCACAAATTCTGTAGGAATGTCCTTTCGACTATTCCTGAAAAATAAGGGTCTCTGATTCATTCCCTTATTTTGTTGTATCAAGGTAGAATTCAGTGCTCTGAACATATCAGTGATACCATCATTGTTTAGTTGTGGTCGATGGACCGTCTCGGCTTTTTGTTCAATCGGAGGTCTCGTCCTTGTATCCAAATTTCTAAGGGGTGACTTGCCTCTTGTGATATTGTTTTCAAGGATATCTATCCTATTATTCAAAATCTTCAAATCTTCATCATGGGTCTCTATGATGTTATTCAATTCATTGATTTCATCCTTTATCTCTTCATTTCCGTTGGTTATAATTTCTCTCAGATTTTCGCATTTTTCCTGATTTTGTTCTGCTAACATGGTTAATCTGGCTTCAAAATCTAGTTTCATATTATCTATTTTCTCACCTAATCTTGAGATCAATAATTTCATTTCCTTAAATTCTTCATGGTATGTACTCCTTGTTGTCTCCTTCTTGGATCGCAAATTATAGTGCCCTGCAGTGGCAGCGGCTGAGGTACTCATTTCTTCATCAATCTCTTCCCTGAATTGTTTGTTATCGTAATCTTCCATTTTTTAGGTTAAGTTTCTAATCCAAAGGTCGGTTATTTTAATCGATCCTTCACAAGGGATGCCAAATGTAATATTTTTATAGGGTTCACCTCCGATGCGCCCTTTGGTTGTCGGTCGCTTCTCTAGCTGTCTGTTACCCTAGACACACCGTAAGGTTACCTTAGATCGATCCCCACAAGGGATGCCAAATGTAGTATTTTTACGTGGTTCACCTCCGATGCGCCCTTTGGTTGTCGGTCGCTTCTCTTGCTGTCTGTTACCTTAGACACACCGTAAGGTTACCTGAGTTGTGAGAGGGATCACTCTCGGTCAATTAACTCACCTACTCTCCACTATTCTCCTCGATCCGGAAGTACTTATAAGAAGGGTAAGAAGATAAGAGGGTTGGAAAAGGGGTAGCTTGCCAGTGCGACGCTGCCCTTACCCAGTTGGGTGGCTGCCGGGGTTAGTCCCAAGGGATACGTATGGACCTCGGCAGCTGTAGGCGCTAACTAAGCAAGCAATGAAGCCCGGGAGCAGGGGTTCGAGCCCGACTACCCGAGGGGGGATGGGAAAGACGGGAGGCCCGAGTGCGGGGTACGAGCCCGACAATCTCGGAGGACCCTGAGGACCGGGGTACGAGCCCGACCACTCAAGGAGGAAGGAAGGAGTAGAGGTATCGAGTGCCGGGGTGCTAGCCCGACAATCCCGAAGGAAGGAAGGAGGGATAGACGGGAGGGCCGAGTGCGGGGTACGAGCCCGACAATCTCGGAGGACCCTGAGGACCGGGGTACGAGCCCGACCACTCAAGGAGGAAGGAAGGTGTAGAGGTATCGAGTGCCGGGGTGCTAGCCCGACAATCCCGAAGGAAGGAAAGGAAGGATAGACGGGAGGCCCGAGTGCGGGGTACGAGCCCGACAATCTCGGAGGACCCTGAGGACCGGGGTACGAGCCCGACCACTCAAGGAGGAAGGAGGGTGTAGAGGTATCGAGTGCCGGGGTGCTAGCCCGACAATCCCGAAGGAAGGAAGGAGGGATAGACGGGAGGCCCGAGTGCGGGGTTCGAGCCCGACAATCTCGGAGGACCCTGAGGACCGGGGTACGAGCCCGACCACTCAAGGAGGAAGGAAGGTGTAGAGGTATCGAGTGCCGGGGTGCTAGCCCGACAATCTCGAAGGAGAAGGAGAGCCTGATAGTGCAACGCTGCCCTTACCCTGGGTTAGGGTGGCTGCCGGGGTGAGTTCCAAGGGATAAGTATGGACCTCGGCAGCTGAAGGCGCTAACTAATCAAGCACAGGAAGGGTAAGGTAGAGAGAGAGAGAGAGAGAGAGAGAGAGAGAGAGAGAGAGAGAGAGAGAGAGAGAGGTAGGTAGGTAAGGTTGGAAAAGAGAACACTGGCGGACAGCCACACGTGGTCTTGCCAAGCTTCGACCCGGAGGTGTTCTGATCTGGCCTTTAAATCCGAGCTCTATTTATACCAATCTGCAATGACTGCTGGGTAATCTCTATTTCGAGAAGTTAATTTATAATTATTTTTCTCGGCCATATCAGTACACCTTTTGGTCTTATTTTTATTTTTATAAGTACAATATTCATCACATTACATTTTAAAACACATTTAAAAATAAATAACCCTTTTACATATAAATTAATCGCCGATAAAACAAAGCCTAGTAAAAGTACAGTGAGTTAGTTCCCTTGGTGGCGGATAGATAGCGCCCTAAACCCACTCTCGCAGCTCTCGGCTCTCGTCATTTCTATGCCAGCTCTTGACGGGGCAGGTCGTTCAGCTGGGGAGCGGCCTAGTTCTGCCGGCGGTCGCTAGATCGTGCTGCTACCCCCTTCCCGTAGTCCACAGCCTTTGATCGAGAAGGTTCTGCCGACTTGATTAACAGCTGTTCCGCGTGTTACAATGAATTACATTATCTTTAGTATTTAATTAATCTAACGTGTTCTTTTAAGATATTTTACGTACAAATTGTGAATAACACAGCAAAAGGGCCTTTTTTAAAGGTACTATATAATAAAGAAAAGGGCCCTATTTTAAGATGCTACAATATATATATATATATATATATATATATATATATATATAATATTTCGATATTTCTAACAACTTCTGTAAAACCAAAGATCAATATTTATAAAAAAGAATTGAAAAAAGGAATTTATTTTAAGCTCCAGATTAATCAATTATATGGAGTAAGACGTAAATATTGCACTACAAACTCTAATTCTATTTTTTTTTTTTTTTTTGTAGGAGAATAAAGATGCTGTACTGTCATCGGACATCGCAGAATCCTCTTTGTCGAATAAACAAAGCTTGGTGAAAGAACAATTGGTATTTGAAAAAAATATTTACTCTACTAGTTTTAAAATCTAGATTATAAAATGAATCCTTTGATCTATCTTTTATTTTTATTTATTTTTGAAAAAATTTTAAGTTTTAATTTTAATAATCAAGTTACTAGGTTAAGGGGCTATTTTCTTTTCCTACATCTTTAAGGATGTTCAGAAACCGTTAGGAAGGAGTGGTTTCTTGTACTATTTTCAGACATATCTTTTACTCATTACATGGTACAACAACAATATTACAAAGGATTAAGGTCGATGGTATTGGATACGGGAAACGTGTAATGTTTGATCCCCAAAGCTCATTTTTGTGAAAAATATAACGTTAATGCTAGAACTATTTTAACAGAGAAGATCTATTTTTTTTAGCTGTTAATTTTAATGACAATTAATTTTTCAATCAATAAAATACCGTACTAATCTATTTAAATCTTCAGCCTCCTTCTGCAGCTACTAAGCTTGTGGACGAACCAAAACAATGCACTAAGAATGATTATGTCACTCGGAAACCTTCAACTACCGGGGAATGTAAGGTTACTAAAGTAAGTTGCAACATTTATAAATCGGTTTTTAAAATGTTAATAATATTACAACAAAAAATGTATTATTAATATCTAGTAATAAAAGTAATTATTAAGGAGAAGTGGTGATAAAATGGAACCCTGCGGGTATCATAGTACCCTTTTTTATCTTGGCGGTAAGTGATAATGAGTTTACAGAATCCGTATTCCGTAAGGAGCGCTATTTAATCCATTAAAATTAGGGTTTGGGTTAGAAAAGAGTCAGGAAAAGCTGGAAATTGTTTTGATTTCTGTATTTTGCTCAGATTACTCAGATTAGATTGCTTAGCTCAGATTTCTGTGGAGAGCTCAAAGCCGTACTCTCAAAACATATCGTAATTTTCGACCTAAAAAGTTTATTAAAAATAACTCAAGTACTATCCAATTTATCGAAAAAATTATTATTATACCAAATGTAGAACATTAAATTCTGCGTCGAATGGGCATAAACCATAAAACGGCGATTTTGTCTAACATTGTTAAAAACTGATACAGTAAATATGAGTCTGCAGCTTGGAAATGACAGCTCTCAAAGAAAAACTCATGAAATATGTGAGTCAAATTCAATCAAATTCTGCGTCCACTGAGTGAGTACTAAAAGTGTTTAATTCGGTGAAGTGCTCTCGAAATTTCCAATCTCCCGATCTCCGACAGTTAGCATATCAGCGCAGTAAAGTTGTATTAATTAATCAATTAATTATTAATTGAATTGGAAAATGTGACAATTTATTTGGAAAGGGTTACAATTGAAATGGAAAAGGTTACAATTGAAAAGAGAAAAAATTACAATTGAAAAGAGAAAAAATTACAATTGAAAAGAGAAAAAATTACAATTGAAAAGAGAAAAAATTACAATTGATTTGGAAAAGGATACAATTGGAAGTGCTATACTTATATAGATAAGGGAAAGTAAAAAAAAAAAACTTAACGGACAAATATTAGCGAAAGATACATCACATATTTTTTGGATTGGACTTTGGACCAAAAGCGAAAATTCAGGTATCATATTATTAAACGTACTCTAAATTTTTTTCTAAACCATTTAATACTTTTTAATAATATATTAAGAGGTGGTAATATGGAACCCCATTTATTGCACTCGTAAGTTAAGGAACACAGTTTAAAAGTTTATTGGAAAAGGTTACAATTGGCGTTGAAATACTATATATGAAATATACTAAGGGTAAATATTCAGTTTTCTATGATAAAAGGATCGTTTATTCGATTTTTGTTCGGGCCCGAATCTCCTTATTGTGGTTGGGCTGTATGCAATGTGTTTTTATTTTTAATTTTTGAAAGGTTTTAATTTATGTTATGAACCATATTATTGAAAAGGAAGAATGAAGGAGTATCGACGTGTATTTGTTTACGTTCCCGAGGATTATAGTGTTAATTCAATTGTTTACTTTCGACAACAAGCAAGTGGGTCGGCTTCTAATTCAGTCAGTTAACAGCAGGCGCTCTCTGCGAGTACAATTGAATTGTACATTCTCTATTCCGTACGGAATCATCTTATTTTATTATTTTTATGAACTTCTTATTTTGCTGTGCTGGACTGGAATGATCTCTCGCCCGTCTCTACATGATAAAGAGCTTCCGCCTACACGGTACCGCTATTACACCGACAGATGGATTCGTACGAACATAACTAACTACACTCTTTCATGATATTTTATGCGCATACAATTAATTGTAAATAACAATGCAAAAAAAATGCCTAAACATTTGTTACTTAATTAAAGGATCCTATTTGTAATTTTATCTAACATTTTCTTTTTTAACTTGAGAATTAAATCGTTCTTCAGATGATTCTTATGTAATTATTAGTTATCCTGTAATTTTGTTGTTGAAATTAGTAGCCTTCAGCCAATTGTTTATTGTTTTTTTTTTGAAACCATAAAACTGAATTAAGATGATCATAATAGTAATAAAACATACAAGTACAAATTAATTAAAACTTTAATTAAACAATTAGTTTCTGTAAGATATTGAAGTGGTAGAACAATATATTTTGCCATTGATTAATTTCTATTTTTTTTTGTGTTAAGGTGTTTGCTTCACCAAGTTTGATTTCATTTTAAGTATCACATTTTTACTTCCTTGTACGAATGGACGTCGCGACGCCGAGAGTCGTTTTTGAGATATTGCTGTCTTCGGAAACTAGTAACCAAATTCATGGTCACTTTTTGAGCCGCCGATTTATACTTAAATAGGCATACAAGGAAGTCATGGGATGTCAACATCAGATATTTTAAATTGACCAAAAATCAATTATTTTTTAACGTTTATATTTTTACTTCCTTGTACGAAGTAAAGGAAGTATTGTAATCCCGAAAATTTTCGGTTTTCAGATTTCAACGGAAATATCCATTTTGACCATCCCTGAATCCATTTTGACTAGTTTCGTCGTGGCGTCTGTACGTACGTTCCTATCTCGCGTACCTCAAAAACGGTTAGCTGAAGAAAGTTGTAATTTTGTATTTAGGATTGCTGTAAAATCTAGTTGTGAACCTTTTTTGGTCACTGCTTGATTACCGGAAGTGGTACTTTACTTAAAGGTCATAACTGATAGCCATCAAACATTATATTAAAATACTATACAAAACTTCTCAAATTTAGTATTTATAATTTATATATTGATTTAAATTACATACCACATTTTGGTATAAATTGGAAAACCAGAAGCGGTACTTTACATGAAGGTCATATTAGACTTTCATCAAAAATGATATTAAAATATAATGTAAATTATCTAAAATTTCGTAAATAGGACTTTTATATCGATATGAATGTATTTACTATATTTTGGTTAAAATTGGTGAACCGAAAAGGGTACTTTACTTGAAGGTCATAATAAGCTTACATCAACAATTATATTTAAATTAAATACATAAATCATATGTTTCGGTAATAAAGGTTAGAAACGCAATTTGGTATCCAATCCAATTAAATATTTTTTTTTACTCGTTTTAAGTGTTAATATTGAGTGTAAAATACTGGTTTTCCTCCCCATTTGTGTGTGTGTGTGTCAATAGATGGATGTCGCGACGCCGAGTGTCGTTTTTGAGATACTGCCTAACTAGTAATCAAATTCAGGATCACTTTTTGAGCCACCGATTTATAGTTTAATAGGCGTACAAGAAAGTCATGTGTTGTCCACATCAGATATTTTTTTTTGGTTGTTTGTAAATATTTTGTATGTCAATTTAATAGTAATATACGATTTTTATTCTCCCTCTTGTGATTTCATTTCAGAATTGTGATTTCATTTTATTTATATTGTATCTGAATGTTCTTTTTCGTTTTATTTACCATTTATTTTAGCTCAAAAACGGAATGTTTTCGACACTAAATTAGGTATTCACAACCTAACGTAGATAAATAAAACCGTGAAAACTATTTTATTATAGTTTTGAGATAAAATACATGAAGATTTACATGCTGCTGAGAATATTACAAGTAGTGTTTATGTGAAATCTTTAAAATTATTTTTTTAAACCCATTATTATTATAATTGGGTGGAATTTATTAAGGGAATGTTGCGTGATGTATCACAATGTCTTGCGCACTACACCAGATATTTTAAAGTTTAGCTTCTTAGACCATTTTAAAAAAGAAGTAAATGGGATTCCATAGTAAGATATTATGATACTTTAAAAACTTGGCTACGTATTCCAATACGCTGTATAGTTGTTAATGATGTTCAATTTCGATTATTTATTTTGTTTTGAAGGGAATCGATTTAGTAAAATCTCATTAAGTAATAGCTTTTCAATTAATATTATTTCTTATTTCTCCCCAAAGCCTTTAATGCGTATATTTCACTAATATGGCTTCACTGACCAAGGCGGTGATGTTGGAATAACTTACCGCAATGTTTATCTCAGTTACGTTAGCATCTTGTGTTTTACAGCAGCATGAGGAAACCTCGAACAGACCCAAACTCGTAAGGGAAAAAATTTGTAATTTTATCTAACATTTTCTTTTTTAACTTGAGAATTAAATCGTTCTTCAGATGATTCTTATGTAATTATTAGTTATCCTGTAATTTTGTTGTTGAAATTAGTAGCCTTCAGCCAATTGTTTATTGTTTTTTTTTTGAAACCATAAAACTGAATTAAGATGATCATAATAGTAATAAAACATACAAGTACAAATTAATTAAAACTTTAATTAAACAATTAGTTTCTGTAAGATATTGAAGTGGTAGAACAATATATTTTGCCATTGATTAATTTCTATTTTTTTTTGTGTTAAGGTGTTTGCTTCACCAAGTTTGATTTCATTTTAAGTATCACATTTTTACTTCCTTGTACGAATGGACGTCGCGACGCCGAGAGTCGTTTTTGAGATATTGCTGTCTTCGGAAACTAGTAACCAAATTCATGGTCACTTTTTGAGCCGCCGATTTATACTTAAATAGGCATACAAGGAAGTCATGGGATGTCAACATCAGATATTTTAAATTGACCAAAAATCAATTATTTTTTAACGTTTATATTTTTACTTCCTTGTACGAAGTAAAGGAAGTATTGTAATCCCGAAAATTTTCGGTTTTCAGATTTCAACGGAAATATCCATTTTGACCATCCCTGAATCCATTTTGACTAGTTTCGTCGTGGCGTCTGTACGTACGTTCCTATCTCGCGTACCTCAAAAACGGTTAGCTGAAGAAAGTTGTAATTTTGTATTTAGGATTGCTGTAAAATCTAGTTGTGAACCTTTTTTGGTCACTGCTTGATTACCGGAAGTGGTACTTTACTTAAAGGTCATAACTGATAGCCATCAAACATTATATTAAAATACTATACAAAACTTCTCAAATTTAGTATTTATAATTTATATATTGATTTAAATTACATACCACATTTTGGTATAAATTGGAAAACCAGAAGCGGTACTTTACATGAAGGTCATATTAGACTTTCATCAAAAATGATATTAAAATATAATGTAAATTATCTAAAATTTCGTAAATAGGACTTTTATATCGATATGAATGTATTTACTATATTTTGGTTAAAATTGGTGAACCGAAAAGGGTACTTTACTTGAAGGTCATAATAAGCTTACATCAACAATTATATTTAAATTAAATACATAAATCATATGTTTCGGTAATAAAGGTTAGAAACGCAATTTGGTATCCAATCCAATTAAATATTTTTTTTTACTCGTTTTAAGTGTTAATATTGAGTGTAAAATACTGGTTTTCCTCCCCATTTGTGTGTGTGTGTGTCAATAGATGGATGTCGCGACGCCGAGTGTCGTTTTTGAGATACTGCCTAACTAGTAATCAAATTCAGGATCACTTTTTGAGCCACCGATTTATAGTTTAATAGGCGTACAAGAAAGTCATGTGTTGTCCACATCAGATATTTTTTTTTGGTTGTTTGTAAATATTTTGTATGTCAATTTAATAGTAATATACGATTTTTATTCTCCCTCTTGTGATTTCATTTCAGAATTGTGATTTCATTTTATTTATATTGTATCTGAATGTTCTTTTTCGTTTTATTTACCATTTATTTTAGCTCAAAAACGGAATGTTTTCGACACTAAATTAGGTATTCACAACCTAACGTAGATAAATAAAACCGTGAAAACTATTTTATTATAGTTTTGAGATAAAATACATGAAGATTTACATGCTGCTGAGAATATTACAAGTAGTGTTTATGTGAAATCTTTAAAATTATTTTTTTAAACCCATTATTATTATAATTGGGTGGAATTTATTAAGGGAATGTTGCGTGATGTATCACAATGTCTTGCGCACTACACCAGATATTTTAAAGTTTAGCTTCTTAGACCATTTTAAAAAAGAAGTAAATGGGATTCCATAGTAAGATATTATGATACTTTAAAAACTTGGCTACGTATTCCAATACGCTGTATAGTTGTTAATGATGTTCAATTTCGATTATTTATTTTGTTTTGAAGGGAATCGATTTAGTAAAATCTCATTAAGTAATAGCTTTTCAATTAATATTATTTCTTATTTCTCCCCAAAGCCTTTAATGCGTATATTTCACTAATATGGCTTCACTGACCAAGGCGGTGATGTTGGAATAACTTACCGCAATGTTTATCTCAGTTACGTTAGCATCTTGTGTTTTACAGCAGCATGAGGAAACCTCGAACAGACCCAAACTCGATGAGATTTTTTCCAATTTGGTTGAAGGAAGTAAAATGGATCTCATTAGTGATCTCCCAATTCCTCGTGTAGCAACAGAACTGGTTTGTAAATTTTAGTTCGATAAATAATTTAGAATTAGGTCTCGGCCTGTTTTTTTTGTTTTATTATTTTTTTATTTATTCATTTTTTTAAGAAGGTTGTTGGAGAAGAAAAAAAAAGATCTGCTTCCCCTGTTCCTGCCAAAAAAGCGAAAGTGGTAGGTTTAAAAAAATAACATACATTATTATATCTAGCTAATTACATAACAATAATTACAATTACATTCCTGTATTATGTTGTTAAAATCATTATTCAATTATAATTTATGTGCTTTTTGAAGTGCTTTTTTAATATAAGGTTTCTATTTTATTTATTTTTTAAATCCAAAAGCAGCATTGTTAAAATAATAACAGTTAGTTATAATTATAGGAGAGATGTTCAAATCAATGTAAGGTTTCAGTGTTGATAATCTTGAATGAATCCTCGACTTTGGCACGTCTCTCATAATATCATATTTCTGCCCTTCAACAGTTTTCAGATTTACCCGGAACATTCTACTATGCGAAGAAACAGTCTGAGGTTAAAGTATTGGGGATTTCTTGGATGAATAGTATACATACCTTCAAAATAATTTTAGGCCACTGCACGACATAGAAATCTTTAAGTTCTATTTATTTCAGTATTTCAGGTATACTGTTGATTTCCATATAGATCTTTTTCTTAGGAGACCTCGTTCGTTCTACGACTTTTAATAATTCAGTTTTATACGTCTAATAATTATAATAGGTCAGTTGTATTTACTTCATAATAAGCGAAGCTAGCCTTAATTTGAATTTGAAATATCCTTCATTATAAGATTATATATTAAAAGAAAACATAAATTCACTCCGAGAGAACGAAACTTTTTAAAAATTAACGTTATTTTTTTAATGTTAATAAAAACATTTATTAGGTTTTTTTAAAAATTAATGAATGTTTTTTCAGTCTTCAACACCAAACCTTTTCTCGGCAAATTCAGAAATTTTCGAATGGATTTATATCGTCACAGTAAAACCATATTTAATTGTATTCATAATCGAATATTTATATAACTTTTTTCATTACTTTCTGTAGGAAATTCCGAGGTCTATTGGCAAAGAACCTCCAACGCAAAAAACTGAAAGTACTACTCCCGTAAGTATCATAAGGTCTTCTTGAAACTATTGTATAGAATCTTAAATAAATAAATCCTGGCTTTGTCGTCCAGGTCTGAATGCTGCTTGTTCTTCCTGAACAGGGATGTACGCAGAATATTTTTTCGGAGAGGGAGTTAATAATATGAAGGAAAATAATCACTTAAATGTCTGTAATCGTCAAATTTGGCATTGTTTTAAGAATAATGAATCAAAAAATATTACTATTGGATCAAAAACTATTATTATTGGAACAAATACAAATTTTATGTTGGTGGGAATGAAAATTACATTTTTTCTTACATTTCAGTAAGAAAATTCATGGGAGGGGAAGAGGATATATTGCTATGTTTCTGGCAAACTGGTTTTCTAAGGCAGGTGGGGGTTCCAGAAACCACATTTACTTATTTAATTTAATTATCTAATTTAATCTCTGTTTGCATCGGTTCCAGAAGGGAGCCGATCAATCAAACTATATTTTAACATAAAAGGCTAGAAACTGCAAAACCCCCCTGCTATGGTCAATTAGCTTGGGATATTATAAATACCATTGGAGTCCTTTCCAAGGGTGTCGTGTTCACCATTTCACTTAATTAACTAGATGATGGCATGCAGGGTAAATAGAATGTTAGATTTTGTTACAGATCTTACTTTATTTACGTTACATTATTAACTACACTATTGGCTTAATAATTTCTAATTTAAATTACCCTCATTTTAAAAATCTACAACCGTAACATTTGTATTTCAGAATACTGGGAGAACTCTGGCTTGTTTAAAATATTAATTGGATGCCACATAATATTATACATTGATGTACACAATGAATCAAATAACTAGCACTTATCTATAGTTAGAAGTTGCCGGGGATCGATAGTCTAGGCTTCTCTTTCTGGCTCGAACTTCGTCTCTCGATGGACTGCTCCACTGCTCCCTCTGCGAACCTCCGTCTTCTGGCTTCTCTCAAGAACTACACTACTCTACATTTTCCATGGAACTCCCTCGAACTATCTTTCTCTCGGCCTCTTATACCGTTTTCCCTAATTCTTCTTGAACAGATGAATTTTGTTCCCCACTCTCCTTCTGGGACATCCTATTGGCTGTCACCGTAAGAATATTTTCAAAGGACTTGTAACCTTGGGCGGCAGATTTTATTACACCATGTCGACCTGGCCTATCTCTAGGTTTATGGTGCTCTTACTTTCGCTTATCTTTAGCGGCCTAACGGCGGTCTTGAACAGCACCCTCCAGTTACAACGGCCGACCTCCTACAAATTCTTTTGTCTGAAAAAGAAACTGGTTAATGTTGATATTACTGAACCGGGTGGCATCTCTTTAATTTATTCCTTATTTAATTACTGTTATTAATATTTATTATTTCCTTCAATCCCAGTATCCTCAATACATAACAATATCCTTGTGATTCCCTCTCCGGCGTATGCCACTGTTCCTGAAGCTCATATTCTACAATTCGTTTTAGGCTTATTACTAGTATTATTAGGGTTACGGATAACAGTCATAAGGGTCGATAATTTTCACACTCTACCGTGGAACTTTTTCTGAGAATTGGAACGATGATATTATTTTCCCTTTTCATTTGTATTTATTCTATTCTGTCAGGGTAATTGTCAACCCTATAGTCATAGAATTTTGTCTTTATTTCAAAGAGATTAGATATATCGTACCTTACACACCAGGTTCTATTGTGTTTTCTGTGGTAAAATATGAGGAATATTTTAAATTAAATTTTGAGATTTAAAAATTAGCAGAGTATTAATTAGATGTATTACCGCTAACTTAATCGATATATATTTTCACTGTATCAACCATTTAGGCTCTCATTGTATCAGAATGAATTTCGAGGCGAATTTATCTTAATCCGAAGTAATTAATTTTAGTAGAGGTGGTCGTCCTCCAGAGAGCATTGGGTTCATAGTGATCAACCGATTTTAAAAGCTTAAAAATATCTAGATATTTTTTTAATGCCTCGACTATCCTTTACTGATCATTATCAACTTCATCAACTACAGTAGAAAAACCCTAGCCATTATTATTATTATTATATACTGAAAATAATTATGATTTTGTTGTGATTTAACATTACAGTCTATATCAAATTCAGAGGTGAAGAAGTCTTCCATACATGATCCATCACCGCCTCCAACTACTTCTGCGAAGGATCCGGGAGTAAGGAGTTTTTCATTCTGTTAAAATCTATTCTAAACTGTTCTAAATTCATTTATTCTAACTGTTTTACAATCATGCCCTTTATATAATATAAATATAAAATTGAAATATAATCCATAAATAAAACAATAATAATATATACGTAAACATACATTTAGCAATTACTGGGAAAAATCAGACGAAAAATATGTAATTAATAAACAAAATCAAGTAACACTAAATGTATACTACTTATTTCTGATATCCAACTTTAAGTTTAATACTGCAGTGGAGTCTCGATAAACCGAGTTCGATGGGACTAAGCCCCGCTCGGATTATGTAAAAACCGGAATAATGTTAGGAAATATTATATTATAAATTTTGGAATAAAGTCCCATTAACATGTATTTCGGAGTGTATTATATTCATAAATTTAAGACGTATGTACATAGATGATTTCAAACCTTATATTTAAGAACAATCTTTTATTTTCCTCTGCTAATGCATGACCCTCTTCTGGTAACTACCCGCATACTTCATTTCTTGAAGAAAAGAACGTCAGCAGGCTGATTTCGTCTTGTTATTCCACCTAATCCAATGATTTTTCGAGTCTATGATACTCTTCAGAGCGGCTGAATTGGTTGTTAAGGGCTGAATGGGCCTGTTGGTTTGATTTCCTTCGTTGTCCATCCATCCATCTACTACTGATTCATCTCGATTTACGAATTCAACAGCCCATCGCCAGAAAGTTCCTCATTATCGGCACTCGCAAGCCTCTGTTTTTTCAACATTTCCGTCTTATTTACAGCTGAGTATGCCAGAAATCAAGTGGAATAAAGCTTCATTATATTTATCGTTAATATTATCATCAGGTTGTTCTTTACCTTGTATTTTCTCCTCTTTGCCTGTCGGTTTTAAAATTGTTGACTAGCATAGTTTCTCTGTTAATTTCTGTTCTTGCATCTCCCAACCAATAAATTACTTCCTTTTTTTAAGAGACACGTAATAAATACATATTACATTTACGAACAATTATAATTTGGAAAGGATCTTTAGGGAAATTTAAAAAAGTAATCAAAAAGACCTTGAGTTATTGGAAATTCGGATTATCGGACATCGGATTACCAAGACTCTACTGTAACAAACAATATTTATTCATATTTCACTATATTTTAGGACAAACCACCTGTGAAAAAGCTATTGGCACCTGGAACTGAGACCAAACAGGTGAGTACCCTCTAGAAGTTTTCTTTTGATCTCGGTCTATAATTTTTTTATAAGAATATCATTAATAAATTTTAACAAATCTGAACAGGCTAAAACAGCAAAGAATGCAAATAATGCATTGAATCCTGTAGCAGTCAAGAAAGAACAAAAGGTGGTAGGTAGAAAAGCTTATTCATGGTTAATGCTGAATTAATAACTTTTTTTTTAAGATTAGTGCTGATGTAAAAGCAAAGAGCCCTTATACGCTTTGACTTCAACAAATGTATTTAGAAACTACCTAGAAACTTGATCGATTCCAAAGGTCTATTATTGAAAATAATAAACCAAAAACTACCTAATTACTATTTTTCTGTCCCTTTGTTTTCTTAGGGAGAGTGGGAGATCCAGAAATGACAATACATTTTTACACACTCGATATATGTAAAGGATAATGAGGTAACCATAAATTTTTAAATATTGGATTTTTGCATCATTCAACTCTTTTTCAGACATTCAGCTGCAATTTTCCAGTGAGACAACATTGTAAAAAATATTTTTTCTTAACAACCTCGATATTATATATTCCTTATCGATTCCAAATGAGAACCGATCTATGGAAAGTGTTTTTCTGTTATTTAATTAAAAGACTAGATACCATAGACTCTTTTCCTTTGATTAATATATGTATTTCCACTGGATAACCTTTTTAAAGGTGTCATCATCATCAACATCACAATGGATCTACAACCGGGCTTCGAGTCCTTGTCTCCTCCAGCAGTTTCCGCCATTTGTCCTTTTCTGTGCGGATCCCATCCAATTCCTTATTCCCAGAATACTCCTCGTAGCCTAGATAAGAGCTGACTTCAAAACTTATTGCGTAAGCTGAAATAGCATCGGTTGGCTGTCACAATTCTCTTTTTAATTTCAGCCGCTACATTATTGTCATTTGTCACTAATGACTCTAACTACGTGAACTCCGAACTTTCTCAAAATTGTACGGTCCTGTGGTCACATTATCTCCAGGTCTTTAGTGTCTTCTTTCGTCATGTACATTTTCTTCGTTTCGTTGAAGAAAAAACGAACGAAGAAAAGAACTCTAGACCATATTTTCTGGCCCAATCAATAAAAAGAATGCTTCTGTGAGGTCCCTAGTTGAATGACCGATGATGCTAAACATGACAACTTACTAAAGGTGTCACGTTTACCAATTCCTGTGCTAGATGGTCGAGTACAGATTAATCCATGAAATCAGACACCAGATATCAAGGTAACTTTTTTTTTTACTTACGATTACAAATGAATATATTTAATAGAGAATACTTGCATTGAATTGGGAATATAAGGTTGCCTACACAACTTACCTGAAATGCATTACTAATGAGGAGAGCCTCTCACTTTTTGAGCTTTACCGGTCAAATATCTCAGCACTCTTTCAGGCCCTTCTCCATCCGCTGCTGTCTTCTATGGTTCTTTATTACCCGTCTGTCTTTAGATGGGGGTCTATCGTTTCAGCAATTTTCTATAGATGTTACAAACCAGCGGTCTTCTTCTTGGAAATTTTCAAGGCGGCTAAACATGGCCAGGCATTTGCCCTCAAAATTAGTCTGGATTTCATGACGGTTCGGCATGAACTTTTGCAGTTATAACTAAAATTCCAACATTTATTTATAGAAGAGGTTGAATTAGCACTGTTTAATAACTACTTAGAATCAAATTATATTTATTCTCTTTTTATATCATTATTAATTATTATTATAATATTAAGTATTAAATTAAAATATACCTAGAGCTATGAAATAGTGATTGGTTCCAAAATCAGAACGATCCTAGGAAAGTAAGCCTTCCATCAGACCAAAATAAAATCCTGGAGTAGGTTATTATCAAACATATCTTCAATGCTTACTCTGGACTAGTGCTAATAATAGCCCTTGCCTGTTCTCTAAAACGAGAGTTGAAGGTTTTTTGTTTAATTTTCTTTTTTGTGCAGAATCGGTATAATATTGATCGTCTCTTTTGCAGGACGACCCACCCCTCCAAGATAAGAAGGTGAACAAACAGCGTCAAACTGCGAAACCCAAGTCCCCATCAGCTGTACGCCAAAGAGCACCACCGAAGGAATCCATGATGGTAAGCAATGTGAAAATAAAGTGTGTCTCTATACACTGGCTAAATACCTCGTGCAGAGGAATCACAGAGATTGAAAGTAGTTTACTATGACTACTTAAATTACTATTATAGTTACTACTAGGCGGGTTATAGAGGAAATAGACCGTTGATGGCTTTATAACTTTAGTTACTGTTGGAAATAATTGTTTTGAAATATTCGAAAAATTTGTTGGAAAATAAAGTTAATCCTCTAAATACTTATTTATTTTTTGAAAAAGTTAATCTAATTCTTAAAAATTTTAGAGATTTTCATTTTTTCGATTTTCGCCCATGGTCACCACCAACATTTTATGCAGCATTATATTATAATCGGAAAAGGAACAAAATTGTGTGTGATTTCAGATAGTCTATTAATGATGAATATTTTAATTTTAATTTGGAATGGACAATTGTATAGAAAATGTAATTGATGAATGTAGTGAAGAAATATGTTTGAAATTTATTCATTTTTACGTAGAATATCAGTTTTAATGTAGATTATCAGTTTCCAACTAGGTTATGAGTTATCAGGCACCACAGGGCCGGATCTAGGGGAAGGCAAAGGGGGCACTGGCCCCAGGCGGCAGATTTTGGGGACGGCATTTCGAGCGAATATTTTTAAAAAGATCATTTTTTACGTTTGTTTATGCATAATTTTAATTAATACAAAGCAACAAAACTCAGATTTACATACTCACAGCTTTCTCTTTGGAGTCTTTCGATTATATCCTCTCAATACATGTGAAACAAATGCAATCAAAAAGCGATACAATGCAATAGTCCCCTAGGGCATTGTTTATTAGCGTGGACGTCTCAAATGGCGATGTCTCCAGTTAGTCTCTTTAAGCTTCCTCCACCCGATTTATTTTTGTTTCATAATCATGAAGTAACATGCAGCGAAATTGTTGTTAATCATCAGAGATTTTCACAAGAAACCTTTTTTTGTGGGAAGTGAATATAAAATCGTATCAAGAAAAAAATATTTATCGAAGAGCTGGCCAAAAAATATAAAGTATTCGTAGTTAATATAACTTCAACCATAACAAGGACTTTTCCAAAAATGGTACGCATCCATCAACGCCTCTTTCTCTTTTCAACCCATAATTAGAAATTAGAAGCAGCGATACCATCAAAATCAGCCTTAAATAGCAACTTATAATTATAACAAATTTTTATTTATCCTTTGCATAACCGACATCAGATTCAAAGATATAAGACCCCCCCTAACCGTTGCAGCTAATATGAACCAACCCTTTGTTTAGTTTTTTGATTGGTGTCCAAATTCATAAATGGAAGTTGACTTTAAGGTCAAAACAGCCAAATTGGCAGATACCTAAATATACCTAATAAATGCCTTAATAAGAAAGAATTTATTTTTGAAATTGAATCTTTCATACTCCTTTCGCTGACTACAGTGAGAGACTTGGATTATGCCACTGTATCATCGCATTAAGTTTAATTTAAAACAATAAACTGGAAGAGGGTATCCGAAAGAATATTCCTTACCAGCTCTGTTTCTATTTCTTCAGAAGAAAGGAGTTTCAGCAAACTGAAACTGATTAAAAGATGTTTGATGAGCAAGATTGCTCAACAAAGGTTAACAAATCTGAGTATAAACTCCATAGGGCTGCTTCTATAGCCTATAGGGTGATCATTAACATTGTTGCTGAAAAAAAAAGATCAGAAAGCGAAATTTTAATGTTATTATTTGTACACGTTCATCATTTTAATATTTTTTTTGTTTGTTTGATTGTTTTTTGGTTTCTTTAGATTATTTTCTCCTTAATAGAGTCAATAAAATGTGTTAATGTTATGATATGATATTTATTTCGAAATATATAATGATTGGTTGAATTTTTTATTGAGGAGGATGAATGGAAGAAGGGGCGGGAAATTAGGCTTCCCTTCCCCTGGAAAAATCCTAGATCCGGCCCTGAGTTTCCATTTACGTTATCGGTTTCCGCCTAGGTTTGCAAAACTTCCTGGTTGAAATATAATAACACAGTATATTAACTCGGATCAATGTTACATGAACGAAATGCCAAAAGACGATTTTGTATTGTGTATAATTATAATATAAAAATAATTAGGCGGAATTAGAACATTTTGTTTTGGATTTTAACAGAAAAAAATATGGTTTTATGCGATTTACAGCGAAAAAATTGATCATCTGATAGAATGATTGGAATATTATGTATTATGTATCGTATTGATGAATATTAATTATGTATATGACATAATTAAAACTTTTCATTTCTGACTTTTCTCCATAGTTCTCTGAGCTCATTTCTATTCTGAGGCTCCTTTAATTTTGTATTTTAGATTATTTCCCTGTCTTGAAAAACGCAAATTTTATCATCACTTGCGATACCAGTTGTTTGTTTTTTAACTGGTGTATCAAAACGATCAAAATCTCAATTGTGAACCGTTTCGTGTTTCATCATCAAATTTCTGATAATGACAAGAAATAGATATTGTTTTTTTTTTCTAGCCCAGTTGGTACCAAGCTTCGACTATATGTGAGACTAAGGCCTAACGTCCAGTAGATGCGTAAAATATGCGACAGCGACAATGCGTTAAGCTGAAGTAAGCCTGAACATTTTCGACATTTACCGCAACTAATCGTCGTGCGACCGCTTGTCTCACATATTACGTATATAGTGGATATGGATCTTTGTCGAATAAACCGTTCTTTGCCTATAAAAAGTTGTATTTTTTGACTCATCAAAAAACCACTTCAAGTGATGCCGAAACCCGGGAGGCTATACTCGGAGTAGAGATTTTTTCTTTTCTTTTTCTCTCTTTGTGTTTCTTTCTGTTCTAGCTGTTCGCGTCTGTTTTTTTTTTTGGATTGACTAGAACAAGTGAGAAGGTCATAGAATGTCAGATGAGATAGTGCGGCCGGCAACTTTGATACTGCCACAGGACATTCCAGCTCTCCCAACAGAAACCATAGCGGCGGCGCACGCGAACATAGCAGCAGCACAACCGAACGCAGCAGCAGCTCAAGCGAACGCCCTGGAAAGGCTAAAGATAAAGACGGCGACTTTGCAGGATCTAACAAAGCAATCACGGATCTAGAAAGATTCAACGGAGAAATCGGAGAGCTGAATCATTTTCTCAAGAGAGGCGAACGTGTGATGACACGCATAGAGGCAAAATTGGCGGAAGACCTTATAGACCTAATGGATGCGAACGCATTGAGAGCAGCGTTAGTATGTCGAGTCAAAAGGAACATACTGAACCTAATTCAGGCGGACGAAGATACGCCATGGACAGGCTGAAGAAGGCATTTGGGTGAGTCCGGTGGGCACCAGAAGAGGAAATTTTTCGGATGTTCAGGGAAACGGAAAAATCTTACCAGACAAATGGGCAGTATGCGGGAATACTATTAGCCCGATATAACAGGCTATACATCCTGAGCAGAAAACCATCAGAGTCGATAGGGCCATCAGAAGCCTCGGAGACAGAAGAAGAGGAGATCGAACCAGGAAACGGAGGAGCAGTAGGAGGAAGGAGCAGTAGAAGGAGCGGCGGAAGAAGAGCAACGGAGGAGAGGGTATCGAGAGACAACGAATAAGGAAAGTGCGAGCAGAGAGGCAACCACGCGGTAGTCCATAATATAGAGAGTGAGTGTGGTGGGTTGCCTATTATCAGAGTCGCGAGAGGAGTACGATGCTTGGTGGATACAGGCAGTTCAAACACGATAATGTGTCGGAATGCGATAGAGGCGTTGTGTGAAAGAGAGAGGACACCCCAGGTACAGGTATGTGGATGGAGAGTAATCACCTTGAATGATCCATGTAAGATAGAAGGGGAAGTGGGGAAAGATTTGAATGAATGGTGAATCGAGGGAGAAAGATTGAGGGTGCACGTACTGAAGAATATGCCTCGGGAATATGGGGGGATAATCGGGTGCGACCTGTTAGGGAAAATGGGAGCGCGGATAAGAAATACGGACGGGAAATGGATTATTACTGGAACAAAGAAGTACAGGTGTAAGAGGGTTCAGAAAAAGGACAAAATTAGAGTCGGGGCAATCAACCGGAAAGACTGGAGACAGGCATTACGAGATGAGTACTCAGACGTTTTTTTTTTCAAGAGGGAGATATATTGAGTGTGACGGGGGAAACGGTACACGAGATTCCGTTGAAACAGGATTGGATGACGCATGCCAAAGAGAGAAGATACCCGCAAGCTCTACGGCAGCATATCCGGGAAGAGCTGGAGATTTGAAGAAACAAGGCATTATTACTGACAGCACGTCGCCATACAATAACCCCCTTTGGGCAGTGAAGAAGAAGAGTCCAAAAACGGGAAGCGGGAAAGGTAATAGGGTCGTGGTAGATTTTAGGAAATTCAATGAGAACACACTGGACGAGAAATACCCAATCCCGAGGTTCGAGGATATCTTGGATAGGCTGGGAGGAGCGGCCGTGTTTAGCACGCTGGACTTGAAAGCAGGGTACCACCAGATAAAGATGCACCCTAGGGACCAGCATAAGACGGCTTTTACATTTGAGAGGGGTCATTTTGAATTTATCCGGATGCCCTTTGGGTTGAAAAACGCGCCCATAATGTTCCAGAGACTCATGGACGAGTTTTTGTGGGGACTGGACGAATCGGTCTGCCAGGTTTACATAGATGACCAGCTGATATTCAGTAAGAATGAAGCACAACATATCGAGGATCTAAGGTGCGTCTTCGACAGGCTGAGACAATTCGGACTGAAGTTGTCCGTAGAGAAATCTATTCTGGGGCCAAGACCAGATCAACTTCCTGGGGCATACGATATCGAAGGAAGGAGTACGACACACGCAAACACACTCCAAGACTATATATAGAGAATTACTAAGGCACTAAAGTCAGTCTTTTCTCAACAAGCGTGCGTATCATTTCGTTCCCTTTTTTCCTTTTTTTAAATTTTAAGTCCTAGGAACGAACATAAGTTATATATATATATATATATATATAAATCTTTGAACAACTATGTATGCATGTAATGATAACATTCAAGGAAGTTAATTGGTTTTTTAATTCGTAATCCTGATTCCCAGTCTCTTGCTGATCCTTCTCGCCATCTCTTAAACTTGAAAATATCATCAATTGTATATTCTACGTGTTTTTCAACATACTTTAAGGCTACACCTCACCTTTTTAGTTCATTTTACGGCCACCACGTCGCGCTTCAAAATTAGAACTAACTTTACAACTAAATTTCCTTTGAAACGGAATGTCCGATTGCAACTTCCTCCCTATTAACATAGAATTGCCAATAATGATGTTTGAAGGTTCTAGTATGTCAAATAAGAGTAATAACAATTTTTCAATAGATAAAAAAAATGGCTTTGAAATTTGAATTTAAAAAATAACGTCTTATAAAGCTTTAGGGATATATGCGTAGATTATTTTGGTAAAAAGATTTATAAATCCATATATTTGAACACTTCTAGCCCCAACATATAATCTACTTGTGGATGGCATGTCCAGCAGAAACTTTGTAAAATAATAAAATAAAGTCGGTGAAGTAAAATACAGCCCATTATTCTTAATCGAATTAAACATTTCTTCACCTAAATCATAAGAAAAGTATGTTGGTTTGGTTTTAAATTTTAGTAACTCATTGAGTGAAATCTTTGTCTACTATTTTCACAATCTGAAGTAGCTTCTCAATGCTTAAATTTCCCAACATTTGAAGATTTCCAATTATTGGGAGGGGTAACATCCCATTTATCGCTATCTGGTCGCCACATATACTAAATATTGTGTTGGGTATTTTTTTTTTTTTGTTAGAAAAATGAGTGAAAATAATTGATTTTTAACCAAATCTTCATTCAAAATACACCTGTTCATAAAAAGGAGAAAACCGGGTCCTTCAAATAAAACAAAACATTAAGTATATATTTATTACATTTGATTATAGTGTTGATAGGCATATAATTTTGTGATACTTCTAAATTATTGTATTTCATTTTTAGAGATACAGGAAGGTATACCTATTTTAGAATAATAGTAGACATTTAGAGAAAAGTGTATTTTCTAAATACCTTATTGCACAAAATAGATAAATATTCCTCACAATAGAAGTCCATTTTAGCCTGCACTAATAAAAATCTACGGTGAGATCTATTCATCATCATCAAAATCTAAAACCTCTTTTACCACTTACGCAGTGTGAGATTGTCCTTTGCAGAGCTTGGACCACGTTGTTCTCTCCTATACCAGTTGCATCCTCCTGTTCCAGTCCAATCCCCGTCTCTAGAACGCTTCCCGTTCTCCTTTCTCCCAGGATATACGGGGTCTTCCCCCATGTCTCCTGCCTTCCACTTGATTCTCATAAGTCTTTCTGGCAAATGTATTGGCTCATCCTGAGAAGATGACCGAACCATCTTAATTTTTGAACAAGAATTGTTTCCACGGGCTTTATTATGAGACTCGCTTGGATGGTAGTGTTGCGAATCCCGTCTCGTCTTGTCTTTCCTTCGACTTTCTGCAGGTAGTGGCTTTCCATTATTTTATTTGTCTCCTATATTTGGAAGTGAGGATCCAGGATTCAGAGTAGTATGATAGGATGGGAAGGAACGTCGATTTATATACAGCGAGAATTCTGTCCTCTTAGAAACTAATCTGCGGTTGAGAAAGCCTCGCCGGACAGCCCCGAACGTACGTCTCGCTGCTCCTATTCATCGCCTCATCTCTTCTTCTACGAATCTAGACTCATTGAGATGAGCACCCAAATATTTGAAGTTTTGTTACCTGCTCCAATCTCTCATTATCTACCCGTAATACACCCATAACCTATTTTCTCTTCTCCTTCGCGTATACTGGATACTGGATAAAATCTGGAAAGAAATACACACGCGAAGGAGAAGAGAAAATACAAGCCAGAAGAAGAAAGTTATAAAATCATACCGACTAAAAAAAGAGGAACAAATGACTTGATGATGATGAATAGATCTCACCGTAGATTTTTATTAGTACAGGCTAAAATGGACTTCTATTGTGAGGAATATTTATCTATTTTGTGCAATAAGGTATTGAGAAAATACACTTTTCTCTAAATGTCTACTATTATTCTAAAATAGGTAGACCTTCCTGTATCTCTAAAAATGAAATACAATAATTTAGAAGTATCACAAAATTATATGCCTATCAACACTATAATCAAAGGTAATAAATATATACTTAATGTTTTGTTTTATTTGAAGGATCCGGTTTTCTCCTTTTTATGAACCAGATGTATTTTGAATGAAGATTTTGTTAAAAATCTATTATTTTCACTCATTTTTCTAACAAAAAAAAACCCATCACAATATTTAGTATATGTGGCGACCGGATAGCGATAAATGGGGTGTTACCCCTCCCAATAATTGGAAATCTTAAAATGTTGGGAAATTTAAGGATTGAGAAGCTACTTCAGACTGTGAAAATAGTAGACAAACATTTTACTCAATGAGTTACTAAAATTTAAAACCAATACCGATATATTTTTCTTATGTTTTAGGTGAAGAAACGTTTAATTCGATTTTGGAATTGTTCATTTTGTTTTGTCATTGTTCATTGTATTGTTTGGAGCTAAAACAATGAAATCGATGAAATGAGTTTTGGCGAGGTTTCTTCAAAAATAGACCACTGTGCACTTCCTCAGCCATGAGAATTTAAGAATAGTATAAGAATTTTTCTTTAAGTTATAGTTTGCGAAAGAAAAAAAAAACAATTAAAGTCAATTAAATTTTGTCATCAAAAGTAGTTATTGGATATTCTATTGTAGTGAAATTATTGAATCAGCAAAAAAAAAAAATTAGTTTCATTCAGCTGTTTTCAAATGAACAAGCTAGTAATTTCGCATGAATTTTGTCGCTATCTATTGAAAAAATATCTTACTAAAAGTCGGTGAGGTTTAGCCTTAATTTCGGTAGGAATATTGATACTCAGTGGGGGCCACGAGATAGTCGGACTACCTGAGGGATCGGACTAGTGGAAATCGGATTAGCGAGATTCTACTGTTACTTATTATGTATAAGTCAATCACTGCTTGGGTAAATTCCTTCAGGTAAAATAAAATCTGTTACCGAGTCCATGTCTCAAACTATTTATTATGGAAATTCCAGCAGTTTTTGAAAATAATCTCCATCAGGCTAGCAGGTCGCCCATTCAGATTAGGTGGAGCAACTGCTATATGTAATTTTGAACTAAAGGCGAAATTACGTACAGAGGCTGTATTTGTATATTTAATTGAATTTAGCAAATCTCTCATGATGCTTTATCACTTCTATATAAAACACTGGTTTTTTCATGACAAATTCTCTGTAATATTTAAGTATTACTAATTACTCCTAGTAATAATGTTTAGCTTTACTACTGTTTTATCTCAGGCTGGTGGTGAGTGTTTTGCCGCAGTTGATGGTATCGAGCAAGAAACGAGAAGTGGCGTTACTGTTAATACATCGAGGAGAAGCAGTAATATAATGCAAGTATGTGTTGATTTTCGCTAAGTAGACAAGTAGGTTTAAACATGAAAAGTTCTACCTCAGATAGGAAAGCACTGGTTCTTAGGGTTTTAGTTCCACTATAATTCTTGAATATATATTGAGAAATTGAATATATCTCCTTCTGAGATTAATCAGTTTGGAGTTTCTTCAAAAGTTAAGCCGTTTCAGGTCCCAACGACTGGAATTGCCAGTCGTCAATGGAGCGAATTCTATGGTGTATTGTGTATATCATTTGAAGCTTAGGGTCTGTGATCCTTTGATAACACATCTAAATGCTCTGTCCGTACCAGTCCTTTTGGAAATAGATTTCATAATAGGTTATGGCAGTTGAATTCCCAAACTAACTCATGGTGGTTTGGGACGAACCGGGAAAAACTTTTTATTTAATCACATCTTCATGCATCCCTTGTGTATCGGGGTTAGGTTTAGCTCTACATATCTGTTGGGTAAAAGAGACAAGCATTGCAACAAGTTGTGGCTGAAAGTATGAAGATATTAGAGTCTACCTCTTGTCTTACAATGATAGCGTCCAACAACAACAACAACCCATTGGATACAAGGGCATACACTACTGTCCGAAAGTCATAGAATCTATGAAAGCGGAATTAAACAAGTCTTTCTAAGCTAGTATGCTGCTTGGGCTTCACCCATGGTAATGATAAAGAAGGGTGGTGATTTGTCTTATCGTTTTTGTTTAGACTTCCGAACTATAAACCGAGTGACAACAAAATACTCGTACCAGATTCCCAGTATTAATGTTCTGTTAGATAACCTTATAGGAACTGTATACTTGTCGAAGATTTGCATTCGACCAGCATTTGTTTATTGCCCCTAGCCGACGAACAGAGTTTGGACATAACGTCATATGTTGTCCCGAGTAGAGGGATGCTTAGATACATGACAATGCCTTTTGGGCTCACCAATGATCCAGAAATGTTTTAACATCTGGCAGACTCAGTTTTGTTAGATCTCTTCATAGTAGTTTTCCTGGAAGCTGTTTTGATTTCTTACCTCAAATGAAGATTGCACTTCTTCTGGAAAGAAATCTTCCAATGTAAGAACTTCTTCAGATCTTCAGTCACAACTTGTTTCAAAGCTTCTTTCTCTTGGGGTAACAAGTCTTTGTCCCCATTCACATTTTGAGCTATACTTAACCCGGATTCACAAGAGAAACATGAAGATGTGATAAATCAAAAGTTTTTTTCCGGTTCGTCCTTAAACCTCCATCAGTTGGTTCCGGATTCGGAATAAACGTAAACCTGTTGGGTGATATAACAAGGATTGGTACGGACAGAGCATTTAGATGCTATATGATTTATATGGTAAAGGAGAAGCGTAATTAAACGATCCTCGACCCTAACCTTCAAATGATGTACACAGTACACCATAGAATTCGCTTCATTGACCATTTGGACCTGGAATGGCTTAACTTTTGAAGAAACTCCCAAATGACTAACCCGCGTTTAAGTAGATATGCAAGTACATTCTGTCTCTTAGGATGAATGGGGTTGTAAGACATATAAGTTACTTATATAGTCGGGGTTTTTATTTTGTTTTTAAATTCAATTTTATGCTGATTTAATCAGTTTCTTAAATTTTGTGAGGTTTCATCAATATGAGCTACAATATATTAACGATTATTACAATCAATTTTATAAATTACATTTTGTTTAATAGTCCATTTTAGGTATCTTTGGTTATTGAAGATAACTATTAAAAGAGCTTAGTTTCAGTGCCGGCTCGAAAATTAAATTAATGGGAGTGCTGCTTCAGATAATTTTTAGCCGTTCTTTCAAAAAATAGTTCAATAATACCTTCAAACGGTCAAGCTAAACACATTACCCTCCTTGCGGCTTCGCCATAGTCGAGTAAAATGTTTTAGCTCGTTCTCACAATAAATATAAATATCTGATGTGGACACTGCATGACTTCCTTGTACGCCTATTAAACTATAAATCGGTGACTAAAAACCTGACCCTGAATGTGGTTACTAGTTTCCGAACATAGCAGTATCTCAAAAACGAAACTCGGCGTCAAGACGTCCCATTAATTGACACATATAGACACACACACACACACACATACACACAATCCCAAATACAAAATTATAACTTGAACCGTTTTTGAGTTACGCGAGATACAAACGAAAGTACGACGAAACTAGCCAAAATGGATTCAGGGATGGACAAAATGGATATTTCCGTAGACATGTGAAAACCGAAAATGTTCACGATTACAATACTTCCTTTATTGCATAAAAGGAAGTAAAAAATAGATAATAAGCATGTAAACATGGGATTAAAATAGCAATTATAGTTGCTACAATAATAAGAAACAAACCATGCAATGAGATGTTAAATATGTTTTTAGATTAATAACTTGAATAATGGGCAAAGAGCCTGAGAAATGTTGCTGGTAAAAGTATAGAAGTGAAAATGATTAATCTAAATAGGATTATTAAATTGAATTAAAGAAATAAAAAATAATTGTAAAATTATATAAAATTAAGAGTATTCAGTGCCATGATAAAGCCAGTTATGATGTATTCTATAATACCTGGGTTCTAACCGACACCCTAAAAAGCAGAATCGAATGATTTGAAAGGAAGGTCCTTCACAGGATAACCATCGCAATCTTGGACCGGAGTCTTAACACATGGCGGTGAAGAACCCAGAGAGAACTACATAAAAAAACTAACCGGTCAATATCTCATGATAAGAAGGCAAGAAGGTTTAGATGGCGGAAAATGCCACAGTGGTTGGTAGGATTGGATCCATTGGTTCAAAAAGGACGCTGCAGAGCTGCATGCAACAAACTGGAATGAGCATTAACATGCGATAAGCAAAAATAGGTTAGGTGCATAGTATCCCTGTGTCATGGACTCAGTTGTACTATATATATTATAATTATATATTAGTTATAATATATTCATATATATTCATTTATTTTTCGGATATATTTATATAATATGCATACGTCATATCCATACACCCAATATACATATATTTTAGATTATTATATTATTGAATTGTACAATTGTTTAATTTAATATTTTTAATTTTTATTAATATTTTTATAATTTAATTATTTATAGCAACGAAGTAAAGAAAGTGATACAGCGAGAACAACCATTTCCAAGCATTTTGATAAGTTTCGCAATGTAAGTAACATTTTTTTTAGAGTACT
This sequence comes from Rhaphigaster nebulosa, assembly GCA_948150685.1. Lineage (NCBI taxonomy): Eukaryota > Metazoa > Arthropoda > Insecta > Hemiptera > Pentatomidae > Rhaphigaster > Rhaphigaster nebulosa. The sequence continues at coordinate 73,418,796 of OX411306.1, read as the reverse complement.
GTTTTTGTTGTTATTTTTTAGAGCATATCCAATATAAAATATCAGATGTGGACACGGCATGACTTCCTTGTACGCCTATTAAACTATAAATATTTATTTATATTAAACTATAAATTGGTGAACCAAAAAGTGATCCTGAATTTGGTTAGTAATTTCTAAAGACAGGAGTATCTCGAAAACGACACTTGACGTCACGACGTCCATCTATTGATACATACAGACAGACACACACACACTCACACAAATAAATACACACAAACACATAATTATAAAAATGTTATAAAGGATTAGTACGGACCTTGAAACGTCATTATTCACGAAAATCTCGATTTGTGATTTTTAGTACAATTCACATTCCTTCCTTCTAAGAAAGCAGGATGTACAAAAAAACGAAAAACAGTTTCAGTTAACTACAATATGCCATTACAGTTTTATAGTTGCTGAAGGTGTAGCGCACAGCAAATTTTTTGAGATAATGTGAGAGCTTTTATCTTTTGGAAGCTGATATGTATGGAAGGCAGCACCATCTCTTCTTGAACTTGCAACTATCTTGCGATGTACATCGGCATTTTCGGGATACACGGTAACTCCTCTCATAGAGGTTTCAACCTGAAGCCATTAAGACAACCTAGTCATAACGAAGGAATGGAACAAGTGCTGCATATTATTTTTCATCGCTTAAATAAATAGGTGGAGTTTAAGCATTAATAGTCTTGTTTGTTGGTTGAGTCGTCTATTAGGTTTGATAAGGGTCCGAATCTGTTTTGAGTACTAATAGTATCACTAACCTTCAGATATTTCCGTGGGGTCTCTTTGTGTTGCTATACGTCGTTTTCTTTCAGTAGGTAACAAATTCCCAAGAGATTTCTTCGTGTTCCGAGAAGTATTCAGCTTACAATTACGGAGGAAAACGAGTATTTTTACCCAATTTTAACACTTAAAACAAGTAATAAAATTGTTTAATTAGGGTGGAAAAAATCGCGATTGTAACCTTTATCACCGAACCATATGATCTCTGTAATTAATTGAATTATAATTTTTTATGTAAGTTTATTGTAACCTTCAAGTAAAGTACACCTTCCGGCTCACCAATTTTAACCAAACTTTAGTTTTATATTGATCTAAATTTGTTTACTTGTTTAGCAAATTTGAAATGTTTTACATTATATTTTAATATAATTATTGGTGAATGTTTATTATGACCTTCAAGTAAAGTACTACTTCTAGTTTGCCAATTTAAACCAAATCTAGTATGTTATTGAAATCAATTTGTAAATCATAAATACCAAATTTGAGAAGTTTTGCATTATATTTTAATATACTTTTTTATAGAAATCTGTTTTGACATGTATAATCTTCCGGTTATCATGTAGTGACCAAAAAAAGAGGCTCAAACCTAGATTTTACAATCCCAAATACTAAATTTTAATTTTCTACGAGAAACCGTTTTTGAGCTATGCGCGAACGAACGAAAGAACGTATTTACATAAGAAATTAGCCACAATGGGTTCATGGATAGTAAAAATGAATATTTCCGTTGAGATCTGAAAACCGAAAATTGTCGCGACTTTGTTTACTGCGTAGAAGATAGTAAAATATCTGATGTGGACAACACATGACTTCCTTGTACTCCTATTAAACTATAAATCGTTGGCTCAAAAAGTGATCCTCAATTTGGTTACTAATTTCCGAAAATTGCAATATCTCAAAAACGAAACTCGGCGTCGCGACACCCACCTATTACATACACACACATACTCTTGTTTCATTCCGTTATTAAATGTCGTTTTCTATTTTCAGTAGGTAACTAGTTTCCAGGAGATTTCTTCGTGTTCCGTGACAACATTAAAACTATCAATATCACTGGATAAAGCATTAGAAATCGACAGTTTCTAAATTTTAAGCAGAAGAATCCACTTAACTCATATCTTATTCTCCTGCTGCAGACTTGTTCATCGCACAAATGGGGAGGAAAACCAGTATTATATGCCCAATATTAACACTTAAAATAAGTAATAAAAATGTTAAATTAGAGTATAAACAAAATCGCGTTTGTAACCTTTATTACCAAACCATATGATTTCTCCATTTAATTTTAATATAAGTTTCGATATAAGTTTATTATGACCTTCAAGTAAAGTACCGTTTTCGGTTCACCAATTTTAACCGAAATCTAGAAAATACATTCATATTGATATAAAAGTCCTATTTAATAAATTTTAAATGTTTTACATTTTATTTTAATATTTTTGATGAAAGTCTAATATGACCTTCAAATAAAGTACCTCTTCCGGTTTTCTAATTTAGACCAAAATCTAGTATGTTATTTAAATCAATAAATGAAGTATGAATACTAATACTAATTAGATAATTGATATTAAGTGCTAATTTCAAGTAGGTAGTTTAAATCTTTGAAATAAATTTGTCGTTTATTTATTTTTAAATATTTATTATTTTTTATTTATTTAGTGGGGAGAGGGTGGATTTCATCGATTTGGTGATCGTTCATAAGGTTTTCGAAATTGTTAATGTCAAATTTACTACCGAAATTTTATTCGGCCATGAGTATTTCTACTTAATTATTAGTTTTCAAGATTCTTCGGTATTGGCATCGTTTCCTAGGTTTTCAAGGGCGCTATTTCCGAATTCACTATCGGATTTCCGATCGCGCATGCGCATTTCGCTTTTACGTTGCTATTGGAGATTTCTATGATAAAGGGATCGTTTATTAGGTTATCGAGAATTCTGATTCCATTTTTTTAGTTGGGTTTTAGATCGCGCATGCGCATTTTGCATTTCCGTTACTGTTGGATTTTTCTGATAAAGGTATCGTTTATAAGGTTATCGAGGGTTCTGATTCCATGTTTTTAATTGGAGTTTTGATCGCGCATGCGCATTTTTCATTTCCGTTACTGTCGGAGTTTTTTATGATAAACTTTATCATTTATATATATTATTTATAGATTACCGTTAGTTAGGTTTTCGAAGATTCTTATCGAGCATGTGCATTTCAAATTACTATTAATGTTGACATAGTTTTGGTACCAGTATCATTATGAAGTTATAATCGTTATATTTTCGAATTAACAATCGGATTTTTGATCCCGCGTGCACATTGCGATTGACTGTTCTTAATGAACTTTTCTTCGCTTATAAGAGCCGTTTATTAGATTTTCAAAGGTTCTGATTTATTTTTTGGAATTGGATATTTCATCGAACATCCTCATTTCGGATAACCGTTACCATTGACCTTTTTTCGGTAAAGTTATTGTTTATTAGGTTTTATAGGACGATATACTGTCAAATATAATTGTATTTGAAATGCAAATGCTCAATAAAAAATAAAATTTGAAAAAGGAATCAGAACTCGCGAAAACATAATTAACGATTTGTGTAACAAAGATAATATCAATAGTATCAGAATATGGAAGAGCGTTGGCGCAATCACAATCCCCATTGACAAAATCGAATCAGAACCCTCGAAAACCCAATAATCAATATCCGTACCAAAGAAATGTCACTGTAATAGTAATTCGAAATGCGCATGCGCAATAAAAAAATCATTTAAAATAACGGAATCAGAATCTTGGAAAACCTTATGAACGATCCCTATATCATAGAAAACTCCAAGAGTAACGGAAATGAAAAATGCGCATGCGCGATCTAAAACCCAACTAAAAAAATGGAATCAACCCTCGAAAACCCAATAATCGATATCCGTACCAAAGAAATGTCACTGTAATAGTAATTCGAAATGCGCATGCTCAATAAAAAATCCAATGAAAAATATGGAATCAGAACCCTCGATAACCTTATAAACGATACCTTTAGCGGAAAAAAACACCAACACTAACGGAAATGCAAAATGCACATGCGCGATCTAAAACCCAACCAAAAAAATGGAATCAGAACTCTCGATAACCTAATAAACGATCCCTTTATCATAGAAATCTTCGATAGCAACGTAAAAGCGAAATGCGCATGCGCGATCGGAAATCCGATAGTGAATTCGGAAATAGCGCCCTTGAAAACCTAGTAAACGATGCCAATACCGAAGAATTTTGAAAACTAATAATTAAGTAGAAATACTCATGGCCGAATAAAATTTCAGTAGTAAATTTAACATTAACAACTTCGAAAACCTTATGAACGATCACCAAATCGATGAAATCCACCCTCTCCCCACTAAATAAATAAAAAATAATAAATATTTAAAAATAAATAAACGACAATTTTATTTCAAATATTTAAACTACGTACTTGAAATAAGCACTTAATATCAATTATCTAATAAACGAAAGAAATGTCGAAAGAATATTCCGAAATTATTTCAAAAGTCATTAATGTAATTAAAATAATTATTTTTCAATAATTAAATGAATAATATTGAATTATTTCATGTCCGATTGGGTTACAATTGAAATGGAAAAAGTTACATTTGAAATTGAAAAGGTTACAATTGAATCGGAAAAGGTGACAATTGATTTGGAAAGGGCTACAATTGAAATGGAAAAGGTAACATTTGAAATGGAAAAAGTTGCAATTGAAATGGAAAGGTGACAATTGATTTGGAAAAGGTTACAATTGACGTGGAAATGCATATATTATGACAATATTGCCAAGAGACAAAATAAGCGAGGAAAAACCGATATTCTACTCTCTGAGACACGTTTGTTCCTAGTTGAAGACAAGAGAAACTTTAACAAATATTATTTATTTATTTAATGTGATATATGCATCTACCCATGGAGGGTCATTAGCATTACTAATGATAGTAATATATTTCTTTTGGAATCACTTTTTCACAATTTCAATGAACTATATAAGGTTATAGATTTGACACTTTTTTAAGAACTTGAATACACTTTGAACACAAGTTTCACTGTCACCAAGAGCGATGTCCAGTCTGTTGTTGATGTTGCAATGTCGCCTTGCATCCTTAAGGGTCTTGCAGTCCAGCAGGATGTGCTCCACGGTCAGAGGTACTTTGCAGGTATTACAGGTCGGTGGGTAAAGTCCTTTCAGAAGAAAGGTGTGCGTCAAGGCTGTATGCCCGCTACGTAACCTGGCCAAGACTATAACAAATATTAGTACCATAATGGATCGCCTGGATAAATGGTATTCGATAAGCAAGTGGAGTGGTTCATGTAGAAGCCCACCTTTTTCTGTTCTGGTGATATTTTATTTATATGCATTTTTAAGCACTCTTGAAAGACTGGTTCTATGCCTTCTTGCCACCTTTAATGTTCTCTCCTTTTGAACCGGTCATGGACGTGGAGGTGACTGAAGGTATGCCATACATGACAATGTAGAAAACATTGAGCAGAAAACAACCAACAGTCATCTTAACTCAGCCTTTCGCTCTATCTTCCGACATTACATATGCACATTATTTGATAAACATATCACGTTAGTAAAGGCATCGTCTTGAATGTAATACCAGAGCTTAGGATGCGTACGCTAGATAGAGTAACTGATCAAGAATGTATTTCATAAAGTGGAAGGTCTGATTCTATTCTCTATTATTTTTATTCTAATAATATATTCTTCTTCTAAAGAAGCGTATCATCAATAATTTAGATTAAATTGAGGATATTTTATTTCTAATTGGTGTAATTAATTCCAACACTCCTCGGGGCATGATTTTCTAGATATAATGGGGCACGGGTTTGATACAAAGGGTCCTAATCCTAAGTATAGATACCGCAATTACCTTTACTTTACTTATTTGGGTAAATTAAACATTTACAAGATAAGGCCAGAATTAAAAGTCGTATTCCAACAACTAATTTAAAAGGATCTGATGATTTTACAGGTACTGTCCTGTTCGTTCTCTTTCTACGAAGCCATTCGGCAAACTGTTATGTTTGTAGACATTTTTGGCAATATTCTCCCACTTGATTTCAAGAATTGGTACCTTTATAAGATAAATATAATGTGAAGCAAAATAAAACCCATTTTAAGAATGAGAGAAAGAAAATATTTTTGTTGTTTATGACTTAGCTGTAATTTTAAAATTTTATTATCACAAAAGATGAAATCAACATTTAAAAAAATTATAATAATTTTGCATTTTTTACAAATAGGAATTTTTCATTGGCTCTATTCTTTCTCATGAATGTCTGAATAATAAAATTATTTCTCCATTTTTTCAAATGTGGACATTGATAATACTTAATCTGTTTTTACAATTAGATTGCTAAAAAGTGAACGTGATATCGTGTGTTAAAGTTATTGAAGTAATAATATCATTGAATGTAAAGATTTTTCAATTATAAATCAATGTATATGAATAATCTAAAAAGATAAATTGGTTATTGCAGAACAAAAATTGGAAGAAGAAACACCTGGTATTGGCTGGCGGTATTGGCATTGCGATGGTCTGTTTCTACGCTTTCTACAAAACCAAGACGTGACATATCCAATGCATCGTTATAGTCTTGTGGAGTACCGTGAGTGATCACAACTTCATTATAATACTCTAAATAACAAATAATATAGAGCAATATTGTTTCTTTCTTCTTTTTGGCTGAATTATTACGAGGATATCATGTGATATTAGATTAGAAAGTTATGTATCGATAGACGATACATGCGTGTTGTCTCGACTACTAGCCCAGCATGCTATAGTATGGTTTATTTTATTTATTGAAATTTACAACTGTGTTAAAATTACAATAAGTAAATATGACTTTGATTATCAGACAATGAATGAATCAGGACCGAGGGGAAGGGAGTGGGGCAAAGGGGGCACTTGCTCTGGGCGGCAGAACAGAAGGGGGAGGGAGAATTTCGAGTGATTTTTTTTTCTTTTTATTATATTTTATACTTGTTTCTGCTCATTTTTAATAAATACAAAGAGCAAAGCTCTTGTCTAAATACATGTTAAGCTCTATTTAAGCTAATATTTCTAGTCTTGAGTCCAATAGTTATGAAACAAGTGATATCAAAAAGCGATACAATTCTATAAAAATATTTATTACTTAAATTTGTCTCACCGTTGAAATGGAAGACACGAGACAATTAGACAATGTTGGGGATTGTTTCATAGTATGGACGTTTTGGCAGACAAAGGCTCCAGTTATTCTCTGTGAGTTCCCTCTTTTCGATTTGTTATTGATTTTTGTTTTATTATTATGATGTGACCTACAGACAAAATGATATTATTTTTTATGGTTTTCATGTGGTACCTTTTTTGTGGGGAGTGACTAATCCCCAATATAAAAATCGTACCTTGAAAAAACTATTTATTGAAGCGCTGACCCAAAAATATTATAATATTGTGTTCATAGTTGTAATATAACAGCAACTGAAACGAGGGACCATTCGCAATGATTTCACGTATCCACCATTCCCTTTTTGGCTTCTTTTCAACGCTCATAATTAGATCTGCGCAAACAGCGATCCAAAGATGGTTAATCATATTTAGCAACTTATAGTTATAACAAATTTTTATTTATTTTTTGCATAACTGACATTAGGTTCAAGTTGGTCTAAATAAAAACCATTATGGAACTAATTTTGAGTAAAAAAAATATTGTATATATTTGTGAGTATATTTTTATACTCAAACATAATACTTTATTTTTTCTTTAAAGGCCAGTCAGTAAAGGGCCAAAAGAGGAGTCTATGGTGCAAAAGGTGGGGTAGAAGCTTTCATTTTTCTAACCTGTTTATATGGGTGCAAATACCTAAAAAAACAAAGATGCTAACAGAAGTGACCTCGGGAGAACTTTTTGGTACCCAAAAAATCTTGAAATTTTAGAACTTTTTTTTGTTTTTTCGCCTATGATTCCTAAACTGTGCATTAAATCGAAAAAAAAATTGTGATATTATGAAAAAATTTAAAAAGTTCTGAGTGGAATGAATACCACCTCCTTTTTTTAAATAGTATTTTTTTTTTACAATAAGTACCACAAAATAATAATTCGGTTAAGTGCTAGAGTCGAAAACGACGGTCCCACAACAACAATTTTTCCAACTTTGTTCGCAAATTTTACAGAGTATTATGTTTGAGTCTGCAGCTTGGAAATGGGTTCTCTAAGAGAGGGGTTGTTACTTTAATTAAGTAATCAGTACTTTGGGAGAAGGATTTGGGAGGACACGCAGAGTGGTCACTGCGTACCACTTGCACTTTTCAGATAACTGGGCGTATCACTACGTGATCTTATGATCTTAATATAAAAGATTCGTTATTCTTAGTAAAATACAAACTGATTCGCAAAAGTTTATATAACAAACAAAACAATATATATTACAGTAAATTTGCTTAAGAAGATAATGAATTGAAATTAAAGATCAGAACTCAAAATCAAAGGCAATCAATTTCGCATAACAATAGCTGAAAACTGAAAATAAACCGATTACCCCAATATATAACTAATTCTGCTAAAAGTCTATCCATAAGAAGTAAGAAATTTGGACATTATGAAGAAGATCATCAATATTTTTCAGTTGGAAGCACTTTGTTGTTTATTTACAATCAGAGCATCAATATAAAGCGATTTCCTCACTATTCGACTTTTTTTTTGGACTATGGTTAGGCGCATTGGCCCGTACCAGTGTTGGGAAAATTATATTCAGAAAAATTAATAAATAATGAAAAACCCATTTATTCTATTATTCAGTGAATAAATTTATTTATCATTTTTCAATCATTAATCAAATAAAAATAATTATTTGGCATCGCATGCCTCACGTTCACTTTCCGTTTGTCAGGTCGAATCAAAAGGCGAACAGTGTGGACATAGCTTTAGGCCTGATGGAGTTCATTAGTCCTTTCGTCTTTACTACAATAACGATCGTAGATTATTTTTATTAAATGTAGATCGAGTTTACGCTTCTTATAATTAATACTTCAATAATAATTTGTTAAAACTTATCCCTCATTTAATGTGTTAAATAGATATTATTACCAATAATTTGTTATCTTGTTCGCTTGCCTGCCGTACCACGGTCTGGGAACCTCTTCTCTAAGAGAAAAACTAAAGAGATAAAAATCATAGAGTATCAAAATCTGCGTCTACTGAGTATCAAAATTTTAAATTTGGCCAAGCACACCTTTCGAAATTGGCAATCTTCCCATCTCCGGTTATTGGCATATTATTCCGATAGGGTTTCATTTTGCATTGAAAAATGTGGAATAATTCTGGCTTTCAGGCATGCTGTATGTATTGTCCCCCTCGTGAAAAATCCAAGTTTTCGACTTCTTCCTTCTTGTGCGTTTTCCGCCTACTGTTAATAAAAAGTAATATTTTCAGTTATTCCTCAGTAACTCGCTTCCAGTGCATTTAAGATAAAAATTTAACATTACCAATTTTAAAGAACGTTAAATTTCCTGCAAGTTTTGTAAGTAATATGTTTTAAAATTCGGAATTGGTACTGAGATATTGGACCATTAAAATATGCGAAAAGGTCCAAAAAAACGCATAAGGTTAGATTTAGTTTCGCCTTAATAACTGCATTTTAGTGTAGGTTAGTGAAAAATGCATGATAACCCAATCTTGTAGAGGACGAAATTTTCACATCTTTACCTTAATTTCACTGAAAGCGAGTTACTGAGGAATAACTGAAAACAAGTGCTTTTACTTGGCAGTTTTTCAAGATGGCGGAAAACGCACAAGATTAGATTTTTCACAAGAGAGGCAATACATACAGTATACCTGAAAGCCAAACTTACTCCACCTTTCGTAATCCAAAATGATACCTCTACTTAATGCTATACTGATAGCCGAAGCATCCATCGGTGCCTGATGGAGATAACCGATATCGAGAGATGGACACAGAATTTCATACTCTACAACTTTTATCTTATGAGTTTTTCTCTCATAAGTACTCATTTCTAAGCTACAGATTCATTTATACTAAATTATTAGTATTGACAATTATGTCAGTCTCAATTTTTTAAAAAGTTCAAATAATTGTAGTTTTTGGACTAAGGTTTTCGATCACATCATGTAGCTGAATTATTATGATACGGTGCCTGAGAGTTTTTATATTATATTTATTAATAAATTATATAGTGATGTAATATAGGAAGAGATTTAAAAGGGTTAATGTTTAAAGGAAAATTATATGTAAATAAATAAATAAAAAAGAAGAATATATATATATATATATATATATATATATATATATATATATATATATATATATATATATATATATATATATATATATTATATTGTGAATATTTTAATTATGCTATAAAGTTATGTTATACAAATTGTCAATATGATGATATTAGCAAACTATCTGTAAAGCAACCCAATACAGTTGGGCAACACCTTCTTGATAATAAAATGTATACTCTGCCATTTTTCACAGTTGAAAAGGAAGGTTTTCTCAGCTTGGTTAAAATTCTAGCCCCTTTATATTCTAGCCCCTGGTACCTTCTAGAAATACATTAAAAAAATTATTGAATGAAAAATACTCAGAATTGCGCTCTCTTTTTCAAAAACATTTGAATGAAGTAAATTTAGTGACATTGACGTGTGACTTATGGACGGAGTCCCACCAGATGAAAAGTTTAATTGGTGTCACTGTTCATTATATTTTAGGAACAAATGATGAAATGTCCTCAGTGTTGCTGAAACTTCGAGAACTCACAAACAGGCATACATCCCAATACATAAGTATCTCATGTTTTGGAAGATGTGTGCCGACGTTTTAACATCTCAAATGAAAAAGTAACTACAATAGTCACTGACCATGGGGCAAACATTGTGAAGGCAGTGGATACGTTCTCACAGGCCAAACATATACACTGTTTTGCTCACTTGTTAAATCTAGTGTGCGAAAAGGCCTCGGTGTCTGTGCCAGAGTTGGAAGAATTATTTAGAAAGCTTCGTAGCATTATAACTTGGTTTGCTATTGTTGGCTATGACCAGTTAACAAAAGCCACTGAAGGTGGCACTAAATGCAAGCTAATTTCAGATGTTCCTACCAGATGGAACAGGAAATATTACATGGTCCAACGTTTCCTAGAACTTCGGCCTCATATCAGCGTTATATTGAGTGAACACACAAGTGCTCCAGATATGGTGATTGCACGGAATGTTGAAGAATATTCAAGAATAGGAATCGAGGTATATTAGGTAGATACTAACAACTAGTTTCAAATTTTATTGTGTTTCAACATTTCACACTGTGTGATATGCATAGTAAATCATAGTTCTACTCGTAATTGTACTTTCGTACTTTATTATGAAATAGGGTCCAGCTTTTTTCTCCTTATCCTTCAAATTAACTCAAGAGTTGATGATTACCAAAACAAGAAATAATATGGATCGATCACTCACCAAATTGAAATAAAATAGACAATACTATAAATGTAAATAAATTGTTGCAGATAATCATTGGTTAAAATATAGTACATGTTAATTTATAAATATAATGGGTTAAATATGAGAATAAATAATATTTAGTTGCCAAACAATAATTAGTAGATAAGATTGAAATACATATACTGTTAATTAATTATATGTAAAGACAAACAGGTAATAATATAAATGGTGATTGTACTAAAATATATATCAGATGAGTTACATGTTTTTAGATAAATGTTTTGAGAATGCTCAATGCATGCATGGAAACTTTATGAAATACAATCTTTTTTTAGAAAAATAAAACAAGATTTTTTTTTTTTAATTTGTAGAATAATATAATATATGAAATATGGCAAAAAGCCTTCAAGATAAAAATGTTTTATAATACTTATTTTTTTTTTACCAAAGTATTATTCTTTTCTATCTTTTTTTATAATTATTCATAGATAATAATAATATTGTTCTATAAATAATAATTATATTATTTTATAACCTTCTTTACATTTTAACGTTGTACTCATTTAATGCACGGTTTCCTTGCTTTTTCATCCATTTACTTTCGATATATCGATATTTTTCTACCGATTATCGCTGGATATCGATTATTTGGTTTTGCGTGATATCATTATATCGAATATCGATATTTTTCTTTCGATGTTCCAACCCTACATTAGACCTAAATATTCTACTCTAGAAATCTTCAATACTCGTCAATTATTGTCCCTTTTTCATTCATTTTCTTGGAAAGAGCGTCTAACCAGACCTATAACCAGACAAATTATCCAAAGAATCCAAAAAGATAAACGTGTCGTACAGTTTTAGACACTTTTCTTGAAACGGATGAAACTATAAAGAGCTTATTCTGCTCCAGAAATCCTCAAAACACAGATTCACGTGCGATTTTAACAGTTTTTCTTGAAACCAATAATACAAGTGGAATTCTGCTCTAAAAAGCCGCAGCACACTCAAAGTTGGGTCCAGTTCTCTAAAATTGTCTTGAATAAAGGCGAAATTACGAAAATTATATATATCAAATATGCCAGATATATTTCTTCACTTTTTAGCGGGCTCATTGTTACCGTCATTTGATACAGGCATTAAAATCCAAAACAAAACAAAAGGAGGTAAAAATGAGCCCCCTTAAAAAAATCAAATAACAATGAAATAATGATCGTCTGAAAGTTGCTCCGTAAGAGTTAAAAGTTATCCCAGTTTACAGCAAATAAATTAATTTTATTCGAATATTTTTACTGGTTTACTAAATTCCACTTTTTTTTTCCTCAGAATTCACGTAGAGTGCGTTTTTGTCACTGTTCTGCTGTGCTTCTGGGAACTGAAGAATTGAAGATTTGTATTCTTGGATTTTGTAAAACGGTTAATAAATAATAGTTACTGTAAGTTGTTTTTGTGTCTGTGGTTCGATTTAATATTAAAAAAAAATAAAATCAGTATTAGATGTCGCAGTATTGATTTATGAATTAGATGGATTGTTCAATTGAGTAGCTATAAATTTAGTTAACACAGCATTGTAACTAGTAACTAAGATTGCCAATCTGAAAGTAATTACAATTCATATTTGTATTAATTTCTCGGCCGAGTTCACAATACGTCTAACATAAATAAATACTTGCAAGGGGAGTACCCAAACATAGGAATCACAGATTTTATATATAAAAGTCCTCTCTTGCTTATGTAAAGTTGTAAGACGAAATTCGCTTTCATTATTGAGAAATATCGATTTGAAGTTCTTTATGTTATTTAAGTAGACGTGACTACAGTTTCAGTTTAACAGTTTCAGTGGCCTCTTGATATCATGTCTGATTACAATTGATATGTGTTATTCTTGAGTAACATTATATTGAGTCAAATAGTATAAATAACAGACTGAAGAGTAAAACCTGGAAATGAGTTGTAGTCAGGTAAGCCAACCAAGGAAGGATAATTGATATGAGACAGCAGCCGTCACCACAACACTATAGAGAATTAGGCAGTGCGACAAAGGCAAGAAATTGTCTATTTTGGAAGATTTAATCAATTTTAGGAAACCAGTCACCCTCGGATCCCGGCTGGTATACCGAAAAACAGCAGAGGCCATGGAAAGGTATCATTCAATTAGAAGGTGGTAATGCATTCGGAGATATTGTCTCCCCCTCCCTCGGACAGGGGTGGAGACCTGGCCCGAAATCTCGGAAATTCCGTCTCGGGAGAAACAGGTTGACCCATCATGAAAAAGATACCGCCTGCTGCCGGGGATCTAGCCAATCAACAAATTTCTTTTACCCCCTACTAGTCGAAAAGTGAGAAGACAACACAGGAAGGAGGGATAGAAGCTGTATATTTAATAATAATATTTAATATTAAGCAAACAATATTTGCTGTCGAATAAAGGTCTTCAGTTCATATCCTCAAAGTCGTCATTTAAAAAAAAAATGCTTTTGTTTTTTTATATCTCAGATATTTATAAATGATTAAATATTACATTCATTAATTTTTTGTTAATTGAATAATTTAATAATTTAATTTAATATAAACAAAAAATATTTCAATTGAACTTTTTATGGTTGTTATTTATTTTTTAATTACTTGTTTATTAAAATATTCAATATTAAAAAGTTGGCATTGATATTGAAATGAAATCAAATAAAATAGTAACAATTACATTAAAAATAGGAGCTGTAATAAATGTAATAATAATGTATTAGTATCGTCAAATATAATCATGATTACTATTACTTGCTCACCCTCATCATCAGATTAATGTACAATTACCATATACATTCATTCGGATGATAATCACCCTTGAAACCTTTGGAAAGTTGACTTTTATCACAAGCCGTACCTTTTATAAAATTATTATTGTTCCAATTACATATTTTCTTTCAAATTGGTTAATGAGAAACATAATTCATTCTCTATCATGAATATACTTCTTCCATCAATCAGCCTGGAGGCAAACCAGTATGCTGGATCGTCGCCGTAAATTTAAGTAAGATCATTTGATGCAATATGAATGAATTTTTATGGCCAGATAAATTGTGACTAGACCAATGCTGAATGTGAGCATAGAAGGTAAACATTCTTATGAAGATCGCAGGTAGTTGGTTCCACAGATAATTTCTAAAATCAGATGATTATAGTGAGTTTAAAATGTTCCATTCGAAAATAGTTAATTAAAACAACAACAATGTGATATAGTTTCAATAATAATAACATTAACGATAATTTTTAAATGATTATAATTATTTTTAATGCAAAATATTTCAGTTTTCTTTTAATTAATTATGTTTGATAATATTAATGAAAATAAGACAAAGTATATGACTACAAACAATAATGACAATACAACATAGCTTCAGATAAACAATTATAAATTCGAAAAAGTTTATGAATTTGTATATCTCGGAGCGTACGTTGATTCCGAAAATAACACTTCCAAAGAAATTGAGAAAAGAATTTTGTCAGCTAAAGGTGCACTTAGACGACCGGACCAGACCAGACCAGACCGGAGAAAAGGGGTAGTGCAAACGCTAACACACTACCGGATATGGGCGTGGCTACTTACTCGTTCAAGTAGCTAAATGGGCGTAGCTACTTGAACGAGTAAGTAGCCACGCCCATATCTAGTAGTGTGTGAGCGTTTATACTACCCGTTTTCTCCGGTCTGGTCTGGTCTGGTCGGGTCCGGTCATCTAAATGCATTTGTGTATTAAGTAAGTGTATTGTATTAAGGTGCACCTTAATAGGAGTTACTATGGATTAAATGAGCATTTTAGATCCAAACTTATAACTAAGGAAACAAAAATAACCCTGTACGAAACCTTAATAAGCTAATATTAACCTATGGTTCATTAAGCTGGGTTCGAAAGGACGACGAGCAGTGACTGTCGGTGTTTGAAAGGACCAATTCACGAAAATGGAATATGGAGAAAAAGGCATAATGTAGATTTGTACACAAAATTTAATGACATCTCAATCGTGAAATTCATCAAGATCATGAGACCTTAGATGGGCTGGTCATGTGAAAAGGATGGTACAAGACAGGATTCCCAAAAAAGTTTTGGAATATACTATGATTGGAAAAAGAAAGAAAGGAAGACCGAAGATAAGATGGACGGACCAGGTTGGCCACGATGCGGTGAGGCTGGGTGCAGAGAGGTGGTGGATAATGTCACAGGAACGAGAACTATGGGGACGATTTCTGACCGAGGCCAGGACCCGCGAGGGACTGTAGCGCCCAGGATATATGTATGTATGTTATTAATCACATTGATATTATATTTATTACAACTGCTATTTTTATGTTGATTTTACTATTTTTACCCGACTATGGCGAAGCAACAAGGAAGATAACGTATTTAGCTTGAACGTTAATAGGCATCTAACGTTTTTTAAGGGAATGGCACGACCGATTTTCAAGTTTGATCGGCCAAATTACTCGTGATTCGTTCTGAATAATTTTGAAATCAAAATACTAAATAAATGTATTGAATCTGCCCGTTTGAGTTTTAAAGCATTGTGGACTTTTAATGAAAATTAAGAGATTAAAGCCGTTTGCAGATTTTCGACAATTATTTAGCCTGCACCCGCTTTTTTGGCCTATGTTGTCTGGCCTATCAGGAGCCTAAGTATGAATTTAAAGGCCCATAGTAGCCAAGTTTTGAGGCTTCCAAAGCTTTTACTCAAAATTTGAAGATTACAAGTTGTGTGTTTTACAAAATAACACAATGCTAGTCATTAATTGTATTACTTCATATAATATTTTATTACTTCATATAATATTTTATTACTTCATATAAGTAGATAAGAATTGGGCGAGCTGGGCCACTTTTTTGAGCAGCCAACATAGAAGCCAGCATTAGGTCACGTGACCTATGGCGGGAAATTCGAATTTGAATTTTCTCCTCGACCTAACCTTAATTGCCACGTGATCTCACCTCGACCCTACCGTAACTACCACATGGTCTCACTTCGACCTAACCCTAACCACCGCGACGCTTCCCTGGTCTATGCTCCTCTTACACGCTTTAGTAACGTGATCCAGTCACGTGATCCGTGGCTCCTGATCACCTATGCTCCGCCCACAAGGTTTACCCTCTCCGCCCATTGGAGGTTCAAGCACCCATCTAATAGAGCATGAGTGTACCCGGCCGCCATTTTGATTTTCTACCGTTTGAGAGACTTAAGGTTTTGTTGAAGGGTTAGGTACCCCCACCTTATAGAGCATGAGTGTATCCGGCCGCAATCTTGTTTTTTCTACCGAGTGAGAGACTTAGGTTTTGTCGAAGGACCAGGTTTTCGTGTTTATGCAACCTTCTCAATGTTTACATAATCCTTACAATATTTAACTTTACATACATGTAAATAGGTTGGATCAAATATAGACAAGTTAGGTGATGCACAGGTGAAATGCAAACATGGACTTTGAATTGTTTATCTCTAAAACATAAATAAATAGTAGGGCTTCTTAATCCTATAACAACTGCTGGACTTCACACTGTTTATCTCTAAAACAAAAATAAATAATAGAGTCCCTTAATCCTATAATTGCTTTTGGAATTTGAGCTGTTAATCCTCTATTTTTACTTATCTTGCTTACTTACTATAACCAAACAACTTTTTACTGTTTTACGTATTTTTAATACTTTGAACTGTTTATCTCTAAACCATAAATAAATAGTAGGGCTTATTAATCTTGGAATAGCTTATGGACTTTGAACTATTAATCCTTAAAACATATATAAATAGCCCCTTATTCCTATAACAGCTTTTGAACTTTGAGCTGTTAATCCTCTATCTTTACTTATCTCGCTTAAACGGAAACAAAACAACTTTTCAATGTTCTACGTATTTTTAATTTCTGATAGTATGAAAAATGGTCTTAAAATGATTTACTTTTAATCCTTTAAGTTCCTATCGAACTTTTAATCTCTAAAATATATCGAAAAATCGAAACGACTGTATCACGGTGGCCAAAGAGGTTACACCTTTTCATAGCTTTGAAATATTTTCAAAGCTAAATTTAAAAAAAATTAAAATTAAAATTTAAAATTTTACAGTAAATTTTTATTAATGAATATTAATTAATCCTTAATTAACACTAATATATAATTAGTACTAAGCCCAATTTATATTTTATTGATACTCTGTTCGATTTACCTGAGTATTGCCTGACTTGGGTCGGAGCAGATCGACTCATACTCGCTTCACAACGGGTGGTGGAGGTACTATGATCTATGGTGGAGGAACCTGACAGCCAATCAGATTCGAGTATTCCCGTTCTATAATAAGGCCGTTTTGCGGAGCTCTTCCTCATTTTCTCTTCGTGGTAGTTGAAACATTTCTGGAAACGTGTGAGTTGATTTTTCTTAAACCTTTTATTTATTTTGGTTGGAGTTTAGTTTTATTTCATTGTTCCATATCAGTTTTTCAATTTGTTTTAAATTTTCTCATCGTTTAATTTTTTTATTGTTTAATATTTTTTTCAAATTGAAGATTAACTCTTTTGTTTTCTATTTTAATTTTTTCCTTAATTTTTTTTTCAATGCTTTTATAATTTTCTCATCGTTTATTTTTTTCTTCTATATTATTTTTAATTGTTGAATATTTTTTTTTTTAAATTAAGGTTAATTCTTTTGTTTTCAATAAATTTTGATTTTTCCTTATTTAATATTTTTATAGTAACAGTTTTAGTTTTTGTAAATTTGCGTGTTACTTTTAACATGTCGTTATTAAATAAATGTCAGTATTGTGACAGAGTTTTTAGTAGGAAGTCTAACAAAGTGCGTCATGCAATGTCATGTCCGACTACTCAGACACGGCGTACATGTGTTTCCTGCTATAAGATATTAAATTCTGAAGCGCAGTGCATCTCCTCGTGACAACGGATGATGGGTGAAGCCACTATGCTTATACAAAAGATTTCAATAAATTAGTAGCTTCGCAATATCTCCGGCCTCCATAGCGGAAGACACGTCTACAAGCGATGCTTCACCCATTTCAATGCAGACGGGAGAGACATCGCCAAGCGGGTGAGGGAACACAAGGAGTACTGTGGGGAAAATAAACCTACTCGATTCGTAGTCCCGGCCTGCGACGATGAGGGGAATCCTCAGAATATATCGTTTATTAACATCGAACGACAAGTGAGGATTCCATTTGTCGTATATGCAGATTTTGAATCAATTTTAGAAAAGATTCAGCCGGGAGATTCGAGAGCCTCACAGACGACTCCCTACCAGAGACACCTTCCGATGAGTTTCTGTGTATATGTGAAAATTGCAGAAAACATCTCACGCCACTCGCTGCCAGTAGATTTTCCCGCTGAACCCTACATTTATACAGGTGAGGATTCAGCGGCGAAATTTATGGCATGTATCAAGGAAATGGCGGTGAAGGTGTTTCAGGTGTACTCCATGAAGCGGCTCATGCTACCCCTGACACCATCGCAGAAGGAAGCCCACCTCCGATCCCAATCCTGCTACCTTTTTTCCCGTCCATACACTCCTGAGAATGAGAAAGTGATGGATAACGATCACATCACAGGGATGTATCGTGGTCCAGCACATTTCAAATGCAATATCCTCTACCGTACCCCACGTTTCCTCCCCACCCTCTTCCACAACCTCAGCGGTTACGACGCTCACTTTATCGTCCGAGAGTTGTGGCGTGACTTAAATGAAGAAGACAAGAAAAAAGTACGTATTGACATCATTCCCAACTCTGAGGAGAAATACATTTCCTTTGGAATGACAGTGGGCGTCTTAACCGCTAGGTTTGTGGACTCCTTCCGTTTCCTAGCTTCCAGTCTCGATAGACTGTCCAAGAATTTACCCAAGCCTAACTTTACGGAGACGGGTAAATTCTTCCACGCCGATCATTTAGACCTCGTGATCAGAAAAGGAGTGTACCCTTATTATAACATGGATTCGAAGTAGGCATTTTATAGTCAATTAAATTAAATGCCGAAGGAATCGTCATGCATCGCTTATCTGGACGCCAACAACTTGTAAGGGTGGGCGATGTCGAAAGCACTTCCGTCTGGCGGTTTCGAATGGGTTCAGAATCCGGAATCTCTAGATTGGCTCAACTTAACGGAAGACGGGCGTTTCGACTACATAGTTGAAGCTGACATAGAGTATCCGGAAAGGTTACACTATTTGCACAACGATTTCCCCCTGTTGCCAGAGAATAAAGTTCCACCTGGTGGGAAATTCAG
Organism: Rhaphigaster nebulosa; assembly: GCA_948150685.1. Classification (NCBI taxonomy): domain Eukaryota; kingdom Metazoa; phylum Arthropoda; class Insecta; order Hemiptera; family Pentatomidae; genus Rhaphigaster; species Rhaphigaster nebulosa. Next base: position 73,399,254 of record OX411306.1, on the reverse strand, counting down.
AAAACTTTTAGCCTCTCCGAGAAACAAGGAGAAATATGTTGTACATTTTGTGAATTTACAACAGGCCATGGGCTTAGGACTAAAGTTAATTCGAGTACATCGAGCTCTCAGATTCCGACAATCTCAATGGTTTCATAGTTACATTGACCTCTACACAAGACATCGACAACAGGTCACTAATGACTTCGACAAAGACTTCTACAAGCTCAGGAACAATGCCGTTTTCGGAAAGCTTATGGAGGATGTGCAAAAACGGCATAAAATTGAGCTTGTAGTTAGTCAACGACGACTAAACCGACTAATAGCGAAACCAACTTATAAGGACAGGACAATATGCACTGAATTGTTAGTGGCTTCTGGACTTTAAACAGATCAAGAATAACAAACCAAAAAAAAATTAAATTAAACAAAACAAAAAATGTTTTTTTTAAAATAAATATAGAGTATATAGAGTCTGATAGAAGAACTTCACTATTGAGTTTGATTTTCTTTAATAGGTATCAGTAGAAAACTTAAACATTTAGTTGAAAACAGATGAGGTTAATTATATCAAATCTCAATTTATTTATTTTAAAGATGTATTTTGTTTTTTAAATCTACACTATGAAAAATGGCCAAATCAAAGAAAAGTTTAAAGGAAATTTTCAATTATTTATCGTTTCCAGATGCTATTGAAGATTTAATTTTTCTTTATTTACTCTTTTTTGTTTACTTGTTGATATATTATTGGTGTTTTTATTTGTAAACCAAAGAATGAGTGCCAAGGAATGTGTGTTATGGTCTCTGGCATGGTCGTGATGGCCGGGCAAATTGGAGCGAAGGTTCCAAGGTGCCCGATTCCGAACGTTGTGAGCTGGATGGCGAGGCCGTGATGGCCGGACAAGTTGGGGCGAAGGTTCCAAGGTGCCCGATTCCGAATGGTGTGAGCTGGATGGCGAGGCCATGATGGCCGGGCAAATTTGGGCGAAGGTTACAATATGTCTGGTTCCGATCGGTGTGAGCTGGATAGCAAGGCCGTGATGGTCGGACAAGTTGGGGCGAAGGTTCCAAGGTGCCCGGTTCGGAATGGTGTGGGTTCGCCTCCAGCCAGGCGATCGTGCTGGTTGGGACTCTAAAGATGCCGCTCAGATGCCCCGGATGGCCTTCCACTCCCAGGAACTGCCACTGGTTAGTTCCCGCTAGGTCTGGATTCTGAAATTCCAGGAGGCTGACCAATCTTTTGGGTTCGATCACCTCGGCCCCCAGCCCAATAGTAATTTTAGTGGGTCAGGGAGCCACGGCGGACCGCCTCACTACAAACCTACGGTCCGTAGGAGGTACCAGTTGTCGATCGGTGGAGATGCGAGCGCCGGGTCCCCTCCGCGTCCCTCTCCCGAATCGGCTTAAGGACAGTCCCGGGCCGTACCCCTCAACCCGAGCCAGAGGGGAACGGCCCCCGCGTGGCGCCCGCTGGTGCTAGGCCGCCTGTGAATAACCGAGCCATAGAAGGGGTTTGACGCTTCATCCTGATGGCCTCCCGTTCAGATTGCCTTTGAATAGCCTCGGCCCGCCTTTTTTTTCTATATATTTTTTTTTGCTTAGCTCTTGCTAGGGCAGCGGCTTTGAGCTCTTCTCCCTCCACTCTAGGTGCTCTGCCGCTAGTAGTTGGCTGGTTTAGCCGTTCCATCTCGATCGATGGAGTCGACGGAGAGCGGGAAGGCTCTTCATCAGAGCTCTCCCTTCTGCTTGGAAGGCTAGAGGGGAGCTGATAGGGTCGTAGCATCCTAGACTGTGTGGGCACAGCAACCTGTTCTTGCTCTCCTGCAGTTGTGGCTTCAAAACCAGTTGCGGTCTCGGATGGCCGCTCTTTCTCAACCTGCGCAGCTGGCACATTAGGCTGCTCATTTTCTTTTAATTTATCCATTGGTCAATATTTTTAATATTTTTTTGTATCTGTATTGTTTATTGTGTGGTGTTAGTGTAGGTGTCATCCGCCCTCGCCGCCATCCCCACTTGGCCGGAACAGGTAAACTCCCAGGAGAGAAGTCCAGTGGCCTCGGGAGTGTAACTCCGGTCCGTGCAGCAGGGTCCCATCAGTCACCAACTGGCACTACTACAGCGCCCGAACTTTTACACTGGGCTGATAGAGCTGCCACTCCTTCCAGGTTAGGATGAGTGGGCTCCTGTACTCTCCCAGCGGCTAAGGAGTGCCATACCTCGTTTATCCCCTGGATCCTCTGGCACAACCCCCAGGAGGGCTGGACCAGCTGCCTGGGTGACGGCAAGGGGTGGATGTAGTGACCTATGTGTGTTAATGTTCTGTAATTGGGCGCGGTAATGAACTGTGCTCCTCCGGTCGCTAATCCGGACAGGCTCGCACCTAGCCTGGCACTAAGAGTCAGGAAGAGATGATCGCCTCGAAGCAGCCTGACCTACTTTCCCATCCAGGACGGCTACCCAGGAGAGCTAGTCCTGAGGTGTGTACTGTAAATGACCTTAATGTTGATGAGTGCTGTTATAAGTGTACTGAATGGCATCAGAATGGATGTTACCCCAACCTGGAGGACCAGTGGCTGTTTGCGGTAATAATAACCGGGCGATGGGCCGCTTATTAGTTAAATGGAAATATTTAACTTCTACTAAATAATATAACAATAACAATGTATTTTTATTTACTTGTGAGCAATTTGGGGATTTTCAACCACGTGGGTATAAAGACATTGGTAACTTATAAATGAAAACGGAGAAGGTGATGCTCAGAATGGACATGGAGATGTTTAGCCTCCAGATTTTGAGGAAGTCTCTGAGGCAATCTCTAAACTGAAAAACAATAAAGCTCCAGGTTCTGATGGGCTGCCAGCGAAGTTTTTCAAATATGGAGAAGATGAACTACACAGAGTTAATCATGAATATTTGGATAGAGGCGAGAATTTCGGAGCAATTGGGCAAGGCTATCTTATGTCCTTTACACAAGTAAGGAGACCAGCTGGATTGCTCCAATTATCCTAGAATTTCCTTTCTTTCGTGTTCCTAGAAGGTTTCCCAATCGTCCTTTTCAATAGATTAACGCCATTCGCAGAGGGGCAGATTGGAGGCTGACTTTCGTCGAGGCAGATCCATTCTGGATCAAATGTTCACCTTAAGGACTATCCTGGAGAAAGGTCATGAATCCAAACTACCACAAACCATCTTTGGAGCTTTGGAGGAAATGAACATCCCAATAAATTGATTCGCCTCGTTATATTAACGATGAGAGATATAAGTTGCCAGGTCCGAATACAATCTGAGTGTTCCTAGGAGTTTCTATCCGATAAGGGACTAGGACAGGGAGATGGGCATGTCTTTACTCTTTAATTTGACGCTGGAAAAAGTTATAAGGGATTGAGGAATCCAAACTCATAACAAGATATTTTCCCACTTAGTGCAGGTGCTCGGTTTTTCCAACGATTTGGACAAGGTAGTAGCCAGTTCCAAATCAGCCCTAGTAGAAGCCACGACCAACCTCATCAGGAGAGCTTCTTCAATGGGATTTTTAATTAACCAGGCTAAATCCAAAAATATGTACACTGGAGATAATAGACCTTTAGTATTGGGACCCCACATATTCCAACAGATTAAGGAGTTTAGTTGCCTCGGATCTCTTGTGACCTGAATCGATATGTCTGCTGAGATTAAGAAGCGCTTCAGAGTTGCCAACAGATTTTATTTCGGTCTTCTGAAGACCTTTCGCAGCAGCCTAATCAGTAGGCAAACCAAGTTGATCCTTTATAAGACTCTTATCCGACCAGTACTAACTTATGTCTCGCAGACCTGGACCATCTCCAAGCACGACGAAAGTGACTTGATGATCTTTGAACGAAAAATTCTACGTCGTACAACAATGTACAACAATCACTTAAGTTAATGCGTTTTTCGTCACTCTTATCTAAAATCTTTAGCTTTCCAACGGTGTATTATACGAGTACATCTGTGTTACTACTCTTATTTCCGGAAATTTGTTTTCAACCTGAGAAAATATTTTTTTCTTTTTTCTCCTTTAGTCTTATTACCTCTTTTATTACTACTAAAAATGAGAGGCGGTTAATTATTTCAAATGAACAAAATTAAAAATACTATAGAGGGAACAATTATGACAATTCGGCATTTGAATCCTGTCATATTATTTCAATGAGGATAAGACCTAAATTATATTAAAGAGCTTTTAATTGTACTTTGATATTACGAATTTAATAATAATTGTTTGACCCTTCTTCGAGGAAATTATAAAATCTATGATATGAAGTGGTACTTCCGATAAGTGTGCTACGTTGTTTCTTTGCAAATACTGGTCCTTTTACAAAACCTTTTTTATTATGCACATATAAAATTTTCTTTTCATCGTTAATTTTTCCATGCATTTTTTCGGTGATGCATTATAAAAAGTGATATGACTAGTTGAAGGGTTTTAAATAAAAGACTTTAGGCAAGTTTAATGAAAATCGGTAGAGCTGTTTTCGAGAAAATTGTAAAAAGTGTTAAATCTACTATGTAAAGTGCCATTTTCTGTGAGTCGATTTTAATGAAAAAGTTGCTGTAACATCCCAGGCATATACCTATCTTAAATACGCAATTTCAGTTTCGTATAAACATTTCGCTTTAGTGTTAGGCTGTCTTTCATGCACATGAATGTAAATGTCATAAATAACACACACACAGACCATTTTGCAAGACTTGGTTATACTGACTCACTGGATCTTTAAACGTGTATTTCCATTGAAATCTCGGATTCGAAATTTTTGACGATCACAATACTTCTTATATTTCATATATAGATAAGGGAAAGTAATAAATAAATACATTCCACTAAGGGAAATACTATATGCAAGCTTATTCCTATACTGGGAATTCTTTGTAAAATCTCCTTTATATGTAAATTAATTTCAGTATAAAGATATGATTCAGGTCTCAAATGAAAATTTTTAATTGTGAAGTTTCCTTAACAACCTAGGATTTCAAACTCCATATGAATTACTTGGATATAATAATGAAATTCCTGTGACTTAGGTTCCTATTATGTATGCTTAAAGGTTATGGAGCTTAAAAAGTTTAACTCCTCAGCGGATGGACTGAGCTATCATGGCTGAAGCGGACCCCCACTGGAGTCTCTACATAATTGCTGATTATAATTACGCCTCCCGACAGGAATCACACCGCCTTTACCACATGTTCACAAAATCACAGCTGGAAAGGGAAGGGAATTCGCTTAAAACTCCAGTTAATATAAAGCCATCTCTACCAGACAACAGTGTAGTTACTTCAAACCTCCTGAACTCCTTCTTTCGGTGGATCGTACCAGAAACTACGCTCCGAATGGTCAAAAACAGCACCATTTACTACCAGCATTCATCAGGTTCATTGGACGCCGGCTCATCAAATTCTTGGACGGACTGAAGAACTGTTTAAACCTCCTACGTTGCATCACCTCCTAAGCCTAGTTGGTGACGAGGCCACTTCCTTTTTGGAGGACGTCCTCGTTGAAGGAAGAGATTTCATAATCTCTTAATAGGGTCATTTCATAATATCTTAATAGGGTCATCTCTATTGTCTAATCCAAATCTCCATCATCACCAGCAGTTACCACTCCTCACATGTCTTATAACAGACGGTGATCTGCCTACATAACAAATCCACTACAGAAACAACATTCTTAAAATGCCCATGGCAGAAGGACACCAACCTCGCTAGGTCAAATACAGAAATGAAAAAGAAACGAAAACGTTACTTAAAGTGTTGTAGGGCAAAGTGATCTAAGTGTCAAAGATTTGATAACAAATTTTTTTATACCAAAATAATCAATGTGTTATTGCCAATGTAGCACCAACAGATTTAACTCTAAAAATAATCTCTATCCAGTTGCCCACGCCTGTTAGTTTCTTCTGAATGATGATCATTCCTAAAGTGAATCAGGCGGTACTACGTACAGTATCTTGTTTATGATTGAGAAAATGATAGTCCAAACTAGTAAATTTTTATCTTTAAATTATATAAATAATTCGTTAATCTTTAATGAAGTTTTAAAGAGTAATGGGTTTTAAATCAATAATAATTGATAATACGAATTGGCAGCTCTTGAAATAAAATCGACGTAATGAATAACATTACTTTGAAATCGAAGTAGCTCGTCACAAATCATATGTCAATTTGATGATAGCAGTTTTCTAGTCTTATTGGAAAACAATTTCGACAATTGTATTAAAAGCATTTTCATTGTTGCAAAGATGGCACAGTTAATGAAAGTAAGAAAAATTAACTAACCTAGTACCGGTAGGAAAGTAAAATGTGACAAAGGTGTTTTATTGCAACTGCTTGTTGAAAAGTGCTAGAGTTGTAATGGAAGGTACGTCTCCTGGATGTAACCATCGCTGAAGAAAGAAAAAAAAGGACAGGTATGGAATCATTCAAACAATTTCATGATTAGAATTAGCACCATGGAAATCACAGTAATTATTTATAATATCTACTTCTGACTCGGTACAACCAAAATTTATGATCGATCGTGTATTTTTCGTTGCTAATGATGTGAAATAATCTTTTCCTAAATATGGAAGTAAAATGATTAATATTTATCGCTAACCTGTCGATTCGTTATGGATCTGTAATGCCAGGCTACCTCTAGGAAGAAATGATGAACACGGAATTTTGTAGGAACTTATCTTCTCATTAAATTCACAAAAATGTCGATTAAGTTAATCTTTCTGTATTCAAAGCTTTAGAATGCGGGCGCGTATCTCTCACCCCGTTCTTTATAAATTTTGAGGTCAGGCTTCTCTTTCAGTGCCAGCAAAATCTATTTTTAAGACAACGAAAGAATTAACAGGATCGTCCTCTACTGGGAAAGCCGCGCCTCCTCAGTCCCTCCACCATCCTTATGCTAGTTAACACCTTCTATTAAAGTGTTAACAGCAGTTTAATTCGTTTGCTTTTATCGTTTTTATTTTTTTATAGTTAACAGTAGTTATAACTAAACATTGTAAAATATTAAGAATTATAAGAATGATCGACTTGTTTTGAATGCTTTTTATTTATTTATTAGCCTTCGAAGTTTTAAGGTGCAGCCTAATATATTTGCTGAGATTAAACGTTGGTAAGTTTTTTATTTATTTATTTGTTTAACATAGTGATCATAAACAGCCATTGGATGAAGATGTTTTTTAGATTTGTAATTAGTTGATATTCATTACGTTGACAATTCAAATCGAACACAAATGCTTAACCTATAGTGAATATACAATGAAAAATTAATGTGATATATCTGTGGTTATCTATATCTACATATCTAAATGGTTATTTTTAATTTTGAAGAAATATCTTCATTAAAAGAAAAAATAATTAATAAACATAGCAAAATTATTAATAGTGCATTATTGATCTCATTCAATAATGGTGTTAAAATCTTAGTTCAAGGTTCAAATTAATATTTTTCTGAGGTTAAAAATTTAAAATTTTTGTTAAAAAAAAATGTAAATGTTGCGAAATGATTCATAGTTTAGTATTGAAAGAATTGACTTGTTTTTATTTTTTATTGAATAACAATACGAGCTGCCACCATTAACATAACAATTAAGCATTAGTGATTTGAGTGTCTATTCATACCGTATATTAGGATACTCCGGACTTAAGTGCATGGGCACCCATACACGGGGGTAGGAGGTGTCATTACCTCCCTCTCCTTATCCTTGAACTTTTTAAAAAAATATTTCTGAATCGTAATAAATGATCCATAAAGTAATTATAGAATATAACAGTACAGTAATTAATTAAAGTTAAATTGGTTGGCCTTTAACTGACCTTCAGATTGAACGGTTTTCCGCGGTATCACTTTACGTAAAGCTAAATAAAAATATTTGCCGGACCGTGGAAGCGGGCTCCGGCTAGTGGGGTACAACTTTACGATGAGCTCTAAAAATTCCAATATGCTCTCTTTTATTGCTTCTAAATAGTCAAGTCAATATAGAAAAGACAGGAGAATGTTTTGTTTTAGTCATAAATTTTTGTATTCCCCAGTTTTTTTCTGACAGATATGTTTCTGTTGCTCGCAAAAAATATCAAAATGTAGCCTAAATCTCTAAAACTTTTGTTTTATGTTCATAAAATATTTCAGTTGACGTATACATGATGGTATAGACGGATCAATCTAATTAGGGATTTATAAATTATTTGACTCTTATATTAACTTGTTTTTATTGAAAAATTAGTTTCAAATGTTATTCATCTTCAGTTCTGAAGACACAAACATTCAACGATTAGAAATTTTATTATTATTATTTTTTATTTATTGAAACTTACAACTGTATTACATAATACAACAAGGAAATGTGAATTTTAAGTACAAGACATGAGAATTACTCGTGAAGGAACCACCCATTGGTAGCACTTCAATGGCTATTTTAAGTTAGAAGGTCCCGTGGCCATCTTCTTTTCAGACGCCTCAGAGGATTATCAGGAATACATGGGGATGAAAGGCTACGAACAAGAGGGGGTTGGTATGGGCAAGGAGTTTGGAATTAAAGGAGGTATATCTATTTCGGGCTAAATCTGCAACAAATTGGATATTGAGGTCTTTATGGATAATTTTATTTGTGACAAAATAAGGAGCATTAAGGATTTTTCGAAGGATTTTGGATTGCAAGGATTGGATGCGGGAGGAATTTGATGGTTTAGTGGTACCCCAAAGCTCTATCCTGTATGTCCAAATAGGCCTGATAATGGTGATGTAAATGAGCTTTTTGTAGAAAATCTTTTGGAGCATTTGTTAAGTAAGTGTTGTAGTAATCGGAATCTTCGAGCAGTTTCTTTTCGTTTCAGTCTTGTGTGAGGCGTTCATGTAAGGCGTTTATCAAGATGGAGTCCTAGGTAGCGGATCTGTTCGATAGGGATAAATGGTATATTATTAAAAGATAGGTGATTTGATGGGATTTGTTAGGATTTATTTTAATTCTCCAGTTTTGACACCATTCTGTGATGTGTGACTGCAGGGTTTGAGATGCGGCAAATGGGTCATTGTTCACATAACATACATGTGTCATCAGCGTAAGTAGTGAGGATGGTGCTAGGATGGGTTGGGGATATGAGCTGTATACACCGTGTAAAGGATGGGGCCAAGGATACTACCTTGAGGTACACCGGCGGACTCAGAGAATAGTAGGAAAGATTATGGTTTACTTTGAAGGTTCTATCGGAGAGGTAGGAACGGATAGAAAATATGTCGGGGGAAGGAATTGACGGAGTTCGTAAAGCAGTCCCGGGTGCCAGACTCGGTCAAAAGCCTATTCTACATCGAGAAAGGCTCCCGTGCAGTACATTCCGCGCTCCAATGTGGAGGATATCACATCCACCACACGATGACACTGCTGATTAGTAGAATGGGATGTTCGAAATCCAAACTGATGGTCAGGAATCACTTGATTTAATTCTAGGATTGGGTACAGTCTCTTTAATATGAGTTTTTTTAAGATTTTGCCCATAGTGGGCAAGAGGGAAATAGGACGATAGGAGGATGGATATTCAGATGTTTTTTTTGGTTTTGGTATAATTTTATAATAGACAGTTTCCAAGGATCAGGGAAATAGGTGGATCTGAGTGATGCATTGTATATATAGGCTAGGAATAGAACAGCTTTTCGAGGGAGCTGTTTTAGGATGTGCGATGTGATGAGAACTGTGCCAGAGTTGTTAGCTAGCTAGACTGCACTGCCGGTCCCAAGCCCGGATAAAACAGGAGGGTTAGAGGTAGGGCCGACAACCCAACCTCTGTAAAAACTGTCACCGTTAAACCAGCTCAAAAACCAGGTCTCGGATATCGGACTGTCATACGGAAACGACACGGCGCAACGGAAAAGGTTTACAGATTTGGAACATGGAATTTGAGGACCTTATATCGAGCAGGAGCACTCAAAGAGTTAACTGATGAGCTAAGCAGGATGAGGGTAGACATAGCAGCCATACAGGAAATCAGGTGGAAGGAAAGTGGGAATGTGCAAGGTAGAAACTATGCCATCTTTTACAGTGGTAGTACTGAAAAGCATGCATTTGTATTACCTTCAAGATTTAAATCAGCCGTCATGGATTTCCAGCTCATCAATGAGAGGCTTTGCAAATTAAGGATAAGAGGGAAGAAATGCCATGTGACCCTCATAAATGTACAAGCACCTACAGAGGAGAAGAGTGAGGAAGAAAAAGACATTTTCTATGATGAGCTGGACAGAGCACTAGCAGCCAGCCCTTCCTCTGATATGAAAATATTGCTGGGAGACTTCAATGCTCAGGTTGGGAAAGAAAGAATTTTTATACCAACCACAGGGAAAAATAGTTTGCAAGCTAAAACAAATGAAAATGGAGTGCGAATGATAAATTTTGCTGCATCCAGAAGCTTGGTAGTGACGAGTACAATTTTCCTGTGGGGGAAAATAAGATAAGCATAAACAAACGCGGCACTCGCCAAACGGAATATTCACCCAAATCGACCATATGCTGGTCTCTAGTAGGCATTTTAATGAGGTCAATGATGTTAGATCATATCGAGGGGCAGATGTGAACTCTGATCATTTCCTTGTTATAGCAAAGACTGTGACCAGAATAACATATACACAACGGGGACACCTCACCCAATCGAGCAAGTGGAGTAGAGATAAATTAAGAATGAGGATATAAGGAGGCAATATAAAGAAAAGTTGGAAGAAAACATAAGGAGCATCCCTGCTGTAAGTGGTGACAAAGAGGTAGAAACTCAGTGGAAGGAGTTGAAGGAGTCAATCACTGGAGCAGCAAAACAATATTGCCGAATAGAGAAGAAGCCTCCAAATAGATCTTGGTTTGATACAGAGTGCGATGAAGCCATCAAGCCTCGCAATATACTAAGAACCAAGTGGCTGGGTAAGGACACACGGCAGAGTAGAAAAGATTTTCATGACGCTAGGGTCCACGCTAAAAGAATCATCAGGTCTAAGAAGAGAAACTGGATGAATGACAATGTTAGAGATATAGAAGAAGCCAGAATCAACAATGAGACTAAAAAATTTCTACAAGGAGGTCCAGCAGCAGAAAACAACCTGGTTCTAAGGGGTGAAAATGGACGCCTATTGGTCGCAGACGAAGAGCTGCAAGAACATTGGAAGAAATACTTTCAAACACTCCTGAGATCTGAGCACGAGGTTGAAGCCACGAGAACACTAAATTATGCCAGTGTTGGCGATGACGACGAAGATATCCCACCAGATAAAGAAGATATCGAAGCTATTGTGAAAAAGTTAAAAAGTAATAAGGCTCCTGGTCCAGATGGAATACATGCAGAATTCTTAAAAGTGGCAAATGGGTCATTAGCTAGTGAGATGCATGGACTAATTACACACATTTGGCAAGTAGAGAGGATGCCGAAAGAGTGGTCAGAAGCAACAGTCGTTCCACTCTATAAAAACAAGGGGTATAGGACGGACTGCAAGAACTATAGAGGCATAAGCCTGCTGAACACAGCGTACAAAATTTTCTCTATAGCTCTCTACAACCGCCTACTGCCATATGTGGAGCGTAAGCTGGGAGATTACCAAGGAGGTTTTAGACTTAACAGATCCATCGATCAAATCTTTTCCTTGCGACTGATGTGTGAGACAATGAAAGAATTTCAAAACACTATGTGGCTACTGTTCATTGATTATAAGACGGCATATGATTCGGTTTTGAGAGAGGAATTGTTCCAGGTAATGAAGGAGATGAATATTTCCTTAAAAATTATCAGACTCGTAATATGCACAATGAACGATACCAGCTGCAAAGTTAGAGTCAATGGCAAGTTAACCAGCGCATTTCAGGTAAACGATGGACTCAGGCAGGGTGATACTCTAGCCCCGCTACTTTTCAACATCATTCTTCAAAGTATAGTAGCAAGAGCCTATCTGGATGAGGGAGGTAATATCTTCTACAAAGGGGCCCAATTATTAGCATATGCCGATGATGTGATGATAGCAGGAAGATCTCTTCTTAATGTCCAAGAGGCTTTTGGGAAGCTGGAAAGGGAGGCAAGGAGATTTGGCCTAGACATTAATGAAGAGAAGACAAAAATTATGATCTTGAGGAAAAAGAAACCCATACGATCCCAGATGTGCTATACAATTGGAAACTATACATTTCAATGTGTTGCTAGTTTTAAGTATCTTGGTGCACAGTTTAATGAAGCATTGGAGGAGGAGGAGGAAATCCAGGCACGCATTTCCAAGGCCAATAAAGCTTTTTTCTCTATAGCTCATCTTATGAGAAATAGATTAGTTAACCGCTTAACCAAGTTAACGCTATATAAGACCCTCATCAGACCAGTGGCAGCATATGCATGTGAGACATGGGTAATAAAAAAGTCAGCAGCTGAAAAAATCGAGCACAAAATATTAAGGCGCATTCTGGGATCTATGAAAGAAAATGGGGTATACCGTCTTAGAAAGAATAGAGAAGTATATTCCCTATATGACGATGTGAAGCTTTCCGACTATGTCAGAATACAACGTCTAAAGTGGTTGGGTCATCTCCATAGATAGGATGATGGCAGAACCGTCAAAGAGCTATATAAGGATTGTCCAGAAGGAGTGAGAGCTCGAGGGAGGCCACGAGGCAGATGGAAGGACAGCGTCTTAGAGGACCTTCGAAATCTTAACGTGTCTCTGAGACTTGCTACCGACCGACAAGACTGGGCAAGAGTGATTGAGCAGGTCAAGAACCGCCTTGTGCGTCTGCCGCGTCTATGAAGAAGAAGATGTGATGAGATCATGGCCAAGAGCTTTTTTGGAAGGTAATTTCTGAATGATGTTAGTTATTTCAGAAGGATGAAACGCTTTAGGAGGAAGGGACATCTGAAGTGGAATAGTTAGTTCTGCCTCAACATGCTCAAGATGGGCTGAGTTAAGGATATCAGGATGAGGATTAAAAGTTTTGAAAAGGTGTTCACCGAATATTTGGGATTTTTCCTCATCTGATCTAGACCAGGTCTGAGATTCAGTGAGAAGCGGATGATTAAAGGTTTTGAATTTTAATAGCTTTGCTGACGTTATCCTTAATGATTTATCGTTAGAAGTTAGGTTCTCTGTAATTTTCTGGAAATTTTGAATTTTGTATTTTCTGATTTCAACTTTTAATTTGTTGGTCAAATTTGTATAATGAATTTTGTTTCATGGATATCTTGTTCTATGCCACCTCGCTCTTGCTCGACGTTTTTCAGTTGATAAAATGCGAATATGATATGGCAAGTTGGTTTCATGGAAATTTCTAATTTTGTGGTGTGACGTGTTGTTGTAGATAGTGGTACCTATTGCTCTTGTGAATTCCTCAATAGCAGAATCAATCTGTTGTTTAGTTTTTAACGGAATTTTTAAGTTCAGTTTATTTTCTAGATCGTACCGAAAATTGTTCCAGTTTACTTGTCCTTTAATCAGGGAAGGAGGGGAGGTTTCGGAACAGGATTTTAATGCAAGAAAAGCAGAACCGGACTATGATCTGAGGATAGGTCATCTATGGATTTTATTGTAGATTGGAAGGAGAGTATCTGGGAAGTAATGAATATATCAAGGATATCAGGATGTTTTTTAAGGGATGTAGGCCAATAAGTAGGGTTCATGGGAGAGAGGATGGAATAACTATTGGAGGTTGTGATACGAGAAAGAATTCTGCCATGAGTATTGGAAGTTCGACATCCCCATCGTTGGTCTTTGGCGTTGTAATCCCCTCCAGCAACGAAACGCGGACCAAGGGATCGGAATAAGGAATGAAGGTGGTTACAGGAAAGGGAATTTCCATGAGGGCAGTATACAGCTGAGAATGTAATGTTTAAAAGGCGGGAAGATAAGGTTATTGAGGTTGGAGTGGAAGGAATTAGGGTGTGAGGTAGGGATTTGTGAATAAGGATGCAAGAACCTGCGTGGGATGTGTTTTATGTATTTAATGTAGTCTCGTATGTAAAAGAAAGATCGCGTCTTGCATTCCACAAAAGGATAGTTAGGGTATTTTTGCTCATCGTGAGATATCGAGCGGGATTTCAGTTAGGACTCTTGTAAGTAGTGTGATCAGAGGTCTTATGGTATCTTGAAAATCACGAAGGAAGGATGAAAGGATTGATGTTATATCGGAAGGATTTTGGATAGGACAGGAGTAGAAGGAAGAGTCGTGAGGTGGAGGGTTATTCTGCCTTGATAGAGGTTGAACCCTCGTGTGGGATAGTTGTGTGGATTCCACATTTAATGGAGCTTCTTGTGAAGCATAGGGCAACTTGGATATTTCAGGATGTTTGGGATAGTAAGGTGGTGGCGATAACTTCACCCTTAGGGATGCGCTTTTGGAAGAAATTTCATTTCTAGGTATTTTAGGCTGAGGATGGGAGGTCGGAGGTTGAGGATATGCAGACTGCGACTGAGAATGGGAGGGGTGAGGCCGAGGATGAGAGGTCTTTGGTTGAGAACTGGAGGTCTGAGGATGAGGGATCTGGGGTTGAGAATGGGAGTTCCGAGGGTGAGGTAAGGAGGGTTGAGGCGCCTATGATCGAGCAGATGTCTTGTGGTGACGTTGGAATACGTTATTCTGCTCTTGGAGCTCATCTGTCTTCGTTCTGCATTGTTTACCGGAGTTCCCAGGGTCATAGGATCATTCCTCGTTGAAGGGCCAGGCATTTGGTCTTCAAGAACTGCATTCCTTTGCAAATTTCTTGCAACTAGAACTTTTTGTCGTTGCGTGTTTTTTTAAACAATGCAACCTTTGTAATTTGCAGGATGGCTTTCACTGCATAGAACACATTTAGCTGGGGTATCCCGAGGCCTCTGGCAAGTGTCAGACGCATGCACATTTTACACACCTGGCCTGATGATGACAGTAGTGGTATGGCCTAGACTTTGGCATTTAGTGCACTGGACAATTTCTGGTTCTGTGTCTCGGCTCTTCGAAACGTATACCGGAGTATTCTAGCCTATTTACTAAAAATATTTCTGCATTATTTGGTCCTGGCTCAAGGTCTACGAAAAATAGTGGCAATGGAAATCTTTCAGTATGGTGGAAAACGTTGGAAATGCTTCTAAGATTGTGCCCTTATTCTTCTATATCCTTTTTGATAGCGGTAGTGGGGGTGATATGAAGACCCCTCAAGACAACTCTGTTTTAATTTAATTGTTGCAATTGATAGCAATGGAAGTCATACTGCTTTTCTGTGAAATGGTTGACTAATTTTTTATAGTTGTCTTTGTTGGTTGTATTGATTCTGATGTCCTTTAATCGGGAAAAACATTTGAAATTTGTTTGTCCAATTAAATTTGCAATTTCATGGCCAAACGCCATAAAGTCTTGAATATTGCTTACAAATATTGGAGGTGGCTCTGGTTCAAAGAACTGCCGGTGAGTGGTAGATTCGGTTGTATTATTTAGGACTGCAAATTGGTTGCTTATTGGTATGGTAGGAACTGTTGAAGTAGATGCTATTTCAATAGGTGCTGCAGTTTTACTGCGGGTGTTAGGTGGGGAAGTTTGTTTGGATTTTACTATTTTATTTTTTTTTTATTCGGCGAATTCCCAGCAGAGCCAGGTGCAGCGTTTCGTTGACGCTTCTCTTCAAATATTGGGAATCTGTCTCGCTTATTTCGGAAAAAGCCGTCTCCTCGTCCGTGTCCATAAATAAATTTTAGAGAATACAAAATTAAAATTTAACTTCTAATTATTTATAATTATGTGCATAAAAAAAATAATACAAAATAAAACATTCTATAAAATTACGGGAGAAAAAAAAATAAAAAAAATAAGTCTATAGATTCGAACTCGTGACTAACCAGAAGAAGAGTACTGGTGTACAGCGCCTAGTCCACTGAGCCACCTGAGATGTGATAACAGACTGTTCCACGCGATGATAGCCTGAAGCCAGTAGCGTGCAGGTAACAGATTGCTATGCCACGTCGGTGATCTCTCTGGTCTACGAGTACATCTTCTCACTATTAAAAGTTAATTAAGGAGCACTCACCTCACTCAATGTTATTGTAATATTGTTCACCTTCGTATAAAGTCAATGTTTACAAAGTTTCTGAGCACAACTTGAGCTAATACCACTACGATTACAGAATCAGTGCAGAGCGATAACTAAGTCTAACTTCAGTTGCGGCCATGACACTTGAAACTAAATTAGAAATTTAAAATACAGTTTGGAATTATTATACATTTTAAATTATGTGTTGTCAAAATGCATATACTTATACATATTAAATTAAACGTAATATAAATTAGTATTTTAAAACATTTATAAATTTTGAATTTAATTCAGACTAGAGATCAAATACATGTTGGTACTCACCAAGGTGCCACCCACCCTGAGCCAATGTCGGTTTCTGCGACTTGGGAGATTTAGGGTTTTGTTGAATGGTCAGGTGCCCACCTTATACTCGATAACCTTCCCAACGCTTATATAATCTGAATCTTTACGATGAAGGGTCAGGAACCCTCTTTATGGGTTAACGGTTTAACGGTTACATGACCTTCTCAATGTTTGCATAACCTTTACAATATTTAACTTTACCAAAATGTAAACAAGTTGGATCATTAATAAGCACGTTGGAAGATTTTCAGATAAAATGTAAACATGGACTTTGAACTGTTAATCTCTAAAACATAAACAATGAGTAGGACTTCTTTATCCATTTATATGATAACTTAGGTATCATATTTGTAACAGTATTAAAATATAGGTAATAAAAGAAACTACAACTTTAGAAAATAAAAAGATAAATTAGATACAAGAAATAAAATATTTATTATATTTCGTTAATTTTTTGATGAAACATTTTCTTCTAAGATTCGTAACTCTTCCATTTGTTGATGAAACATTTTTCTACGAGATTTATAGCCTGCAAATAATAAAATTAAAAAAATCGTAAGTTTACAGCTTACGATTAAAAGAAAGTATCAATCTGCTTTTGTACCTTTGAGAAAATTGTTTAACCTTAAGAATCTTTTAAATAAATGAAACATCATCTTTATAATCAATTCTTCCCTTATTCACTAATGAAATGATATCATTACTATTGTTAAAAGCCTCGATGTCTTCAACCGACATCTTAAACCGTTTAGGAAGATACACTCGGATATAATTATCATGATCCTTAAACGTGGCGACCAACGCTAATTCCAATTTTGTTTTTCTTAATAGTTTTGTAAAGAAGACAGAGGTTGCATTTGCCTGCCATAATAGGAATATTTAAATGAAGCGTACGTATGTTAGAGCAAGGCGAACCGATTGGATGAAATGTCTATATTCAAATCATCATGTGGAAAACCTTTACAATTTAAATACAATTTTACGTTGGAAATATTGCAATGATCAAAATTGCTTGCATCTTTTACATGATTATTTAAACTTTCAGTTTGAAAAGTTAATATGATATAACGCGATTTTTCAGCTGACTTGAAATTTTAACGGGCCAAATTTGTCTCTGACTTGCTGGTAATAAAGGATAATCGTAAAGTTCCCAGGCTCTAAAACCAAGTGAAAATACCTTTTCTGATTAGAGATGACGCATCAAAGCCAATCCCAGATATTCGTTTACTGTAACGTAGGGCAGCTTCCAGCTTAGCCTCTCCAGTTCTATTTTACACTTTTCACCGGCCTCATTTCCGGTTCCTGGTCGCTTTGCTATGTAGCAGTTTTCATTATGTCTTTCTAACAAATATCAGTTCTTGCTTCACGTTCATTACAATATTCACAGAATCCATGAAGAGATGATAAAGGGACACATAAGTTGAAGCACCCTTCTGCTGATGTAATGTTTAGTATATCATTTTTTGGATAGCACCATTTCCAGTTATCTAAAACTGGGAACTTCCCTTGAGAGAAACCAAATTTTTCAAGATTGAAGTAATACCCGGATTTTTCACGCGATCTATTTCTACTTCACTCAGTTCATATCTTATTTCATCAAACAAAAATTCAAACATGTTGTTAGTTAATTTTGATGCTGTGGGAACTGCTAAATCATCCTGCTTCAAAAATCTTCCATCAACATTTAGTAGACTTTGTCTAGGTAGAGCATAGGTATAAATCTTGATGCTGCAGACTGATACGTATTTCATCCACTGACTGAAGATTTGTAAATGAATAAGGATGATGAGAATGAAATTCAATCCCTTCAACTGAAGTGTCAAAAGTAGCATTTTCTTCGAAATTTAATATTTTCATGTTGATGATAAAACGCAATATAAGTAAATAAAATACAATATACCATCAGTTTCAATAAATGTAATGTTAATCGTCGTCAATGATCTGCACTCTACAATAGTGAGTGCTATTGAAGAGTGCAGAATCCGGAATGATGTTTCCCATGGTTTCCCCTTTACAACTTTGATTAATTTGTTGTACGGAACTGAAATTACGAATGTAAGGTAAATATATGCCTGGGATGCTACATACACTTTTTTGTCAAAATCGATTAACCTGAAGAGCTTGTTTACATAATCGATTATTACAATTTTCTCGAAAATGGCTTGATGAAAACGATTTTTATGAACATAAACTCTTCGGCTTAAAACCCTCCAACTTTTCATAAACGAGGTGCATGTTTTAGTTTTCTTTTAAAATGAAAAGAAGTAATTAATGATAATCAATCTCTTACCAGTAACATAGAGTTATGGCGGATTGCTTTCAATTTCCTAGAACAGTGTGAAGAATTAACCCCAGTCGATATATTGCCGCCAAAACTGTAAGCATTGGCGCGAGAAAAAATGAAAACGAGTGCCAGATTAAAATTATTGTTCACATATTTTTAATAAACTGAATATTAAAAACATTTCAAATTACATAAATATGTTTACATTCACATAGTTATATATGAATTACATGCATAACTAAACATTCATGTTTTTCCACATTGCGTTCTTAAATCTCGTTGATATCAAGAATGTTTTATTTACTGATCATATTCGGAATTTAGCGTTATTCGAAATAACCCTGATCACATTATTCCAGATTAAGCCTTGTTCTACTGTACTTTTATATTTCAGTTCCGGCTGCTTTGGTCAATGAAATTAACTTTATCCGAACTATCGATTTAAATAACTTATTTTGTTTTAATTACAAATGCTTCTCTATCATCCCGCCTGTTATTGGTGTTAAACGTTAATTATCGGTCAGAATATGATCATAATTGCTATGAACCGATCATGAAACACCAAACATTACTTCAACTTCTTTTATAGGTTTACAAGATATGGTGGATGCGAAGATACTTACGTCACATTGTCTTCATTATGTTTTAATATATGGTGGATGCAAATGATTCTTACTTTACATTGTCTTTAATAGGCATCAAGGAACGGTTGATGCATAG
Organism: Rhaphigaster nebulosa; assembly: GCA_948150685.1. NCBI lineage: Eukaryota > Metazoa > Arthropoda > Insecta > Hemiptera > Pentatomidae > Rhaphigaster > Rhaphigaster nebulosa. The sequence continues at coordinate 73,379,915 of OX411306.1, read as the reverse complement.
CTACTTATGATCGATTGTCTTTCATAGGTTACAAGATATGGTTGATCTGCTGATTGACCTACTGGGGCTCATCGCCTTCAGGGTTGCACCAAATAGTGCATTCTGTTTTGGATTCATTGTCACATTTTTTGTCACCAAGTGGCCGCCAGAAATGATTGATGAATTACAAGACACGGAGTTCGTAGCCATTCAGGAGCCTGGTACTGTAGTCTGACGAGTAAGTATAAAAAATAAAAAATATATTTATAAATTTCTGAAAATATTCTCTACATATGAACATTTATCCTTTAGAAGATGTTATCAATTTTTAAAGTGAAGCGGTAATCATATGATTAATTGCCTGTTAGTTCTAATTATATATTATTTAATATAAACCTCTTCACTATTGCAATGGTATAAAATTACACAGGACAACAGAGATTTTGAGACTTACAGTTTTAGAGTTGAATCTGGATATGCGATGAGCATATACCAGTCATCTAAATACGAGAAAAATATCAGATTTGTCGAATTGATTTTAGTTTGTGAAATAAAGGCGATAATAATTTTATATTTAAAGAAAACCAACTTTTGGAGATTATTTAAAATTAAAGACTTATTATTTGTTTATTTAGAGCCTGATGAGGAAAAAGTAGTATGTGTTTAGAACCACGTAACAAGTTTAAATAATATATATATATATATTGCTATGTTTCTGGCAAACTGCTTTTCTAAGGCAGGTGGGGGTTCCAGAAACCACATTTACTCAATTTAATTATCTAATTTAATCTCTATTTGCATCGGTTCCAGAAGGGAGCCGATCAATCAAACTATATTTTAACATAAAAGACAAGAGTCCGCAGAACCCCCCTGCTATGGTCACTAACTTGGGATATTATAAATACCATTGCATAACCTTTCCAAGGGTGTCGTGTTCACCATTTCACTTAATTAACTAGATGATGGCATGCAGGGTAAATAGAATGTTAGATTTTGTTACAGATCTTACTTTATTTACGTTACGTTATTAATGACACTATTGGTTTATTAATTTCTAATCTAAATTACGATCATTGTAAAAATCTACAGATTTAAACATATGAAATTGAGAATACTGGGAGAACTCTTGCTTATTTAAAATATTATCCTGATGCCACATAATATTATACATTGATGTACACAACGAATCAAAGTACAAGCACTTATCTTATAGTTAGAAGTTGCCGGGGCTCGATGGTCTAGGCTTCTTTCTCCTGGGGGGCCTCTAGCTCGAACTTCGTCTCTCGATGGACTGCTCCACTGTTCTCTCTGCGAACCTCTGTCGTCTGGCTTTTCTCAAGAACTACCCTCCTCTACATTTTCCCTAGAACCCCTTTTATTTCTCTTTTTCCCGTCTCTTATACCGTTTTCCCTACTATACTTGAACAGATAAATTTTGTTCCCCACTTTCCTTTTGGGACCTTCTATTGGCGGACGCCCTAAGAATATTTTCAAAGTACTTGTAACCATGGGCGGCAGATTTTATTACACCATGTCGACCTGGCCTATCTCTAGGTTTATGGTGCTCTTACTTTCGCTTATCTTAAGCAGCCTATTGGCGGTCTTTCACTGCACCCTCCCCATTCCAGGTAGACACTCGCTTCTCTTTGTTTGAAAATGCAGAGGCATCATTATTTAATGTATTCCTCATTTAATTACTATTATGAATATTTATTATTTCCTTCTATCCCAGTATCCTCAATACATAATCATATATATATGGTTATATATATATATATATATATATATATATATATATATATATATATCTACAATTCTTTGTAATCTTTATTATTACTAATATAAAGTTCTCTGATTAAATCACGTTTTCTCCCATATAAATTTAACAGCGCGAATATTTCCTTTCTTAATTTCAAACATTGATAATCGAATCACTTTTCTTAAATTTGTGTTTATTAATAACCATTTTACTGCATTTTCCAAAGAAAGAAGCCTTTTTAATAACATTAATAAATAAATTGACAGCATCTTGAGGCACTTTCGGAACTTCCAAATTAATGTTGCTTATATTATTTTTGAAATGTTTATGATCATTTTCAGTCCATTTTAATTTAGGTAGTATTGGGAGAGTATTAACATTTGTTTAGTTATTCCTAATTCATAATTTTAACAACAAATATAACGGCATGTGGTCCAAAGATATTTCTGATTTAATCTTAAATTCTTTAATAAATTGTAACAATCCAGCAGCAACACAGCACAAATCTATAACTAAAATGCCTTGGCACCGTTATAGGTTAATTCACCGCATTGATCATTAAAAGTTGTATCATTTAAGATAATCAGATTCAAATCCGCACATAGTTCGAGAAAACGAATACCTTTACTATTTGTTATAGTATCTTTTGATTTTCTGGACAGATATTAACATTAACAGATATTAAATTTATCAAAAACTAATTCATCTGGGAGACTTTGATTTTTACCGATTCTTACGTTGCAGTTTCCAATAAAAACAATTTTACTACATAAACAATTATCAAATATATTTCTAATATTTAAAAAATCCTCTCTCCAATTTTCAATAGTTATATACACCGGAAGTATACAAAGACTAATATTATTCCTTTTATAAACAATCATATTAATATTTTCTATCATTTGAAAACTAAAGCCTTCTGATATTAGATATGGTCTGATTCCAAATATACTATCTCCTCTAGCCTCTTTTGAAGCACTAACCCAATACAATTGATAGCCTTTAAAAAAGTTTTCAAAAATATTAAAATCTTCTATCAAAAAAAGTTTCCAAAAGAAAAAAATATCATATTCAAAAATAAAACTAAAGAAATCTACTTTATCTAATTTTTTTTTAATGCCCGCTGACTAATACTTTTATCACACTTTCCTTTTATCATTAATTGGCTCATTATTTGATTTTTTCATCATGTTTACATTCTTGACAGACGTCCTTATCTCATAAATATTTATTTACGGAGGTGGATTGTTCATTGTTGTCACGAGACTTGGCTCCGTATTCTTTTCTCATTCTTTTTATTTATTTTTTTTAATTTAATGTTTTCCAGAATAAATTCGTTCGTTTGCTTTACTAGTCCATTTATATTTACTGGCTTTATTTGCCAGAACTGAAAATTTATTTTCTAATTTTTGGTCTAGCAATTGAGATATAGTATCTAGCAATTCTTGTTTATTTTATTTTTAATCCATTGTTAAGTATGGCAATTTATTTTTCTTACTGGGGCTGTCCAATTTTGTTAGTTCTGTTGATGAATTACTACGCTGTCTTTTGATTTTGGGTATTATTAATGATTATTTTAACTCATTTATTAAAAAAATAAAACAGTTTGTTTACCGGAGAGGCAAGTTATATGTTATACGTACTGCGTTGTGCAGTCACGTGACTTATCCAACCTCTGCTCAGTTCCTATTATCTCCACAGTTTTTTTTTCACCAATAATTATTTATTTCAAATCAGCCACTTTTCACAGCCAAACTCTTATTTGTGACCACTACTTTACTGCACTTAATAATAGGAGGCGGTAGTAATCACGTTTTCACTAAAGCGCACTCCAGGCAATTCCTCCAGAATACTAGCTTATATTGTACTTTCTGTTCATATTTCTACAATGTTTTTTTCTTTTCTTTTTTCTAAAAAATATGCTTAATTTGTCCTATTAAATTCTTAAATTCCCTAGCTCTCCATAAAAATTCCCTATAAAGTCCAAGTTTCGGCCCTGCTAGTTGCTAAAGCTGTCCAGTTGCGAATCCCCAAGATGGAGGGGATTCCAGCTACTCCATAGATTAGGGATTGATAAATTATTTGCCACTTCTATAAACTAGTTTTATTGAAAACTAGTTTCGAATGTGTATAACATACTCACGAATGCTGAAAACAAGGACCTTATAATGTAATGATGTTTTAAAGGTAATAACAGTGTGACATCTTCTACTGAAGGGCATATAGTTAAAATGACCAAGACCAGATTTCTAGGATTTATTAATTAAAAATATAGTTTGGTATTATACATATTAAATTTAATATGTATAATACCAAACTATATTTTGAATTGCTTATTTTTGATTTTTTTGTGTGTTTTTAGAACTGAGGATGAATGTATAACATTCGAAACAATTTTTCAATAAAACAAATTTATAGAAGTGGTAAATAATTTATCAATCCCTAATTAGATTGATCCTTCTATGCCATCATGCGGATGTCAACTGATTACTCCATAGATCATCGGTAGGTTTTCTACTCTTCTCGTGTCATAAACCCTAGAAATCTGGTCTTGGTCATTTTAACTATATGCCCTTCAGTAGAAGATGTCACACTGTTATTACTTTTAAAACATCATTACATTATAAGGTCCCTGTTTTCAGCATTCGTGAGCATCCTCCAGATTCCATTAGCGTAAACTAGCCCGTGATCCTTAGCATCGTCTTTCAGACCTTAGGAGAAAATCCTCCTGTATACTAGCTAATGCGCAATATTCTCAGAAATAGGTAAAGACTGTCCTTATAGGGTCTTATATTTGCACTTTGGTGATCGAAGAGACAGCCCTGCTCCTTAAATACTTTCGCAGCCCAAAATAACGTTTAATTGCATACATGGATCTCCTCTCGTAAATCATTATTCGAGTTTAATTGTAAACAAAGATAAATAAATTCATCAAACTGATGATTTTATTTATTTGTGATTTTTTTTTTTAATGATTATTTGAGAATCGCTCAAAATTAATTCACTGGTACTTTCCTGTTTTGTAATAATATTTGATGTAGGTATTATATGTAGGTATAAGTCCTTAAGGAATATATTCGATGATTATTGTTAGTAAGACTATCTAGATATAGTCACTATTATAATTTAAAAATATTGAACTACCATTCTTCCTATGCTAAGTGACATCTTATTCCATGTTCCAACATACGTGCATAAAATTTAGTGAATATCTGATATTTACTTCATTTAAACATCCGGTATTTAATTTAAGCTAATTAAATGATGGATTCAGATTCTATCACTGTTAGGATTATGATTCTAGTTTTATCACACTCACACCTGTTATCATCTTGAAGATAAAAACGCCTTCCTTAGATATAAATGGTCAACGTTTCTTCCGTTTAATAGAAATCACGTTGTGCGCCACCTGGGTATACTTTTGAGTCGAAATTTATTAGGATCTGCTGTAATGTTTAAATTTTGGAAAATATGATCAACTTCAGAGCATTTTTTTGTTATTACTATTTATTTTAATATACGTTAGTTTAACTCTATTTTAATATTTCGTTCTATTCATAAAATGATTGCGCGACCCTTTTCACCTTTTAGTATTTATTTATTCTTGTTAATTGTTCTATGGTGGAAAATCACTGATCAAGTAAAATATATGACACAGCATTTTTTGTAAAAATGAGATTTCTAGTCCCAGGAAAATACTTCCTGCCACTCATCTGCGATCGATTTTCCTTTTTTCATTGACATTTGGTGGAGATTTTAATTCTTATAACTGCATTCCGTAAAATTTGTATATCTGTTTTTGGCTGGTTCCCTGGCTCCATCCAGTTAAATGTTGTAATTATTGATATAATTTAGAATTATTTATTTTTTTACAATAGTTTAACCCTGTTTTGTTTACATAATCTCATTTCGATCTGGTTATAACTCCATTCATTGAAAACATTTTTTAACATTGCTATTTTTTGTAATTATTTTTAGTAATTCAGCATTTTTTATGTTTGCAGTAATTTTGTATTTTTGCTGAAACCAGGAAACAAATAAAATAGATTATTTTTTTAAAGGGGAAATCCAAACAACTTAAGCCATATAAATGAGTCCGTCACTATTTAAGTTTAACATTTCCAATTAATTTAATTTTCTTTACAAATAAGGATAAAAAAGAAGTTTTTAAATTTTTTAATATTTTATTGGAAAATTTGGATATCTGGATATGGCAGAGAAAGACAATTTTCAAATTAGTAGATATTATTCCAATAACGGCGATCTACGAAAGCCAGAATCATAGTAGATCTGTTGAATAATGTTTCGGATTTTCTTACAGTACCATCGAGTGCCAAATTGAATAGTAGACAAGGCAAGCATCCTGTCTTAGCTCTTCATGGGTTTCAAAGATGTTATCCTGCATAACCTGTGAAATGACACCTGCATAACACCCTGAACACTCACTTGTTCATGACTCTTCCTTCATTAAAATACAAGTTATACTAAATTTATATTGGAATTACCTAAACCTAAATTTATATATATAAATCTAACAATTGGAATTTCATTGTTTTGTCTGACCTAGTTTATTTAATTTTTTGTTTATGTTTGATGTTAGAGGTAGTCAATACGATTCATTTTTCATTATTTTCAGATGATGGACGAGATATTGATAAGCCTCTATGGATTGTTCACATATTGGGTCTCGGAAAGGCTCGGCATCAGCCTTGGCTTTCACTCGATCCTATTGTTATCCAACTGGCCGCCAACTATGATAGACAACGTAGATGATGATGATTTCTCAGACATCTTATGATTTATTTTTCTTTGAATGATATCTACAGAGACTCTACAAGTATTATAAATCAATCTCTAACAAAATAAATGCCATTTTTCATGTTCAGTAATTCTTTGTTACTGCTCGCCGTGTGTTGGTATCGAAATTTATATTAAATATTATTTTCGTCATGATATTTAAATTTTGAAACTAGGTCCTGGAATTCTTTAGATTACTTAATTATATCCAAACTTATAACTCTTTAATGAAATATAACGGAATAAATACTTAATTCAATAAGTATTGTTAATTATTTATTACTGTTACAACTTCATTGTTAATAATAATTATTAATTATTGCTGTCAACTACGACTATTACTAAATGACCTATGTGATTTTTAATAAAATATTTGAATTTTATCAATATTTTTATAATCTATATTATTAGAGATATACTGAAATAATGATGATAATAATAATACATTCTAAATATCATTAGCTGATATGTCCAGAGCTTGTCTTGTCATTCATTTTATAGCTGAAAAAAATTTAAACTCAAATGTATTTTTACTGATTATTCTAGTTGTCAAAACGACAGAAATAATCTCTTTGACGTTTAGAACTTCTTATCTGGATCCTTAAAATTAAAAAAAAAAATACGCTATTGAGCTCATTAATCTAAGTCAGTTTCTTAAAGCAGCAATCTACAATAGTCATAAATGATCTCTTGTACTAGAGAGAGATCGCTTCGTGATTGCTCTAAAGTTTCCAGAGACTCTCATTTGGTGAAGATAACTCTTGACCACAACAGTTGGTATTGAAAGCGAGATTAGCTAGTAGCATGAATTTGTCTGTTCTCTGGGCTTGCAAGGAGTATTGGTCCTGGCATACCAGTATATTTAGTTATCTTTTTAATAGAAGTATACTATTAAACATTACATCCAAAGAGGTAAATTTCTCTTTGAAGACAAATCTCCATTTCACATTTATGATGGAAAACATGGAAGTATAATATAATTATATAATATAATAACATATATTATAGGCATATTAAATGAAAGCAAAACAACATTTACTGATCATATTTATGTTACCTAATATTTCAATTAATTAATTTTATAATAACATTTTAGTATTGTTATTTTAAAAGAAGGAGTGTTTCATGGTTAGTCCCCAGGTCTCTTTGAAATCAGAAATCTGAAACAAAGAAGATGTCAGTTAGTTATCAAAGAAAAATATCTGATGTGTACAACACATGATTTCCTTGTACACCTATTAAGCTATAAATCGATGGCTCAAAAAGTGGTCCTGAATTTTGTTACTAGTTTCCCATAATAACTGTATCTCAAAAACAAAACTCGGCATCGCGAAGTCCATCTATTGGCACACACACATACTCTTATTTCAGGAGGTCTCATTCCGTTATTATATGTCGTTATCTTTCAGTAAGGAACTAGTTTCGAAGAAATTTCTTCGTGTTCCGTGACAACATTAGAACTGTCAATATCACTAAATGAAGCATTGGAAATTGATAGTTTCGACATTTTAAGTGGAAGAACCCACTTAACTAATGTCTTATTCTCCTGCTGCAGACTTGTTCATCTCACGAATGGAGAGGAAAACCAGTATTTTACTCATAATTTTAACACTTAAAACGAGTAATAAAAATGTTTAATTGGAGTTGAAAAAAAATCGCGTTTGTAACCTTTATTACCAAAACATATGATCTCTCTATTCAATCACTACTATATATTATTACGGTAGTATAGATCCCTTTTCCGGCTCTCAAGAGCGACGGATTTTGATGGATGAGGTATCAAAAGAAAGGGAATTTCATAGAGAAGTGACGAACCCTAATTTCGATTGTTAAATTCTTATTAGGGCTTAAATAAAAGTGATGAAAAAACTGAGAGGTTTCAAAGATTTGACGACTGAAAGTCGGCGGATCGAGGCAGGATAAGTTGGGTTTTAAAGATTTTGACGCGGGCATCAAGATCATGTATGACCCTGTGGATCATACTGGTCGAGGATTTTAAAGCCTTAAAACCTACCATTTTCGAGATAATGCACGATATAGGTCCGCACGGGCCCTATGCCATCTTGAGTACGTGCCGTTGTCATGACAACTTTATATCAATTTGAGTTTGTTTACAATAACTTTTAATGAGTGGGAAATTATATTTTGTTTCCCAAGTCCAACCCTAAAGGGCACTGCTATGTATGAATATTACATATAGAAATCGGTATAGCTGAATCTAATTGCCTAACTGCTAAATTGAAGTGGGGTTAGTTTTCCTGTGGGGTAAGCTAATTCTTATTAAGTATGAACTGTAACTTCAACATAGTCATTACAAACTATGTAGCTTCAACAATTCTGTATTTAAAATAAACTTTTTGGTAATATTATATTGTTTACAGGAACAAATATGTTTCCCTAATATCACATATACTTGGAATTAGGGATTAGAACATATGTAATGCGAGAGTTCTCGCTCGGGTTTACTAGTCACTACTATATATTATTACGGTAGTATAGATCCCTTTTCCGGCTCTCAGGAACGATGGATTTTGACGAATGAGGTATCAAAAGAAAAGGAATTTCATAGAGAAGTGACGAATCCTGATTTTGATTATTAAAATCTTACAAGGGCTTAAATAAAAGTGATGAAAAACTGGGAGGTTTCAAAGATTTTAATACTAAGAGTCGGCGGATCGAGACGGGATAAGTTGGGTTTTAAAGATTTTGACGCGGGCATCAAGATCATATACGCTCCCACGGAGCGTATCGGTCCAGCGTTTTAAAGCTTAAAAACCTACCGTTTTTGAGATAATGCACGATATAGGTCTGCACGGACCTCATGCCATCTTGCGTACGTGCCGTTGTCATGGCAACTTTATATCAATTTGAGTCTGTTTACAAACACTTTTAATGAGTGGGAAATTATATATTGTTTCCCATGTCCAACCCTAAAGGGCACTGCTAAGTATGAATACTACATATAGAAATGGTATAGCTGAATCTAATTGCCTAACGGCTAAATTGAAGAGACGATTTCCAGAGGGGTAAGCTAATTACTTATTAAGTATGAACTGTAATTTCAACATAGTCATTACAAACTATATAGCTTCACCAAATCTGTATATTAAATAAACTATTTTGGTAATATTATATTGTTTCCCTAATATCGCTTATGCCTCGAATGTATTAGGGATTAGAATTAGCATTGATATCTAATGCGAGAGTTCTCGCCCGGTTATACTAGTTTTAATATAATTTTTGATATAAGTTTATTATGACCTTCAAGTAAAGTACCCTTTTTGGATCACCAATTTTAACCAAAATCTAGTAAATATATTCCTATTGATATAAGTCGGTAAATAGGAATTTACCAAATTTGAGATGTTTTACAATATAATTTATGATGAAAGTCTAATATGACCTTTAAGTAAAGTACCACTTCCGGTCTGCCAATGTTAACCAAAATTTATTATGTTATTTATATTAATAAGTAAGTCTTATAGAACTAATTTGAAAAATTCATACAAAATACAAAAGTTCATACAAAATTTTTACATTCTACGGCTAACCGTTTTTGAGTTATGCGAGATACGCACGTACGTACAAACCTCACGACGAACTAGTCAAAATGGATTCAGGGATGGTCGAAATGGATATTTCAGTTCAAACCTGAAAACCGAAAATTTTCGCGATTACAATACTTCCTTTACTTCGTACAAGGAAGTAAAAAACAGAAAAGAAAATCGTATTTGTACCAACAATTTTGAACTAAATAAATAAAACTCTTCAATTAGAAAAAAATTCGCTGTAGATGTCAAGAATAGGTTTGAAATATTAGAATCGTTAGACGAGGATCGTGAAGATATAAGACAAGTTATGGGTCGGAATTAGGGATAATAATAAAGAGGTCGGTAATTTTTGCCTTGGGAAAAGGGAGAGTAAAAAGAGCAAACCGTGGTTCGATAATTATTACCTCAACTTATGTGAAAAAAGAAAAGCCGCTAAATTAAAAGCTCTAAATAATCCCAGCGATACCATCGTTTCCAACTTCCGAGCCTTAATGAAAGAAACGTCTAAATTCCTCAGAAATAAAAGACGATAATACCTTACGAGAATTAAAAACCCAAAATAATAGAGATAGAAACTAATAGAATCGAAAACAACACTAGAGACATGCAAAAGGGTATAAACAGATCGCGTAAACAGTTTGATCCCGCAATGAATAGAATTACAGAAGAAAATAACAATATTTTGGCCGATCCCGGGAACATTTAAAAAACACTTTGAAAGTATTTTGAATTTGGGAAATAATAGTCGATCTCCTCCAACTGTATTGCAGAGTGCTGAACCGTTAATACAAGAACCGAGTAAGGAGAAAGTCGAAATAACCATCTAAAAATTAAAATTTCATAAAGCAGCGGGAATCGAAACTATCCTCAGTGAATTAATAAAAGGGTGCGGGGAAGCTGGGACTTTTTAAAATACATCTTTTGGTTAAAAAGATCTGGGAAAATGAAAAAACGCTTAAAGAATGGAAAGAATCTATACTTATTCCGATTCACAAAAAGGGACCGAGGACGAATTGTAATATTGTAATAACTATCGGGGAATATCTCGGTAAGTTATAAAATATTCTCGTTAACCTCAGCTAGTCGAATCACGGAATACGCCGAGAAAATTATCGGTGACTACCAATGTGGTTATAGACGGAACTAGTCAACTATTGATCAAATATTTTCTTTACGGCAAATATTAGAAAAACAATTAGAATACAACGGTATGGTTCATCTCGGCTTCAGTATTTCAAAAAGGCTTATAATTCCATTGACTGCCAGAGGCTGTTTAATATTGTGATTGAGAGAATACCGAAGAAGTTAGTAAAATAAGTAAAGAGGTGTATGTCCGAAACATTCAATAAAGTTAGAATCGGTAATTATTTTTCGGAGAAATTTCAGGTTTACTAGGGGTGGTTCTCTTTCACCTGTCCTATTTAATTTAGCACTAAAGTATGTCATTAGAAAGGTGATGCGTACCGAGAGGGATTTAGATCTGGGTGATACAATACCCGTGCTTCGGTTTGCGGATGATTTGGTATTGTTAAGTTAGGACGCGGAAACTATAAAATTGAATATAACAACATTGATGAAAGAGGTTGGCCTCGGATAAATACGGATAATACAAAATATATGGTTAGCTACAGAAACGGCGGCACATTTGGTGATATAGATATAGGAGGGGATAGGTTTGAACACGTTGAGAAATTTAAGTATTTGGGGTCTATGATTACTAGAAAAAACGAAATTCAATAATAAAGAGTAAATAAAGGCGCGGCTAAAGGCTGGAAATACTTATTATTTTTTGGTATCGACTTGAACAACTTAGGTCGCACATTTTGTGCAGTAACTTAAAAGTTAGTATTTACAAAACTATTATTCTACCTACTGAAACGTGGCCGCTAATCTTGAAGGACGAACAACGCCTTAAGGTCTTCGAGAATAAGGTATGCGTAAAATATTTGGGCCGAAAAAGGATGAGTCCATAGGAGAATTTTTGAGGTTACACAACGCGGAATTGCGGAGCATTTAGGTAGACAACGATTGGTGGTATCGGCATTGAACCTTCAGATTCGCTTAGCTCCTTATTATTATAATTATATTAAAAGAAAACAAGACAAAAACGCGTGTGCAGTAGAGTTCCGTTACCAGGATCGTATTTTCACTAAAATACAAAATTTAAAATATCAAAATGGCGAGGGAATGAGAACAAAGTGCAGTGCCATAAGGCAATCTTCAACACCAAATCAATTCACATACATATTTTGAACCCTCTAACTCAATTTGGAGAGGCTGTAAAGTAAAAATTATCGACATTCATTTCGGACAGAATGTATCTCGCGCGAACGTTTCACAAGTAATATTTCTACAAACAAATTATTTTTAAGTCTTTTTAAACATTAAATATCTCAAAATGTACTTTGCTTTGATATGAACTGAATACTATTTGAGGGGGTTGAAAAAAAATAAATACCGAAAAAATAAAAAAAAATTGGGTTCTAGAAATCTCAGAACAACCAAAGTGACAGTTTATTGAGGATCTTGAATGAAGAAAAAGGCGCCGAAAAGTTGTTTTTTCACGTTAAAAATTTTTGTTTGAGAAAAATAAACAAGTAATATCGCTTAAAAGACGAGAAAAATGAGTTTTGTTCAATTAAAGTCGGTCAACAACTTTCCGCAAATAAAATAATTTTAAATCGTGAAAAATGACAATGTTTCGACATTCTATTACAAGCCTTGTAATTATTACAGTGCCATGTTTTGGAAATTTAATTCTGGCTTTTATAATACCAACGTGCAATAAAAATTTCATTAAAAAATAATAATAACTTTTCGCGAAAAACTCGAAAACGGAAAAACAGGTGTTCTCGAAAAACGGCTTGAACATGATCCGAAATGCTCCCAGAGCGATTTTTGAAAGCGATATTTGTTTGCAAAGAGTTTATCTACAACAATGTTTTCATGAAATATATGTGAGCTTCGAATTAATACCTCAAAAAATCGTATGAAAAGCAGGATTTTTCTTGTTTTGGCCGCAAGCTCGGGCGTGTGTACGAAGAGGAAGTGTTGTACTTAAGTGATGTACCACCTCACATGCAATTCATGAAAATAGGATTGTAGAGTAACCCTTTTAGAACAAATTTATCAAAATCATTTATTATTGCTACACACATACAATATACAATTTGCTTTTGCTATTTTTCTCCTAATTATCACGTTCAAATCCAAAAAATGAACTTTCGCGACTGGACTATAAGTAAGTTGTAATTATTTAACATTGGTGGTGTTTGATATTTTATTTCTATCTAGAAAGTATTGCTTAGTTCTAGTTCAAAAACTTGGTAATTAGATAAAAAATTTAATTCAATTTAATGGTGTTTCTTCCTTGAGTTGCCCTAATTTTTTTTGTTAAAAAGAAAAAAGTTTAACATTTAAAGTTACCACCGAATCGAAACGTTATCCTTGCGATTGTATATAATTTTCGTGATATATATATATTAGGAATAAGTGACTTTTTTCCACCTGACTACAGAGGTATTGGTAGTATTAAGATTTTCATATACTTTGAATGTCGAATAGGTCTCACTAGTTTAGAAGTCCCCGGGCTGATTATCATCGATTTTTTAGATAAAATATTCGACAAGGTTACAGAATCGTGATCAATACCATATAGCCTAGTTAATAAAATTCAAAATCTTCAGCAGCTATCTGACTGCTCCTTAAAAGTTCGATAAATTAAACTTCTTTATTTATGTAAATAGTTGTAGTATTTTATTAAGGATTTTTTTTTTTTAGTTTGTAATTGGAGATCATAGAATTTGTTTTTATAATAAATGTTGGACTGGATCATTTTATAATATTCTACAAAATTTAAGAAGATAATTTTTTAAACTGACTTGTGAATGAATAATAAATCTTTTCCTTATTTTTTGTACCTAAAAATAAGTGACTGGTTTTCAATAATGCGCTCAGTATTGTATATAAGATATATAACCAAAATAATTTTACATCAATATTAATATTTATATAAATTATATGATATTATAAGTTATAAGGTTTTATTACCTAAGTTGCTCTAATTCGTATTTAATGGATATGATGTTTGCCTTAATCTCGGAAATATCCTCCTTCAATATTTCACTGGTGTAAATGAGCTCAGACATCTTTTTCACCTCATCATCCATGGCTGGCCCCGATTCCTTTACAGATTCGTTTTCTTCTGCTGACTGGGAATACTTATCCGCGCCCACGGTTAGCTTGCAGACGTTGGATCGTCGATGAGAAGTCAGTCGGTCATCTTTTATACTCTCTTTTTGGTTGCTCTTCTTGCTTTTCTGGCATCTTGCACAGACCCAGGGGATGATTACCCCACTGGCCGCCTCCACAATATCCTCGGCTATATCCGAGTACAAATCGAATACTTCTGCACATTCCGGACATTGCAACCTAATCACCGTGCCAACCACAGCTTTAACTAGTTTACTCATCGCTGCAGCCTTAGATAGCACTGAGCACACTGGGCGCTCCCTCAAAGGGAACAGTGGCGCTCCTATGCTGTTACTTATTCTTATTGAGCTTAATTAACTTCAGATTTTATTATTGAGATTATATTGTGCTATTGTTAATTATATTAAAACTGTAGCTTTTTGTATTCAACAACTGTATAACTTTAGAGACTACATCAATAATTCGTGGACTATTTTTACTTTCATTCAGATACTAAATATTTTTAAACATATTAGCTGATAAGTTCTGGTAGGCTAATTATCATTACTACGTCATCTTGCAACAGCACTTTATTTATAACCTTGTTAATCTTTGCAAAGCAATGATACAACATTGACTATTATCCGTAATGACGAGACTGTATGACTGGCAATTGAAGGAACAATTTCAGGTAGTACTTCGTATGGTATAGCTTCCTGCTCAAAGGAGAGGTTAATTCATCGTCAGAGAAATAAGCTTTATCTTAGTAGTAGGCACGCGAGATGGAGAGATAGAGAAAATAGAAAGAGGAGAGAAATAGAAAATTATCAGACTGTCATATTTATAGAATTAATAAATAAAAGAGGTATCCATTGATAATGTCTGACTAAAAAAAAAAAGTCGGAAGAAACACAGTCTGAAATTTGAAAGGAGGCGGCTGGCATGCGTAATCAATAGCCTGCAAAACCTATTTCAAAAATTCAACCAGTGGCGTATGCAGGAGGAGGTTGGGAGATATACCCTCCACCTTTCTCTCCGAAATAAACGGAAAAAATAAAGTTTGTACTTTAAGTAATGTTTAACAATTTCTACAATAATTTTTTATCCAATTTTCATGCTTATCCTTAAAACTTACTCCCAATTTGGCATTATAAACATTTAGGTGAGTAGTTGCTTTCTTCTAATTAAACTCCACTCCCGAAATAAATTTAAAATCCTCGAAAAAAAATTCTGCGTACGCTCCAGAGTTCTAGAAATTGACGATACCCACCTTTTTCTATGCTCTCAATGCATGTATATATACGATTCACACTCCCAGAAAAGAGGATCGAGATAAATAAAACACAGTAATAACACCTGGAAATGAACAAGAACATGCGAACTCATTCGATCCGTAGGAATTAACATTTCACCCCGATAGCACTTCTGGCCTCAACTTATGTGAAAGGATACGGCCATAATTTGTATATTCATCATGGTATGTATGTCGTTCTGATATAATATCTGTCAAAAAAATCTATTTTGTTGTTCTCTATACTGTTACTGGTACTGGTAATTGTTGGGAGAACTAGTCTGGCTAGTGGGCCTTGTGGTCCTCTTTGTCAACTCCTGGCGGCGACTTTTACATAACCGCCCCTTACTAACCACAGTGGGAGTGCCAAGATTCATTTCGCGAGATCACCGCGAAATAAGTATTAACTGACCCAGATGGGAATCTAACCCACAACGTTCCGGACCGGACACTCTGGGACCCTCGCCCTAACTTGCTCTGCCGTCACGTCCTCTCTATAAATATATAGTGAACAATACAATGGATAGTGTTAATAAAATACGTCTTGCCACGGTCGCTGTTACTTGTTGATAATATGTATCCAAAAGTACCTTCTTTGTTGACTTACAACACCACCGGATAATTTTGGATTCTATCGGAACTAGTGTGATTTCCTAGTTAGTCTATTTTTCGCGTATATGCCGTCATAAATTTTTGTAGTTAATATTTTTTAGGTTCGGAATAATTCATTACAGTGTTGGAAAGTATGTTCGTCATTACAGCCAACAAATCACACATTACCACCTCACAATCAAAAAAAAAATTTTTAATTATTACCACCAGTTCAAAAAATTGGAAGTTTTGAATTCCTAAAAATCTTATATTAGGGAACAGTTCACCGATTCTCTTTTTTGAGGTTTATTTTTGAGATTATTCTGAGAATGGCCCAGAAGAAGCTTTTATACAAATTTAGTTGTAAATATACGCCCGAGAGAATTGGTACAAAATGGCTAACTCTCGTTGATGACTAATTCAATTCCTCGGACGAGTTTATACAGCTCATGCAAATTATGAATAAATGAAGTCCTCAACACGCAACGTTGTGTTAGAGGTATTTACCGGTCCATTGCCTCTAATATGTTCAATAAACCTCAAATTGTGGGTGATCTCAAAAAAAGACCTCCAAATATGTTTGCTGTGGACTTACTATAACACGCTTAATAATCTCGTCAAAACAAGATAATTAATGTAATTTTAAAGACAAAATAAACCAAGTCAAAAAAAATAATAATTTATTATGTACACAGGCATTCTCTTGAACTATTTGTCTAAATAGTCACAATTTATCGATTTGAACGTTGACTATGTGAAGTTTTGTCATTTTAATAGGACCCGGGTTCTTCACTCTTATATACAGTTAAGAAGTCTCTATCGAAGACTTCCTATAGAAAATAATGCCGGAAACTTGGAAAGTGTGGTAGTAAAAATAATGATTCGAATTAAAAGGAGATAAAGAACCACTGCTCGAAATTGGAAACTTCAAACAGATCATCTAGAAGAAGAAACTTTGATATGTCGGTTAAGGATTGTGCAATGTGAATTTTCACATGCTTAGTTGCTAACAAGAATCGATCTTCCAACACGTGAAAAATGTAATGTTCAAAGAACTGTAAAACACGTGTTATAAGATGTCCCATGTTCTCAACTATGAAGAAAAATTTGAGTTTTGCCATCTACGTTGAAAGATAATTTAGATGACGACGGAAAGGCAGTTAAAAAAAATTTTGAATTTTTGAAAACAGAAAATTTCTAAAACAGAGTATAAGTTGCAAATGTCTCTACCTGCTGGGCAGAGACAATAAAATAACAATAAATAAATAATTTGTTCGTGATAAACCGTATTCTATATAAACCGTTCCGTAATTTTACGTTCTAATTAATTTCCTGATAATAAATAATTAGCTCCAAAATGAATATTTCATCAAACTGCCCAGAGTGTAGAGTAGTAGAAGATGGTATCACGGGTATTCAGTCATTGCCAGAACACACGTGATCTCCGTCATAGCAGATCCAATATTATCGATAGCACGCTTATTCTGCCCTCAGTACTATGTCCTCTGGGTTCCATGCAACCTTGTCCGCCGCTCTTAACTTTTCTCTCATCTTCGGTGTGTTCTCTTTGAGAAGGTTTCATGGAAAGAACTATGTATTTTCTTGGAAACTCTACTGCTACCAGATATGTTTAGGATTAGTTACTACAGGCCAAGGCATTTTCGTAGCATCCACGTTGATAAAAGAGTTGACTCTATCTATGGCTATGCTCATGGATTTACTTGTGTTTATCTTCTACTCCATTACTTGGATAATTATATTAATACAATCCTATATGATGAGGAACTCTTTGCCAGCTATTATCTCAGAATTAGACGAGATCAACAGTCGTTTATCTAAGACCTCTTACAATACCTTCTTCAACGCCAGCGTAATAGTGATTTCTATCTTGAATGTTACTTCCAAACTGATAGAACTCTCCTGCAGACCGTTCGATTGGGACTATACATTGGTCTCGATCGGGTATTTCTTCTTCACGAATGCGCCTGTGGTGGTGGCCGGGCAATACTCTGTCCTTCTGTACATCATTAGTAGGCAACTTGTAGCCATCACGGAACAGCTGAATAAAATTAATGATAATCCTGAAATTCGTCGCACAGTGGATATTCACTATGCTCTCTGCAACTTGGCGGAAAGAGTCAATCATGCCTATGACATTTTCCTTTTACTTGTAATCACACTTTCGTTTGTAGTTAATGTATTGAAAGTATATATCATCATTCAATGTATCGTCAGACCTGATGTTTACGCTGACTTAGTAATGCTGGTCATCGCTGTTATAGATACTCTTGTCAATGCTAGTGTCATTATTTTAATGGTAACATCAGCAATGAAAGCAGCTAATAACGTAAGTTATAAACAAATTTCTGATCATACTTCAATACTAATTCATAAGTAGCATATGTAGGAATGAGTCCTTATTTGGTTCCTTTCTGAGAGAAATCTCCTTCATCTCCAATTATCATGTCATCACAAGCAATTATTCGAAATAATATTTTCACGATTAAACCGCTTCTATCTTTATTAGCTTTTCCAGTGCTTAAACAAAACAACAAAGTACCAGGACATCTATCACTGTTAGTCCAATCATGGACTGTCCAATGTGGGACAGTTCTAAAAGTATGACATGATCAAAATATTGTACTCCAACATTTTTAACATTAGTTTTACTGCCAGTCAGATTCCATATTGGAATTTTATTAATTTTATCTGATAAAAAATAACAATAGTATAATCGTAATAGTATTAAAGATGAATTAATTATGTTTCTAATTTACAAAGGCTTACATGAAATAAAAAAATATCTTATTGAGTTAACGATTATTTAGTAGCATACATCGCAATTTAATATTCTTAAATATTTGTTTCAGAAATATATCAAATGTTTCATTGTATGCTTCAGAAATAGTTGTTTTGAATCCAAGATATTACTTAGTAGACTTTCAAATGGAAAATATATGCTGTATTTATTTAATTTTAATTTTTTTAATTGCACATTGAGCTAAGCAAACAATATAGTTCAGTTTATCAATGAATTTAACATTTAATACCTGAATAGATGAGTATTGTTGATTAGTTTTATAGGAAAAACAAAACAAAACAGAACTCGTAACTAAACATAATTATTTAATTTGAGTATTTTTGAATAATGACAGTAAAAAAATAGTATAGAAAAAAGTAGATATCAATAATTTTCATACAACAAATTCAAATTAGGTGAAATATTCTTGTGTTTTAAATTAAGTATGTTTATGTAGTTATATTATATACAGTAGGTTCATAGTTTCATAGTCGCTTAAGATCTAATAAAGCAGACAGAGTACAGTATATTTTCTCATACATTTCCTACATTTTCATTCAACTGGTTGGCGGATTGGTGGGAGGAGGTCGGCGGCGTCCGTCTCCTTTTGGATGGAGGGTTTTGTAGTCCTCGTGAGATACGCTGTATCTTTGCTAATTCCGGTCGATTTCGATGATTCCTTTTTGTATTAAAGATAATTTAATCACCTTTCACATTAATGCAAAAATAGTTTACTCTGAAATACTTACTTTTTGAGTTATGCGCAAATAAAAATTGTTTTCGCTACAACTTTTCCCTCTGCATTCTCTCGTTGATATACTACGTCCATAAAAAATTAAAGGGCTTTAAGGAGAAGACATTTGGCAAGTTTCATCAAAATCATTAGAGCCGTTTACTAGAACATTGTAAAATCTATGATGTAATTGTCACTTCCGGATAGTCTGATGCGCTTTATTTTTGCTAAAGATGGTCCGATTTTGATAATTCCCTTTTTTTTTTTAGATAATTTTATTACCTTTCATCCAACCCTATACATAATTTACTATAAAATGCATGATTCTTAAGTTATGCGCAAATAAAATATTCTTTTCATCATAACATGTTTCCCTGTGCTTCCTTGGTGATGTACTAGATAAATGAAAAGTTAAAGGGCATTATAGAGCATAATTTAGGCAAGTTTCATCAAAATCGTTAGAGACATTTTCGAGAAAATTGTAAAAAAGTGTAAAATCCATTGTTTAAAGTGGCACTTCCGGTTAGTCGATTTTGACGATAAAGCTGCTGTAACATTACAGGCATGTGCCTTCCTGAAATATGTAATTTCAGTATCGTACTACTTTTCGTTTTTGAGCTAGAGTGTTCACATACACACAATTTTCCATTTTGCGAGACTTATTTTGACTCAGGGAACCTTAAAACGTGTATTTCCGATGAAAACTCGAATTCGAAAATTTTTACGATCGCAATGCTATACATTTCATATCAAGGGAAATTTAAAATACATCATATTGTCGGGTGTACGGTAAACTAACGAATCTGAAAAAAATCCGGTTTTTCAGATATTTATCACATTGGCCGCTTTTTATGTGTTTTACAACCTGCCAACTTTTCACGATTCAATCTTTATTCCTTCCTAGTTAAATAAACAATTTAATTTTTGCGA
Organism: Rhaphigaster nebulosa; assembly: GCA_948150685.1. Taxonomy (NCBI): domain Eukaryota; kingdom Metazoa; phylum Arthropoda; class Insecta; order Hemiptera; family Pentatomidae; genus Rhaphigaster; species Rhaphigaster nebulosa. The sequence continues at coordinate 73,359,293 of OX411306.1, read as the reverse complement.
ATATACATTTTTTATAAATGCGATCATGGTAGAATAGCGAAGCTGGTATATTCGTTAGCTTGCTACTTCTGATCTGGAAGATTTTATAAATTGGCATTTGGTAAAGTTACAAATTTGCCACATTCGTCAATTTGCCATAACAAAAATTGGTCGAATTGTATGATGTGATTCCTGGAAAACTATTGAATATGGTATATTCGTGAGCGTACTGTCTAATAAAATTACAAACAAACTAACATGGATGAGTCCAAAGAAACGAGGAATAGATCTGTTAATTCGCTATGAAGAAATCAGGAATTTTGACTCCTTGTGTTTTGAAATTACGAGTAACGAACACTTGATAAAAGTTTTAAAATAAATTTGTTTTGTTTTTATGTTATTTACTAGGTTGTTGCATAAACCGGTTCATTCAAATTTTCAACGAAGCAATATTCATTAATATTACTAAACTATCACTAAACTTAAACCCGATTGTTTAAGTTTAGTTGTAGGAAAAATATTTAAAGCCAGGTAAACAGTTTTTTATCATTTAGATGCATAATTAAATATTGACGTAAGGTATCGCTTATACAAAGAACACCTATTAACCTTGGGTAAGCAGCTAGTAAAAATTGACAAATACCAACAAATGTTTCGTAGTTATAAATTAATATTCCATAAACCCCAGAAAGATTTGTTTAAGATATGTGTCACATTCAGCGAGATTTCCAAAGAACAGAAGGAAGCAAAACAAAACGATAATACTATACAAACCTAATACAGCCAGCACTTAAAAAACAAAGAATTGGCCTGACAAAAAAGGGATTATAGATGCTAAGAGTGACAATGGTCTGCTCGCATTTAACTTTAACTTGCAAACGATACCTTCAACACCTAAAGGTGCATTAGGGCAATTTTTTTAAGTGAGAAATTAGCTGCTATACTTGGGAGAAAGAGGAGCAGTGTGGAAATCGCTACGTGTATTTTCAAGTACGCTATGGTCAAAACTCAATGTCTCCTGTTTTCGAATAATGTCAGACAGCTGTGGAGGACAACAAAAAAAAATTACAATTTTCGCTATATGTGTTTAAACCTTCTAAAAGTTCATCCCACGCTTAAATATATTGATCACGTGTTTTTTGTCATATGGAATGTGACTCAATCCATTCAAAAATCGAGCGCAAATCTAAAGGTGTTCCTGTATATACATAATCTGAATGGAATCAATTGATTCCAATTATGAGCATGGCAAGAAGCAATCAAAGCCCGTTTAGTGTTACCTCTTATGCATGACGATTTTATCGACTTCAACCCTCAGGGAAAATGCTTCGTGAATGACCAAAGTTCGAAAACAAAAGGCAAAAAAAGTAAACCAAGAAAAATATTGGTAAAAATGGAGATGGAGATAATAATGCGTGAACCTCCGAGAATAAAAATGAAGAGAAATATCTTCAACAAATTAAATTCCAGAATACTGTATGGCTGCATTACACGAAAGATTCAGATAAAATGTATAAATAAAATACGTTAATTTGCAGAAAGAAAAGAGGGAAACCACAGGAAGGAGAACTAACGAAACCCTGTGACAAAAGGTTTGCTATTACCGAAAATAAAAAAACAAGATCTTCTGAAACTGCGCATATATATAGCTATATGGATCCCTAAGGCCTATCACCAATTCTATTTTGACTTAATTTCAGATAAAACTGTCCAAGATAAACTTTTGGAGCCAGAAGAAGACGAAAGAGAACAAACAATCAATTACTTAATTTTTTTTAATAAGCGTGGAAAATAAAAATAAAAATGTTTGTTCTTCTTTTATGTCATTAAAACAATTTTTTTGAAATATTATGTGTATTTTTATACTTAAAATGATCTTTGGTATTCTAAATTCTAGTTTTTACTGTACCTCAAGTGCATTTCCCACTTTGTCTTAAAAGAAATAATTTTCACGATAAAAACGTTTTAAAAATTAAATAAAACATTTAAAATAACAGAAATTAAAATTGAAAATAAAAAAATTTAGTAATTAAAAAAGTGGTAAATAAACATTTCATTAGATTTGATAAATTCACAATATTGAAACTTATTTTGTGGTAAACTATCGAAAATGGCAGTCTCGTTACTTTGCGACACTAAATGGTCATCTTTCTGAAAAAAAGCCTTTCATTGTAAACTAACGAATCTGCACTTCCAGGCGATTGAAAACCTGGCATTATTACGACTATTACCAATGGATTCCTCACCAAAAAATCATTTAAAACTAAATTTGTAGAAAATCACAAAGGCAGGCCCCGAATTACACTAAAGGCAAGAAACTGTTTTTGGCTCTTCTGAAAAGTTGAGTTTTTGCAGATTCACTAGTTTACCGTAAACCCGACGATATAATACCCGTCACAATTATAGACCCCTTCATTTTTTGTGGTTATACTACTCCTGTTAAACTACGGTGTTATGTGCGGGTTACGTCTGTCAGAATGAGGACGTTCCGTTTCTGCTGGTTCACTGGATTTCAAATAAATTTTTTCTATTTCCTCTTACAATTATAAAGTAATTGTATTTTTCTTTAATAAAGCAAGAGAAAATATATCTTCTTATTCACTTCCTTTCTTCTTTATTTCGAACTAAACAACAATATTCACTTTTTTATTCATTTTTTTAATTCATCCATTATAGCATATTTCCTATGCTATGGTCCATTCTCCGAACGTTCCAGCATTGAAAGTTTAAAGTCTATTTCCTTTTCCTTTATCTTATGTGTATTGCTTGACAAGTCAACCGAGGCTGTTTATTAGTTCATTTAGCATTTGGTACTTGTTTCCTTATTGGAGAACTATTGTAGCACAGCGCTGGGATCATCCCCTCTCCCACTTAGAGGAATGTGGTACCTCTCTTAGTCGAATCACTCTTCTGAGACCTTCACTGGTTTTCATACATTTTAATAGTGATATGAAATATGTCAGATTTGTGTTTTGATATCTCATTTAGATGAGCATAGTTTGGACCAAGTAAAGATAATAACAATCTGGCATAGTTCCATCAATGTTGGATTGATTGGGTTCACTGCAGATTTTTCTGAGCTCTTGGTATGCCAGTGCATTGTAAGATATTTACCTGGCTTGGCCATCTGCTATTGGTGCAAATATCAGATTAGTAGAATGGCCTGTACATTTCTCATAAATTATATTAAATGAAAAATAAATTTAGCAACCTTACTATACATTTTTTATTATAATTATTCTCATCACTTCTGTCTTTTAATCTATAAAAGGCCAAATTCATTTCCAAATCAAATTTTTTTTTCTCGCGTGTTTAGCTTTCTAATTTTTCATATATAGTAAAACATAACGATTGCCAGTGTTAGTAAAAAAATATATTTATATAATATATAAAATAAAAATCCTATAAAATATATAGGATTTTCGGTGCGTTACCAATTGGATAAAATAAAACGAAAAAGCATACATCACGGATTTAAAAAAAAAAATCGTAAGAAAATAAAATGAAAAATCTTCTCAGCGTTTGCGTCCAAAAATAGAATTTGACTTTATATAAGCCTATAAAAATATTGAATGAGCACCTACTTTTAGATAAACATTTTAAAAATTTGTCCAAACATTTTTTGCCTACTGAAAACATTGGCCGCTAAAACTTAAATAAAATATTCAGTTAGTACATATGATCCCTATAGGTTGTTGAATAATTCAACAATTGAATGATTGTTGCTAACTAATGCTAAAATTTTATTTTAATAAATATTTTAGATGGAAGCTTAAAGTTCATACATTTTCAGGCAAAAAGGTTTAATGCAGAACTCTTCAAGAATCTAATGATGAGCAACAAGGACATTTCAAAAGATGTAATTGTATTAATTTTATTTTAATGGAGTGATTTTACCAAATGGTGCTTATTTAGTATTGCTAAAGTTAATAATACATACTTTTCAATAAGTAAAGATGACTCCATTTTTCAGAATAAGTTGAGAACATATTTGAACATGAAACATCAATTAAAACAAACAGCTTGTCAGTTTTTCTCACTTGACTATCGGCTACTCACTTCAGTAAGCTTTTACTATAAATTTCTTTAACATCAATACATATAACAATCATAAGTAATGTAGTAATAAAATGAAACAATATAAATTAATTTGTTTCAGATGGCTGCGGGTACTACTACTTACGTTATACTACTTGTACAATTTATTTTGCAATAATTTATTAAATTCCAAAACTTTGACATTTTATTGACAGGTGAGCCAAAGGTCAAACTGGGCTTACAGACTGGTAAATAAAAATCATCTGTTACCCTGCTACGAGTCCTACAGAACCTAAAATTCAATTTATTCAGTATAAAGCAATAATCAACAATATTTTTTACTAGTTTTATCAAATGCAATAAAAAAAAATAAGGCCATTTCGCAGCATTAGGTAATGGAACGCTTTGCCCGAAAGTATTTAAAAAATGTGTAAGATGTATTTGTATTTGAGGTAGTTATATCTCTTTCTGGATGTACTCTGTAATATTTAAAATAAACAAATTTCAAAAAACGTTTTTGTATCATTTATAACATTTTTCTTCCTTTTTTTTCGAATTTTGGTACAATGAAACAATATTCAATTTGCGGCCTAGTAATAGAATTAAAAATTGTAATTAAAGCAGCTGGGTCAGTGAAGTCATTGTAATGCCTGCCTTCATAAATAGCCCCATGTAGAAAAACATTTTACAGTGGCTGTATGTTATCTGTTTACTAAATATAAGCCTACTATCAAAAATGATACCAAGATCTTTTATTCCCACAGGGCCTAAGTAATATTTGTCCTTTCATTTGTTAGTCAAGTTTTGAGATATTTTTTTTATCTAGAGCAGAAAACAACTGAGCATTTATTTGTATTAAAACATATTATATTGCGCCGAGACCATTCAAAAATGGAATCGATATCGTACTACAACAGATTGTTATCGTTATTATCAGATATAATTCTACATAATTTAAAATCGTCAATAAAATTAGAATATTTAATATCCTCTGAAAAATCGGTAATAAATCAAAGAAACATTAGCGGACCTGAATTGCTACTCTGTGGGACTTCAGAAGTCGGAATAAATGCCTTGGAGTAGTAACCATAATACTGAACATAATACTGAACTCTAACCATTATACTGAACTCTAGACTTGAGGAAGGAAGATATCAGCCTTCAGATAAGCCAAGCTTGCATAGTTTTGCTAAAAGAATATCGTAATTGACCGAATCAAACGCCTTCCTAAGATCAATATAAATGACACCGCTTTCCCGGAATTATTGAGAGTGCTAGTAACAAATTCTGTGAAGTTAACAAAGTTGGTTACATTTGATCGTCTTTGCATGAAACCATGTTACTCATCTACAATGTACTTCTTTACATGATTGAAAATCCTGTCATAGAGGTAATGTTTTTTCGAAAACGTTTGAAAAACTACTAAGAATTGAAATTCGCCTTTAATTTTGAATATCATTTTTATTTCCAGATTCATGATGGGAATAATTTTTGCCTTTTTTTATTCATCCGGGAAGACCCCAGATTTTAAAGCTAAGTTAAATATGTATTTTAAAGAACCAATAAAATAGTTAACAACTGTTTAACACATTCAATAGAATATTTTGAGTTTTTTTTATTTTCAAATTCAATTTATTGTAAAATATGTTTCTATATCTGTTATTTTATGAAAAACTGCCACAATTTGATTCGTGATTAAATAATCAAAAATTCTGCAATTTATTACACAATGATTTATTGTTTCCAAATCGTAATATAGATTATTTTTCAAATAAGCATTTGGAATGTTTCGGAAAAGTTGGAATGTTTTCGAGTTTCCATAGGAACATAGGATTGGAATATCGAAATATTCTGGCGATTAGTATCATTAATTATTTCTGATCATGTGCCCAGGTAGAATTGGAATATCGGCACGCGATATATAGAAATATCGATCTATCGGAGCTCAAAAACCGATATTTTCTATAGATATCTTAACATCCGATTATATCGATATTTTACAACGATATATCGATCACACCATATGTTAAACTATATTGCAGTAGAATCTCGATAATTCATTTCCCGGTAATTCGTATATCCCGATAATTCGTATGGATTTTCTGGTTTCTTGAAAATCTCCCTCGTATAAAAACGCTGCGATCCGGTCCCCTTGATAATTCGTATTTATTTTCGTCTTCCAAGTAGTGTAAACGTCTTATAATTTGAATTTCCAAATAAGAAATCTCGTTAACTCTTATCTTTTCAAGAGGAGAGGTGAGTGAGTGAGTGAGTGAGAGAGGAATCGTTTCTATGAATTTCGGTCGGTTTACCCTTTCTTTTTTTTCTATTCAGTACTCTTTAAATAAAATTGAAAAAAAAACCTGTAACCGTACTGTTAGCCGTCAACATGGATTAATCTGAAAAATTAAGTTTGCTTATGATTGGCCAAACCGTGAAAGCAAGGTGTTTTATAAACAAAAACTTTAACGAACGCCTATCGTGCATAAGCATGTACCATAAGCGAAATTTTCAAGGAATGGATCACAGATATGGAATAAATTGTACGGCCCACAACAGTACCACATCACTCAGCGATGTTTCTCTTCTGTTATGCCTCCCATCACAACCTCTAAACTTGGCCATAATTAAACGATTTTAGACATTTAACGCAAGGAAGTAGTGATAAATCTCTTAGAAAGCATCAAGGATGGGAAACACCTAACTCAAATTAAGAAATTCCCATAACTTTTCGAGATTTCGCCTATTTTGACGAAGAAAAGGAAATGAAGTAGAAATTGATGTGCCAACGAGTAGTTCTAAAATGTCGAAATAATGTATCTACAACGAGTGTCATTTCTTAGCAAAATCGGATGTTTGTGTAAACCTATTTCTGCTCTGAGTATGCTTAACGAATCTATCGATAAGACCCTCGAACTAACGTTCGAAGTCTTCAAGGATTGCACTATAAGAAAATAACCGATTTTTTTTTCAAATGTGATGATCTAAGATTTTGTTGACCTAACTATATAGTTTGTATTTCCATTCATATTAATACAATTTTGTTATATCCTATTTTTTATGACCGATTATTGGAAATATCGATAATTTGGATATCTCGATAATTCATATTATCCTTTCGATAAATAACTTTTTTTAAAGTTTGAAAGTTTTATTATTGAAAAACTTCTAGAAGACTATAATATATGAAATATGGCTAAAAGTCTTCAAAATAAAAATATGTTTTTTTTACAATTTTTTCTTTTAAGTATAATTCTTTTCTATCTTTTTTTTTAATGATTCATGGCTAATAAAAATATTTTTTTTATAAATAATAATAATTTTATTATTTCATAATCTTCTTCACAGTTTAACATTGTACTCATTTGATGCACTTTCTTTGCTTTTTCATTCATTTCCATTCAATATTCCAAAATATTGAATTTCGATATTTTGCTTTCAATGTTCCAATCCTATTCCAAGGTCTGTAAAATCTAAAATCGATTTATCATTGTTAGAACTCTCGTCAGCTGAAAAGTCGTACCTGCACCTCAGATGAAATCTTGTCTGTATTGTAAATAATTCACTAGACATCGTCGTAGTATTATCAGTAGTATTACAAGCAGGTAAACTTTCATTTTTAACACTTCCATCATCAAGAGAACGGTTATCACTGTCGTCATTCTTTTTATAAAAACTTAGCAATATTCTTTCGGCCTACAGCCTACATCTTGGCTGGCAGTGTTCTGAACTATCACCGTCATATGGAGATGTTTTCTATGATTTATTTAGAATTTTCTCAGTTTTTCAGTTTTTTTCTTTCCTTTGCGGGCCTCCTAGACCCACGGGCACCGTTGCCGTAGCAACTGCTATCGTTACTATGTGGGGGCTCTGGTGTAAATACCGTACATAAGTACCTATGAATAATATGTTTAAGATGTTTATTTCACTTTAATTAACTTTAATTCTTTATTATTTTTCTTTCTATTTATTTAATTTGGTTTATAGGTATAGTCTATTAATGGTTTACATATCGCTCTGGCACATGTGGCTGATTGTAATATTTTTCAAAGAAACAGTTTAACTTGTTTATTTTTAAATTACTGTTTTATTTTATAAATTAAACCTATTGCTAACATTAAGTTTAGAACAATGAATTGGTAAAAGTTCAAACAAGTTATCTATAGAAAGGAGTCTCTAATAGTTAATAAATATTCCATGCTAGGGAAGTAGGGTGAGGAGGCCAGAGTCTACATCTGGCTGTAGCGCCATGGAAGAAGAAGGAGGTAATTAGAGGTCTATGGTTCTTAGATATCCTCACATGTATTATAAATTTAGCATGCGTTCCCTCAGGATTCGATGGGCGGATATATTAAATGCAGTTTCTGAATGTCTATTCCTTTAACGTTACTTTTGGCAAGAAACATAGCAAACTTATTGTAACAACTTGGAAGTTACAACACGCCTTTTTCTGGTAACTGGTAAAGTCAAGCAATCAATAAACAGTTTCAGTGTCATTCAATCTCTAGTAATCTGCATTAAATTTGATAGATTACATTGTCACGAAAAAACATGTTGCGCTAAATAAATCAATTAAGGAAGTCCTAGTTCAGTGCTAAAGTGGTTAGTTATAAATAGTTATTTCATTCATTCTTCTATTATTTATCATTTAATCAAAACAGCTATTAAGAAATTTAATACCTGCCTATGACTTATAAAGAAAAACCATATCACATGATCTAAGAAAAAAGTAATGTAATGTAATAATTATTAATTTCAAATGCATTACAATTATTGTATGGATACATTTTGGTTTTGCAATGAATATTATTATTAAATAAAATAGATAAAGGCATTTAGATTTTTTAATTTCATTTTATTTTTTACATTCCTAAGGGTAAAGATAAAAATGAAGATACTTGTTACCAGTAGGAATAGTATCAATATATCGTCTTCAACATTTCCTCAAGGTTTAGTCATTCCAATACTGACAAAGGCAATACATATATTAAATAAACCAGCCAGTAGGAAGCAACAAGCAGTGAATATCAAACCTGCAGCATGGGAGCCCGTTTTTTCTCTTAGCATTTCTGCAACAGATATTTTCAACATTAAAATACATCAGTCAACAAATCATTTGAATAAATATTCAAAAATACATATGATACATTCTTCTTTGTACGAAAAAATCTGACAACACTTTGGCCCAAAATGAACTAAAATTATCAAGTTAGATTCGAATTCAGTGATCTCAGGAGTTGCTGTAATGAATCTCCAATACTTTGCTTAGGGCTTAGGGCTTCTAGTGTGATGACTACCATTATAAGAATTCCTGTCGTTCGAAAGGCGCTAAGCGAATCTCGGCCAACGAATGACAATTAACCGCTTCGTATGCTGAAATTCGGTTTGCATGAACTGAAGGCAAATCAGAGCCAACGCACTGGGCTCGATTGAGATTCCGACTTCTGACGGTAATATCAGAGGGTTGGCGTTGGTATGGCAATGGATCACTAGAAGTGATCTAGACCGGAGGATCATTCATTATTGGCTCATTTATAATTTGCCTTGTGTTGGAAATTGCTGGAGTATGGAGCGGAACAATGAGACTGCATTAAAACTTATAGATTTTTATTCTTATCGACAATTTTTATCAGGTCCAACAAACTCATAAAAATAATTGAGGTGGAAGAAAGTAATGCGCACAATATAAAAATGAAAATGGAATCCTCATTGACATCTTTTCGCCGTGAATCAGACGCGCTCCACATTCAAAGATTTTTGTCGGGCAATAGTAGATTTGCGATTGTTTAATTATCGCTTATAGATTAAAAATAAAAATTAATTAGTCATATTATACAGTATTTTTAAAATTTCAAGTTAAAAAAAAAATAGGTCATTAGTAGGTATTTGCGTAGATATTAGAAAAAAAAATATAAGAAAAATAGTAGAGACTTGAGCTAACTAGAGAAAATAGAGAAAAATACAGAGCTAACTGTGATTCACTAAAACCAAATTCCTTGACCCCACCAATCCGTTGGTTTGATGGGGATGAGATACCGAATGCAAAACCGTGTACGCTCCTCTAGAGATACGTTCATATTGAAGGATAAATAAATTTTTACTAATGATAACTTTGAATATCCGATTTCCTCAGGATATTATTCATGCAACCTTGATTAATAATTGGGATTAAAACATGTTAAAATAAAAATATATCTTAATTTTTATTAGAAATTCTAACATTCAGTTGCAATTTCTAGTTTTCTCAATATTGGTTTAATTACTCTATAATACTATCTTTTAAAGCGTTATTTTTGTTCGAATTTATTGAAAATAATCTCTTCGAGTATTTTTCACGTCGATAATTGCAATTAGGGTAATCACTATTAGTTAGGTAACTTATAATTAATAAATATTTCCTAATGTGGCTAAAAATGAATATACCGTCCCTGCCATGTAGAACTATCAAATATGATTTTCAACTTTGAACTTTCAATTTTGAAAATGCTCTGGACAAGGCATATACTGTGAAAAAGTCTTGAACTCCTAACCTTCGATGACTCCTTGTTTCTTTTTGAGGTCAGGTATTCGTTACTTTGCCACTATACATGCCTCGTCTCGAGCGTTTCGAAGTGGCAATATGAAAGCTTCAGTTTTTTCACTTTCGATAGTTGGACATGGTAGGGACGATATTACAACATTATCGTTAATCGCGAAATGAGGATGGGCTCAGCTAAATTATAGTTGTCGTCGAACAATTCTAACAATGAGGCAGGGGAATTCGTTGTTCATAAAGTACTGAATGCATTCATACGTAATTTATCGCGATCAAGATCCATACTAACACATTATAATATGAGCAGACAGCATGGACATATTACATTATCTAAATAATAATTATATAAATAATACATTATCTGTTAATAAGATAAAAACGTTAACATTTCTACCGTGTAATCACCGTTTACATTAAAAAAAAAAATTTATCTTTTTAGTGATTATTCTAGAGAGGAAAAATAAAGCTGAAAAGACGTTAATTTACTAATTAATAAGCACTTTGTGCAAATTATTTGTATTACCTTTGCTTAGCTAAAGAATGCAATAAAAGATTCTTACCGGCGTTAATTATCGTTACCTGCAATTGGCATTCCAATAAAACAAGCGAAGCCTTGAAGGAAGAATAATAAACCTGTACAGCTTGTCAGTCTCTTGAGGCCTAATAGGTCAATTATAATCAAGCTTCTTACTGTGATGACCACAGCTGAAACGTAAGAAATAAAACCATACCCCATTACAAAAAAATAATGAGAAAGCATGAGTTATAACATCAGAAATGATTACATTGAAACTGATCCATTTTAATCTTTAATCTAATTGCTGATTAGTCATAAATTTCACAGTTAAACATTTATGTGAATATCAATCACAAAAAGTGGTAACTTTGGGTTAGCAATATTGTAAAAACCATTAGAATCTGATCTACATTTTTAGATTACAGAACCTTTTTCAAGTTCTAGTGGTTGTTACTTCCAGTGATTGGCAAATTGTAATTGTAATTAAATTTTGCCCAACACTGGTTACTGTACACTTCTAAAGAGTGTCTGTTCTGGCCCAATCAAAAAAGGACCCATCTCTAAAACCAAGTGATGTTTAGGCTTTAGAACAGATTTATTGAAATTTTTGTAGAATAACCGCATCATTAATTTTATAAATGTTTATTCGAACCAACTTAGTGTCTTGCTTTTTCTTTTTCTCAATTTAATAACATCGAATTTTTCAAGTTCACTTGACTTATTTTAGCTAATCCTAAAGTACAATTTGTAATTAAGTAAAAACATTACATTTTGATTGTATAACATAAAAGAAAAATATTTTTTGTTTTATTTTATTTAATATTATATTTTTTATTTATTTACTCTAATAGGTCTTTTGGCTAGAAATTGCTTTTGTTTTTTGTAGATCTATTGTAATTCTTTTCCGGAATAAAGTTGTTTTTTCTTACTTCTAAAAACATTTCGTTTCTGTGGCAGTCATACCACAGAAAAGAAATAATTTTAGAAGAATGAAAAAAAAGTTTGTTCTAGAATAAAATATCATAGTATGAAATGAAATGAAATATGAGTGGCAGACTAAACATAATGATGCCGGATCAGAAATGAGACGGTAAGGGATAAATTGGCCACACACCATTGATTTGGTCTTCAATGGTGTGTGACCAATTGCTCCCTAGTTCTAGAATAAAAGATCATAGTATGAAATGAAAATGAAATATGAGTGGCAGACTAAACACAATGATACCGAATCAGAAATGAGACGGTAAGGGACCAAAATTGGTCATTCAAGAAAATTCTACATATTCCGAAACGTAAAACCATTTTATTTTTCTTGGTCGATTACAAAGTTTCATTATTTAAAATAATAAACCAAACGCATTAATATAGATTTATTATTATTTTTTAATGGGCTTGGAATACTGATTCTAAAACTCTTAACATTTTACCTTCTATCTTCAAGGATGGCCGTGATATGGGCGTATAACATTTCTAATCTGCCGCCATTTGAAACGAAATGGCGGATGGTAATGTCGAGTTTCGGGGAACATTCTCTGATTTTGATGTCAAATCTCAAGAAAATTGGTCCAGTAGTAAAGGAGAAAAGCGGTGGACGATGGGCGGACGGATTATTTTTATTCGATGTTTGGATTCTATGTACCTTGAAACGTAAAACCTCAAATGTTAAGGGGAGAGAAGATAAATTTTGTTTTTCTTGGTCGATTAAAAATTTTCATTGTTGAAAATAAAAAACCAAATGCCATCATATAGACTTTATTTTATTTTTTGTTTAATAAGAGCCCAAAAAAAAAACAAGTCTCGCAAAATGGCTTGTGTGTCTGTGAGTCTGTGTATATGTGAACAGCCTAGCCCAAAAATGAAAAGTTGTAAGATACAGAAATTAGGCACTCAAAGTAGGCACATGCATGTTACGTTACAGCAACCTTTTCGTCAAAACCGACTGGCCGAAAGTGTCACTTTATATTATCGATTTGAAACTGCTTTACAATTTTCTCGAAAACGGTTCTGATGAAATTTGTCTAAATTATTCTTTATTAAGGCCTTCAACTTTTTATACATCTAGTACATCACCGAGGAAATGTACGGAAGAAAGTTATGAGGAAAATAATATTTTATTTACGCATAACTTCAAAAGTGAAATGCGGTATTAGCAAAGATACAGCGCATCGGACTAACAGGAAATGGCAATTATATCATGGATTTTACATTTTTTTAATAATTTTCTCGTAAACGGCTGAAACGATTTTGAAGAAACTTACCTAATGTCTTCTCATTAAAGCCCTTTAACTTTTCTTGTATGTATATCGACGAGAAAATGAAGGGAAAAAAAGCTATGATGAAAGAAATATTTTATTTGCACATACCTTAAAAAGCATGCATGCCATAGTAAATTATGTAAAGAATTGTATGAAAGGTAATTAAATTATCTAAAATACAAAAAAAGAATCATCAAAATCGGAACAGTATTATATTGTATTATAAGTTATAGCGAAAAGAAAATTTTATTTGCGCAAAATTTAAAAAGTAATTATTTTATGGTAACACGATTTACCATAAAATAATTACTTTTTGAATTTTGCGCAAATAAAATTTTCTTTTCGCTATAACTTATAATACAATATAATACTGTTCCGATTTTGATGATTCTTTTTTTGTATTTTAGATAATTTAATTGAATTTAATGAAATCATATGAAAGGTGATTAAATTCTCTAAAATACAAAAATGAATCATCGAAATCGGACCGGAATTAGCAAAGGTAGTGCGTATCTTATGAGGACCCCACATCGATAACCGAGCGCTTTCGAAAGGAGACGGATGCGAACGAACCTTCTACCACCAATCCGCCAATCTGTTGTCAACAATATGCTCTGTACTAATGTAATATAAGAATGCAAAAGTAGAAATTAACTTAATAATTTCTACGTTTATATTATTTAACGGAAACAAAATGTTTCCTTGGAGACTAAACCGAAACTTTTAAAATATATTTTCAACTTGACAAACTTAAAATATATAGTTTGTGTACAGAATTGTTGTACTAAAATATAGCAGATGTGAAGTAGTGAATGCTGCTGAGTTTATCTAAAGTATTGGTTGTGTGAACTCTTTAAAATCATATTAAAAAGATAATTATTATAGGACGGTAAGGGAAAGTTGAGTGATGCGCGCACCGCACCAGATTTTTTTCCTGTATCTTCATACATGGCCGAGATATGGGCGTATAACATCTCTAATCGATCGCCAATTTTGCAAAGAAATGACGAATGGTAATGCCGACAAGGATCATCCTGGGGTGGATTGTGATTTTGGTGCCAAATCTGAAAAAATCGTTCCAGTAGTCTCGGAGATAAGTCGCGAATGGCGAATGCGACTTCAGACGAAAAAAAAATTCTTTTTATTGTTTCTTTAACAATAAAACAAATTGAAGATGTCATAATTTTATAATTAAGGAATTTCCCTGTCATATCTCAATATTTCATTACTTAAAAGTTTTTTTCTGAGCTATTTTCACAGAAAGAGAAGTAACAAAAGACAACTTAACAAAACTGAGATTTAATAAACGTAAAATGACGCAACACTTAAATTTTCAGGAAAATTTTAAATTGACTTTTTTTATTGAAAAAAAATGCAGCGATAGTAGAGTGTAAAAATAGAGTAATTAAGGCACATAACATTAATTAAAAGTTTTAAAAGTTTAATAAAACAAATATTCCCAGACAGCAGCGATTCGATTTTTCAAAACTGTAAAGCATTAAGTTTTACTTGAGATGCTGCATTTCGAGTTGACCTCAGTCCATTTTAACTGTGTGCTAATTGACATTCAAAACGGTTCTCTTTTAATTGGTTGAAATTTTAATAAACAATGACACAAGATATAGCACTTTCTTACATGTAAGAGCACCTGCGAGGAAGCACATTATATTCTGATATAACACCGTATGGTAGAGGGTCAAGAACCAGACAGCCGACCCTCCTGTTAACGTCACGAATATCGTAGCTGCCAGTGCGCTCACGTTAGTGAAGTAATACAGAATAAAGCCAATGGAGAGTCGGGCGATGACGCATCCTATTCCCATCATTCTCAAAGTCTGATTAGCCTCTTCATTATTCATATAACCAAGGTTGTATTCTGAAACATAATTACATTCATCTATTTACACTTAATAACATCTAATTCATTAGGACCACGTGTGGGCTAAGATGCTTTAATATTTTGCGAAAAATAAAATAAATTTTGATATCTGATTATCTGTAATCTTGATATCTAATTATAATTTCATACATATTAAAGTATGTAATTATGATAACTATAATATGATGTGATAAATGTAACACTAGGGTCGTAACTTATGAAAAAAAACGAGACTGTCGTGGCAGTGTGGGTTGAAGAAGAAATGTGGTTGGTTCGAATATAGTCTTGAAGTTTTCATTTTCGTTTCGCGACAGATCAACGGAATAAATATGGATGTTTCCACTCGAGCTGTATTATTAAACGGCAAAACTGCTCTCCTCGATCCCAGAATGTATCCCTCACTGCAAAAGAATAACTAGTTCTTTTTTATGATTCGCTGATTCAGTAAAAGTATATACTGGAGAGTGGAAATCGTCATTCGTTGAAAAGAGCCAACTCTTTTTTCCCCAAATGATTAGTCTCTTACTCAGTAAGAAGATAATTAATAAATAATTCTAATTATTAATTAAAACTTTTAATCAGTTCTAGGTAGATCACCAATCTTTAGCTAATAAATTTTAATATATGTCAACCATCAAGACTGACTTACAAGACATTAATGTTAAGACAAGGCATTAAGATTGAATCAAATAAAAATAATAAAAGGTCGACCAGGAAGCGACAATGTTCATCCAGCAACATACTCTCCAATACACGCTGTCAACAACCAAATTATTTAAAAGCATATCATTTTCATGCAAGCTGTAAATGGTTGTGACCTCTTCGTCCGTTTCAATCAAGATAAATAGAAGTTTATGAAAACACTTTTCAAAAATCCCGACAATTCTGCAGTTGTGAGTTATCATCCTTTGCACTACAACTGTTGAAGATTCAAGGCCTCTTGCAGTATGGTCCACCACTCTATTAATTGCCGCTCTGCAGTTGCGGATCCCACAGATCTTGCATCCGCAGCTACTGCAACGAATCATTGGAGCTGAGGTCTTCCTTCTTCTCGTGTCATGAATCCTTTTCTTCGATGATAATGGAGATACGTGTGGAAGAGTGGGGTTGGAAGGGAACTAGAAAATGTCTGGAACCAATTGCCTTTGATTTATCTGCATTGCTGAAGCTGGTGACGTGCAGGTGCACCAAAACCTGCTCAAGAACTTCTGGCTGCAGAAAAGCAGACCTCTTGGTTTTTGTACAAATGTATTGGTGGGAGAGACGAAGACAATATCGTCGACATGGACTTTCAGGCGGAACTGGGTTTCGACTTCTCTGGCCTTCAGCTTGAAACCCCGAATCAAGAATCCTTGGACGAGGAAGAACCTTGTTGGCGGAACATAGACCGGGAGGAGAACGCTCAAGGAGAGGAAAGCCTTCTCCCTCTACATAACTTCAGACAGCTGCCTTGTCAAATATATATTGGTCTCTTAGACATGGTGTTCCACAGAAAGCAGAGAGGTGGTCACGATATACATCCCATTTCATGCATTAAGGGCATGATCATGAGAACCTCAGGAATCCACATCCTCACTGAGGAAGATTTTGCTCGGTTTGTGAATGAAGAAACGTTTCCGCAGTTCAAGGAATTCATAAATGGCTGGAGGGGGTCCTATACATAGGACCGAGTGCCGAAAAGACTCAGAATCAATAGTTCGAGCCTTTTCAGTGACAGTTCTAGTGGCTTGTGATTTTAACGGTTTTTTAACGGTTTTTGGCTGTTGCGATCTTTTGTGTTTATCCTTACATCCTCTGGATGCCACCCAGCAGACCGCAACTAGCGCTGCCACCAGCACCTCTGACCCACACTCCTATGCAGGGGTTGTTTTTAACGGACCACCGGCCCCACCCCCACCACCCTCCCCCCCCCCCAATCGTCCACGGATCAACCCCCATTGTTTGATAGCCTAGTCTCCATGTTCAGCGACATGAAGACCATGATGCACACCCTGATGAGCACGTTGAACATTGTGCTTCAACAAGTTTTCTCAGGAACAAAGAATGGATAGACATTCAATCATAAATTATAACATAACAGGGCTCGCAAAGCGTAAGCTAGAGCTAGGATCCCTCCTGGCCTCTCACAGGCCATCAGTTGTCGCACTCACAGACACAAAACTCAACAGACAAACACACATACACTTTCGCGGTTACCACACATACATACATGACATACGAACCCCCGGACATGGTGACGTCGTAGTCCTGGTGCGTTATGACGTCCCATCACGACTGTTAAACAAGAATACACTCAATGACGAAAAACATACAACAATAAACATCCATACAAGTCAAACTCAAACACACATACAAAATTACATGCATATACAGGCGTCCAGGAGGAACACTCGACACCACCAAGACACTGCTACAAGAAACTGAAACCGACAGATCATTGTAGGAGACCTCAATGCCAAACATCACACCTGGAACTGCAGTCGACCAAATGCATTAGGAAATCATCTGACAAAAACAAAGTACACTATTATTCATCCACTCAAACCCGGCATACACATCCACACTGGATCTTCTACTCACACAACAATCACACAGATTCACACACTGTACAACATTGGAATTCAGTGACAATTATCGTACTATACCAACTCGGCAGGGACACAACAAGAACCCCACCCACTCACCACAAATACAATTTCCAATAAGCAGACTAGAAACAATACAAAAATACAGTACACACTAACATACCCAACATAACATCACTCACAAAAATCCAATACATAGATACTGCCATAAGCACTCTACAAAACATCATAAATGAGGCAGCCGCTACAGCCATACCCACATTCACACCCACTCCTATACACCTGCGCAAACCACCAGCACACATACTTACACTCATCAAACAACGAAATAACATTAAAACTGCTGGTACAGGACCAAAGACCCCACATACAGACCAATCATAAACAGTCTCACTAGACAAATCACTTCCCTAATGTCACAGTGGAAAACATCCTTATGGCATGAACAACTCCGCCGTACCCACAACGATCCCAAAAACTTCTGGAAATTAGTCAGTAGCCACAACATCAAATCCAAATCGGTGAAAATACAGCATGGCGATGAGCTTCTCACTCCCGCAGATCAGGCCAACATACTTGCCGACTACTATGTAGAACGTGACAAAGCACGTAACAGTCACAACATATCATCATATCCCACTGACTGATATTGAACATAACAGTATCGTTTCCACATATAAAGAACTGACTGCAACCATGAGAAAAACGAGGGGAAACAAGTCAACAGGAGAGGACAATATCTCTTATATCCTACTCAAACAACTCCCCAGAAAAGCCCACATGTTTCTCCTCAACATCTTCAACTCGTGCTCACGCCTCAGATACTGCCCCACTGAGTGGAAACATGCTATCGTCGTTCCACTCCTCAAACCCCGAAAACGAGGAGCGGTACCGGAAGAATACCGGCCCATCAGCCTCCTCAACCATATCTCAAAAATATATGAGAAACTTATTCTTATCCATATCCGCAAACACTGTGAATCACATGATATCATACCCCCGGAACAAACCGGGTTTACCCGCGGCGTTAGCTGCTATCACCATGTAGCCAAACTACAGTATGATGCAGCCAATAACATTAATCGAAACCTGGTTACGGCAATGATCTCTTTAGATTGCACGCAGGCTTTTGACTCTGTATCCCACTCCACCCTAATTGATAAACTCAGGCTTCACCACTTCCCGGACCAACTGGTCGACACTTTTGGATCCTATATCAGTGACCGGACTTTCTCTGTACGTGTCAATTCTGATACCTCTGCACCCCGCCCAGTCACCTGCGGTGTCCAACAGGGCTCGGTCCTTGCGCCTGTCATATTCAACATATATACAGCCCATATAGTAGGGCAAAAGATTGACGATGTTCAAATCGCTGCATATGCTGATGATATTGCTATATACATAGCAAGCATGAAAGCAGACCACGCAGACCACACTTGCGCGTGCACACCTTAGGGCTGCACCTTATTATCCGCTACTGTGGAGCAGCCCGGTGCGCGATTGCGTACCTTAGGGCTGCACCTTATCCTCTGCCGGGCGGCGTGGCTAGCCATCCTGGCGCTCTCCATCTGTCCGGATCCGCCCGGATACCGGTCCAGCCCTCCTGGTCCACTGCATCCGTCCGGATTCTGTCTCAAGCTGCATCCGTCCGGAAGCTGGTCCAGCCTTCCCGGTCCGCTGCATCCGTCCGGATCCCATCTCCTCCAGGGTGCATCAACCATCATGAGGCTCGCCGAAGTCGGGTGGTCTGGCCCTTCCCAAGGTAAAGTGCTCAGGACCCACAACCTCCTTCCACCCGTACACGAAGTCCTTGAAGAAGGGGTACACCTGTTCCTCCATCAGATGGGGGAAGTCCGACTCGGCGAGGGCGAAGATCCCAGTACTTCTCGACAACCTGGCTCGGTGTCCTTCTACTGCGGTGCAGGACACGATCACGTGCTCTGCAGTCTCAGGGACTCCACAGGTGGGGCACCGGGGGTCTATGTCCTTTCCATGTTCCTGTAGTTTCCCCCGGAAACCTCCATGCCCTGTCAGCATCTGCGAGACCCTTTTTTTTTTTTTTTTTTTTTTTTTTTTTTTTTTTTTTTTTTTTTTTTTTTTACCTGACCTTTCGGTCATACGGGGTCGTGGTGGCAGTGGGGTATTACGCTGGGGTAGCGTATGCCACTGCCACCAATAATCAACACATTTATTTACAAATTCTTATATTACATTTTCTCTGAGGGTATTATATTTCTGGGTACAATTATTATAATTTCCTGCTACTGTGGTGCAGCCCAGTGTGCGTTTGCACGCCTTAGGGCTGCACCTTGTCTGCTACTACGGAGCAGCCCGGTGCGCAGTTGCGCACCTTAGGGCTGCTCCTTATCCTCTCCATCCGTCCGGATCCCTTCTTCAGCTCCATCCGTCCGGATACTGGTCCAGCCCTCCTGGTCCACCGCATCCGTCCGGATCCTCTCACTGACTGCATCCGTCCGGAAGCCGGTCCAGCCTTCCCGGTCCACTGCCTCCGTCCGGGTCCCATCAGCCATCCTCAGGCTCGCCGACGTCGGGTGGTCTGGCCCTTCCCAGTGTGAAGTGCTCAGGACCCACCACCTCCTTCCACCCGTACACGAAGTCCTTGAAGAAGGGGTACACCTGTTCCTCCATCAGACGGGGGAAGTCCGACTCGGCGAGGGCGAAGATCCCGGTACTTCTCGACAACCTGGCTCGGTGTCCTTCTACTGCAGTGCAGGACACGATCACGTGCTCTGCAGTCTCAGGGACTCCACAGGTGGGGCACCGGGGGTCTATGTCCTTTCCATGTTCCTGTAGTTTCCCCCGGAAACCTCCATGCCCTGTCAGCATCTGCGAGACCCAGTAATCAGGGAGGACCCATCTTGCCTTCAGCCTTTCTTGGACGGTGGGGAAGAACTTCCTTAGGGTAGCTCCCTTCTGACTCCCTACCCACCGTCCATTCCACTCCTCGATGGTATCCTCCCTCAATATCTTCGTACATTGGTTGGGGTTCTCGCCGATTCTGGTACGGAGTCCCTCCGGTAGCGCGTCGAGCCCCTGCCTCTTCACATTATACTTTATTCTGTCCTCCTTGAGGACGAGGTCTAGGGGCATCGCTCCGGCTAGCACCTGCACCGCCTCATGCGACACCGTTCTGTATGTCTTAGTGACCCTAAGCAGAGCCAGTCTCTGGATCGTCGCCAGTCTCTTCCTCTGCAACTGCGTGAGGTGTTGGCTCCATGCTGGGGATGCGTACCTCAAGATACCCATGACCACGCCCTTGTAAATGGTCATTGTAGCTGGGTATCTGATGCCCCAGAACGCACCCCCAATCCTGTACAAGCCATTTATAGACCGGGTCACCCTATCCTTCAGGTAGTCTAGGTGAGGGGTGACGTCGAATCTTCTCCTCATCTTCACTCCTAAATACGTCACCTCCTCACCCATCCTCACTCTCTGGCCATCTATCTCCAATATGATAGGGTGAGCCCTGTCTGTGGAGCCTCTTACGAGCATGGCTTGGGTCTTGGCTGCGGCCATGCTCAGCTTCCTCCTCACGCACCATTCTGACACGAGACTGGCGCACCTCTCTGCACTGCTCTCTGCTGTGTACTCAGCTTCCTCCTCACGCACCATTCTGACACGAGACTGGCGCACCTCTCTGCCTGTGTTTTCAGTCTGGCTCTGCTATCCTCGGCCACTATGACCGCCAGGTCGTCGACGTAGGCCGTGGCAAGGAACCCTCTCTCCTCCAATTCCCCCAGCAGCTGGTCGAAGACAAGTTTCCACAGGGCCGGACCCAGGACAGAGCCCTGCGGACAGCCTCTCTCTATCCTCCGCTCTACCTCGTAGTAGCTACCTCTGATGTTTACGCTCCTGTTACTGAGTTAACTACTAACGAGGGAGTACAAATTGCTGGGGGTGTCGAACTCCTGCAGCCGCTGGAGCACGTAGGGCCACCATACACTGTCGAAGGCGGAGGATATGTCGAAGAGCACCAACATGACATATTTCTCCGCTCTCTCCTCCACGTCCCTACGCACTCTCAGCAGCGCATCGGTGGTTCCCTTGCCACGGGTCGAGCCGAATTGCCGTGGATGACTAGCTGCACTGAGGATCGGTCGAAGACGCGTGACGATCAGTTGTTCCAGGACTTTGCTGACGACAGGGAGGAGGCATATCGGCCTGTACGCCTTAGGCGATGCTTTGTCCTTCCCTCCTCCCTTGTAGAGCAGTTTCAAGTCTGCGGTCCTCCACTTGCTTGGAAAGTGACCCCTCTCCAAACAATCATTGAATATCTGGAGGAACTCCTCCTCAACGTACGGGGCACTATTCCTGAAGACTGCAGCGTCTATTCCGTCCAGTCCCGGAGCTCTCCCGATCCTCTGCTTCTCCACGGCCAGACGAAGGTCCCATATGTCCCATGGTGGGCATAGGTCGGTACCTGGTGGGTATACCGTGGTGCGTCTCACCATGGCGTCTATCTCGCTGTCCTGGGACGGGTCATCCCTGGGGTATGTGAAATCTACGTACATCGATGCCGCTTCCTCCAGGGTGGTTGCCTGGGCTCCTCCTACTCTAAGGGAAGCCATCATCGTGAGAGGCTTCACCTTGCCCAGTGTCACCCTGTACGGCATTCCCCAGGGGTTCTTCTCCGTCTCTTTAACGATGGATTCGTCCCAGGACCTTTTCTTCTGGTGACGCACGCCGTTTCGGTACAATCTATACCTACGTTTAGTCTCTTCGCGGAGTGCAGGTCTCAACTCGTTGCCTCTGCACTCCTGGTACCTACGCCTAGCCCTGTAATACTAGTATAATAGTACACCCTCCAGTTCACTGGAGAAGGCTCTCCAGTCCGCCGATCGGGTCACGAGGCCCTTTTCCACTTCTAGGGCGTTCTCCAGTGAACTGGAGGGTGTACTCGCGGATAGAGACTGGGAGGAGATGGTGCCGATGGAGGTGGAGTTAGGTATTGACCATAGGGTGGCAATGCTGACGGGCGCCATCACGGAAGCGGCGAGTGCATCCCTCCGACGCCGAAGGGCGAGAGTACGTCCGGTCCCATGGTGGACGCCGGCCCTGACCCAAGTGAAGAGGGAGTATTACAGGGCTAGGCGTAGGTACCAGGAGTGCAGAGGCAACGAGTTGAGACCTGCACTCCGCGAAGAGACTAAACGTAGGTATAGATTGTACCGAAACGGCGTGCGTCACCAGAAGAAAAGGTCCTGGGACGAATTCATCGTTAAAGAGACGGAGAAGGTGGCAATGCTGACGGGCGCCATCACGGAAGCGGCGAGTGCATCCCACGCAGACCACCATGCGCAAGGCCCAAACTGTAGCCCAACTGATTACAGAACAACTAAAAAAAATAAACATACACATCAACACGCAAAAAACTGACGCCATTGTATTCTCTTACAAGAAAACACTCACCAAACAACCTGAAATAAACGGACAAACGATACAGAACAAAAGACTCACATACCTCGGTGTGAAACTCGAAACACATCTATCTTTCACAGCTCACATAAAACACAGAACACATATAGCTAGAGCCACAGCACACCAACTCAAACACTTCCTCTACTCACCAGGACTGTCACTCAGACTCAAAATCCTAATATATAAAGCCATCCTTAGACCTACACTACTACACGGTGCACCCCTCCTTCATCACCTATACCCCATAGCCCTGAAGTCCCTTCAAACATTTCAAAACAACGTGCTACAGAAGATCACAAAAAGGACGTCACTCGAAAGACGAAACATGAAACTCATCCATAACGAACTACGATTAGATACTATACAACAGCACATCACAAGGCGACACGTCAAATTCTTTGACAATCTTCCCGCTTCCTTCAACCCACTTTTCCGAGCCATCACTCCATCCCCCCTTCCTGCCAGATGGCAGGGTCAAAAGGGCCCAATCAATCCTATCAACATCATCCAATAACCCACTTAAATAGTCTTCTTCCCCTCCCCTTCCCCCACCTATCCCAACTCCCACAGTCTCCCCTCCCACCTCCCATCCTTTTATCCACCACCTATTTTTATTATTATTATTATTAATGTTTTATGTTTTTGCACTACTCCGAGTTACGAGGAGGCCCCTCACCTCCGATTCATTAGAGAAATCTTAATAGGAAAAGATGATCACAGGTATGTATATAGCGGACCCACCTTCAAATACTCACAGGTAGAATAAAGTAATGTATGTATTGTGAATCATAGTTTTTACTTGCATGATGTTATAATGTTACTAATTTTATGTTTTTCTTTTGTTTGAGGGATCCGGGAAAAAAAAAAAAAAAAAGACTCGGAAGATGAAGGCCACCTTGTAAGGAAGCTAAGAAATTATGAATAAATAATCGTAAAATTGGCGCCGATTGCTCGCATATAAGAAATTTCAGAACAATGGAAAACTACTAAGATAATTTTACTCCATAAAAAAGGCAACAAGAAAGATAAAGAGTGCTACCGGCCTATCTTCATTTGTTCAACCAAGACAAAACTTTTCACCGGTATCATAAAACAACGGCTCATTAAATGAATAATGGAAAGCATAACCGTTCAAAATCAGACATGGGCCTGACTATAAATGAAGAACAGATTAAGTAGATGAGAGTTGGCCAGAGTGATAGAAATGCGTCAAAAGAACTCATAGTTATTGGTCCGTTCAGCTTCCAGAGCGTAGACCAGTTCAAGTACTTAGGATCAGTTGTTTGCTCTACAAATAACATTCTGATGGAAACAAGCCAGAGACTGATGATGGCCAACAGATACTATTTTGGCTTGAGGAAGCATCTCAGTAAGCCCATAATCTCTCGACGAACCAAGTGCCAAATTTACAAAACGCTCATCAGGCCGGTCCTTATTTATGGATCCGAAACATGGACTTTGACAGCCAAAGAAGAAAAATAAATCCTTATTTTCGAAAGAAAAATATTATGAAGCATTTTTGGGCCCATTCGACAAGAGGACCAGTGGAGAAGACGGCATAATAATGAAGTATACGAGCAAACGTACTACGGACCATCAAGTTAGGAAGATTGAGGAGAGCCGGCCATGTCTCCAGAATGAGGGATGTCCATATTCCCAAAAATGTATTGGAGGGGAGGCTGGACTGCTCCAGAGGTAGAGGCAGAACAAGACTCAGATGGGAGGACACTGTTGCTAAGGACGCTTTGACCGTACTGAATGTACGAAACTGTAAAACAGTCGCACAAGATCGAGCCACCTGGCGAAGGCTCATTGAGGAGGCCAGGGACCGCACAGGCCGGTAGCGCCACGGAAGAAGAAGATAACCGTCGAAAAAGCGGGTTATAGGAAAGGTTTTTCAACAGCAGATCACATTCAGACTGTAATTCAGATGATTGAGAAGGTCAAAGTATTTAACTTCTCCTTGACTTCAAAAAGGCCTTTGACAGTATAACTAGGAGACATGACTAAAGCATTAAGAACAATAGAAATAGAAGATAAATGTATAAAAATAATTATAGAAATTTATAAAGAAATATCAGCAAACATCATGACAGAAAATAACGGAAAAGCTTCCGAGTTAAGAAGTACGTCAGAGGGATCCGTTATCTCTCTTTTCATTTATCCTTGCGTCAGAGCTAGTGTTTTGATACCTCGAATAGGAAATAAATAATAAATAATAATAATAAATCAATGGTTAAGTAACTTATATTTTGCAGATGAAATCGCGCTCTTTGCCAAGGTCACTCAGCACTTACTGGAAAAGCTCAAACACCTCTTAAGGCGAAAAAATTAGTCTTTATCCAAATTAGAAAAAAATCAAATTATTGGCAAAAACAGTAAAAGAGGAAATAAAAATAAACCGTTTCACCGTGAAATATGTAGAGGGATATATAAATTTAGGCCAAGTAGTGTCCTTTTCAGATAGATCAGCGAAGGAAGTCCAGAGAATAACTGCATTCGATTGGAATAAGTTTTGATCACTTAAGTGTATTATGAATGGAGAAATAAATATCAACCTAAAAAGTCTTTGACAGTTGTTTCCTTCCAGTGGTAAATTACGGCTGCCAAGCTTGGTCACTAAGCAAAACCCAAGACGGCTAAATCCAGGTGTGGCAGTTGCAATTGAAAGAAGAAGAATGGAAATGGGCTGAGCATCTGTTGGGGTGCAAAGATAATATGCGGTCGAAATAGTATCAGATAGAACGCCATACAACTTTAAAAGAAAAAAGGCCGTCAAATGAAGAAATGGAGTGATGGCTTCAAGATCGTTGTTGGTCCCCTTTGGCAGAGAGCTGTTAGGGACAGTGATGTTCGGAAAAGGAAGTAGTGGGAGTTCGCAAATTCTGCTTCTAAATAGTCAATGAGAGAGTGTTGATTATTATACCCTTAAGGGAAGGCCTATGTGAGACGAGGGAAGAAGGAAAACCAATCCTGTTAATTTTATTAATTTATATTAATACTCTATTTCTTCTTCTTCTCCTTGGCGCTGCGATTCACGTGGAACCTGGGCCTCCCCAACGATTCGTTGGCACTCTTCGTGATCCGACACTGCAACCCTCCACTGCCTGGCCTAAATCCGCCTCAGGTCCGCCTGGGCGCCCCCTAACCACCTCAGTGGTGGTCTACCTCTCCTTCTCACTCCTACGGCCTGTCCTTGTTAAATGGTTTCTTCTCGTATCGAACTAGCAATTGTTAGTTCAATGCGAGAAGAAACCAGTACAAACTTTTCTGTTTGATATAATCCATTTAAACCTTGAACTGAGAATGAATGTATAACATTCGAAACTAGTTTTCAATAAAACAATTTTATAGAAGTGGCAAATAATTTATCAATCCCTAAGTAGTTCAGTTAGTCGCTTTTTTTTATAGTCAGGACATAGGAGCGCCACCTTCCAATCCTCTGGAACCTCTTCCTCCGTTCATATGTCGAATATGAGCTGGTGCAGTAGATTCCAGACCTCATGGAGGGAGTTCGCAAACTCTGCTTCCAAATAGTCACCCAGAGAAGTGTTTACTATTACTCCCTTAATGGAAGGCCTATGCAAGACGAGAAAAGAAGGGGAAAAAAATGTTAATTTTATTGATTTATATTTATACTATTTTTATTATATTATAAATAGTAACCTTATTTTTATTGTAATCTTTGGTAACGTTATCATTTGTTCATTGGTATGTAATTTTATTATTTTGTACATAGTAACTTAATTTTTATTATATTCTTTAGTAACCTCACCGTTTATGTACAAGTATAATCTTTTATTATTTTGTACCAAGCCAACATAAGCAATCAAAAACAATCAAGCAATAAAGGCTATTTCATTTTATTTCACATTGTTATCGATCTAGGATATTTGCTCAAACATTTTTCAACCACGTGCATAATTCATAAGTTTGTCCTCATTTCAATAACAAAAGGTGTTACCTTTTCCAAATCTAATTCCTGACTAGATCCTTCACTTCTATTTTATATACAATAGATGACTCTTATCAGTACCTGAGTATGAAGAAAGATGAGCCAGTGTGTTTCAATTGACTACTTTAACTGACATTTTAACTTTTGACAAACAAAAACCTGTCAATAGAACTGAGGATGTGAACTGTGAAATTCCTTACTTACTTTTTTCCAAATTGTGAAGAAGGTCCATCGGTTATTGTATGTAGAGAATTCTGCAACAACTATTGATTTTTAAACGTAAGAAAAGAAAATAAGGGATCAGTCTAGACAGTTTTAGATTCTTCATTCTGAAAGTAAACACCTGTGAGTTATATCAATAAAATTAGAAGCAAGGAGCTTTACAGTTCACACCCTCAAGTTTATTTTCATCATTTGTCTTCATATTTTTCATCATTTTCCTATTTACTTTGATTTCAACACTTACTTCGAAACACGCTACAAGCACAATGTACATAGGTAAAACGTACTTTTCATATAATTTATGTATGTTTCATGACGATTATGTATGATCAAAAGTAGCATAACAGATAGTTTTTATGGAAATCAGACGTAAAGAGCCATAAATCAGCCATAGGTCTTTATGCCTTACAATACACACCTAGAAAACATTTGATTATAAAATAGAAATGTAAATAATGTAATCTGTTCATGAATAATAATAATAAAGGACTCAAATTAAAGAGTTTGGAAGGCGAATGGTACGCTCTTGAATAAAGGGGGATGCGCTCGAGTCTTAGAGGAGAGTGGGTAACTCTAAAGTATCATAGCATAATTTTTTTTTTTTTTTAATCCCAGCGTATTTGCACCGCGGCCTATTAAGGCCTATTGTGCGCTGGCCTAAACCGTTTAAAACAGGCCAGTAGCCTTTGCAAATCTGAGTAGACTCATCGGGTCCATCATCTCGCAAAGCTTAGGGTCAGTGATCCGATAACAACCAAAGTGGAGGTACCGCAACCTTGCCAAAGCATCACATCCACCGAATATGTGGAAAGCCGTTTCGTCCTCCATCCCACATAGTCTACATGTCGGTGACTCAGTTAGCCCCATGTTGTGAAGGTGCTTATTCAGTTGACAGTGGCCTGTAATCTGTATTGGTCGAGTAATAGCATAATTACTCGACCAATACAGATAATAATTAAACTTTATAAAAGTTAATCATAATGCTAAGAAAATTTAAGGTTTTAGTTTCATGAAACACAAACCTGAAGAATTTCTTTTTCAAATAGGACCGAAAATCCTACTAGTGTGGGTACATTGAAGTCAATGTCAAAAACTTATTTCTTTTTTTATATTAATTTACCTGCTTTTTAATTTTTTTTTTTAAATAAATACAAACGGTTCAATATCTCTTGAAAGAGGCTCCTCTCAATAATTATTTCGATTTTCCTGATCAAGTCTTTACTCAAGTCACTACTCCTTATTCTTACGAAGCTGAGTCAATCCCGTTACAGGCTTAACACCTCTTTAGGAGTCTCGGGAATTGAAGCCAGTCAGAGGCACTTGCAATAAAACCACAGAAACGGTCTTATTTTAGCATATAAATAAAATTTATCCTAATAGGAAGACTTTTTAGGATGTATTTTTAACAATGTTTTCTGAAATGGGGTTTCTACCAACATAACCGATCCCAAATATGAAAATCAATGATTACTGGTAAAAAAAAGTGATTAGCCGCGGTAATGAATTTTTTTTTTTATACACTGTTTGCCTCGATAAAACTTTAAATAATGTGATTCTTGATGAAGACGGAGCACAGTGGAACGAAACGTTCGCTCCTCTAGACATGTTTTTTTTCATCCAAATATTCCCAAATATTTAAATATGTTTTTTAAATTTAAATTATTATCCTAATCTAACCTAATTTTAAATCCTAAACTAGCCTAATTGTAAAAAAAAAAAAAAAACACCACTAATAAAGTAAAAACTAAAACCTTCATTTGTTTTTGTTTTTATTACTTCGAAACTCGAGAGGTTCTCACTCCCACAATGTGAATCTCGTTAATGCATATTAAAACCCCTGTTTATTATCAAATTATCCATTTAAAAAGTCTTTAATCCTAGCTAAGTCAAGTAAAGACGATATTCTTAAATAAAATTAAATGAAAACTTATAAACTAATTGTAAATATTTTTTAATTCTTATAGATGCACTATTACAAGCTAGTATCAGTAAAAGATGAAATGAGAAACCGAGTAACAGTAAGAAACGGAAGTATGCAAACAAAATAATTATAAATAGAATTAAAAGTGTTTATACTCGACTTTAATAATGATTTAAAGATCGGCCTTTTATTGTATATTTTTTTCTTTATCCTATAATTAATAGCCATTAATTGACAATTTATTAATAAATTCCCCTTGTTTACGTTAAATTCATGTCAATAAAATAAAAGCAAAACAGTATAAAAACAAATTGATATAAACTTATTAAATTTAAATAAAAATAAAAAAATTATAATTTCAAATTCATCATTTTCTGCTGCAATATTAAACCGATTTTCGATGCACAGGTTGTTAGGCTTGGTAACGGACCAAAATGCCGTTATTGGATCATAGAAATTATGACGGATTACAGAGAAATAAGCTCCTAAAATTTAACTTGTGATAGCATGGGTATTACTACGGAATTTAATGTTTATCAGCCAGTTTATGTTATTCTGAAACCGAGGATATTTTTATATAGTTTGATCCAAATCCATAATATCAGTTTGATATTACTTGAGGAAGCTTTTACGAACCCATTCAAAATCCTTCAATGTTTCTTGAAGAGCTTTATTGATGGTTATCAGCTAATTTTTAAGTTAGAGACTTATTTATCTCTCCATTAAATTAATAAATAATTAGTCCTGGATTGTTGATTAAATAATTCGGATTTTAAAGGCCAAAATTAACATATTAAACATCAAATTATAACACACATTGGCCTCTGAAACCAATCAATAAATGTTCTTCATACCCAACGGTACAGAACTTTTTGAAAAGTAATTTATTTAATTATGAATTTTTTTCAATTAAATTTTTCGTATATTCAAATGATAAATTTTCCCAACATATAACAGTTTTATAATTAATGTGATAGTTTTAATTATAGGCTACAAAAAAAAAAATTAACCAATTTTTAGGTTGGTTAAACTTACGATTAGTATAACAGACATTAAACCAGCAATGAATGTATGCACGAATCTAGCCAGCAAATAAAAAATGTTCAATTAGTAGAATAATACTAACAATTGGTTATTATCTAGATGCATAATTATTTTAATTTAATTTACATTTTTTTTTATTTACCTACTTTTCAAAATCAGGAATGGTACGTATCTGACAATAAAAATGGAAACTGAAGACGCTAATAGCAGTAAAAAAATTCCAGAGCGAAGCAGGGACCAGTCTATCATTTTCTTCATAGCTCTGGTAACTGCTTCGGGCACAGCACATTTGCATTCCACTTCTTGTGCGACATCCTTCGTAGTTGGCAACTCGGTCATTGTCAGTGGAAGGGTGTATCGATCCTATTTTCAGTTTCATCTTTATTTTTTTTTAATTAGTCAACGAAGCTCAGGTAAATTATATTTAAATTTAAAAACTGTTTTGAGATGTTTCATGAATACTAGTTTTTTAATTTTAATTCTTTCGATATTTTAAAAGCAGTTCTCAACCCAGAGCCATTTCTTGGATAAGTCACTTCATTAACCGACATTCTTTGACATTTCAAAATATTAAAATGATTATTCCCAATAATTACTAAATTAGGTTGTATATTAATAAGTAATAATAATTAAAAATTATTTTCATTCAGCATTTCAAAACACTCTTACTTTTGTGATTTCAGATTTTTAACTCCAGTCCCATCGGAGATATTAAAGCTTAAATTTAGAAAAAATAGAAAAATTTCAAATTTTAAGAAATCATAAAAACCAAGAATATATTTAGTAGAATTGATATTAATTGTGGTTGAGTCTACTATTAGGGTCTTATCTCTTTATGTGAAATGTAAGACCCTTATCTCTTTTTTGTGGTAGGTAAGTTGTTTATAGTAATTACTCCTTCTCATAGAAAAAGATATTGTTTGAAATCGGATTTTTTTTTTATTTGTGCGTTAAACTTCAGGTCAATATTTGCCATTTTAGGAGTATGCATACATTAAATATACTAAGAATAAGTTTTTAACTCAAATCTTTACCTTTAAAAAGGTGTTTATTTCTTCTTTCTAAGTCTTATAGTTTTTAAACTATCGACGAAAACGCAAATATTTGCAATTACTGAAATTGGCCAGTGGAACCGAAAAAAAAGGGCTGTCATTTATAAACGGTGAAAGAAAAAACGCTGCAAATTATTACACAATGGTTTATTATTTCCACTTATTTATTCCACTTGTTTATTATTCCACAAAAATATCTATTCTGTCAAAGTAAAAAATATGAAGCAGTAGGTACCAAAGGAAAAGAAATTTGAAGCTTGTCACAAGATGTTCGCCGTGAGAGTGCCAAACTGTGTTAATTTAAAAAACTGCGTCAATCCAAGTAGGCTGTGATGTAAAATGATATAGAGCAAATATTTGATGTGCACTTCACAAGAAAAAATAAAAACGAAGTTCATTAAGCTATATCTCAGCTAATAATGGTTCGATTTAGGTGATTTCTAGTTCGTATTGTAGGGATTTTCGTTAGCTTTCGTTTTCACGGACGGATTTTTTTTAATTCGATATTCGGATTCTACGTATCTTGAAACGTAAAACCTCAAATTTTGAGGGAGGGTTAGAAAAAAATTTTCTTTGGTCGATTCCAAAGGTCTATTATTGAAAATAATAAACCAAAAGCATTTACAGATAGAGATTTTTTTTATTTTCCGTTTTTTTTCTTTTTTTGTAATTTTAATGCCTTCTTATGCTGATTCCAAAACACCCTACATTTCTCCTCTATGTTTATAAATAGCCAAGTTATGGGTATATAAGATCTTTAATCGGCAATTATTATAGATTTTTTGTTTATCAATTTTTTTTTTTTTGATTTCTCGTTATGCTGATTCCAAAACACCTTACATTTTCTGTCTATCTTTATAAATCACCGATTTATGGGCTTATTAGATATTTAATCGGTAATTATACAGATTTTTTGTTTTTCAATTTTTTTTTTTTTTTTTTTCATATCTCGTTATGCTGATTCCAAAACACCTTACATTTTCTCTCTATCTTTATAAATGACCGAGTTATGGACTTATGAGATCTCTAATCGGCCGCCATTTTGAAACAAACAGCCGGATTATAATGTCGAGTTCCGAGGATCATCCCGGGGTGACCTGTGACTTTGGTACCGAATCTCAAGAAAATCGGTCCAGTAGTCTCGGAGAAAAGCCGCGGACGGCGGACGGACGGATTATTTTTATTCGATATTTGGATTCTACGTATCTTGAAACCTAAAACCTCAAATTTTGTGGGGATGTTAGAAAAAAATTTTCTTTGGTCGATTCCAAAGGTCTATTATTGGAAATAATAAACCAAAACTTTTTCGCCAACTGTTTCTATCTCTAGAAACATGGAGAAATTAACATATAAAAATAAATATAAATATCATATGATAACAAAAAAAAATTAAAAATGGTTATGAAACCACTCTTGGACCACTTCATACGGATTGACCCATGCCGAAATGTGGGTTTTTGAGACGAAGTTTCCAGTGGGTTTTTGAGTCATGTCTGCTCGGTGGAATCGATCATTTAGGATTGGCAGACAACGTTTCTTGCAATAACCAGTGAACCCAGTTTTGTAAGATACATGCGAAAATCAGCTCAAAATAATGCAAAAATTCCATGGTTTTGGAGTCGTTTCTGCCCGGTGTAATCGAACGTTTTGGAATGGTATACAATGTTTCCTGTAATTTCCGGACAACCTAGTTTTGTAAGGTATATGAGAAAATCAGCAGAAAATGGTCCGAAATCTACCGTTTTTTTCTGAAGGCTAATGCTCCCAACTTTTTTCTGACCGGTTTGAATTGCCAGACGAGTATTTTGACGATACCTAAAAGGAGTAGTATCAGCCTGTTAGGTTGAGTATTTGCTTAAGATGCCTCAAACTTTTCGATACCGGCTACAGGTGTAAACGGGATTGTGAGTTCGTTTCCTCTGGACGATCATGTAACCAGAGTCACCGCATAAGAGATGAAATTTTTCATAACAGTCCAGACTGGAAGAGACCATATTCGCCATGAAAGTTTTAGAGAAGAACTAGTTGTTAGCGTTGAACTACTAATAGATGGCATGGAAAGAAAACAGCTCCAATTATTCAGTTCTGTGAGGAAAATGAGGGAATATGAAGTGAAAGTTTCTGGAGGAAAGACCAACACAAAAGAGACAAAGAATAGTGGATCGAGCTAGAAAGACATGGATGGATAGCATTACCAATTTTGGTAGTAGATATGCACCAAGGCGCTCTGAACACACTAACAAAGAACCGCAATGGCTAATAGAATTGGGGATAGAGGCTCCTCCCGCTGAAGGAGAAAGGAAAACGTTTAGTTCATGAAACATTTAGATCCTCGAATACTAAGTGAGCTTCACCTCTCTATTTAGTTATGAAAATGATGGGACCTGTCGTGTATATATAAATTGATCATTTTAAAACTTGATATCTAATCTTCATTGCCAAGGATGATACAACTAAAACTACTCCACAGAGATTGTTTAAATTTAGTGCTATGGCTCCAGGTTTGAGAAATACTCCAGTAATTTTTAAGAATTTTTTTTTGTTATTGATATAAATAAATGACGATTCTTAAATTAGCATTGAATTATAGTGCACTTCTCTCTTTGCTCTTTTGTTTTTAAATACAATTCACTCCTTGCTCTTTTATTTTTATTTATTATTTAATCACATAAAATATATATAGATTGATAGACAGATAGAAGAATAACTTTATTCTGGGACTAGGTCCCTTAAGAATAACATGATTTAACAAATAGCAATAAAATAAAAAATAAAATAATATAAAATAAAATAAAATAGAAACAATATCTGGTCATAAGACTACAAAATATAGATCAGTTAACGTTTACAATATTTTCAGTAAAATAAATTAGCAAATAAATAAAATTCTTGTCTCGAAAAATATAATTAATGTGAACAAAAAAAGAGAAAAAAACGATATAAAAGAAAAGAAAAAGAGAGAAAAAGAAAAATACAAAAATAATGAGTTGATTAGCAAAGTTGAAGTTTGTACATTAAAAAACTATTGTTTACTTCTGATCCTATGGGAGGGGGTATGGAGGTCAGAAAGGCGAGATCGTTTTTATAGTGCGTGGACCGAGGATTTGAATTGTAGGAGGCTGTAGCTGTAGGAAGGGTGGTGGGTGGTGATAGTTTGGTATAGGAAAGATCCGAGAAAATATTGTCTACGGTTGGAGGGGAAGAGCCACTTTAACTCGCCGAAAAGGTGGGACACATGAGCCCGTCTCGAGGTGCCAAAAACAAATCTTAAAAAAAAAGTTCATTATCCGCTTCAATCTGTCCTCGAGCACATTAGAGAGGCCCTGTATTCCACACAGCGATAGTCAAAGTGTAGAAAGATAAGAGGATACAAGGAGTTTGCGGGGCGGGTGTGGAAGAAAATGTCGAGAACGATGGAACGATTTAAGGGTACTAATTGACCGTCGGGAAATTTGGGCGATGTGGGATTTCCAGGAAAGAGTTTGGTCGAAAGTAGTACCCAAGTTTTTAATTGAGGAGCTGAACGTGACGGGGTGATCATTTAGGGTTAAAGTAGGAAAGGTGCCATTGGATCTGAGGAGAGAATTGGGACCTATGACAATGGCCTGGTTTGCCCAGGCACTCATTCCATCTAGGTCTTCCTCAATACTGGCAAACGCTACTAATTGCTCAGGAGGAGGAAAGGATAAATAGATTTGGAAGTCGTCGATGTATAAGTGGTGGGAACAGTGGTGGATTGAATTAGAAAGATCATTGATAAAAGTATTGAAAAACAATGGGGAAATAGTCGAAACTTGGGCTTCTCCTGAGGACAAGGTAAGGAAGAAAAATAGGCGTTGATTAGGAATGGTAACTGGTTAAGTCCGATCGGAAAAGAAAGATTGAAACCACTGGATAGAGCTGTTGGAAAAGGATAGAGATTTTAATTCTGCAAAAAGGATAGAACAGTCCAGGGAATCAAAAGCTTTAGAGAATCAAGGAGTATTAATACAGTTAATTTTTTCCGTCGATAGCGGTATGTAAGTCAGTGGTGATTTTAACTAGAGCGGATTGTGTGGAGAAACTGGAACGGAAGCCAGATTGGAGAGGATCGAGTAGTTTGGACTTTTCAAGGAAGCTTGATATTTGTGATTGGACTATTCTTTCTAGGGGTTTGGAAAAGTTAGAGAGGATGGAAATACACCTTATATATCTCGTGTGTCCACTAACACGACTTTCCTTACGCTTTGGGTGCCAAGTCCAATACAAAACTTGTTTACCATAAGATAAAAAAAGTGGACGAAATTGATTCGTTTTAAAATTTCATTTACTATCAGAATCCGTTAAAACAATTACAGCATAGCCTTGTAAATTAGAGACGCTGTGGCATTACTCCCGTAGGTTGCAAAGTCGGTCCCAAATCTCCTAAATTTCATTATAATATCCTAAAATTCTAGAATTCAAAGGGGGCAGATTATCTGAGACACTCTGCATATGGATATTTAAGGGACTTTATTTAAGGAGAAGACTTTAAGAAATTTTTGTCAAAATCGTTAAAGCCGTTTTGGCGCTACCGGCCATAGAATAATACGTTTTTCAGCAGTTGCAAGCAGGGTTTTTGCTGCTTTTCATAGGCATACGAAGCCAATATCCTATAAAAAAAAAATCGGCCCGTCCATTCAGGGGATAATCGTGGCACAAACATATGGCAGTAAACCAGTTTTTGAAACTCAGGGTGTTCTGAAACGAAAAGAAAACTGCATATCGAAATGTTGACCCTATTATAATATTTTCCTTACCTACTGGCGCACGTAGGAATATTTGAGCCTTAAATCCGGACAAAAATCTGAATCAGGAAGTTTGTGAAAAACTACATTAATCCCATCATTACTTAAGCCTAATAACTGACTCATTAGATAGTAATCGAATAAATTCCCCTCACACTTTCCACTTCTTGTCAAGTCAATCGGAACTCAGGCATTGCCAGAATTTCAATATCATAGTTATCAATGGTTCTATTAGTGATAGTTGTTTCTCATACTAAATAGTGTGTACTTTATATTAAAATTACCGTTTTTTTAATTTACTACTTACATTATTCGTTAAAGAACCATGTTTATGAAGAATGTTCGAATAATTCTTTTTAATTACTTAACGTCATCGTATAAATGTGATTTTATTTGTATTTTTTTGTACGCATATTAAATTATAAATCGGTGGCTCAAAAACGATCCTCGGCGTCGCGTCGTTCATCTAGATATAGACAGACACACATAAGCTCTTTTTTCTGGAGGTCTCACTCCATTATTACATGTCGTTTACGTTCAGTTGGTAACAAGTTTCCAAGAGATTTCTTCGTGTTCCTTGATAACATTTAGAACTTTCTATGTCACTAGATAAAGCATTGCAAATCAACGGTTTCAACATTTTAAGTAGAACAACCCGCTTAACTTATATCTTATTCTCCTGCTGCAGACTTGTTCAGCACAGAAATGGGGAGAACAACATGTATTTTACACTCAATTTTAATAATTAAAACAAGTAATAAAATTGTTTAATTAGAGTGGGACAATAATCGCGTTTTTAACCTTCATCACCGAACCACATGATATCTGTATTTAATTTTAATATAATTTTTGAAATGTTTATTAGGCCCTTAAAGTAGAGTACCCCTTCCGGCTCACCAATTTCAACCAAAATCTAGTATATTATTTATATTGATAAAAAAGTCTTATTTGCCAAATTTGAGACGTTTTAAATTATATTTTAATATAATTTTTATGCAAATTTATTATGAACTTCAAGTAAAGTGCCAAATGTTTTTAAATGAATATATAAATCATAAATACCAAATTTGAAAAGCTTTGCTTCCAAATATTTTGCTTTCCATCAAAAATTATATTAAAATATAATTAATATAATTTTTTATGAAAATCAATTATGATTTCAAGTAAAGTACCATTTCCGGTGATATAGTAGTAATGAAAAAGGGAGGTTCACAACTAGATTTTACAACAATCACACATACAAAATTTTACCTTTCTATGGCTAACCGTTTTTAAGTTACACGAACGAACGAACAGACGTCACGGTGAAACTAGTCAAAATGTACTCAGGAATAGTCAGAATGGATATTACCGTTGAAATCTAAAAACCGAAAATTTTCGCGATTACAAACAATACTTCCTTTACTACGTACAAGGAAGTAAAAAGCATCAAATACTTTTATTCGGTTTTAAGGCTCAAATACTCGTATGTAACGCGGTAGAAAAGTAAAAATCAACCAGCCTCACCTGATTAAAGAATATCATAATTAATAGTGAATAAAGTGGATCCAAGAAATAAATGTAGCGTAAAGATAGAAAAAAAAAAGTTTAATAACAAATACTTTTATATTCACTTACTTATACTTATACTTATGTTCATTTACTAGCCCAAATTCGAGATGGTAATTGCTTACTTTTTTTTCCTTTCTGGCAGTGTAGGCGGGGCTATCGGAGAAGATATCCTTGCGGTACAGAGGCCTCGATCCGACCGACTGCTGGCAGCAGTTGCAACAGAGGAACCAGGCACACCACTTGCCAATCCCAACGGGCGCTGGGGCAGGTGTTATCGATGGCCTCGACACCCTACCAATAGGGATCCCTGTCTTCGTCGACATTTTTTTTAGTTTTTTGTTACTCATTTTCTGCACCTTAGCCTTTTCATACTCCAGAGGAATTCTGCAACCATTATATCGTTTGTATTATTGCATTGAAAAAAAGATTGTCAAAAGATTTCTGCTTTGTGTACGGAGTGTAGCAGAAGTATCACAAATTAAGCGTCCTTAGGATTAACCATTTTCATCTACCTAAGATAGGTATTTATACGATTCGTGATATTCTGAGTTCGAAAAGTTAGATATATTAAATAATTTATAAAATAGTAATTCTGTTTTTATTAACATCTCCATTGCCTAACAAATGAACACCGGTAGTGGCCGAGTTGGAGAAGTCCATGGAAAGGGTCATGAACTATGGCCGGTTGTATTGCTTTATTTAGTTGTATTTTTTTTAAATACGGTCTTGAAATAAAAACTATATTTTTATATGTTGTATAAAGGATCAGTTTATATGAGAAGCCTGTAAGAATTAAAACCTCTTGAATTAAATTTTCAAAATTCTTCAAGGGAGTCGTAAATATACCAATAATGTAAACATAAATAACTGAAATTTCAAGAATTTTATAATAAAATTGAGAGACTTATCATTAAAACGAACTAAAGACGCGTTTACCCGAACGAGTCTTTCACTCTCAACAGTAAAACTCAGAACTGTTAATGCGTTCTTGCCGAAAGTACAGAGGGAGATCTCCGAGAATGGTAATGTCACATCACACTTGCAGATGTGTATGTTTACACGAGCTAGTTTTCACTCTCAAGAGTGATAGAAATACCCGCGAGAGTAAAAATCTGGTGCTCTGAGAATTCTCGCCAGAAGTAGAGGGTGAGCTTTACAAGAATTGTAATTGGCAGGGCCGAATTATGCCAAGTAGAGACTCGTTAGCTGTGGAAATCTAGGGGACCCTCTCCGTTTTTCAATTCAATACATTTTATTGTATTAAAAAGTTAGAGGCACAATGAAGTAAGTTATAGAGTTAATATTTAATTTGTGGTAGATTCCATTAGTCTGGCTCTGTTCACTTCAATGCAGATTTTATAATAATAAATCAAATTTAGTACGTTGATTAGGTAGGTGGCATTAAATTATATTTTAAATCAACACCAAATTTTAATATACTGGTACTAATCTATTAGGCCAGTGCAACTAGAGATCTGCGATCTTAATTATTCCGGTAGTTCCATTTTTTAATATGCTCCCTGAAATCTAGTCTTCTGATGTAAAATCCAAGTTTTCCACCTTGGAGAGCCTGAGGTCTAGCCGCCATCTTGAAATTACCAACCAGAATCACGGAAAAATCGTTTTCACCGTTTTGCTTCTTTATAATCGTTTTTCTTCTTTATAATGCAAATTAAAAAATTTAAAAAAGCGGCTAAAGTAACTTGTATGAATTTTATAAAGCATAAAATTTCCTACACACTTGTATCTTTTATCTCAATACAACACCGAGAACATGCGTTCTTAAATACCAGTAAAATGAGCAATAAGGTTTGATTGTTTGTAAGTACCCCATTTCTAGCACAGTTTTGAGAAAAATTAACTGACAACAATGTAGCGGAGCATCAAATTTCATATAATATGTGTATGTTCTTATCATACCTATTGTGCTAACCCACCGAAAACAGGTCGAAAATTGAATAGTGTTTGGAACTTCTCATTCCACATAGTCAAAAATTGAAAAAGCGGTAGTGTTTTTTTATTAATTTATTTTATTTGCAATTGTTGGTACTGTAATAACATTGATACAAAAATAAGAGAGATAATACCTAGGAATGGTGAAAATGTTACGCAGAATTAACACTTAGCAACGATAACTCGTGCGAGAATTATGTAGAAGCCTTCGATGGTACCCTAAATTTATTGTAATATTTTTTAAAATGTGAATGAGTTAAACATAATTATAAAATTGATTTTTGTTGTTATATAGATGACTTAATTGCTGTCAATAAATGTTAATTTTTCAACAATTCCAATGTTTCAATTTTTTACCATTCCTATGAACTATTGTCGTACGCAAAGGAGAATCAGGGTGATATATCCCCTCCCGAATTTTTGAAAAAAATATGATTTTCATATAAGTTTTGTATTTTGAGTAATAATTTTTATCCAATTTTCATTCTTATCTTTAAAAGTTACGCCCTATTTGGCGATTATAGACACTTATTGTTTACTTACCTTCACTCAATTAATCCCTTCTCCCAAAAAAAATTAAAATTCCTCCCAAAAAACATCCTGCTTACGCGCCTACTAAGTTCTGCCTCACTTGTTTTTATCTCTATGTTATAACCACCAACAATTGCAAATAAAATTAACAAAAAATAAAATAAAAAACACTTCACTGCTTTTTTTTTTTTTTTTAATTTTGGTATGGTAGATTAGAACCTTGATGCCTAATATTGATTAAAAAAACATAGAAAATATAGTACTTTAAAAAATAAATAATTAAAACTGTATAAATTTGTGTATTTTATTGGTTTAAAATAAAGGGTAAGAATCACCCCAAATTGGTTATTATCTTTTCAAAAGTGTAAACGAGTTAATAAACTTTAATATTATTAAGAATTAGTAAAATTGATTTTTTTTTGTAATATTCATGACTTAATTGTTCTCAATAAATGACGAAAAATCGAATATTTCAGTTGATTACCATTGCTATGTATTTTCTCAGTCAATCTTAATTTTATGTTGCAATAACGTTGAAGATAAATCTTGTTGATGTGCACGTTTTAATAGTATTAAAAACTACAAATAAAATATGTTAAAAAAAAATCTAGGAAAGGAAAGTTCTTAATTAAATTTTCCCTCTGTTTTTGGTGGGGCAGCACAATAGACATGATAAGAACATACCCGTGTTATATGAAATTTTATGCTCCGCCACATTGTTGTTGGTTAATTTTTTCAAAATTCTACTAGAAGCGGAGTACTCACAAAAAACGTAAATCTCGTGCATTTTACTGGTTTTTACGAACTTGTATGCATGTTCAAGACTAGACTATTTAGATCGAAGATAATTATGAATACGAATTTGTAGGAAATCATATTATGCTCTACAAAATTTATCCAAGCTACTTTAACCGAAATTTGCATTGGAGAGGAGATATATCGGTGAAAAACGATTTTTCTGTGAATCTGGTTGGTAATTTCAGGATAGCGATGCGCGCTCAGGCACTCCAAGGGTGAAAACTCGGATTTTACATCAGCATATCAAAACATTGAAACTACTGGAATAATTATGATCGCAAGCCCTCTTTTCGAACTAATTGCATGGGCTAATCACTCGCAAATAAAGAAATTAAACTAATAGTTATAATAATGATTTATTTCTCGATTAAATTAACTGCTAAACATCGTGTTTCCAAAACATTAACTTGTCTATATTTATCTAAATGTCTTTACTATGTATTTAGTTCCATTGATTTTCTCAAAGCAATTTTCTGCACTATCTATCTATAAAGTATCGTAATAAATATATCGTGCAAATAAACTTTAATAAATTTAAAACAATATAAACAATTCGAAAACGAACATAATTGGTGCTCGCAATGATTGAAAAATAAAATTACAAATAAACGTGTAACTGAATAAAATAACCAAAGTAAAGTAATAAACTATATATAATGTATATGATTCAACATATCGAACCAGGCATATTATTTAACGAATCTCCCAATATTCTTTATAATCCGAAACTAATAAAAAAAAAGTAATCATTGCAAGTTAACTACATAAAGATAGTACCTTAAAATTAGTTAAATTGTAAATAAATTGATTTGGAGTGCGTTCTAATATTGTATCGAAACTTTTAAGGCGGATCAAAGCAAGTGGGGAGGGGAGCCCTTACTAGCCACTAAGTTCGCTCACCGCTTAATCTGTCCTTGCTAAGTAGTACAAATTTCAGGACCCATCCCCAAAAAAGTTTAAACTTATAGACCATAAATTTAACATTTAGTTTTTAGATTTGTTTGATTATTTTATGGAGGATTTTTGAACATTTTCGCTCATTTATAGAATCTTTAAGTTATAATATTTTAAGACCTTAGGGTACCTTCCGAGACCTTTGCTATGCGGGGCCTACACCGCATATAGCATTAATTGAGCCATAAAACCAGACAAAATTATTTGAATATTTTTCTACATTCATACAGCTGCACATAAAACGATTTGAACCTTAAAATCGATTAAATTTTAGTTTGTGAAAAACTCAATTAAACCCATCATTTTTGAAGTTTGATAACCTATTTTCATTCCCCTGAACGCTTTAAGGATGTCATAGCGTCCTTGTCGCGAAAAAATATTCTATGTACCACTTTGATAATTTTTATATTTTAGCTTTATATTATTCCTTGGCACTATTGGCATCTATTAAAATCAATTCAAATCACTTGATTTAATTTAATTTATTATTTATTATATTTATATAAAGCTTTTCACTATCGTTTCCCCCGAAAGTCCCCGTACAATGGATTTAGTAAAGACAAAACTATATTTCTTTAAGTAGATTTTGTCAACTTTACGATTTTGCAGTCGGTACAGAGTTCCACTGGACAAAGTGAAGCCGTCACAGATGATGGCAGCTATGAGAGTGGGAGGTGACCAGGCAAACACTCTGCAGGAGACGGCGATAATGTATGTGGATTACAAATACTCCAGGGATGACCCGTCCCAGGACACAGAAGGGGATAGAATGGTAAAGCATACCACCGAATATCCGCCAGGAACGGGTTTGTGTCCGTCGTGGGACATTTAGGATTTTCGCATAGCGTTAGACAAACAGAGGACTGGACGAGCCCCCAGAACTTGATGGTGTCGACGCGGCAATCCTGAAGAATAACGCCAACCATATCGAAGATGAGCTCTTTAGCATTTTCAATCAATGCTTGGACAGAGGGTAGTTCCCAAGACAGTGGAAGATCGCTGGC
The DNA here is from genome assembly GCA_948150685.1 of Rhaphigaster nebulosa. Lineage (NCBI taxonomy): Eukaryota > Metazoa > Arthropoda > Insecta > Hemiptera > Pentatomidae > Rhaphigaster > Rhaphigaster nebulosa. The sequence continues at coordinate 73,316,315 of OX411306.1, read as the reverse complement.
CTGCGACTTTTATACAAAGGAAGAGGTAAGGATAGGGAAGAACCTAAACCTAAGGCATACCGACCCATAATAGGCCTCCTCCCTTTATCATTAGTGATCTGCGATTCCTCTTCTATCTAGATTCCTCTACTTTCTTCACCTTCCATGCAGAATTTTCGCATGGAATAGAAGAATCAAGCCTCAATTCATCAAATTGAAAGTACAACTTATTTTTTATATTATTTCCTTATTGCACTTCCTATTTCTTTTCATTACAATTCATTCGATTCTCATTGGTACTCTGGTTTTTCTTCTATCTTGTCCGAACCATTCTATGGGAGTACTATCTTTATTCCACATATAATAAAATTTGATATTGTCAGTTTTAGTTAACGATATATAAACAACATTATATGCATCTCTTGATATTAGGGTTGGAACATCGAAAGTAAAATATCGATATCCGATACTTTGGGATATCGCAAAACCAAATATTGACCGACCAGATATCCACCGTCAGTCGCTAGAAAAATATCGATAAATCGAAAGGAAATGGATGAAAAAGCAAAGAAAAGTGCATCAAATGAGTATGATGTTAAACTATGAAGAAGGTTAAGAAATAATATAATTATTATTATTTATAAAACAATATTAGCCATGAATGATTATAAAAAAATCGGGTGCGGTGTGCCCCAACTTTTCCTTACCGTTCTATAATAATTAGCTTTTTAATGTAATTTTAAAGAGTTCACATAAACACTGCTTGAAATAAATTCAGCAGTATTCACTTCTTCACACCTTCTCCCATTTAAGTACAATAAAAAAGTTTTTCAAACAATTTTAGTACAACAATTTTGTACACTACCAATTATTTTAACTTTGTCAAGTTGCAAATACATTTTAAAAGTTTCGGTTTAGTTTCCATGGAAACTAATTAGGGATTGATAAATACTTTTTTCGGGGAAAATACGACTAATAAGGCATTGAAACAGTTGAAATAGCCATATCATTGCTGATACTCGTCCGATTTCGATGAAACTTCTTTTGTTTTATAGGTAATTTAATTTCCTTTCTAAAGCAACAGGTTTTGAACTCCCTAACTTAACTTGGATGGGTTTTAAAGGTGCACAAATGTTTTAAAAAATCGGAAAACCCAGAGGGGTGGGGGAACCAAGTCGAGACCCCCAAAGGATACCTCTCCAACACCAACTCAATTCACATACAAATTTTCAGTCCTATAAACTAATATGGAGCTGTAGCGATGCGCAAAACTTAAAAAACGCCGAAATTTCAGGTAAACATGCCGAAATTTTGACTGGAATTTAACCATTCTTTAATGGTATCGTTCTGCCTTGAAGAAAGCCCCACATACCGAATTTCAGCTCATTTGATCCAAAGGGGGCCGCTGGAGGTGCTCAAATGTAGCGGGGAAAAATATATATATGACATCTCCAAATCTTCCATAATCGTGCTCTAGGGGTTATGAAACGGATAGAAAGCGCAGTCCCGCCGCTCACCGCCGACTTTCGACTCACTGCAATAGTCTATTTTTTTCGGGGAACATATTAAATTAGATGCAATATAAATCAGTATAATAAAGCATTTATGAATTATGAATTATATTAAGTCAAGAAATCAAATACATGTTGGCACTCACCTAGGTTTAAATGTATTATATCAAACAGAAAAGTTTGTACTGGTTTCTTCTCGCATTGAACTAACAATGAACGAAAGGTAGCTAGGATGTTTATAGGTAAACGGTTCAAGGGTCGGGGTTTTTCCAGTAATGCCGGTGAGTAATTGGTTTTTCGGTTATAGATGGGAATAAATTTAAGATTGGACTATTGGAGATATTTATTTGGTCATTTAAGCAAAATTCTGGATTGGATTTGAAGGATTTTATAATTTCAAGTGCTTCATATATATTTAATTTGAGGCTGTTTTCAACATGATGTATTAATTTAACTCCTGAGTCTTTGATGAATTTATGGTTTTTATCATTTAAATGAATTGCAAAGTTGGCATTCTCTGTCTTATTATTATATGCACGTATATGTGCACGTATCTCTGATTTAGCGATCTTCCAGTTGTATTCCCGTGTATTTGGCTGCACAATCATTACAATTTAGTTCGTAAACTCCGCTTTTTTGGAAAGGGTCTATTTTGTCTTTAGGAGAAGAGAAATATGAGGATAGGCTTTTTCTATTTTAAATGCTGAGTTTAATCCTAGCTTTTTCAATTCATTTCCGACTTTGGTGGATATATAGGGCCGTAGTATGGAATCAAAGCATAATGTGTCGGGATGGACCTCTCATTTACCTCATCATTTACCTTCCATTTTTCCATTTCCATATTTTTACCTTCCATAGTAACATTTTCTTTACATTAAATAATGCGAAAGTAGAAATTATTAAGTTTATTTCTGCTTTTGTATTCTTAAATTACTTTATAACAGAGCGTATTGTTTACAACAGACTGGCGGATTGGTGGGAGAAGATTCGGTCGCATCCGTCTCCTTTCGGATGCGCTCGGTTATCCATCTAGGGTCTTGTGATCCTTATAAGAGAGATGAATAGAAAAAAGGAAGTGTAAACCGACCGAAATTCATATAAACGATTACTCTCTCACTCACTCACCTCTCTCTTTGAAAAAATTAAGATTTAACCAGATTTTTTATTTAGTTGACATCCGCATGACGGTATAGAAGGATCAATCCCTACTTAGATTTTTTATTTGGAAATTCGAATTATAAGACGTTCACATTACTTGGAAGACGAAAATAAATACGAATTATCGAGGGGACTGGATTGTAGTATTATAATACAAAAAAAAAAGGGAGATTTTCAAGAGTGTAATCCATACACATTATCGGGATATACGAAGTACCGGGATATGAATTATCGACATTTTACTGTAATATAGTTTAACTTATCGGTGTCATATCGATATCATCGATTTATCGGATGTTAGGATATCGATAGAAAATATCTGTTTTCCAACTCCGATATCGATATATCGCGTTTCGATATTCCAACCCTACTTTATATTTAAAATAAAATCTCAGTTTAATAACTGCTATCAAATCTCCTAACAGTATTGTCTACATGATTCAACTCCTGCGATGCCATGTCTCCACTAATAGCTGTTTTTAGCTCATATCAGTCATTACAGAGATGAATCGTTGTCATATATCTAACAATTTCACTCCAGACATCATATTAATTCATTATTTAGAATAAATTTTGCTCTTGTCTATTTTCTCCACACTACCTTCTCCAAAACGAAATACTTCCTCTTTTCCTTGGCTCTTTGCTTTGTAGGTCTGATGATGAGGTAGAAGCTATCTTGTTAAGATAAATGGTATCTACAATAATTGGAAGGTACATATAATTGGTATCTACAAACATACATATTTCAGCCCTCTCTAACGTTGGGCAGTGTGAGATTTCTTATTATAGAGCTGCTTACAAGTGGTCCTATCCACTGCCAGCTCACTCTTCTTATTCTAGTCGATGTCTCGTCTCTGAAAGGCCTCTCTGACTCCGTCCTCCCAAGTGTGTCTTGGTCTTCCTCGGTCTCTATCGCCATCAATCCTGGCTTCGTATGCTAGTATGGCCGCACTGTTATCCGTCATTCGCTCAAGATGGCCATACCATCTCAGCCTATGCTCCTCTATAGTATTCTCCACTGGTTTCAATTGCATATAATTTATTATAACTGCATTTCTGAGCCTATCTCTTCTAGGGCATCCTTTTATCTTTCTTAGGCAACTCATTTCCATAGCTTGCAGTATTTTCCTGTTCTTGGTTGTTAAAGTCTGTGGATTTGGATGAATATATTAGTACTGAAAGGAAGGTTTACTTATAGACTTTAAATACTTAGTTATTTCCCTTATATTAAGGAATCTCCCTTTAATGGCATTGGACAGACTTCCTGTTGCCTTAATCCTCTCCGTCACTTCTGTATCTATAATATATATCCGATTTCATCCAGGTGGGCCCTCAGATACTTGAAGTAGTTTAACTGCTCCAACCTGCCTTTTTTAGCCTCACCCGCATGTTTCTATGGGCTTGGCATACACAATAATCCAAATGCACCAGAAAAGCACTCCATTTATTTTTGAAAACTAAGGACCAATAAGCCTCCTGTAGCTTTTGTTCCCGGTAAATATTTCAGAAGAGACATGGTACCAAGATAAAAAATTTGAAATTTCCAGATAGTATACAATTTACCAGAGGGTTTACAGCGGGCAATAATTTTATGATGAATCATTTTATAGAGGTTTATTTTAACATTTTCTACAAAACAGAAAATAAATATTCCACGGTGGCCCGATTCCAATCTTTTTCTCAGGAAGTAAGCTACCCTCTATCTCATGAAAATTCATAAAAGTAATACAAAATAAGTCGTAATGCCTAATGGCAATAGGCAGAGCAGTCAGGTAGCGGGAAAGACTTAACTCTCTTTTATTCATCGTCCTTTTTGACGAAAATCAGGATATCTGTAAGCCCACGGAAAACATGCTAAATGCGGACAAATCTCGTCAAGTTACTTTTATATTTATATCACAAATTCCTAACTGCAAATTCCAAAGGAAATGCTACAGTGCCGGGTGGGGACATGTGGTAGAAGAGCTACAATGGACAGTCATTCCCATACGCACTCCAAAAACCAAGATCTTTTGTCTCTCGCTGATGGAAGAAAAAATTTGTAAGTTGTGAATTTTTCTAGCAAACGGAGGAACGTAAAAGTTGTAAAATGATGAAATGACCTTCCTTGTACGCCTAATAAGTTATAAATCCGTGGCTCAAAAAGTGATACTGAATTTGGTTATTAGTTGCCGAAGATTGCAGTAAAAAAGACACTTGGCTTCCCGACATCCATCTAATGACACACACACACATACATACAAAACCACACACTCTTGTTACTGAAGGTCTCATTCCGTTATTATATGTCGTTTTCCTTCAGTAGATAACTAGTTTCCAAAATATTTCTTCATGTTCCGTGAAAACAATAAAACTGTCATATCCTAAATACAAAATTTCAACTTTCTACGGCTAACCGTTTTTGAGTTATACGAAATACGAACGAACGTACGTACAGACGCCACGACGAAACTAGTCAAAATGGATTCAGGGATGGTCAAAATGGATATTTCCGTCGAAATCTGAAAACCGAAAATTTTCGCGATTACAATACTTCCTTTACTTCGTACAAGGAAGTAAAAATATCGAACAAGGTTTCTAAGTTGGCCTAATTTACAATCAGAGAAATAATAGTATATTTGGTCATATGAAGTATAAAAGATTTAAATATGCAACAGCAATTCGATCGTACTTCTGGCAGTGAGAGTTGGGTGGTGCTCGATAAGCATATCAGCTGAATGAATCACTGGTGCCGTGAAAAAATATTTACACAGAGCTGCGGATAAACAAAGAAAGACTGAAAAATAAAGGGATTCTGGGGCGATTAGAAGTATTTCCATTGAACACAAACCTGTAAAGATGATTCAAACGGTAGGGACATGTAGACATGGATGAAGAAAAACAATGGAAGCTCGACCAAAATTTAAAGACCATATGGCAGCGCTAGGATCCCACGTCGCTAAGGATCTCTCGTAAGCAGTCATCGGTTTATGGTAATCTTGAAGTGTTAGAACTAAATTGAATGTAATCCGGTAAATGATACTTAACAACGGAGCATGATTTGTGTTATTCCTTCCATTAGGTATATAGAAGATATTTCCGATCCTCAAGCAAGATTTATTAGTCCTATTTAAAGTCAAGTAGTCCTTAGTAAAGTATTTTTTCAAAAAGGGTTGATTAGATTGGGAGAAGACTAGTCGCTTTCAAAAAGGTGAATATGTGTTTTATTACATAATAGGTTTATGGGGTCATAATGGTACGTGAATATTTTCATTGAAGTGAGAGATTTGTAATTTCTAGCAATTAAAAATAAAATTCACAAACTTCATAATCTACTTACATGACAGTGATTCTATTAAGGTCTACTTCTTTCGATGGTCCAGTCAAGGGTTTAACAGATTCAAGTTCTACCATAGGAGGCGGTGCTAATAAGAAACTGCCCAGGAATAATATGAAAATCATGCCTATAATTATTGTAACATAAGAACATAAGAAATCTGTTGATTATAGCAAACATGAATAATTAACATCAACAATCTAGAATATATTGGGCTCAATCTACTTGAAATCATCCAGTTTGAATTAATTTTGCCACTAGGCATTTTTGATTTTTATGATTTTTTTTACCAGTTGTTCTATATCGTTTGGTGAGCTAAAAACATTTTTCAGGCTCATACTTTTCCTTTTACAGTAATTTTAAGTCAGCTTTAAAGCTGAAAACAAGCTATGATAAAATGTCTTATACTTTTGTAGATATCTAAACAAAACAAAAACTAAAATTATTAGGAGGATATATTCTACATTAATTGTTTTCACAAGACATCACCTAAGTATTGGGGAAAGTGGTTATAGAAGTTCACTTTTGATTTTTTTTTTTCGTGTATCGATTTGTCATTGTACTACTTGCTGTAGAAATTCAAATCTTGAAAACTTTTTCCTTTTTTTTTAAATGGATTTTCTAAAATGGCCAAAAGTCATTTTTAGCAATATTTAAAGTTGAATATGTTAAAAGAGATAGGGTGAAAAATTATGAAACTAATACAGTTTATACCTCTATATTTTAGGAGCATATCAATCAAATTTGATGACTGAAACTACTTGATTTAGAAAATTTTCTTCGCAGCTGAGAACAAGTTTTGAAAAAAATGTCTAACTCTGGTAATTTTACAGATATTAAAAAAAAAAAAAAAAACCAAAATTATGAAAAGATTATGCTCCACATTTTTTTTTCATACAATACATCACATTACATACAATACAATACATTCATAGTTGTGAAGATGGCCGCACTTAGCCCGCGGGCCGAGTGTTAGGCATTCTTGATGCAGAAGTATAACCTTATTAGTTTCATCATTTTTCACTGCTCCTTTTGGCATATTTTTCGTTTAATGCTAATATCAATATTGCTAATAATGACTTTTGGCCATGCTCGACAATTCATATTAAAAAAAAGAAGTTTTCAAGATTGAAATTTCTACAGCAAGTATATACAATGACATTGCTGTACACGAAAAAAAAATCTAAGGTGAGTTTCTTTTCCTTAGTACACTTTTTATGTCACGTTTTATGTCAATTTTTACTACTTAGATACTTACCTCACTACTTAGATGACTTGTTGTGAGGAGAAAAGAAGTAGAGCACATCCTCGTAATAATTTTAGTTTTTGTTTTGTTTTGATATCTACAAAATTACAAGAGCTAAAGATATTTAATTAGGGATTGATTCTTCTATACCATCATGCGGATATCAACTGATTAGAAATATTTTCCATATTTCTATATGACTGTATGGCTGTATGAGCCCGAAAAATGTTTGGAAAGTCATAAAAATGAAAAATTTCGAGCACGGTATCTGGATGATTTCAAATGGATTGACCCATTAGAGAATTATTCAAATTAAATATTGTATGCATGAATATTTATCCTTGTTCATTATTTGGTAGGTCGTACATATTTGAATATTTTAAATATGCACCCTATTTTGACTCGCCAGAAATATTTCAATTAATAAATGAGCGTAGCTATTGTTAAAGAGGGTAGTGGTGCTTTATCATTATAAGATAATATTAAGATTTTGCATAAGCGTTTTACCTTAAAAGATTAATTAATCTAAAATACCATCTTTTATCTAAAAATATTACCATTTAATGATGTTAAAATGATTAGCAGTGAGCTATGCCCAGAGCAGCACTGCCTTATAAGCCTCATAATTATAAAAATCCGTAAGCAGTAGAACTCCGTCACTAAAGTCGTATTTTCAGTTAAAAAATATATAAAAACGGGGGAGTGAGAAAAAAATTAAGATCCATAAAATACAGTTCACTAACATGCCGAAATGTACACGTACTTTTATTATATGATTCTGCCTCTCCGCTGACCTTCGATACAGAAAGTCCTGCCTACCGAATTTCAGCTCATTTGACCCAAAGGCGACCGCTAGAGGGAATCAAATGTAGCGAGAAAAAAAAAATATATATATATATACATCAGACATCTCCAAATCTTCCATAATCGTGCTCTAGGAGTTATGAAACGGATAGAAAACGCAGTCCCGCCGCTCACCGCCGACCTTCGACCCACTGCAATAGTCTATTTTTTTCGGGAAAAATACGATTAAAAAAATAAACGACTTCGCTATTGCTAGATTTGAGTATATTAAATGAACATCATTGAAGGTGGGATATCAATCATTGTATTTAGTTAAAATTAGATATTTACATACTCATTATTATTTTTATTTTATGCTTTAGATCACATAAATTGTAATTACTGTTTTGTTCAATTTTTAGGAAATATTGTATATAGATATATAGGATAATAAATTAATAATATATAGGAAATAATAAATATCGGAAATACTAGGAGCATGCAAGGTATAATTGTCCATGAGAAAAATGTGGATTCTCCAAACTCAATCCAGATACTTGCAATAATTGACCTTAATTAACGATGAAATTATTGCAAGAGAAAAAATAAAGTGTGTTCCTAGCACACAGCTCCAATTAAATACATTCCAATATTACTCAATGGTTATCGTTGAACGACTCTGATAACGGAATCACTGAACGATCATCGTGATAGTCGCACCGAGGAAAACGTACCTTAAGACTTCTGAATAAGTTATATTTCGAGTTTTGTCTCCCATTGGTGCCAAAATTATTTAATTGTTAAGATTTCCAATCCTTTTCGAAACTAAAATTATAGCAAATAAATCTTCGAACCACTTCAATCATCTCCAATGTTGACCATTCTCTAACAAGCCTAGTGCATTACTTATGGCTTTAAAAGTCGGATGAACGAGGCTGATGATAGACTGTTATGTGATTAATATATGCATTCAGACTTTTAAGGATGCATGTATCAATGGATCCTCTTAAGGTCCAAATTAACAAATGAATAAAACCTTCAGCCGGAGGATATGATGACGCAATAAGAAACATGGGAACTGGAGTACTGAGGTAAAAAGGCATGAAGAAAAGCGAAAGAAAGAAAATTAAAAAAAATAAAAATAGGTGAATCGTGAAAGATAAACATGATTCTGCCCGTTTCGGCCAAGCCTTGGATTTAGGGTATTATTCAGTACTATTACCCCGATTTGTTTCTAAGGTTTTCCTTCCCGAATTCGTTTGCTGAGGATTTCTCTGCACATGTTCTTTCCACGTTTGTGTTCCTCTGATGTACAGTTTTTTGTATTTGTTCTCTTTGTTCTGCTTCATCTGATCGGTTTGATACTTTCTTTTTCTTTCTGCAGCCTTTCGAGCCTTTCCTGTTGCAGCGTCTTCTATGCCTTGATTCATTCATTATTAAAATTAATTTAGTGGCAGATTCGCTTAACAATGTGTTTTATTTATTTATTTCGTATTATGTCAGCTCCTCAAGAAGGTAAACGAATCAAATCTATAGCATAAGCAATAAAAATTAGTATTAATTATTATTTCCTCAGTTCATTGTTCACCTAATGGACAATAAAAAGACGATCATTTAGAATATAAAACATACTTAAATCAATAGAAAAAAATTGCAGGCAATTTCATACTTTTAATTTATAAGAAAAGGGAAACATTAGCGAAAAATAGACAGTAAATAAACAACCAATAGAGATTACAAATTGGTATAAATACTATACTATTTATATAAATATATATATATATATATATATAATATATATGTGATGTTTGTGTGTATGTGTATATTTTGGAATAAACATTAACATCAACGCTATCATTTACTAAACATTTTCAAGAAAAAGTTGCTAAAACCATGGTCAGTATTAATGGTAAAAAGTGGGTTGTTGTCGCTAGTTATTGCAAAGAAGTTTGGCAATATAAACATGGGTTGTGTAAGGAGTGTGTAATGTAAAATTTTTACTAATGTGCCCTTTGTTGTGTGTCGATTTTCTAGCTTCTTTTTATACTGGGCACACCGCAAAGTTACCTTATTAGTGAGAGGGATCACTCTTGGTCTTGTCTCAGTCTATCTACTGCTCTCCTTGGTCAAAAACTTATTGAGAGAGGTGAAAAGATAGAATGGTGGTAGGGGGATAGCGACGCTGCCCTTACCCAATTGGGTGGCTGCCGGGGTTAATTCCAAGGGATAAGCATGGACCTCGGCAGCTAAAGGCGCTAACTAAGCAAGTAAAGGAAGGCCGAGAGCCGAGGTACGAGCCCGACTACCGAGGAAGCCTGAGGACCGGGGTACGAGCTCGACCACTCAGGAAGGAAGGAAGGCCGAGAGCCAGGTTACGAGCCCGATTACCCGAGGAAGCCTGAGGACCGGGGTACGAGCCCGACCACTCAGGAAGGAAGGAAGGAAGGCCGAGAGCCGGGGTATGAGCCCAACTACCGGAGGAAGCCTGAGGACCGGGGTACGAGCCCGACCACTCAGGAAGGAAGGAAGGAAGGCCGAGAGCCGGGGTATGAGCCCAACTACCGGAGGAAGCCTGAGGACCGGGGTACGAGCCCGACCACTAAGGAAGGAAGGAAGTAAGAAAGGCCGAGGGTTGGAGTATGAGCCCCGAGGAAGCCTGAGGACCGGGGTACGAGCCCGACCACTCAGGAAGGAAGGGTAAGCTTGCTAGTGCAACGTTACCTTTACTCAGTCGGGTGGCTGCCGGGGTTAGTTCCAAGAGATAAGCATGGGCCTCGGCAGCTAAAGGCGCTGATTAAGCAAGTAAAGGAAGGTGTAGGGTGAAAGCAAGAGAGAGAGGTATAGGTAGGAGGAGGAAATGAGAACACTGGCAGTCAGCCTGATAAGATGTTACTCTATCTAGACCCCCAAGGTGTTCTGATTTGGCCAGTAAAACGGAGCCTCTATTTATACTAGTGTCCAATGATTGCTGGGTAATCTCTATTCTGAGAGATCTAACATTTATATTCTTGGCCGTATCAGCACACCTTTTAATCTTATTTTTATTGATATAATCACAATGATATCACAGTACAATTTTAAAAACATTAAATGCTGATAACTATATTACATATATTTTAGTTGTTGATCAAAAAGGCAGGTACGCTGAATCTCAGTGAGTTAGTTCGCCTGGTCGGACCTAGGTGGCGCTGCCAACCGACTCCCGCGCCCCAGTGCCTTTGGCATTTCTATATTGGCCTTCGATCAAGGAGGTTCTCTCTAGCGCTGGCTCGCCTTACAGCTGTTCCGCGTGATTTAATAATTTTTTTAATTACATTGATTTACGGTATCTAATTAAAATAATGTGTTCTTTTAAAAGATATCACGTATTAATTGCTAATGACATAAAAAGAAGAGCCTTTTTGAAGGTATTATACAATAAAGAAAGAAGGGCCCTTTTCTAGGATCTTGCAGTAAATTATACTTTCTTTACAGCAAATAATATATGTTCAAATATGTTGCTGTTTATATATCTTTAATAATACATGTACTGCAACTGTAATGATCTAGTGAAATTATTAATAATACTTACTGGCCAAGGCCAATCTCTCGCTAATGGTTCTATAACCAAGACGTAAATATTTTTAAAGAACTTTATTTATTGTTTTTCTTTGCTATCGTTATGTTCAATGAAAAATTCATTCATTCATTTCGTATTTTTTAATTTATAATGCCATTTTGATGTAACTGTAAAAAAACTAAAACCTTAACACATCTTGATAAAATGCTGGGTTTTTTTTTTATTTACCAGAAAATAGTCATGTGTGATATCTTTTCACAATGGCTGAAAATCAGGTCTCTCAAGAGAGATGTAGTGGTTCGGGAAATTATGATGACTTTCCAAGAATGATTCTCGACAACGAATTATGAGAAAAATATGCTAAGTTAACAAGTGACGTTAAATTAATAATTTAATTTAAAAAATATCTGATGTGGACACAACATGCTTTCTGATGTTTTCAGAAGGCTTTCTTGTAAGCCTAATAAACTATAAATTGGTTTCTCAAAAAGTGATCCTGAATTTGGTTTACCGAACATAGCAGTATCTCAAAAACGACACTCAGCTTCGCGACGTCTATTGGCGTCGGTTGCTTGTTATGGCAGTGGTTCTCAGCCTGGATGATGCGACTCCCTAGGGAGGCTTGATAAAACTAAAGGAGGTGCGCGAGTACATCAATAAAAAATATATCGACAAAAAATAAAAATAAAATATTTATTTTACTGTAAATATTCGGGCATAATAAAATACACTTTACACTTATAAATAGATATTGCACAATGTATTTAATAATTAGCTTATCAAAATTAAATTAAAACCAAAATTAATACTTGTTAGTGACTCTTGGGACTGTCTTGAACAGCAAAGTTTTTCAAATAAAGGTTTAATATTAGAAATTGCCACTCTTATCTAATAAGAAATTCCAAGCTCTTTTTCTATACTGAAGTGAGTTTTATATTTTTTTCATTTAAGCTGCCACTGCAAAAAATTCGGTTTCGCAAAGGTAGGTTGTTGATAATGATAATAGTATACGAAATATTTTATTTTTTTGTGCAGAAAACTCATCATTCAAACCTGTCCAAAATTCAAACAGTGATTTATTCCGAAATTGTTGTTTGATTTCGACACGCCGTGAATCTATATAGATTACTTCTTCGGCAGTTAAGACACCTTCGGCAGTATTTTGAAATTCGAAACTCGCTATCAAGTTAAAGTCAGCTAGAAAATACTTTTTAAAATTCTTTGCCAGCATGGCTAAATGATTTTCAATGGTTACGAAAACAACTTCCACATATTGTTCTTCAGTTTTGAAGTTTTAACACGCATCCACATTTACAAACATTCCTAGATTTTTTTCTTTACATTTCTTTTTAACAATTCAATTTATCTAAAAAGAGCTTTAACTTTATCACTCGTATCGAACAAATGTGTATTTGTTCCTTGGAGTTGAAGATTCGAGGTATTTAATTTCTCGAATATGTCGACCAAGTAACTCAATTTCATCAGAAATAAACTATCTCGAAACATCTTGGCTTCCGGTCGGTTTTCCTCTTCTGGAAAACCCCTTACTTCATCCCTTAATCCATAAGCATGTGATGCAACCATATCTTTACAAAGTGCAGAAAACATTCTTGATTTTATTCCGACGCAATTTTTCTACTCCATATTTGTCTCATTTAAAAAATCAGTTAAGAGACCCAATAATGCAAGTGCTGTTGCTTTGAGTTCTAGTGGTTTGCAGAATATTAGTTCTTCTACTGCTCATATGCCAAAACTAAAACGAACATAGGCAATTAAATGAGCATCTTTATTGGTATCTAGTGCCTCATCAAGCTGAATAGAAAATAAATTGTCACACAACTTTCCGAAAAGTTGGTGATGTACCAGCTATACCACCAATTCGACGGGTAACATTTGATAGAGGTATGGACTGAAATTGTTTGGCAAAATTATCTCCTAACATAGTTTCTACAATCTCAATTGCAGCTTCCAGAATAAGCTCTTCACCGATGTTGTGAGGCTTTTTCCATCTGCCTATTTGATATGAAACTTTGTAAGAGGCAAGTGTAGCTTTTTCATTCATAGATAAAGTTTTTTTTGAAATGTGACTTTTGCTTTTCATATGATTTTAATTTTAATTCGAAGAAGTGATTTTTGCTTTTATAATGATTTTAATTTTAATTCGAAGAAGTGATTTTTGCTTTTATTAAGATTTCAATTTTAATTCGAAGAATTTTCGGGGCTCGCTAACGCACTCACTATGAAGCGATTCTAAATGCCGCTTACTTTACTAGGTTTCATGCTGTCTGCTGCATAAATTTTTGAGCAAATGGCACACAAAGACTTTTCTTCTCCATTTACTTCAGTGCTGGTAAATCCAAAATTTAAATATTCTTCAAAATATTTTCTTGATTTTATATTCGGAAACACTGTCGTCTGTGCACTTTTTGATGCGTCACTATCGTTTAATACTCGCTACGCCCACTTGAAAATTTATCCATGATTCTGTATACATACACTATATAATTCTACTGCTATAATACTGTATAATCGTTAATTGCAGATAACACGCAAATTATAATATAGTAAACATTCACGGTAGAGGTAGAAGGATCGACTCGACTGAGACTGGCGAGAACGAGATGCAACATTTATACCCGCCACGCAGACGTTCTACAGTGTTCGAGACAAATATTTTGAATATTGAATAGATAAATGATACCTAAATTTGAAAATTAGAATTGAAATATGCATTATGTGATTATGTAAACTAAAATAAATAGAAACTAATATTAGATTACAGCACGATTTCAGTGAAAATTATTGTATGGGAGGAGGGAGAGGGGCACGATGAAAATTGGGTCACAAATACTAAAAGGTTGAGAAACACTGTGTTATGGTAATTCCGATTATATCTGAATCGCAATTCAGGTCGTGGTAGACTCAGAATTGTATTTTCTAAAAAAATTATTTGATGTTTTTATATCTAATATAGATAGAGAATAATTTAAAAAAATCTGACGTGATTAACATATCTTAGTAACTTCCGACAACTCAATATTAAAAAGCAGTTTGGAATTTCAAGTAAAGTACCGCTTCCGGTTATTGGGTATTATTCCCAATGGCATAAAAGTCTCTAATACTACATTTGAAAAGAAATCGATTAAATTTAGACATATTTTTCACCAAATTATATTTGGTACAACTTCAAATACAACTTCCGATTATTATTTGGTAGTTGAAATCAATTACTTTATTTCCAATGGTATAACAGTCTCTAATACCAAATTTGAAAAGAATATGACTATATTTAAATCTCTTTCTTTTTTTTTTTTTTTTTTACTAAAATCTGTGTAGAGCTCAGTCAAATAAGTGTTTAACCTCGGAAAGGAAGCTACTGACTGGATAATATGCACGAAGCTTAATTATGACATTCTAAATGTTGGCTAAAAGGTTAATCTATTGTCGGTGTCTCTAGCTATTAAAGTTCAAAGGTAAAACAAAAGTGACAAAAATCGTTTTTTGGAAATATCTCGTTTTGTATGCGTACAACTATAAAAGTTGTAGAAAATTAAATTCTGTACATATTTGGTCTCATTCAATGTTTTGCACGATCAACCGTCCTCTAAATATAACGCGTTGGGAGGAGAGGGAGAGGGGGGTAGGGAGTGGGGCACGACCAAAACAGGGCACTCATTTTAGGAGAAGTTTGGAATGTGAATTACGAAAACAAAGGGCATTCTAAGTAAAATAAGGCTTGTATGCCGTTCCAAAGCCGCAACCTCCGAGATTGAGTATTTCAAAAAACACTTTGTACACGATTTAACATTATGCTATGCTGTCTTACTGCGATCCCGAAAATATAATAGTGGACCTCAACATCGATGAAATCAGAAATGTTTAAATAAATCAATATGTGAGTGCGGGATCTTAAAATAGATTGTATTTTATAAAACTACACCTCCAATAACCCAATAATAATCGAATTAATACTTCGAATTAATATAAAAAAAATTGGAAATTAAAATATGTTTCATAAATAATGATGGAGTAGCTGAAAAATTTAAAGTATTTTTTGCAATCAGGCATAAATCGCAAGTACCTACTTTTTGTACTTCACTAACGGTGCGTAAGTATATTGAAAACTACTCAATCGAGTATTGCCCATCTGTACATAACGCCAAAGACCTACGGTAAAGACGTTAAAAAAATATATATATAAATAAAAAATAAAATAATAGAACTTGTTAACTGAGAAATATTATACATACTAAGATAATTCTTACAAAAATAAATAATAAAAAAATAAAATTAAAATAAAGAAATAACGACAATCAAAATACATGAATTGAATAATAAAAAATTAAGAATGTAAAATACAAGTAAAATAGTAAGTTAGTGGAACTATATAATATAAAAAACCTCAAATGAAAATCGTCAATAAATTCCTTAACCACTGGTTCCTGATACCTGACTTCTTGATCCACACATTGTGTTTCCTATGTGAAATGATAAAAGTTACATATCATACCTGCCCAAGCGAGGAAGCAATACCTCCAACCATATTCATCAGCGATATAATTGAACAAAGGCAACGTAAAGACGCTGGCACCACTTGCCGAGCTGACTATCCCAATTGCGATTGTACGTTTGCTCTCGAACCAAAAGCCAGTTGCAACATTCGCCACAATCAGAATAAAGGAGGTTCCGCAGCCTATAAAATACTCAATTTATTAATGAAGTATGGCAATCAAGTTGAAGGAATAACCGCTAATAAATTAACCTAGTCATTGATATCTAACATAACAGGTAAGATTTCATAAGCGTCGAAGTTAATGAATACTAGATTAAGAGCTTCCAATGTTCTTTAAGGTAGACTTTCGCTGGTACAGTTACTGGCAGAGTTTGCCAATCCTAGCCACTAACTGTTACTGCTTCTATATTTCGCTGAAACTGCCCACCCCAGCGGTCCCCTCTTGCATAACTTAAACGTTATAACCGATCCTATATTTATAATCATACCATATCGTTATAACTACATAAATATCCTTAAAACCTTTAAAATACAATTAAAATATATAACATTATAATAAATGACATTATTTAGATACATACAAATTGATAAGCGAGAACCATCACATTTGAGGCAGTTTGACTCCTTCTGGAACGGTCAGAGAAGCAGCAGTATGACTTTATGAGGTCAAACCTAGACTGTCGGACAATGCCAGCGATATACCTATTCAGTCAAAGTAGTAACCTGCCTGCAAACTTTGCCGGTCACAACCGCGTGCAGTACCAACGAAAGTCTACCTTTACAGTACAAGAGAACACAATGGCTTAGTGCCTGATGGTGTGAATCCTACGATATAAGTACATAATTTAATATACCAAAAATATCTGATGTGGATAACACATGACTTCCTTGTACGCCCATTAAACTATAAATCTGTGGCTCAAAAAGTGATCCTGAATTTGGTTACTAGTTTCCGAAGATCGCAGTATCTCAAAAATAACACTCGGCGTCGCGACATCCATCTATTGACACTCACACACACAAATAGGGAGGAAAACCAGTTTATTACACTAAATTTTAACACTTAAAACAAGTAATAAAAATTTTTAATTGGAATGGAAACCAAATTGCGTTTGTAATCTTTATTACCGAAATATATGATTTATGCATTTAATTTAAATATAATATTCGGTGTAAGCTTATTATGACCTTCAAGTAGAGTACCCTTTTCGGCTCACCAATTTTAACCAAAATATAGTAAATACATTCACATCAATATAAAAGTCCTATTTACCAAATTTGAGATGTTTTACATTATATTTTAATATAATTTTTGATGAAAGTCTAATATGACCTACAAGTAAAGTACCGCTTCAGGTATTCCAATTTAGTCCAAAATCTAGTATGTTATTTACATCAATATATAAATTATAAATACCAAATTAGAGAAGTTTTTCAAAGTATTTTAATATAATTTTTTATTGAAATCAATTATGACCTTCAAGTAAAGTACCACTTCCGGTGATTAAGCAGTGACCAAAAAGGGAGGTTCACAACTAGATCTTACAACAATCCTAAATACGAAAATACGGCTAACGGTTTTTGAGTTATGCGAAATACGAACGAACGAATGTATGTACGTACAGACGCCATGATGAAACTAGTCTAAATGGATTCAGGGATGGTCAAAATGGATATTTCCGTTGAAATCTGAAAATTTTCGCGATTACAATAGTTCCTTTACTTCGTACAAGGAAGTAAAAACAACTCTGTTTTAAATATTTTCCCACAGCAAAAAAAAAGGGCAGCCTTTGTGCAAAAAAAAAAAAAAGCCGAGTGATATCAGAAGTGCTGTCACGCCACGAATATTCACAGGAATATTTACGATGGATATCATCCTTAGCGATTCGCTGCTCAGTATAAGGAACACAGGTTATGTGTAAGGAACACATTCAACTGAGGAATGGCGACCATAAATGAATTCAACCAGAGCAGTGCATCCCTCGGAGAAATCGGCTTAGAAAAAATAGAAGCTAAAATTTCACAGTGGTTCCAAACAAACTATTCCGAGACAAAAATTCGCTCTTGCCATTCCATTTAAGATGGAACAGTCATCTCAATGTTAGGATTAGCAAATTTTAAAGATGTGTATTCTATATTTTTTTTTTTGGTTAATTCGGAAACATTCTGCTAGCTAATAATGTATACATAAATATTTTCAGTATTTTACTTTCTTTTTAATGGATATTAGATAACGTTTTATATCACAACTTTGTGATTTTTGAAGGTTTTCCAAAAAATGTTGTAAAAGATATCTGTGTGCGAGTGACGAGAACCGATTTTGTAGCTTTTTTTAGTTTTGTACGACTTTGGTACCCCTTGCATACGTACCAATTCGGGTACCTTGTCGCAATTGCCGTGGTGCAATGGCCGAAAAATGTGATTTGCTATATGCTGTAGATCGAATATGGAACTAATGATTTTAATGAAACTTTCTTAAATTATTTTCCTAGAAGCCCTTAACCATCCTATAAAGCGCATTTCCAAAATAATTCGATCGATCCTTTTTCAAAATCATCAATGGCTAACATATTCAGAAAGTGGAGAGTTGGAACGGATGATAATAAAATAAAAATAGCAGAAAGGAAATAAGAGTTCGAAATGGCTTAAAAACAGATTTCGGTCTGACGATAGATATGCCAAAGCAAGGGTTTTATACTTCTAACGATGTAAACACTGCTAAGCTTATTTTTCCGAAACTGGGATGTTGTTTCCAAAATAATCCAGAATGATGATGATCCTCTCTAAATATACTCGTAGGCCTTTATATTAATTATTAGAATGAGAATTTTTTTTTAGTCTACCTATTTTATGGCCTATAGCGAAATAGGCGTTACGCTTTGTCAAAAGCGTAAAAATCGATTTATAATTTTACTAATAAAAACTAGAAAGAAAACAAGAATTTCTACTTTATTATGTCATGTATATATTGAGATGTCTAAATAAATGATAATTTTTACATTTTTTGAAAAATCGTCATAAATCACCAAGGTGTGATATAAAACCTTAAGTTTTCTTAAACTTATCTAATATCAATTAAAAACAAAGCAAAATACAGAAAGTATTACTATATAGAAGAATTATTAGTTAGCATATTTTTTTCCGAACTACCCAAAAAAAATATAGAATAATCACCTTTAAAATTTGATAATCCTATCATTAAAAGTGAATTTACTAGGGAGCAAAATGGCTTTTAGATGACTTTTCCATCATAAATAGAACGGCAAGGGCTCAGTTTTGTCGCGGAAAAGTTTGGAACTATTGTGCGTCTGATAGTACCAAATAGCCGAGGTAGGAATCGTAATTATTACAACAGTCAGAAGACCAAATCACTACTCAAGTTGCTCCATTCCGACACCCCGCCCAATATTCTCTCAGACCCTTCTATCCTGTATACTTCCTCAACCCCCACCTACCCTCACATCTCTGTAAATTGCACATCGTTATTTCTTATAACTAATGATAAAAAAAAAAAAAGCCAATTTTTCCAGAAAAAAAAAGTGGGAGCAACTGCCCAAATTAATTAAAGTGGGCATCCAAAGATGGCAGACCACCGAATGTGACGATTTAGTTTTTTTGTCACTGCCATTCAGCATTTCGCTTAATTTCTCCCTAACTGACTTTGTATTATAGCTTGACTAATAAATTAATAAAATATATCTGATCCAGACACCTCATGGCATCCTTGTACGTCTATCAAACTATAAATTCGTGGCTGCTCAAAATGTGATTCTGAATTTGGTTACGAGTTTCCGAAAATATTTCAAGAAGGTCAATCGGCGTCGCGATGTCCCATCGGTTATTTGAGAGTCTCCTGAGTCGTAATTCTCGATGTGATAGACTCAGAATTTTATTTCATAAAACATTTATTTGTAGCAGAATTATTCTAATGCTTTTCTATTTTAAATGCACAAAAAATAAATAAAAAATGTAGATTTTTATGAAATATTTTCTTATCTTTGCCTAAATCGAAAATAAATTTTTCTTTGCAGGCTCATAAATATTATTACTCACACCTAAGATTTAAATATTTGCCTATGATATGCCGACCAAACTAGAGGGTATACTTCTATTACATCGTAGATTAAAGAAAGTTTATATTGTGTTTTAAACATATATACAACCACACACACACATACACACACACACACACACACACACACATACACACACACACACACACACACACATATATATATATATATATATATATATATATATATATATATATTTTAAATAATAAGTTTTATTTAATTCTTGCATAGTTTGGAGATCTAAAGTTCTGTATAAATTTTACAAGATTAAGTTTTACGTTCGTATAAATTCAGATTCTCATTATAAGCTTATTTGGTATAAGTGTTGCATTATTAATAAAAAAAATTTAAAAATTATAAAAAATAAATAAATAAATTTAAAAAAAAAACAGAAAAAGAAATTTAAAAAAATCTTCTTCATAGTACATTTACTTTGACGTAGTGAAGAGGCTTAAGGCTTAATACCGAACTAAAAAAGATGCAAAACTTTGGTTAATAATAATATTGACATAACCTATCCTGATATCATGAAAGGATGAAAGACGTTCTATATCATTGTTTATAAATGATATAGGAACATAAAGGAATTTAATAATAAATCCTTTTAAGTCCATTGTTTATACTGTCAAAGATTAAAAATACATAGAAGATTAAAGAGTTGTTCTGTTTATGTTTTAGCGAGATGAGTAAAGACGGAGGATTAACAGTTCAATGTTCCAAAGCTGTTATAGGATTAAGCTGCCCTTCTCTTTATTTATGTTTAAGGGATTAACAGTTCAAAGTCCAAAAGCTGTAATTGGATTAAGAAGCCTTACATATTTGTTTATGTTATAGGGATTAATAGTTCAAAGTCCATGTTTGCATTTCATCTAGGCATCATCCTATTTGTTTATATATGATCCAACCTGTTTACATGTTGGTAAAGTTAAATATTGTAAAGTTTGTGTAAATATTGAGAAGGTTACGAAAATAGTGTGAAGGTTATATAACTGTTGGGAAGTTTACATACTATAATATGAGTATCTGGCCCTTCAAACGAAGCTTTGATTCCATCAAGTCGCAAAAAAAAATGACGGTTAGGTACATTCAGCCTCTACAAAACCTTAAGTCCCTCAAATAGCTTCACAAACAAAATGGCGGTTGGGTAAAATCAAACTATTCAAAACCTTAAGTATTTCAAGTCGCATAAAAACAAAATGACGGTCAGGCACGCTCAGCCTCAATATGGTGGGTACCTGACCCTTCAATCGGTCAAGGGGAATAACCTGGTGGTTAAGCTGGTATGCTGACCGCATCATTGTAAAAAAATGGCGGCTCAGGGTGGGAGTAGTCAAGGGAAGGGTGAAACACTGTGATCGGCTGGTTAGAGAAGGGTAGAGGTAAAAAGGGGTGGAGCCCAATGGTCACGTGACTAAAATGGGACGGAGCCTAATGGTCACATGATTAAAAAGGGGTGTGGTCTAAGGATTAAGGTTGGGTTGAAGTGAGACAACGGGACAGTTAAGGTTAGGTCGTGATTTAAATTAAAATTCAAATTTTCCGCCATGATCGCGTGACTGTTCACGATACCAAATGCTGGTACAATTTTTTTTTCTCTACTCAACCGGTTGGCTACAAAAATTTTGACTGTAAATATCCCAAGGCCAAAGTGGTGAACATTTTTCTCTGTAATGCATTGTTCAGAATTCGTCTTATTTCATTCAGACGTCTTCTAGGGACAGGATCAAAATGATAATAAATCTGTCAAAACGATAATGAAGCTTCACGGTTTTACACTTTTTTTCCTTAATCTCCAATTTCATAAACAAATGACGCTTTCACACAAGGATTTCACTCTTGTTAAAATGGTTTTATAGTGAATTAACTTCCAAGTGTATGAAGTTGTCATGACAACGATTACAAAATTACCTGTTTTTACTTCCTTGTACGAAGGACTTTTTAAAAAAAAAAAAAAAAAAAAAAATCGCCAACTTAGAAACCTTGTTCGATATTTTTACTTCCTTGTACGAAGTAAAGGAAGTATTGTAATCGCGAAAATTTTCAGTTTTCAGATTTCAACGGAAATATCCATTTTGACTATCCCTGAATCCATTTTGACTAGTTTCATCGTGGCGTGAGGACGTGACGGCCGAGTACGTTGGGGCGAGGGTCCCAGAGTGCCCGGTTCGGAACGTTGTGGGTTCGATTCCCACCTGGGTCGGTTAATATTTATTTCGTGGCGATCCCGCGAAAGAAATCTTGACACTCCCACTCTGGTTAGTACGCGGCGATGACGTAAAAGTAGCCGTCCGGGATTGGCAAAAAGGAACATAAGGCCCACTTGCCGGACTAGTTCCCCCCACCAATACCAGTACCAGTTCATCGTGGCGTCTGTACGTACATGCATTCGTTCGTTCGTATTTCGCATAACTCAAAAACGGTTAGCCGTAGAAAGTTGAAATTTTGTATTCAGGATTGTTGTTAAATCTAGTTGTGAACCTCCCTTTTTGGTCACTGCTTAATCACCGGAAGTGGTACTTTACGTGAAGGTCATAATTGATTTCCATCAAAAATTATATTAGAATACTTTGCAAAACTTCTCAAATTTGGTATTTACAAATTATATATTTATTTAAATAAAATACTAGATTTTGGTATAAATTAGAAAACCGGAAGCGGTACTTTACTTGAAGGTCATATTAGACTTTCATCAAAAATTATATTAAAATATCATGTAAAACATCTCAAATTTGGTAAATAGGGCTTTTATATTGACGTGAATGTATTTACTATATTTTGGTTAAAATTGGTGAGCCGAAAACGGTACTTTACTTGAAGGTCATAATAAGCTTACATCAAAAATTATATTTAAATTAAATACATAAATCATATGTTTCGGTAATAAAGGTTACAAACGCAATTTGGTTTTCAATCCAATTAAACATTTTTATTACTTCTTTTAAGTGTTAAAATTTAGTGTAAAATACTGGTTTTCCTCCCTATTTGTGTGTGTGTGTGTGTGTGTCAATAGATGGATGTCGCGACGCCGAGTGTTGTTTTTGAGATACTGCGATCTTCGGAAACTAGTAACCAAATTCAGGATCACTTTTTGAGCCACCGATTTATAGTTTAATAGACGTACAAAGAAGTCATGTGTTGTCCACATCAGATATTTTTTATAGTTTTCCTCATTTCTCCCCGATTTCGTTACTCACTTTTTAGTAGGGTTTTGTTCCACAATGTCTGTGCACGAAATCGGGCACCCTGAGAGGCTGCGCAATATCCAAAAAATGTGTTATTTTATAAACTGCAGTACTAAAACGGCTCTAACGATTTTGATGAAAATTACCTAAATTCTTCTACTTTTAAAGGTTCTATTATTCATAGATAGTGTGTCAATGGATGTGACACCGAGTGTCGATTGTGAGATACTGCAATCTTCGGAAACTAGTATTCAAATTCAGGATCACTTTTTGAGCCACCGATTTATAGTTTAATAGGTATACAAGGAAGTCATGCGTTGTTCATATCAGATATTTTAATTAGGTTTTTTATTGAGTTTTCGCATTTTGAATTGAAATGCGCAGGCGCGATCGAAAATTCAATTTAAAAAATCTGGTGCGGTGCGCGCATCGCACAGCTTTCTCTTATTGTTTTATAATAATTATCTTTTTAATACAATTTTAAAGAGTTCGCATAAACACTGCTTCTAATAAACTCAACAGCATACACTTCTTCTCCCACTTAAGTACTATAAAAAAAAATTTTAAACAATTTTACTACAACAATTCTGCACACTACCTATATATTTTAACTTTGTCAAGTTGCAAGTATATTTTGAAAGTTTTTGGTTTAGTTTCCATGGAAACATTTTTTTCCATTAAAAAATGTGAAAGTAGAAATTATTAAGTTAATTTCCGCTTTTGTATTCTTAAATTACTTTATTACAGAGCGTATTGTTTACAACAGATTAGCAGATTGGTGGGTCGGTCGCATCCGTCTCCTTTCGGATGCGCTTGGTTATCCATCTTGTGCTTCTCATAAACACAAGATAAAGCGTATCTTTGCTAATACTGGTCCGATTTTGATGATTCTTTTATTGTTTTTTAGATAATTTAATTAACTTTCATACAATTCTGCATACAATTTACCGCAAAATGCATGCTTTTTAAGCTATGCGCAAATAAAGTATTCTTTTCATCATAACTTTTTTCCCTGCAATTCCTTTGTGATTTACTACATAGATGAAAAGTTAAAGGCCTTTATGAAGAATAATTTAGATTAGTTTCATCAAAATCGTTAGAGCCGTTTTCGAGAAAATTGTACAAAAGTGTAAAATCGATTATATAAAGTGGCACTTCCGGTTGGTCGATTTTGACGAAAATGTTGCTGTAACATCACATGCCAACCTTAAATACGTAATTTCAGTATCGTACAACTTTTCGTTTTTGAGCTAGACTGTTCACATACACACAGACACACAGACCATTTTGCGAGACATGGTCATTTGGACTCAGGGGACCTTAAAACGTATCGAAAGCTCGAATTCGAAAATTTTCACGATCGCAATATATCCCCTTACTATACAGGGTGTCCTTTTTAGAAGGCCCGGCTGAATTTCTCTTGAACCGATTACGTTATAAAAAAAAATAAAAAATACGTATTTAATATTTTTCAGTCTAGTTTAAAATTAAGTTTTTGAAAAAAAAATAAACAGGGTCTCTCAGATTCAGTACAGCTTTAAAATTTCAAATAGAAACCTATGCCTTCCGATACACCATTTTAACGGATTTTTGAAACTGAATTCAATGGTTAAACCAGATTTTAAATTGGTCAATAAATTACAAAGTTATGGTACAAATACATTTTGTTTGTTTCGGTATTAATTCTTTTAAATTGCCTTTAAATTTTTTTTTGGTACACAGGAATTAATTGGGTCACATCGTGTTTGTTATCTTTTTAGCTGTAATTGATAATAAAGGTTTGTTTTAAAGATGTAGTGAAAAAACAGAAATAATATGATTGGCAGCGTTTATGCCAATCATAACCCTCGAACATCAGTTGAAGAACTGTAGTAAAGAGTGGAAAATGCTTGTCGATCCATCGAGTCACTACATCACACTGAGCACCAGCGAAGAGTGGCTAAGAAGACCCAACCTTTGCATCGTCGAAGAGAGTAGGCAGTTCGAACATGAAATGTAGGTTCACCAACCTCTGGTTATATGTAATATGGATTTTTTTTATTATTAAAAATAGATAACAAAATCCATTATTTTTTTTAAACTTTGTACCATAACTTTGTAATTTATTGACCAATTTAAAATATGGTTCACCATTGAATTCAGTTTCAAAAATCCGTTAAAATGATGTATCGGAAGGCATAGGTTTCTATTTGAAATTTTAAAGTTGTACTGAATCTGAGAGACCCCGTTTATTTTTTTTTTAAAAACAGGTCTAAATTTCGAAATGCGCAGGCGCGATCGAAAATCCAATTTGAAAAATGTAATCAGAACCACCGAAAACCTAATAAACGATCCCTACATCATAGAAAACTTCAACAGTAACGTAATAGCGTAATGCGATAGTATGGAGAATCCGATAGTAAATTTGGAAATATCGCCATTTAAAACCTAATGAACTATACCGAAGAATTTTGTAAAATAATAATAGATTAGAAATGCTCGTCAAACAAAACTACGATAGTAAATTGAACATTAGCAACTTCGATAACCTAGGGAACGATAACCAAATCGATGAAATCCACCCTACTCCCACTAAATAAATAAAAAAATAATCAATATTTAAAAATAAATAAACAATTTTATTTAAAAAATTTAAACTACTTGATTAGCACGTAATATCAATGAGGTACGTACCTAATCAACGAAAAAATGTCGGATGAATATGGCAAAATTATTTCAAAAGTCACTACTTTACTTAAAATAATAATGTATCCATAATAACAACAGAATTAATTCATGTCCGGCTGGGTTTCAATTGAAATGGAAAAGGTTGCAATTGAAATGCATTCGATCTTTAGATTCTACGTATCTTGAAACGTAAAACGTCAAATTATGAAGGGAATAAACAGTTTTTCTCTTGGTTACAAACAAAGGTTCATAATTAAAAAAATAAGCCAAAATAAGATTTGTATATTCCATATATAGTTAGTAATTTTCTTGTAATTACAATTATTTATTAAATAGTAAATACAAAATATAATTATAAATATTTAAAAACTATTAAGTAAATAAATGTATTTATGAAGTCAAGTGTTTAAACACTGTAACGTATTTAAAGTTTACATAAAATATATTTAATTAGAAACTTTATACGTCTCAATAAATATTTTATTAAAATAGCATTTTGGTTTTCCTCTAATTATTTTAAGAATATTTAGGACTTAATTGCCTTCTCTCATGGAAAACTTCAAATTATTGATATTCCTGTAATTCCTTTTCTTTTTTTTTTTGCTCTTTTTGCAAAATATTTTTATTTATTTAAGCGACTGGACCGATATTACAATGATATTCTTCGTTAAATTTTAAATTCTAAACAAAAATATCTGATGTGGACACCCCATGACTTCCTTGTACGCCTATTAAACTATAATTCGGTGGCTCAAAAAGACCGGCTTAGCTTATATCTTATACTACTGCTGCAGACTTGATCAGCTCGCAAATGTGGAGAAAAGAAAAGTATTTTACACTTAATGTCAATACTTAAAATAAAATAAAAAATGTCGTTTATTGCCTTTATCACCGAACCACATAATCTCTGTATTAAATGTCCAAATATACCTTTTGATGTAAGTTTATTATGATCTTCTGGTAAAGTACACCTTTCAGCTCTTCAATTTAAACCAAGGTCTAATATATTATTTATATTGATATAAAAGTCTAAATTACCAAATTTGGGATGTTTCACATTATATTTTAATATAATTTTCGATGAAAGTCTAATATGTCCTGCAAGTAAAGTACCAACCACTTCCGGTTTGCCAATTTTGATCAAAATCTAGTAAGTAGTCTAAATCAATATATAAGTTAAGAATATTAAATTTGAGAAGTTTTGCATTATATTTTAATATAATTTTTGATGAAAATCAATAATGACCACCAAAGCACCACTTCCGGTAATCATGCAGAGATCAAGGAGGGAGGTTCACAAATAGATTTTTCAATAATCCCAAATACAAAATTTTAATTTTCTACGGCTAACCGTTTTTGGGTTATGCGAGATACGTACGTACGAACGTACTTACAGACGTCACGACGAAACAAGTCAAAATTGATTCTGGTTGAAATCTGAAAACCGAAAATTTTCGCGATTACAATACTTCATTTAATGCGTACAAGGAAGTAAACATAGTGAACTTAATTAATAGAAAAAAAAATTGGCCTACGGCTTTACCAATATCTTTCTTTCTTTTTTTTTTTTATTGTTCCCTTTTGGTATCATTTTATATTTTTTTTTCTGAAGTGCCTAATTAATATATTTTAAAATGATTGATTTCGGAACAATCTTTTTTTTTAAACAAAAATTAAATTTTGTCGGTCTGCAGCAGTATGAAACATGAAGATGTTTCAATAGATCAACTAGCTTATTGGCTACTGAGTGAGTAGAAGGTTTCTTGAATAATAATACTAATATAATCACATACTGATGATACTAATCATCATTATTGCACTAGCTGACTCGCCCGCTTCTGAACTCGCCAGCTAGTAGCGGAGTAAAGTAGCTGGATATAATCGAGGCTTAAGGAAGCATTAGATGAAGAAAAGAGCTAAAAAGAACAACAACAGTATTAATAATAAACTCTGAAAAATTACCAGCCATCAATCCGTATAGAATTAAGAAATGAAAATAATTGGTTACAAAGTATGAAGTGCCAAGGCCAGTAATCATAAGGAAGCATCCTATCATGGCGGTCATCCTGAATCCAAATCGGTTACACACGCCACCGGCAACTGGGCCTAGAACAATTTATTTCAGTAATATATTGCTTATATGTCATCGTTCCCATGGTAAACTTACGAACGTGAAAATCACTACTTTTCAGGAGATCAAAAAACTGTTAAATTATTCTTATTTATATTATTATTATTAGTGAGTAAGGGCAACTTTCAATTTTTTTTTGTTGGTCAATTGTTTTACCTTTATAATAATATGGATAATCATAGAAGCTTCAGACTTTAAGACGTTTAACAGATTCGTAACTTTACTACAGGTTGTATCAGCCAAAATACTATCGAAAAATAACAACAAAAAAAATCGAACTTTTACATTAGTAAGTCTAACATGGGACCGACGATACTATTACAACAGGTAATTCTAGTTACTGGTTCAATTAAGTATTTTATGTTTTTAATTATGGTAGCCTGTCCAAAAAATGTTTTAAAGAACTCACTTAAGTTACAAGTGAGATACTTCAAAAAAGTAAGGCATATATATGATTATACGAATATACTCCTATATTAAAGAAAAAATATTCCAATTCGGAATTAGAAGTACTAAAGTAACTCAAAACCGACCTTGAGCTACATTTGTAGGTTCGTATAGGACATACGTGGTGTTCATATAGGGTATACAGTGTAAAAACCAGGAAACCTCAGGTACCGATTCTGCATCTCAGGAGCAATCAAAAAGTTCATATTAATAACTATTTTTTACTGCGATGTAGGGCAAAATGCATAATAACCAATCTTGATGAGGATTAAATTTCCTACAATATATGTATAAAATATTTGTAATTACTCTCAACAGATGCCAAGAAATATTGAATTAACAATTTCCCATTCTCTAAAATTATTTCAATATTACTGTTGAGATTAATTAGAAATATTTTGTCTGAATATAGTAGGAAATTTAATCCTCTGAAAGATCAGATATTATGCATTTTGCACTAAAAAGTAGATATCAAGGCGAAATCAATGAATATCTAACAACTTTTTGCTTTTTTGATATTTTGCAGGTTTGTACGACCCCATATCTCAGCACCTGTTCTGAATTTAAAACGCTGCAAATTGTTACACAATGGTTTATTATTTCAAATAGTAAAATAGGGCCACGATGAATTGTAGCGCCGAAGAATTAGTCTACGAAGTTCATTAGGCAATATCTCAGCTAATACTGATCCGGTTTAAATGATTATTTTTTTCTTTTGGAGGGAATCTCATAACCTTTTGAAACATCATAACAAAAAACGAAAAAAATAAAAAAAAATTACAGGGTTATAAAATCTCTAATCGGTCACCATTTTGAAACAAAACTTTGTTGTCGAATCGGGTCAGTAATCTCGAAGAAAAACCTCATATTTGAGAGAGAGAGGGGGATTAAAATATTTTTTTTCTTGGTCGATTACAAAGGTCTATTATTGACAAATTTAGATAGATTTTTTGGTTATTACATTTCTTTTTTTTTAATGCCTTGGTATGCTGATTCCAAAACACCTTACATTTCCCCCTCTATCTTTATAAATGGCCGAGATATAGGGCTTATAAAATCTCTAATCGGCCGCCATTTTGAAACAAACAAATGGATGGTAATGTCGAGTACCGAGCGATCATTCTGGGGTTAGGTGTGACTTTGTAGCCGAATCTCAAGAAAATCGGGCCAGTAGTCACGGAGAAAAGTCCCATACGGCGTAAGGGGTGCGGGGTACGGCGGACGAACGGATTCTTTTTTTATTCGATATTTGGATTCTACGTATCGTGAAAAGTAAAACTTAAATTTTGAGGGGGAAGGGTTAAATTGGTTTTTTTCTTTGTCGATTAAAAAAGTCTATTATTGAAAATAATACACCAAAAGCATTTATATACGTGTTTTGTTTTTTACATTTTTTTTTTGCGCTTTGATAAGCTGATTCCAAAACACCTTACATTTTCCGTTGGGATGGTTTGACTCTGTGTGGTTTGAAGACTGGTTTGAATCTCTTTTCTTGCATGAAATTAATAGAGATACAGATCAGTTCTTATCGAAGACAATCTGTCATCACATATAAGTAAACACCTACTTTAGCTTTGTGAAGCACATTACATGAGATTTAATTGTCTACCACCAAACTCCGGATCTCAATTCCCTTCTATTCCTAAGGGTGTGTTTCCGAATTTATTAAATGAACTCATGAAAGGGTTACAAGATAATAAGGAGCAGAACTTTTAAAAGCTGGATTCGAAAAATGAGAGAAACATCCACTTAACAAACAAAAATTGTTGGACCGAATGCCCAAAAACTAAACTGAAGTGGATAAAGTATTAACATATAACAGTGTTTGAGTAATATGGACTAAGAGTAACATTCTCTGACTTTGAAGAAAAAACAAGTAGAATCTGAAGACGAAAGCAATAAACAAAACAGTCCAAACAAGCAATTATATCTCAAAGACTATGCTGTAGATGATGTGAAGTATGATGGTGTTAAATATCCTGGAAAGATTTTAAGTTTAACATACATTGGAAAGACTGTGGAATGTATGGAAAGGAAACTCCATAATTTTTGCGTTGGCCAGAAAAAGAAGACTGTATAAATTATGAGTGGGAAGAAGTGTGCAAGTTTATCAGTTAAATGAGAAATTGTTTCAGATTTTAATTACGTTTCTTCTCCACAGTTTGTACTATCAATTAATCAAAACATAAGACTATTAAATGATTGTTTATCTATGGTTATTTTCTTTTCTTTAAATCCACTTGTAATTCAAAAATAAAATTAGTTCTGCATAGAAAATATCGATTTATTGATTTTTCCAAATTAAGATTGAGATTAAACTCAGATTAGGTAAGATATTATTGATAGTGATTTGGCAATTCCTGTACATAGTCTAATATTGGCCATGCTATGGAAACCATTTAAATGTTTGGTTTCCAATTTTGGGTGAAAGTTTCCCCAATGCAAGGTAACATGATCCCAAAAATTAAAAAAATGTTTAAAGTTTGATTGTAAGCTTACCCAATAGTTTATATTATAGTTAAACATGTTTAGAACAATTTGAACCACTTATCACATCAAATTTTAATTGCTTTATAACTATAATTTGCTGCACCTGTGAAATAAACATGAAAAATGGGACAAAGTTACACCAGTTGACGGTATACAAAATAAATCTACAAAACTCACCCATTAAAAACATGCAACATGTGTACATGGAAAAAAAGATGCTGACTTCGGCAGCTGATAAACTGAGTAACTCCATGAGTTCGTCTTCGACGATCTGAAAGCCCAAAGCAGGAACGTCGATGACTCCCATTCCGTAGAATGATACGCCCACTATGACCCATCCCCATCCTCCGTCAGGGGGTACTGAGATCAAGTTCTCATGTTGCGCCATGAAATTCAGTCACTATGTCGACCAAAACTTCATCAGCAGTGAAGTTTTGTAACCCAAAGATTCATGTTTAAAGGCAAAGAATTGAGTCGACGTGAACTTCAGGTATCACACGGCTAATTAAACAAACCCGTTTCTGAAAACACATGTTTTAAAACAAATTAAAATTATGAATATCCTTTCCTTAATCCATACTCCGTTCAAACAACTTCGATGTATTAATAAGTATAACATTTCGGAGTGCAAGAACAATCCGAAAAATTATGACAAAAATACAGCTGGGGGGAAAAATTAAAAAGGAAATTAGGGCAAAAATAACCATATTAATGTATATGGTTATTGGATGTTCAAAAGTTTATAAATAGTCATATATCAATCTTAATGTAAGAGATAAATCAATCAATAAAGTCCAACTCTTTTAAAGAAAACTCAATAAAAGAATGAGATAAGTTAGTTATTAGAAATCTATTATTATTATGATTATTAGCTAACACCCACTCTTATACATATATGTACGTACATATATATATATAAGTTATATCCGGTGGAAGACAATATAGAACTATACATGCATATATTGTATACCATCTCCGAATGTAGATAGAATACAAATATTCTATATAGAGGTATATTAAGAGGAATTAATCAGTTTTAGTTAATATCCCGTGTGTGTTATTTCAAGCTCTTTATTCCTTATTTTCTTTATTTCATTTGATTTTTTTTTTCGTTTCGAGCCGAGGGGGTAACTGGTGCCGAAACCGCGGGACTGTGAGTAGCAGCAGAGGACCCGATTTTTTTCTCTTTCTTTTGCCGTAGCAGTGTCAGAAGGAGAGCTGCGACCAGGGACGTTTAACGTGTCATCAGAGATCCCAATGTTGCCGCAAGAAACCATGGCAGAAACCCACGCGAACGCACTGGCCTGGATGAAAATACGGTCAGCAGCGACACAAGATATGAGAAGACTCGGAATTAATCATTTTCTTAAAATGAAGGTAGTGGAGAACCTTATAAGGCAGAGTCACTAAAAGCGGCATTAACATGCAGAGTGAGAAGAAATATTCTGAACATAATTCATGCGGATGAGAAAACTCCATGGAGCGTGATAAAAGAACGCCTGAAGAAAGTCTTCGGAGGCGGCTGTTAGACCCCAGAGGAGGACATTTTCTTCATATTCAGGGAAACAAAGCGGATCCATCAGACGAATGGACAGTAGGACGGAAAACTGCTGGGCCAATACAATAAAATTATAGAGAAAATTAGAAAGACGGTTAGCGCAGTAGAAGTGGAGGCTAGAATGGAGTTTCTTTCCACGATACCGAAAGTGCAGTTAGCGAAGAAAACCGGAAGAAAAGATGGTCTACCAAGAGATCGCACTTTCGTAGAAAGCGCTCAAGAAATGATAGACACGAGCGCCAGAGAAGAAGAGTTCAGGAGCAGAGAAGAAGACACGGGCTGGAGCATGGTAACATATAGGAAACCCAGAACCACACCAGCCACGTGGTGGAAGGAAAACCCGAATACGGCGAAAAAGAACAAGCAATGGCCGGAGAAAGGAAACAAGGAAGGTCGAGGAACTAGGGGAGACGCGAGGGCCGAAAATGCCATGGGTTCGGAAAGATGGGACATTTAGTAGCACAATGCCCTCATACCAAACACTATGAGTGCGGAACGGAGGGGCACATCGCCAGACAATATTCCTACATGAGTCGGAGGAACCAGCCGCCAGAGCCGATGGAGATAAACGCTCAGAGAGTGTCGTGAAAATATAGACCGCAGTCTGAGTACCGCATCATCGTGGACATCCGAAACAGAGGAATAGGCAAAAGTACCAGAAAACAGGGAAAATGAGAGGAACAGAAGCATCCGAAGGATCAGGAATCCTCGGGCAGCACTGAACAGGAGCGAAAGAGACGAAATCTTAGGAGAGTGGCAGCGGAGAGACAACCGCGTGATAGTAAGCAATAGCTTGCAGAAGGAGTGTCTGCCTATAATTAGAGTCGAGGGTGGAGGCTCAAATACAACAGTAGGTAAGAGTGCACTACAAAGGATGTACAGCAGAGAGAGGATGCCCCTGATAAAGGTATGTTCATGTAAATTAATCCTCCAAAATGGTTCCTGAAGAGGTGAGGGAGAGGACATAACAGAGCTGGATAGATGGGGAAGAAGGGAGAATAAATTGAGGGTACACGTGGTAGAGGAGATGCCCAGAGAATACAGGGAGATTATCGGGTGCGATTTACTGGGAAGGTAGGAACGAAAGATAAGAACGTTAGGGGACAGTGGGACATTCGCATGGGGGGGAATGAAGTACCAATGTCAGAGATTCCTAAGGGATTAGGAGGCGCCAGTAGGAGCAATTATTCAAGTGGGGGACTGGAGGAGTGAATTAAAGAGCGAATATGAGGGACATCCTTTTTAAAGAAGGCGGTATACTTGGGGTGACCGGGAAGACCATGCACGAGATTCCACAGAAAATAGATTCCACTCCACCACGATTGGGTGAGCTATGTCAAAGAGCGACGATACCCGCAGGCGCTAGGCCAGCACATTCGGCAGGAATTAGAGGACCTGAAAAAGCAGAGGATCATAGCCTATAGCATCTCACTTTATAATAGCTCTTTATGGACGGTAAAGAAAAAGAGTACGGCTGGGGAGGGTTAAGAGAAATATAGGGTCGTGGTGGACTACCGGAGGCTTAACAAGAACACGATAGACGAAAGGTATCCCATCCCAAGATTTGAGGTTATTTTAGATAGATTAAGCGGGGTGACTATATTTAGTACCTTAGATCTGAAGGCGGTGTACCATCAGATAAGGCTACACCCCAGAGGCCAACATACGACAGCCTTTACCTTCGAAAGGAGCCACTATGAATTCACACGGATGCCTTTCGATTTAAAAAACGCCCCCATTACGTTTCAGCGACTTATGGACGAGTTCCTGAGGGAAGTGGACGAATCGATATGTCAGGTATATATGGACTACTTGGTGGTATTCAGCAAAACCGAGGCTCAGCATGTGGATCATCTGCGAAGAGTTTTCGACCAGGTGAGAAAATTCTTGTTGAAGCTGTGAGGAAAAATCGCAGCTAGGTCACGACCAGATTAACTTCTTGGGGCACACTATATCAAAGGAAGGCGTGAAACCGGACAGTTCCAAGGTGGAAACGGTACGGAAGCTGGCGGTCCCACGGGATGTGAAAGGGATTCGGAGATTATTAGGGACACTGAACTACTATAAAAGATTTGTCCCCAAGATGGCAGAATATCTCGTGCCCTTGAAGAACCTACTCAAGAATGGTCAGAAAGTAGTTGTAACGCTTGCGATGGAGCATGACATTAGGATGTGCATGATGTGACTTATAGCAAAACCCGTGTTGGCATTCCCCGACTTTCAGACGAAATTTTTTATCACGAAAGACGCGAGCGACTACGCCTTGAGGGGCGGTACTGTCGCAGGAAGGAGACACGGGTGAACGACCGATGGCGTACGCCAGTAAGCGTCTCACAGACGCAGAAACAAAATAAAGCGCGTTGAAAAGAGAATTACGAGGCGTTGTGTGGGCCGTAGACCATTTTAGGGCATAGGTGTTTGGTAGAAAATTCACGGTACGCACAGACCACAGACCCCTATAATAGGTAGGCAAATTGAAGGTATCTTCTGCAAGAATTACGGAAGGAACTCCTCGGTCAATGCAATACAGAACATCGTGGAGGATTGGCTTTCCCGAGCGCTGATGGTGAATGCATAGAAGAAGATAGAGGGAAGTCGTCCAGAGATGTATTACAGTTTCTAAGGGAATGGACGCCGGAAGAAAAAGGAGAACAGAACGACCCAGGGACGAGAGACGAGGAACAGTCATCGGACGAAAACTCTACGGAAGAAAGACCCGCAGATATGGAAGAAAAGGGGAGATGATAAATGACAAGAGCCGGCATATTATCTGGAAAACGAGATCAGCCTGGCTGATGAAAATGAATTTTAGTACTTACGAGGAGCGGAAAATCATCACCATATGGTCACTCAACGACGCGTCTGAGCCAGGAGAAACCCATAGCCTGTACGTGAGAAATGAGACTATCTGGGAAAAGATAAAAATCTAAGCGCGCCGAACAAATCGGAGTAGATAGAATGTTCATCCGACATAAACTATCGGTAGAAACAGTACGGGAGGGATCTCAGCAGAAAGAGCTGACACTCGCGTATCACCAAATAAAAACTAACCACCGGGGCGAGCACGAAACACTACATGCTTTGAAGCGTAAATACTTCAGGAGCGGCATGAAAAAGACGATAAAGAGGTGATCGGAGGGTGCGAAAAATGCCACGCTACGAAATATGACCAGCATCCGCCGTGAGTTCAGCAGAAAGAAACCCCCACGGCGAGTATACCATTCAGCGATCTGCAAGTCAATACTTTCACCTGGAGAGGGCACAAGTGGGTCATCATGATCGACCTATCTAGTAAAGTGGCCATGGCCTACCTACACATGGCCTACACAAACGGTCATCGGAGGCAGTGCTAGAAGCCCTTCGGAGGTGGTTCCAGTTCTATGGAGTAGAAGATCGGATCTCGTCAGACTGTGGAAGAGAATACGAAAACATCATCATCAGGAAAGAAATGAAGGCCCTGGACGTGAAATGGCATCTGAATACTCCTAGAGCAGAAGAGGCATCGAGAGGCTACACGGAACGCTGGGAGAACACCTACGAGTATACCATGTGGACAACGGTCTAGAAACAGAAAGGGCGATGCCGAAGGCGGTAACAGCGTATAATCATTCGAGACACACTGTGGCGGGATTGTCCCATTTGAAATGCTCTTCAGGCTCAACGGTCGACGAAGAGATACAAGAGAAACGGCGATGGACGAAGAGATGTCCGAAACGATGTTAAACAATCGGATAGCGCTGGGAAAATTGTGGGACAGTAGTCTAGATACGGAAAATAGTACAAGAGTGGTCCGGGAGAATAGGAGTGTATCAGAAAATAGGATCAAACCGGAGTAAGCAGTTACAAAGGTATGAGTGCCCATTTAGGATCATTATAATGTAGTCACGATCTAAAGCGTAAGAGATCCCGGAAAACGCCGCACTGTTCATTTTAAGCAACTAAAGCTCCCAGTGTAGCCTTGAGCAGGCTGGAGCATGCTCACCTCCGCACACGAAAACCGATGTATAACCAGGAGTAAGTCAGACATTTTTTGTTGTCTTGCAGTTGACAAAGAATTGTGTGTAGCTTGTAAGTTAAAAGTGGAAATTTCAGTTCTTGTGTAGCCGTAAGTTTTCTTTTGTTTGTTTTTTCTTTGTATATTTAGTTATGTTTAGTAAGCCTAGCATCGTGTTATTGTGTGTATATGTTAGAGCAGTATCTTATATTGTTAATATACAATAATAGTTTACGACAGATAGTCATAAACTGAGAGTTATTATCCGGTGGAAGACAATACAGAACACTTAGAGCTAAATCTCTGAAAGTAAATAAAATACAAATACTATATATAGAAGATTATTATGAGGAACAAATCAGTTTTAGTTCAGATCCCGTGTGTGTTATTTCAAGCTCCCTTTTCCTTCTTTTCTTTATTTCATTTGTTACTTCCTTGTACGAAGTTAAGGAAATATTGTAATCGCAAATTTTCGGTTACCGGATTTCAACGGAAGTATCAATTTTGATCAGTTTCGTCGTGACATCTGTACGCAGGTACGTGCGTATCTCAAAAACTCAATACCGTAGAATATAAAAATTTTGTATTTAAGATTGTTGTAAAATCTAGTTGTGAACCTCCCTTTTTGGTAACTATATGATTACCGGAAGTGGTACTTTACTTGAAGGTCACCATTGATTTTCATTAAAAATTATATTAAAATATAATGCAAAACTTCTCAAATTAGGTATATAAGGCTCATATATTAATATAGATATTATAATAAATTTTTGTTAACATTGACAGATCGAAAGTGGTACTTTACATGAAGGTCATATTTACACTTTCATCAAAAATTATAATGTAAAACATCTCAAATATAAATATATTTTTATAAATTTATTTGTATTACTATAAAAAAATCGAGTATGTAACCTTTAGTATACGCGATTTTTTTCCACACCAATTAAACATTTTTATTACTTGTTATAAGTGTTAAAATTGAGTGTATAATACTGTTTTTCCTCCCCATTTGTGAGATGAATAAGTCTGTAGCAGGAGTATAGCATATAAGTTAAGTGGGTTCTTAATGTCGAAACTGCCGATTTCCAATGCTTTATCTAGTGACATTGACAGTTCTAATGTCGTCACGGAGCACGAAGAAATCTCTTGGAAACTAGTTACCTACTGAAAGAAGAGCACATATAATAAGGCAATGAGACCTCCAGAAACAAGAGTATTTGAATAGATGGATGTCGCGACGCCGAGTGTCGTTTTTGAGATACTCCAATCTTCGGAAACTAGTAACCAAATTCAGGATCACTTTTTAAGTCATCAATTTATAGTTTAATAGGCTTAAAAGGAAGTCAGTGTATATGTGTGTACATACTCGTGCCTTTGGACGTCCTCATTGCACTATACTGATGACCCTTATTTATAGGGTTGAAAAATAAACTTTTTATTTTTTAAACGCACAACCCTTATATTTAATCCTTTTAATATTGTGTAAATCTGCAAAATATGTTAATGTTAAAATTTTTCCAGTATGTTAACATTAACCCGCACGCCGGTCGGCCGGCGATTCTCTGCCAGTTCTCATTAAATTAGCAATTCGGATTGCTCCGCTGGGATTGTTTTCTATAGTTTTGCGTGTAATATTTCCAATTACAATAAAAATGTCATAAAAAGAAAACACAAACAATCCCCACATTAAATATTTCTTTTAAGAATTTTTTTAAATAATAAAAAGTGTATTTAAGTAATTAATATATTGAAGTACAATGCAGATCAGCTAAAAAAAATAAATAAAAGCTTTGCAATGATTTATTGTAATTCTTTTTGCTGAAAACATTGTTACTTTGAAGAAACAGAATTTCACACAACATAATTGTTTAACAAAACCGGAGGCGAATCTCAGCTTATTCTGTTACAAACCTCAACTTAATTAACATGGACTTAAAGCTTAATGAACAGGGAAGTTTTTTTAAGGAGAAAATGCTGCTTTAACTTATCGGTAACTTGCAGAACTATATGAATAGAATCCTTAAATGCTACAGAAAAGTTCATTTGAGCTATGGTCCCATTCCGAACAACAAATAAGCAGTCAATTTAAATTTTGTGTTTGTTTAAGATGTCCACGTTTTTTGTTGAATCGGAAGCGATAACTTAAAAACTATTAAAGTTGAGTGATTCCATATTGCAGCATTGTAAGCTAATCAAAAGTTTCTTCTAAAAGAATTAGAATTTGACTCTGTTATAACCATTTGAAGAAGAGAACTTTTTAGGGGATAAATTACGCAAAGTTCTGTTTTTAATACAATCATAGATTATTCTCAATTTTTTTTTATCAGCCTCCTATTGGACTACAGATTCCCCAATTTAAGAAAAATTTCCTAGTTTAATAAGCTTTTAGTCAAAGTTAATTAAGTTGAGATCTGTTACAGAACATGCTGCGATTCGCCTCCAGTTTTGTTAAACAGTTATGTGATTTGAAATTACGTTTTCTCAAAGAACTAGTTTTTTCAGCAAAAGTAATTACAATAAATTATAAAAAACCTTTCATTAGTCGTATTTTCCCCGAAAAAATAGAATATTGGAGTGGGTCGAAGGTCGGCGGGACTGCGCTTTCTATCCGTTTCATAACCCCTAGAGCACGATTATGGAAGATTTGGAGATGTCTGGCATATATATGTGTGTGTGTGTGTATATATATATATATATATATATATATATATATATATATATATATATATATATATTATTTTTTTTCCCTCTACATTTGAGCACCTCCAGCGGCCCCCTTTGGGTCAAATGAACTGAAATTCGGTATGTAGAGCTTTCTTCCAGACAGAACAATACCATTAAATAATGGGTAAATTCCAGTCAAAATTTCGGTATGTTTACCTGAAATTTCGGCGTTTTTTAAGTTTTGCGCATCTCTACAGCTCCGCCATATTAGTTTATAGGGCTGAAAATTTGTATGTGAATGTAGTTGGTGTTGGGAAAGTATCTTTTGGCAGTCTCGACTTGGTTTTCCCATACCTCTGGTTTTTTCCGATTTTTTAAAACATTTGCGCACCTTTTAAACACCTCCAAATTGAATTAGGGTGCAAAACTTATTTTTCATAAAAAAAAAGAAGATTAGCGACCTGACATGTTTTGTAATGAATTTACATAAGGTGATGTGGAGTAAGCGCGTTTTCGGGGTAAGTGTATAATCGTCTCGTTAAATCCAAACTCTTAACTGGTAAGAGCATGAAGACTAAACACTGATGTATCAGAAATCAGCCACGAAAGTTTGCTAAGGTGAAGTATAAGGAGTTATATTAGTTTCAACCTCTATAAAGGCGGATTTTTCAACTTCTGCTGTACAGCTGTATCAGTATTTATCCTACCAGTAGGCATGTTGTATGGTGACAAGTTTGCATGGTGTACAATGCAAAACATGATGCCAGGACAACTGTGGACTAGCGCATTAAAACAAAAATTTGTTTTTCAATACATTGTATTGATTGCAGATATGGAAAACAAGTTGCTGCTAGCCGTAGTGGAATGGCATAGCTCCTTCGCAAAGAAATGATTATTAATACCTCCAAGAGCAAATTCTATTAGTTCTATCAAGAAGATATTCAGCTGGTCTGTAATGGGGAGTTTACCTATTTGAAGCTAAAATTTGCTCCACGTCAAAATCAAAGTCTTCCTTGTCAATTATAATATATGCAGGCGGGAGATAGATGTGCTTGCTGAGTTTGTCATCTAAATCTATCTCTGTTTCTAATGGTTTCCATAAAATTCTGAATTTGGGATTAAGTATACCAAATACACTCTCAATCACACTTCTTGCCCTTGAAAATATACTTGATCACTGTTTAAGCTTTTCCTATTAACCCTCTAGCATCATTCGTGCTAACTAACTGCTTTCTATTCAGTTCTAAAATTCATATTCATTTTAATTATTAAAATTATTACTGCTTTAATTAGACATTATTTAAAATTATTAGTGATGCCAACTTTCGGTGGTCTGGGGAAGTTGTAGTAATAATTTAAAGCAGTAATAATTTAAATTAGGATATGGGTCCCTTTTATACATTTATTTAATTACATTGCATAGTCCACTTTCATGATTCAATAAACATTGTAAAATATGAGGAGTCTCAGACAACCTTATACTATTTTTTATGATCACATCAGTATAATAATCCTCTTGACACCAAAATATTTTGCACTTGCCCCAAAACCGCACCTACTGCTTTCCAGATACCTCATATACATTTACCTCCTAAGGGGAGGTGTGTACTTGGTACTAATTTCTTAGAGGTACTAAAAAATGATCTTCCTGCACTTTTGGATTATATTCTGCAAGCTCAGTTATTTTAGAATGGATGGTCGGGGATTGACATGGAACCAGCTAATTTAAGAATGCAATGAAATGAGGATTAACAAATTCAGATATCCTTGCAGGAATGTTGTGCCAAGGAGGGAGGGCATATTGAAAATTTTCATGCATTTTCTATTATCATCAGTAACATTAACTTTAATTAATTTTTGGTCGATTTTGTAAATTTCATTTGTTATACCTATCCACATTAAATATTTTAGTGATGAAATAGTGGAATAATTTTTTCCATATATCTGAATATTCCTTTATTGGTATATTTTGCATAGTTCCACCAATGTTTCGGGATACTCTCCCATTCTCAAGGTATTTTTTCCTGCAAATATACAACAATTTGATATTGATAATGATTTACATAACTATATTGCAAATAAGTCATTTCATACTATAAATACCTCTATAACCCTATTGTCTAGATATATCCATATCAATTTCGTCTGTTAATAGAAACAAATATTGTGAGAAAAACTGAGAAACTGAAAGAAAAACCAAAAGAAAAACTGAGTGTTATAAGCATTAATTAGAGTGTGTGCTACATATATTTTCATTATTGTCACACTGCTCTGGTACTAATCCATCCCTATTATTATTTATTTAGCCCTCATGCATCTAC
The DNA here is from genome assembly GCA_948150685.1 of Rhaphigaster nebulosa. Taxonomy (NCBI): domain Eukaryota; kingdom Metazoa; phylum Arthropoda; class Insecta; order Hemiptera; family Pentatomidae; genus Rhaphigaster; species Rhaphigaster nebulosa. The sequence goes on along the minus strand of OX411306.1, from coordinate 73,274,720 downwards.
TTCTATGCTGGAGCCCTTCATAATCATAATTGTGGTTATTTTCAATACTATGTTATATTCTTGTTATTATTATTTATCATATATATGTAAAAAATATATATAATATTAGATTTTATTCATAATAATTTATTTAATTACCTTCTTGAGCTATCTTTGTATTATAATCCTCATTATTTCAAAGATTGTTATTTCATATTCAGTAATAATATCAGTCTACTGGCAATTTAAATCTTTTGTGAAAGTCTTTTAATTGGCAGTATGTTCAATGTTTTTAGTTATGTGGATTCCTTTGTTCTTATGTTTTATGTATTTTTCTTTTTCTAATATTTTAGGATTTTTGAAATCATAATTGTGGTTATTTTCAATACTATGTTATATTCTTGTTATTATTATTTTTATAGATATGTTGTGAAATATGTTGTTTGATTCTGTTTTGAATTTTTTTCTTTTTCTATGTTTTACCTATTTACATTAAGTTGCAGTTATTGCAGTTCAACCTGTAGTAGATGCTTGAGGACTAAATAAATAATAATAGGGATGGAATAAAACAGGAGCTAATACCAAAGCAGTGTGACAATGATGAAAATTTATGTAGCACACAATGTGTTTAATGCATATAAAACTCAGTTTTTTCTGTTTTTTTATTATTTGTTTCTATTAACAGACGAAATGAATATGGATATATCTAGACAATAGGATTACCTAAACGTTGGTGGAACTATGTGAAATATACTAATAAAGAAATATTGAGATATATGGTTAGAAATTATTCCACTAATACATCACTAAAATATTTAATGTGGATAGGTATAACAAATGAAATTTACAAAATCGACCTAAAATTAATTAAAGTTTAGTTAGCACAGTATTCCCTCATACTTTGCAACACTGCCGCTAGGATATCTGCCTTGTTAATCCTCATTTCATTGCACTCTTGAATTAGTTGGTTCTTTGTCACTCCCCAACCATCCATTTTAAAATAACTACCTTCCCACTGAGCTTGCAGAATATAATCCAAAAGTGCAAAAAGCTCATTTCCTAGTACCTCTAAGAAATTAGCCAAAGTGAATAATGCCAATAATAATAATAATAATTATAATGCAGTTTCTGTCTCAAGACTTAAAATGTATTTACTTTTTTGATGGGGAATATTCATCAGAATTTCAAGGGAAGAATTCCACTTCTGACAAAGATACATTTACTGGGAATGGGGTATTTAATTTCAGAAATAGCCATATTGTAAGCAAATGAAAATCCTCTGCCAGAAGACAGAGGACATCAATACCAATTTAAGGTAAGAGCTTATTATTATTACTTAACATTTTTTAAAAAATGAAACCCGCTAATTGGCTTAATTTTCATGATTGGAATATTCAAGGTATGTACACAAATAGATTACCATATGGAAGGTATGTAAAGGGGTAAATGAATATCAAAATTAATCAATAGGTCTTTATAGTTAAGTAATTCTTCGCAGAAGAATAAATAATCTTGGATGAGTGGGAGTACATCGCAGTTTTATTCTGCCTTTCATTGTGTTCTCTTGTTCCCATGAGTATTTTTTTCCAACACATACTGAATTTCTTATTAGCATTTTCAAAAAATGGAAACAAAGAATCTTAACATTCCCCCAACAATGGATGTAGGGGAACAACTATATGAAACACCTTCTCAATATTTTATACAATTGTTACTTAGTACTAATGAAAAATGTTATTATTAGACTAAAAACTAAAAATTCTCCATGACTAACTGTTGGAAATTAAGCATAATTTCCGATTTTTTTCCGACACCAAAAATTCAAGCAAAATTCCCAGCCTGCTGGAAACCCTGTTAATAGTACCAAGTGCAAACCTCCCCTGCCTTAAGTGGTAAGTGTGTATGAGGGATCTGAAAAGCAGTAGGTGCGGTTTTGGGGCTAGTGCAAAATAATTAGATTTCAAGAGGGTTATTATACTGATAATAATCATGATAAAAATATCTGATGTGGACAACACATGACTTCCTTTTACGCCTATTAAACTATAAATCGGTGCCTCAAAAAATGATTTTGAATTTGGTTACAAGATTGCAGTATCTCAAAACGACATTCGGCATCGCGACATCCATCTGTTAACACACACACAAACAAATGGGGAGGAAAACCAGTATTTTACACTCAATTTTAACACTTAAAACAAGTAATAAAAATGTTTAATTGGATTGGAAACCAAATTGCGTTTGTAACCTTTATTACCGAAACATATTATTTATGTATTTAATTTAAATGTAATTTTTGATGTAAGCTTATTATGACCTTCAAGTAAAGTACCCTTTTTGGTTCACCAATTTGAACCAAAATATAGTAAATACATTCATATTGATATAAAAGACCTATTTACCAAATTTGAGATGTTTTACATTATATTTTAATATATTTTTTGGTGAAAATCTATTATGACCTTCAAATAAAGTACCGCTTTCGGTTATCCAATTTAGACTAAAATCTAGTATGTTATTTAAATCAATATATAAGTTATAAATACTAAATTTGGGAAGTTTTGCAAAGTATTTTAATTTAATTTTTTTTGGAAATCTATTATGACCTTCAAGTAAAGTACCACTTCCGGTGATCAAGCAGTGACCAAAAAGGGAGGTTCACAACTAGATTTTACAACAATCCTAAATACAAAATTTCAACTTTCTACGGCTAACCGGTTTTGAGTTATGCGAGATACGAACGTACGTACAGACGCCACGACGAAACTAGTCATAATGGATTCAGAGATGTTCAAAATGGATATTTCCGTTGAAATCTGAAAACCGAAAATTCGGGATTACAGACATGCCTATTAAAGACAGGCCTCCTGGTAGATAAATACCGATACAGCTGTAGAGCAGAAGTTGAAAGATCCGACTTCATCAAGAGGTTGGAACTAATAAAACTCGTTATACTCATCTTAGCAAACTTTCGTAGTAAGTTCGTGGTAAGCGAACTGATTTCTGATCAGTGTTTAGATTTCATGCAACGTAAAGGGCAGCTCTTACCAGTTAAGAGTTTGGATTAAGGAAGCGATTATGCACTTACCCCGAAAACGCGCTTACCCCACATCACCTTATTTAATTTATTACAATACATGCCAGGTCACAAAAAAAAAAAAAGAAGGAATAAAAGCTTTGTTATAATTTATTGTAATTTGTTATTAATTGTAACAACTTTTGCAAGAGGGGCGGGTTATCACTGGGACTCCCAATCTTACCCGAAGGTCGCCGGAATAGCATACTCTAGCGCCATTTGTGGTAACTTTGTTCTTCGCATTCAATTGTAACATTCGTATTCATTGCAATTATTAAAATTATTACTGCCTTAATTATATATTATTTAAAATTGTTAGTGCTGTTGACTTCCGTTGATTTGAAGAAGTTGTAATAATTTAAAGGAGTGTAATTTAAATTACGGTAAGGTCCTGTAACACATCTCAACTTAATTAACATGGACTAAAAGCTTATTAAACAAGGAAGTTTTTCTAAAATTGGGGAATCTGTCGTTTTTGTAAAATGTCTCTAATTCTGGTCATTTTTCAGCTATCAAAACAAAAACAAAATTATGACAATGATGTACTCTATATTTTTTACACTCACAACACATCACCTCAGTAGTGAGGAAAATGTTTTAAAAAAATCACAAAAAAATCGAAGACTTTTAGTGCTGTAATAGAGCATTAAGGAAAAGAGACTCACCTTTGATTTTTTTTTCTTGTATAGTTTTATCATTGTACTACTTGCTGTAGAAATTCCAATCTTGAAAACTTTGTCCCTTTTTTTTAAATGAATTTTCAAATATGGCTAAAATTACTTTTCTGCTACTTTAAAAGCTGAATATCTCAAAAGGGACAGAGAGAAAAATTATGAAACTGATACAGTTAATGCCTCTATATGATGGGAACATATGACACAAATTCGGCCACATGTTCAAATTATAGAACCAGTTGAGTCTCACTAAATTTGTGTCATATGATTTATATGTTGAAAATTCATATAAACAAACAACAATGTTTTCAAGAGTGAAATTTTCTACAGCAATTAGTAGAATGATAAAGTTATACAAGAAAAAAAAAAAATCAAAGCAGAATCTCGTTTCCTTAATACACTTTTACAACACTAAAAGTCTTGTTTTATCTCAATTTTCATGACTTTTTTTGACAATTTTTCTCGCTACTTAGGTGGTGTGTTTTGAGGGCAAAAATTGTAGAGCACATCATTATTATAACTTTAGTTTTTATTTTGTTTTGATACCAGCAAAATTACCAGAGCTAAAGAAATTTTTCCAAAACGTGTTGTCATCAGCAAAAAAAATTTAAAATGGCCACAAAAAAAAGTATTAGCTTGAAAAGTGTTTTAACTATAGTTTTGATCTCACCAAATGATAGGAAATAACTGAAAAAATTACAAAATTTATTCAAATTGGGTGATTTCAAATGGATTGACCCAAAACCATTTATATTATATATTATATATTATACATCTATGTAAATCTAACTAGTTGCAGGTTCTCTTTGACTCCGAAACATAAATAATACATATAACAGAAAATAAATACAATAATTTCACAACAGAAAATAATTGAAAAACAAACGTTATTCTGGGACTGGGTTGGAACATCGAAGATATTCCATATTTTGCGATATCGCAAAACTAAGTATTGATATCCAGCGATAATCGCTAGAAAAATATCGATATATCGAAAGGAAATGGATGAAAAAAAAGACAAGTGCATCAAATGAGTATAACAATAAACTGCGAAGAAGGTTATGAAATAATATAGTTATTATTTATAAAACAATATTTTTATTAGTCATGAATCGTTTCCTTATAACGTTTTAAAACAATTTTAAACAAATTTTAAAACAATTTTCTAAAGAATATTTTTTTTTTAATTCAGAAAGATGTTCTGCCAAGTTTAGAGTTAACATACTTTTTTTTTTCAAAAGTTATAAATTACAGAGCGAAATTATAGTTAACTTTTAGGTCTAGAATGTGATTATCTACTTCAAATATGCGATCAAGTATCGTGTGATTTAATTTGTTAGTATTGTTGTTTAACTTTGAATATTAAAAAGACAAATTATATAAAACTTACAAGATTATAAATTCTACTTTAATATCAAATATATATTAGGAAAATCGAACTTTATATTTGTGACAACAGCTAAATATAATTATCTTCAATTTTCATTTTTTTCTCATTTAAAAAAATTTATATATAACAGTCAGTTTTCCATTTATTTCTCCCAAATATTGAAATTCCTCAGGAATATTACCAAATATCATACCATGTCAATAATATTTTATTTCGCTACAAAACTGTGGAATGAAATTAGTCAAAAAATAGATGAGTTCTTTTTTCGCACAGTATTTATAAAGCTGCATTAATAATGCAGAGTTCATATTTCCCATGCAACAACAAAAATTTGCTTAGGCAGGCCCAGTAATTGTAACAGGCAATAGATTACAAGTACTTAGTGAAGGTAAATTTGCTTACATCGAGATATTTGAATATTAGTTGAATGATAGAATCACTAAAGAATCACTATTTGTTTTTATAATAACTAGAGTAAAACCCTTTTTCGAAAAACTTTTTTTAGTACACACTGGAAATTTAGATTAAGTGTGATGTGGACAACACACGACTTTCTAGAACGTCTATCATATTAAAATATAAATCGGTGATCATGAATACGGTAACTATTTTCCGAAGATTGCAGTATCTCAAAAACTATACTCGGCGTCGCAATATACATCTATTGACATAGAGAGAAAAATTTTGTTTCTGAAGGTCTCATTCCGTTATTATATGTCATTTTCTTTCAGTAGGGAACTAATTTCCAAGAGATATCTTCGTGTTCCGTGACAGCATTAGAACTGTAACTGTAACGTAACAGCATCAAGTCACTGAAATCGACGGTTTCGACATTTTAAGCGGAAGAACCGATATAACTTACACCTTATTCCCCTGCAGCAGACTTGTTCATCTCACAAATGGGGAGGAAACCAGTATTTTAATGTTAACACTTAAAATAAAGTAATAAATAATAAAGTTGTTTAATTGGAGTAATAAAAAAAAAATCGCGTTTATTACCTTTATCACCGAACCATATGATCTCTGTATTAAATGTCCAATAAACCTTTTGATGTAAGTTTATTATGACCTTCTAGTAAAGTACCCCTTTCGGATCTTCAATTTCAACCAAAATCTATTATGTTATTTATATTGGTATAAAAGTCTAATTTGCCAAATTTGGGATGTTTTACATTATATTTTAATATAATTTTTGATGAAAGGCTAATATGATCTGCAAGTAAAGTACTACTTCTGGTTTTCCAATTTTGACCAAAATCTAGTATGTTATTTAAATCAATATATAACTAAGTTTTGCATAGTATTTTAATATAATTTTTGATGAAAATCAATAATGACCTTCAAGTAAAGTACCACTTCCGGTAATCATGCAGAGACCAAAAAGGGAGGTTCACATATTTTGCAGTAATTCTAAATACAAAATTTTAACTTTCTACGGCTAACCTTAGAGTTATGCGAGATACGTACGAACGAACGTACAGACGTCACGATGAAACTAGTCAAAATGTATTCAGGGATGGCCAAAATGGATATTTTCGTTGGAATCTGAAAACCTAAAATTTTCGCGAATACAATACTTCCTTTGCTTCGTACAAGGAGTAAAAAGAATACTTGTAGGTTTGTATATTTATTCAACATGTTTGAACCCATTGAATTTGATTGGATACTTAATTTAAATATGTTTTGGAATAAATATACATATAAATCAAGTTACTTTACTTGAACTTTACGAAAATCTACAGTTCTGGAAACTCCAATTTGACAAGTCTGATGAGAATGATCCTAATATTTTTCTGTTATATTTTCAATTATTTTTTTTACAAGTATATGAGTAGTTTGATTGAAAATTATAATGATTCTCACGATTGAGAGAAGTCTAATTAATAATTTGCAATACCATGTTTGTTACCAAGTCCCCCATAAATTATTTGCCATATGCCAACAATGGAAAAATAGTCTTTTTTTTAGTGAAAGAAGTTCTAAGCTACCTATAACCTAATCGAGTAGCACACATTAGGTATGTAGGGCTAAATACATACATTAAACATTCAGAACGAATTTAAAGTATGGGCTAAATACATACATTAAACATTCAGAACGAATTTAAAGTATGGGCTAAATACATACATTAAACATTCAGAACGAATTTAAAGTATGGGCTAAATACATACATTAAACATTCAGAACGAATTTAAAGTATAAGATACCTAGGTCAAGATAACATAAAAGGTAAAAACCTACCTTTCAAAAAAGTCATAAGTTCAAAGAAATAAAAACCAACATCAATGGTGTAGCTTGAAGTTTCATGTTGCTTTTTCATGTTGTTTACAGTTTTGATGTCGAAAGTTTGTTCACCAATATTCCCCTAGATATATGCCTCCTTATAGTAGAAAAAAACTGGTCATCCATTGAACCCCATACCTCCCTTAACGGTTCCTCTTATCTTGAATCCTTACAGCTTGTTGTAAGGTTATCTTACCTTCCATGGACAGTTCTTTAAACAAAATTCAGGACTTGCCATGGGAAATCCCCTTGCTCCTCAGCGATCTACTCAATTCCATAATCCCACTATTCCCATATGACATTGTATCTATAAAAAAATATGTAGATGGCCTTCTCCTTATCCTTAATCCTGACAAAATTCATGATACCATATCAGCCTTCAATTCATATTATCCCCACCTTCACTTCGCAGTTGAATGAGAAAGGCATAATTCCCTTTCTTTCCTCGATCTCATCATAAGAAACCCAAATAACGCTATTTACACAGACTGGTACACCAAACCGACTTACTCTGGCAGGCTTTTAAATTACTATTCCCAACATCCTTACCACTAAAAAATTAACGTTGCCACCAACGTTGTGTCTTTCCCTATCTGATTCCCATCTACATGAAACTAACATTAACCGTATCAAACGAATCCTCTTAGCCAACAACTTCCCTCCTAAGACCATTAACCAACTTATCAATAACTACACAAATCGTCCCTCCCCCCTATTTCCTCCTCCCCCACTTCTTCACAACCCATTTCCATCCCCCTATATAGATCCCTACATTATATCCCCTCCCTTTCTTACAATATTAAAGTCTTTACGTTCTTTTAACCCCAAACTGCGACTTGTCTTCAAATCTCGGAACTAACTCTCTAACCTCAACACCCGTCTAAAAGATCCTATTCCACTCAAACACCGCTCCCATATCGTATAACGAATCCCATGCTCCAGCCCTAATTGCAATTTTCATTTTGCCACTATGCTGCGATTTTTAACTCGTCACCTTCGGTTTATTCTAATTATATTATTATTCAAGTTTCTTTTTTTATCTTTAACTATTACGTTTACTTTCTGAAGTTCAATCTGTCGTAAATCAATAGTTTAGCTTTTAATCCAGTGCTGCAATTATATTTTAGTATCCGTCAAACCAATACGGTCGCAACATTGTTTTGTCCTTAACGGTCAAAATTCTCACGTATTCAGTTGGCTGACGGTTATATTACACGCCTGTTGATAAATTCAGAAAAAAGGGAATTGGAACATTTGAGGATGAAAATACGTTGTCATAAACTATGGGCTAAGCATTTGTGGAGATAACAAAGGTGGTTGAAACGGGATTTGTGATTAGGAAAAGCGGATTTTAAAGATGAGAAGGATAGATTAGATTGGGTAAGAGTTGGAACAACCGTTGAGGAAGGAGTTACAATAGAAGCAGATGACAATGAAGCCTATGAGAGAGTGCTGGTAGGAGAAGTCGGAGAGAGACGAGGAGTCCAGAGATGAGGAGGCCGAATGTTGATGAGGTCTTGATCTGTTCTACAATCTGGTACTGCGACGTTGGTGGAAGGTTATCAAGTCGGTGTCTCCCTAAATTTGGAATCAAATTGGTGAGAGTATAGCTGACCGTGGAAAACTATGAAAGAGAATCTTGGTTGGGACTCCTCTATCTTCATTCTAGTGTTATTATTAGTATTTTTCATGAATTTTACTATATCTTTCTTTTCATTCATTTTATTTATCTTTCTTTCAATATTTTATAAATATATGTTTTCACAATCATTTTTGTCACTATCCATTAAAATCCATTTTTCCATTATTTTCTTTATTTCTTATCATTTATTATTATTTTTCACAATATGATTAGCATTTTTTCTTTATTCTTTACTAACATATTCTTCTATATTCCATATTTTTCACATTTATATTTACATATTTTTCTTATATTTTATACTTTTTCATCTTACTATTTGTTAATTTTCTTATTATTACTGGTACTGCCACTGTTATAAATATTGCTATATTGCTTTTTCTTAGCCCTCACGAAGGCCTAAAACTTAAGCCGGAACGTCTGCACACATTGTAATAAGTTTTGTAATATATTGCAATTATATATTACCGCACCCCCAACCAAGATTCTCCATTATTACTGCTTTAATTAGATTACAGCTGTAGACTTCCGCTCGCTCGAGATAAACAATGAAAGTATATTTATAAATACTAACAGAATTAAAAAAAGATAACCTACAATAAATATAACCATGCTGAATTATAGACAACAAATTTTATGACACAAATCGCGGAAGTCGATTTATTGAGTAAATATTTATATCAAATGTACGCACGTACAGACGTCACGACGAAACTAGTCAAAATGGATTCAGGGATGGTCAAAATAGATATTTCCGTCGAAAACTGAAAACAAAATTTTCGCAATTACAATACTTTCTTTACTTCGTACAAGGAAATAAAAATAAGAAAGTACAAAATGACAAAATTGTATTAATATGAATGAACATACAAACGATATAGTTATATCAACAAAACCTTAAAATATCACATTTGAAAAAATTTCTTTTGGTGCAATCCTTGTCGATGGCTTCGTTAAGCATGTTCGCAACAGAAAATACGTTTACAACAAAGTCTGATTTTGCTGAGAAATGATGTATCTTGTAGATGTATTATTTCGCCATTTTGGAACTAATCGTCAGCACATCAATTTCTTCTCCATCTCCTTTTCAAACGGAGTCAAAATTTCCTTGTAATTTAGGATCACTACGGCTATACCTTCTTCAAAATAGGCGAAATCTCAGAAAGTTATGGTAGTTTCTTCATTTTCAGGTAGGCGATTCCCATCCTGGATACTGTTGAGTTGCATCACTATTTCCTTGTGTAAAATGTCTTAAATCATTTAATTATGGTCTAGAGACTGCAAACGGAATTCAAAATCCTCTTCTTTCCACTTTTCTTTAGTTCCATCATTTAACTCCATAATTTATATTCTTTCGACATCTCTCCTACTGTCCTTATTTCCTCCATAGTAAAATCTCATACTGATTCCACAAGATTAGATGGAAACCTGTTAAATTGTTAAAATTATGCCTTTCTGAAATCCTACCAGTTCGTCTGTTCATAATTTTTCCCTCCAAAATCCATTATTTCCTACCTCCTGGAAAAAAGAGGATGGAGGGAAAAGAAGAGATTTTCCAGGTAGAATCTGTCATTGGAGTCAGAAAGGAAATTGGTTTTAAGGTATATTATTATAGAAAGGTACATACTTGTAGAGGGTAGATTCAAATGATGAATCAAAAGGGATGATATATCATAGCTTATAGGAAAGAATGGGCGATTTTGTACATTTCAATGTGTGGATATTTGGTTGGGGATTAGATATCTAGGGTTCAGGGTTTCAGGCTATTATGGACATAAAATCCAGTAGTGGTTGATAAACGAATAATCAGATAGAGAAACAGCAGAAGAAGAAATTTAGGGCTTTAGCTATATTTCAGAAATTGTAATGCTATGGCAAAAATTTTGAGTGAAATACACTAGAAATTCGTCATAAGGAGCCGATAGGGAATGGAAATTAACGTGACACATGGTCAGGACACTAGATATGATGGATAGGATATTGGAAAGTTTACAGTAATTGGTGGGAAGACACTGCAATTGTAACAATACAATGGATAGGATTTGAAAGAAAATTAATAATTACAAATAGAATAATAAAAACTTACAAATAAAATAACGGAAAATGATCTTTTAAGAAAAAAAGAGAAAACGAGTTTCACCATGCTCCTCTCAAAATCGCTATCTTCTGACGACCCCCCAGCTCCCTGGATTACCTCAGAAATAAGAAACCTGTTGAAAATAATAAATGCAGCTAAGAGACGTTTTCGTCGCACCCGAGACTCAGATGATCATTCCTCCTTAAAGTTCTTTTGAAATCTCACACAGTCATCCATACATTTTCATCATACATCATCTACCAAGGAGCAAGTCTTCCATAGTTCTCTCTCCCAAGCTCCTGACTCTAAATGGAAGAGGAAGATCCTCAGAAAAATCTCTGTAGAAAGCTTTCAATCTATAAATTACTATCTTTTTTTCTCCTGATGAACTAAACCCCTATTATACCAATCCTATTTCTCATACTCCTGTAAACATTTCCTAGCCTGAATTTATTCCCAGAACTTTCTTTAATTCTTAAAATTTTTATTTCCTGCATGTTACTCCTGATAACCAATCACATACATTTCTATTAGATTGATAATTCAATTTAATAATAACTAGTGTGCATTTGCCCCTGTCGCAAGGGGTAAGTGCGAACGAAGTATCTGGAATATTCATTATTCAAGTAAGAACGGTTCGGTTCGGTTCAAGCAGTGCAAAATAGTTCGGCTTCCGGAGAATTATTATACTGATGTAATCACCGGAAAAAGTTAAAGCTTGTCTGAGATTCACACTTTACAATCTATATTGAGTTATGGAAGTGGAATATAGAATCCGTTCCAATTTAATAACAATGCAGGATCTATCGGACCTGTATCAATGTTAAAACCGACTATTTTTGTTATATAATTGTTATATTTAATAACAATATCCTCGCCAGAAGTAGCATTATTTGTAGAGTGTTACAATATATGTATACATTCAAATAATTTATCAATCCCAAATTAGATTGATCCTTCTATACCTAAATAGGGATGTCAACATAAAATTACCAGTTCACAGACTGTGGTCAATGCTGATAAACTTCCTTCATCTCTTCTCTTCCTCTTCTGTTCCTGAGGACTCTTTCCTTTCTTTGTGCAATTTTTAAATAATTTTGAGAATTTCAATTACCTCTTTTATGAATAAGATGGGGTAGTAGTTTATCATGAGTAACTTAGAACAACAAACAACTCATAAAAATAGAAAATTATTCAAATTTTATAGCGTGATGGTCTGAGAGAACGTTAAGCTGGGCACCGGTTTTAAGACTGATGAGCCAACGCAAGGGTTGATGATTTATCTGATTCTATGATTTATCTGACTCCCTAAACAATCTTTACGCTGATGATCTGCAAATTTATCTTTCATTCCATCATGCTGATCTCATAGAGACATCCCATAAACAGCAGGATGATATTAATAGAATTTGTCACTGGGCTGAGAGAAATAATTTGCAGCTGAATGCTGAATGCATGAAAAAGTAAAGCTAACCTCATCGGGTCCAAACCCCTCCAACATTTCATTCCTTATTATTCTTTACTTTTCCTTGGCAATATTCCTATTCCATACCATAGCTTTGTTAAAAACCTTGGAGTCACCTTCGACCACACCTGTCCTGGAAGTAATGCAAAGGCTATGCAAGCTATGCATTAGTGGCCATTTCAGAAACAGTAGTCTGATTTGTATGCATTCTCCCTCAGAAGAGAAGGATGAAGAGGAGAAAAATACCTTATACGAACTGTTGGAAGATGCCTATAGTACTTGTCTCTGTTATGATATGAAAATTGTCTTGGGAGATTTTAATGCACAGGTTAGGAAGGAAAGGAAGGAGCTAAGACCTACAATTGGAGCACATAGGTTACATCATAGAACTAATTACCATGGACACAGAATGGTAAGCTCTGCAACAGTAAAATCCATAGCTGTCATGAGCAACATGTTCTCTCATAAAAATGTGCATAAGGAAACAAAGCACTCTTAGTCAAGGACCTGAAGCCAAAAAACGTGTCTGATGTCAAGAAAATTTGTAATCAAGTAGGCCGAAAGTATTATCACCATAGACTGGAAATATGAACATCTATCAATCGGATGCAATCAAATTTTATAGGCCTATGAATTCTTCATTTTCATAACTTTTTCAGATTTTCCTTAATAACTGGCTTTTAGCGCATTTTAGCCCATCTTTTATAAATATTTATTCTCGCATCCAAATAATCAATTAGTGTTGATTCCGTTCCTCAGATAATTTTGTATGAAAATCATTATTGATTTTTAATTTATTTTGTAATTACCTGAAAAATGATTTGCAAAACTGAAGGATAAATTCCATTCTTAACTATAACTTTTAAAGTTATGATTATGAGAGGAAAATAAAAATGTATTGATAAAAATCATATAATATGAAATAAAACAAGTTGCGGATGTCAACTCAAACCAGATCAGTGGCCTGCTCTCTGGATATTTTTTTAAGTGTTTTCAATGGCGTCAACAGCACTGCTGACACTATCATACAAATTCCTGATACATGGTAAGCATATGTCACAGTTCCCCAACTTTTGTTAACATTCACTGAAAAAAAAAATTTCAGCCATCTATAGTATTTTATTTTTTTCCTTTAACTACATCAATACATGAGTCTGGTAAAAATTTTACTATGATAAAATATAATTAAATAAATATAAATAACAATTAACTGATGTGCCTATATGTATGAAATCTTATGAACTTATTTTATTAATTTTATTTTATTAATATGTAAATTAAATTATGTAATAGGTTTAATGAAAAGTTGTGGACAGGTGAGAGACTTATGTGTCACTTTCTCATATCTAATTAGTGAAGTTGGACATCAAGAAAAATGAAAATACACATATGAAAAAGAAACAGAAAATACTTTACTTTTAATACGAGGATCACAGATAGTTAGTTAGAAGGTATTGTTACAATTCAAGATCAGTTTTAATTTTTAATACCACAAGAAGAAGAGATGCTTAAGGTCAGTATCATTATTTTATAGGCCGTGGTGGCCTACAGTGTTAAGGCGTCACCATAGCAACCTTGAAACTGCTGCTATGGGGCCGGTTCGAAACCGGCCAGGGTTGAAATTTATTTCATGGTGGACCCACGGAATAAATCTCGAGCTTCTCACTCTGGTTAGAATAGGTTGGTAACTTGTAGGAATAGCCCGTCCTGTTTGCCTTAATAAGAGTAGGAAAGGATGTTGAACAGCAATAAAAAAAGTCTTATTATTTTGTTTATTTGTAAGCAGTTTTTTTAATTCATTTACTTCAGTATACGAATTTAAAACAAGTAAAATGTTTTTGCTCCATTATAGTACAAAAAACTGACAAAAATATCATCAGTTGGCTGTTTTAACACCTTACAGGTTATTAGAACCTTAACTATGTGATAGAAAACAATGAAGATATTGTGAAGATTTTCCAGTGATAGTAACATCTCAATTGCTAGAAAAATTAATTAAAAAACAAAATAACCACTACAATCCATGAAGGGTCCAATCCCCAGTGGAGCATCTGTTTTTAAAACTTCATCCAATGTTCTGTTCTGTACCAACTGTTCATCTTTTCTAGTTCAAACCTCTTCTATCAAAAGCTTCTTCTCTACTCCTTGATTTTCAAATTCTTCACAAGGATTCATTCATTGATGGCACCAGTGATTCTAACCTCAAGCATGGAGGAAATGTATCATATAACCTTACTCAAAATTTTCTTATCCAGGATTCACTCAAAAAGGTGAGGATTATTATGAAGATATTTTCATAAAAGGTTTTCTTATGTTTTTCATTATTTCCATTATATCCAAGATGCTCTTTTTGAGCCGGTTGAAACGTTTTTTAAAAATTCCTTGTCTCATCTTCCATGTAGTCCCATTTATTCAGGAGAATTCCAAGGCAGTTCATACAGGTAGTTAAAACCCCTATCTTTTCCAATATAAACCTTTTCCATTTAAACAATCCAGTCTTCCGTATGGTTTGTTAATATGGTTTTCTTAATATGGTTTTCTTAATTTTCAAGTTTGTAAGTATCCGTTCAGAGGTGTAAATTTATCTCTCAGTGATGAAAATGTGGTTGTCCACGCCTGTTAGAGATGTCTGTTGTAAAAGGGTATAAAGTTTTTTATTTACAGGCCGGGACATTTAAAATTGTCTGAAGGCAGGTTTGTCGGGACAAGAGAGGTTCTCGTTAGGAGAGGTCAGTATATTTAGAATCAAAAATGAGTGATACTATTAAATATATTTTTAATTAAACTATTACTAACTAGAGTGGGATTGTCAAGATTCATTTCTCATGACCAATGTAAAAAAAATCTTAACTGACCCTGGTGGGAATTGAACCCACAGCATTCCGAACCAGGCACTCTAGGACCCTCACCCAATGTGCTCGGCCTCATCATATTATTATTATTACATCATATTAAGATGGCTTAAACATGGCAAAACGGTTGGTCTGACAGAAAAATTATAGAGGAAAAAATTGTAGATCTTTTGTTTTCTCCTAAAATATAACTGTTATATGAAATTTTGAAGCCACAAATGTGCCTGGCGCACGTCCAAACTGTGTGGTTCGCAAATGACCCCTTTATATACATCATTATAAAGATAAATAAAAATTAAAACGAATGGTACAAACCGAATTTTGATATTTTTAATTATTTAATTTGCATTTATTAGGAAAAATACTGTCATCACCAGCTAGATAATATTTTTATTAAAAAGGCAGTACAAACATACGTATCATGTATAATGTTCTTGTAACCGACATAAGTTTGGACATGCTTGAACATCCAAGATTCAAGTAAGGGAGATATTCTGAAAGGAAACATTATGCTCTATAATTTTTACCTCTACCATTTTTTTCTCAGATTCCTTTAAAATGAGAAAAACATGTCGGTCCTAATGTAACCCCAGATGGCGAAGTAAAACTAAGACCGAAACAATCCCCTCCCTCTCTTTCCCGGTTAAAAATATCTGAAAAATCTGACTATTGTAGGAAAACTAAAGCTTATAGCTTCCATTTCATTTAGGTCTAAAATTAAAAACTTTTTTGATCAGAGTGATACAAGAAAATATCTGTAAAATATATTCGAATGTTACCCCAGTATATTAAAAGTAATCAGCACATCATCAGTCGAGGGCCCCGAATTTTGATAGCACACTAACTTTTACAAACACCAGCATACTGCCTGGTGGCCGGCTGTTAAACCAAAAGTGTTCAATTCAAAAACTCAATGTAGGGCTTTGCTCCCATCTACTCAACTAGTTCTCACCACATTCTTTTGATTTTGGCGAGTCTTTAAGAGTTTTCTGAACCTATTTTTTATCTGAACTGTAGTCACTTTTTGTAAAACTTATAGAATTACTTTGTAATATGGTGCTTTAACATGATATAGGGATAGTACATTTGAAAAAAATGCTCATCAGTAGCAAGATGTGATAGCAAAAACGCAACACAATGTACCAAATCAATCTGTCAAGAAAAAGAATATGGAGCTCTAATTATTTATTTTAATTAGTTGTGTCATTCATGTTCATAGTGCATGAAATGATAAATTTATCATAGTTTTTATTTATTATTTCTAGAGTTTACCTTCTCTAGCCTAGAGACACTCTCCCTGAGCTCTTAAGAGACTTATTATTTACTAATAAACATAAAGACTTACCACATATTAAGGTGCCTGCCATGATGCCTATCCCCTGGAAAATAAGCATATAGCCGATGGCATTGGTTAGGTTGAATATTCCAGTGATTCTGCAGATAGAAGGCACTATGACCACCACAGAAATACCTATTAAATTAAATGAAAAAGTAATAATAATTCATGAAAAGAATAATACCAACTATTCTAAAGTCTCATTTAGTGTAAATCCCAAATAAGAATAGAATTAATGGAAGTAGCAATAATAAATTAATACATTTTTTGGTTAGTTAATTAGTAGTTAACAAATACAACATGTACGGTCATATTTTCTAAAGCTTGGAAAAAGGTTGTAATATGTCAAAAAAAAGTTCCTTCTCCATCAAAAGTTTAAGAGTTCAGGTCCATTTCTGTTTTGGTTTATTATTTTCAATAATAGACCTGTGGAATCGACCAAAGAAATAAATTTTAGTAAACCCCCTCAAAATTTGAGGTTTTGCATTTCAAGATACGTGGAATCCAAATATTGAATAAAAAAAATTCGCCAGTCCGCCGTCCGTGGCTTTTCTCCGAGAATGCTAAACCGATTTTCTTGAGATTCGGTACCAATGTCGCAGATCACCCCCAGGGCGATCCCCAGAACTCGACAATACCATCCGTCTGTTTGTTTCAAAATGGCGGCCGATTAGAGAACTTATAACCCCATAAGTTGGCCATTTATAAAGATAGAGGGGAAACTTGAAGTGTTTTAGAATCAGCATAACAAGGAATTAAAAAAAAAAAATGAATAACAAAAAATCCATAGAATAGCCCATTAAAGATCTTATATGCCCATAACTCGGCCATTTATAAAGATAGAGGGGAAATGTGTTTTGGAATCGGCTTAACAAGGCATAAAAATAAAAATTAAAAACAAAAAAATTAATAAACTAAAAATAAAATATCTCTATCTATAAATGCTTGAGGTTTATTATTTTGATATGATTTATTATTATTTAAAAATTGTGTGAACCTCCTCAAAATTTGAGGTTTTACTTTTCAAGATATGTAGAATCCAATTATCGAATAAAAAAAATTCTGTCCGTCCGCGGCTTATCTCCGCGACTGCTTGACCGATTTTCTTGAGATTCGGTAGTAATGTCGCAGGTCACCCTAGGACGATCCTCGGAACTCGACAATACCATCCGTCTGTTTGTTTCAAATGTTGGCCGATTAGGGAACTTATAAGCCCATAACTCGGCCATTTATAAAGATAGGTACGGTGTTCTAGAATCAGCATAATAACAAGCAATTAAAAAAAAAAAGAATAACAACAAATCTATATAATTGCCCATTTAAGATGTTATATGGCCATAACTCGGCCATTTATAAGATAGAGGGGAAATGTAAGGTGTTTTGGAATTAGCTTAACAAGGTATTAAAATAAAAACTAAAAATAAAATTAAAAAATAAAAATAAAAAATCTCTATCTGTAAATGCTTAAAAAAAAGCGCGCGGACTGTGGACTGATGGATTTTTTTTTATTCGATATTTGGATTATAAATATCAATAAATTCCCTCAAAGTTTAGGTATAATCCAAATATCGAATAAAAAAAAATCCATCAGTCCGCGGCTTTTCTCCAAGACTGCTCGACTGATTTTCTGGAGATTCGGTACCAATGTCGTAGGTCACCCCAGGACGATCCTCGGAACTCCACAATACCATCCGTCTGTTTGTTTCAAAATGTTGGCCGATTAGAAATATTTTTTTGTTGCTTTTATTGTATTTAAATGAAACATAATGAAATCACCTACAAAAGGAAAAAAAAATCATTTAAGTCGGACCAGTATTAGCTGAGATATAGCGTAATGAACTTCGTAGACTAATTCTCCAACACGGCTGGTCATCGTGGCCCTAGGCCTCCTGACTTATCTATTGGGCTTCTGACTTCTTTGTAACTATCTGCTTTATCCTTCCTGGGATTATTTCTGCACTTCCTTTAGCTTCCTTAGTCTTTCCTTTTTTTTTTCCTACTGAAGTGCATATCAAATATTTCCTCTGTATCATTTTACCCTCTGATTACATGTCCTAACCATCACAGCCTGCCTGCATTGACACAGTTTTTCTTAACACTCCCCGTTCGGCACTTTCACGGCGATCATCTTGGGACATACTTCAAATTTCTTTTCCTGTAGTGCCTACTGCTTATTTTTTTTTTACTTGGACAGAATAGATATTTTTGAAATATTACTAGGTGTAAATAATAAACCATTGTGTAATAATTTGCAGCGTTTTTTCAAATCTATCCAAATCTTTAGAAAGATTAATCCATTACCAACTTTCCTCATACATTGAACAAAACGCTCTCTTAAACCCTTTTTAATCAGAATTTTATTATGGTTATTCCACACAATCCGCCTTACTCCCAAGACAGACGATCTTATAATGATCAACAGAAAATTATAATTTTAATTATTTTGGAATTTCCAAATTTTGATTCTATTGATCATGAAATTCTACTATCAAAACCCTATAACTGTTCCTTGTTGTAGCATCTCAAAATGGTTCCATTCCTTCTTATCTCATCGTTCACAGACAGTGGTCATTGCTGATAAACTTCTTCATCTACTCTCTTCCTCTCGTGTCATGTTCCTCAGGGCTTCTCTCATTCACCAACACTTTTTTTTCCTATTTACATCAACCCTTACTTCGGCTCTGGAAGACCACTGTTGTGAAGGGTGGAATAGTGGTGTGAGTGGTAAGAATTTTGTATGTTTGTGACATCATCAGTCGGGTCCTGACCTTCAATTATAGCCCATCGGATACTTTTGCCTGTTTGTAGCTTGTCAGTAAGTTTAATCTTTATATAACATAGTTGATGAGCCTTGAATTGTTTTGATTGTTTGTCAGTTTGCAGAGCCGATAAACCTTGAATAAAAATCAGTCAGTTTGTAAGCAATAATACCAAACTATATTTTGAATTGCTTATTTTTGAATTCTTTGTGTTTTTAGAACTGAAGATGAATGTATAACATTCGAAACTAGTTTTCAATAAAAGAAAATTATAGAAGTAGCAAATAATTTTTCAATCCCTAATTAGATTGATTCTTCTATACCATCATGCGGATGTCAACTGAGTTTGCAAGCATTCTTCTTCTTCTATTTCTAATGTCTTTGTTTTATTGTTGAAGGTATCATGGCCATAAAAGTTCCTTTTGTTTCACAACGAATCACACTATAATATATTGAGAAATCTGATTCTAAAATTGATTCAGACGACTCCTGCATTCCAAAAAATTGCACTGTTCTTCCTCAAATCTCCAATAATGAGGAGAATAGTGATGATGGAGAACACTCACATTGTAGTATTTTTCTGAAATATAGCAACAAATCAAAGCACTTAGCTTTGAACAGCCTTGACCAATCAGTCATAGGAATTTTGATATTATATCAGGGAAAGGGGAAAGAAGCAGAAGAGATGTTCTATGCAAACGAAGACATTACAAATGATGAAAACTCGACAGAACAAGCGATGATAGTTCTGACGATTCAGAGAGTGAGGTCAGTGACATCTTATGCAAGTACTCAATATCAAGGGAAGAAAAAAAATGTTTACTTGAAATTCTAAGCTTTTGTGAGCTATAACGCAGTCAGAATTTTCTAATGTGAGAAAAGTGGGAGTAAAAGTGTTATAGAATCCAGCCTTGGCCTTGGGGCATGACTTCTCTCTAGAGCAAGTTTGGCCTTTACTATTTACTGACCAGATGATTGAAAAATTATGAATCCTAGCAATACCAGAAAAACGAAAATTGAAAACTTTTCGTTCAAAGATTGAAAATCCTTCAGATCATTACTACAAGGGCTCTACAACAAAAGAAATAAACACATTCATTCAAATAATGATTCTTAGTGCAATTTTTAAATCATTTCAAGAATTTCAAATAAATTACTCCTTTTATAAATAAGAGATGTTAGTGGTTTCTATTGAGTAGGGCTAGGATTTTCATGTAATTAAGAATGCCAAATATGTACATATATATCTGTTAATTTCAAAACAAATATGTGAATATGTAAAGAATATATCAAACATGTAAATATAATAAAATTATTTAATTTATACATTTCAAAAAATGATCTACTAATCATGGTTACTAAGGTTATAATGCATCAGCATTAACACTCTCTGCCACTATGGCCTCCCGGATGCAACGTTATCTCTGACTATTAGATTGAGTTAAAGAGGCTTATTCCTTTCTATGACGGCAATACTTCCTTAGTTCTTAACTATTTCAATCCCAAAGAAACAATAAACGTTCCTATATCACTGGACTCTTTAGTCTACGTTCTGATATCCACTCATTGAACACCAAAATCCAACCAATCAATATATACTCCATCATTAACCTGCGTTCCTCCATCCACTTTTTAAACCAGCTACTTCAAAAAAAACCAACAGAACCCAAGCAATTAATATTTATACTCCATTACATTGAACTGCTTCCTGTGGAAAATCCTCTCTTGTGCGTTCCTCCTACTTTTGGAATTACTTGCCTATTTCCAACCGTAAAGTCTCTTCCCATCAATCAATTATTTCTTCACCACATTTTACACTTAATCCTCCGATCAAATGTAAAATGTATGTATACAATATTTGATTATTTAATCTAAAATTACTTGACAGCTAGCTAGACCATAAACATTAAATATATATTCATTGTTTTTGTTCTTAGAGGACCTGTTCCCAGAATAAACATCATTTTTCATTTCATTTTCATGAAATTTACTTCATTACTCTTTGTAATGAACCACAATCTCCTGCCCTATCCCCATGTCCAGTGTTCATGACTCAGCTTTTTTATAGAGTCATCAAAAAGAGAAAGTTATTGTAATGAAAAATCAACTCCTCCATCATCCAGTCATAACTTTTCTTTGTATCGCTGCTACCTCCATAGTCTCCTGGTCATCACTATTTGACTGAACGGAGTGATAACTGAGCAGAATAAGTCAAAAACAGTATGCTTCTATACCTTTACATTTTTCTTGCTGCCAATGGCACTTAACACATGATATAGCATAAATTTTTTGTATCAGGATATAGCTGATTGGCTTAAGATCAAGATTCTGCTACGAAAAAATAAACAGATCTGGTGAGTACTATTGGAGATAGTCTCTGGACCATCTATTGCAAACTGTGAATAGCTGCTTGTGTGTGAGATGCGAATTTTGTCTTCTTATTTATTTTTTTTTATATTTCAATTTATAAGCAAGTTCTTCTTTGTATTAATATGACCATTTCTCTTCTTTTGGGAGAGGAATGTTGTGGTATTACTGCTATAATACTGTATACATAATACATTTTATGCTGAATTTAAATAATTAATGTAGGAATGTTTTATATAATTTATGCATTAATAATTAATTCAATTTACAACAGAATAGCAACACTGTTGGGGATATACCTTACAGAGGTAAGATTTTACCTTAAGAGTAGTTTGGCTTAAGTGGTAGCAGGTCATGGAAAGGCAAACCATTGTGTGACAACAACCTTAGAAGTAATAAAAGTTCTTCATCATGATTTATATGTTTATATCAGTAAACCCTTACTTACAGATAGTTGTAATAACAAAAAATTAAAGTAACTAAACTTCATTAGAATTTATAGGTCAAATTATGAAACAAAATTTATGTAGAAGGAATTGATTTAAAGAAAAAACTCACTCATGTAGAATCCTGTAAAGAAGCCATAGGTCATTTGTATTCCGAATCCTTCAAAGTAGTTAGTGATTATAGAAAGGCACCCTTCAGTTGCAAGCAATAAATCAAGTATGAAGAAGTTATCCATATCAAAGATGAATAAGCTTAACAAATATGCCAAGAGGCGACCTGTTAAGTGGCCAACACCAATGTAATTGATTATTGAAAAAGAATTCTCCTCCAGGCCTAACTCCAAACCACGATCTAAAAATAAAATACATACTTGACTGAATTTATTAGTACTTATAAAAATTTTAAACAAACAATAGTAAAGAAATATTAAGAGATATTTCGTTGAAGCTTAACTTTTAGTCTTTTTGGGATTTATGGAAAAAAAAATCTCTAAAAAAAAATCTAAAAAAATTTCTAGAGGAGCAAAAAACATATTACCATCCTCAATGTTTAATTTGGTGGGCTGATTTTTTTTTTTTTCGTAAATTATTATATCATAACTATCTGATTACAATATCAAAACTAATAATTTTCACCTTTGTTTGTTTTTAAAAAATATTAACATGCAGTGGACTTGCGTGGTTTCTAAAATTCAATGAAATATTTTTGGAATTTTCCTACCTTTTGTTTTGGCAGATTCTACCTTCTTACAGTAAAATTTAGACAACTACTTTTTAATACATTATCAGATGATAAAGATTTAACTTGAACTTTATTCTTGGCACTTGATTCTAAAATTAAGTTTCATGTTGCTTAAGTGTAAAAATAAGATCTTCCATTCGCAGTTTTCTTTTCACGACATGAAAATCTAGATCAGAAGAGAGAAAAGAATGGCCTCTGTGGAGAAAGTAATGCATTATCATTTCTTCAAACCAACCTTTAGCGATTAGCATTAAGAAAACAATAGCAAGAAAATAATTTGTGTTTTGCCCCACTTAATTGTAATCAATAGAAAAGAATCAAAATAGAGTACAGAAATAATCTTGTTACGTTAACAATATGAATGTGAATATATGTTAACTTCCAAGCAAAATGGAAAATTTTGGCAAAAAACATACATGAATTGCAGAAAGAACACAAGTCCAGTATGTGTGGCTTTTTAAATTCACATAAACTTAAAACTGTTATAACTACTAATTATCGAAAAAAAAAAATGGAAATGTGATGTTTCTGCAATTCACGATTCATATATTATAGACAGTCTAATTCTATTTCTTTATCTATCTTATTATCTCACTCTTTACCTTTTGTTTGTACCAATATTTAAATAATGTAATCAATTCTTAATAGTTAAATCTTAAAAATAATATATAATATATATATATATATATATATATATATATATATATATATATATATATATAATATATAATAAGTACCCTTAAATTATTCCATCGTTCTCGACATCTTCTCCCACAACCTACCCGCAAACTCCTTATGTCCTCTATTATCTTTCCCCACTTTGACTACGGATGTGTGGTATACGGGGGCCTCTCGAATGTGCTCGAGGACAGATTGAAGCGGATCATGAACTGCTTCTTAAGATTTGTCTTCGGCACCTCGAGACGGGGCCATGTGTCCCACCAATACGGCGAGTTAGAGTGGCTCTTCCCCTGCAACCGTAGACAATATTTCCTCGGATCTTTTCTATACCAAACAATCACCACCCACCATCCTTCCTACATCTACAGCCTCCTACAATTCAAATCCTCGGTCCACGCACTGGAAACAAGATCTCGCCTTTCTGACCTCCATACTCCCTCCCACAGAACCAAAACATTCGAACGCTCCTTTCTCGCCCGCTCCTCTACCCTTTGGAATTTCTTTCCTTCTAATATCCGGCATGCTTCTTCTCTATCCTCATTCAAATCCCTCCTTTTCCAACACCTTTCTCTCCAAAATGATGCTCTCTAATTCCGAAATTTCAGTTTAGGATTAACATCTGGATCACAAGTGAATAATAGTTTTTTAATGCACAAACTTTGCTAATCAATCATTATTTTTGTATTTTTCATTTTCTCTGTTGTTTTTTTTCCTACTTTTTTCTTGTTTTTTTTTCTATTTTTTTGTTTTGCTCAAATTAATTATATTTTTCAATAAAAAAACTTATTTATTTTACTGAAGATATTGTAAAAATTAATTGGTCTGTATTCTATAGTCTTATGGCCAGATAATGTTACTGTTTTATTTGTTCCTTCATGTTATTCTTAAGGGACCTAGTCCCAGAATAAAATTCTTTTATCTATCTATCTATATATCTTTTTTTTTTTTTTCGGTTGGCTCTATAGACCTTGTAGATCTTTGGCCGCGCGATGTGGTGTTCTTACAGACATTTATTGCTTGGGGGAGCAGAGACAGCCTGGAGGGGGTCACCCAAACTCACATTGCTACGAACCATGGTTTCCATGGTGTAGCGGCAGGCTGTCCACTGCTCCATAACCGGTCCCTTTGGGGCCAGTTCGGTAGTGTCCTTTCCACCGACTCACTCGGGTTCAAGGACAGTGACAAATCGGTCTGGATCCACGGATTATGGCTGTTCGGAGTCAGCAGGCACACGAGGACCTATATTTCTTTTCCCGAGACAGACCGTCCATGGACCAAACCTCCAGGCAGCTATTTTATGTCCTGGAAAACCACAACGCGATTCACAATTAAGGTACACGGGGTAGGGTCATCACTCCTACGCCCGGTCTGTGTGAGTAGCCTCCAGTAGGCTGACAGGCCTCACATACCCGCGGGGGACGATAAATTTCTTGAATTATTACTTTAATTAAATTAAAGTAGTGCCGGTGCCGGGATTCGAACTCACAACCTTTGGGTTTGTGAGTAGGTGCGCTTTTGCAAGCGCGCTAATCCGCTCGGCCACCCCGACTCCATATATATATATATATATATATATATATATATATATATATATATATATATATATTGTAATATACACCTTTTTTTCAGATTATAGGTACTAGTAAATAATTGTTTTAGATATCTTAAATTAGATTTAATATTTGGAAATAGGGATTCTCAGGAAAATAATACAACATTTATTTATCCTGACTGCAAACATCATAAATGGAACCAAAATAGACGGTTTTATTTTAAAACATGGCGGCTCTATGTTTGACTTCAACAGAACCTCTGCCATAATGATCGAGTGGGTGAAGATGATCAATTTGTCCACCAGATCCACATCATTTGGTAACACATTTAATTATATCCCGTAAACCACCGTCATCATTCTACAAGAAGAAAGTGTATAATTTAAGATATATTGACGCTTCACGTTATTCATATGTTTGTAATAGTTATAGTTCTGTGTGTCTGTGTCTGATTGTCTAGCAACCCCCCTGAGAATTAGAGTCAAACTTATATAAAACAAATAAATATATTAAAAAAGGGAAAATAAGTTTCATTTATTTATTTCCCCAAAAACGGAACGTTACATATTTGTCGCCCAATAACGCGTGGCCTTATTCGTTAAAAATTAGGTCACGACAATCAGGACGCAGCTCACGGAAATTTTAAAAGTGTTAAATTTTTATTTAAAAGTGGAAAATTATGGATAAGATTCAGGAAGAGACGGTTGTCCAATGCCTAGGAGATGAGAATGATTCAGACTCGGAAATTTATAAAAATAGTGAAAATCTAGACACTAACAGCATGTTAAAACATATAAGGTCTATGATGAATGTCATGAATAAAAAAGCCGAGGAAAGAAGTCGTGAATCCGATAAAAAAGCCGAGGAAAGAAGTCGTGAATCCGATAAAAAAACCGAGGAAAGAATTCAGGAACTTAAAAATGATTTAAAAAAACTTGATACAAAAGTCGATAAAAAATTTGATAATTTAAATAACAAATTTGATAATTTAAATAAAGAATTTAAAACTTTTAATTTTATAAGTGATGAACTAAAATTAGAAAATGAGAATAAAACAAATAATTCAGTAATACCAGAAAGATGTGAACCGGGACTAACAATAATTAAAAATGAATTGGTCGAAACTAATTTAACCTTAAAATTGAGCCTACAAAACGCTGAAACATCAGAAAAAATTAATGTAGCTCATAGAAATGACTCTGAATTATCAGAAAAAATTTATGAAAGTCCAGTGGAAGAAAATAAGACAAGCAACATGTTTATGAAAATAGAACCGCAATATAAACATGAGATTGGGCGGTTAGGTAAAAAAGAGAATGAAAATCAGAATGTCAAAGTGTTTGGGGATCAAAAATCCAATCTTGAATTCATGGAACAAGTTAATACCCCATTAAAGTGTTTAAGCAATATTGCCACCAATAGATGGAATGATTTCCTATTGATTTTGAGTATTTCCCGCATTTTAACATATATCAGACATGCACCTATACAGTGTATGTTAGGAATTAAGCCCTTATGCTTTAGGAGTACATTTAAAGTGTACGACCCGGGTGGATTGCATTTAGATCATGAGCCGGTACAGAAATTTATTAAAAATAAAATGGAAAAATTTGGATATAGAAATAACTTGATAGGAAATTAAAAAAAAAAAAAAAAAAAAAAAAAAAATGCTATTTATTTTGTATAGGCTTGGGATGTTTCTATGATGCTTAAAATTAAAAAAGAAAGTTAAAAAATCAATACATTTTTATTTCTGGGGTTTGGAATAGACAGTTATTTTTCTTTATAAAACTATAGTCTCATATCTTTAAAATTAGTTGTTAGAATCAATGATTTGTATCCCTTTATTACTGTTATTCCTGAGGATGGATTGATAAACATGAAATATTATTTGAAAAAAAAAAAAAAAGAAAAAAAAAACACCCTTTTCAATATTGTTATTAAGTAAAGGTCATTTTGATTTTAATAAGAAATGTTTAGTTGATTTATAGAAAAATATTTAAGAATTACATTTTAAGAGTTTATTAAATTATCAAGAAAAATATCTCTCATTTAATAGGTGTTGATTTTTTGTAACCAATAGTCAGATCATCGATAATTCGTGAATTGTAGTTAACCTAGGCATATTTACCGCTTAAATAATTTTTAGTTTTTGACCTAAATTTAAAATAATTATTACTTTCAACCTTTGTTTTTTCTTATGGTGTGTAGTTGCAATAATAATTCAAAATTCTCATATAAGATCTACCATATATGAGAATCCATATTTTCTTTTTTTTTAATAATCATTAAATGTTATATTGTTATGTTAACCAGCTATTGATGCTATTTGTTTATATGTAAATTTAAAATAATTGGTGCTCAGCGCAGAGCTAAAATTTTTTGTTTTCTTCAAAAATTATAAGGCCTTGCTCGCAAGAGCTGTAATACAAATTCAACCACAATACTTAAATAAAATGTAATTATTAACAATGACAGTGATTATTTTTGGTATAATTAAATTTTTGTTTTACTCATTTTCTGTTGGCCAATCTTCTCTTGCTCATTCCTATTTTCTTTGATTTTGGTAGAATAACCATGTTTCTCATTTAGTCACAATATCATTTTTTTTTTTTATAAATAGTAGAACCACAACTTATTGGGTTCTCAACAAAAATTAGTTTGTATATAATGAAAATGTAACTGTCTTCTCTCAATTTGTTCTTTTATATAATTTATGTATAGTTTTTGAAAAAATGTTTGTATTCTGTTTGGAGATAAGTCAAAAAAATTATGTAAATCAATAATTAAGAAGATAAGGAAGAATAAAATTAAACTTGCATTTAGTATTTAAGGAAATCAAAAATTGTAATTAATAGTAACTCAGAGGAAATTGGGAATTAATGTTTAATTGAATGAATGGAGTATGAATGTTTCAGTATTCACTCGTATAATTTAAGATGAAAAAAAAAAAAATAATAATAATATTTGCGTGCAAAATATCATTATTATTTTTTTTTTACCTAGAAGGAGGGAGAAATGTAATATACACCTTTTTTTCAGATTATAGGTACTAGTAAATAATTGTTTTAGATATCTTAAATTAGATTTAATATTTGGAAATAGGGATTCTCAGGAAAATAATACAACATTTATTTATCCTGACTGCAACCATCATAAATGGAACCAAAATAGACGGTTTTATTTTAAAACATGGCGGCTCTATGTTTGACTTCAACAGAACCTCTGCCATAATGATCGAGTGGGTGAAGATGATCAATTTGTCAATACTTCGACAATAAACCTGATCTAAGAAAATCAAAAAGAAGTAGAAGAGATTTTCATCAAATGAGAACTTCACAAAATCATAAATGGTCCATTTGTATTAGATAATCAAAATGGCAGTTCGCCATTTTGAAACCTAGAGAGGGTAACGGACAACAAAGGAGAGCATTCTTGTTAGGACCAGGCACCGGCGTAGACGTCTTAAGAGCTCCCGTGAAACTTCATCCACCAGATCCACATCATTTGGTAACACATTTAATTATATCCCGTAAACCACCGTCATCATTCTACAAGAAGAAAGTGTATAATTTAAGATATATTGAAAAAGGGCAAATAAGTTTCATTTATTTATTTGTTTTATATAAGTTTGACTCTAATTCTCAGGGGGGTTGCTAGACAATCAGACACAGACACACAGAACTATAACTATTACAAACATATGAATAACGTGAAGCGTCAATATATCTTAAATTATACACTTTCTTCTTGTAGAATGATGACGGTGGTTTACTGAAAAAAAGGTGTATATTACAATATATATATATATATATATATATATATATATATATATATATATATATATATATATATATATATATATATGCATACAGCCTAACGTACTGAGTAGGTTTGCGTCTAAAATTGTGGCAAATTTAATTTGGTTTAATAAAAAAAAGTAACCATAATGTCTTATTTCTGCAGCAAACTTTGGAAGATATAGATCAGAAACTGAAAATAATGCCAAAACGTCAGTGTTTCTTTGGCTCCTATTCAGCTCACACAGCATAGAAAATTTGGTTTTTTACTATTGGCTTATGGTATCATCATCAAAAAAATTAGAACTACTAGACCTTTGGCAGGATCGGATGTATAATTTGACTGGACTATTGCCCAAAGTGTGGTAGCGTACAGTTAGAGGTGCAAGAAGAGTTTGGTGAAGGTATGCGCTGCATTCGGCTGTGAAAATAGAAAAATAAAAGAAAAAACTTCGTTACTTGTTAGTGTTGTATAAGTGTGGTTTATATAGATTGGCAAACATGTGGTAAGCATTTAAATAACAAAAGAAGCTACAATATAGATTTAAAACTTCCCTTTAAACCTTATAATTTTTTATTTTTTATTTTTTTAGTCTTACAATAAAATAAAATATAAACTTTTAAATAGCTAGCGAAAATATATTAAAACTTCAAACCTCGCAAAAATAAAAATTTAAACGTTACACTTATTTAAAATTTACTAAAAAAAATTAATAAAATGTTTACTTTTAAACAATAAAAAAAAAAACAGGTTCAATCATCACAACAAGAGAAATTTATGTTGCCCTTCTAGTCAGTCAGTCATTCAAAATCAATTTGTTTTATAAATTTTTTTAAGTCCGTCTTAAATTTAGTAAAAAGAATGTCTTCTGATTCAGGCCGATTACCATGCTTTAGTATTATGTCTTATATTAATTTAAATCTCTGTCTGCCATATAATTTGCAGCCACAAAGGATTTGTCTAAAATTGTCAATCTGTCCATCTTCAGCACATATGTCAGCTGATACGATATTGAATCGGTTTAAATAATATTTTGTGTTACCGTGTTCTGTAAGGAATTGTGTCAATTTGTATTCTGTGCTGTGTATTTTTTGTAATTGTATAATGTTATTTATGGAATGTATTTGTGTAGACTGGGTGATTTGGTCGAAGCCCTCCACATTGCGTTCCACTTAACTACCAACTCATTGGTAATTAGTATTTTGATATTGGAAATTGGAGCCTTACTCTCTGAGGGCATATTGCCCTCTATGCCCGAGTGTCCTTTCACCCATTTCACCTCAACTGGTTCCTTAACACTCAGCAGTTGCCAGCACCTTTAATCTGATTTCCTCAGTCAGTGGGTCGTGAATGTTTGTATTATTTATTGAGTGTAGTTCGTTAATTTAAACTTAATTTAAAATGAAAACTTCTTCCTATGCTAGGAAAGAGGAAAATTCTAAATTCTTACAAAGAATTTAGGAATTCTTATGCTTCTTGTGATACAAGGTCTTCCCTGAATTCCCATTGTTTTGCAAAGCAGTGGAACATTTTGTTTTCTTGTTTAATTATTGCACATTCTTATGTTCGTTAACTAAGGGCTCTTTTTGATGGAAATCGCATTATATATATTTTAAATTCAATGTTCCTAAAAAAAGTTTGATATAAAGAGATTTTCGATATATGGTATATTGTGGCTTTGAAAACGGCACAATTTTTACTAAAATGAAGTATGAAATATAAATATAAATATAAAATTGAAATATATTTAATAAATGCTCATATAGATAAAATTAATAATAAATAGAGTTAGAGTTCACAAGGCCAACCTTATACATCATTACTACATTACATCATTACTACACCTTTGCATATAAAGTTGTCTGTCTTAAAAGGATGTTTAAACTTACTTTCATCGTTTAAACTAATTTAAAATTAAATTAGTATTTCTTAATAAGCAATATAAAAATCAGTCTGTGCTTTCCAGAGATTTTTAAAGGCAATAGATTAATGATTAAATGGATTGAGTTGGTAAAATTGCAAAAATAATCAAGAAAATTAACCTTTCCCAAATGGACACTAACAATACCAATTATAATTAATAAAACTAAATAATTATTAAACAACTTACCCCTAAGAACATACCATTAATAAATATGAAAGGTATAAAATGGCCAAAATAGCAGAGGGCTAAGGCTATTTGGAGAAAAACAAAGTACAATTGTTTCCATATTGCAATATGAAGCATAGTAAGGAAGGCCCTAGATATAGCTTCTGGAAACACAGGACACTGTTGGGTAACTTCTTGTTGGTAATCCTTCTTGGACATTGCTCGTGTCACTGCCATGTGATAGTCCAGCTGGCTCGTCTGTACAATAATCATTTAATAAAAGCTTAAATACATTTTAAAACTAAAGTAATTTCTAATAAAGGATTAGTTGATAAACATAGATAGTAATGGTCTTCATTCAAATTTGTTTCAAATAGTAACTCTGACATTAATAAAGATTTTTTCCTACATATCATTGGTTATTACTATATTTACACATGAAAATAATATTTATACAAAATTTAGTCATGTATTCATAAACCCATTTATGTTATGAAAGCATAACAATAACTTGACATAATTTTTAATCTATAGTTTATGTTTTTATTTTGAATCAAGTCATTCTTTAATGTATTGCTAACTAGACTACATAAAAAAATATTTTTGTTGTTGTTTATTGGGTTTAACTCATTTCTCTATTTCAACAACTACAGAATACTAATACCAACTATACTATAACAACCTGTTCTAATCAGACTGATAAGGACGAGATTTATTCTGCAGAACCGTCACAAAATAATAATAATTTATAAAGAAATTTTAAAAAATCCATTAATGATTTGCGAAACTTCTATCAATGATACTACAGATGCTTACTACTATCTTAATATTTAAAAAAAAATCTTTCCTAGACAATAAACTGAGGAAAGCATACCTGCCTATAGTATATATTTAATTCAGTAACACCAGCTGAAAAGAAGATATCCACTCTATAAAATGGCCTACATCCAAAGCCTGGAAGATCATTGGATGGAAGCATTTGTATATCTTGAATACCATAAAAACTGAAGCTGATAGCAGAAGTTTCTACAGAAGCTGGTTTCTTGCGTCGATTTGGCCCAAATCTTTTACAAGGTGGATCTACACATCTTGTCATAACCTGCTCTGGTATTGGAATGTATAAACTAAAAATGAGAAATAATATAATTATTATTCACATTTAAAAAAAAATTAACCAATCTTCTTTACACTTTAATGCTATACAAATAATGCATGTAGTCATTTTTATGCAAGGCCTGGGGTGAAATAATACAGCAGATCCCCTCCCACTCAATATTTCATGAGCTTTTTTTTTTTTCAATAATATTAATACATGGATTAATGTTTTTTTTCAAAACGAAAGTTACTACTACATTATAATAACAAGAGTTCATTGCTTTCATAAGATAAGGAAGATTTTGGTTCACGATTACCTTAAAGATGAAATCTTATTTAAATCGTACCCCCCAAAAGTCCGGGTTCCAGGAACTTGCCCCATCCTCATGGCAGTCCTGTTTTTATAGCAAAAAATATGATCAAATAAAATAAAACAATTCAACGGTCATTGAGAAAATGAGATGAAAACATGTTGAACTTAGGCAGAGAAAATATTTAATTAGTTTCGGCTTTTCCGTACCTAGAATATCTAATGACATATGATGCCAATAAATCAGATAGGTTCAAAAGGAGGGGACTGGGAGGAATTTTTGGTGGTTTATGTAAGAATGGGATATGGCGAACCAGAAAAAATAAAGAGGTGTATGATCTTTATAACGATCTTTGCCTGTCAAATGTAATAAGAATGATCAGGCTGAAATGATATGGCCACGTCAACCGAAAGTATGAAGACAGACAGGTGAAGAGGGTAGATGGGATCTTTGCTACGAGAGTAAAGGGACGACCTAGGGCATGATGGAAAAGGAGGCAGGTAGGTATCTGTATGGTAGAGAACAGAGGCCTGTGGCAGCAGATGTTGAAGCAGACCAAGGACTGCTTCGGTCTGTAATACCAGAAGAAGAAGAATATTAAACAATAATCAAATATTTTTACACATAAATCATGAAACAAAAAAGTTGATTCATTTATGTAATTTTTTATACTATCAGATCATGGAAATAGGGTGGTTGCATTGGCGATAGTTCTTGATTTTTTTTTTGAAGGCCCATAGTCTTGATTAAATAATATGATATAAATAAGAATAATAATAATGATGTAATATGATATATAAATAATAATATGATTAAATTAAGATATTGAATGCCTTCCAACTTGTGTAGAAAAATAATAATCAATGATATGTGGTTAATCAATTTTATATCACTATGAATATAACAAATACGTATTTTTTTTTTTTTTTATAGTTTTGAAAAACACCTCAGAACATTTTGGCAAAAGGAAATTATGAACGAGGTAATAGAAAGCTAGGCAAAACTGTCAGAAATGTGATACAACCTTTTGAGAGATAGATGTTTGTTTCTTCTAGCCAAGATAAAAAAAGATGCTACAATAAATATATTAATTACATTTTTCAATGATATTAGTTTGTGGTATCCTATACATGGGTATCCTATGTTAAGGGCAGGATACAATAAGTTGCTTGATAATGTGAGACCTAGTGTTTCATGAGCAGATGAATAAGGTTAACATGAGAGACTAGGCTGCCTTCAGAGGAAGAAAATGACCAAAAATACAACTGACCTTTGTTTAGGAAACATTGGTCACATTGTTGGCCAAGATACTGTTAAAAAGTTATTTCATACAAAAAATTGAAATGTATGCCTTACAACAAATTTTATAAAAAAAGTTTACAAAACAAGAAAGGGGGTTATGCATGACACTGATTAGTAAAGAAGAACAAACCATCTTTAAAATAAATTCATCCTGAATATCACCAAAGTTAATCACAGTAAATAATATGCTACATAATTTAATCAAATCTCCTCTATTTTAGATGTGAACACCTTCCTAAGGGAGACCACGGAATCATCTGGAATAGGTATTGAAATATGCACATACACGAACACATTTATATACTAAATTAATTTTTTTTTTTCTGATGTTGCAATTTTTATTCGTTTGTGGATGTGTTAACAGTTGTTAAGACCGTTATGACATGAAGGCCTTAGGGATTTTGTACTTCCACATTTTTTTTAATGTATTAGCCAAGGTATTAATGTAAAAGATTCTTTCTAGACTATCACATTGTCTAGGAGACCAAGTTTCGAATTATCGACTACTGTACTGAGTCATTTTCTACCTGTACATGTTAGGGTAGTGGCACCAGTAAAGGCCTCCTTCCAGTTGGGCGATATCCCATAGTTTTTATAGGGTCTCTGTCTCTCACCATCCTGCAGACATTCTCAAACCATCCAGATTGTATTTTTTTTTTATTATTTTACGTACAATCACTTTGGTGTAGGGAAGTGGCGCCCTCATTTTATATTGGTATGACTCTAATCTCAAGACAAGTTGCTAGACAATCAGGCACACAGTTACACAGAGCTATTTCTAATACAGAACATACTAAAACGTGAAGCATCAATAATTCTTAAATTTAACACTTTCTTCTTTGAAGAACGACGACGGTCATCTATGGGAGATAATTAAAGTGTGTTACCAAATGATGTGGATCCTGAATGTGGATGATAAACTGCGGGAGCTCTTAAGATGTCTGCCCCGGTCCCTGGTCCAGCAACAGCAGAACTATACCTTTGTTGTCCGTTACACCATCTGCAGGTTTCAAAATGGCGAACTTACATTTTGATTATCTAATACAAATGGACCATTTACTATTTGCAGAAGTTTTCATTTGATCAAAATCTCTTCTACTTCTTTTTGATTTTCTAAGATCAGATTTATTGGTGAACTATTGAAAAATTGATGAATTTCACCCACTCGCTCAGTATGGCAGTGGTTCTGCTGAAGTCCAAAATGGAGCCGTCATGTTTTTAAATTGAGGCGTCTGTTTTGGTTCCATTTATGATGACAAACACACTTTGCATTACAATTTATGATGATCGCAGTCAGGACAAATCCAAAAAATTGGATAAAATACCTAAAAATAGCTATTTACAACGTACATAAAATCTGAAAAATGTGTATATTACACTAGACTCACCCCCACACAACAGAACAAAGGTCATCTACAGTAGACATCCTTGGGTCACCTCCCCCAGATATCCGCCCCAGATGAGGGAGTGTGTCAGGGCATTCAGAGGAGGCAACCCATCCATCTGACTCGGAGGCAGTAAGCCGATAAGCTACTACTCTTAAAATTAATTATCACAAAACATCTACTAAGTATTGAAGACGGATTGTCCCAACGGAATAAGACCAGGAACCGCCGAACTGACCTAAGTCTAGCCTATTATAACATCTTATCTTTGTGCCAACTAGGAGCCCATCGGGCGCTCCTTAACATTGTGGTTAATTACAACATTGACATAGCAGCGATCCAGGAAGTCCACTGGCTTGGAAGTGGAACACTTGAGAAGAAATGCCACACGCTGTACTACAGCTGCCACGAAACCCACCACACCTTCGGTACTGGATTTATTGTCAGAGGAAGAGCCCGCCAACTGGCCTTAAAATTTACCTCTATCTCCCCCCATCTATGCTATATCCGCCTTAAAGGGAAGCTCTTCAATATCCCTCTCATCAACTGCCATGCACCTACTGAGGTATCACCTGAAGAAGATAAGAAGGGCTTCCATAAAGATCTCGTGACAGCTTTCATGGCTTGTCCCGCTAACGACATTAAGATAGTTCTGGGAGATCTTAACGCCCAAGTAGACCAGGAACAGGTACACCGTCTGACCACAGGAGCTGTAAGCCTACACAAGTTCATTAACAATAATGGTCAAAGGCTAATCGACTTCGCAAATTCTTAAGGCATAGTTGCAGGAAGTACCATGTTTCCAAGAAAGAGAATACATAATGCTACGTGCCATCACCAAATGGCACCATCTTGAACTGACCATTTTCTGGTTAGTTCTCGCCACAAGTCTAACCTCATTGGAGTCAGAACTTACCGAGGAGCCAATGCAGATACGGACCACTTAGCATTGCCAGGCTACGTGCAAGGATCTCAGCTAAGAGGAACAAGGACCTGACTTCAAAAAGGATCTCCACAATCTCATCCTTTCTATTTGGCAAGAAGAAAGAATGCCTGAGGAGTGGGTGAAAGGCATTATCTCCCTGCTCCACAAGTAGGGAGACCAGCTGGAGTGCAACAATTACCGGGGTGTTATTCTTCTTTCATGTATTTATAAAGTACTCTCAAATATCCTCTTTGAGAGACTGGTTCCCTACGTGGTCAGAGAGATCAGGAAGTATCAGGCAAGGTTTAAAAGAGGAAGATCCATTATGGATCAGCTATTTATACAAAGATTGATGTTGGAAAAATGTAAGGAGTATAGCATCGATCATAACCCATCATCTCTTTGTCAATTTTAAGTCTGCCTACGATAGTGTTGTCTGACTGGAACTTTACCAGGTCCTAAAAGAGATGAATGTCCCAAATAAATTAGTGAGACAGGTGAAGATGACAATGGCGAGCTCAAAGTGTGTGGTGTGCGTTGGAGTTGATCTTTCGCATGGAGATGTTTTGGCCTGCCTCCTTTTTATTTTTTCAGGGGAGAAAGCTGTAAGGAAGTCTGGAATCCAACTCCGATCAACCCTGTTTAACAGCACAGTACACTGATGATTTTGACATTGCAGCCAGATCAGAACAGGCCCTGCGAGAATCATTCCTGGTCCTGGAAG
Organism: Rhaphigaster nebulosa; assembly: GCA_948150685.1. Lineage (NCBI taxonomy): Eukaryota > Metazoa > Arthropoda > Insecta > Hemiptera > Pentatomidae > Rhaphigaster > Rhaphigaster nebulosa. Next base: position 73,237,769 of record OX411306.1, on the reverse strand, counting down.
ATGCTGCCAAGGATCTTGGCCTAGTTGTTAATGAGCCCAAGATGAAGTACCTGTGGATGGGAGGAGCCAAACCAGGAGCTGGATATTTTGATGCAGGAGAATTTCGCTTTCAGAGGGTAAGCAGCTTCACCTATTTGGTTTCGGAAATCAAGGCTCAAAATGACATATCTCAGAAGATGAACACAAGCGTTCATGAGGGCGGAAGAGTCCAGGATTCTTGGTTTCGAAAGGAGCATTCTCAGACGAATTTGTGGTCCTGTTAGACAGAATGACATCTAGAGAAGAAAGAGGAATGCTGAACTAATGAGACTCTTCAACGAAGTTGACATAGTTAGGTTCGTCAAGCTCGGAAGACTTCGATGGATGGGGCATGTGGAAAGGATGGCTGCCAACGAGATCCCGAAAATCATCCTTACAGAAAAGCTCTATGGAAACGGCAAGCTGGATGACCGAATGTGCGATGGATGGACTCGGTCTCTGCGGACGTGCGGGCCCTTCTTGGAGTCTAAAATTGAGAGCTGCAGTAAATGGCTGTACAATGTGACGGGACGTAATAGCACTCATGATGATGATGATCATGTACAATCATATATTCATTTTAAACAATTTATTACTTATTCTTATTGTAAATTAATTTCTAGATTTAATAACATATAAAAATATAACAATTATTTTTCTAAAATTATGTTTCTGTTATATAAAGTTTTGTTGCAATCCCTAGTTCATTTTGTATTTAATTACCATAGGTCACAACGAAATAAGTTCTACCTTCTTTCTTTTACAATATCCTTTACCCTGGGAAACATGAGGTTATGATAAGTTCTAAAAAGAAAATAAGATGGCGCATTATTTTCCAGAATAGACATGGATCGAGCAAGATCTACAGCAGTCTCCTGGTCTCTGAATTTCACTTTGCTGTTTACTTTTTTTGAATTTTGAACCTGAAGACTAATACCATACAGCTTAGGAATAGCAAATCCTAAAGCAATCAGTGGTACATACATTCCTGGAATAAAAAAAATTAAACAAAATTATTTTAATAATTTTTATTAGAAATAAAAAGCTAAAACAAACTAAACAAAATAGTCCATTAAAGACTTATATAACTACAGATTTCATTAAGGTAATTAGGCTTTATTAACTATAAATAGAAGAATTCACTGTGGAACTAAGAAATGTCAACAAATATTTCAAGTACCAACAAAATAACCATTACACGACAAGAGTTTTCCTTTGGTGGGAAGATATTAAAATATTTTAAGATAAGAAATATTTAAGGAAACATTGATTTTTGTAACAAATCTACTTCATTTTTTGAAAAAGGCTTAAGTGCCAAAAATTCAAAATTGTGTTACGATGTATGCACCACTATCGATTTCCGCGCACGATATATCGAAAAAAAATTGGAAATGATCTAGAAATCGACTATTGATGAAGTAAGTACCAAATACTAATGATTCACAGTCGTCACTCTAGCCTTAACCACTGCTAGAAACCTTAAAATATATTGTAATTATAAAGGTTTTGACACCTTAATAAACTCTTACTGCACACAATTAAAAATAAAACTAAAAAAAAAAAATAGTTATTTAGAGAAAAATCGTTTCATGTGTTTCCTGTAAAGTTTGCTAAATGGTGCTTAAGCGTTTTTCTATAAACGACATCGACTTGTATGTACTTCTTCAAACTATGTGTTAATTCCATTAATCATGGATCTTCACTTTTGTTAATCTGTTCTATTTTTAACAAATTTATTAAGTAAAAATATAAATATACCATGGAAAACAATAAAAAAATCCTGCTCAAAAAGTTTAATAATTATCAATCAAAAGTTATAATAGAAATGTTAAAATGTATCACCATGAAATTTCTTTCCATTCTTTATTTATCAAAAAACAACTGTTTTCAAGAAACCACAAAAGGCCTTGGAAAGAAATGGATTAAATGGGAAACGACAAAGGCATGACTAATAAATATTAGCAGGACTAATAAATTTGGCAACCTGGAATGTCAGGAGTTTGTTCCACCCAGGAGCTGGAAGGGATCTGGAAAGGGAAATTTAAAAAATATAAAGTAGATATATTAGCCCTACAAGAAATCTGCTGGAGAGACACAGTGCTCACCAAGATTAAGCACTACACAATCACTAATAGAGGTAATAGGCAGAACATAATGGACACAGGATTTTGAATGCGTTTGGATGAGAAACTCCCTCCTGCACTCTATCATGAAATACATAGCAGTAAACGATAGAATATGCGTATTAAGGCTGAGAGGAAAATTTTTCAGCATATATCTTATTAGCATCCATACTCCCATAGAAGGCAAAGACAATGATGAAGAAAAGGACGCTGTTTATGGAATGTTAGAGAAGATTTATGATTCTCTGCCTATACATGACGTTAAAATAATTCTGGGCGATTTAAATGACAGAATTACTGTATTATTGAATATTCCGCTAAAACAAGCAGCCAGATCAATCAGGACGAATCCAGAAAGAACCATATATTATACCAAATATAGACTTACCCAACACTTGGCATATGCTGATGATGTGGTAATAATGGCAAGAACAAAAGCAGCACTTACAGGAGCTTTGTAGGAAATTGAAGAAACTGAGAAAAAGTTGGGTCTTGAGATAAATAAGGAAAAAATCCTTGAGAGGAAGGAATGACAGACCCACATGCAACTGCTCTACCACACATTTAAGAAATTCGGCCGCTTCAAGTACCTAGGGGCTTTAGTAATGGGAAAAAATTATATCAGAGCAGAAACAAAAGCAAGAATCGCAGCAGGCAATGGAAGTCTTTTTGCAGTGCAAAAAACATTGGTTTCAAAATCTGTCACAGAAAGCAAAGCTGCTTACTTATTAAATGATCTAGACACCAATCATCAGATACGCAGGTGAAATGTGGGTCCTGATCCGAGAATATGAGAAGATCTTGTGGATCTGGGAAAGGAGCATACTCCGTCAGATCTTTGAGCCATTAGAAGACATAGAAGATATAGATGGCCAAAAGAAGACAAGAAAAAATAGAGAACTTCGAGAACTATAAAATGAACCAGAAATAGTCACTTATGTCAAGTCAAGCCGTATAAGATGGCTTGGACACATAGAAAGTTTGGGAGAGAATAGATGGCCAAAAAAACTATTATACGGCAAACCAGGAGGCAAAAGAAGGAGAGGAAGGTCCAAACTGCAATGCCTCGATGATGCAGAGGACGATGAGGATTGGAATTGGACAATGGAGAAATAGAGCTGGTGATATGAAGGATTGGAGAGGAATCGTTGAGGAGGCCAAGGCTCTCAAAGGGCTGTAGAGCCACAGAATAAGTAAGTAATCTAATGACCACCTTATTTTCACCAACGCTGATAAAGGTAATATAACTCTAGTTATGGATCAGACTGAATATAAGGACAAAATTTACCAACTCCTTTCTGATCAAAACACCTATACACTTTCCGCCCATCATCCCACCCTCTCTCTTATGTCCAGATTCAACCATCACCTACAGAACCTCCTTGAGACTAAACATATTAACCGCCCCACGTACTACAAACTCATATCCTATAATTCATTACCTCCTCACTTATATGGACTGCCTAAAATCCATAAACCTGATAATCCTCTCCATCCCATTATTTCTAATATTAACTCCTCTTCCTCTAACCTCAGTAAATATCTTTTTCCTTCCCTCCAGATACTTATCCACAATTTCATCTACGAGAACAATTACTATCCTTTCCCATTCCCAACCACTTTATCTTAACTTCCTTTGATGCTGAAAGCCCTTTTACTAACATTCCTATTGACAAAGCCCTCCATATTGTTCAAAAAAACTGGGCCACCATCAAACCACATACCACCCTAATCCTGCCCTCCTACCTTGAATCACTAGAACTATGTTGTAAATCCGGATATCTTACTTTCCAAGGCAAATTTTTTCATCAGATTTGTCTGTTTATTTATTTGTATACCCTTTTTTTACTTATTTAGCACAGTTATTAATTTTTAGTTAATGTTATTTCTCTTTTAGTTTACCTATTATTTTTATTATTATATAGCCAGTTTTATTAATAAACAGCTTAATGTATTAATATTCACTAATTTATTTTTAGTTGTCATTACTCTATCAGTTTTATTTTACAAATTCATCCTGTTTTCATTTTTTCTCTCTAAGTCTTTTTAATTATTAATTCATTCTCTGTATATACCATTGTTTTATTCTTATTTTTGCATCTTGTTTATTCAGTCCTGAAGAAGACCTGCAAAGTGGGTCGAAACATCAGCTCGTTAATAAATAGTTTCTACTATTTTTGTTCCACTTTTTGACCACCTCCCGGACCATCTCATTCCTTCATAAGTTCTACGGTCAACCATTGATTATTCAATAAAAAAATAAATGTCTTCTATCCAAAAAAGAGCCTTCGACATACTTAATCTATTTCAAGCAATTTAGGAATTATAAAGGACACTAAATTGTTGATCCTAACTACTTATTAGACCATTGAAAAATAAAGATTAAAGAAAGCTGTTTAAATCTGCAAAAATAAGCTGAAGTGGTTATTTATTAACTTTAGCAATGATACGGTAACCAAAAAAGTGTCAGTGTTTTCTTAACCTGATGATCAAGTAATCTTTAAATTTCATAACATTTAATAATGATAAACAAGCTGTACCATATTAATGGTGAAGATACCCAACCTCGAATCTCAAAAATTGCATGTTTATTGCAGGGAATAAGACACATAAGTTATAAAACACAACATTGACATAGAGGGTTTGGATGTTCCTGCAACATCCATTTAACAATGGTTTTTTGTTGAAAATAATCACATAGGAGGTTGAACCATGGATATATAAATATTATAACAACAATTTTAGTAAAAAGAAAAAAAAAATCATATAAATTTGCATTATAGAATTTAAAAGATGGATTATGGCTTTCTTCCAAGAGATTGAGAATAGTTTATTGAGAAGATAAAATGTATATAAAGATCTAAAACCAACAGCTCATATCATATGAGCATGTGTTTATTCAACATATTTAATTCAGAATGTTTCTTAAGATAGTAATTATTCTTGGAAAATGAACATAGTTGCTTAAAAATAAAAAAAAAATAGCAGTTTTGAGAGGAAGAGAAAGTTAATTATGTAAGATAAGCATCAGTTTACAATAAGAGAATTCTCAATCTCTATCAATGCCTACTGCAAGCTCCCTCCATTTAATACCCTTCAGAGAGTCTGATCAACTCTCGGATGGCAGTGGCGGGGTCCCATCACTTCTAACAAGCTATCCTATCAAGTTGTGCTGGGCCTGTAGAACACTCAAGCCTGATGGAGGAAGCTCGATCTGCGGCTGAGTAGCAGAGGGTATATAAAAATATACTATTTCGTTTAGAACCATTTAGGGCACTTGGCACTTCCATTCTAAGTAATCCCAACTAAAGGGAGAGGTCAGTACCTGCAGAGTAATTTAAGAATCCCCATTCTGATTCCTTTTAAAATGGACGTAGAAAAAAAATATGAAGATTTATTATTAACATAAGCCAAAGAAGATTCCAACACTCAGGACTTGGTGGAGATTCAAATGGATATGACCGAAGAGGCTTCAAAGAGCTTGTCAATGCTGCTGGAAGAAGTCAGCAACTTCATTGTGGAGCTGGAGAGTATCAAGGAAATAAATAAATAAGGAAATGGGTAGGCCCCCTCCATATTCAGATGTAAGAGAAACCACCGAATCCAAGATCTCTCGGGTGCAGAAGGAGGAAGATCAAGAAGACCGTTTCAAGTATTCAGTCAGCACTCCGGGGAACCTAACAGCTTCGGCTGGTTTTCTGTGATTGGTCCAGGAGAGTCTGGACGTCACATCCAGGACCTCACCGACGACTTCGGCGCATGTGGCAGAGAACCAGGAGTGGGGAGGCAGAAGCCATGGTGGCTGACAGTGTTTAAGCATCACCTTAGCAATCTCGAGTCTGTTGCGGTGCGGGTTCGAATCTGGCCTGAGCGGGCTAAAATTTATTGGGACCCACAAAATCAATCTAAGCCGTTCTACTCTGGTTAGAATAGGTTGGTAACCTGTAGGAATAGTCTATCCTGTTTGCCTTAATAGGAATAAGAAGTATGAAACACCAATAACAAAAAAAAAGTCATAGTCTCCTACATCCTTGCTGTAAAGTGGCAATTATTCCTAGCAGGTATCTGTCCATCCAGCTGTCCAGGGAGTAGGGCCAGGAGATCCAACTGGAGTTGATCAATATTGAGAACCAACTGGAAGAAGGTGGTGTACAACCCGAAGTGGCTTCAGTTATCACCTGGGGGATACATCATTATGTATGACAATCATACCACTAATGATTGGTTATCAGGTGTGGGGTCATCAGGATGGGAGACTCATTGGATCTAAGTCTTCTGCCAAGGCGAAGTCTGCGATTGGCTCTCCCTCTCGGCTCTAGCCAGATGGGATGGGCAATAAGGGTGCTTTAATAGCTTTAATAGACAGTGCACACCATAGTCTCTGGGGAAGCACTAACTATAACCATAGATTTGAAATACTATTAAGAATTGATATTGGAATCAGTACAGGAATCATTGAAAAAACAACAGATATACAATGTGATAGTGCGAGGATAAAGGATTGGCATGTTTCTGATGAAAAATAATGCTCAGATCATCGCCATATCAGGTTTGATCTATCTGTAAATAATCTGACCTAGTCACTGTACAGTAACCCAAAACTTACGAATTGGGGTCCCTCTCTATTGCATGCAGCTCGAGAACAAATCCTGTAAAACTGCTCATTATCATCTGGATTCAAGAATTAAGAAAACTTTAGCTTATTAAAAAATCATGTCAAGTATCTTCATTGATATAGAAGAGCTTATGGAAGAGAATATGACAAGAGTCCTAGAGAGATAAGGTGTTGAGCCACTAACTTCCAGATGGATCTAAAATGGATTTTCTGGGAAGCCTAAAATGGTTATCTGGCTATATGGCAGCAATTAGACCTATTGTTCTAAATGCTACCAGGGTTGTGGTAGCATAAGGCTACTATAACAAACCAAGAGCCTTGATCAAAAAGCTACAAAGACTGGTGTGTCTTATGGCAACTGGTGCCATGAGCACCAGTCCTACTGCTCCTATGAAAGTTCTTTTGAACTTAACATCATTGCACATGGCAATAGAAGTACAGGCTCTTTGTACGGTTTAAAATCTGTAAGCCGTACAAAGAGCCTGTACTATCTGCAAAGATAGGAACAAACTCCAATTCTCTGACCTATTAAGGGCATGAGAACCAGTTCAGAAGGAACCAGCAACATGGCAATGCACTCTGATCTTCAGGTTAAGAAATATAGCGACACATATTACCATGTAAGGAATAAATGAACTAACTCACAGACCAAGTAATGGAGTTAATTGTAAGGCTGAGGCCTGAGTGAAAGTGTTTTGAGGGGTATATAGCATATGAAACAAGTATTAACTATAAGCTCATGTAGCAGCCTGAGTGAAATAGATATTTTTTTAAGGACTACTACACAATCAACTCAGCCCAATAGATCCTCTGCAAAATGCTATTTCATTCAGAATGGTACATCAGTGTGCAGTTACTATATGTTTCACATGCTAGACACCCCATAAAACTCTTATATTGACAGATCTCTGACCAAACAAGGTATATGGAGGATGGATAAACCAAGGGCGATTTCTATATATTTAGGCCAGTGGTTCCCAACCCAGAGAGATCTATGGAACACTAAGTCAGAAATTAAACCCTGTGTAGACCATCCTCAACCCCAACTTAGGAATTAGGATGTTTAAAAAGTGTATTATGAGACACTTTCATAGTGCATTTACCTGCTAAAACTTTTCAACTTACACTCCAACCTCAGGAAAGGTAAAAAATAAAACAATAAGACCTCACAAAAAAGATACAGGAGGGTGCTGTTGGACCCTTCTGTGAACCATTCAAATGTCTCACAGCCGACCCTCAGCCCAGTGGCCATGAACCACTCTTAAGGCAGATATACCAGTTTTTCAGGCTGAGGTAATGCCAATCAACATCTATGCCCAAACCTTAATAAAAGATTAATCTCAGTAATCACAGGCAGCTAAGCAGCTATTGGTGCCTTGAATAGCTATGCAATGAGTGCAAAAGCAACTTAAATGCTCTCTAATGCTCTCTCCCTACCCAATAAGGTGCAGGTTAAATGGGTGTCTGATCATTCAGGCATTTTACTAACTAATGGATAGAATCAACATGAGCAGTGTTAAGCAAAAGGTAATTACAATTACTTACCAATCATTGCAATTTGGAATTGCAGAAATAAAATTCTAACTGTATTCTAATTCTAATTGTAATTGCAATTACTTAATGAACCAATGTAATTGAAATTGCAATTACTTAATGAACCACTGAAATTGAAATTGCAATTATATAATGAACCCCTGTAATTGTAATTGTGGTACGCAATTACAATGACTAGCTAAGCCAAAGTAATTTCAATTACTTAATGAACCAATGTAATTGAAATTGCAATTACTTAATGAACCACTGAAATTGAAATTGAAATTACTTAATGAACCCCTGTAATTGTAATTGTGGTACGCAATTACAATGACTAGCTGAGCCAAAGTAATTTCAATTACTTAATACAATTAATAGTAGTGTAATTGAATATGAATTTGAATTTCTTGTAATTGAATATTACAATACTTCAGTGTAATTGTTCTTTAAAATCACTAATTTATATGTTATGTACCATTTAACCGTTCTCTTATTAAAATTATAGTCCACTTTTGCTCATGTAATTGCTGTCTATCTCTGACCCTGAGGAGTGAAACAGGACTGTATACAGGTCACTGTCGGCTGAATAAACACTTCTTTAATTTGGGGTTGGTTGAGTCACCAATTTGCATATTCTGTAGGGCAGAGGACGAAACTCACATAATATGCAGATATAATGATGCTATAGCTAGAATACGGTACTTTCTTTTGGGTTTTGATTGCATTTTCGATTCTAAGCTCTGCGAACTTAAACCACACAATATTTGTCGATTCACAAAAGTGATTGGTCTGCTTTGACAGAGTATAGGATGGCACACAACAGGTCTCAATGAGGTCACAGTACATCTATGTTGGGAAAAAAAAAAAGAAGAATGGAGCAACAAGGTCAGTAAATCATGATCTAGTAATAAGAAAGGAATGAAAGGAGATAAACGAATAGATTTTGATTCTTTTTTCACAAGATGGATAAAATAAAGCCATACAAAATATAAAGCCGTGATAACTTGGTATACCAACATAAGACACAAAAGTGTTTGACTATTGACAAAAATTTACAAATGAGGAATCACAGAATTTTTAGAACTGGACCTACAAATACAACTAATTATTATTAAACCTTTAGTTTAAATTTAAAATTATAAACTACCAATCATCATTTTAAATTATAAAATACCAATAAGTATTAAAACTTTACTTGGCAACTATTAAAACTTTACCAGCATATAGCAAATAGGTATCTGCTGCAGAGAATTTAAAGTTCTCTATGAAAATTCTTTTGGTGAACCAAGGAATAAATAAAATTCCTAAGGACTGCCCGAAGCTAGATATCTGGCATGCATCACTTCGTCGATTGCAGAACCAAACAGTAGGTAGGCATATTGAGGTTGCATTTATCATACTACTTCCAAAACCTATAACAAAACAACTATTAACAGATTATAGTTAAACAAACTATCTGTTTCTCAATACTTAAGACCAGGCATCCCTCACAAAGCCTTCAGTTTTTATTCAATTTAAATTTAATTAAGTACTTTATGACATCTGGATAACACGGTAAATTTAAAATTAAGCAAATGACCAAAATTCGTATTTTTTTGTCATAACTTTACTTCTTCCTTCTTTAAAAATATGCCCACCGGCGTAATTTAAATGGGTGCAGTGGTGCCGGGCACCCAGGCGCCACCCTCGGAGGGCTCCAAAAAAACTGGAAACATTAAAGGGAAGATTAAAAATTTTGTCTTTACCAATTTTACTGAAAGAATATCTATAGTTTAATAAACGATAAAAGATGAATATAACATAAAGAAGCAATAAAAAAGGACTGCGGTAGTAAAGGGTGTCTTATGACCTAATGTTTTAATACACTATTTTAGCCCCTTTGTTCATTTAAGGACATTATAAATCAAATAAACTGAAGAAACCACTCCTCTCACCAATGCTATTACTTTCCCTTTCGTCCCTCCTCTAACACAGGTGTTTCCAAACTAACGACTCCACGAGGGCTTTTGTTTTTAGTTTAGTATCCTCCTTCGTATGTGTCAGGCTAAATAATTGATCGCATTTTAGCAGTGCGAGCAAACAATCTGCCAATATTATACTCTTTAATTTGTGGAATAAACTTAGAAAAAATGTTTCTAAAATATTACAGAATTTTTTTAATTTTAGATCAGTCTAATATTATACTCTTTAATCTGTAGTTTTTATGTTTGTCACATTGTCACATTACTTTACCAAAATACTGATAAACTAGATTATAAATGTCAAGAGACGCACTTTTCCTCTGTTCGCACCCAGACGCAAAAAATCCAGTTACACCACTGAATATGAATATCTAGTTAGATAACAATATGATTATCACCGTCAGCCTATTTTCATCAGTACCTCTAATTTCAATTTTATATTTTATCAAAGATATATATATTTTTTTTTTACAATAACTGGTTTGTTTTCATGTAAATCGTTACTATTCATTAAGTACTATTTTAGTATTATATTCTTGTTTTAGATTTGATTTACTAATATCTATTTATTTTTAATTTAAAATAATAAGACAAAGTTCTGCAGGTATTTTGACCATTTTTGAAAAATATAATAAAGAATTTGACTGCATAAGTGTTCTTATCAATCAATATTTAGATAAAACTGGATGGACCACAGGAAATTAACTCAACTAAAAAGTGATTGATATTTGCCATGATCACAAATTGGAATAATAATAACATTGGCAACAGATGTCAAGAACATAGTTGATGAAGAGGATCTTAATTAGTTAATTAAGACTAAGATTCAAATAAAATATCAGCACATATGTCTTAGAATATTTCATAAAATATTTAATAGCTGATTGATGTTCAACCAGTTAATTTATCAATAGGGTTAAATAATATATATTTTTTTAATAGTCTTACCTCCAATTATACTGAGGGAGAACAAACTGAAGTTAAAATACTCCTGTGTAAAATAGGTCACTATCATAGCAACAAAAATCACTGCTGGCCCAATGACAGAGATTATCTTAAAGGAATACCAGTTTAGAAGGGAACATGATATTGGAGCTGAAACAATTTTTTTTTTTATTTAATAACTCCAAAGCATCAGTGTAAGATGTGGTTCTATAGATGGTGTAGTTGCTGACAACTTTTAAGATTCAAATATCGGAATAATTTTATAAATCTTACTTTCTATACAATATTATAATTATTATTATTTTTTTTTAAACTACAGAAAACAATAAATTAGGAACAATTCTTTGAGTTATTCCAAAAATTGATTGAGCCATTTAACCCAATTCTCCAGAAAATGGACATTCTGTGTCCAATGACTGGTGTAGCTCACATCAACATTGTTTGGGCGGATTAATATTTATAACTTAATATATATTATAAGCTACTACTTTATTAATTTTTAAATATAGAAATTGCTAAATATCATAATTTTAATTTATCATAAACTATCCAATTCTCATTTCTTCGGCCTGTTCGAGATCGCGCTTTTTTACTTTATCAGCCTATTGTTCTTATATATGTGTTAACAAGGATTCCTGTAGGCCGGATTTTTCTTCAGGAATTTGTCTCCTTTTTCAAACCTTAGGTGCGGAAAGGAAAATTCTCTAATGCAAAACGCTTGTTATCCACGGCTCATTTTATTCCAACCCCACATTCCGATTCTCTTTCTTTTATCAAATCTACAATTTCCCACCAGTCATACACTTGTATTTGAAAGATCATCATTGTTCCTGCCTTGGCAACACTGGCAATTCCCGCCTAAAGTGTTCCCACTATCTTCTTCGTTTGGAGTTATCAGTAATTAAGGAAAGGAAGTTGTGGTGCATTCGTACATTCTTCTCATTCCTTTATGGCCAAACATCATCTTGTAATTATGTTTCAAATATGTTATTATTTTATCTTTTTCTAATAGATGACCTAGCAGTCAAAACTTTTTGGTAAAATAAAAGATAATTGCTTTATCACCTAACATTTCGGGGGAGAGGGAGGAGATATAGCCCACTTACAACTACACCCGCAGACACCCACGTAGTAGGGGGCCTTACTTATTTTAAAAGTAAAAGGTTCGAAATCCAGTGGCGTACGCAAGGGAGAATCAGGATGATATATCCTGATATATCTCTCCTCGAAATTTTTGAAATAATGTTTGTTTCATAACGTTTTGTTATTTTGAATTATTTTTTATCCAATTTTCATTTTTATTCGCAAAACTTACGTCTTATTTGGCTATTTTAGACATTTAATGATTACTTGGCTTCTCATTAAATACCTCTCCAAAAAAAAAAAAAACTGAAATCCCTCGAAAAAAAAATTAAATTCCTCTCCAAAAAAAAAATTCTGCGTAAGCTCCTGCCAAAATCTATTTTTGAGAGTTTCCATCTTATCACCTCATTCCTTTTTATCATTAATTAATTTTTTAATTAATAATGAAAAAATGTAAAACCTCTATGAATGAAATTTGGTTGCTAAGTATTAGTGAACATGCCTTGATTTTGGTGAAAAAACTGCCAAATCAGTAACATTTCATTCAAGGAAATTACAATATTCAAAATTTCTAGTTTTGAGAGAATCATCCACTTACATAAAACAGTTTTGGAACAGGTAATTATGATATATAGCTTTTCACTTCAGTGGTGTAGCCAGGATTTCGTTTTGTGGAGGAGAGAGAGAGAGAGAGGTGATCCATCCAAGGACCACCTACTTTAAACATATCCATCCCAACCGGGTATGTAAGGGAGCTCTCTCTATATATATTTTCTATGCCAAGATATTTTATTTATGAAATGACATTCAAATAGGTTTTTATAATTTTTTTTTACGGATAAGAATAAGTAAAAGAATTTTGTAATATCGGGAGAGAGAGGTTTCGGATCCCCAGACCTTCCCTCTGGCTACTCTACTATTTACTTGCCAGATAACTCAAAATCCAACAAATATTTTTAATAATGAAACATATTGTCTCTTACCCCTCAATTATTTTCGACCCACTTCTGTGGAAGTGAGCAGGAAAGTGGGCAGCGCGAGTATGTAAACAGCTCACTCGCACTAATCTTGCACCTGCCACTTCTACGGTCCCGTGCTCCCTTCGTTAGCAGTTTTTGGTGCGGGTGTCAAAGGGCCGGAGGTGCGCGTGGGAGGGAATTTTTAGATTAGCTATACTTCTCAGAAGCCTCCGAGCAGTTCTCCTTTGGTCTTTTGCCTTGTTTTTTCGCTATGTTATGTTTACATTTATATCCTTTTTATTCCATTATACAGGCGGATCGGACCAATGAGTTCAGTATAATTTTTGGAATATTACGCGTGCGAGAGAATTTAGTGAGGATTCAAGTTATAAAAATCATAAAATTATACCTAATTGCATGATATTACGACGCATCCACCCAATGCCGGATTAACCATGTAGGCATTATAAGCAATTGCCTATGTGCCCTGAGCCTTGTAGGGATTCCGTAGTCCTTTAGAAAAATTAAAAGTTTAAAGTAGTTTTAAATTACTTTACAGAGGTTTCAGATTTATTTTTAATGGACAGACAATTTCACAAAATAACCTTATAACGTGCATACTTATTTCCTGTCTCTAAAATAAGACCCAATTACACTGACATACACAATCAACTATCCTGACGCAATCTTTCTCGCATTACTCGGCAATGTTTCCACGGGCGGATTAAGTGGTAAGCGAACCAAGTTTTCGCAAGGACCACGCATAACAAAATGTCCGAAGCCATACAATATCTAAACTTAAAGATTTTGGGAATCGCCAAAAATGTTTTTAAAAACCTCTATAAAATAATGGAATAAATCTAAAAAAAATAAGTTAAATTGATGGCCTCTAATGTGAAACTTTTTTGGGGGGAGGGAGTCCCCGGAATGTCCACCGTAGCAGGGAGAGATTACGCGGCAAGCGGACTAACCTACGACCCAGGGCCTCATGTGTTCTGAACCGCCCCGTGTTCTGAACTAATTACTTTCGCAATAAAAAAAAAAAATACCGGAGGATTCCTCGCTCGATACTTTGGATCGTAGATAATGGGCCTTCAAGCAAAACATCAATTCCAAAATTCACATTCACAGTTCATTTCTTCACTTAACAAACCACATATTTTCACATGGCAAACCATTAACCCTGCGCCTATGATTCGGCCCTGCATCCACCATCTCCTTTTGCAACAACGATGCCTATTATCTATAATAGACGTATATTTAATTATCCTCAGATGGCAGAGAGCTGATGCTAGTTCAAAAGATCCTTCATAACCCAAATTTGAAATGGAACTGGCAATTATGAGGAGTATAGGCAGGATGCAAACCTTCACTACCTCTAATGCTGCAGCAGAATTAAGTAGAAGAGTAAATAAGGTAGCGCAAAAAGCAGTGGGCAATAGCTGAATGTAACGAAGGAGTAACGAAGGAGCACAGGGGTGCAAACTAAAGTGCAGTGGTGTACATTGGCGTAAATAACGACAATGTAAACGATGCTAAGCATTTGGGTGGAGGATCTGTCGGAGACGCTGTGCATAAACGGATATATTAGGAAATATTTCTACCAAATAACAGAAAAAATATTTTTTTATATTTATTTTATTGAGCGTAATCAAGCTGTTTAATATTTTTATGTGGGAGTTTGAAAAACATTGCGAGGTAAAGTAGTATTTAGAGGGTAAGAATAAAATGATTTTTCTGAAGAGGAGGTGCAGGAAGGGTGCGGTCATCCTTAGTGACGCCATGGGTTAGGTAGCTCAGTAGGTAAGGCGCTGGAATCATGACTCATGGGCCAGGGTTGCAGTTCAGCTGTGGTAGATCATTTTTTTATTCCGTTCGACAAGCCGTTCGGCTCTAGAGTCGGGAGAGATACTCCTGGGGCACAGCCAGCCTCCATAAAGCCCTTTTATTGGGAGTGGAGAATAACCCGAGCGGTTGAGGGTGAATGCTGACCAAATGAACTCTTTGTCTTTATCGTTGGTCAAGACAGGGGTGCCCACAGAGGAGGGAGAGTGGTCACGACAGTTACTGCATCAAAATTCTTGGGGGAAAGGCGAAAAGTAGCCTTTTTTGGATTTTTCAGAAGGAGGGAGGCGTTTGTTTGAAGAAGTAATTGTAATTGTAATTGGGATTGTAAGATATAAAATTGATTTCCGTTGTCGAGGTTTTTATTTATTGTTAAATTAATTTTTGTAAGAACTAATCTCCTAATGATCATATTGAATTAATACTTACTATATTATATCTAATATTTATGACATAAAAATAAATATTTTCTAACATGAAAATCACACATTTAGTTCTTGAGGTAAGGACATAATATACCTTGTATGTTATATATTTCCATTTTTTCTTCTAGTATTATAAGCATTTAAGTTCTTAAAACTACGTCAAATAATATTATAAATACCTTTATCATTAATGTGAGACACAAGGGACGATAAATAGTTTTGGCCAGCTTTTCGGTGCGTTGGCAGGAATAAAAAGTCCAGGAAAACCACGACCAAAAATATCGATTTTTTTCTTTTTATGAAAATTAATATTTAAGAGTTTTGCAGGACGATAAAAACTAATCTGACTTGCTTTTTCCTAATATAATTTTTTTTAGCCTACTTTACTAAAAGCGTCTTTTAGTTTTGTTGATTTTATGTGCATTTAATACAATGGGCAATATTGTTTTCTTATTTTACATAAAAAACAAATTGCTTGGTATACAAGAACTCTGAAATCTGTGCAGACTAAATGCAGAAAACAATAATATAAATAATTGTTTAAATTACATAAAATATTTTTTTCCTCGGCTCCTTTTTTTTTTTAAATTTTGTTCACATTATTTATATCTTGTGTAATATTTAATGGTTGTTTAATATTATTGACTAATGGAAGGTATTTCATCGTATTTTCTATTTATTTCTATAGTTGTTATATTCAAGATAGATTTGTTAAGTATTGGTATTTTATATTTGTTCAATTTATGCCATATTTTGGTTTTCTTTTTTGAGAAACTAGCTTATATTATTTCATTAATATTATTTTTACGTTCTTTATAAAAGTCTTTATTATTCTCTGATTAATTTTCTTTTAAGTGCATTTTATATAGCTGTTATTTTCTAATTATTCAAAAAGTTTGTTTTCTTTCTAAATTTAAAATATTATTAATTATAGAAATATGATATAAAACTTTACGACAACTTAGTATAGAGCGGTAAAATCGCGCAGGAAAAGCAAGAGAGAAAAGAAGGGAGGATTCGGGTGGAATCGGCTATCTTCGCCTTGGGAATCTCCTGTCCCCAGACTCTAGTCTGGGAGACTGACCGCTTCAAACTCGGTAAAAGCATATTTGCTTATTTTATAAATAACTAATGTATTTATCAATGTTTAATGTTTAAAAAATGTACTATGATATGTATTGCGATTATAACAATAAACATTGGACTGAAAGATGCTCTTATCTAGCCAGGAAAAATTACATGATTGTTAATCTTCTCAAGATAAAAATTACGCAGCAGTGGGAAGTGGTATATGTAGGGGAGCCTGTCGCTGGCCAAACCAGAGATTCCTGTAATTCAGTTCGAGTCTTCGAGGAGAGAACACCTAGGAGAGTCAACTACTGTTCTATCCCATTGATATTGCGTGCCCCTCACGGAAGGATGAGGACAGCGTCGCTTTAGTAAGACACTGAAGCACCTGGCAGTAGTTTCACGACCAGAACAGGAGAGCGCGTTTGTGGCAGTTGTGAGTGCGTTTGTGACAGTCGTGAGTGCGTTCGTTACGGTCCGTCAGTTCAAGTGTTAGTTACGAGGACAGAAGGGTGTACCTTGTAAAGGCAGTGTTAGTAAAATTAGTTATGGCTTGACGAAAACTCCATGTACCAGTTACTGCCACAGAGGATGCGGTAGTTACTTACGTACGCCGAACGAGTGGTCAACATCAGCATACTAAGACCATCGACAACCGGGCCACTACAGAGATGATAACAGTGCCCACCGCCAATCAGTTTGGTGTTCTGACGAAATTGGTTCAGGAACCTACACCTCAAGCTCCAAAAAAGATAGCTCCAGTACCACCCATTGTAATGGTCAGTAAATATACCATAACGATGGTAACAACATTTCTGACCAAAACACGCACTGAAAAATACCTCCTAATAAGACACCACACCTTCGCACCAAGAGCAGGTAAAACAGTTAACAGATTTGTCTTTAAAAACCTGGAAACCACCACGTCGGATGAGGACATCAAAGAAGCCTTCATACACTTAGACGTGACAGACGTAAGGAGGCTACACCGCACGGACGAAACTGGAAAGAAGACTGCTCTGAGTCCAGTCTTCATCACGGTACCCATCGAGGACATAAGGAAAATAAAACATGTTAAAAAATATATTTTTCACGTCACCGTTTATGAGACCAAGAAAGGCGTAGACCCACAGCAGTGTTACAAATGTCAAAGATTTGGGCACACGAAGAACTATTGTGGATACAAAGTAGTTTGTGTCAGGTGCGTGGAAAAACATAATGTTCAACAATGCCCCAGAAAAGACAATGCACGGCTCGTCAAGAATTAATCTAGAAAACCGAGCAGAAGAAGAGGGAGAAGGTGGCCACCAATCAAAAGCCAGCAAATCCCTCCCCTCCACCAGACAACCTAGAATGACTAGCGAGGAGACCATCTACTCCTCCCTACTTCGATCACCACCCAACCACCATTAGCGGACGTTGTTGAATCCACCACCACCGACTATCCCCACCTCTACCACTACCCAGCCGTCAGACTACGAGATACCAGTCGGCAACAAACAACCAGTCACCATGTGCCAAATAATGCAGCTTATGTTCAACCTAGCGAACTAGGTAGCTGCCCTGGTCCAAATCATAGCGGCACAAAACCAGCCACGAGTACTCTTTCTAAAGTGAACTTCTACTGCTGTGGCCTACACAAGAAGATTACAGGTAGAATAAAAGGTAGAAGCACTCTTGGCTATAGCACAACTGACGGTGGCCATCATCACTGACACTAGGCTGTAAGGAGAACCGTCCAGATTCCGTAGTGACGGACGGCGCACATGATCCTCACGGAAGTGTGCTGATCGCAGTGAGACAAAGTATCCAGTGGAAAAAGATGCCGGCAGCCATGATCACTCGTAATAGGAAAATAAGCCATCTCACTGTTCAAGTTCTAATGAACCATCCCACCTTTATTACAGGCTTCAAGGATCTACGGCAAACTACTGCAATACCTCAAGACCTGCAGTTATCGCATGGCTTTGACCCAGGAAGTATTAGTTATTAAATAGGGTTCATGACCCAGGAAGTTATTGTTTTGCTTCCTACTTATCAGCACTTTTATATCCCTAAACATCCCCTCCTCTTTGGTATGTAAAATCCATCTCAAATGAACAGATCAATAAGAATGTGAGAGAGTCAGTCAGAGTACACTCTCACGATGTTAGCTGTAAGTCTAGTGGTAATGTCTTTAGTATAGTCTATCTGTAAGTTAACACTGTCAGCAGCTCACTATTTTATATGATGTAATTCTGTAATTTGTTTAATAAAGTATTTTTAAAGACTTGCACGCATCGACTTTGTTAATTCTGCGAAGCTAAAACTGGTGGAAGATGACTGGTGGGAGATTTTAACGCACGATATGCTATCTGGCATAAACACCAGTACAAAAGGAGCTGGAAAACTGATGGTAAAAACAGCATATACGGTAGTTGGGTGGACTACCGTGGACACTTACATTTTCCGTCACGTTGGTGACGGAACTCAACTCAACTCAACTCAACTCTGAACCTCCTCCTCGCGAGAAGTCCAGTACATTATCAATAGAAGAAAAGAAGAACCGATGTCGAAAAAGCTTATATATCAAGAAGAAATATAAGAAAGAGATGTACCAAAGACTACCAGATGTGCCAACACTTCACACCACAGAAGAGGTGGATGAATACATAAACCAGTTTAACTGAGTTCTCCTTGAGGCGGCAGCACATTCCATCTCCTCCTGCCGGACAACCCCACCACATCTCCGATCATTCCCACCTCAGATCCAGGTCTTATAGAAAGTTGGCACACCCTCAAAAACAGGGATCCTAGTGTCAAGATAGTCAACGCCATTACCACCCAGATCAAAAATCTGCGGCAGTGGAAGACAGCGATCTGACAATGCATTAACTAAAATTGGGCAGAAGAACCGAAGAAAAATGGCTGTAATTTTTAAGCGGCCGAAGAAAAAAAAATTTTCCCAACTGTTTTTACCTCTAGAAAGATGCGAAAATCAACAGATAAAATATTTTTAAAAGAAGCTGTGAAGTTTTATTTCGTGATAAAAATATTTTTAAAAGAAGCTGTGAAGTTTTATTTCGTGATAAATATCCTAGATATACTTGTTTGAACTATTTAATTTTTTTATTTTACAGACTGATGGTTAAGGCCTATAAGTAATAATGACAGCACCAAATGTTAAAAATAGGTATAACATGTTTTTAATATGATGACATTGGTTTAAATCTTGGATCCATTGCGGTCTCCGTGATGTCTGCCTTCTTAGTAGTGGCAGATTTACGCACAAGCAGGTTGCGCACTTGCATGGGGTGGCAATTTATGAAGGGCGATGAAATTGGAGAGAAATTATATGTTTAGATTAAAACGAAGTTATAAGTATATAAACAGTTTAATTTAGTACACAAAATTGATTATGGGAAAGGTAAGGAAATAGATGTGATAGGGGATAGAAGCGACAGGAGAGGGTGGTATTATGCCACCATGCCACTGTCCCAGTAGAGGACAGTTCAACAAATTAGAGACATCGCTCTCTATTCCAGGGACAGAGTCCAGTTTTGTTCGTGAGGTGGTCAATACCAACAAAAAGTATATCAGTTCCAAATGTCAGACCTAATTCCGAACGTTACAGTCCCTAAAGAGAGACAAATGTGGCTCCGATGAACGTGGTCTCTCGAATTATGTCCTTCTCTGAGAAACTCCGATTAGAACTGTTTTCTACGAAGTATTGTGTGAGATTAACCTAATGGACAATCGGAGAAGTACCTTTTGTACTTCAACACAGCGATGAAATTGGAGAGAAATTATATGTTTAGATTAAAACGAAGTTATAAGTATATAAACAGTTTAATTTAGTACACAAAATTGATTATGGGAAAGGTAAGGAAATAGATGTGATAGGGGATAGAAGCGACAGGAGAGGGTGGTATTATGCCACCATGCCACTGTCCCAGTAGAGGACAGTTCAACAAATTAGAGACATCGCTCTCTATTCCAGGGACAGAGTCCAGTTTTGTTCGTGAGGTGGTCAATACCAACAAAAAGTATATCAGTTCCAAATGTCAGACCTAATTCCGAACGTTACAGTCCCTAAAGAGAGACAAATGTGGCTCCGACGAACGTGGTCTCTCGAATTATGTCCTTCTCTGAGAAACTCCGATTAGAACTGTTTTCTACGAAGTATTGTGTGAGATTAACCTAATGGACAATCGGAGAAGTACCTTTTGTAGGTTGGATATCAAATAGCTGCTGGATATCAAACGCTGAAGAACACCAGAACGGCATTAAAATTGTAGGACCTTAGGGATTGAAGCAGCGGGTATGGGCGCAGCCAAGTTAGATATTTATTGTGTAAGAAAACAAGGGGACGTTGACTTCTCAGTATACAACACAAAGGTTCCTTTAGGTCTTGCCAATATAATTTTCAGCTCGGATACATACTTAAGTAATTCACAGAACACTCAGTGGATCCTTAGGCTTTAAGAAAGAGGGGCCGAGAGCTGGCTCTCCACGATGTAATATCTAACAACGGCCTCATGATTATAGGGCAGGTATGATGGAGATCTAAAAAGAAATCTCAAGAGATTATGTTCTGACATAACTTACAAAAAAAAAGGAAATCGGGAGACGAAATGCTGGAAAAAAACTGCTTTAATCTTTCTTATAATCCCCTATATGTAAGCATCAGGCTCTGTTTACATTCCTGACATAGGATTACATGTGATATTGTCCTATCCGCATCTTAACGTTTATGTACAGAACTAGCAACTGTATACATATATATATATATATATATATATATATATATATATATATATACAGTTGCTAGTTCTCTTCAGTGACGATAAGAGGAATAGATCACCTTCATCAAGTCTGTAAAGTTCAGTGCTCCTCTTTAGCTTGCCCTCAGTGCCTCAAACATTAACGTCTTAATGTACTCCAGCTAAGGCAGGAAGGACGGGTTATCAACATACAGATTACTAATCTATTCTAGTCAGAGGGGAAAGTTTGAGATTCATTCCATTTATCAAAATAAATTTGAACCGGCACCGTTTCTGACCTGAGATTGGTAAGAGAACGCCATGGCAAGCGCCATTACGACCTCGGAATATAGATATGTGCTTAATGAAGCAACTATAAGTTATCAATAAATGTTTGTACTAATTAAAGTTTAATAGTTATCATCGCAATTGTCTATGGTGGCTAATAGCTGAAAAATTGTTTAATCAGCCCCGAGTTGAGATAGAGAAGCACCGTAATATGCACTATCAGCAAAAAGTTTAGGACCCCTTGTTATTTTGATTATGGGTCAATCCATCTGAAATGATCCAGACCATGTTCCTTACGATTTTCTTACCAGTTATTCCCTACCATTTGCTGAGTTCAAAACCATGGATAAAACATTTTTCAGTCTCATACTTTTTCTTCTGCAGCTATTTTAAGTTAGCTTTCCAGTTGAAAACAACTTTTGGAAAAATGTAGATCGAATACCACGCAGCCAAAGTCAAAGTGTGGAAAATGAGTGAGGAAACAAGGAGCTTACGTGTGGGTTGTGGAAAAAGATCGCGGGTCGATGGAATAATTCCAGGGTACTTATTGACCGTCGAGAAATTTGGGCAATATGGGGTTCCCAAGAAAGAGTTTTGTCAGTAGTAATCCTTAAGTATTTGATACAGGAGCTGAAAGTGATAGGGCGATCATTAAGGAATAAATTAGGAAAGTCGGCGTTGGCCCTGAGGAGGGAATAGGAACCAATAAGAATGGCCTGAGTTTGCGTTGCGTTTACCTTAATTTATTCAGGTTTGACCAGGCAACAAATAACTCAGAAGGAGGGAAGCATAAATAGATTTGGAAGTCATCGGTATAAAGATGGTGGGAACAGTGGTGGATTGAACCGGGAAGATCATTGATATAGGAACTGAAAAAGGGAGAGGGAATGCTAGAACTTTGGGCTACTCCTGAGAACAGGGTAAGGAAGAGAGATAAAGGTTGATTGGGAATAGCAACTGCTTGAGACCGATCGGAAAGGAAAGATTGAGACCAGAGAACAGAACTATTGGAAAAGGACAGAGATTTTAGTTTGGTAAAGATGATGGAATGGCCCAGGAAATCGAAAGCTTTAGAGAAGTCAAGGAGTACTAGTACTGTTAACTTTTTTTCGTCCATAGCAGATGTGTCAAGAAGCCTAAGTCTGTGGAGTTGATATGCGATTTTACCATAGAGGAAATAAGATCAATAGGAGAGATTTCGGAAAAATAGAAACTGCAGTTAAATGATGGAACTGTGCAAATGTAGGAAGAAGAGGGTTGAGTATTGCTGAAGGAGGCAGATAAAAAGTATGAGTTCAATTCATCAGGGTAAGACTTGAATGACTAATGAGGAAGAGAATTTGCAAAGAGAGAGTTTGCGAAACAGTTGCCATTTTCATTTAGAGTTAGGAGTAGAGGAAAGCGCTTCGGGAATGTAATTGGTAACCTGATAGTTGTCTGTGTCAAATTGCGGAGTTAATACTGCTAACCTTGTACGTCTGAAGCGTTTTTAATCACTTTCCTCAATACTTTATAGAAATGTAAAGCACACCCTAATCATAATTTTAGTTCTTTTTTTTGGTTTATAAAACTTCAAAATTACCAGAGTTAGAGACATTTCCCAAAACTTGTTTTCAGCTGTGCTACTAACTTTAAATGCCTGCAAAATTATGAGCCTGAAGAATGTTTTATTCATAGTTTTGAATTCACCAAATGAAATGGAATAACGGTTAAAAATCTTAAATAAAAATGTCGAGCAATATAGTCGGGGATTTGAAATGGATTGAACAAAATAAAAATAAAAAGTCAGTTGACATCCGCATGACGGTATAGAAGGATCAATATAATTAGGGATTGATAAATTATCTGCCACTTCTATAAATTTGTTTTATTGAAAACTAGTTTCGAATGTTATACATTCATCCTCAGTTCTAAACACACAAAAAATTAAAAATAAGAAAAACAATTATTCACCGGTATTTCTGTAAAAATCCTGAACCTTAAACCATTTACCTATAAACACTCTACCTACCTTTCGTTCATTGCGAGAAGAAACTAGTGCAAAATTTTCTGTTTGATATAATCAATTTAAACCTTGGTGAATGAATACCAACATGTATTTAATTTCTTGTCTTAATTAAAATCATAATTCATAAATGTTTTATAATACTGATTTATATTAATCTAATTTAATATGTATAATAATACCAAACTATATTTTGAATTGCTTATTTTGGAGTTTTTTGTGTGTTTTTAGAACTGAGGATGAATGTATAACATTCGAAACTAGTTTTCAATAAAACAAATTTATAGAAGTGGCAAATAATTTATCAATCCCTAATTAAAATAAAAGGTGGTCTTAAACTTTTGGCCGGCATCGTAGGTTCAACTGTTACTGTTGAACCATTATCCATCAGAAAATAAATCATGACCTTTATACATACTGTCTTATAAATAAAATAGCACATCTAAATTTTTTTTCTGTTTGTTAGGATTTTTTGTCTCATCATGACCAGTTAAACTGATTTCGATGAAACTTTTTCCATTATTGAATAGAGCTCTTAGATTTTAATCTACGAGAAGGTTTTAATCCCATATATCATCGGCCACCTTAAAACAAAATGATAGGGGATCAAAAATCTAGGTGTTTTGCCCGCTTTTTATATAAAACCGGGTAAACTAATCTAGACCAAAATTGTAGTTATTTATAGCCGTATAAAGGTTTTTACCGACATTAAAAGGTTATCCTAAATCTTGAGACAAAATAGTGGATATTCTAAATTTTTATTTAGCTAAAATCAGATCAATTGTTCCAACATCAATCGGGATTCAGAAGTAAAATAGTTACAACCTTCTTTGGTCTGTCATCGGATCAACGTGGAATACCTACGTGAGGGAGATTAGCTACGTATAATTTGTTGTTTAAGACTTCTAGGCTTAGAATCAAGTAATTATAATATAGCTTCACGTTTCGTGCACTATTCAACGAGTCTGGATGCTTCTGTTGTATGTGGCCTGCTCCAGGTTCGGGGGATCCAACAGTTGGTTTTTCAATGTTTCAGAGGAATGAACACCCAACATTATTTATCAGAAGGCTCTTGGGATAAACCACACTTAAAACCTTTTTTCTTACGGCTTTTTAAAGAATAACATAGTTATGCTATAATTAATATAATATTTATTAGTATTTACGACAAGAAATCAATATTTTACTAAATAAAGAATATTATAAAGCGAAGAAAAGTCTTCGTGGTGTTTCTCAAGTAACGAATAGATCCAAACTCAGTATTACCATTCCGGTATGAAGGATGGGTTACTATCTAGCAGGGCCGTGGAGAGAAACCAAGAGCCCATGGGACCCTTTCCGAGTCCCTGATTTTTAAGTGAATAGGCCAAAGTCGGGGTAAAGTCAGGTGTCGGTATTTTTTTTATTTTCTTTTTGCATAGATTGCGATTATTATGGTTTTAGTCAAGATACCGTAAAAAAGCATTTTGTTTTTCTTTTTCCGGGAAATATGCATTTTATCGAAAGCAGTTTCAAACAAATGTTATCTCCCTTGAAATAAATTACAAAAAAGTTCTAGTTGCATTTTAAGCTAAAACTAACAGTAACGATGAAGGACCTACGGTATTTCAATAAAAATCCTGCTGTAAGTGGGTTCTCTTTTTTTCATGAAATATGCATTTTATCAAAAAAAGTTTCAAACAAAAGTTGTTCAACTAAAGATTACCTATCAAAAAGGTTCCATTGCATTTTAAGCTAATATTAACGGTAACGGCTCAACGGGGCTTCAAACCTGTGGAATTGTCGGTATTTCAATAAAGCCCAGCTTATCGCGAACTTTTCACTCAATTTGTTTGCCTTTATAACGAATATCATGATCCGGAAATCGAAATCAGATTCAGCTTAAGCTGAGTGGGCGTACGAAATATGTCTTTTTACTTACTCGATGTCCATAATTATTCCACGCTTAGTTTCCTTCAACCAGTTCTTTCATTTTAATATGTTTTTGAAATTAGTAGAGAGCAAAGTTCGCGATAAGCAGGTTTTACTTTAAAAACCGAAAATTTCACAGATTTGACGCTCCGTACGATAGTGCTCGTTAGTTGAAAATGTAACTGGACCTTTTTTTGTAGGATATAACAAGCTGAAAAACTATTGTTTGAAACTTTTTTTGATTAAATAAATATTTTCTTAAAAAAGAAAACCATTCAAAGCAGGTTTTTTCTTGAAATACCGAAAATTTCACAGGTTTCATGCACCGTAGGTCTAAACTAAACTAGTTTTAGCTTAAAATGTGACTAGACCGTTTTTATAATTGAACTTAGCTGAATCCAATTTCGTTTGCCGGATCAAAATATTCTTACTCTACGCAACAAAGGAAAAAAGCGTAAAAGACGCGATAAGCAGGTTTTTCTAGAAATGCAAACAATTTCAGAGATCGGACGCTCTGTTGGGGCGTTACCACTTAATGTAACTAGATCTTTTTTATAAATATTCTTTAGCCGAAAAACCTTTGTTTGAAACTTTTCTGATAAAATGCATATTTCTAGAAAAAAGAAAACCCACTTATTACTTTTATTTTGAAATACTGAAAATTTCATAGGTTTGACGCTCCGCAGGTTCGTTACCGTTAGTTTAGCTTAAAATTTAACTGTGCCTTTTTTTATAGGAATCTTAATTTGAACAACTTTTGTTTGTAACTTGTTTTGATAAAATATAAATTTCTAGAAAACCCACTTACAACAGTAGATTTTTTTTCTTGGAATACCGAAAAATACACAAATTTGACGCTCTGTTGGTCCGTTATCGTTAGTTTTAGATTACAATGTACCTAGATCTTTTTTTGGATAATTTTAAGGGGTATAACAACATTTGTTTGAAATTGTTTTCGATAAAATGCATAAAAACTAAAAAAAAAATCCAATTTTTTACAGTTTACTTCGGACGAAGCATACTGTAATATTCTAGCAACTGAAACATGTGCATATATTTACTCGATTATTCGTATTCCTATACATGACTGCATTTGTTATTAAAATTATTTTTTCTGTATTTATAGGTTATCCTTAGTTTTCCAAATTAATTTTATATATTAAAAGAGCTTCTAAACTGAATTAATCATTACAAAATTATTTTGTAGCTTTTACTCCTTTAAATTCAGTATACATAAAATTTGGATTTGAAGAAAGAAAAAAAACGACATCATAATCCCGTCTATTCTCGGAAATTATTCGACTGTGCTTTAACAAATCCTCTTTCAGTCATTTTAATTAATGATATCCCACAACAATTAATAAAAGAAACCGTGATGTAATTCAATTTATCATCGATCATTAAAAGAAAGTACCCTCCAGCAACCTTACGAAGTAGTTTTGCTAATATGAAATTTGACGTCACACTGCAGTTTAACCAATAGCATTGCGTTTAGATATTTTAAATTTCGCTCGAATTTGTTACATTTTTATTTAATTAAAACTTATTATTTAACAAAAATTTGGAAAGAAAAAACTATTTAGGCTTTAATCAATAGCAATAAAGATTCCTCCCTCCCCCCCCAAAAAAATTGAACGAAATGTTTTTATGCAAATATCCTATTGTATTCAGTAGCTGATAGACTATCCCCACTGAAACGCAACATCGTCCTTGTTTAGTCATGTAACAAAAAGATTATGTAAATATATTTATTAGATAATGATTATACAATATATTTAACGTAATGTAAAAAGTTAAAAAATAAAAACTGTTCGGCCAACCGGTCCTCTGAGCTACGTCCCCGGCTGTCCTGTGTCAGCAAGGCTGTCCTCCCTCTCTCGCCGGGCCTGCCAGCTAGCCTTTTATTTACAGCATAATTGAAATATCTTCGAGAGAAAAAAAATGGTATATTAAAATTGTAATAGCAACAGTGCCATGGTTGTGTAGTATGAAATTAACTGCTTCCTTTTTTTAAAACTTTTACTAGAAATCTACGAACTTTAATCTGTCAGCTCGTTATAACATTTAATTTTTTGTAGTTACTAAGTATTCGTACTTCCATGGTAATGCTCTTTAACTCCTTTTTAAACATACTAAAATTTTAAAGAAATAAATTAAGTTGAACCTACTTAAAATACTGGAAAGCCCAAAGAAGACTGCTGCATTGCGATACTTGTCCTCAGCGGTGACAAACGAGCCTGATTGTATTTCCGAAGCTAAAGACAGCATGGTAAGGGGTATACTTTCAAGGAGAAAGTTTTGGCAGAGTGCAACGAGGATTACAACCCATGCCTGATCCGTTGGTATGATGATGACAGGTAAGAGGCCGCTGGGATTATCTTCTGCTTCAGTGGGACTGGTTTGCGATGATGATTCCATTGGCCACTACCCTAAACTACTGAACAGCTGTCTTCATGTGCTGGAAATGTGTTACTGATAAGGCGTTTCAATCATATTTTTCTTCTTATAAAATTCGTAATACTATGAAGATTTCACAACTTCAATGTTATTTAAAGCTCATCGATCCTTTCGGTTCTCAGTTCAGTTTATGTTTAATTTCACTCCAAGAGGTTAGTTTTTTGCATGATCTTTTCAACTCTAAAAAGTCTTGTTAGTTTCATTGGTCCTCCATTATTTACTTCTTCTTTTTTTTTAAGAAAAGGTTACATCAAACGTTAATTTGCTAATCCCAATTAAATTTTAGTTTCAAAAAATATCTGAAGGGTCGATTACAAAAATAGATAAGCTAAAAATTGTCAATTTTTTTTTATGAAATAGAAAACCTATCTAGCTTCTCTTCCACGTTTTAATTACTTTTAAAATGTTCAATTACTATCTCCCATAACGATTCTATTACGTTTGTTGCTTGGTGATACCATGGTTACGAGAAAAAATATTTGACGAATTTGTTGTTAAAGAGATTTGAAACGATATCTCTAAAGAAACTTGAGCACTAAATGTAAAAAAAAAAAAACGTGTAATATAAAGTATATTAAAAATCTTAAATAAAGAATCAAATTAGAAAACTAAATCGAATCGAAAGTCATCTAATCAAATTTCATTAATCTTATTAGCCGTTGATATTTCCTTCGTCATCCACATCGATGTCATTTTGGTCAATGAGTGGTGGTACGAACAATTCTGATGTTGATAACAATGTTGGGTAATATTTGAGAATAAATATCAGAAGAAAAGCAGGTCATGTACTCTGTACGCATTGTTGTGTGCTTTGTACAAGTATATTATTAAAATAAAGAGGAAAATAAAAAGCGTGAGCAGCAAAGCTTCGTCACTAAGGTCATATTTACACTAAAATACAAAAGTTAAAACATTAAAATGGCGGTGGTGAAAGAAAAGAGTTGGGACCCTCAAAAAGGCACTTCGCTACTGGATGAGCACTCATGGACCAGAAAACCTGCAGGAATGAATGGAATTGTGCGGACAATTGAACTGTCATCCATCGTCGGCCAGGCGGAACTGTAGTGCAAACCCTTAAGAGATCATTGATGAAAATGATGGAAAAGCCTGAAAAACTATGCAACAAATTGAATGAGTTCCTTGCTGTTTTCAGCAATACCATGCATCACATACCATGACCCTCAAATCACCGACAGACCTTGTACTTGGGAGAAAAATTAAAACAAAAATAAACCTGGCAAAACCAAGTGAACTCAAGAGATGAAACATACGGTGGAGAAGTTTGAGGTGTGCGATCCAGTGATGCCTGTTATTTTCAACGATTGACTGAGGGAGTAACTCTCTTAGGAATTCTTCCTTCTTCCATCCTAACTCTGGTCCAATCCAACCAACCTTTATAAAGTCGACAACATTTAAATCATACGGAGTATATACCTCCTGGTAGTTTTGTCTTCTCCAAACTTCTCCTTCCTTCACAGGACCGTAAATCAGCCGCTAAATTTTCTATTCGAATAGATCATTTTCATCAGCCTTTGCCAAAATTAAGATCCGGATTTGTATGAAAATGCATATTTTTTAGTATATATTTTTTTCAAAAACATAAGTTGATATCTCCATGAACTAAGCCGTTCTAAATCTGTTAGAAAAATTTTTAATTGCATATTTTTGGGTATTTGGCCAATATTTGATTATTGTGCGTATTTAGGCTTAAAATTTCATACATTAAGCACATTTTAAATAATTGATTTATTTCAGGCGTAAACAAATTATTTCATTGAATGAAATGTTAATTTTTATGTCAATTAATAAGTATATTTTGAAATACTGACAACCGTCTTTATTTTGGATTGAATATTAATAGGAAAGTATTTCTCAGAAAATGCCCAAGAGTGGAGGAACACGACCAGAAACATTGTCTGTAGTTTCTAGATAGAATTATGTCAAAAGCAAAGCCACATCTTTCTTTAAAACTAAGAGATTGGGTTTCATTGTTTAACCTGTTAACGGTCGATGGAAATTTACTCAATTACTGCTTAGTTGTATTTTTTTTTTTTTCCCCTACTTGCTTTCTCCAAGATAATGAGAGAACAATTGAGAACTCATTCAGCATATTTCAATACCAGCTGCCTGGTTCTCAGTAATCAGCAGCTATCTTGAAGGGGAGAGCTAGCTTTTTTTTGAAATTTACATTTACGTAGGAAGAGACGAAGGAAAATAAAATAGGAAAATATCGAAATTTTTGAATTTAGAATAATAATTCTTTTTGAGTTATGCAAAAATTTAATTTTCATTTAGCTATAACTTTTTTCCCTGCATTTTCTCTGTGAATATATGAAAAGTTAAGGAACTTTCAAGGAGAAGACATTAGGCAAGTCCCATCAAAATCTTTGAAGCCATTTAAGAGAAAAGTGTAAAATAGACGATATAATTGACACTTCTGGTTAGACTGGTACGTTCTATCTTTACTAATACTGGTCCGATTTCGATGATTCCTTTTTTATTGTTTAGTTATAAGAATTTTTTTATGGTTAGCTATTATAATCATCTTTCATATGATTTACAATAAAATGCATACTTTTCGAGTTATACGCAAATAAAGTATTATTTTCATTACAATTTTTTTCCATAAGTATAGAAATAGTATATAAAAATAAAACAAATTCTCATACTTTGTTGTTTTAGAGTTTCATTGAAATCACATACCATAAAAATGATTAATATAAAAATGCCAAATGGAACTACTATTAATGAAGGCAATATCCAACAATGTATCATTTTCATTTGACTTTCGGATTAATCTTCCAAAATCATGAAATAGCTATGCTATGAAAATAATTCCAAAAATGTTCTAATATAAAACAGTCCAAAGAGAGAACACATACCATATATTTAACAATATGTACTATCACATCATGGCATATGGACATTTAGAAAAATATACAGAAGTAAAAAAATGCAACTAGTGCAATGGAGGTTAGCAAATTAAAAAAGTTATTGCTATAACATACTTAGTAGTAATTAATATTATACAAACAATTTAAAATAAGCATTAATAAATACAAATATTTTTACTATGTTATATAGGAAATATATAACAGATAAGTAATGTAGTAAAAAACTATGTACATGACTCTGACAGGCTCCATTGGCTATGAAATATATTATTTATTCTATCACCACGATATTACTATTTTCTGCCTTTTTTTTTGGGATGGTTTTTCTTCTCCTTTTTTATGTTCTTCTGACTTCTGATCCTGCATACAGAAGAAAGCTTAAAAATCATCAAAACAATGAATCATTTTAACAAAATATAATTATTTGTGTATAAAAATAAATAAGACTTATATTTAATATAAAACATTAAAAATATAATTGATAAAATAAACAGTCAAGATATTAGACAAAGTAAATAAAACGTACTACTACGAAATAGTTTTAGCATTAACTCAAATCAGTGTGAATAACCAATGCTAACATTCCATAGTTATAACTACCCCAAGTGAAATGTTATCAGGAAAAACTGTTCATACAAAATAGGTACAATTTCAGTGTAGCAGTAACTACTTTTAAAGTTTGAATGTTCATCCCCTCCCATCCCCACAGTCTCTAGTCCCTTTTGTATTTGTTGTTTTTAGTCTTTCGCTTCTTTCACAGCGAGGAAACAAGAGTGATAATAGATGTGGCACGTCTGCCTCACCAGCACACATATTCTCAAGCCCTCCCAAGTGGAGTGTGCCCTTTCTCAGACTTAAAAAAAAAATGAAGTTGGAACTAAACATTGGAAGCTGTAGCTTCTCTTTTATCACATAAAAAATGAAGTTATATATCTATCTGTACAGGAAAAATTATTTATTCACTTTGCCTATTATATTAGGCTAGGAAGAGAAAGAAAAAAAATGTTTATTTTTCACTAAAATACATAATCTCAATAACAAAAAATGCATACTAAAAAAAACAAAAAACATAATTATCTTTCCATTAGGAAATAATTTCCACAAGAATTTAAGATAATAACTATGCCGCTTACTCTACAAATAATAGGGCTGCCAGAACTTTCAACGAAACAGTCGGTAACCAACAAAATTTTTGACTGTAGGTAAATATTCCAAGACCAAAGGGGTGAACATTTTTCTCGGTAATCGACTGTATCGATTAGAATTTGTCTCATTTAGACGTTTTTTAGGAACAGGATCAAAATTATAATAAATTTGTGAAAACAGCAATAAATCTTCACGTTTTTACACTTTTTGCTTAATCTCTGATTTAATTAATAAATGAAGCTTCCACACAATAATTTCACTGTTGTTAAAATATTTTCGTAGTCAACTAGGTTTCACATGTTTGAAGTTGTCATGACAACGATTACAGAATTACCTATTTTTTAAAATAATTTTTCCCCATTTCTCCATTTAAGGGAAACATTTCGAAAAATTCTTCTTCGATAAACCTTCTTGAAGAAATTATCTAAATGATAGTGAAAACCACATCAAAATCGACCAGCTATTTTTCGAGTTTTGCGAGCCAAAACATATGCAGACTAAATTTATATATATATATATATATATATATATATATATATATATATATATATATATATATATATATATATATATATATAGAGAGAGAGAGAGAGAGAGAGAGAGAGAGAGATTGGTAGCACTTTGAATATTTATATAATAAATTATTTCTTTTCTTGCTGCCCTGTCTTCATACAGGGTGTCCAGCAATAGAGTATGACAAATTCAAGGATTTCAAGTCTGTGAACTGTAAAATTCAAGGCACTTTTCGTAAATTCTTTGGATTAAATTTTGAACAAAATTGCATCCAAAAAATGTTGTATTTATTGAATTGAAATTGAGCAAAATGTTCAATTCGGACTTGATAATGAATTTGAATAATTATAAAGTTTGTATCATTGTTTGATAATGAAAATTTGTTACTTAATATTTAACATAACAAAACAAAATAATATGTACACAACGAAATAATCATAATTATAGGAATAAAATGAATCTTGGCAGCACTTCAATAAAATAAAATGAAGGCTCACTCCATCCTCGACTTCAAGCGTAAGGGACGAACCAGCAAAGTTATTATCAGAAGAGGAATATAAATTGATTGGAATTGAAACTCGGAACTGTTTGGAGCTAAAACATTATTTTACCATTCCATAACATCCATAGTTTACTTAGGGGCAGGTAAAGCGACCCGGTAAGGTGAGACAGAACATTTGAGAGAGAGGGACTGATGAACAAAGTTAGTGGAGGCTTTTTTTAGCTTTCATTGAATTACAGATGGCAAGAGGAACAGCTTCATCAACCTACTCTTAAAGGAATTCAAGGCTGCATGATAACCTGTCATGGCACCTTTTGGCATAGAAGAATATGTAGCATCTTGCCCAATGGTCTGTAGCATTTACTTTGATTCTCGTGTTCGGAAAGTCCCTGCACTACAGCCAACTTGTACGGATAGAAATGAAGTTCATCGTGAAGAATTTGTCTCACAGAAGAATCGGAATTTCCAAAGCTGAACACAGTAGAGATCCCAAAAATGAAGTCTTACTGTTTCATCGTTATCAGGTCATTCCAAATAAAGAAGTTAACCTGCCACAGCCTGTATCTAACATAACTATAGTATATGTGAAGACAATCTTTACAACATCAAACTATGCACTATCAAAGGATTGTATATTGCAGCAAAAGCCTCTTGTGGTTTCTAATAAAAAGCTCTCAAAAAAGAAGAGAATTTTTCCTAAAATGATGAACACTGTCCATATCCGGCACATTTCTGTACAAAGGAAAAAAAGTTAAATAAATTACAAAAACTTCTAAGAAATGCTTCAGCTTTACAAAGGTTATCATACAATATGCTTTGAAGATGCGACAGTTTTGAGCGGACTAATATTGATAGACTGAAAAATTAATGAACAGACAAATATTTATCAAACAATTAATGATATCCAATCGAACATAAAATCTGAAAATTGGCTACAAGTAAAAATGTATTGTAACTATCAAATCTACAATTAAAATACAAAATAATACTCAACAAATCATAGATCCTTCCAAATTATAAAAACAATATAATGCTCACAAGAGTAATACATATATATATTATGCACTTCTAAGAAAAGGAAGTAATATATTGCTTGAGGGATGCTTGGACAAAAATTACCAGAGAAACTATCATGGTTAATACTAACAAAAATCATGGTTAAAAATTTTAAAATTGAGTAGTAGAGAAGAGAAGACAACATAAGGTTGAACAATATTATCAATAAAGAATCAAGATTCATTGGCACAATCTAATTCTACGAACAGCTGGAAGATGCCTATTCAGGATGTTCAGTGATATAGCATGAAATAATTTAAGGATTTCAACTGTAAAATTAAAGGCACTTTTCATGGCACCTTTTTTGGATTAAATTAAAAATAAAATTAAAAGCATAAAATATTGTATTTGGTCAGCTTATGATATGTTATCATTTATGTATTTATTTATGCATTAATAATATATATATGGGGATCGGGATGGCCGAGCGGGTTAGCGCGCTTGCAAAAGTGCAATCACAAACCCAAAGGTTGTGAGTTTGAATCCCGGCACCGGCACTACTTTAAAGTAATAATTTAATTAAAGTAATAATTCAAGAAATTTATCACC
Organism: Rhaphigaster nebulosa; assembly: GCA_948150685.1. NCBI lineage: Eukaryota > Metazoa > Arthropoda > Insecta > Hemiptera > Pentatomidae > Rhaphigaster > Rhaphigaster nebulosa. Next base: position 73,203,131 of record OX411306.1, on the reverse strand, counting down.
CCTTCCCCCGGGTATGTGAGTCCGTCAGCCTGCTAAAGGCTACTCACACAGACTGGGCGTAGGAGTGATGACCCTACCCCATGTACCTTAATTGTGAATCGCGTTGTGGTCTTCCAGGACATAAAATAGCCGCCCGGAGGTCCATGGATGGTCTGTCTCGGGGAAAGAAATATAGGTCCTTGTGCGCCTGCTGACTCCGAACAGCCATAATCCGTGGATCTAGACCAATTTGTCACTGTCGTTGAACCCGAGTGAGTCGGTGGGAAGAACACTACCGAATTGGCCCCAAAGCGACCGGTTATGGAGCAATGGGCAGCCTGCCACTGCACCATGGAAACCATGGTTCGCAGCAACGTGAGGTTGGGTGACCCCCTCCAGGCTGTCTGTGCTCCCGCAAGCAATAAATATCTGTAAGAGCGCCACATCGCACGGCCAAAGATCTACAAAGTCTATAGAGCCAACCGAAATATATATATAAAACAATATAATCATGCAGGAATAAAATGAATTTTGGCAGCCCCTTATCCTTTTCACTCTACAATATATCAAATCTGCAAATGTATAAGAAGTTGAGTTGAAATTGAAACTCGGAGCTGTTTGGTCCTTAAACATCATTTTTATCATTCCATTTCATCCCTAGTTCTCTTAGAGATAGGTAGAGTAACCATGTAAGGTGAGGCAGCACATAGAATGAGTACGTCACGTGAGTGAGAGAATCAGGAAGGGGCAATATTTATAAAGCTGACCAAAGTAAATCTAGCCTAAGCAGATGACGTTCAACATAAGGAGATCTCTTCAAAGCATAAGCATGGCCTTTGAAGCACCAGATGTACAGGCAAAGATCAGCTTACATATTAATGAGAGGAAGACCAAGATTATGGTATTAGAAAAAAACAGCAGACTCAGAAACCTGCTCATGGAATGGCCTCACTATGGAATAGGCCCTTACAGTTTTGAAATAATTAGAAATTTTCAGTACCTTAACTCTAATATTAACGATCATCTAAATAAGGAAGAAGAGGTGAGGATGATTGCAGCAGGAAATAGAGGCTATTTCTCCATCTCAAGACTGATTCTGCTAGACAGGTTTAAAAGAATAATTTTAAGGAGAATCCCAGGACCCTTATGTGAGAACAGTCATTGGTGATGAAGAAAAAACCGCAAACTCTTTCGGCTCTACAAGAAAATCAGCTTCTCCACTCATATAAAAATACAAAGACTAAAATGCTTTGTCATTTGATAAGGATGAGTGACGAAAGAGTGGCCAGTGCGTTGTACATGAATGTCCTGGAAGGTGTGTGCCGAGGAGCTGATGGAGGGATGGGGTAGGGCAGAATCTAGTAAGAATCTCTTATCTGCTACCCATCCTAGAGATAGAGAGAAATGTTTGGCAGCTGTTGAGCAGGCCAAGGGCTGCTTCAAGTATTTGTTGTGCTGATAGAGAAGAAGTAGAATTATAGAAAGTGCTAATGACTAATAGTGAAAAATTATTATAATTGAAGTCTGATCTGAATATTAATACTTATCCTTTAATAATAACTCCTGAAACACATTATTTAGCCCTATTTCGTAATTAGGCCCAACTACCACTTTAACTTCAGATAACAACCTAAATTAAATTCTCATTGTTCACAGATTTCCTTCAAGTGAAAATGGATTATATCAGTGAGAAGAGAGAAATGGAAACCTTGTAAAAGAAACTTTTTATGTTCCAAACACTTAATAGAAGATGACTTTGATGGATCATTGTTATATCAAATTGAAAAGCAGTTGATATTCTGGTTTAGCATGGTTTTGTATTTTGTATTAGCCACATAAATGTTTTAGTCCATTATGTAATTATAGCGATTATAAAAAAAAATTATGTATTGTTTATTTTTGCCATAAACCTAAGAAAATCTGGGTCAATAGTACAGCTATGGATACCTTGAAGGGAGCGACTATCGGAAATTACAGTGGAGGTCGACCTGGGTAGTTTGTGCAAATATTTACCTTTTTTTTTTTTTTTTTAAACAGACTTTCTAAAATATATCAGACAAAAAGGCTTTGACAAACTGAGTGACCAAAGAGGTTAATTTAGGAAACTTCAAGTGTTTTTTTCTTTGATCATATTTTTTTATTATTAGATAAATTATTTGTAAATTTTATTATTGTTTATATGGTTGATAATCCAACTTCAATTAATGTATATATTTATTTAAGCTTAAGATATATTTGATGTATGTGTTGTACTTTTTTTCCTTATTTATATAGTTTTTTACTTCCTTGTACGCAGTAAAGGAAGTATTGTAATCGTGAAAATTTTAGATTTCCAGGTTTCAACGGAAATATCTATTTTGACCATCTCTGAATCCATTTTGACAAGTTACGTCATGATGCCTGTATGCACGTTCGAGTTTGTAAATATCTAATATTAATATTATGTAAATATTAACTCAAAAACGGTTAGCCATAGAAAGTTAAAATTTTGTATTTAGGATTATTGTAAAATCTATTTGTGAACCTCCCTTTTTGGTCACTGCATGATTAACGGAAGTGGTACTTTACTTGAAGGTCATTATTGATTTTCATCAAAAATTATATTAAAATATAATGCAAAATTTTTCAAATAAGACTTACATATTAATATAAATAGCATTATAAAATTTGGTTAAAATTGGCAAACCGGAAGTGGAACTTTGCTTGAAGGTCATATTAAACTTTCATAAATATTAATTTAAAATATAATTCAAAACATCTCAAAATTGGTAAATTATACTTGTTTTATGTGTTAAAATTGAGAATAAAATACTTGTTTTCCTCTCCATTTTTGAGATGAAGAAGTCTGCAGCAGAAATATAACATATAAGTTAAGCAGGTTCTTCCACTTGAAATGTTGAAACCGTCGATTTCCAATGCTTTGTCTAGTGAAATAGACAGAAAACGACATTTAAAAACAGAATAAGACTTTCATAAATAAGAGGCTATGTGTGTGTGAGTGTCAATAGATGGATGTCACAACGCCGAGTGTTGTTTTTGAGATACTGCTATCTTCGGAAACTAGTAACCAAATTCAGGGTCACTTTTTGAGCCGTCGATTTATAGTTTAATCCTAAAAAAAATCTTGAAAATGAGTAGTGGCAGATTTCCAAAATTTGTTTTAACAAATTGAAAGAAACATATAATGAGAGCAAAAATGATCAGAAATAAAAATGGTTGAATCAGTTTTACACTCTATTGTGCTATGTAAATTAACAGTCAATCTTGGAATTAGAAGACCCCGGTGTCCATTATATCCTCTCATGTATTCAGAAAGTGATAAGCCTTAGCCATATCTCGCACTAAATTCCCTGCTCCCGATGACTAAAACATTAATGCAAATCAGATTATCCAGCAACAATTATATTTAACTAGCATTTAATAATATTCATTATTATTTCAAGCCGAAAGAAAACTGCTCTATCTGCAATTTAAATGAGCTTGAGGATCTTTACCATATTTTCATCCGGTGCCCGATCTATACAACTTTCCGTCATCACTACCTGCCTCATTCCGTAAATATGAACAGATCAAATTATGTAGAGTTATTTAGAATTGGCAATAGCGATCTTCTTAAGAAGTTGTTTTCCTACGTTAGGCAATGTTGTAGATTGAAATGTTGTTCATTGTCAATGAATGATTTTGTTGATTTGTTTATCATAGCAGCAGGTCTATTCATGTATCATATATTACTTATTTGTGTATTTAAGCTGTTCAAAGGTATTTATTTCTGCATTGTTTATGTTATATTTTATTTTAATATTGTATTCTGACTTATGTTTGAACGTATTTGGAAATGACGTTGACCTAGCAACGTTTTAAATAATATTTTTAACTTTAGAGCTTAAATATTTTTACAAAATTATAGTTATAGCAGCCAACTCTAGTTGTATGGGGCATACCCCGAAAGCAAATAAAAATATTCATTCATTCATTCATAGATTAATAGGTGTACAAAGAAGTCGTGGGGTGTCCATTTTTTTTTGTGTTCATATTCATATATACCTATTTATAGCATTTCCAGGTCAATTGTAACCTTTTCCATTCCAATTGTAACCTTTTCCATTTCAATTGTAACCCTTTCCAAATCAATTGTCACCTTTTCCAATTCAATTGTAACTTTTTCCATTTCAAATGTAACTTTTTCCAATTCAATTGTAACCCAACCAGACGTGAATTAATTCAATATTATTTATTTTTTATTGAAAAATAATCATTTTAATTACAATAATGACTTTTGAAGTAATTTCGGCATATTCTTTCGACATTTTTTTTGTTTATTAGATAATTGATATTAAGTGCTAATTTCAAGTAGTTTAAATTTTTAAATAAAATTGTAGTTTATTTATTTTTAAATATTTATTATTTTTTATTTATTTAGTGGGGGGAGGGTGAATTTCATCGATTTGTTGTTCGTTCATTAGGTTTTCAAAATTGCTAATGTCAAATTTACTATCCTACCGAAATTTTGTTCAGCTACGAGTATTTCCACTTAATTATTAGTTTTCAAAATTCTTCAGTATAGGTATCGTTTACTAGGTTTTCAAGGGCGCTATTACCGAATTCACTATCGGATTTCCGAATGCGCATGCGCATTTCGCTTTTCCGTTGCTATTGAAGATTTCTATGATAAAGGGATCGTTTATTAGGTTATCGAGGATTCTGATTCCATTTCTTGAATTGGATTTTGGATCGCGCATGCGCATTTTGCTGTTACGGTGCTATTGAAGAATTCTATGATAAAGGAATCGTTTATTAGGTTATCGAAGGTTCTGATTCCATTTCTTGAATTGCATATAGGATCGCGCATGTGCATTTCGCTTTTCTGTTGCTAATGAAGATTTCTATGATAAAGAGATCGTTTATAAGGTTTTCGAGGGTTCTGATTCCATATTTTTAATTGGATTTTTAACAGCGCATGTGCATTTTTCATTTCCGTTACTGTTGAATTTTTCTATTTTATACTGATCGTTTATTAGGTTTTAGAAGGTTCTGATTCCATTTCTTGAATTCGGATTTAGGATCGCACATGAACATTGCACATTTCCGTTACTGTTATAGTTTTCTATGATATAAGGATTGTTTATTAGGTTTTCGTGGGTTCTGATTCCTTTTTTTTAAATTTTATTTTTTATCGAGCATGAGCATTTTAAATGACAACTATATTTGAAATTTTTTGAGTATGTCGTCCTATAAAAGTTAATAAACAATAACTTTACCGAAAAAAAGGTCATTGGTAACGGTTATCAGAAATGAGCATGTTCAAAAAAATATGCCCTTCGAAAAACTAAATCAGAACCTTTGAAAATCTGATAAATGGCCCTTATAAACAAAGAAAAGTTCAATAACAAAAGTAAATCAGAGCCCTTGAAAACCTAATAAACAATTTCTTTATCATAGAAATCTTCAATAGCAACGGAAAAACGAAACGCGCGATCCTAAATCCAATTCAAAAAATGGAATCAGAACCCTCGAAAACCTAATAAACGATTCCTTTATCATAGAAATCTTCAATAGCAACAGAAAAGCGAAATGCGCATGCGCGATCGGAAATCTGATTGTGAATTCGGAAATAGCGCCCTTCAAAACCTAATAAAGGATACCTATACTGAAGAATTTTGAAAACTAATAATTAAGTGGAAATACTCGTAGCTGAACAAAATTTCGGTAGGATAGTAAATTTGACATTAGCAATTTCGAAAACCTAATGAACGAACAACAAATCGATGAAATTCACCCTCCCTCCACTAAATAAATAAAAAATAATAAATATTTAAAAATAAATAAACTACAATTTTATTTAAAAAATTTAAACTACTTGAAATTAGCACTTAATATCAATTATCTAATAAACAAAAAAAATGTCGAAAGAATATGCCGATATTACTTCAAAAGTCATTAATGTAATTAAAATAATTATTTTTCAATAATAAAATAAATAATATTGAATTAATTCATGTCAGATTGGATTAAAATTGAAATGGAAAGAGTTACATTTGAAATGGAAAATGTTACAATTGAATTGGAAAAGGTGACAATTGATTTGGAAAGGGTTACAATTGAAATGGAAAAGGTTACAATTTAAATGGAAAAGGTTACAATTGAAATGGAAAAGGTGACAGTTGATTTGGAAAAGGTTACAATTGACTTGGAAATGCTATATAATGAAATAATTTTCATTAAATAAACAAATACTTTTTTTTTTAAATATTACGTATCTAATTGGGCACTATGCTTTAGTGAATAGCACATCTATTAACACAATATAAGGAAAAGAATTACATATGTGTATCCAAATTAAAATGGTGTACTTAAGTGCATAATGATTATTAATAGTTTAAAAATAAACCAACCAATCCCTTACTGTATTATTATCTAGTGAGTTCCTTTTAAGTTTGACTGCAGCGGTCGAGACAATACTGTTTTTAGTTACTATGTCTTGCTTTCCATTAACTTCTGCACTAGTGCACAACCGCTTTGCATCACTCGACTCCTCTTTTGATATGGCAACATTGGTTATTTCTTTAGTTTGCTTGTTTTTAATAACAATTTTGTCCAATTCACTGTTGATTCGTTTCTTTGCTGAATCACTAAGCCTGATAACTTTTCGCTGAAAGTTGATCTGGTGTGGAGGAGGCTTCAGTCTTTCTGACACCTTTTCTTCTGCTAACTTACAGGGTTTCCTCTCCTCCTCAGATTTTGATGATGAAACAGCAAAACTAAAAAAATATTTAAAAATACATTAATAGCAGAATCATTAAACATAAATACACTAGAGTCCAAAAAAAAAAAAAAACCGGCACACTTTTAATTTCATTTAAAAAATACAGCTCGGCGCGTCCAAGAGCGTCAGACCAAGCCAACAACCTCTTCATTGTAATGCAGAACCTCCAAAATCGCTTCCAGACCTCAGAAGAGACGTCTGGCCGTTTGCGTGTTCCTAGGGATATGGATGTCATTGTACAAACATGTATATGAATTGCTGAACTACAGGGGGCCTGCCAATCCTCTCCTCACCACAGCACACCAAGCAGCTCGCCTCCATTTTATCCGAAATCATGCTCCCTGGACTGCGACTAATTGGGTCTCTGTTCTGTTTTCAGGCTAGTCCAGATTTAATCTCAATGGTTCAGATGCTCAAGTAAGAGTGTAGGGAAGAAGAGAATACTACACTCAGTGTAATATGGCAGGTAAAGTCAAATTTAAAGGAAGGTCAGTGATAGTGTAGGGAGGGATTTCTTTAGAGATGAAGACAAACCTCTGTGTTACGGAGACCATCGCTCAATGAGACAAGAGACAACGTAGAGGAACATAGTACATACAATGATGTCGCTGAATTAGGGCACTACCTGAATTAGATCGGGTTCCATATCTTGGAATGGCCAGCTCATATCCTGGATCTCTATCTACAGCATCTTTGAGAGGTCTATACGACAACGACCAGACCCTCCTCGTGACCCCAGGAACTAATTACTGCTGTGATAGAGGGAATGGGACCAGATTCTTTAAGATCGAAGAGCTGATCTTATTAGCAGTATGCCTATAAGGATACAAGCCCACATTCAAGCAAGAGGAGGCAATACTCGATACTGGAATCAGTGCAAGTTTTCAATTTGACAAAAATTATAAAAGTTTTATTTTTATTTTACAAGATCTTAATTGTTTTTCTTTACATTAATTTTTTTTTTCATAAGATGCGTTATGTTTTATTGTTTTTCTTGTTGTCTCCTATTATATGAATATGTAAACTGCATACAGCTAAAAAATCGGCAACTTTCATTACATAGGAAAAATACTAATTCCAAAATTCAAGGTGTGCCAGTTTTTTTTGTCTCGAGTGTAGATACAATGATATAAAAAAAAAAAAATTCCATTAATCATTGTATGGTACTGAAAGTAATAAAATGAATTGAGGAATTAAAAGGCATGCTAATAAAACATATAAGAACTAACCTACAAGACAGTAAGAACTAAATAAATATTTTTTTAATATTCATAGCTTATTAACTTTGAAACACCTTAATTCTTTCTAATTTTCTAAATCAGATATAATTTTTAGTATTGCGATGTTTTCTAAATCTGTTTTTCTTTTTTATTAAAATAGAGTCATTCAATCATTTTATCACCAATTTCAGAGTACTGTTGAGAAGCTATTAATATCTTTGTACGGTTGAAAAACATTGATAGTTTAATACATTTAGTTTGAAATAGGCTCCGGCCTGAAACACACCAAAACTCGAACTAACTACTCCTCGATACAGGTTCCAGAAATTTTTTATTTATACCAAATACGACCATACCAATTCCTCTTTCTTGCCACATCATTTCTGAAAACCGGTCTTGATCCCATTATTTGATTATTTATATTGAATTCCATTAAGACCATTCCAGCTCACCCCCTTTAATCAGTCACTTACGTCGATATCTGATCTTAGTACGCTTGCTTTGTTTTTCCTATTTTCATACAAAATGACGGATCAGAGATGAGAAATATTTACACAGATGATATTCTAAATACATCACACTAATGGCCAGCAACCCATATAGATACCTATATTATTTTAATGAACAAACGGCTGAAACTTAAAACATATAAAAAGGTGAAAACCTAATCTTCAAGATCATTATAGATAAATGCCTATACCTATTAGAGTCATTGTTTGAAATGGAAATTCTTCTCCTTTTTTGTTGCTTTTTAGAAAGGAGTTTTTCTCTCCTGCTATCACCATACTCCCTTTGGGGTAAGGGCAATGCAATGGAGCGAAATAATTCAACCAGTTTATCTTTGTTGCAATCATCCAAATTCCTTGAGACACATCTCTACAAAACAAGAATCACATTGTTTTACAAAATTACTCAGGCTAATAATTAATAAATATATCAAAACTGATTATAAAAATAAAAAGCGTATATGAAAGTACATTAAACTGATGGTAGATCATGGATCAAATAAATGTTATATTTATAGTATTATAAAACCAAATAATTAATAACATTTAAGTAAATCAGTATAAGTGTACTTTTTTAAAAAGCTTTTCGAAACACGGCAATTTCACAGCTACAAATAAAAAGAAAAAAAATCACACCAATACAATCAACCTTAAGGTAATAGATTCTCTCTGTCACCCGCACATATAAATTCAGTACGTACAGATATTAATATTTCTCTCAACTCTTTTTCATTCAAAAGCTCCGGCTGCAACAACGAAAATGTAGAATTCCTATCGCTTTCCATAAGTACCAAACATAAGGATAACTTGAACTTTCTAAACAGCACTATAACCTCCGAAAATATAACCAAAGAGGTCCTTTTTGAAAAATAAACAGAACGTAATTAGTATTGGTTTATTTTTTAATGTAGGAATAGCTCCATATGAAGATTCTATCTATACCCTTTCCATTTATAATTAAATTATAACGTATAGGCTATTATAGAAAAAAAAAAAAAAGGAAGAAGCGTGTTTCTATTAAACGATTGCGTTTTCTAAGGCAGGACAGTATTTTAGGATTTTTAGAAGTGATTTCATGTTTAATATTTCCAATCATCATTTTTTTTTATTTTAGCAAAAAAAAAATTATATATTCTGACTTGAAGAAGTAACGCAAAAATATTTTAACAAATAATACGATGCATCATTTTTCCGAGCACTGAGGACACTGATTGTTGTTCTTTGGGATGTAGTATCAAAAATAATTCAACCTCACTATATAAGATATGCAGAGATAGGTATTACTTTCTAGTGGATTTAGGAAACTTCAAAATTCATCGAGTGATGTTATACATAATTCGTTAGCTAAATATTTATATCTTAATATATATATATATATATATATATATATATATATATATATATATATATATATATATATATATATATATATATATATATATATATATATATATATATATAAGTTATAGTCTGAAGCATAGTATTATTGTATTTAATACCAAATCTCTTATGTAAACAAGAACGGAATGTATATAAGTAGGATTACTAAGAGGAATAAAGCAGTCTTGATTTTGTCTCTGAACGTGTTGTTTCTTTAACCTTATTCTTTTTTTTATCTGTTTTAACCCGCTGTCACTTAACTGGTGCCGAAAACCGGGACGAAGTACGGTCGGAGCTTAAACTTTCCGAAACCCGATTTTTGATTATTTTTTTTTTTAATTTCGGTTGCGTGATTGAGAAAGAGTGAAGATATGGCGAACAATGAAATACTGAGGCCACCAGTGTTAAATATACAAGCGAATGCTCCACCAATGCCAGAGATCCCACCAATGCCGGAGATACCACCTCTACCGGAGACCACCTTGGCGGCAGCGCATGCGAACGCACTAGAGTGGCTGAAAATTAAAACAGCAACGTCACAGGACCTGAGGAAGGCGGTATCGGACCTGGAAAGATTCACCGGAGAAACAGGTGAGCTCAATCATTTTTTAAAAGGAGGAGATCGCTTAATAACGAGAATAGAAGCGAAGGCATCGGAAAACCTGTTGGGCCGTGAAGACGCAGAGGCGTTGAAGGCAGCCCTAATATGCAGGATAAAAAGAAGTATCTTGAATCAGATACAGGCAGATGAAGAAACACCGTGGACGATAGTTAAAGAGAGGTTGAAGAAGGCGTTCGGAGGAGGCAGGTGGACTCCGGAAGAAGACATCTTCCAAATGTTCCGCGAAATCAAACAGCCACGACAGTCGAGCGGGCAATATGCAGGGACACTCTTAGCCCGGTACAATAGGATTACAGAGAAAATGCGAGAGACATGGAGTGTGGAAGAAGTAGAAGCCAGGATGGCCTTCCTGTCGACGATACTTAAGGTGCAACTGGCCAAAGAGATAGGGAAGAAAGAAGGCCTACCTAGAGAGCGGACCTTCGTTGAATGCGCTCAAGAAATGGTAGATATGAGCGCGAGAGATGAGGAAGCCCGGATGGAAGTCGAAGAGACCGGGTGGAGCAGAATGGTATATAGACGACCCAGAACTGCACAGACCAACTGGAAGAAGAGAGATTTTGGAGATAGTGGAAGAGAGAGGGCCGCACTGGGGGAAAGAAGACCAGGACCATCAAGACCAAGGAACGGCGGTAGGAAAGAAGATCGGAAGTGCCACGGTTGTGGGAGAACAGGACACCTAGTAGCGCAATGCCCACGCACCAGATGTTTCGAGTGCGGAACCGAAGGGCACATCGCCAGGCAGTGCCCCTATATCTACAGGAGGAGAGAGACAGCACAGCCGGAACCAATGGAGGTAAACGCCCAAAGGGTTCGGAGGAGAAGTATCTCACGGAGACTCAGCGGATCATCAGCTGATTCAACTGGAACATCCGAGAATTCTGAATCAGAAGAGGAAGTAGACGATCCGGACAAGAAAAGCGGACAGAGGAGCGGGAGGAGCAGTTGGAGGCGAGTTGCGGGAGGAAGAAAGCACCGAGAGGATGTCTGAGGGGAGTGGCGGCAGAGAGGCGACCGCAGGTTGGTAAGTTACAACGTGAGAGGAAAGCACAGCGGTCTGCCTATAATCAAAGTGGAGGGAGATGTCTGGTTGACACCGGGAGCTCCAACACAATCATGTGCCGGGAAGCGCTAGAAAAGCTGAATGGCGGAGAGAGGACACTCCAGATCCAGGTATGTTGCTGTAAATTAATCACCCTGGGTGGTCCATGTGAAGTAGAGGGGGAAGCAGAGATAGGGTTAGATAGATGGGGATCTAGGGGATCTAATTTAAAAGTACATATTGTAGGGGGTATGCCGCGAGATTACCAGGTCATTATAGGGTGTGATCTGTTAGCAAAGGTAGGCGCGAGGATTAAGAATAGCAAGGGAAAATGGAACGTGAGGATAGGGAGAGAAAGGTTTAAATGTCAAAGCCTCATAAGGGACCAGAAGGCACGGGTAGGCGCGATAAATCGAACGGAAGACTGGAGACAAACGTTGAAAACAGAATACGGGGATGTCTTCTTCAGGGAGGGCGACATACTGGGAGCAACAGGATAGACAGTGCATGAAATCCCGCTAAAACAAGAAAGAGTGACCTACGTCAAGGAAAGGAGATATCCTCAAGCGTTACGTCACCATATCCGGGAAGAGATAGAGAGCCTAAAGAAACAGGGAATAATTATAGATAGCACATCCCCCTATAACAGTCCGTTGTGGGCAGTGAGGAAAAAGAGCGCACCGGGCGAGGAAAAATACAGGGTAGTGATAGATTACCGAAAACTAAATGAGAACACTATCTATGAGAAATACCCGATTCCCCGATTCGAAGACATTTTAGACAGGCTGAGCGGGGCAACTATATTTAGTACATTGGATTTAAAGGCTGGGTACCACCAAATAAAAATGCATCCGACGGATCAACCCAAGACGGCATTCACGTTTGAAAGAGGTCATTATGAATTCACTAGGATGCCGTTCGGATTAATAAACGCTCCCATTACGTTCCAGCGCCTCATGGATGAGTTCTTAAGGGGTATAGATGAAGCGGTGTGCCAGATCTATATGGATGATCTCTTAGTTTTTAGTAAAACCGAAAGCGAGCACATAGAACATTTGCAAAGCGTATTTAATAGGATGCGACAATTCGGACTAAAATTATCCAAGGAGAAGTCACTATTGGGTCAGGGGCAAATCAATTTTTTAGGACACACCATTTCAAAAGAGGGAGTCAGACCTGATGCGAACAAAGTTGAGGCCATACGGAAGGTAGCGGTGCCCCGGGACGTAAAAGGTATTAGGAGGTTATTGGGGACACTGAACTACTACAGACGGTTCGTACCGGAAATGGCAGAATATTTAGTTCCCCTCAATAATCTACTGAAGAAAGGGCGGAAAATAATAGTTACGCCTGTGATAGAAGACAACATCCGGAAGTGTATGGAGAAGTTACAGATGGAGGCAGTACTCGCGTTCCCTGATTTCGAAAAGTTATTTACCATCACAACGGATGCGAGTGAGTACGCGCTGGGGGCGGTATTATCTCAAGACGGAAAAGGGGGGGAACTTCCCGTAGCAAACGCAGTAGGCGCCTTACGGAGACAGAAACCAGGTACAGCGCCCTCGAAAGAGAACTGTTGGGAATTGTGTGGGCCATTGACCACTTCAGACCCCAGGGAGAAGATTCCGAGTACATACGGATCATAGACCACTGCAATGGGTTGGGAAGTTAAAAGAATCCTCCGCGAGGGTCACTCGGTGGAAAGAATTCCTAAGCCAGTACAACATGGACATCGTGTACAAACCGGGGAAAGAGAATGTGGTGGCGGATTGGCTGCCCCGAGCATTAATGGTCAACGTGATAGAGGAAGACGAAGGGGAATCATCCAGGAACGTGAGGCAGTTTCTGCGAGAGTGGACACCGGAAGGGGAGGGTGAGCATGGCACGACGGACGACAGACAGGATCTTTCAGAAGATGAGAACCCAAGCGACGAAAGACCGACGGACATGGAAGAATTAGAAGAAATTGTCAACGACAAGCATCGACAAATAATCTGGAAAACCAGGACCTCAGGGTTGATGAAAATCGAGTATACTCGGTATGGAAATAGTCGCATCACGGTCATTTGGTCGCAGCCGGGAGCTAGGGACGACCAAATCTGCAGAGCTCTGAAGGATGCATCCAAACCTGGTAAAACCCATCATCTATATGTCGGGAATAACACTATTTGGGAAAAGGTCAAACGAATATGGCGATCCGAGCGAATAGGAGTGGATAGGACGTTCGTTCGATGTAAATTTATGGTCGAAACGCTCAGGGATGCCGAGCAGCAGAAAGAGGTGACGCTCGCCTATCATCAGGGTAAAACGAACCACCGCGGGGTGCATGAAACATTACAGGCGTTGCGAAGAAGGTACTTTTGGTGGGGGATGAAAAAAACGATTGACGAAACCATTAGGGGTTGCGAAGTCTGTCTCAGCACGAAATACGACAGACACCCACCAAGAGGAAGACAAGAGAAGACACCTACCGCCAATACTCCGCTGAGCGATCTCCAGATTGATACTTTTACCTGTTATAAGTGGGTAACCATGATTGATCTCTTCAGCAAAATAGCGATGACATACCAGATTCAGGAACGATCGTCAGAGGCAGTGTTAGAGGCCCTAAAATTGTGGTTCCAGTTCTACGGAGTTCCAGATCGGATCTCGTCCGATGGAGGCCGGGAGTTCGATAACGCCAGCATCAGAGCGGAAATGAAGCTGTTGGACGTGTGGCATCTCAACACTCCCGGTCATCCCAAGAGCAGGGGAAGTATTGAAAGGCTACATAGCACATTAAGCGACCACCTGAGGGTGTACCAAACGGATAAGAGGCTAGAACCGGACGCGGCGATGGCAAAGGCTATTGTGGCATACAACCATTCTATCCACACAGTAACGGGTTTTTCTCCATTCGAGATACTTTTCGGGCTTCGCGGTCATCGGCGGGACTATCGGGGCACGACAGCGGACGAGGAGGAAGTGGTCAACAACACTATTGAGCGGAAGAAATTGTCGCTGAAAGTCCAGGAAAAGATAGAGAAAGAAAAGAGCAAGAGGGTCGCTCGAGACAATCTCAATCTTAGGGATATGATGGGAGAGGTGAAAATAGGGACGATAGTGTACAGGAGGCTAGGCACTAATAGGGGTAAAGAGTTATTGCGTTACGAGGGGCCATTCAGGGTGGTGGTAATTAGAGAGCACAATATTGTCACCATTGAGTGTTAAAAAACCCCTAAAGCGTAGAACAGTTCATATCGAACAATTAAAGCTACCAGCGATAGAAACACATTTGTAAGCTGGAGTATCCTCGTCTCATTACATAAACCTTGTATATAACAAATTGTTCAACATTTTTTTTTGTGTTTTGTTTCGTAGTATTATTATGATTTTGCTTTGTGACCATAAGTGCGCGAGAGTGCGGTAAGTGTGCTAAAACGGCTATAAAGCCACAAGAGGTTTCTTTTTGTTCTTTTAAGTTACAGATAGCTGTAAGTAGTTTTTTTTTTTGTTTTAGTATGTATACATATATATTTTTCTTTTTTCTTTTTGTATTTATGACAAGACAAACGAGAATTGTTTTATAATTTTTTTTGTATGTAAGAAGTTTACGAAGAATGTCCGTAAACTGGCGGGGGGGAGTTATAGTCTGAAGCATAGTATTATTGTATTTAATACCAAATCTCTTATGTAAACAAGAACGGAATGTATATAAGTAGGATTACTAAGAGGAATAAAGCAGTCTTGATTTTGTCTCTGAACGTGTTGTTTCTTTAACCTTATTCTTTTTTTTATCTGTTTTAACCCGCTGTCACTTAACTTATATATATATATATATATATATATATATATATATATATATATATATATATATATATATATATATATATATAAGTAAAGGAAATATTGTAATCGCGAAAATTTTCGGTTTTCAGATTTCAACAGAAATATCTATTTTTACTAATTTCTTCCTCGCGCGGATTTCATTACCGCGTAGGGGAGCGTCCCACGGGTGGCGGATGTGGGGATGGTAGGTGGAAATTCCTTGGAAGTTCCTCCCGGCTAAGTCCGATGGACTCGCTGACCAACAATGAGAACGCCCCTCCAGGCTTACTGGAGGGTGTGACGTAGGTTTGAACGCCCTGCTCACATATTTTTAGTTCACAAAATACCACAAAAAGTCATGGATCTCTCTGAGGTAAAACGCTCATTATCCGGAAGTAAACTAGTCCCCCGTTCGGGTCTCCGGGTCATGGGATTCATGGCGCAAGTTGAGAATTAGAGATTTTGGTATAGGGAGGCTAACGAGGTTAAGAGATACAATGTAGATATCGTGGCACTGCAAGAGGATCGGTGGCCAGGGGAGGGCTCGTTAACAGAAGGAAACTATTCTATTTGGCACGGTGGGAGCGGTAATTATTGTTTAGGTACTGGATTTCTAATTAGGAATAGATTGCTCTCCGCATTGAGGGACGTACAATTTTTTAGTGATAGGATATCTGTGGCCATATTTCAAGGGCGGTGGTTTAAAATCGCGCTGATAAACATACATTCTCCTACCGAAGACAGTGATGATAAAGTTAAATGCGAATTTTATGATAAAATAGAGTGGGTTTAAGATAAACTACCTCGAAACTGCATGAAAATAATATTGGGGAATGCAAACGCAAAGGTGGGAAGGGAAGAAGTATACTATCCGACGATCAGTAAAGAAAGTTTGCACGAACATAGTAATGATAATGGGATCCGTCTAATAAACTTTGTTATCTCGAAAAACCTAACAATCAAAAGTACTACGTTTAAACATAAGGATATTCATAAGTATACGTGGACATCGCCGGATTCATAAACACGTAATCAAATTGATCATGTTTTGATACAACAAAGATGGCAAAATAGTATAATTAACGTGAGGTCTTATCGTGGGGCAGAATGTGGATCAGATTACTAATCTCAATTAGTAATCGCGAAACTTCGACAAAAACTTAATATAAAAAAAAGAAAAGAAAGCCGTATTTGTTCCGAAAATTTTGATCTAGATAAATTGAAAAACCCTTCAATTAGAAATCAATTTGCGGTAAAAATCAAGAATAGGTTTGAAACCTTGGAATCTTTAGATGAGGATCGCGAAGATGTAGACAAGCTATGGATCGGAATTAGGGATAATATTAAAGAGGTAAGTAATTTGTGACTTGGAAAAAGGGACAATAAATAGAACAAACCGTGGTTCGATAATGCTTGTCTAAACTTGTGTGAAAAAAGAAGAGCCGCTAAATTAAAAGCTTTAAATAATCCAAGCGATAACAATGTTGCTAACTTCCGAGTCCTGATGAATGAAACGTTCAAATTCCTCAAAAATAAAAAACGAGAATATCTTAAAAACAAAATAATAGAGATAGAAACTAATAGAATTGAAAACAACGTAAGAGACATGTACAAGGATATAAACAGATCGCGTAAACAGTTTGAACCCGCAATGAATGGAATTAGAGATGAAAATAACAATATATTGGCCGATCCGGTGGACATTGTGAATAAATTTAAAAAACACTTTGAAAGTATTTTCAATTCGGGAAATAATAGTCAATCTCTTCCTTCTGAATATCAGTGTGCTGAACCGTTAATTGAAGAACCGAACAAGGAGGAAGTCGAAATAGCCATCGGAAAATTAAAATCTCATAAAGCAGCGGGAATCGACAACATTCCCAGTGAAATAATAAAAGCGGGCGGTGAAGCTGGAGTTTCTAAAATACATTTTTTGGTTAAAAAGATCTGAGAAAATGAAGAAATGTCCGAAGAATGGAAAGAATCTATACTTATTCCCATTCACAAAAAAGGTCCGAGGACGGAGTGTAATAACTATCGCGGAATATCACTCCTCCCGGTATGTTATAAAATATTCTCGTCGATCCTAACCAGTCGAATCACGGAATATGCCGAGGAAATTATCGGAGACTACCAATGTGGTTTTAGACGGAACCGATCAAATATTTTCCTTACGGCAAATATTAGAAAAAAAATTAGAATTAGGATATAGATATAGGAGAAAATAGGTTTGAACACGTTAAGAAATTTAAATATTTGGGGTCTGTGATTACTAGAAAAAACGAAATTCAAGAGGAAATAAAGGCGCGGTTAAAGGTGGGAAATGCTTATTATTTTTCGGTATCAACATTACTTAGGTCGCGCATTCTGTCCAGAAACTTAAAACTTAGGATATACAAAACTATTATCTTGCCTACAGTTCTGTACGGGTGTGAAACGTGGCCGCTAACCTTGAAGGACGAACAACGCCTTAAGGTCTTCGAGAATAAGGTACTGCGTAAAATATTTGGTCCGAAAAAGGATGAGTCAACTGGAGAATTTAGGAGGTTACACAACGCGGAATTGCAGAGCATGCACCCTATTAATATAATCGAAGTGATATCATCGCGACGGTTGAAATGGACTTGCAAAGTTGTTGGGCTCAGTAACGAACGAATTCCTAAAAAGTTAATAAACGCTGAGCCGGCTGGTAAACGTCCGAGGGGTAGACCGAAACATAGGTGGGAGGATTGTATTAAGAGTGATCTAATGAATTTGGGTTTGGACGGTAGTCGTTGGACCGAGATATGTAGACAGCGATTAGTGGTATCGGCATCGAACCTCCGGGTTCGCTAAGCCTTTTATTATTATTATTATTAGTTTCTTAGTGAATTACTAATATCTAACTAGATGTTACAGCAATAACAAATACAACTGTTCACAAGTACAACTGTGCACCTTCCTTTTTGGTTACTATATGATTACCGGAAGTGGTTCTTTACTTTAAGGTCATAATAGATTTTCATCAAAGCTTATATTAAAATATATTGTAAAACTTTTCAAATTTAGCATATAAGACTTTTATATTAATGTAAATAATATGCTAAATTTTATTTAAAATTAGCAAATTCAAAGTGATATTTGAAGGTCATAATAAACTTTCATCAAAAATTATATTAAATTATAATGCAATAATCTCAGATTTAGTATTTAAGACTTTTATATCAATATAAATAATATACTAAAGTTTATAAAAATAAAGGCAGGCTGTTTTTATTTCACCACTTTATTTATTACGATGCAAATTTTCGGCCTACAAGCCATCCTCAGACATCTCCGTATAAAGAAAATTTGCATCGTAATAAATAAATTGGTGAAATAGCAACAGCCTGCCTTAATTTTTATAAACTTTAGTATATTATTTATTAAAATTATTATTAAAATATATTGTAAAACTTTTCAAATTTAGTATATAAGACTTTTACATTAATGTAAATAATATGCTAAAGTTTATTTAAAATTGGCAAATTAAAAGTGATACTTGAAGGTTATAATAAACTTTCATCAAAAATTATAATGTATAATATCTCAAATTTAGTATTTAAGACTTTTATATCAATATAAATAATATACTAGAGTTTGGTTAACATTGGCTTGCCGGAAGTGTTACTTTACCTGAAACTGGCATTTTTTTACCTCTTGTCTTCTTAGAAGGAATAAGAATCATGATTTTCATGGATAAGTACGTTTCAAGGTCAACCGTTTTTAACATTTTCATAGTGTGTGCGCGTGCTTGTGCTTATGTGGGTGCGTGCGTGCGTGAATGTATTTTGGATGTCTCATAAACTCTAGTTCAAATACTAATCAACCAAATGGTGTGAATTTTTGTATGCAAGTTCTTTTCTTATATGAGAACAACTGATTAAGTTTTGTTTATAATTGTCCAATCGGAAGTGATGCTTTACAGTTCTGCAGAAAAACCGTTTAGATTTCACGTTTATGGAATACTCAGTTAAGGGTGATTCTAAAAAAAGTTAATTTTCGAGTCACCACGCCACTTAAATTTTAATTTGCCTTTGATTGTTATTATTTTTCTCTCATAAGCTTACTTAGACTATCTTCAATTCAAGTTAATATAAAATGGGTTTTGACGTGTTTTTTAATTTCATATTTAACTTGAAATATTTGATTTCTAAATACCAGGGATGTATCCGATCTCGTTTTCTGTGTATTATCCAGTTAAACATTTGTTAAAAGGATGATAAATTATCGTGTAAAAGTTTTATATTAAATGTGATAAAAAAGATAAATCTCAGTACCATGTCATTATTATGACTATCATGTATCAAAATTTTAAATTCCTATATTTGCTTCAAAAGTTACTCTTTTCTACATTTACAAAAGTATTTTAAAATTATTTACCGAATTTTTTGAACTCGTTTATATTTGAAAGTAAGCTAGTTGAAAAATGAACGTTTTTTTGAGAATCGCTCTTAAAACTGTTTTGAGAGGTTTTTTGAGTTCTGCGCAAAATCTGGTAGCAATCCTGCATATTTAGAAGAATTCAATATAGAATTCAAAGCTTCTAAAGAGAGACACATGTAAAAACTGCGACTCGTAAAAAATAGAACATCCATAAGCTGAAAAGGACAGAAATGAAGCCGAAGTTCAAGAAATTGGCCACAACATCCAGACAAACCACCCAAACTCTGTTTGCGGACAAAAATTTGTGCAATTTACACCAGAGGGCTAAGAAGCCCTAGTTCTAATATTTCATCTCCAGCAGGCTTTACTGTTCCAAAATTATTCACTGGGTCTACAATATGCAAAATAAAGCTGTTTTGCTACAACTTTAAAACAGCTGTTCAAATAACTAAGGGTACGTTTATAATTGGAACGAGACTACTGCTAGTAGAGGAAGTGATGATATTGCAAGATTCATATTAAAACACTTCACCATGATGGACATAAATACGGTGTAGAAACTGATAGTAATATCAAATAAATGCATTGATAAGAACTGCATTTAATGCACGCCTAATCAATAGTCGTTCTTTGACTTAAATTATTGGCTAGTGGCCGTGCAAAAAGTGTTGAACATGTTTCCCAGAGTTGGGCATACTATGTTGCCATCAGAAAGGCATTTCGGCCGAGTTGAGAAGTATATGAAAGACCGTATTGAGTATGTATACTGCACGAAGGAATGAGAAAAGATCTTGAAAAAAGTACAACGCTCTCCTCCCTATAACGCGTATAGAATGCAGCAGAGATTTCTTTCAAGTTTCTTCATTGAAGTCATTTTTTAGAGTACCAACGAATATAATTGCGGCATCTGTCAAACTTTTGTTGATCTGTGAAAAACCAGATTCTTTAACTGTTACTAATACTTATTTTGCTGTGGGTGAAGATAATGCATTAAAGATGAAGATCGCCCTCTTACCGTAGAAGATTTTCTGGGATAATTTAATGCACCTCTTCCACTACTCCAGCCATGAAGAAAAAATTGCATGATGTCGTCAGCTTGTTAAAGAATACTCCAAAATCATATCACGGATATTATAGTAATAACAGCTTGGAGCATGAAATTTAAAATTTGTATGAGTATTAAGAAATTATTAATAAAACAATTGGAAGTATTACTTTTGACTACTTTATAGTATTCCAAATTTAGTGATTATGTTAAACCATTTCGTAGTAATGAAGTTTCTATGTGGTACTTACCACTTACCTGAAGCAACATTTTACATAAATCCTCCAGTTAATCCGAAAGCCATTCGGCAAAATTTGTGGTGTCCATAAGTTGTGCTAAACGCATTTTTTTCTCTATCTCCCTTGACAATCGGTATTTGAACCTGGAATTGGATCCCTAAGCAAGGGGTTCCATCAGCACCTGTGTCCACTAAAACGTATCGATAGCTACCATTAAATTTAGTTTTGATTAATATGGTCGCCTCTTGTCTGTTCGTCACATTAACTTTGCCCCCTTAACTTCATCAGGAGGCACTTATTTGGGACCTTTGCTATTTAAATCCTCTGTTTTGGTAAGATAAACTTGGGGATCGGCCCTTCTAAAATACCGTCTAATGTGGCTCATCTCATTGCATCGGAAACACTACACTATAGGACACAATAATTTTATCCATGTTGCACGTAGCGCCTACATACATTGAGCTTAAACATGGGGCAGTTGCGCAACCATTGTATCGCATTTTTCAAATTTTAACTAGAAACTGGTAAAGTTTTACAGAACAATAATGATAACATAAATAAAAAATTTAAGTATTGATTAGACGTACATATCTACTCATTTGAAAGCATTGAGGTGATGAAACCATATCTGTACTATTTAGAGTTTGGAGAGGAAAACTTTTTAGGTAAATTAATAGGGCGCGACCAGTGTATAATTACAGAATTGCATGCTATCCTTGTGTAATTATAGCCATCGTAGATTTTCCGCTGTCTGAATGTTGGTTAATATTTCTGAAAACTCTAAATTTACTCATTATTGTAAATTACAGCGTTAATGAAGGCATTCTTCTATTTTCAGTTGTTTATATTAAAAAATCTTGTACGAAATTCTAAGTATTAGTTAGAAACAAATAACGCCAGGATTTATGTTAAATTGTTATGTTTTACACGAAAAAAATAGCTGATTTAGTATAAATTTAGGCTCCCTCCCTAATTAATTTATTTGCCTATTTTAAAAGATTTGCCTAGTAAATTACAAAGGCCAACAAAAAAAAATTTTTTAAAAACTTTTTTAACTTTAATAGTTGATCTTTATAGATTTTTATGTGCTGAATCTAAATCTGGCCTTAGTTTTTTTGTATCACCCATAGTTTTCCGTAGGTTTCAGGCTCATCAAACATCCTAACTTTTTAAACTTCTGTAACATGTTAGCTACAATAGAAACATACTCTGGGTCTTTTTCATTTCCCAAGAACTTTGTAACGACTTGCTTGAATGATACCCATACTTCTTTTTCATTTAAGGTCATTGTGGATCCAAAGTTAACATCAAACATCTTTTTTCTAATGTCAGGTCCGACAAAGACGGCTTCTTTTAGTTCAGCTTCTAAAAGGCGTGGAAACTTTTGGAAGAGATACTTGAAACATGGTCCATCTTTAGGCAAAGCCTTTACAAATTGTTTCATGAGGCCTAACTTTATATGTAGTTCTTCCTTTTTCAGGAAGACTGAAAGCTGTTCAATTCTTTAAAAATCGCTTAATTTAATAAATTTAGCTATAAAATGTGAAGAAATTGTTGGTGATACAGCTTTTTTAATATCATATTTGGATTCAGCATCCTAAAAACTATAGGAATAAGGTATTTTCAATAAAAACGTTTTTTCATCGTTGGCCTGTGTTATTTTTAATTTTTTGTGATAAGGCTTCACAATAAAATTCCCCGGTACCGGAGAGAATAGCTCGGTCACCTTTCCTCCTGAGGGGTCATAAATATTCAGGGGGCCAGTTGTTCCGAGGATATGGGGCCTCTTCTACTGGGCTAATCACCCTTAGAAGAGAATAAATCGATTCAAAGAACTATAAGTTGCCTCGGATTTGATCAGTCTCAGCGGTTACGACGCTGCTCTCGAAAGGATATTAGACTTGGAACCTGGAATATAAAGACTTTAACTGGCAAAGAAGTTGAACTAATGGATGAGATGGAGATATTCAGGGTATATATCCTGAGAATAAGTGAAGTGAGGAAAGACCACGGAGAAATGCGCCTAAACAAGAATCATATGCTTATCTATTAAGGAGTGCCAACTGGTTTTAGAGCCAAGGAAGGTGTTGGTATTAACATGAAAGAAAACCTCTTCACTAAAGTAGAAGATTAGGAGCCCATCTCTTCAAGAATAATAACAGCAAATATGGAACTGTCAATATGAATGATCGCCTTCATACAAGTATATGCTCCCATAGAGGATGCTGATGTTCTAGACGAAGAACAGTATAATGCAGATCTTGAGAGAGAAATCATCAGAGGACAAAACAAGAATAGGAGAGATCATAATAATGGGTGATTTCAATGCCAGAACAGGAAAAGGTCATTCCAATATTCATGGTGATACAGGCCTACATGGAGGAGAACAAACTAGAAATGGAAATGGTCAAAGATTCATTGACTTATGCATAGATTATGACCTCCTCATTGGAAACTCCTTTTTTTCTTATAAAACTGTGGAAAAAAATAACTTTTTCAGCAGAAGGAAGAAATGCCAATAGTATAATAGACTAATTCGTATACAACAGGAGAATAAGGAGATACTTCAGCGACGTAAAGGTAATAAGAGGAGCTGAAATTGGATCAGACCATCTTCTTCTGATTGGAGACACCCAGATCCTTCGACCTAAAAAGAAATGGCCCAAAATATACAGAAAAATCGATACCGCAAAGCTGCAAATTCCAGAAAAGAAATGTGAATATGCAGAATTTCTGGATGTGAAACTTAAATCTTTTGATATGGAAGATAATATTGATAAAGTATGGACGAAACTGAAGCAGGCAATTCTCGAGGCAGCCGAAAGAGTATGTGGAATGAAGGTAGTCTCCACCAAAGATAAACGGACTAAGTGGTGGAGTGACCGAGTGAAAGCTGGGATAGCTAGGAAGAAGGCAGTCTGGAAAGAATATTATAGAGTCAAGAGTGTTGCCAATTGGGAGCTCTATGTCAGTAGAAGAAAAGAAGCTAAAATGGTTGTCTGAATGGTGAAGAGAAAAAGCTGGGAGGAGTTTGGCAAGAGCCTGCTAAATGATTATAAATAAAACACAAAAATCTTCTGGAAAAGGATAAAAGCATTGAAAGGTAAGATAAGTAAACCTATTACAAACGTGAGGGATGAAGGAGGAAAATTAATCACTGGAGATGAGGAAATATTGGAGAGATGGCGATGCCATTATGCTGCAATATTCTCTGGTGGCGGTGAAGAGAAAAAGGAAGAAGAGCAAAGAACAAGAGAGGAAGAATACGATGATGTGATCTGAAGATATTATCCAAGAGGATGTCATATGTGCTATAGAGAAGATGAGAGTTGGTAAAGCAGCAGGTAGAGATGATATTGACCTTGATTCTACAAGATTTTTTCCAAAATATATTTTCTGCTAAAGTTATACCCAGAGAATGGGAGTACAATATTATCATACCAATCCTCAAGAAAGGAAGTTCAAGTAACTGTGAAAAACTATCGGCTAATTGTCTCTGCCAAGTAGTCTATAAGCTTCACTCCTCCATTTTGGAAAAGAAGCTCAGGGCAATTGTTGAAGGCCAGCTGGAAGAGGAGCAAGCTGCGTTTAGACTCCACCGCCAGACACAAGACCACATCTTCTCGCTCAGGTCAATTATTGAGAAGTCATGGAAGAGCATTTACTCGCATTTCTCGATTTAATGTTGCCTTTGATGCCTTTGATTTGATTCGGTTCCGAGGAAAGAAATACGGGCAGTTTAAGCTGTTAAAAATGTGCCCAAGGAATTGATTGGTGCAATGAAATCTATCTACCACGACTCTAAAGGCATAGTTAGAATAAACGGAACAGAATCCAGAACTTTTAACATGATTAAAGGAGTTAAACAAGGTGACAGCCTTAGTACTCCGTAGAAAGTTTAAAAATATGCAAGCGGAGGACGATACGGACAGTCGTGGAAAAATGGAATATGAGGACAACACGGGCCAAAGTTCTAGTTTTTGCAGACGATATGTTCCTCATTGGTGATTCCCATGAAAACCTCCAGCAAGCTGTCATTGAGTGGGAAGCCGAGTTGGAAAGAAAGGGTATGGTACTGAATGCAAAGAAAAGTAAGGTGATGCACAATGGTCGTGAGGAAGAAGAAGTGATAGTTAGCTGCAAGGAGGAAGTATTGGAAACAGTAGACGACTACACTTATCTTGGGATTGTGCTCAGCAGAAATGGAAAAATTGACCGAGAGATTTCCAACAGGATCAAAAAAGCAAAAATTATATATTATCAGCTTTGCAGCTCAGTAGCGGAAAAAAGGGAGATAGAAAATAGTGTAAAACTACACAAATTCAAAGCTATTCACCCACCTACCCTTCTTTATGGCAGTGAAAGCTGGGTCTGGTACCGGAGCCGCTGAAATTAAGTACCTCCGGTGAATGGCAGGCCGAATAAGGTGAGATCAGGCCAGAAATGAGCGGATATGTGGAGACCTTGGAGTACCAGCCTTGAGGGACACTGTCGAAAAGAGACAGCTAAACTGGTTCAGTCATCTATGCCGAATGAATGAAGACCGGGATCCACGAAAGTTTTTTGAAACCAGGCCCACTGGACGTCGCTCTCGAGAAAGACCCAGACTGTGATGGTCCGATCACATCTCCAGACAGAAAAAGGGAAAGAGTCTGAACTCTATGAGAGCGCTGGCTCGGGATCGTGATGCCTGGCTGACTTGGAATGAGGCACCTCCACCCTGAGAGGCACATAGGAGGAAGATGAAGAAGAAGAAGATCAGTGACAGATAGTCAAGATCTATTGGTTGTGGTTGTTGTAGTTCGGCTATCGTCCATGGACAAAACCTTCAGTTGGTCATTTTAAAATCCTTCAAAAAAACAAATTTATATTTTAATGGCGGTCAAATTGACACAGTAGATAATGGAAGCATGATATGTGTGAATATTTTTTCTCCATCGACAAATTCAAATCCTCAGCAAAATTTTAAGATTTTTTTCACAAAAAGATTAATTCATATTCAAAGAGTGAGAATAACCCAATTGGTTAAAGAGTTTTAAACAGTTGTATAAATGAAATAAACAACGTATAAAACTCGATCTGAAAATGGTATTGTAATCAAGTAGATAATAGAATAATTTATACATTTTGAACATTAAATCTTCTATATAATAAAAAGCTTGCGTACGTATGTATGTATGTGTCCGCAATTGTCATACCCGTAGAAGCAGGTTCCCAACACTCTTTTTATTACGTTAACATTAAGCTAACGCTTATTACTCTCCATGCTCTACGGTGCACCGCTGCTCCGACACATATATAAGACCATCTTAAAAAGACTGCAGAGCCTCCAAAATTCCGTTCTTCCGCGGATCGTCAGGAGGACCTCACTCCAACGAGTGAGAAACGCCATTATGTATGAGGAGCTCCAGCTACCTTCAGTGCAGGAATATATAAGCCGGAGGCACATCAAATTATTTGATAGGCTGATGGACTGTGCCAACCCTCTATTCAGAGACATCGCCCCACAACCAAGGCCTAGGAGGTGGCTCTGTTCCCTTGGTTGACATGTACGCCGAGGGAAGGGGTCTGGACTCTGTAGTCAAAACCCATTTAATCTTATTTCTGAACCAGCAGAATGGTTCTTCCCCATTCTCTACAAATCAGTGGGGAC
The DNA here is from genome assembly GCA_948150685.1 of Rhaphigaster nebulosa. Taxonomy (NCBI): domain Eukaryota; kingdom Metazoa; phylum Arthropoda; class Insecta; order Hemiptera; family Pentatomidae; genus Rhaphigaster; species Rhaphigaster nebulosa. The sequence continues at coordinate 73,176,471 of OX411306.1, read as the reverse complement.
CAAAGCCGGAATGTGAAATCCCTGCACACAGCGGACATTTTATTATAAATGACCTTGGAATGCCTCGGGTAATGAAAGAAAGTATACATAGATCCTATATATATCATTATTGTATTGTATATATTGTATTTTAAATCAACTTGAAACAAACGGAGGATAAAAAAATAACGCTTATTACAATTAGCTAAAATTAAGGTGAACTTTAATAATATGAAACACACTGAGTGTCACTTTACGAATCATCAAGTTTTGTTTTAGATTGATAATTTGAGGTCAAAAAAACTTTCAGGGAAACTCAAAGGTTTTTAGTTGACATCCGCATGATAGTATAGAAGGATCAATCTAATTAGGAGTTGATAAATTATTTGCCACTTCTATAAATTTATCAATCCCTAATCAAAGGTTTTTCATCGCTGATGAGAACATTTAGTTAATTTTAACTAATTTTTATAGGATTCCAAATGTTATATTCCGAAACAGGTACGACTTGGAATTTATCTTTCTACAAAGAACTACTGATTAAACTAAACAAACTATGATTCATGTGACTTTTAAGTTATACAAATTTTTGAACGCTTTTATACAATACAGATCTTTTTTCAAATCAGGATTTCATATTCACGAAATTTATATAGAATATTTGATGAGTTAAGGATAAGTAGTATGGGAAGAATCAATTATATCACAAATGTTCATATATATTATATTTCATTTATTATATAAATAAAAGATTATTCGATTAAATTAAATACAAGACATAATTTATTGTGTTAGACCTAATAAAATAAAATTATGTTCATGATTTGACGTATAAATGAGTACTGAGAATGTTTTCATGGTGGGCGTTTTTACGTACCAAGACCAAGTAATTTCTTCTGCAATCCCTCAATATGGCTCAGGAGGATTCGCCGCTAATGCCAACGATGGTTGATTTGTCATCTTAGATTTTGCAATATCAAATCAATCAACCCGGGTCATCAACACCAATTCCATTTCATTTTTCTCGCGCACGGGTTAGAGGCTTTCTTGATTTAAAAAAATAATTATAATAATATGTAATTAATTGTTTCAACTGCTAAAATATATTTCAATCTGTTACATATCTGTCATCATATTTTCATCTTTATAGGTCCATCTGACAACGGTAAAAGAAACTTCAACAAACAATTGAAGACATGAGTGGATGAAGGTGTTATGCTACAAATTTAAAGTTTCATAAAATGACAAATTAAGCTTTCTTATAAATAAGTTTTTAAAGATGATCCTTGTGATCCACTGAGAAATCATGGGATTAATCCAGAGTCGTGGTTAATGTTACAAAGCGAAGATAAGTGCAATACATTCATCCACTCATGTCTTCAATTTTTTCTTAAAGTTTCTTCAATTGTCTAAATCAATGTTTATCTTCAAAATGGAGTTTTTTTTTAGCGCTATATAATAAAATCCTGGAAAACAAATGTCTATAGACGATATCATGAATGCCATTTCGTATCCACGATACACGATAATGGAATAGGAGAGCCATTATTTTCCCATCCTTTCAGGGTTAATTTTCGGATACCTTCCCAGTACCTGCTGTGAAACATGAACTCTTCAACGATAAGAGCTTAATTGATTCAAAGAACCTTGAATTATTTTTCGTGATGGATCCATCAATTAAAATATTTACATTGAAAAAATATTAGTTATTCGAATTCACGTTTAAATAACTTTAAATGTTTGGAGATTTCAAACAAAATTTTCATCAAATAACATTAACTCCAATGTTTTTCACGTTTTGATTTATTTTATTTGATTTTTTCAATATATCCATCAAGGATAGTCTAATTTTTAGGAAAAATGTAAAGTGATGAACACCTTTTTTCTTCAGCGTATGTGTATATATGGGTCATTCTTGGAAAATGGGGATATTTTCTAATAATTTTGTTATTACTTCAGATAGTGCTGTAATATCGTCTTTTTTTTTTTTTTTTTTTTTTTTTTGATTTTAATTGCATCTCAGATATTGTTGTCGAAATATCCCATCATCATTGTTTCTCAAACGAATGATACATCAAAATATTCCAATTTTCATCAGCGAGAAGGTGAGGCTGTGTGTGAGGTAGTGAGCATAGTAGAGTAGGAGAGTTAGGATAAACGTATATCTTGAATTTCAATATTTTTAAGTTAAATTATTATATTGTTATTATTCAATTATTACAAAGCGCATGTGATAAAATAATTTTAGCCTGTTAATAAATCAATTGAAGTAGAGATATATTGAATGAAATACAATTTTTATTATATTTAAAAAAAGAGGAAGTGAAGTTTTTGTACTTATTCATTGCTTACCGATTAGGCCATTAATTAAGGGACTCCATATTTTCACCTTACCAAATCCCATAAAATCTGAGGAACTGCAATAGAAACTTATCAAATATTTAACTTACTTTCTCTTTTCTATGAGCAGGTGAGGGAGGGAGGATTACCAAACCATTTATATCAAATAGGAGAAATAACATGGAAAATCAGACATGAAAGATATTTTTCAAGCGATTTCTAAATATTTAACGCAGATTTTGATGTAATTAATGTCTATTCCAAATAATTATTGTTCATGTTTAGTCAACAGAGGTATGCGGTATGTCAAAAGAAAAAATATAAATGTACTATATATCAATAAATATTATTCGATTCATAAAAGGTAAAACTATTTCAATTACCATAAAACCACAGCATTTTTCATTATATTCAATAAAATATATCTGGTTGAATCTAATAAGCTGCTAGTTAAATTAAATTAGACTTATCAATACTAAATATATTATTAACTCTCATTTAGTAAAATAAATATTTAATTTTCAATATCAATATTTCGTTAATCAGTAGCCCAACTAATTCCTCTTTGTGAATAAAAAAGAAGCAACAAATTAAATAGCTTTTTAAATGTTGAATATTATTCTCCAAACGCTTTAATAATTTTAATTCCTGAATTGTTTTGTTTTTCTAGCATCCTGCTTCGTAAACAAGGTGCTAAAAATATTTCCTTACAACAACGTCAATAACACAAAAATAGTCGCTTGGAATTGATCACAATGGTTGTAATTCTTTTTGGACGACTTGTTACCTTTAATAGCTATCGAATCACGCCCAAACACCGGTTGCGCTGATGTTTACCTCGGGAGTCCAACGCTCTTCTTCAGTTATTGACTCATGTTCACCAGCTACTGTATGGTCGATTTCTTGGTTTAAGGGCTTCTCTGGAGTAGTTGGCTCAGATATCTGTTTTATAGTGTTCAATTTAATGTGGAATTTATTAAATAATTATATTATTTTTAATTTTTCACAATTCTTGTTCACTAGATTAAATCGTTTATTTTGTAATATTTTCAAATTAATTTATATTTATTTCTATTTTGCATATTTAATTTATGTATTATAATTTTTCATAAAAAACGATGTATTTTTTTTTCAGGAACACATTCATACAATTATTTATGTTATGGTACTATTGCATAGTTTAATTTTTATTACCAGCAATTATATTCGAGTTCATTGATCCGGATATTAATCCTTTTTTGTCGCTATGCATTCAGGTGCTCAGGTTATGGATATCCTTAAATTATTTACTAAGTAATTGATTATAATTTGCAAACAAATGAGAAGGATATAGGACGAGTTAGGTGTGGTGTAGGTCGTGGTGCCGCATGCCGTAGCCCTGCGACACTGCGCGCGCCTCTCTTATCGACGGCTCTTCTCCACGCCCTCTCTGTTTATGTCTGTCTGTATGTTGGCAAGCCGCGTATATATATGCATCCATACATGAAGATTCAAACTATATTTAACAAATACTAATTATATGGCAATTGAACTCCAGTATTACCGTGACTGATTATGATCACAGCAGTGGTTCCAAAATGCCATAAAGTCGAGGAATCCTTCATATGAATTAAATCATTGAGGATCCTTGAATATTAGTTTAAATTGAAATCATACCTTTGACCAGATGTTTTGCAATTGGATGTGGGGAGATGGATTAAGATTTGTTTCTTCTACATAGCTATTTGAAATAATAACGAGGATTTTAGCCGTGTCATTAAATGAGAAGTAAAAAAAGTATTTAGAAAAAGATTAACTTATACGGTTAATTTTACAACACACAGAAAATACGTATTTTAAAATGTTAAAACAATGTTAGAAAATACATACCTAAAAAAGTAGGTATTGTAGCGCCATCGAATGTCAAATCCAACATTGGCTTCGTAAAGATGTAAATAATTAATTAACATTAAATTTTTTAGTCCAAAAGGCAAAAGATTGTCCAATAAAGAACAATACGGGGCACTTTGTGGGACAGTTTTCGATACAGGACGAGCACCCAAATGTGGGACTCTTCCACCTTAAGTGGGACTTCTGGTCACTTTTCTATACAACCACCATTGTTCATAATGGTTATATTTAATTAAAGGCAAACAAACAAGAGAACAATATTAGATACAAATACATAGCAAAGTTTTTCAAAGCATACCTTTTATTTTGCAAACCAAATTAATACTTTTATTGAGACAGAGCATTAGAAATAATTATTTACTATTAACGTATTATACTGATTAATTCTGTTCGGTGTGAATGATGAAATCCGTCTTTTTTTCTCCGAAATGCTTCGATATTGAGCCGCAGGTTGAAGATCTTACGTGGAAATCATGATGAACATTGAAGCAATTTCGATAGTTGATCTTCTTGTAACATAGTGTTGAAATAATGTCCACGTGTGAAAGTTGTACAAAATGGTGTTTAATGCTTCAACGCTTTCAAAAAATTTTCACCAGCCTGTCGCGGAACCACCAAAAAATGTGAACGACGCCTGAATTGTGCTGATTTGTAGCTTCAAATTACATTGGTTTTCAAATATTTTTAATTCTTCGTTCTTGCTTGTATCAAAGATCAACGAGGAAGATATTTTTTATTCAGCTATTATAGCATTCTTCTGGGATGTGTGAACTGATAATCTAAAAATATTATGTTCATTTTTACAGAAAGATAAAATCAAACAAATGTCCTGCTAGTTCTTAACCGAAAAGTAAGAGAGTTGGTGAATAAAAAGAAATTCACGCCACAATTTACAGTTAGAAAACTATTTATTTCTACATTACGCGTTAAAATTGCCATAAAAGCATCAATAACACATGTATAAATATTGATCAAATATTATGCGGAGCAATTACGACGAAACTATTGTAAAGTTAAATTATTGCTCCTCTATTTGAGAATAGTAAACTACTAAAAGAAGTTCAAGGAAAAAATGGACGGGGGGTGCCGTAAGAAAAGAAAACACCGGATAAGTAACACTTGTTTTAAACGTGTGCCGATGTTTCGCCCTTAATTGCAGGCCTTCTATTAGGGCCAAGCTAAACAAGATAACAATATCTTGACCTTGTTGCACTCGCCATTAAGCATCGCTCTAGTAAGGTATGTGTCTCTTATTATTAATTTTCGTTTTTCTTCTTTACCTCCTCACCTTTACTTCATCTTCTTACGAAAAGAAGCATTGTTTTGTTTGGTTTTTCATCAAAACTGTTTTCAAATTGCAGTGTTCTAGGATTAGAACTCCATAATATAATCATTTTATCCTGAAATTATGAGAAACGATTTTTGTAAAAATGTATTCTTGACAACATGTCAAGATTATCAAAAGAAAATGCTTATGTAATATTTTAAAAACATTTAATCTCATTAATAAATACATTTTTTGATCTCCTTTTATAAGCAACCCTGCAAGAGAGGTCTGTATTTTATAAAGCAAGTTATCTTCCATACATTTAAGCATGCTTGTACATTTAATACGTATAACTTAGTAAATATATATATATATATTAATCTATACATAAAATATTATAATATTATACGAATATTATTATTTACGTCATTGCCGATTTTAAAATTTAAATAAAAACATAAAATTTTTATCCATAATTTCTTGGGCTTCCAGGCTGACATTCCTTATTCCTTTGGTTTACAGTTCAGACAATTAGATTATCTTTCAAATGAGCATTGGGAGTGTTTCGGGAAAGGAACATGTGCAGAATACATAAAGATATCCACCAAGTTCAGCACACCAAAAGAAATTAAGCAGCAGGCACCTCTGGAGTAAAAATTGGAAGCTTGTCCCAAGATTTCTTTTTCTTTGATTGATTGATTTGATCGGTGATTCCAAAACACCTTACATTTCCCTTCTATCTTTATAAATGGCCGAGTTATGAGTTTATAAAATCTCTAATCGGCCGCCATTTTTAAAAATAAAGACGGATGGTAATGTCGTGTTCCGAGGATAATTCTGGGATGATGGATGCCATATATGCCACTGGGTTAATTATACAAATATGTTTTATAGTATATCTTTTGTCCCCATATTCCAAAGTTCACAGATTCACGCAGCTAAATATCGTTTTGATTGCTCATCAACATTCTTACGGATATATTCTTTATAATTTAAAAGGGAAATATAGAGGTTAACAGACTGTAGATCGGCACAATCATCGATGAGTCATAATTTAAATGATTTTTAAATTTTCTGATTTGGATCTAACACTTTAGTGGGAATAAAAAAATGTATACTCATTCAGTTATGCTCAAAAAAAAAAAAACATGCAATGCATATGAAGACATATAAATTAATTATAAGTATTTTAGAAAAAAGGCAAAACACTTCATCTTAGTGCGATTTATCATTGATTTCCACCATATGTTAAGCTTACATTAGGAATACCGGTGTTGGTGATGGATATATTGTTTTAAAAATTTGGGACAATTTGCCTTGAACATTTATGCATTGAGGTGTAATTTTTACTTTCCCTTACCTATATGCGAAGTATGTAGTAAGGGGAAGTATTGCGATCGTGAAAATTTTCGAATTCGACTTTTCGACGGAAATACACGTTTTAAGGTCCCCCGAGTCCAAATGACCAAGTCTCGCAAAATGGTCTGTGTGTATGTGAACAGTCTAGCTCAAAAATGAAAAGTTGTATGGCACTGAAATTAGGTATTTTAGGTTGTCACATGCATGTGATGTTACAGCAACATTTTCGTCAAAATCGACTAACCGCAAGTACCACTTCATATATTCGATTTTATACTTTTTTACAATTTTCTCGAAAACAGCCCTAACGATTTTTATGGAACTTGCCTAAATTATTCTTCATAAAGACCTTTAACATTTCATATATGTGGTACATCACCGAGGAAATGCTAGGAAAGAAGTTATGATGAAAAGAATATTTTATTTACGCATAACTTCAAAAGCGTGCAATTTATGGTAAATTATCTATAGACTTGTATGAAAGGTAATTAAATTATCTAAAAAACAATAAAAGAATCATCAAAATCGGACCAGTATTAGCAAAGATAAAGTGCATCGGACCAGTCGGATGTTGCTATTATATCAGAGATTTTACAATTTTCTCGTAAACGTCTCCAACGATTTTGATGAAACTTGCCTAATGTCTTCTCCTTAAAGGCCTTTAACTTTTCATTTATGTAGTATATCACCGAGGAAATGCAGCGAAAAAAGTTATGATGAAAAGAATATTTTATTTAACTTAGCTTAACTTAAAAAGCATGCAATTTATAGTAAATTATGTATAAAATTGTAGGAAAGGTTATTAAGTTATCTAAAAAACAAAAGAAGAATCATCAAAATCAGACCAGTATCAGCAAAGATACAGCGTATTTTATGAGGAGCACAAGACCCTAAATGGATAACCGAGCGCATCTGAAAGGAGACGGATGCGACCGAATCTTCTCCCACCAATCTGTTATAAAAAATCGGAAATTAACTTAATAATTTCTACTTTCATATTATTTAACGGAAAGAAAATATTTCCATGAAAACTGAACCGAAACTTTTAAAATATATTTGCAACTCGACGAAGTTAAAATATATAGGTAGTGTACAGAATTGTTGTACTAAAATTGTTTAAAAAACTGTTTTATTGTACTGAAGTGGGAGAAGATGTGAAGAAGTGAATGCTGCTGAATTTATTTCATGCAATGTTTATGCGAACTTTTTAAAATTGTATTAAAAAGGATAATTACTATAGGACGGTAAGGGAAAGTTGTGTGATGCGCGCACCGCACCAGATTTTTATTATAAAAAATTATTTAAAAAAAGATGTTTTGACCGGGGTTTTTTTTTGCAGTTTTGTCCCAATGTGCGATGGTATGCGCGGATATTGGAACATGCAAAAAAAAAAGTCATGGTTAAAATTACCATTTTAACACGTACAATGAGGGATAACAATTTTCAAAGAAAATATTGAATTGTATCAATTATGAGATGAATAAACACGATCTACAATTAATAATAGTATTCTACGATGATTACCTCACTAAAGAGGGAAACCCAGTGTACTAATTGGAGAAGTATCGCGCGAGCATCGGCAGCGATGGTCGCTGAATAGAACGGTGAGAAAAATCATTTGTAAATATCGTAGCTGGATGTGTCCTAATTGAATATTTGAAGTTCAATTAGGACATCCATCGCCCACTCGCGCGATGCTTCTTCAATTAAGACAACGCCTTAAAAATTAAGCTCCACCCTTAAAGTTAAGCTCCATCAAGCCAAACATTGATGCTCTGATTGTAAATAAACAGCAACCTTATCTCACATACTCTTACATACATACTCTTATTTGATCGAATATTATTTTTAATTTGGGAGAAAGGAGCTTAGAAATTGGCAGAAATTGTGGGGTTGATAGTCACACAGAACAGCTTACATATTTACCCCTTTCCCTCTCCCTCCCTTCCCCCCCCCCTTCACCTTCATGCAGGTCTACAATTGGAGTTATCATAAACTCTGCTTTCCAGTTTATCATGGATTTATCTGTCCGGCTTTGATAACAGACAATAAATCACGAAATTCGGCACTGCTACTACAATTATTACCATAGTTTAATTATAATTATCACTAGGTATGGAAATATTGGCAGAGATGTCCTCGGGTACCGCCATCTAGCGGCAATTATCCTATTGCTTGGCTGCGGCTGCTGCACACTAGCGCTCCTTCGGAGCCGCAGTGAACCACTTCACTTCGCTTGTTTACTGTTCGCCCGCAAAACAAGAGGGTTGTTTTTCAATCTTGTTTTTTATTGTTTATTAAAATTATGCATTATATAGATCTGCTGTGTTTAATAAAAACAAAAATAACCTATTCATTTTTTCTTACCTTTAATTGCGGTTAGTAATAGCTTCTTATAAAAAAGCGGATGGACAACCTTGAACGAGGTTGTTTACTGTGGCAAGTTAGTCATTAATTCTTCCTCTACATTAAATTTCTATGGAGTTATCTAGTTGTTGGTAATGGAATACAGTGATTCTGTTGATGCAATGTTTACGCAAGTGGACGAAATACGTTGCTGAGTTATTTCTGCATCTAATTGTTAACAATTCCATTTTATATATGTTTCATGATCTAAATTTATTTATTCCCTTATCATATGATCAAACTTATGACTGGTAGTGACGTAGTACTCGTTTATTCTTAAATTCTGGTTCGCTGAAATTGTATAATGGCCAGACACATAACTCGGGAAGGGAGGGAAGAGGGTAGTGGGGCTTCAGCCCCGTCCGAAATGATTTTTTTTAATTTCGTTTAGAAAATCAATATTTGTGCATGAAGTATTTACGAAACGCTCATTTTGAAAAGGGATTAGCTCCTTTTGAAAAATAATCGAATTGATTCCTCAAAATTAAACAGAGAACAAAAATTATCAGGAGTGTGAAATTATTATTAAATAACGCAACGTTTTGTGGACAACTATAATACAAACAATTTACAAAGTATATTCAATAATTACTGAAAGATGAGTCGAAAATGCATGTCAAACTTTATTGTTTTCTACTTAATGCGGCCGTTGTATCAAAGCTGTTCAAATCGGACTTCGGCCAACAGCGCGGGCCTTAGGGCTGGGCAATCCGAGCCCTCGCCGAGGGCGCCAACCTGGAGGGACGCTCGCCACTTGTTGGGAATTATAAAAAAAAAATAGCGAAAGAGATAAATTGATTTTTACCTATTAATAAAACAACTGAATTAGAGACATATTGACTGGAATACAATTCAAATATAAAGTAATTCACAGATTAGGAAATTATTTTTAAATCAGAGCCAGTAAAACTTGTCTAGAGCTACCGGTCTTTCAATTATGACTGATGAGGTGGGATTTGTATAATAAACAAGACGTCCACTCGTTCTTTCCTAGGCGAGGGAAGATAGACGAAGATATTCTCAAAAAATATTAGGAACTCTATCCACATTGTCCATTGAAAATCGCATAGCTAGAATTTTAGATTTTTCCGAAATGATAAAAGATTTTGCTAATGTTAAATCTTGAAAACAAATATTTGTTTAAATGTACATGCTTACTTTGTTGATTATTGTTCGTGAAACTTAGTGCTAACTGAGGTATAGCTTAAATAAAAGTATGTCTTTCACAAATGTCTCATTTTCTCGTCCTAAATTACATTTTTTTCTCGGATGGAGAGGAGGGTGCTCATGACATAATTGACAGGGGGCGCCGAATATCTAATACCGGCACTGTACGCCAATTATATTTTAATGGGTTCTTACATAAAACTTACTAAGTTTCCTTAAAGGCTGAGTCAGATCTGATGATTAGGCACAGGGTTAAGGTCAAGTCAAAGCCTTGATCATTGCTTGACCGGTCCCCAGTTTTGACACCTGCCGTAATGTAACTCTCCTCTTCCTCCAAATAATTTAAAATCCAAGAAATTGAGAAATTTGATTTTTGAAAACGCACTTCAAAACACAAAAATATTCCAAAATGATCATAGATGATGGAATGGAGTTACGAGGATGAATATAAGGGACAAGGGAGGAATTTGCCTGGGAGAATGTGAATACCTCGACTGGTGCCTAAAGGGTTGTCACAAAGCAACCATATCATGAATGCCATCTGGTTAATGCAAAGGGTGACTCCATTTTATGAAGTAAATTACCAAAGATAACAATTATTATTGCATTTTATAATTCATTATCTTCCATTAGAAAATTCATAAAATTTTCTTGTAAAGGAAAGCAAAGAAAGGATTTTTTATGGGTTTTAAAACGGTTAATTTGTATCATTTTTAGATTCTCATATAAATCTAAACATTTTAGGTTCTATTGAAACTCTCTCAACAGAAAAACAAAACAAAAAAAAACAACACATTTTTTCTGATTGCCTATGGTTGTACTTAGTATGTATAGTTGTATTAAATTTATAACAGTACTAGCTTTACAATAAAAAAGCTATTTTTTTTTCTTTCTTTCATTTCATTACACATAGCCAAGGAAAATTCAGTACCTTGATTGAATGATGTGCTTACTCGGCGAATCTGTAATGTTCGCTATAATACTATTATTTACTTTCTCATTCATTTCAGATAGCAATAAGTATGATGAAATTAGCAATATATAATTAATGAGTTAAAAATCAAAATCAAAGTTAAACTTTAATCTTTTCTTTTTTTTAAGAGTTGTTTTCAAACTTTACAGTTTGATGATGGATGATGATTAGGAATGACAAGAACAATAGTTCTGTCTTCTGTAACTCACATTATCTTTTAAAGATTGAAGGTATTAAAAAAAAAAAAATTGAAATTTGGGAGAATATGTATAACTCACAATTCTTTTATCGGACAATGCCGCGTGGGTACAGCTAATATTTAATGAAACAATAATATCTAAATCCATAAAATATAACAGAAAGAAAAACTGCATGAGAAAAAATATTAAAATTAGATTCTTAGAACAAAAATTAGAATAACTACAAAACTGTAGAAATTTTTTGAATAGTATTCATTGATGAAAGAATATCTTTGTTAAAAATAAAATTGATTTAAAAAAAATTAATGATTGGAGAAATTAGATAGTCGAGGAAGAATCTTAATAAAAGGGACCGTTTTTAAATGATTATACAATTGAAATAATTGATTACAAACTGCAATTTCTAATGTGGCCAAAATTCCTAGTCGCGTCAAAATCGATTTATTTCAACTAGACATCTTGCAAGAGCTATCACGAAGGGAATACTGCGATATTTATTACTCGGTGAAAGAATGGCCTCATTGAAAAAAAATTATAAACTTAAAATATTAAAGTCTTCTAAGTAAAAATTGCAATCCTATATAGATAGCATTTTGCAATTAAATGAAATATTTGTTTTTTATGGTTAAATTTATTTAAAAGATACACTTGTTTGTTATTTTGTAGGTATAGGGGATATGATATGCACTGATAATCCCGATCTTTCGTGCATGAAAAAGTATCCAGGAGCACAAGGCTTCCTCCATTGATCGACCTTTGGGAACTCATTAGGAAAACCCAAAGGTTTAAGACAGATGAATAATAGGTTTCCAGTATTCGATGCCAACTCTTCAGACCACACGTCATACGGACTCGAATTTCACATTTGTGGCCATTTTGTCAATTTTATTGATTTAAGTAGTTTTGACATCCCTAAGTTCGGACTTCATTCGCCGTTTTCGGTATGTCATCTTAATCCGATGGATTTTTGTCCATCAGTAATGGATCTGTGTATCATAAGTAGCGAAATCCACATCCATATTAGTCCAAGGCTCGCCAGATGGACAGCATCGACCAATTCGTGACATACTCAACAAAATGCTACAACCTCCTTTATAGTATCCTTTTTTCTGTATTTAGTCAATTTGAGAAAGTAAGAAACTCGGTTTCTTCGAACAATTATCTCTTAAAAACACACAGAAAACTTTGAACTGAAAATAACTCTTACTGACTCAGTAGAAAATTATTAAGACCAATTGGCGCTGATGATCCTTGTTCGGGAAGCGGCTTTCAAACATGTAAATAAAAATTATTGTGATTTGACTATATTGAAATATTATAGAGACTTTAAAATAACTTGGAAGTGTTGAGGCATGGGTGAAAGAGTGAAGAGGAGCATAGAGGTAAAATTCAACGAGGCAGCAAAGACCCGATCACAGCTGGTTGCGGCTACAAAGGGTAAAGGATACAGTGGGTTGGGCTCACTACTGCAGTACTGCCACTCATTAGCCTAACTTAACACCTACCTTCAAGGGCTTTAACCTAGCTCCGGAAATAGTGACCTTTGTCTATTCTTAAAACAGTAGTCCTCTTGACATTGATGTTATTGTCCGAGGTTTAGCACCAGAAACAAAGGGTCCCTCAACATGTCCGCATCATGTCTTAAAAACTTTTTAAAGACATTCAGATTATCGCAATATATTTTTTAAATTGCAAATTGTATTTCTTCACAACACACATGAAGGCATTTCTACCATTTTAGACACTTTACTACAAGAGTGTGGAATGAGCCATCTTTATATTAGATTTAAAAAACTAAAAACATTCGAACCGATTTTATGTTCTGCTTTAATCACATTTTTTTTGTCATACCTCCTTACAATTGGTTTTAACAGACTCGACAAAAGAGGGGGAGGCCCATCCGACCAGGTTTTATATTTTATCTTCTAAATTTATTATATTTAATCACATTGCTTATATTATATAATATCTTCATGTTATCCTTTTGTTTGCAACGTTATAAAGGACTAGGTTGGGTTTCAGTGGTGAATTTAATATTTAATGGAGGATCAGGAAAATTCGTCAATGGGCTCCGTGATTTCTTTCTGGGAGTAATAAATTTTCCAAGACGTTTTAGATAGATTCTCACCGCATAATCTATGATTTTAAGATTTTCATTACTTCTTACTAATTATTTGTCAGTCAGTAAAATTAATAAATATTCAAATGTTTATTCTTTTATTCTCACTTTATTATTTCTATATATAGCTTTATTTTGTCATTTCCTTTTACATCATTTTTAAGAAATCGTTTTTAGCTTAACAACTTGGAAACAAGTTCTATTCTAAGAAAAAAAAAAAATTCTAGCTCCATATTTTAGGTGCCCATCCAATTAATAGTCGGCTGTGTTGAAAGAGATACCGACTAAAAATAATTCTTTTGACTTTGTTCTGTGAGTCGGTGATTAAATTTTATTATTCTAAAATGCTATTCAATTCTTGCCTTGCTGAGCTGAGAATCGTTTTACGAATAGCATTTCTTTTTTTTTTTCATCATCCGATATACTATCCTGCTGAACCTTTGAAAATTGTTTCTTTCCATCCTATTAATGTTTCTAAGAGATTTCTGCATCTGCTTCGATGAATCAAGTGAATGAATTACTGATCTATTGGAAATAAGAATCTCGTTGTTTTAAACTATTTCAAAAGAAAAAATAATAATAATTAAAACTACCCATACATATTCTAAATAAAATTTTCAATATTCAAATAATTGTTCAGGTTTGGCTCCAATAAATTGTTGAAATGTTTTTGAGTTAAACGTTTTAGCTAGTACTACATTTTTATAAATTTATTGTTTATCGAATTATTATGTAAAACTGTTTATCGAAGCAAAAAATGGTTTTCTATTTTAATGAACACACCAAAACCGATGGGAATATTTTGGAAGTCTGGCGAGTTACTCCATCAGATGATAGAAAGGAGCAGCTTTTACACTCAATAGTGGACTAATTTAGATTGGGTGGGAACCTCTGATGAGGCTCGAACCATATTGAAAAGTTTGGTTTACTTTTTGAAGTAAAATATGAAATAAATTTCATAGGATGTTATCCAAATTTATCATCTAACATAAAAATTGGCTTGATGTGCTTTTTGTCATTTGTATTCACCAATAAAACTGGTAGAAGGCAAAAAAATATATCGAAGAAATCTCGACAATTTAAATCATTTAATTAAGAAAATTTCATTTTTTAAGTTACTGATCAATTTAAGAAATGATTTTTATAGGTATTTAATTTAATTCAGCGTACTGATTAATATTTTTTAGTATAATGTAAATTTTTATGAATTTGCTTCACATAAGTATTTAATATCGCTTTGTAATATAGATAGATTTTTATTATGTATGTAAAACATTTAATTGAATTTTGTTTTTTTACTCTTGTTCTTAAATTAAGTTAATAATTTTTTTTAAATGATATTCATTATTACCAATTGATTTAATTGAATTTGGTTCATTTTTGTAATTTCTCACCGCGTTTGCATTTAAATTTATATATATATATATATATATATATATATATATATATATATATATATATATATATATATTATTTGATTTATTCGGATGTATGTGTAAGTGTATGTCATATGAATTATGAATTTCTTTAATTTCAGAAGTAAATGCAACAGTTTTTTATCTTGTTTAATAAATAAAATAAAAAATCTGGTGCGCGCATCACTCAATTTTTACTTGCCGCCTTACTTGAAATAAATTTTAAAAGTTACTTTTAATTTTCAGAGAAATTACATTTGGTTTTCATAGAAACATTTAATTTCAATTAAATAACATAAATAGTACTAAACTTATTTCCGGAATTTAGTTTTCAAAGTGGGAAAATATTTCTCCTTTTTCTCCTTTAGTTAATTATCAAATTTCGTCATAGGTTATATTTACCCATTTACTAACGATCACTACTAACAATGTGATACGGTTAATTATTAAAAAGATGCCATATTGAAAATTCGGTATTTGAGTTTCCAGAATACAGAGTTCCCTGGGTGTTAAATCAGTGCGCGACACTATGCAAGAGCGGCAACTAAAGTGGTATGGACACGTCTGTAGAATGGACGATACCAGAAAAGCCAGGTGGTATTTAGAAGCTAGGCCGGAAGGAAGACGGCCTCGTGGCAGACTCAGATGCATGTACTCTGATTACATTGGAAAACTGGGGGCAGCTAGAGGACGCACCATCCCGGAGATGAGAAGACTAGGCAGGGACAGGGACCAGTGGGCTAGATGGACTGAGACTGCAACTCCACGCTTCACGGCACAAAGGAGGTAGAGGAAGAAGAAGAAGAGGTATTTAAGTTCTGTGAGAGCATTTCAACAATAATAAGAGTTAGTTTATATTAAACACAGTTTAATCAAAATCGTCAGGGTCGTTTTCGAGAAAATTGTAAAAAAGTTTAAAACTAATGATATAAAGTGGCACTTTCGATAAGTCGATGTAATTGAAAAAAGTTGCTGTAGCATCTTAAATCTTAAATGTGTGATTTCAGTTTCGTACAGCTTTTCGTTTTACTACTTACACAAACACACAGATACACGAAGACGCGCACACCCACACACACATACACATCGGTGGAACTACCGATCCTTCGACAGAGATTTCTTTGTTACTATGATGGAGGGAAGACTTGACGTATTTGGATCAGTTGAAGAGAGGGTTTCTCAACTGATGCAGTTTATTAATGACGCCTGTGATGCGTCAATGACGAGGACTTTTGGTAGAAATCAAATGACAGCGTACTGGTGGAATGAGGAGATAGCTGTTCAACGACGAATATGTCTTCGTACCAGAAGATTAGCCCAGCGAGCGAGAGGTTGTCTGATTTACGATGCTCGGAGACAAGAGCATAAGGAAGCTAAAAAGAACCTTGTCAAGGCAATAATGGAGAGTAAGCGCAACTGCTGGAAGAAGTTGTGCGAAGAGGTTGACGAAGATACATGGGGAAGACCGTACAAAACAGTCAGGCTAAACTTAAAGGCGCAAGGCTGTCGCCTCCGAGCTCTCCTGAATTGTTAGAGAAAATAGTAGCCGTTATTTTCCAAGACTGGACCCGTACTGGCTCGGATTATGCCAAATATCGAGGGACCTAAAGAAAGTAGGGTAAGACTTCTGGCAACTGTGGCCAGTTTTACACTTTTGTATGCAGCGCCGATCTGGAAGGAAGCCATTCTATTAAATTCATATGTCCGTAAGGCTATCAATGTTTATTGAAGAAGCGCACTGCGAGCCGCTCGAGCGTTTCGCACTGTGTGTTATCGCCAATATGCCTCCAACTGACCTTCATGTAGAGGAACGGAACCGGATATTCCGATGAAGACGAGAAGATTTGGATCTTCACTGGGCGATGGTAGCAGAACAAGAGAGTAATTATACTCTTGAAAGATGGCCGAGACGCTAGAATGCCTCATCCTTAGGAAGATGGACCCACCGCCTGATTTCAGACATTGCAGCATGGATATCACGGAAACATGGAGAGTTTGATTGTTATCTAACTCAGATGCTTACTAGGCATGGTTTTAGGGCCTACTTAGTCCGCTTCAAGCTGCAGGACCAATCATCGTGCCCTACTTGCGCCAGTATGGATGAAACAGTGGAGCATGCGTTCTTCTGCTGCCCATGCTTTGCTAAAGAAAAGGAAGAGATAGACCTTGTACAGCAGTCAGTTCCGGAAAACTTAGTCGCTCTGATGATGGCCAGGCTGGAGAACTGTAGCGCTTTTGCTGACTATGCAGCGCGCATCGGTAGGCAGCTCAGAGCACAGTAGCGAGAGAGAAGTCAGGCAATGGCCTAATAAGAGGTCCAATGAAGAAGTAGGCGCATGGCCTCCTGCGCTCAGCGAAGTAATGCTTGACAGCAGTTCCGCGAGGTGGCAATGATGAATAGGGAGACGGTTATTTATAGAGTAGGAATCTCACATGGTAATGGATGTTTAGTCACACATCGTCTTATGAAAGATTTTTTCTCTACCCTTACAAAAACACACACACATAGATAGAGACATAGTTATTTGGACTCAGGGGACAAGGGGACCTTAAAAGGTGTTTCCTCGTTGAAAACTCGGATTCGAAATTTTCAAGATTGCAAATATTTCATATACAGATAAATGAAATTAAAAATACTCTGAGGAAGGTGAAATCTTTGAAATCTTTAAAACCTTTTCAGTCAGTCTCACGAATTACAAATGCATGCCACTGCTTAGCATATATAAAATGAATATAAACTTTTCAATTTATTGCGACTTTTATTCCATACACCAAAACAAGATTTTGCACACGAGATATGCATGTTGACGGTTAATGAACAAATGCGGATCAACTACAAACTATTTCACAGTAGGTCAAGCAAACACTATTGTGGTCTAATAGAAGAAATGGCAACAACTCTCATTGTCGAGGATACTACAATTCCGGAAAGAAGCTGGGTGAGGAATCAACTTGCACAATCATGCAAGTATATCAAAGCCGTGAAAAGGATACCGTTAAGTACTATTTTTCTTCATGTCTGTCACATTTATTTTGCTAAAGTATTAGTGCCTAATGCTGATTGTTAATTTTAAAATGGACAAGCATTGATCCAGATGCTTACTGATGCTTACCCTTCACTATTGAATTGAATTCTAATCCTAATTTATCAATCAGAATCGATCTTTTCTATAAAGATCCTATCGCCATAAACAATGAAATTTCAAATTATATATTTATTGCATTGTTTTAATAATATTATGATACATATCGTACCACTGTAATAATGTTCTATATATGTGATACTGAAATAGTTGAACTATTCTGTTGTAGTATTCAATAATACTAATCTGGATCTGAAATTGTTATAAGATAGCAATCCAAACAAATATAATACCTACAAATTTTAATGAAACAACTGCATATAATCCCTACCAGGTTCAACTGTCGGATATGCAAAAATGCGGTTTTCATGTTTGTTATTTTGAAACGCTCTAGTTGAGTTATGCATTTCGGGATAGTCATGAATTGCTAGCCCACAAAAGACAAAAGGCGGGTCAACCCCTGATGATTAGGAATTCAAGACTACGGCACAATGCGTGCCTCAAACAGAACGTTCCAACATGACGAATATGAAAATCGCATTTTTGCATATTCGATTGTCGGACATGGTAGGAGCGATATAATAAAACATCCTATTTATTCGCTACTGTTCTCAATGCAAAATTTATTACTTTGAAAAAATTATGTGAAATTGTTACAATGAAATGATAATCTGTCGTTTATTAAAATAAAATAATGACATAAAAGAAAAAAGTCTCATGTGTTCGTTAAATGAGTTATTAAATAAATCAGAGGTATTTTTAAGAAGACATCAGAGATTATAGAAAAGAATTATTATACGCGGCAAATAAAAACATGGAATAGCATATTGTCGACCAAGCAAGGCTAGGAACCCTTTGTCACAAACAGACGTCCCGATGAATATTGAAAAGCTTACAGAAATATCTGCCTAACCTTGAGAAGAACCCGTCGGTTATGAATGTTTGGGTTACCGTAATGAAACTTGGCTTGCCAAGGGTGGTATAAATGCAGCGATGAAAGAAAAACGCCGATGATTCTACAAAACAGATCAATTACATACATCAATGCCATATGGATAGATAGAACCATATTACACTTAAGAGGTTGGCCAACGATGTTATATTATTATCCTCCATCCTTTTCCCTTAAATACATACAAGTATTAAATCTATTTGAAATCAGAAAAATAATTCAGCAATATTCTTCTTATTACCTGTTATGTACATGCCTAAAGTAACATGGAACTAGAAGTAATGCATCGATTTAAGTAATGCACCGATCATATCGGTCATCCATTAGAAGATATAGAAGAGCTCTTATATGCCGAACTTGTATCAGAGAATATTGTATTAACAGATCATTTAAATAAAGATTTGCTGATTGCTGTGTAAACAAGGCATCCATTGTAATCCCATCAATTTTTAGGACCATTCTAAACAAAAATATCTACTCTTCGAATTTTTAATTAGTAAGAAAAAAACAAATTATATAATTTCCTTTCATCACACTTCTTGATTTTGATTCTGTACAGGGCTTATGTAGTATTATAACCTTTTTTTTATTTTTTAGCTGTATTATTTGTGCCTAATTTATTTTTACAGATGGATATTACGGTTTTGATTTGAACAATATCACGTCGTCATATGTTTTCCGTTTCATTAATTAATTTAAAAACATTTAATTGAAATTTTCCGAATTAGCAAATGGATATTGGTCAGTATTCAAACGATGAAGAAGAAGATGTGGAAAATTATTATAATCAGTCCGAATATTGCGACGAGGAAGAAGATTATGAAAAATACAACAAGAGGGCAGATATCCCTCCCTTGTACTGCAATTTATGCGATTATGCTATCCCCGATAGCGGTGCTCTCCTCGCCCACGTCCTCAGCGCCAGTCACAACTGGCGTCTACAGAGAGAGAGCGCCTCCTCCAAGAGCCTACTTCTCAGGAGGCTGCTCAAGAAGAAGAAGTGTCTTGGGAAGAAATCAACATGGAAAAGTAAGGAGACAGTCCTTACCAAACGGTTGAAGTATCTGAGCCCACCAAAGAAATTGAAGGATGTCGAGGATGGGGAGATCGTAGATAACGACGACGACGACGATGACAATGATCATGATGATGATGATGACGACGAAAATGACAGTGAAGTGGTTGTCAAAAAAGTTCCTGAAGTACCGAAACAAATCGAGAAGGATAGGTAAGTTTGAAAATTAATTTTCACCTGGATGATGATACATATTCCGTCGTGAAAAGCTAAAAGGCCCTAACTCCAAATCATTTGTTAGATTCATTTTTGTAGTGTACCCGAATAACTCTAAAAATTAAACTTTTTTATGACATTAGAAAGTCCTAGATCCGATGCTTGGTTCCCCATTACTGGTTTTAGGACATTAGCATGTCATAGAAAGGTTTATTTTTTAGATTTACAAAAATAGTATTAAAAAAGATTGTAGAGTTAGTGCCTTTTAATTTATCAGGGCAGTTTTTTAGGCACATCTAAAATATCGGAAGGGATGTGCCAATATCATCTATTTTATAAATTAAATTAATATGTATTAATGATTTAATATGAATGACAGGCTAGGTAATGTTTTTATTTACTTTCGCTTAGTATACTTTTCTTTGATCGGCTAGTTTGCCAGAAACCAGTCGCAGAAATCTTAATCTGAAGTAGCGTTCCTCTTCGATATTAAAAGTTTCTTCACCTTCTTGTGAGTTTGAGTGACCTTCTCAGGAACACCGTCTTCTGGTTTTTCTGGGTCTTTTCTGAGCCTATTCTCATAGTTACTGGAATCTTCTGTACTTCTAATTTTGTTCGAATATGTTGAACAAACAATGTTAAAATCGGTTTTCTTAAAATATAATCGGATCATCACTCTTTCGGTACTCCATTGTTTTGTTTATGTTCCTGATTTTGTTATTTAAGATTAGCCCTCTATGTGCTCCAGAAATTATTGTTTCATGGATTGGATTAGATTTTTATACTTTCTGTTTGTAGTTCAATGAGTTGATATTACGTGGAATGATTATTTTCTCAACGTATTTATTGTATAACCAGTTCAACTAAAAGGGTTTGGCATTGCACACCAAATATTGTCTGTTTCTGACCTTTAATTTGTAAAGCACTCTGTTTCGGGATCTCAAAAATATTATAGAAACCAGAAATCTATAGAAACTTATAAATAGGAATACACAAAACTATTATATTTCCTTACGAATCAGAAACGTAGCGGCATAAATTAAGGAAAGATCAAGGCTGTAGGTTTTGATTTTAAAGTATTGCACGAAATAAGGAGAATCGAATGGAGAATTTTGGAAACTGTACCTCACCAAATTGTGTAAATGGATATTTTGTGCTTTACCAATGGATAAGGGCACAAGAAGAGGCGTAACTAGGCATTTAGGGACCCCGGGGCATGAACACAAATTGGACCTCGTTGGGTAAATAATGAAACTTATTTTTCTGGAGCCTCCACTCCAACGCTTCCTAAATCTCTTCCAAATATAACAGTAAAATCTTTTATTTATACATTCTATTCACTGTAAACTAAAATTAACATTTATACAAAGAAGATATTTTACGTGTTTTACTATACTGAACGAATATTTTTTGGAAATACAGTACGAAAAAAAAATAGCGAAACAGTACGTTTACGAATCCGAATGAAATATTACGACTTCATTTTTACCAAAAATTTTCACAAGCTATTCTTGTTTTTTTAAATCTAAATATAGCAATTCAGTCCGAGATTTTCAGTCTACTCCTTTAGATTAAACGAATTCGTTTGTATGAACAGATGTAAACGTGTTTCTACCTTTAATAAGTTTTCACTCTTAAATAGAGATAATCTGAAAACTTTAACTGGATTGGTGTTAGAGAAGTATCTTTTGGGAGTCTCAAATTGGTCCTCCCCCCCTCCCCCCCCCGAGTTTTCCGATTTTTGAAAACATTTGCGCACGTTTAAAACCCCTCCAAATCGTTTACCTATAAAACAAAAGAAGTTTCATCGAAATCGAACCAGTATTAGCAAAAATATGGCTATTTCAACTGTTTCAATGCCTTTTTAGTCGTATTTTCTCCGAAAAAAATAGCTACTAAATAACCCACTATTGCAGTGGATCGAAGGTCGGCGGTGAGGGGCGGGACTGCGTTTTCTATCCGTTAAATAACCCTTAGAGAACATAGATTAGGCCGACGACATAAGATATTCGTTCATCTCAACAGAGTAATCTATTTTTATTTTATTATGTCCCTAGACTAATAGGCAGCTTACAGTGTTGAATAGAAATCCAGAAATTACTGATTATCATAAAGAAGAGTAAAAAACATCAGCATATCAGAAATACGTTTACTATATAAAAGAGTATTATAAAAATCTCGGGCTAAACTGCTATATTAAGATTAAAAACATTTTTTATAATTTATTTATCAAATTGTTAAATTATTTCTCTGAAATCAGTAGCTTGTTTCATATTGAATGGAAAACCATATTGGAAAATCATGATGAGCTTCCCATTTTCTATGTTTGTACTCTCATCTCTCTTTAATTGTTCTCCATTTTAAAATCTCTATTTTAATTGTTCAGCATTTCTGAAAAATAATTTACGAATTATGAATTATTTTTCCAAAATAAATATTTATCAAAACTTTAATGCTTTTGTAAATTTAATAGCCTTAAAATGTATCATGTCACTACTTTTATTCCAGCAAGGCATTGGTTCCTGCAGCACCCACGAGCAAGATAGACCTTCGGAACAAACTGAATGAAATGAAAGAAAAACAGCAAGAAGAAAGGAAAGCTGAGAAGCGAAAAAAGAAAAATATTCGCACTAGGGAAGCAAAGAAAAGGAATAAGAAGGTAGCGAAGGAGGAGAAGAAGAGGATAGAAGACGCTTTAGAGGCTCTTGAAGAAGAAGATGAAAACATTGCGTTCATGAAGCACACGATGGGCTTCAGCAAGTTTCAGTCGACGAAGAGGAGGTACTTATTGTAACGTCAGCATTAAGATCCGAAGATTATTTATACATGATCCTTTTTGTAGGCTCCTCATCCATTAATCAGAAGCTGTATTGGGGGGTTCCGGTTTCTCCAGGTTCCTCTATGAGGAGGACTTATGATGAACTTTCGGATATGATTTACCGAGTACCTTTAAGCCAGGTTACCAACCTATTCCGAGGTTCCATAACGAAATAAAAGATAAAAGTCTCATCCCTCCTTCCCCTCTCCTCTCCTCAGACCTGATTCTTTTTTATATAGCATTATCTAATAAATTTTATTGGGATGACGAGCAATCCTCTCTCCGGAATCAGGATTCATTGTTCACTTTAAATAATATAAGTGGCTTAAAAAATGTTGCTGCCAAAATAATAATCTGGCTTGATATTTAAATTGATAGTACCGCTCTATTTCAATTCATACTTAATAAGATGGTAGATTATTTTAATAAAAAAGATTTTTGGTAAGTTTTCTGACAATTAATCATTTTTTACTTGTTCACAGTAAAGGAAGAATTGTAATCGTGAAAATTTTCGGTTTTCAGATTTCAACGGAAATATCTTTGCTTTGATATTTTGACCACCCCTGAACCCATTTTGACTAGTTTCGTCGTGACGTCTGTACGTACGTTCGTTCGTTATTTCGTTCGTTCCTACGTATCTCGCAAAATTCAAAAACGGTTAGCCTTAGAAAGTTAAAATTTTGTATTTAGAATTATTGTAAAATCTAGCTGTGAACCTCCCTTTTTGGTCATTGCATGATTACCGAAAGTGGTACTTTAATTTAAGGTCATTAGTAATTTTCATTAAAAATTATATTAAAATATAATGCAAAACTTCTCAAATTTGATATTTAAGACTTACACACTAATTCATATAACATAATATATTTTGCTCAAAATTGGCAAACCAGAAATCATACTTGAAGGTCATATTAGACTTTCATCAAAAATTATTTTGGTAAAATTTGGTAAATTGGACTTTTATATCAATATAAATAATATAATAGATTTTGGTCGAACTTCAAGTGCCGAAAGGGGTACTTTACTTGAAGGTCATAATGAAGTTACATCAAAAGATATATGGACATTTAATTTAGAGATCATATTGTTCGGTGATAAAGATTATAAACGCGATTTTTTTTTCTCCACTCTATTTTAACAATTGCTTTGAGTTTAAAATACTTTTCCTCACCATTTGTGTGCTGAACAAGTATGCAGCATGAGAATAAGATATAAGTTAAGGGGGTTCTTCCGCTTAAAATGTTGAAACCGTCGATTCCAATGCTTTATCTAGTGACATAAACTAAGGTTGTCAAGAAATACGAAGAAATCTCTTGGGAATTTGTTACCAACTGAAAGAAAACGACATATAATAACGGAATAAGACCTCCAAGAGCTTGTGTGTGTGTGTGTGTCAATAGGCATCGTGACGCCGATTGTCGATTTGAGATACTGCTATCTTCGGAAACTAGTAACAAATTCAGTTTCACTTTCAAGCCACCGATTTATAGTTTAATAGACGTACAAGGAAGTCATGGAGTATCCACATCAGATATTTTCAAATATTTTTACATTTCTGATTTCGAATTTAGAGCATTGGAAACTCAATGTATTATAGATTCCATTCGTTAAAATAAATCCGAACTTTTCTCTCAAAATCTTTAAGAAATTTAAGAAGGCGGCTTCTTTTTGCAAACAGCTATTTCTTCAATCGTCATTTAATTGATTTATTTTTAATTTTTTTAATTCTCATTAGCTAAATCATTGATTATATATTTATTACTTGTACATATGCTAATTTGTTACATTGAAAATCATAATCAATTTTTATTTCAGTTATTTCTGAAGAAATCGGCAGTAGTAGAGCTAATTTAGATGTCATTTATGGGTACCTAATGACGGCATTAACAATGGCCATATCTTTTATTTCATGAATTTTGGAGAGGAAATATATGTGAACAGAAATGCTAAAGTATGTTTTTTGTTTTTAAAAATAAGTTTTATAATTTAAATAACTATGGTATGGTACTTTTTTATTAATATGACCCTAAAACGTTGGAAACTATATCGCTAATCAAGCAAAGCATACGTCTCCTTTGAGTTATGTTAAGAATGACGTGAAACAAAACTGTGAACTCCAAGATCACCATCACCACGAAGGGATTCACCACAAGCTATATCACAGGAAAAGCTTGAAAAATCATTGAAATAAAAATAATTAAAAAATAATTGATATGAAAAAAATTATTTTTATTCTGAAAAAAATAAGAACCCTATGAACAACCGGTATGCAAAAACTTACACTTGTCCAATGGTCATTCATTCTTCTTTTAAAGTGTAAAAATTAGATTTTCCAGGCCACAATGAATCTTGCTAACAAAAGAATATGAAATTGATACTTTCAAATAGGAATAACGATAATATTTTGTTGTTCTTTGAATATTTTAAAATTTGACAAAGGACATAAAGTGCGAATGAACAGTTGTACTATGTGTGGCCGTTAGTCCTGTCTTTGAATGTGAAGTCACCCTCCAGCAGCTCTTCACAGGTCAGCCACTTTTCAAGAGCCCTCTCTACTTGGGCCAGTACTTACTCTGGGGCATACTAAGGTGATCACGGTGTCAAGTCACCCTCTTATTTTATCAAACTACTTACCACGATCCTCAGGCACCCAATATGATCGATGTTTGGTGGATGTTAGGACAATCTACGAGCACCACTGCGATTTGATAGGCTGTTAATAAAAAGAAACACTGTGGAGGAAACTTATTAATGACAGCTTTCTGGATAGCATCCAAAATACGATCGGCTCTCAACTGCTCGGATGAATAGGGGACAATAGAGTTTATGGGTCCTAATCTTCTTTATAAATCAATGGATAAATATCTACATTAATATAAGAGTCAAACTTTTTTCGAGAAACTATATTTCGTCAAGAGACAGACAAACCTTCAAATCCACC
The DNA here is from genome assembly GCA_948150685.1 of Rhaphigaster nebulosa. Lineage (NCBI taxonomy): Eukaryota > Metazoa > Arthropoda > Insecta > Hemiptera > Pentatomidae > Rhaphigaster > Rhaphigaster nebulosa. Next base: position 73,150,331 of record OX411306.1, on the reverse strand, counting down.
TGTCGGCTCCCATTCCCCTACTTAAATTTTTTTTTTGTTGAACACGCTGAAGAATTTCATGAAATTAATATGAGATCATATGGGTACCAACCCGCACAATCCCTGAAAGTTTCATCGAAATTGGATTATCGTTAGTAGGTGTTATGTCCGTAACATGGCTTTAATTAGGGACAGACACGCTACCAAATTTTTTCCTTGAAAATTTAAATTACATTAATCTGAACACGCTGAGTGTTTCCTTCACTTCGGATATGTTTGGAGGATAAACTATTTTGGGATTCCACATCATCAATGCTCTTCATTTTCTTTACTTATTCAAGATTTCTCAACCGTAAATATTTTCCAAACAGTAGAACAAAATTTATCTCTATTTCAAATCGTGAAATAACTTCACATTGGAAATGATGAGAATTTATGAGATTATTGTTAAATCATTATTTAGTATGAAAACCTGGAGTAAGTAAAAAAGGGAAACATTTTGTTTAGACTATATGCTACAATATACATATGTATATTGAATATATACATATGTATATATTCAATGGATATATATATATATATACATATATATATATATATATATATATATATATATATATACAATGGACAGTTTAATCATAATTTTCATATTCATAATTTACTTCCTTATATTTCATAAAGATAGAAGGCAAATTGAAAAACACATTTTGTTTCGGGAAAAATATAACTAATCATAAAACTACGTCTTGGAATAAATAATCAGGATTCAGTCAGGGTTCTTTAGAGTATTGAATTGTATGAGGGTGACACAAAAACTGTTTCCGATTCACTTCTACAAATAAAAATTAGGACATTAAAAATTAGATGTTCTTCTAGATGCCATTCAAAGAAAATACTTATCTGTCACGTTTTAAAGGGCTCAAAAGTACTCCTATAAACAGGCTGTTGAGATTTTCGTACTGCATGATAAAAAAAATCTGGTGTGCGCATCAGACAGCTTTCACTTACCTCCTTATTTGAAATAAATTTTAAAAGTTTTCATTTAGTTTCTATGGAATCATTTAGCTTCCATTAAATGATATAAAAATACAAATAATTATTTACAACAATCACTGAAGTTTAAGCGTTTTTCGTCATTCCTCACTATCTTCAAAAACATTATATGTTCTAAAGGCAATAATTTTTCTAAAATCTTTACCTTTCCAACAGTATATTGGACGTATATATTATTTCTCTTTTTTCCGGAAATTTGTATTTAATCTAAGAAAATATTTCGCCTATTTTTGATCATTAGTTTATATTTGCCCGTTTTTCATTTCTACTACCAATGAGGGAATGTTAATTATTTCAAATAAACAAAAGTAAAGGTATATTAGAGGAAGCCATTTTGAAAATTCAGCATTTAAGCCCTGTCAGATTACTTCAATGAGGATGAAACTTAGCTGATATTAAAGACCATTTAATTTTACATTGGTATAATAAGTTTCATCAAAATCGTTAGAACCGTTTCAAGAAGATTGTAAAAAAAAAAAACCCTGTAAAATCAATGATATAAAGTGTCATTTCCGGGAAGTTCATTTTAGCGAAAAAGTTGCTGTAATGTCCCAAGCATATACCCACCTTAAATATGTAATTTCAATTTCGTGTAAATCAATGATATTAAGTGGTGCTCCCCGTTAAGTCCAATACGCTGTATCTTTGCTGATACTAGTCCGATTTTGATGATTGTTTTTGTGTGGAATCATATTACCTTTTAAATAAGATTTAAATGCATTATTCACCATAAAATGCATACTTTTTTACTCCCTCTTTGTATCTTTCTTCTTAGCCCTGATGAAGACCTACAATGTCCGTCGAAACATCTGCATTTAATAAACAGTCACCAATATTTTATTTTATTGTTTACCGCCATCCGTACCAACTACTTGGTTAAATGCTTTTTTACACTCGGTATTTGATGGGGTAACTATTTCATGGAGTGGGATTCGAAGTTCGTTTTGGAAAATTCCAATAAATTACTGAAAACAAATATAATAGATAATTAATATAGATAAAATGAACAACAACTAAACAAAACAAAAAGTGTTTCTGTTTTTTTAATTCTTCAAATACAAGATTGAATCATTCAATGCCGCTATCTATAAACCGTATTATTTATTTCTAAATAACAAAATAAAGCAGTGCATCACTAGAGATTTAAGATATGATATCATTCATATGGATATGGTTATGCAGATATAGGAATTACTGGCCACTACTGACGTTTATTAAAACAAATACAGAGAAATGCCAAACAACTTGGAGTCAATAAACACCGTTCGATACTGAACACTTTGGCGAATATATTTAGAACGCGAGGTTGGACCTGGCTATTCTGGTGAGGAGGGAACAAAGGTTTTTTATACCTCGTTGGCTATCGCAAAGTTTACTTTATGTATGTAATCGCTGCGCCCAATTTTAGTTCTTTCCATCGTTCTTCAGGAAGGAATCTTGTACCACAGAGGTGAACTTCTGACTAAGCTTAAGTGTTATGAAATTGAGAACAAATAAGGTAAAACTTTAATTACTGCTTATCGATTAACTTTTAGAATGCTCTAACAGATAAAGAAAAATGTTATAATTTAAATTTAAAACATTATAAAGTAATAAATAGTAAAGAAAAAGAATCACTTATTCATAATCTAATCAAATTATACACCTAACCCTAAAATTAAAAAATTAAAGCAGTGACTTGTTTCTTTTTATTGTTTAGTACTGTCAGTACATTACATGCATAAATATCCAACGGGTTTGCACGTCACGTTTTTTAATAATAATAATAAATTCTTTATTTATTCCGGGACATATCCCTTTAGAATAATATTACATTTAAAATCAGTGAAGCTTTAGAGCGTTAGAGTAGAACAAAAAAGAATATGATATTGAGTAAATAATAGCATAAATAAACAAATAAGAAAAAAAATGAAATTATAATAAATAATAATGACATAACTTTTAAACCTTTAAGGAAAAGTAGACTTGCAATATTAATACATTTAAAAATAAAGCCGTCCAAAAAAAAATATAGTGAGAGAGAATGAATTTATATTAATAATAAAAGTAAAAATAATGTATTAATACATAAAGGGGTGCAAATTTTAGTTGAAAATAAAGAGTACCTATTTACAAATCTTTTGGAACTGCATGGACATGAAGTGACTGAATAGACGGGATTTAAAGGTGGGAAGAGTATTGGAGAAACGGATGGAAGAATGAATGGAATTCCATAAGGATGAGGATCGGATAAGAAAAGATCTGTCAAAACCTGCGGATCGGTGGGCCGTTATATATAAATCTGAAGACCGAGAACGGGTATGGCGGGAATGAACAGAGGGTTTGAATTGAAGAATGTCGAAGTTGCATGATGGACACGCAATTGGATGACTTGGTAGAGGAAGGATGCCAGGAAGCACTTACTAGAAATATCAGAGACATGGTTTTTCCATGAAAGAGTTTGGTCAAAAGTGATTCCAAGATTTTTAATGGTAGGATGGAGCTTAATGGGATTATTATTTAGAAACAAGGTTGGAGTATGAGGAGCAGTTTTAAGGAGGAGAGGGGAACCTATTACAATTGTCTTTGTTTTCTCTGCATTCAACTTTAGCTTGTTAGCAACAGCCCATTGACATATTCGATTCAAGTTCTCCTGGAGGGCGGGAAGGACAGGTATATTTGGAAATCGTTAGCATAAGTATGGAATTGGGAGTGATAGATAAGAAGGGGGAGGTCATTAATATAAATAGCAAATAGAGTAGGAGACAAAGAGGAACACTGAGGGACACCAGAGGAGAGGGACAGTGTCTTGGAAGGAGCTTGACCTGAACGACTACATACTGCGCCCGATCTGAGAGGAAGGATCGGAACCAGCGCATAACACTGTTGGATAATGGAAGACTTTGTAGTTTCTTAAGGAGGATGTTATGGTCAACTGTGTCAAAAGCTTTGGAGAAATGTAAAAAGATGAGGATGGCCAGGTTTTGGTGTTCAATGACTGTTTGGAGGTCGTGGATTATTTCCAGTAGAGCGGATTGTGTTGAGTAGCAAGGACGAAAGCCAGATTGGAGAGGGAACGTTCTTCTAAGAAGTTTGAAAGTTGAATTTGTACAAGACATTCCAGTGATTTTGAGGGGTTAGAGAGGAGAGAAATAGAACGGAAGTCATGGTTTGAGAAAGGGTTTATAATTTTATTTAATGGTCGGACTAGGGCAGTTTTCCATGAAGAGGGGAATATGGAATTTTGTAGAGAAAAGTTGTAAATATGATAGATAAGGAGCATAAGGGTTGGGAGACAGGATTTTGTTAGCTTTAATGGGATATTGTCAGGAATATAATAATTGGTGTGGGATTTTAGGATAGTGGAGAATAATTCGTAAATGATACGTGGGAGAAAAAGAAGTTTTCTGGGTTTAAGGTATGCTCAATATCAGTAGTAGGTGAAGGACTAGAAGCAGAGGATAAGAAATAGTCTTTAAGATAGGTGTGGATAGTATGGAAGGGGCAAAAAACATATGCTTATCAGTTTTTCTTTTATACCTCGAAAACTAAAGGATTTAGTGAAAATTTATTCCTTTAATTAAATTAAATTTTATTAAATTTCCTACCAAAGTGGCTATATAACTTTTTTCTCTAGACAGTAGTTTCGGAGATTCCTCAACTTTTACATTCCATAAAATCGCCTACAAAATTTTGGCACACCTTTTGTTATAAAACAGATATGTATTTTTCATTAAAACCAAGACATACCTAATATCCTATTGTTGGATGTAATAGTTCAAAAGAGGGAGGGGATAAAAAACAGAATTATCTAACAGACGTCGACGTGGAAGGAAGATGCCTAGAGCAAAAGTTGTCTATATTTTTTTTTTATCAGTTTAAATTTGTTATATTTAATATCACCGGTTATAATAATAAATACTGCTACTTATTAGTAGTGGTTTACTTTTTGAAACCGTGTAGAGATCCTGATGGTATGTGTAAACAATTTTAATCTGAATGGCATACAGAGGATAATTGAATGTAGTGAGTTTATGCAGGATGCTGTTATAGATTTTAAAAATAAAACTTTCTGCAAAGAATATGCACGAAACCCAATGCTCTACTCCACCAAATGCAGTGTTCAAATGCATTCAAATCCTTCAAGTGAAGGAAGTAAGATTTGTTCATCGTTTGACTTCAAAACTTAGTTTTTTTTTTTGTTTTTTTTTGCAACACAAAAATAATTGGTGTGAGATACGAACACTAAAATTTATTAGTACATCATCGTTGTTGTCGTTATTACCGAGGGTATCTCGTTCTCTTCAGCTAATGACACTTTTTAGAGTATCCAGCGGTCATTGCAGAATCCAATCTTGACCTAATTATGCAGTGTTTTTTTTTTCATAATATGAAAAACTTAAAATAACATCTATATATCATAGCATAAATATATTATACTGATGAGCGGTATGGTTTTTGTTTGACTCGTCACCAAATTATACAAAAATAGATATTTTAATAATTTATTTTTCTGAAATATAGAAAAATCTTTTTCTTCTGAACCATCAGCACAATCATGGTGGATTATTCGGTTGTGTTTTTTTAATTATTAATACTATCCTTATTTCAGAACTTGAATGTGCCAAGGTTTTTTTTCACTAAGATCATGTCAGTCTTTTGTTTACTGCCTGATTAGTGTATAACTTCTCCTCAATTCTCAGCTCAATCAATTTTTCACGGTCTTAATAATTAAAAACATTTTTATTTCAACTCAGCAAAATTTATTGTTTTTAATAAAAGAAGTTTGAATCAACTGTTTAAAAAAGTAGTTTGAAAAAGGGTATTTGTGAGGTATCGCGTAGCATGGATCAAGGTGTCCCTATAATGATTTTGGAAATTATATAAAAATGGAGTGTAGCCATTTTTCCATCAGTTATTTATTTAAAAAAAGAAAATTGATGGAAAAAAAAATATAAGAATAGACCGTTTTGTAGTTAATAAATTGCTTTGATATTCGATCTCTGAAAATCTAATAAGTTGTGGATCCATGATCATTGAAAATTAAAAAAATAATTCAAGCTTCAGCAAAATCAATTTTAGTTTAGTTCATTTTTTAATAGCTATTTTTTTTCATCCTTCGTCTTTTTATAGAGATTATAGTAGATACGAGATAGTGAATTGCGTATTATTTGTTGTTGTTCTATCAAAATTCACGTAATGATAGATGAAGAGGAGAGATGGTTGAGTATGATCTCGGAGAATAAATACTGCCACAATAATTATCATAATTATTATATTGTTTTACGAATCAGTATATGACTATCGATTCAAATAAAAAATAAAAATAAAAAGTTGTTATGAATCCATATAATTCTTCTTAGGTATTGTACCTATCTGAAATACGAAAAATAAGTTAATTATCTATATAGTGCCACTTACAAATTCTCTTAAATGTCTTGATCTTGGCTTTATATAGCTATTGCGGCATAAGAAGGTAGATAAGAAGGCCTACCAAATCCTGGGCTCATAGGTAAAATAAGTAGTTTTGAAATAGGATGAAAATCCGATGTTGCTGCTCGATTTACTTGTTACCTGTATTAATTCCTTCAGCTCAAGGAAGGACCATTCCTGTGGAGTAATATCAATCACTCTGAAGGCAGAACCTTCGATTCCAGTGTCCTTCCTTGTTCCAGTGAACCAAAATCAAATCTCCTAGAAAAATACATTGATTTTCCTATAATACCTGTTTTATAACGAAATAAATACCTTAATACGAACAGCGAACTACTTTTGGATTCCTAGTGAGAAATAACTGGGTTATAATGAACTTGAAAGGCGTAATGTACATAGCCTTCCGCTCCTCATCACGATGTCAGAGGTGGAGGTCACATAATCCTTTATGTTTGTTTACATTGTAATTTTATCGAGTCCCTTCAGCTTAATGAATAATAATTTATTCCCCTTATATTTATGCTATCAAATGTCTGGAATCAATGAGAATGGTTCGTTGGCTATATAAACACTCCGAATGTTTTATTCTTCATCCCAATTCCATTCGGAATTCGATAAATCCGCGAAAATCATTAAGCTGTTTCCCATTTCGTAATTTTTACGGATCAGAAATCTTCAGTTCAATTCCGTGTTATAAAAGTTAAACAAACAAAGGTGCTGTATCGGGTTTTTATTTTCTTATTTTGTAAAAAAAAAAAAAAAAAAAAAAAAAAAAAAAAAAAAAAAAAAAAAAAAAAAAAAAAATCCGTCGTGAACAGTAGAACTCAGTCAATAAAGTACTAGTCTCACTAAAATTCAAAATATTAAAAAAACGGGGGAATGAGAAAAAAGTTGAGACCCTCAAAAGACAGTTCTCTAACATACCGAAATTTACCCATACTTTTATTATATTGTTCTGTCTCTTCACTGATCTTCGATACAGAAAACTGTACATACCGAATTTCAGCTCATTTGACACAACGGGGGCCGCTGGAGTTAAAATATCGTTAGTGTACAGACAATAGGCATATATCGCCGACCTTCGACGGTTACAATAGTCTATTTTATCAGGATTTGATAAAATATATACCCTATCTCAATTTGGAGGAATTTTGGGGGGCGCAAATGTTTAAAAAAATCGAAAAACCTGGGGAATGGGAGAACAAAGTTGAGATCCCCTAAAAATACTTCCCTAACAACAACTCAATTTAAATACAAATGTTCAACCCTATAAACTGATTTGGTGGACCTATGGAGATTAGCAAAACTTCAAAAACGCCGAAATTTTTAAACATCGACAGTCGTCTCTTTTAAGTCGGCAATTGACGATCATTTTCTTTTTTATCAGATCTTTAATTTTTACCGTATTTTTCTTTTTGAAAGATCGTTGTTTCCACCCTTTTTTTTTTAATCTTTGGGCGGGAATATCAGTCTGAACGAATTTCAGCTGGTTATTGTTTAGTCGTTTATATTTCATTTGCCTGTTGCATTTTTGATTTATAATTTTATAAGCTATTTTATTGAAATTAGGAGGTTATGGTTTATGATTCCTGTGGTTATATATATATATATATATATATATATATATATATATATATATATATATATATATATATATATATATATATATATATATACGAAAGCTACGAAAAGCCAATCTCCGAGTTCATACCTGTTGAAATTTATACATATATTGTAACTCTCTACAAATAATACTACTTTTGGCGAGGATAGAGGTCCTTCGAGAGGTCCTTATAACAGAAATAGAAGGGAGGAAGTGTTCCGCCGAAAAGCCACTGTTTTTATTTTCTATAGCTCAGCATGATTATATTTATAGTGGGTTATCTTTTTTTGTTTAAATTCTTTTAAGTATTCGTGAATACATTTTAATTATCTTTCATTTTATTCCTCTTAATTTGTTAGAACGTGATCTGTCGCGATGATCTGCGATCTCTCTAGCTATCTAGAAAAGGGTCGCTGCCGGGCTCGATCAAGACTGGTTCGCTGCGATAGCTCGCCTTTTGTGTGGGATATATAGTGCAGTAAATAGTAAAACATTAGATCGCCAGCTCGTTGCGGACTGAAATCGCGTTCTATGTGCCTGAGACTTTATGCATAGATAATGTCGCAACAATCTTTAACAAAAAAAAAACTGACAAACTGTAAATAAACTCTGTGATAGAATTAAAAATAATTATTATGCAAGTTTCTAATGTCGCTATGTATTGTTTTTTTTTTTTTGGATGGTTTCATATCATCATGGAACCAATTAAAAAAGTTGTTAAATTTTGCATTACATTAAAAATATTTAAACTTTACCTCAATAGACAGAGGATAAAAATCAACGTTGGTCAAATTTCCTTTGAAACCACAGACGTCCATTCCAGAGTAGAGGGCAGACTGCCAGACACTATCAAAAGCGTTTCCGAAGTTAGTGTAAATAGAAACTACTTAGAGCGTTTGTTTTTATTTTTAACGGTTTCGTTTTAAATACAACTAACTCCTTTCAAGAGAAGAAGTTCTATCTCCTAATGATAAAGGAAGTACGTTGTAACACTAGCAAACCCAATTTTTCATTTCAAAAATATATAATTGGCAGATTTTTATTGGATAAAATATGTTTAGCTACCTATTTAGAAATTATTTCATAGTTGAAATAATAAACTATATTCAAATATAAGTTTAAAGAACGATTTTTTTTATATTGTCAATATTATCTCATCACAATTAAATTAAAGTTAATGGGTAGTTAATAGTATAGATTTTCAGCATTATACCTATATTGTAATTTTGCCTGAAAACCTGACAATATTTCGTCCGTATTGAATTTTTTAAATTCAACAACTGTATTAAGATATATTTATTTTCTAGCTCTGTACCTCAAGTTCTCTTTATTTATGCTCCTTCTATTGTATTCAAAATATTATTTCAATAATTAGTCTATCGGGATTGAAGGAAGGAGACTATTTTTCTTTATAAAATAGTAAGATAACAGGACAAAGTAGTCTACAAAAAAAAAATCTTTTATATATATATTCTTTAATAAATTAATTCATTTATCATCCAAATTTTTGCCTGAGTATTAATCTCTAAGAATGCCTGATTAGAAGAAAATTTGGATGATAAATTAATTAATATATTTTGTAATATATATATTTATTGATTATAATGCAAATGTCCAATATTTCTGTTCGGACCAAACTAACGAAGCCTGAAATAGTTTATTGCAGCCTTTTGCAAAAAACACATTTTTATTTTCGTGGTGTGACATAAGAAAACATAAAAAAAAAAGTTTGCCAAGTTGGTCATAACCATTTCTATTGGGTGCATAAGTATTGTACATATATTTCAAGATCGATGATCTGTCGTTTGAGAAAAAAAATCTACAGGACGAGCCTTTTTTGAAATATATATATATATATATATATATATATATATATATATATATATATATATATATATATATATATAAGGAACATACGTTTGCGCATTCATGAGCGAAAATAGTTGATGCAATTTGACAAAATTGATACTTGGCCACTTTAGTACTACTTACCCTTGACTTTTCTACAACTTTGGACCAAATCGGACAAGGCATTTTCGAAAAATAGGTTTGTGAAGGAAAATACGTTTGCGCATGTTATTTATTGTCATAATACTTGCTCCCTTACAAGGGATACCAATTACAACTGTATTTTTCAGATAAGGGACGGTTAAAAGCTCTAATTAATTATTCACATGATATTATCAAATTCCCTCTAGATAACATAACACAATCTTACTTGCCTGTATATTTAATCTAATATTAACTTATATGTACACAACCTTATATCAATTGTTCAAGTATCGAACCATATTCTTTGATGACTGAGTTGTATAAAAAGTCATATGTTAATATAACAATATAAATTAATTTCATTATGAAAACATGTTTAATTTACTGATTTTTAAAATAATTACTAATAATAAATATTCAAATGACTCAATATGTTGTTAATTGTGCCTATTAAAAATAAATGGATAAAATGAAATGCCATACCAAGTTCCATCATTTCATCTAAGAATATAATTATGATACCTTTAATTCTTAAATCGTGTGATAGCTGCTATAAATAATACTACCGTGTGATAGCTGCTATAAATGTGATGCTGCTAGTTCGGTGAATAAATGGTATATTATATATTTTTAGAATGATAATTTTCTATTATTTATTGAAGTATATTTGTTTTAAATACTTCGATGTAATATCCATTGACAATGACTATTAACTAGTTATTTTTTAAAAGAAGTTTTGTGATAATGAACTTTTAGTATTACAGTGTGAATAATTTATTGTGAATCTGATTCCCAATACTAATTTACGAGTTTAATACTTTTCCAACCCATTTAACTTTATTTTTGTAATATACACACTCGGAGCTGAAAATAAACCTTAAACCGTTAGCCAACTTCTTTTTTTTTTTTTTTTTTATATGAATGAGGAAAATACCCCAGTAGATAACAAACTATTTAAACAATGAATACAACATTTAATGGAGGAAAATAATAATATTATCTAAATAAAGATTTTTTGTTTTAATTAGATAGTGATATTAGCCTTTTACCTGGACATTCAAAACAACAAAGATCTGATGGTCCCTTCATGTCTGTTACCCTCCCCTTAGCACTTCCTGAAAAATCCCAGAGGTTCCAGCGTTGGATTTTGGATGGAGAGGGGATAAGCGTCCGAAAATGGCACTTTTTTCTTTTTTTCTCAAATTTCTCAGAACGTATGAGATTTAGAGAAAAATACAAAATCAAAGCAAATTAAATTCCCTACAAAAAAGGTCCAGTTAAATTCGTTCCGGCTTGTTTTTGGCCCATTGATTGATTGCTTATTACGTAATTAGGTTTAAATTTCATGGTAAATTTCGATGTTTGTGAAGGGAGGGATTTTTTCTGTCTTCCCAATTTTTGAGAAAATTATTTTGTAATCACTTTTAAAGTTTTTTTTTTTTAAATACGAGATAACAAAAACAGAACCATCTAATGTTTTTTGACCTCCCAATCTCATATATCTTTGAAATTAGATTAGCTCTGATACTTGGGCATATCGCTGGAAAGCTTAAGAATGGAAGCAACTTTTATTAATTCACCAAGGTTTCAAGGATTTTTCAAGGATGAAAATTCATTCGTGCGATTCAATCGATTATTTCTGAAAATTATTCGGTTATTCTTGTTTACTTTGCTTTGACTGCTGTTATCACTTGACGCAGGAATATTTTTCTACAAATTGGCTGCTATCTTATCGTAGATTCCAAAAATGATGACAAAAGTTGAAATTTTCAGTTATAGTAGTTATATTTAGAACTTTATTAAAAAGAACGTGGTTTTCGTGGAAAACTATTTAAAAAATCATATCCCGAAAGCAGATCTTAATGAAAGGTGTGGTTGGAGGCACTGAACTAAATTTTTGGTATACTATACCTTCCTCAGCTGCTGACATTTTCTTCTGGGACACCTTGTGTATGTGTACATGTAGATGTTTTAACTACCCCAAATAGGCAATTTTATATCTTTCATTTGTAACCTAATTAAATTTGCGAAATGTTTGCTGTGCTAATAAACATATACATGACGCAAGTTGGCATTGTAAGATGTTTGTATAGCACAGATAAAGATAATTTGCGATTAGCTGGTGAGAAATTTTACATCTTCAGTTCTGAAGAACCGACTTATAAATGCACATATGACATATAAATGCACTTAACTTGTTTTTTTATTCCCTTTAAATGCCTAAAAAGACCTAAGTGAATATATTACGCCACTAATTAAAAATACATTATACCACCAATTTAATTAAGAAATTAGCTAACTACCTAATCTACTATAATAATTCAAACCAAATTTTTTAAGTTCCACAAATTTTCAGATATGCCACTTTGGCATTGCACCGACGATATTGTCTACTAAATAACGTGATAATTTTCAAGCAATATGCTTAAAATCAAAACATTAGGTAGGGTCGAATCTTCGGTACAACAAAGTTGTAACAAGAAGACAACATTTTTGATTTTTAACCAAGAGACCATTATGCCTTTAGGAAAATATTTTTTCTGCATCAACATAGTTAATGACTTAATTTTGTTCAGTTTATTTTGTTATGTGAAATTTCTTTACTTTGTCGTAATGGTTTCGTAGTTTGTTTTTAGTACAGTAGACAGTGCACAAGAATAGTGTTCATAAGGAAATCCCTAAATGATCATCTGTATCTTTAAGATAAAGTCAGCTCTCAAGCTACGACCGATTTCCGTTCATCAGCCTCGGTCGTAAGTCTAACAAAAAATATAACACCAAAGTATTTACGTAAAAATATTTTATTTATTTAGGGAAATAGTTGCATAATATATTACAAGTATTTGGATATATCAATTATTTTAGGATATGGTCGTCTTCTTTGTTACTAAAACTGTTTTTGTTTTTTTTGTCGTAAGTCTGAATGGTCTTAACTCGAGAACTGACTGTATATCAGTATATCATCATTCACACAATGCCACTAAATGAATGAGGAAATGAATATAGAGGAATTAGTTTTTCTGATAAATTAAATGTTGGATGTATTATAAAATACAGAAAATTTTGAAAATTCTATAACTGTATTAAAATATTTTCATTTTATAACTCTGTATCTCAAGTTCTCTCCTTCATTTATGGTCCTGCTTTTCGATTAAACATATGATTTAAATAACTAGAAAAGTCCAAAAGCTAATCTCGATTGCTCAAAATGAACGAGTGATCTTCAAAAGGGACTTATGTTACTTATTCATACTTTTCAGAAAAACAAAAACAAATGTTTAAGTAAAATAATTTATTTGATACGAGCACGAAATTTTTACTTGCTATTTTGGTATATTTGAATAACATGTAGATGAAGTTTGAAAAAAAATATTCACTCTGTTTCTGCAAAAAAATAAATGATATATATAATTTTTTCGACTTTAGTCCCTTTTAACACTCATCAAACTTCAAGATTTGGAGGGAATAATGTAAAACATTTGCTTCAAAAGTCATTTAAAACAGAAGAACCACAATTTACATGATGACTGAGCAGCAGCCATGATTCTTTCATTCATCATGTTCCTCAACGGTATTGGTTATTTATTGGCCATTTGATGATTTTATTAAAGAATGCGATCCTCCAAAATATATGGCACCATTTTTTTTAGATTCTCTATCTTTTTCTTTCTGAGGATAAGATTTACGATTTGGTCCTCTATATTGGTTTTCTTAAGAAACAATTTATGTATTTGCTCAAAGCTACCAGCTTGTATGTGCTCAATCTATCGTGAGCAACGAGAATACCGAAAGTAATGATAGTGCTGGTTTCAAGTGAAACAGATCTTCTTATAATGTGCAGGCCACGAAGAAGCAAAATCTATAATCATATCTGTATCAAAAGGAGTCTGTACAAAAGCCTCTGGATGTCAGCTTTAAGTCCAGATATTTCTTGCGGGGTGTAGATGCGATCGCATTTCCGTATAGGATGTTTGATAATGTTGAATTTACGGCCTTAATCATGTACTTTGTGTGCTTGTCCTTCTTGATACACATAGCAATGATTTTTTTTTTTGTTTTGCAATTACATCTTTCTAATACCTATCCGGATTTTTTTTCCTCTTTCTAGATTTCTTTGAACTATTATTTATATCAATCGTTTTTATTATCAAAATAAGTTTATCTAGCAAGCACAGCGACACAACATAGACTATTTACGATCAAAACAAAAGCATAATTTCTTTTACTAAGCAGCAATACAAAGCAAAAGCCCAAAGCTTATTATACAATTAATAAACTTGCCGCAGTACTGCCAATAGTTGAGTGTTAAAAGGTTCTGAAGTCACTTACTCAGGTCTCTTTTGACTCTCACTAGTAATTACTATTGAACGGAAAAATTGGCTTAGAACGTGAGAATGCAGTGGCCTAGCCAAAGAGTCCGGACCACATCCCCGAAATTACAGCATACTTTTATTTATTCTTATCAATAAATAAAAATTGTATGAGCCTATTGAATGTAATTTCATAGATAATATACCTTGAGATGGAAAATATTATATATTGAGAGAGCCCCCAGAAATTCCCGATTGGGGTGAGTTTCTTTAAAGTAGATCCTTGGAAGGACTCCCTCCCCCTCCCGAATCGAAATTCTGGCCGCGGTACTCTGTATATGTGGCATATTTTAACACCAAACGGTGCATGCACAGTCAGACATTGCAGATTTGAATCTAACTCAGAAATGGAAAAAAAAGCACTGATTCAGCTATAAACCGTTCAACTTACTTTTACTCGAACTGTTTCTAACATTTATTTTTATCATTTTATCAATTGCATCCAAATTTTAAGATGACTTACAATTCAATGAATTAACTTTTTTTTTAATTTCAACTTATGCGTAAAGGTCGTAGTAAAGTCCTGATATAAATAAATGAAGATGCATTACTGGAGACAGACAGTTGATAAATGCCCCACTCAGCAGTTGGCTATTGACCGGGGAGCTACAGGTGGTCCTGCGGCAGCCTGCGCCTGGTGCAGCCTTGCGCAATGACTGCAGGGCGGTGCCTTGCGCGCACGATGAAGTCGCAAGAGTGTCATCACTGCGGGGGGAGGAGGGGTGGTGGGAGGGGAATGGTTGTACCATAAACCCCAGAACGTTTGATTTTCTTTGTGTCGTTGGCAGGCTACGACAGCATTAATTATCGTTAGGTACCATTTTCATTTGATTACCCTCAAGCCTCTATTTGATTATTGGTGTATTAAACCGAATGCATTTTTTTATAATTGTGATTAATAAATTCGTAATAATATGATGTAAATAGGCACCATAAAAACTTACTTCATTCTATCCTTCTTGATAAAATACAAATACTAATTCATTTTTACTTCCTTATACGCAGTAAAGGAAATATTGTAACAGCAAAATTTTCGGTTTTCAGATTTCAAAGGAAATATCCATTTTGAGCATCCCTGAATCCATTTTTACCAGTTACTTCGTGACGTCTGTACGTACGTTCGTATCCCGCATAATTCAAAAACGGTTTGCTATGAAAAGTTGAAGTTTTGTATTTGGGATCGCTGTAAAATCTAGTTGTGCACTGCCCTTTGTGGTACTTTACTTAAAGGCCATAATAAATTTTCACAAAAAATTATATTAAAATAGAATGCAAAACCTTTCAAATTTGGTATTACAATTTATATATCCGTTTAAATAACATAATAGATTTTGGTCTAAATTGGCAAACCGGAAGCGGTACTTTAAGCAGTAACTAGAAGGTATAAATAAACTTTCATCCATTTTTTTAATTAAAATGTAATGTAAAACGTCCTAAATTTGCTAAATAAGACTTTAATATGAATATAAATAATGTACTATATTTAGGTTGAAATTGGTCAGCCGATAGGGATACTTTACTTGAAGGTCATTATAAACTTACTTAAAAAAATACATAAATAATATCTGATGTGGACAACACATGACTTCCTTGAACGCGTATTAAACTATAAATCCGTGGCTCAATAAGCGATCCTGAATTTGGTTACTAGTTTCCGAAGATTGCAGTAAAAACGACACTCGGCGTCGCGACATTCATCTATTAGCACAAACAAGATCTTGTTTCTGGAGGTCTCATTTCGTTATTAAATGTCGTTTTCTTTCAATAGGTAACAAGTTCCCAAGAGATTTGTTCGTGTTCTGTGACAATATTAGAACTGTCAATGTCACTAGATAAAGTATAGGAAATTGACGGTTTCGACAATTAAAGCAGAAGAACCCACTTAGCTTATATCTTATTCTCCTGCTGCAGACTTGTTCAGCTCATAAATTGGGAGGAAAACAAGTATTTTACTCTCAATTTTAAAACTTAAAACGAATAATAAAAATATTTAATTAGAGTGGGAAAAAAATCGCGTTTGGAACCTTTGATCATCTCTGCCTATGATCTCAGTATTTAATTTTAATATATGATAATTTTTGATGTAAGTTTATTATGACCTTCAAGTAAAGCTTTCGGCTCACTAATTTTAACCAAAATCTAGTATATTATTAAATATTATTTATATTGACATAAAAGTCCTATTAACCAAATTTCAGATTATTTACATTATATTTTAATATAATTTTCGATGAAAGTTTATTATGACCTTCAAATAAAGTACCGCTTCCGGTTTCCCAATTTAGACCAAAATTACAAATTAAGATTTGTTACTGTATGTTATTGTATAACATTACAAAACCGAAATTTAATTAACATTATATATAATGTTATTTAAATCAATATGTAAATTATAAATACTAAACTTGAGAAGTTTTGCATAGTATTTTAATATAATTTTTTATGGAAATCGATTATGACCTTCAAGTTAAGTAGCACTTCCGGTGATCAAACAGTGACCAAAAAGGGAGTTTCACAAATAGATTTTACAACAATTCTAAATACAAAATTTCAAGTTTCTACGCCCAACCATTTTTGAGTTATGTGAGATACGAACGTACGTACGTACAGACGTCACGACGAAACTAGTCAAAATGGATCCAGGGATGGTCATAATGGATATTTCTGTTGAAATCTGAAAACCGAAAATTTTCGAGATTACAATACTTTCTTTACTTTGTACAAGGAATTAATTAAATACAGAGATCATATGGTTCAATGGTAAAGGTTACAAACGCAATTTTTTTACTTGTTTTAAGTGTAAAAATTGAGTGAAAATATTTGTTTTCCTCCCCATTTGTGAGCTGAAGAAGTTAGCAGCAGAAGAATAAGATATAAGTTGAGCGGATTTTTCCACTTAAAATGTTGAAACGGCCGATTTCCAATTCTTTATCTAGTGACAGACATTTCTGATGTTGTCACGGAACAGGAAGAAATCTCTTTGGAACTTTTTATATACGATAACGGAATGAGACCTCCAGAAACTAGAGTTTTTGTGTGTGTGTCAAATAGATGCACGTAGCGACGCCGAGCGACCGCGCTATCTTCGGAATCTTGTAACCAAATTCAGGATCACTTTTTGAGCCACCGATTTATAGTTTAATAGGCGTACATGCAAGTCATGCGGTGTCCACGTCAGATACATAATGAATATTCTTATCTTCATTACAGTTTAAAAATTTTCTAACCTTAAAAATAAATAAAAATAAATTGCTCACTATTAAATCTGATGTTAAATAAAAAGCCTAGTATTGGAGATTTCCATGGAATATATTATTTTGGAAATAAAAGACTCAATTTTAGTATTTATTTATCTCAATTTATTTTATTAATTTAAAACATAACATCTACTCCCGTTTGGAGGAATTGGTCCTTTACAATTTAAAATTATAGTTCTCTCATAACTACTTATTAGCTATAATAAGAAAATACTCTAATAGTGAGCTCCTAAAATTTGTAAAGTAAGTATTATGCATAAGATGATCGAATTTGAAAAACAGACTGTTAAATGAACGGAAACTTAGAATGTATCGTATCAGATGCAATAAAATGATAATTTATTATAAATCAAGTTGAAAATAGAACTATAAGTACATTGGGGCTTGGAAAAAAAAAATCTATCAATAATTTTTTATTCTCTTTATTTATTTTGTATTTTTTACTAACATGTCCTTGTAATATTTCCAGATACATTTATAAGCTAATTATGGTCTTCCACTATAATCAATTAATGATTAAGAATAGGCAGTACCTAGATGAAATGAAATGAATTTTTTCAGAACGAAATTTATGTTCAACAAAACAAAAACGGAGTTCATTTACTTATCCAGAGAAGATGTAAAATTAATAAATCTAAAACCATTTAATGAGATTTAAAAACTAGCACTAAATATTAACAAAATTATCATCATTTTTAATGTTTTTAAATTATAATCATATTTAAACCTAAGCCATCAGTCTCTCTCATTTTGTGGTAATACAGAACATTAATCTTTGAGAGGAACCACTGAATTAAAAAACAATTTACAAATAAAAAGAATCTAGAAAATATAATTTCTAAAATTAAATTATAAATAAATTTTATTAAATTAGCATCTTTAATTTATCTTAAATATATTATATAGATTATATTATTATATTATGTGTTTTAGTTAGATTAAATTATTATATAATCTAACTAAAACACTAATATACAGGTATTATGCCTATTGCAGCATGTAACATGTACGTTTAATAAATACACGACCTCCCAAAAAAAAAATCTTTAATTGATATTGAATACACGTGTGTGTGTGTGTGTGTGTGTGTGTGTGTGTGTGTATGTGTGTGTGTGTTTATAAAAAATTATAAAAGATGAAGAAACTGAAAAACTGGGGATGAAATAGAATAATTTGAAAGATACGACATCCTTATGATAAACAGGGCGAAATATGAAAATAAAAAAAATAAAATAAAATAAACCTGTACCACTACAGCCCGTGAAGGGTCTTGAGTTCAGCACTTGGTATTATAAAATATGAAAATATTAAAAAAAAATATATATATATAAAAAACTATAAAAATATGAAATATAAAAGCTTTCTAGCAAGAACGTCTTGGTACAATTATGAATAAATTAATAAAACAACCAATTGTTAATAAAACAACCTATGCCATAGCTGTTGGAAAGAGATTAAATATCAAAAGGACAGGCAGAACATATATGACAGTTAGGTACACAATGCAGGATAGATTGTCACACTACGAAAGATATAAATTAGCAAAAATGTTTGAATTAATTTTTTATCCATTTTTTAATCCTTTAACAATATTTTAATTAACTAAATATTGCTTTTCCACATTTTCTTTAACGATTCCTACACGCGATAAGTTTGTGTTTATGTAAATAACATTTTCACTCCCGGAAATGTGAAAGCATTAGTTTTGCTGAACAGTTTTTGTTTAAAAGCAGTTTAATGCATGTTTTATGGGGCCTATTTTTTTAAGTAAAATATATAGCATTTCCAAGTCAATTGTTAAATTTTCCATTTCAATTGTAACTTTTACCATTTCAATTGTAATCTTTTCCATTTCAATTGTAATCTTTTCCATTTAAATTCCAACCCTTCCCTTTTGTGAGAGTAGACTTGAAAAAGTGCATGCTGCTGAGTATATTTCAAATAGTATTTATGTGAACTCTTTAAAATTATGTTAAAAAAATTATTATTATAGGGTGGTAAGAGAAATTTGTATGATAAGCGCACCCCTCCAGATTTTTAAGTTTTATTATAGAAGTCTGGTATTTATTAAAATAGAAGTTTGTTACTTTGTTTTGATTTTGGTTTATTATTTTCAAAAATAGACCTTTGTCATCAACCAAGAGAAAAAATTGTAATTCCTCTAAAAATTTTAGGTTTTACTTTTTTTAAACGTAATAAATATATAAATATAGAATAAAAAAAAAAATGCTGCCGTACACCGTCCGCGGCTTTTCTAAAACTAATGGACCAATTTTCTTGAGATTCGGCACTAAAGTCCACAGGTCACTCCAGCATGATCCTCGGAACTCTGCATTACCATACGTCTATTGGTTCCAAAATGGCAGCCGATTACATATTTCATAAGCCCATAACTCGGCTATTTATAAGGATATGTGAGGAATATGAGGTATATGAGGAAATGTGAGGTGTTTTGGAGCCAGCATACAAAAGCATTAAAAAAAAAGAAGTAAATAACAAAATATTTATATAAATGATTTTGGTTTATTATTTTTAATAATAGATCTTTGTAATAAATTTATTATGTTTTATTAAATTAAATTTACTATAGATTTTTAAAAGGTTTTTTGAAGTGCACCTACAACATTTTCCTCTGTACCATTTCACCCCAGAGGGTTAACTGAGATATAACCAGAATACAGATTAATTCTTATTAGATGTAAGCTTGTGATGTAAAATTGTGATTAGATGTAAACATGTAATCAGAATTGCGTGTCCTAATCATCTCAGCCTGCTTGCCTTCATACAGTTTCTTCTTAACACTCTCAGTTCGGCACTCTCACGGCGATCATTCCAAGAACAAGTTTCTTCACTTCATTGCTGAACTTGGTAGATTTCTCCACATGTTCCTTTCCCGAAATATTCAAAAGACTCAATTGTAACATAATCTAATTATCTGAACTGCAAACAAAAGCGATATAAAAAGTCCTATGAATGGATAGGTCAGACATTTTTGAAATATTACTATTTGGAAATAATAAATACGAATGTGTCCGATAGAATAATTTTGTTTTTTATTTCAAACCTAATATTCATCATTACTTTGGATATTTCCATTAGCGAGTTAATGAAGATGCCGATTCATATTAACCCATTCAAGGAAAAACACATGATATAAATATGTTATTTTACGATCAAAACACGATTGACATCTAATTGAACTTTTCACATTTAATTGAACAATTGACATCTAATTGAAATCTAAATTATGTTCACAAATGTATATATAGAATATGTTAGTTCTAATTATTACAGTTGTTAATGTCAATATATTATACCGCACTTTTTACTTCCCTGTACGAAGAAAAGGAAGTATTGTAATCGCGAAAATTTTCGGTTTTCAGATTTCAACGGAAATATCCATTTTGACCATCCCTGAATCCATTGTTTCGTCGTGGCGTCTGTACTTACGTACGTTCGTTCGTATTTCGCATAACTCAAAAACGGTTAGCCATAGAAAGTTGAAATTTTGTATTTAGGATTGTTGTAAAATCTATTTGTGAAATTCCCTTTTTGGTCACTTCTTGATCACCGGAATTGTTACTTAACTTGAAGGTCATAATCGATTTCCATCAAAAAGTATATTAAAATACAATGCAAAACGTCTCAAGTTTAGTATTTATAATTTACATATTGATTTAAATAATATTATATAGATTTTGGTCTATATTGAAAAACCGAAAGCGGTACTTTATTTGAAGGTCATCATAAAGTTTCATCGAAAATTATATTAAAATATAATGTAAAACATCTCAAATTTGGTAAATAGGACTTTTATATTGATGTGAATATATTTACTATATTTTGGTTAAAATTGGTGAGCCGAAAACGGTACTTTACTTGAAGGTCATAATAAGCTTACATCAAAAATTATATTTAAATTAAATACATAAATCATATGTTTCGGTAATAAAGGTTACAAACGCGATTTTTTTTCCACTCCCATTAAACATTTTTATTACTTGTTTTAAGTGTTAAAATTTAGTGTAAAATACTGGTTTTCCTCCCTATTTTTGTGTGTGTGGATGTTGCGACGCCGAGTGTTGTTTTTGAGATACCGCGATCTTCAGAAACTAGTAACCAAATTCAGGATCCCTTTTTGAGCCACCGATAGTTTAATAGGCGTACAAGGAAGTCATGTGTTGTCCACATCAGATATTTTTTAAAGGCTAATTACTGGAATAATTATTGCGTGATAGGAAAATATTCATAAACTAATTTAAATTAAAAAAATTGATTAATTCTATTTAACTGATGTTTCTGAGCATGTTTTTAATCATGAAAAACTTCAAAAACTGCTAAACGTCAGATAAAGTTATTCCGACACTGGTGTTTGTTGAAATATTAGCTTAAATGTCACGGTTCTCATGTTAATCTTATCTCCAAGGACTTTTCTAAGGATCCGATACTGAGCCGGCATTACTCCCAGTGTCATGCTAAACATTTATAGGCTCAAAGTTTTAATAGACTTAAATAATTAGTGTTTTTGAAATAGACATTTAAAATTATAATTTAAGACTTGTCCAAGTGCAATCCTTCCTCATGCTTCACATGCTATTACTTCCATATCATCAGTCCATTTGCTGATTGTCGACTTACTGCAAATTAATATTTGCAGAGAAAAAAAAGACGAGGGTTACGTCATTTAGGAACTTTATTCCTTATATCTTCCTTATTGATTTATCGGTAGTATGAATATTACATTGAAATCAGTAAAGAGAGGAGGTTAAAAAACATGTATGCTGGTGTATGAGAAAATTTGATTGTTACCTCAGTTGATTGTAATAATTGGTGCCTTCTAATTCTAAATTATGAAAATGCATTATTATCCCTGTCATTTATTGATGTGCAGCATAGTTAGTTGCCAAATTTTAAAATTGGATTTATTTAATTGGTTTGGGACAAAAGATGAACAATAACAGCTAATCTGGACTCAAGGCCTGGTATTTAAGAACATAATATAGCTTTTAAAAGTGTTTAAAAAGAAAACGTGAACACCAGAGCTCCGTCACTAAGGTCGTATTTTCACTAAAATACAAAATGGAAAATATCAAAATGGCATGGGTGGAAGACACTAATTGCGACCCCCTATAGGCACTTCTCTTACGCCTAATCAATTCTTATACAAATTTTCAACCCATTGGCTCAATTTAGCGGAAGAGAGGGCTGTAGAAGTGCGCAAAACCTTCAAACATCGAAAAAACGTTTGGAAATGGCAAAATTTACCGTTACGTCTATAGTATTGTTCTGCCTAGAAAATAACCACAAATTTCAGCTCAATTGATCCAAAGGGAATCGCTGGAAGTGCCCAAATGTAGCGGAGAAAGATTATTAAGTTTTTTATTACCGTTGATAATAAAGTGCAAAAGTTTATTATTTTCAGGTAATATGCGACTAATAACAAATATGTATGGTATGCACAAATAGTAGAGTGGGTAAAACTTTACAATCAGGACACGCTATCACTGGCTCGCGCCGAACTTTCCCGAAGATCGCCTCACTACCAATCTCTAGCGCCATTTGTCCTAATTAACTGCTTTCTATTCAACTCTAAAATTCGTATTCATTGGAATTATTAAAATTATAATTGCTTAAATTTGATACTATATAAAATTGTTAGTACTGTCGACTTTCGGTGGTCTGGGTAGTTGTAGTAATAATGTAAATTAGAGTAAAGGCCCGACCTCAACTGAAAAGAAATTTTTGGGGGTTTGTTGATCACTTGAACCAGCGTAGCGAGTGGATTGAAATTACCGTAAGGCCCCTACCTCAAGTGAAAAGGATCTGATGGTGTTTTTTTTTATATGTTGGGCGAACGTAGTGAGCGGAAGTCGACAGCATAAGTAATGTTAAATGATATGTAATTAAAGCAGCAATACTTTTAATAATTCCGATGAATACTAATGTTAGAATAGAATGCAAAGCAGTTAGTCAGCACAAATAGCGCTGGAGAGTGGTAGTGCGGCGAACTTCGGGTAAGTTCGGCCCAAGCCAGTGATAAGGCATCTCGATTGTAAAGTTGTATCGTAGAATGATTTTTTGTCTATTCAAATAGCCTAAATGTTTGAAGTTCTTTAGATAATAAAATCATTTAGATTCACAAAACTTTATGGCATTAAAGAAAATATATCCAAGAAAAATTAATCCAGTCTTTTAATTTTGTTTCACTGATAATTAATATATATTAAAAAGTATAAAATATGTTCTATTGTTCTTGTATCATTTCCGATTTTTTGACGAGTTTATGGGGCTATATCCTGACATTTTTTTATTGTAAAGTGTCACGATTATTTTTTATTTATCTTCTTCTGAATGATAAAACTCAAGGACGGACACTTTTCATGAACCAATATGCCTTCTACCATCAAATTTAATAATATTTCATTAAAAATACTTGTCAAAAATTATAGGCTTTGGAATCATTTCAAACTTATTATTTAGAAGTATATATAAATAGATGGACCAGGATGGCTTGAAAAGAAGCATACCAGTATATGGTATTCAATGCCAGCACACCATTTATATATTTTTCATTGCTTTTATCAAGAAAAACAAACCTTGATTTTGTGAATAAAATTATGATTTTTTGAAGCAGCTGCACTTGGAACATATGACAAATTCTCTGAAAGAGTTGCAGCAGCTTTGGGACTAATGTCGTCATTAGTGATAAACTACTAAAACAATCCTGTGCTCCTGCAAGATAATTGTCTACTTAGAGATAGACCCTATTTGTATAGGGTGCTTCCCAAGAAACAAATATAATAATAAATAAATAAGGTTCTTTTCGCAGATGCAGGAGCGTTGGTTTAGCTCCTGCACCTACAAAAAAAAACCTTCATATATGGTACATTTCGGGTCTCAGCTAAAATCATAAAATTACATTTCTCTGGCGGTATGACTGAATAACTGAAATATTTTAATTTGATCAACCAATTTGTCCACAGAGGATAAGCCTAAAATGATTATATATAATGAAGATATAATACAATGAAAGTCTTAACCTAAAATGATTAAAATATCTAATTTAAGTTTCGTTGACTTTTCGTGATTGATAATTTTGACTCATTGACAGTCCGCCATCCTCCCTGGAACACCTCCTACTCTCCAATTCAAGCGATAATGTGTTGAACCGATAACTTCTTTCCAACCGCGCAAAAAGACATTGTAGTACGGGTAGTTAGTTCACCTTGGTCATTAGCTGAGGGAGATCTCTTTCCGTCAGGACTTTAGGGTGGAAGGTGAAAATGTGGTGCATCGTAACACAGTAGCGTTTTGGTTCAGGCGGTTTAATTCTGGGAACAACAGCCTTCAAATTTATACTTTGGGTTTGGTGGAATTATGAGGATGTTTTGCACTTTGATCTAGTTAGATCAAAAGACCCTGCCAGATGGCAGGGTTGCTGACGTTTAGCTTTACTGTGAACAACTCGAAAGAGCATGTTAAGTTTTAAAAGAGGAGTCTTCGGCATTGGTCAATCATATTAAAGTGATGTTTCAGTAAGACAATGATCCTGCCCATCGTTCACTCTTAATCAAAGAATGATTCTCAGAAATGGAGGGTGTTAGCCTCTAACCCCACCCTCCTTATAACCCTGACATTCTGCACGTTTGGCTACGGTCTTTTACGGTCTATGTTTTGAAAGGCTGGCACTTCAAAAATAACAGGAATGTCAAATCAAGATATGAGAAGTTTTCCGCTTTGAAAACCAAGGACAACCAAATTCAACTTCTTGTAGAAAGATGGGTTAAAGTAATTGGCAATGATGGCCTATATTTTGAAGAAAACTTTTAATGTGTAGCTTTTATACTGAAATTTAAATAAAACTTATTCTAGGCACAAAGACTTTTATAATAACCCAATAGTAGGTGGTAGGTGGTAGTAGTAGCAGTAGGTCGTACAGGCAAGTGCGAAATGATCGATGGTCTCCGGCACCCAACAACTGGGACATAAAGTATTGATATTCTTAAAATATTCAAAGAGCTTTGCTTGGAAAGCCTCTTACTCCGTGAGGAGCTGTGAGACCCAGTATTCCGGGACACATTACGACCTTTCCAGACACAAACCCATGTGGGGAAGTTCATAGGGTAGCCTCTTTCCATTCTTCTAATTTATTTTCCCGAAGAGTTCGCTTCCATCTGCTGGGATGTTCACATATCCTCACTCGGAGGTTCTGCGGTAGATCCACTACCGCCGACCACCACTTGCGCCGAAAGTAGTCTTACAACTATACTTCCTGCTAAGACTTGTATCGCCTCACGAGCTACTATCCTGTATACTGTAGTGACTAGCAGCAAAGCCATCCGCTGACACGTAACCAACCTTACTCTCTGTTGGCGCGCGAGATTCATCTTTCAATCAGGCACTACTTTTCGAAGCCACAATAACGACCAGATTATCCGCAGCCCCGCCAGATTATCAAGCCCTAGCTGAGAACCGCTCCTATTTCAGCACTTCCAGCAGCTCGTCAAAGATCATTTACTACAGGGCAGTACCAAGGACAGAGTCCTGTGGACCACCCCTTTCCAAAGTATCTTCTACTTCATAGAAGACAACTCGAACCTTTCATATCCGGTCCTGGAGGTAGCACCTTTAAAGGTCATGAGAGTTACAGGAAGCCCTATTCGTGTGCAACTGCTGGAGAACACACGGCCACCAACATTTATGGAAGGTAGAGGATAATTCGAACAGGAGAAACATAATTTACTCTTCCGTATGTTCCATTTCTTTTCTTTTCTTCAGTTCTCTTCAATGTCGTGGTGCACACTAAGCATCTGTAGTTCCTCTACCTTTAAAGTACTTATAATTTTAACTTATAATCTTTTCTTAAATACTGGTAAATCGGAAAGCTGTAAATCGAAAAGCAGAAGCTGTGGATCACCCGCTCTTGAAAAAATAGGCCGTGGGCTCGTTACCATCAGATTTTCTAGCACCTTGCGTACGTTGAGTAGGGAACATATAGGCCATTAACATTTGGCTTATAGTTTGTCCTTGCCATCGCTTTTGAAATGGAGCCTGGTGTCGGAAATTTTCCAGCTTCCAGAAAAGAATCTCCTGTTCAGGTAATCACCGCCAATAGCTTATATCCAATATAGAAGAAACTATTCTTGAGAATTGCGGCATCAATGTCCGCTATACCTGAGACATGATGTTAAGTTTGAACAGAAGCAGGCATTCTTTTTTATTCTAGCAGGCGTTCCGAACTACTGCTATATTTTAAAAATGGCCATGGGAAAAGCTATTAATGCATCAAGGGCCTCCCTATACGTTGAGATTGCTTGACACCGAATTGTACAGTAGTTGGCAAAGACCACATGGTAAACCGAAAACCAGATTGGTTGGCTGAATAATCAAACCACGCTGCAAATTGGAAGCTAATAACCCAGTGCAGGCAGAGGTGGATTGAGTTGGTTAATATGGCCAGGACACTACGAAGCTTGTAATAACAACGAATTCAAAAATATAAGGAAAGATTGAAAGTTCTAATAACATTTACGATTAAATCCCAAAATATTCTATCAGTATGAACTAATTCTTTATTTTATTGATCAGCGAGATCAGTTATACTTTTTATTCTTCATCTTTGTCAAGTTCACATTTATTTTCCATACCATTAATCTTTTTCAATCATTTTTCTTATTGAAGAAAGATTTTAATGTTTTTTTTTTTTATATTTGTATTCCTTCGATGATCACTAGTAACTATGATAGAAACAATTTGATGAACATCAGAGGTTATTAATACAATTATAACTATCATTTAACTCTTTAATAACTTACTTAATCTCGCGTATATTATTGATTACGGAGTTTCAATCTGTTACGGAATCTGACAGTTCCTCAGATTTGATTAAGACGGGACTATAAACCTACTTGCACTTACTCTGATATTCAGCCTAGACTTTGTAATTCACTAATTACTAATTCAAGTCGTCCGGCTCTGAATCAATAAGCGTCGATCCACCGCGATGTCGTCAGCCTATCACCACACCTCATTCATGATTCACAGGCTATTTATTAATTATAACAAGAGGTAAATAACGTTATATTTATATATGTAAATATATATATACATATATATAATCATATATATATATATATATATATATGATTTAAGTTTGATTAACATATTTTAAACAAATAGTATGTTATGTAAGTATGCATACACACGGAAATAAGATTAAGAGGGAAAATAAATAAATAATACATGGGTTTAAACTAAATCTGTTTGTTTTTTAAAACCAAATAACTATATTTTTTTAGATCTTATCTAATGGATTAGATATCTGTTTTAAATTTAGTTTATGCACATAATTGTAATGAAAGCTCTACTTAAACAACTTTAATCAAATTTGCGAGATGTCTTAAAATTCACGAAAGTTTCCAGGATCGTTACAATAAATGTTATAATTCCACAAACACCCTCCGAGGTGAAGTGGAGGTACAAGACTCCAGAAGAGGGATAAAGACTGGATTGTCATGGTCTTTAAAATTGTTTTGTGTCTGACTGTGTAATTGAATTTAGAGGAAAAAATAACTATGTAAATACCTTATAAGTATACTGTGTAAACTATAACTTTCTATATTTATTTCGCCCTTCATTTCCTTCCGGAACCACGGGTGTCGGCAACATTGCAGGGCATGGATATACTGCCAGTAATAATCTTTACATAACCTGCTTCAAAGTTGGATTACATCTTATGCACTTAAAACCACGTTCTTATTTCCAGGCGGGCTTCTTCTTCTTCTTCGCCGCTTTTCATTCAGTAGCCCAGGGACAGGTCCACAATTTCCTATTTTAAAATGTGCTGGGCCTACTGTAGTTTTCTGCCAGTGTACAAAGTTATAAAATACGGGTAGTCACCCGCAGAGGGAAATTATTTTCTTGAGTTAAAATTATTAAAATTGATCCCGATTTCCCTCAGTGTTTTGGTCATAAGTGCCAAAAAGTTGGTGCAGTTCATAATGATGTGGAATTTTGTAAAACTTTTTGTCCTTTAAAAATAAACCTAAAATATTTTTAAAGCTGAAATCGCATTTTTCCGAAAAACTTCTGAAAGTCTGAAGCTTCCATGTTAAATTAACGAATATGTGTATTATAAGCAATAAATGCACACGAAACTCTGAAATAAAAGAAAAACAACACACATTTAAAATAATCGTCATCGGCCCTTTTACTCATTCGTAAATTTACCATGGGGACGACGATATGTGAGCGGGCGTTTGATTACAAGAAGCCGTGGTATCCTGGGAAAGTACTTTCCCACATTCCAGTTACGACTAGTGTTGAAATGTGTCTTCCCGGAATATAGTGTATCGCAATTCCTCACATAATATAGGGGCAACGAAGAAGAGATGATCAGTGGGTTGGAGTTATTTTTGTTAGGCCGCGGAGTAGAGATGAAGAAGACAGCTTCATCCCGTACCTGTGGAAAGTCCAATCAGTAAGGCAGTCAGGTTTTTGAAAATATAAGAATTGTATCTTGAAGAAGCTATGACTGCAACTGTATTAGCATTGATTCGGTGCTAATTACGTTATATGTATTAAAACACAAAACGTAAGAAACAATTAAACTATTTAATGCTATTGGAGATCTACCGAACGCTAATTTCCATAAACTTCAGTCAGACGATTTACATCTAAAAATTATAACATTCTTTAATAAAATACATAATAAAAATATTCAAGATATAAATATACTGTACAGTTGTTTATTTTACTTAGATATCCCATTTTTTTAAATCAATTATTTCTACTGACCTTTTAGATACACTATACTAACTTTAAAATAATCCTTGAATATTATTCTAAGGTATCTTTGACTCAGAATACCGTTTTTATTTATTTTCTTCAAACTGCCTGGGGGCGATAGCAGAATACTAGGTCAGCGTTTCGTGTAGTTTAATAGTCGAGTGCGATGGTCGTCTGATATGCAGATGTGAAGACTCCTTAGTGCAATGGATTTTCATCCATTTAGATACCAAGTTCTGAATAGTTTCTACAATCATGAAGGTTCCATCTTCCACTAAGACATGAAGGATGTAATCTGTCTAGTAAGGCTATTTACGATTGGTGAGAACACGAAATCTGGTATTCTGTAATAGCAGATTTAGCGAGATATTTTTTTTAAATTTACTTCATGGTCGGGTGATTCGAATAATTGATTTTTGGTGATGGTGGGTATGAAGGCTGAGACTACTTTAAATCTATAAGTATTATGATGTTTCTAAAAACATGGCTGAGCCGGTTTATATATGATATTATCTATGTTTCACTATTTTTCATGTTGTGTTCACAAGTGTTGTCTGCGGGTTAAAATATCTTGTCAGTTCGCAGCATTGGCAGACCAGACCTTGCGAGACCAGGGGATACGATACTGCAGGCACCCCTTGGTTACTAGGGTACTGGTACTGATAATGGTGAGGGCAACGAGTCCGGCAAGTGTGCCTATAAAATGCCACGCAAGTAAAAGAGAGGATTCAGGAACCCTCCCTCGGAAAATTTTGAGGCAAAACGTATGCATACATTTAGTATTTAAAACGATTATAAGAATAAATGGTGTCATGTTTACTATCGATTTCAAGGTTTTTCAACGCTGAGCCTTAGCCTGAGAAATTGATTACTTTTTAGTTTAGGGAAAGAAGCTATTACGCATAGTGAATTTTGTATTCCTTTTTTTTACTATTATTTTAACATTATTAATTAAAAAGCCTTAATAATAATTAATTATGACTTCACATTACCTATTACTTGACATGCCTGCAAAAGTGGCTCAAGATCGTTATAAATAGTTTATTTTACACATTTAAAAAAAAAAATGTAAAGTATATCCCACTGCGCACGCCCGCCCCGTGGAAAGAGGGCTCCACGGATCGGGGACAAACAGTAGTCAGTGTAATATTATTTTTTAATAACCAAAATTACAACAAGCCTGATAGAATACGAATCTCTATGTCGACCATTGATAGTAGTGCAAAGGTATATAACTCGCGAACATGAGAAATAGGCTGCTGGCTGCTTTGGAAGATGGGAGTGAGTGATGCGCCTGGTAAAATCTAGCGCCTACAGCCCACGCCACGGTTCTATGGTTTTGTTCCATGTCCTGGTGCCATCTCGAGACAGCGCATTTCTTCACAATAACAGTCTTTGGGTTTTGAATAGAAGAATTCTGTTAACTAAATTTTGAATCTCGTCCCAAGAATTAAAAGATTTTGTTAAAATCGTGAGCCACAGACCGTGTTGGTTATCGAAAGATGCAAAGTCCAGCCAGTGAGTAGGGAGAGGTAGCTCATCCCATCCAGTTATGAAATTTTTTGTTTCGTATAACAAAAAGTGTTTGGTCGGGTCATGTTGAGACAAAATCTCATTCGGGGAGGGACCAACCATTAGCAGAACCAGGGTGCCCTAGAGAGTGCTTATTATAATCTTTTAAGTATTTCTTTGATTTATTAATAATTTTAAGTAATAATTTGATGAAAATATTGATTGTTATAATCTCTGAAATAATTAAAATCATAACTCGGCTGGGGTATTGTTACTCGTAGGCCCGAGTTAAAATCTTCCGGGAGATCCGGTATTTCTAAGGTAGCCCTAGCACAGCATCATACATTCTTTGGCATTGCTCACAACAAGGTTCGTAATTAATGGTTAATATTAATGAAATGTATTCATAAGGAATTGTGTCTTCGTATTTCTGAAACAAAGGGAGCATTGTCTTTTTTCTAATTGCCCTTGATTAGCGACTGGCACAGCAGGCTGATTGCAGTCTAGCCATCCACTTTTCAATCATTCAATGATGGATTTCGAACCCTCTTCCATCGACTGATGTCACCAGTTTCAAAATTCTGGAACCAACTACTCATATTACGTTCAGAAAGAGCATTCTCATCTTCGTTTAGTCACACTGAACGGGCTGTTTCGGTGGCGGAAAACTTGCATTTCTACTAATGGATTTATTATTAACATCAAATTTTAGTGCCACGTTGTTTAATAGAAGGCTAAGACAAAACTGGAGGCAAGAAAAGGTCATTTTGTTTGCAAAGTCATTTAATATAGTCTAGGGATTAAAGTGAAATGAGTCTTAATTGGATTTTAAAAAATAAAATGAAGCTGATCAGTGGATTACAATTTCCAAACAACGAAATCGGCAATTTTTTATTCTTCATCCCATTACTTTTTTAATTAATGCAAAGCTGAATTTAAAGAAAATTCGTGCGGAGATTTGAAATTGAAGAATATTAATAAAACAGTGTAGGGGATTTTTTTTTTTTAAATGTATACTAAAATTTCTGGAATCAATAAGTATTTTTTCATCAAAATCCATTGATCTTCAACAAATTAAAAAATATTAGTTTAAAAGAAGCAAAGTAAGATGATCTATCTTTATATGATTATACATGAGCACCTTTGATATATGACTTATATGTAACTTCTGTGAATATCAAGTAATAATAACTAAAAGTATGCACAATGAAACTAAACATAAAAATATAAAACTTTGACGAATTCATCAATATTAAAATATTGAAAATAACAATAATACAATTTTTAGTTCATCTATTTTGGCCGTAGCAACATTTAAGACAAAAAATATGGAAAACTGCTACGAATAATTAATTAAATGGCAAATAGAAATAGGTATTGTTATCAATCCGGGACGAATCTATTTATTTGCCTAAATTTTGTTATCCCTTATTTCATCTCCTCCTCTAATCATAAAAGTCAACAGTTTTATAATTGTACTTTAGGTACTATATTTCAAAATAAATACAATAATATAGCATTAACACATTTTACTGACTATTTTAAGGGAAAAAAATAATCAAACAAATAAAAATATAAACAATATAATATTAAAATTACAAATAACAACATTAAACTTTCACTTTCCGAGCGTTTTTTGCAGCAAAAGTGTTTATGAACTCTTCATAGTTTATGGAAGCAGCTTGTTTCGTTTTCTGAGGAGATTATACTCAGATTTGTTAGCCTTTATTGAGTAATCTTTTTTTGTCATAAAGAAAAACAACTTAAAACATTCAAGTATAAAAAATCAATATTTATTTGTTTGCTAATGTTATAATGTTATTATTTTACTAATATATATTATATCTAATGTTGGTTATGCAAAAAATAAATAAAAATTTGTTATAGCTATAAGTTGCTAAATATGACAAACCTTGTCTGGATTCCTGCTTTCGCATTTCTAATTATGGGCGTCGAAAAGAAGTTTTAGATGTTGGAGGCGTGAAATTTTTGCGAACAGACCCCGTTTCGGTTGCGGTTATATTTAGTTATATTACAACTATGAACATTTCATATTTTTGGGTAAGCTCTTCCGGTAATATTTTTTTTTTAGGCACGATTTTTATATTCGAGATTAGCCACTCCCCACAATAGGAGCCAAGTGAAAATATTCAATAAACATTTACACATTCTCTATCTGTCACATCATGATAATAAAAAAAAAAAAAAAAAAAAAAAAAATCAGGAGGAGGAAACTCACAGATAATAACTTTTCTACCGATGTCTACACGACGCCAAACATTGTCCAAAGCATAGGTGGGGAACCAGTGGCCTCCGTGAACTGTTGAGGCCCCCGAGAGTTATTCCTCTTATATGTCGTGAATTATAGAAGCATATGTCCTGAAAGGGTGAATGGATTTTCGCAGTTCAAACGATTTTCCGACCATTTGGAGATAGACTAAAAGAAAATGAGTGTGAACATTTTTCCGACTTTTCATTCGCTTTTCATCTTAAATTTCGTGATTTGGTGAATAGATTTTCGCGCCTCCAAAAATTTATCAACTGTATGGAGGAGGTAGGATAAAGGAAAAATGAAGATAAAAAAATTTCCGACTTTTCTTTCTCTTTTCCTCTTATATTTCGTGAACAGATGAATGAACTTTCGCGATTTAAACGATTTCTGTTTGGAAGGAAGACATTTTCCTTAGACTAAAAGGAAAACAAGTGTGAACATTATTCCGAATTTTCCTACCTCTAAAAAGTCGCGAAATCGTTTGAACTATAAAAATCCATTCATCCCGTATTCGTAAAATGTAAAGAACAAGCGAAAAAAAGTCGGAAAATATTTCACACTTGTTTTATTTTTTCCCATCCTCAAAATAATCGTAAAATCGTTTGAACCGTGTAAATGAATTCACCCGTTCACGATATATAAGAGAAAAAGTGAAAGAAAAGTAAGGAATTTTTTTAACAAGTTTCCTTTTAACCTTCCTCTTAATAGTTGGAACCCTGATAATCAATTTACCCGTTCACGAGTTATAAGAGGACAAGTGATTGTGATAGTTGAAAAATCGTTTGAACCGTTAAAATCCATTCACATGTTCACAAGATATAAAAGGAAAAGTGAAAGTAAAGTCGACAATTTTTTAACTCGTTTTCCTTTCAGCCTACCTCTTAATACTTTGAAAATTGTGTGAACCCTGATAGTGTGTGTGTGTGTGTGTGTGTCTGTGTGTGTGTGTGTATTTATATATATAAACAAATAAAAATAGCAACTGTGCAATATAAAAAAAAATCTGTGAGCAGCAGAGCTCCGTCACTAAAATCGTACGTTCGTTGTACGTTCTTATCTCGCATAATTCAAAAATGGTTAGGCATAGAAAGTTGAAATTTTGTATTTAGGATTGTTGTTAAATCTTGTTGTAAACCTCCCTTTTTGGTCACCGCTTGATCACCGGAAGTGGTACTTTACTTGAAGGTCATAATTGATTTCCATCAAAAATTATATTAAAACAATATGCAAAACTTCTCAAATTTAGTATTTATAATTTATATATTGATCTAAATAATATAATAGATTTTGGTTTAAATTAGAACACCGGAAGCGGTTCTTTAATGGAAGGTCATATTAGACTTTCATCAAAAAATTATTAAAATATAATGTAAAACATCTCAAATTTGGTAAATAGGACTTTTATATCGATATAAATATATTTACTAGAAATGGTTAAAATTAATGAGCCGAAAAGGGTACTTTTCTTGAAGATCATAATAAGCTTACATCAAAGATTATATTTAAATTAAAACAGAAATCATATGCTTCGGTAATAAAGATTACAAACGCAATTTGGTTTCCAATCCAATTAAACATTTTTATTACTAGTTTTAAGTGTTAAAATTGAGTGTTAAGTACTGGTTTTCCTTCCCATTTGTGAGCTGAACAAGTCTACAGCATGGGATTAAGATATTAGTTAAGTTTTCCAATGCTTTGTCTAGTGACATAGACAGAAAACGACATATAATAACGGAATGAGACCTCCAGTAACAAGAGTGTGTGTGTGTGTCAATAGATGGATGACGGGACGCCGAGTGTCTTTTTTACTGCAATCTTCGGAAACTAGTAACCAAATTCAGTATCACTTTTTGCGCCGCAGATTTATAATTTAATAGGCGTATAAGGAAGTCATGTGTTGCCCACATCAGATTTTTTTTTCCCAGATCTTAGTCAATTTAATTGGGCAAGTGATATAAACCAGGGTACGAAAGTGTTATTGAATTGTTTCAAAGTTTCAGTTCAACTGTTTTACTAGACCTTTTCCATTTAAAGTTGTACCATATAAGTTCAACAGAAACTTTTACTATGTGAACCTTTTATAAAAAGTCCCTTAACATACACCAAAAGAATATTTTGATAAATGTTCTGTTAATTTAAGTTTTCACCAAAACTGTTTTATAAAAGTTATTGAAGTTCCTATTGGAACAAAGCAAATTTCAAGTTTGAATACATTTATAAGGTAAACATTTTTATATGCCCATCGGACATATCTTCATTTTTTATAAGATTAAATTTTAGAAATCATTTAAATAAATGCTGATATGACCACTAAAAGCTTGAGTATTTCATCCATTTAAGTGGGAACTTTTATGATGAGAACTCTTATTATAATGACTTTTATTAAGTTCTTACTAAAAAGTTCTAAAGAGAATTTCATAATATAGAACTTGAATGCAAATGTTCTGGAAAAAAAGTTCTCGAAAGAAATTTTATTATAGAAGTTTCAAAGTAAACTTTCTCGTAAGAACTTTATAATAAAAGATCTTACATTAAAGTTCTGGTATGAACTGTTTCCAAAACGTTCCTATGAAAAAGTGTAAGTTAGAACGAGAATTTTTCCATAATAAAAGTGCGCAGTTATTTTGCAGCACTGATATAAATACATTTTTAATTTTTTTGAAGCCTGTAAACTTCGAACAACGCATTTAATATGCCAAAAGTCTGTACATATTAAAATGAACTCTCCTTTCATAGTTTTACAACGAAAAGAAAAGATTTTTAAAATATTCTTCGAAAAAACAAATATATTTTCAAATTCATATTATTGTAAGATGGACCACGTATTACTAATAATGAATAAAATGAAAGTGTATCAAGAATGGATCATTATACCTATAAGCTTATGCCGTTATCATTATTAATATTTGAGCTAAATTTTATACGATCCGGATTCTGCGATTGTGACTACAAGCAAATTTTCATGCTTAAGTTCTCTTTCATTTTATCATAAAAATGTACAAATATAAACCACTTTGAATTAAGAATGACAATCTCACTTATTGCAGATTTGTAATTCCATCCCGACAGAGTCAAATTTATGAAATCAATAAAAACTGGTCTTTATTACTGAAACTTTTCTTAATATTATTAACACTCTATAAGATATGCTACACTCTAAAACCAACACAATATACAACAATGATGAGGTAGATTTCCTCACAAGGTCAGACCTAGTACCGAACAGCCATAGGATTGTGAACAGCGTCTTAGGGCAAGTAGTACATTTCGTGACCAAATCTAAAACTGTTTCGTGAGGCAGGCTAGATCAGCTCGCGAAGATATAGACATTTAGATCTTGGTAAAGTTGGCTATCCTGGGTCATAGTTAATAGGACACGTTCCGTATCTAATCTTCATTTTGAACACAAGTTTTGCTAATAATTGCAAATATAGTCATGAAACTTTAAATAGTTCGTCCCACCCGAATTAAAAACCGATTAAACCAGCGGCACATAAAGGAGCCATCTCTTCGATGAGTTCTTTATTTATTGTAATTAAATTTAATGCATAGGTATTATGAATTAATATTTTTAATTTTAATTACTCATGTAATTTTTCCACCAAATATATTGGAACGAAGTAAGCAAATTGGATATGTGTTTTCCTTCTTTATCTCGAATTGCATGATGGTAAAAATCCTGAATTAAGCTTCAAGTTTATGTTTAGGTCAACCGGGTAACAGGGAGGATGATTCTACGCGTGGATTCAGGTGATATGATTGGAAGAAAGAAGTGGGAAGTACGTGTACTTAGCATGTATGTAAGATTTAATATTTAGGGAAGGTTTGTAGTCTAAAAGATGTTGTAAAATGTTGAATCTTTTTTATTTCGTATGTATCTTCCGAGATTTATACGGTTCGAGAGATGTCGAACATGATTTTTTGGGAGAACTGGATTATTATATACTTGAAGGGTCTGTTAGAAGAATTTAGGCGACTGCGTTGCGCATCATGCATTCGCTTAATATAAATGCATAAAATGGGTACATAAAAGTTGTAGGGAGGGCCGGATTTATCGCTAGGCCTACTTACCCATTTATACCCGGCCTAGAGGTGTTCCATCTGAGGTGGAAAAAAAAATTGTTTAAATACAAAAAAAATGTTTATGATGAATTAAGAAATCTTAATTTTCATAAGTGATGTTATTATGAGGTAAAGTTAAAATTGTCTTCATAAACATTATTTGCCAAACCAACAACTCCTCTCCCTCTGACGGAACGAAAAAGCAGCAAAAACTCTTAGGTCTGGGAGAGCCCCAACTTTAAATCCGAACATGGTTGTGGGGCTTGGTAACGATGATTCAGTAAAAAGTTAATTAGTGCTCAACCGATGGGTTAAAGTCATAAGGGTTGTGTTTAGGCTCACATTGCGGAATTGGGTTTTGATTGATATTGGTGGAATGAGGTATGTAACGGTAATTCTGTCTTTGACATCGAACCTTTGGGTTTGTGAGCCTTTTTTTATTATGACATCATATATTATATACATATACATAAGATGCAGGTCAGGTCTGACTCTAATCTTTTTGGAACAGCACAAAATGGCCATTTTGAAAATTTATCATGACTCATCTAGTATGACGCCAGGAGCGGGACCAAGGAATAGTCAACCAATTATTGGAAATGTGAAAATTTTATATTTAAACCACGAAACATACATTGGTTGTTAAAATACTTTACAAGTGTATAACTCTCATAATTATTTGGATTAAAACAGAAATAATTGCGAAAAAGTAATAAAGAAAAACAACAACATATAAATAAAAAGAACGATTGATAAACTAATTATCCTTCTTACGGTTTTTATCAAATATTTTGTCTGATTATCTAGTTTTTAGGTTATCTTCTTACAGATTTTTCTGATTAAAAATTACATTTTCTTGTCAGTGAGTGGAAATTAAATAATTCTTGCGTTTTATTTTTATCTAAGGGGCATAACCTGGAAGATTATGCCCTATTACTATTAACAAAAAGGGATAACTCCAAATTCTAAAAGTTTGGACAAACAGTAAACAATTTGCCATGGATAAAATAAATCTCTAAAAAAGTCGGTATGCCTTCTTTGTAGCGTTGCATTTTATAGTGCAAATTAACTTTTTAGTAAATATTTATTTTAGAACCATCAAGAACTTTGAAATAAAACGGTAATAGAATTTTGTTTAAAATGGAACTAACCCTATTTGTTAGTAGACGTCTCTATAACAACAATGCTTGTTCTATCTTGTTACGAATCGTACTATTTTGTAATGTTTATTTTTGAGTTTGCCATTATTTGCTAGTGTGATATCCAGGTTTAATGTAGGTAATTGCAATATTTTAGTCATCAGTTGCGAATGTTGGTTTCATCTGATTGAGTCATATCTGACTGTTATTTTTTGGATGCAAGACATAAAGTTGGCGATAAATATTTTTAGAGGCTTGTATTAAATTTTGATATTATTTTATTTGTTTAATCTATTTGTTTAAGCTATTCCGAATATTCATAAATATTATATACAAATTTGCAGGAAATTTAACGTTCTTTAAAATTGTAATGTCAAATTTTTATCTTAGATGCACTGGAAGCGAGTTATTTCGGAAAAAAAAATGAAAAAACGTTTCTTCTTTGCGATTTTTCAATATGGTAAAAAACGCATAAAAATGATGAGGTCGCATAAAAACTTGGATTTTTTACAAGAGGAATACATGCAATATTATTGAAAATTGAAATTACTTCATTCTTTGCAAACCAAAATGGAAACCAAACTAGGGTGAAATGCTATTTCATTAATTTCAAGAGGTTAACCGCAGAATTTGATGTTTTTTTAAATTTAATATATCGACATAATGCACCGTTTAGAATTATAGGTGAAACACCAAAAATAATCCGAATTTTTTTTTTTTCGGCCGCCATTTTTTCAGGTGGCGTGATCTGACTACCAGACTTTTATTGTTTTAATGCCAATAATATAAGGATTCCAAAATCATTATCAATTTTAAAGAACGTTAAATTTTCTGCCAGTTAAGTTTTCTGGCCACCATTTTGAAGCCCGCTCCCTCCTTATGTCGGCAGATGAATTTTTTTAGCATCTTGGGTTTCTGTAGTGTCATGTTAGCTTAAAATGAATCCTATCTAATGCGAAATCACTGGTATACACAAGGTTTTGAATTTTTCTTGACATTTTTAAAGATTTTCTCGACCCCATATCTCAGTAGCGAATATTACGAATATTCAAAAATATTATTTACAAACTTCCAGGAAATTTAACGATATTTAAAATTGGTTATGACAAGTTTTTAGCTTAAATGCATTGGAAGTGAGTTATTGTTGAAAAAAAGTTTCTTCTTAGCGGTTTTTCAAGATGGCAAAAAACGCACACAAAAGGGGAAATCAAAAGCTTGCATTTTTTACAATAATGGCAATATTTGAAAATAAAAACTATTCCATTTTCTACAAACAAAACTTGGCTAAAATGCCAATTCTCTGAGATCAGGAGATTGCCAATTTCGAGAGATGTTCTTGACCGAATTTTTTGTGCTCAATGAACGAATTCGATAATCTGCAACTTTTATTTTATGATTTTTTTTTTTTTTTTAGAGAACTCTTTTCCAAGCTGTAGACTCATATATAATCTCTGTATTTGTTTTTGACAAAATCGTCTTTTTTTACTGCTGTTTTCGACCACATTAGTCAACCAAATTCTTATGTTGTGGCACTCATTAGACGCAGAATTTGATGTCTTTTAATTTAATATACCATAGCTTTTTCGATATAATGGACTGTTTAGGAATTATAGATGAAAAAACAAAAAAAACGTCCTAAAATTAGGAGTTCTTTTTGCCGCCATTTTTTCAGATAGCATGATCCGCCTGGCAGACACTTATTTTTTTTAATGCCTATACTATAAGAATTTAAACAATTGCTATCAAATTTTTTTCAGATAATGTTAATTTTTTTTTCACAGGCTCTCGGTCTAAGAAGGTCTTAAGTTTTTCTAAAGATTATTTTTTAATAATTAAAATTACAACAAGCCGATAAGGGCATCGAAATTTATAGATCATTTGAGGCGCTCCATACAAGAAGGGCCAATCCGCCTTGTCACCTATCTATTGTTTTTATATGACGGTTCGAATAATATTATATATATATATATATATATATATATATATATATATATATATATATATATATATATATATATATATATATATAATTATATATAATATATATATATATATATATATATATATATATATATATATATATATATATATATATATATTATATATATATATATATATATATATATATATATATATATATATATATATATATATTATATATATAATATATATATATAATATATAATATATATATATATATATATATATATATATATATATATATATATATATATATATATATATATATAAATATAAATATATATATATATATATATATATATATATATATATATATATATATATATATATATATATATATATATATATAGTATT